>JAOWCC010001589.1:121168360-122510860 GCA_030867875.1 Actinernus sp. WN-2022
GTTGAATCGTTGTTCAGCAAAATTAAAAACTTTTAAAACTATTTAAAGAGTTTCTCCTTTTTACATTTCTTGCATGAATTAACGCGAAAATCCCGCCTGTTTTGAAAACACCTTAACGCATAAAGTCCAGTCTTTATCGACTCGCTTGTTTCGTTCCATTGATAAATTACAAACTAAATAATAATAAAAAAAACACAAGCGAATCTAACCGGGGTGACGCCCTCGGTTAGAAATCCCCTAACCCCCTCACTCCAGGCCGATCACTTATTAGCTGAGTCCCCAACTGAACCTGGGAGGCGTTACCTTTTGTTTGCTGATTAATGTTTTTACATCGACTTCCCCTTTCTCAAGAGCTATGAGGTTTTTGTATATTTCTTCCTCTGGAGTATTGGAAGCCAGCCATTTAAAGAAATAAGTATTGAGTTTTGTAGGTCGGGAAGTGGAAGATGCAGGGATAGCAGTGGAACTCTCAATCCTCAGTAGTACTTGCCAACACCTTCTACTAATTCGTGCTACATACCGTTGTTTCCGAAGATCCTATAGTCATTAACAATATTTTGAGAACAGTCAGTTTTACGAGAACTAAACCATGAGTTGTAAGGCGCTAAAGCAAAGACTAAGTGTTAAAACATTACTTACATTATTTCTGGTCATATTTTTGTAAAGTTGCATGTAAGTATGCAATGTTCTATCCAGCTCCCTGTCTTCACCTGCTGGAATAACCTCGCGTGATTCCAGTTCAGCATTCATAAATGCGTATATCCGCGCCCGGATAGCCTTCGTCACATCCATGAAGCTCTCTGTCAGTTCTGTTCGACCACTCGAGGTTCCCTCTGGTGCCTTTTGGGCTACAGTAGTAAACGGAGTTTTAAAGAATCCTGCCATCCTATTTATAAGACACTTTTAAAGAGATCTTGTTCTTCCTGTAGTGTAATGTAACTAACGCGAGTTGAAAGTGCAGATGAGTCGAGTTGAACGAACTTTTCATAATCTCTTTTATAAGCAGTTAGTTACCCAACCCTTTTTGAAAGAATTTTCGTCACTTCCTCGAGGCTTTGACGAAATAATTCCAGCCCACTTTAATACGTACATTGCAACACATGGCTCTCGATCCTCCTCGGGCGGATGCTAAACTTTGTTTGCCGTTTTACAATTTTTTTTAACAAACTTCAAGACAGTGAGGCACTTGTAAAGTTTCGAAATATCAGCAAGAAAGTGTTTCTGACTATTATTTAGCTCTATGATAAACCACGATGGAGAAGAAGAGTGTAATTGCAACACTTCTGCAACGTAACTGCAACGTAATCCCTTGTGTAGATAATGCTGCAACGCCCTGCTATAAAAATAAACACCCGAAATGCCGTCTCGGTTTAATGAAATAAGCGCAACTTATTTTATTCAGTGTTCTTCTCTAAGTCTATACGATAAGTCTTTCTCTCAGGAATTACAAGGGACATTTCTGTTCATTCTTTTCTCTCCCAAAAGAAACTAAGATCAGACACGTACGCTTGTGGTCTTTGCGGTACTAATCTGTCAGTAACTTGTAAAATGTCAAAAACACTTGCTGATTTTCGTGATAAAAGCGGCACCTCAAACTGGTTTCTTCCTAAGTGTCTTGTCGACATACACTTCTAAGAAATGTCTCTCACAACTCGCTTTCCTGTCATGACTTCCGAATACTAAGCCTCGGTGGTTTCAAACGCGTCGCAGCAAATACAATTTACAAGTTAGTTCAATAGGTTCATAACATTCATCGCCAGTTAAACGGCTACAAGCCTCTCACCTTCGTTTCTTTTTCAACCTAAGATGTTAAATTATAAAACGTGCCGGAGTTTTCAATTACACAAATTAGAGCTCAGTTTCACACGAATTGCTCTTCGTAAAGAGCAATTCCATAACTTTCCACGTCGAAAATTAATTCTTAGGGTCTAGAACTCGTACAACGTGGCCAGCTTTATATAATATTCATAATTACAATGCATAATTAACACGGTTTTCTATGGTGGTGATATAAAAGCAAACTTTGTAATGCCGCCTGCTTTGTGTCATCTAGGCTTCCGTTTCAGTCGTCATGATCTATTATATCTAGCAGTTAGTTACCCAACCCTCTCCGAAAGAAAGAAATAATGTAAAACTTTTAACGTTTCGAAATATCAGCAAGAAAGTGTTTCCGACTATTATTTAGCTCTATGATAAACCACGATGGAGAAGAAGAGTGTAATTGGAACACTTCTGCAACGTAATCCCTTCTGTAGATAATGCTGCCGCGCCCTTCTATAAAAATAAACACCAGAAATGCCGTCTCGATTTAATGAAATAAGCGCAACTTATTTTATTCAGCGTTCTTCTCCAAGTCTAAATGATTAGTCTTTCTCTCAGGAATTACAAAGGACTTTTCTGTTAATTCTTTTCTCCCAAAAGAAACTTAGATCAGACACGGTTGTTCTTAGAGTCCATAATGGGAGGGAAAGGTATTTGCGGTACTCAGGTCTCAGGTCAGCGAGAAAATGAGAAGCTACATTAATGAGACATTAATCTGTTAGTGACTTGTCAAAAAGACTTGCTGGTTTTCGTGATAAAATGCGGCACCTCACTTTCACAGTGTCTTGTCAACGTACACTATCAACTCTCTTTGGGCCGATATTTTATAGTAATTAAGCCCTAAATCTTACACCGTCTATCTATTGTTTTCAACCTTATAAAGTACACCTTTTTACTGTATAATTGTGCAGATGATGATCATATTTAACTTATACAATCATTTGGTTGCATGCCTCATCACGCGATATGGAGCCAGTTTCATACAAGTCTGAAAGTATCATGTTACGTAAAGCGTGTAGAAAAATTGCGGACGAACTCGTGGCAACACACCTATGCAAAGCATAAGCTGTTCGTGCCATAACTTTGGTAATGTTTTTTGGGAAAAAAATAACGAGGCGGAAAAAAAAGGACACTTCTAAGAAATGTCTATCACAACTCGCTTTCCTGTCATGACTGTTTCACGCGCCTCGGTGGTTTCAAACACGTCGCAGCAAATACAATTCACAAATTGGTTCAATAGGTTCATAACATTCATCGCCAGTTAAACGGCTACAAGCCTCTCACCTTCGTTTCTTTTTCAACCTAAGATGTTAAATTATAAAACGTGCCTGAGTTTTTAATTACACAAATTAGAGCTCAGTTTCACGCGAATTGCTCTTCATAACGATAATAACAATAAACACTTTCATAGCGCATATACATAAATGTTCTATGCGCGCTAACAATAATTTGATTAATTGCGCAAAACGATAAAGGTATATAAGGGCAGAGACGGAAGTACAAAGTGTGGCCAAAAAAGGTAGCTCTAGAGGCTTCACGAATGCTTAAGGGAAATTTGTTCCACAGCTCAGCTCAGGCGCCGATATTGAGATTGCGCAACGAGTCAGCAGATGAGCGCAGTGTCCTGATAGGTCTATGAATGCGCACTAGGTCTAGTAGATAGGTAGGAGCTAAGTTGTTAAGAGTTTTATAGGTAAGCAGTATTTTAAACCGCCTTTTCCGGTCTGTCGAGCGGGAAGTCGCGGGTTCAAATCCCGGCCGGACCAACACTCAGGGTCTTATTTAGCTTTGCAGCTAATTGGGGACACTACATTGACGCTTAAAGTGCCTATGAAGCTTATTTTTTTATTTTAGATATCAATTCTACATCAAGTGAATAGTAAAATGGTACAATATATATTGCTTTGAATGGTGTGCCGCTGAGTTAAAGAGGTTTTAATATCCAAAATGCTAATTACATGACGTCAGGGGAGGCATCAATTATTATACAAAATTTGTTGTTACAATTAAACACATTTTTTAAATTATCAGTGTTATACCAATCGTTGAAATAAAATGATGTTAGAAATTTATTTTCCTATATCAGTAGAAACGCCCATTCACAACCACTAAGAAATGATTGCAGATGCCTCCCCTGACGTCATGTAATTAGCATTTTGGATATTAAAACCTCTTTAACTCAGCGGCACAGCATTCAAAGCAAAATATATTGTACCATTCTACTATTCACTTGATTTAGAATTGATATCTAAAATAAAAAAATAAGTAAAGCCACTTTTTTACTTTACAGTAGGAGTTTAAATATGATTCGCTTATCTATGGGTACCCAGTGTAGCTCTCTAAAAAACAGGTGAGATGTGATTCCATAACATTCCACGTCGAAAATTAATTCTTAGGGTCTAGAACTCGTACAACATAGCCAGCTTTATAATATTCATAATTACAATGCACAATTAATAGAAAACTTTGTATTGCCGCCTGCTTTGTGTCATCAGTTGATCTACGTGGACGAGACTCAACAGACATACAATTGATAATTGTTTCAAAGGTTTTGCCGCATGCCTGTAGCAGTTTGTGGATAAATAAGCATATAAATCCATTCGTCAAGACAACTTTTCCAAGCCTTTCTTGCGGAATTTGCTTTATTTTCAGTGCAACCACTGTTTGAAACAGATAGTTTATCAGTCCAAATTGGAAGCCATATCGATCCCGAGTTGAACTTTGGCTCGTAAACAAACAAGCTCATGTAATACAACACACCAGTACTATAGTTTTGCAATACGTTTTGCCAAAGAGCAAAATCGTAGCAGAATAAGTCTACCGCTCCATCGGCACAATTTTCTTTCGCTCAGACGCGAGAAAAATTCACCAGTGCAACCATTCAGAATAGCCGCCCGCTGGTGTTTCAAATATCTATAGACTATCTTTTTCTATAAGGCCCTTAGAGAGCCCCTCTAACTTGTCTCATTCTCAATGTCTAGTCAACCCGGGTTGTCAAAGTACACTATCAACTCTCTTTGGGCCATTTTATTTTTAGTAATTAAGCCCTAAATCTTACACACCGTCTATCTTTGTTTTCAACCTTTGAGTTTTCAAGTTATAAAGTACACCTTTTACTGTATACTTGTGCAGATGGTGATCATATTTAACTTTAATATGCAATCATTCGGTTGCATGCCTCACGCGATATGGAGCTTTTCATTTCTGAAAGTGCCATGTCACGTAAAATCGCGGGGGGAAATTGGGGTAGAACTCCCGGCGACACTACAAGGCAAATCATAAGCTGTTTGGTGCCATAACTTCCACTCTCTAGTTTGTTTTTCTTTCTTTTTAGTAACATTGTTGTGATCATTGTTGTATACTTATGTCTCAACCAAGAGATAAGGTGAATAAACATATCACTATAATATTCATAATTACAATGCACAATTAATAAAAAAAACTTTGTATTGCCGCCTGCTTTGTGTTATCTGGGCATCTACGAGGCTCAACAGACATACAATTGATGATTGTTTCAAATGTTTTGCCGCATGCCTGTAGCAGTTTGTGGATAAATAAGCATATAAATCCATTCATCAAGATGACTTTTCCAAGCCTTTCTTGCGGAATTTCCCTTATTTTCAGTGCTTCTCAGTACCACTGTTTGAAACAGATAGTTTATCAGTCCAAATTGGAACTTTGGCTCGTAAACAAACAATCTCATGTAATATAACACCAATAATGTTGCCAAAAGCAAAATCATAGCAGAATAATTTTCGACAGCTTTGACGCGGAAAAAGGTTACGTTACCAGAACTAGACGTTCGACCACTTCAGAATCGCAAATATCTAAAAGTTTAACTTAGACTTGCTACAAGTCGACCTCGTTTTCCCTGAGCCTCTTAGAACGAGCGCGAAGAGCGAGAGACGAAGTCGCAACAGTTTTAATTTCTTCGTGAATTTCATTAAATCTGAAACTTTCAGCGACGTTTTTTTTAAAACCCGCTGTTATCTTTAATCTCTTTCGCAGGCAAACCGACCACAGAACGGCGAAGCTATAATATATAGGAGATTAATTTTGAAACCGGCGTTCAGACGTTGATTCAGTTCTAGTTCTGTTCCAGGAATTATAATCGAGAGGAGAGTCCATAATCAGCATATACAACAAACGCATCGTTGCTACGTGTGTGTATAAATACGTTTCGTAAAGACGTAAACAAAATTCTAGTACTTTTGACGGATGTAAATTGCAGTAGTATAATCACTAGACAGTAGCACAATTACTGACAGTAGTGGTTTGTCCTATAAAGCAATACTGTTTTGTTAGTTATTTTCACGGGGTATTAAAAAACTATTTTGTAACCTGCTCTTATTTTGTTATGCAGTGTTTTAGCGACCACTCGTCAATCACGAAAACTTGAATAATCCGGAAATCGTTATCGTTCGCGGCGTTCATCTGTGAGGAATCTCCTTGGAGAACAGTAGTGTTTAAACGCAACATATAACACCAGAACTTCCGATGAAAGTTACCGAGCATTAAATGTACATAACTGTGTTCAACGTTGTGATCCAGCCTACTAGAACCGCAAAAACACGCGGCCGTTTCTATACTCACTATAAACGTGTATGTAACCGGCCCCAGGTACGGTGCGAGCGAATAATAAATACTCGTTTAAACGTTACGTATGGTGGGTCAAGGAAATGATTACGATGTAACCGAGACCGCTATATAAGAGTAAGTTTGTTTTATGTATGCCCCTCCGCACTGAGAGGAAGCTAAGTCATGCCGAACTTAAGATTGGCGCCTAAATAGAAAATCATCCTTGACGTGACAATGGATTTATTCATAAAGGACGAAAGTTTATTTTAATTTCGATTCGCCCATTGTAGAAAATAAAGTTTGTCATTCGTTTTTAAGCGTTATATCCCGATTATTAACCAATCTTCCCACTGCACGTGTCAGCATTTGATCGAATTACAAATTCACGTGATCAAAGCGCGCCAAAATTGAATATTCCATTGCGGGAAAAGCATAACCTTTGACAGTTTCCACATCTATGGTGGCCGATGACTGCCGTTGCAATTTTTAAAAGAAAATGAAATAAAACTAAAATGAAAATGAAATAAAAGTAAAAACAAATTCAAAAGTAAAAACAAATCCAAAAGCAAAATCAAATTCAAAGTAAAAGTGAAATAAAAGTAAGAAAAAAGTAAATGCAAAACAAAAGTAGTTTTCAATATTTTTTTTAATTCGAAAGCGAACTCAAAGTAAAATGAAAAAAAAAGTTGCACGGCCTATGGCTGCCACAGTATCCCAAGAAGCTTTGCGAGAAGTAACGTGTACGCGCGGGGACTGGTCACCAATGTTACACGAGTTGCCTTGTCAATATGGCTGCCACTTGGGAAGAATTTCAAAGCGAAGAAAGATAAACGACCAAACAAGAACAATGTCCCTACTACTGATATCCTGAAGAAAGAAGAAATAGTTATTCAAAGATTGAACTCCGAGGCATCAGGAAAGGCCCACAAATACTCTCATGTGGGTCCTAGAGAGTTCGTACCTTACGAGTACGAGGAGAAGGAGGCCTGTAAGACTGAAGCACTTCACATCAATAATCGGGGAGAGTATGATCTGCGACATCCTTGCCGGAGAACAAGGGACGTCATGCACTTCATTAGATCAGATTCCAGATCTTAGGGTGGTCCATATTCGTTTATAGAGCTACAAGGTCAGGATGTGGAGACCATAAGGCATAAAGGCATAATAAATAAAGACCGATCACCGATAATACCGCCCACAAGAAAGTATGTGAAGACGAAGGATGTCCAATCTTTGCCGTCCACAAAGGTATCGAGCCCAAGCAAAGCCTATGCTAAAAGTTTATCGGTTTTAGAAATGTTGAAACTGGGAAAAGTCATGAAAACCACAGGGAACCCTAGCTCTAAATATCTAGCTAATACTAATAGCGTTTGTATGGGAATTTCAACGAGCTAGAAATACGAAAGAATTATGAATAAAATGCCTTTCCTTGCTTCCATAATGTATTACTTGCTGTCTGGGTGGTAACGGAGATGAAAACTCGCTTCATATCAACCCTGTTACCACACAGACAGCAACTAATACACTATGGAAGCAAGGTAAGGCATTTCATTCATAATTCTTTCGTATTTCTAGCTCGTTGAAATTCCTATACAAACGATATTAGTATTAGCTAGATATTTAGAGCTAGGGCTGCCTGTGGTTTTCATGACTTTTCCCAGTTTCAACATTTCTAAAACCGATAAACTTTTAGCATAGGCTTTGCTTGGGCTCGATACCTTCGTGGACAGCAAAAATTGGACATCCTTCGTCTGAGTGAGGCATGGTATTGCAGAATATACAGTATATATGACATAAGTATATAATGTATATATACTGAATATATATACAGTCTATACATCATTTGTATATTTTGCATATTCTGCAGTATGTATATTATACACTAAAAACGTCTAAACTTTATATGGTGTATATTCTGTATATTATTATTGATACTAACGTCTAAAGAACAAAGTGTCTATTCTGTATATAGTGTATATATATTGTTTAATTAGACACTATATACGCTTTAGATGTATATTAGGAAATAAGCGGATAAGATGTCACAATTAAGATGAACCCGGATATGATGTCATAATTAAGGAGTGCCACTCGAGAGAAGAGAGACAGAGAGATTGTAAGAGATCGGAGACACGAAATAAGTAAAAACCCGTGTTACATTCAAGGTCTGACTGTTATTGGTGATTTTACCCATGGAAGAGCCGTAACATATACAGTGTGTACTAGTGTCTAATTGTACACGACATACATAATAGACACTTTGTTCTTTAGACGTTAGTATCGGAAGATACAGAATATACACTTTATACATCACAGAATATACATCCAGTGTTGATTAGTGTACACCGTGTATATTATGATCATGTCTTCTGCCATGTCTACATATACAGAATATGCAGTTATATTGACAGTTGTCTATAAAGAATTTTTTGGGTATCTGTCTCGATTAGCCCACTCGGCTATTACAGGTAACCTGTACCTACAATGTATACTTTTCTCTCTATACGTACATATTGTAATTTCCAAAATAAACTTGTTGTTGTTGCTGTATATTCAGCAATACTGCGCCACAGTACTTCGTCTTCACATACTTTCTTGTGGACAGTATTATCGGTGATCGGTCTTTATTTATTATGGTCTCCACATCCTGCCGACCTTGTAGCTCTATAAACGAATATGGACCACCCTAAGATCTGGAATCTGATCTAGTGAAGTGTATGACGTCCCTTGTTCTCCGGCAAGGACGCCGCAGATCGTATTCTCCCCGATTATCGATATGAAATGCTTCAGTCTTAATACATGCAGGCCTCCCTTATGTTGCTATAATAGACCAGTTCGCGGTAAATTCCGACATTTTGAAAGGGGTACAAACATGACGCGAAATACAGTGTTTGTATCGGGAATGGATGGGAATCCGATGCCAAATAAAATCCATAAAACCAGATACCTGGTAAAAGGTTAACATATCGAAATTTGAGGGATGTAGCTGTGCTGGGAAGCGTGCAATCGTGTTTTCAGTTTTCCATACATTGTCTGTAAAAACGAGTCGAATTCCGCGTGAAAATTTAACAGACAATGTATGGAAAACTGAAAACACGATTGCACGCTTCCCAGCAAAGCTACATCCCTCAAATTTCGATATGTTAATCTTTTACCTGGTATCTTAGGTTCCTATCTGAAACATATTTCAGAAATTCGATTTTATGGATTTTATTTGGCATCGGATTCCCATACAAACACTGTATTTCACGTCATGTTTGCACCCCTTTCAAAATGTCGGAATTTACCGCGAACTCGTGTATTTTAAGCTCCTTCTCCTCGTATTCGTAAGGTACGAACTCTCTAGGACCTACACGAGAGTATTGTTGGGCCTTTCCTGATACCTCAGAGTTCAATCTTTAAATAACTATTTCTTCTTTCTTCAGGATATCAGTAGTAGGGACATTGTTCTTGATCTTGTTTGGTCCAAGTGGCAGCCATATTGACAAGGCAACTCGTGTAACATTGGTGACCAGTCCCCGCGCGTACACTTTACTTCTCGCAAAGCTTCTTGGGATACTGTGGCAGCCATAGGCCGTGCAACTTTTTTTTCATTTTACTTTGAGTTCGATTTCGAATTTAAAAAAATTGAAAACTACTTTGGTTTTGCATTTACATTTTTCTTACTTTTATTTCACTTTAACTTTGAATGTGATTTTACTTTTGGATTTGCTTTTACTTTTGGATTTGTTTTTACTTTTGGATTTGCTTTTACTTTTGGATTTGTTTTTACTTTTGGATTTGTTTTTACTTTTATTTCATTTTACTTTTATTTCATTTTATTTTAAAATTGCAACGGCAGTCATCGGCCACCATACACATCTCAACATTCGTAGCAAGTTAACAATCGTCATGGCGCCGTTAAAAGCGGGATCTATTACGGTTTCCCTTCTTGTGTTGTCGATTTGCATTACTCTATTGCTATTGCTATATGGTTATAGACACCACAGAGTCATTGTTGAGGAAATCACAGTCTTATCCGCCAATACCTGTGCCGGTGGAATTCTACTGCCGCTAGTAGTACCATTTGCGGAGATTTTACGCATATCCGGCAGCTCATATGGAAGTGGAGGAGGGGGTGGTGGTCCAGATGACAACCAAGAACAGAAACCTCATTTCCCACAGTTTCCATTTTTTAATTTTTTGGAAATGGAGCCAGAAGTGCATTCTGTATTATCGCATATAGAAGAAGAGCTTTCAAGACATCT
Organism: Actinernus sp. WN-2022; assembly: GCA_030867875.1. Classification (NCBI taxonomy): domain Eukaryota; kingdom Metazoa; phylum Cnidaria; class Anthozoa; order Actiniaria; family Actinernidae; genus Actinernus; species Actinernus sp. WN-2022. The sequence continues at coordinate 121,179,007 of JAOWCC010001589.1, forward strand.
TGCAAACGTCTCGCCATTTAGTTATACAACGGAAGTCAAGGAAAATAACGTGGTCCTGATGGATGCGTTGTTCCGAGGTCGTTTTGGACAAAAGGAGGTGAGTATCCCTGGCTATGCACAAATCAGTTTCACTTGTTAAATGCAATGCCAATGCGGCAGCAAGCCGCACTACTTTTTTTTGACACAGCTTAAATTTCTGCTTTTCGTTTCTAATCCTTCTTTCGTGAACCCAGAAGATTCGTATACAACATGACTGTAGTTTGTTAATAAAGTTTTAATTTCTTCTACCATATAGGAAAAGGCAACAAGAGGAACGGGCCCGGGAGTTTTAAGACTTCGAGGTGGAGGGCGGAAATCGGCTGAGGTATAGAGGTCATATCTACTATTATGCACACAATAGTATTGACGTTAAAGTAGACGATACTAGATGTAGCTTTCATCAACAGTAGTAGTTAAATGTTACAATATGCACTGATATTCTCCTTATCTTCCTGACTCCAGAACAATGCATGTGGTTTACGTGAAGTAACATCATGTTCATGTCGTGGAGCGTGTAACCACCCCCCCTCCTTTGACGATAGCGATAATGATGATGAGGAATACGAGGAGGAAATGGACTTGGAGGTAGGCACATTTTGAACTCAGAGTCGTATACAACACTAAAAAAATTGTTTATGAAGTTTTAATATCTTCTACTATATAGGGGCACTTTTCAACTGAGTCTATCGGCTGATACTTGATGTTCTTTAAACAAATACAAGCCCGAGAAATTCGAGAGCTTATATGCTAGTTTTAAGAAAATCGAATTTCCAAGGGAAACTATTATCAAATAGTGTGTGTCCGTCGAGGAACTATTATACAAATAGACTGTGTCCGTCGAGAAAGTATCGGTTGATAGTTTCCCGGCGGAAATTTGGTGTTATTAAAACTGACAAATATAAGCCCTAGAACGAAGTTCGTGGTCTTATATCATGCTAGTTTTAAGAACATCAAATATCCAAGGTAAACTATCAGCCGATAGTTCCGAGACAAACACACTCTATTTGTCGTTATCATTCATCCGCACAAAATTGACTGTATCGGATGATAGTTGATGTTCTTAAAACTAGCATATAAGCCCTCGAAATTCGTTCTCGGGCTTATATTTGTTTTAAGAACATCAAAGTTTCCGTCGGCAACTATCAGCCCATAGTTCCTCAACAGACACAGTCTATTTCCGTTAATGTTCAACACAAAATTGTCTTTCCTGCTCAGCGAGCACTATCGCCTGACAGTTTGCCTCCGCGGACCACAACTTTCATGTCACGTGATCGCTCTTGGCCAATGAGCGCGCGCCAAACTTTTGTGGTGAACTATAACGCCTGATAGTTTGCATCCATATCCGCGGACGACAATTCTCACGTCACGTGATCGCTTTTGTCCAATGAACGCGCGGCAATTTTTTGTTGTGAACTATAACAGCTGATAGTCTCTCAACATGGAGACACTATTTCATTGACAGTAGTTAAAAAATGTTTTCACTGATATTCTCCTTATCTTCCTGACTCCAGAACAATGCATGTGGTTTACGTGAAGTAACATCATGTTCATGTCGTGGAGCGTGTAACCACCCCCCCTCCTTTGACGATAGCGGTAATGATATTGAGGAATATGAGGAGGAAATGGACTTTGAGGTAGGCACATTTTGAATGAAATTCGTCCTTCAGCCTAATATAGATCATGTCAATTCAACTTACTTTTTTATAAATAACTAAAGACCTGATCAGTATTTATTTTATTCTAGAATTCAAACTAAGTGGATATGTGTCCCATTACTTTTTAAATTTCGGGACATTTGTCATATCAAATTGAACGTTTTTGGCGGGAAGTCAGTGTTTACAAAATGGCAAATATGTTGCGTGGGTTAATTGCAATTCTACTTGTTGGCTCACCAAGCCGAGCTAGCCCGTTGATCGCGATTTCATGAAGTGGTCTAGCTCGGTTTGCCAGGCTTGACCAGTCTCTCAAACCGGGCCAGCCCGCCTCATGTAATCGCAGAGTTAATTTTTGGTGTGTTTCACATGCAGCCAAGGCGGGCCAGACAGCCAAACCCACCAGCCCGCCTCATGTAATGGCAAGACAATCTTAATTCATATATTTAAAGGCACTTGTACGAGATCGGTAGTGTTATTAGCAAAACCTGTTTGTAAATGCTATTTTCCACCTCCAGATTGTCGATCTTTCTAAAACAGTATTTTTCAAGATAGCTTGCTGTCCAGTATCCATCGTAACGCCTTTCCCATGGGGATCACGAGCTCAATTCGTTCGTTAACGAAGTATTGCATAAGCATGTGACTTTTTCCTGCAAAAGGCCTATTTATGCTTTTAATGATCATTTCTATTCCAAGTAGTGTGGACGGGGTATGTCACCTGACACAGTATCTACGAACTGTAAAACCTAAATTGAAATACGTTTTACTTACAGGCGCTTGATAGCGAGTTGGAAAGTACAGCGATTTCACCTCCTCTTGCAACCCTCAATAACAGTTTTGACGAAGATCGTAGGGTAAGCAGTCGAGTTATCTTAGAGAAAAAAAGAATGTGTACAACCAAGTGCTTATAATGACGGTGACTGATTTTCACAATAATTTGTTGCAACATAGAATATGTTCTACGAGCCTGTCGCCATAAGGAAGCCAATACACTCCAAGACTAGCACCAGCACTTTCATCAAGAAAAGAGACGGCAAAGTATCCAAAGTGTCAAGGAAACGAGTCATGGCCGATGTACAGGACGATAAAAACCAATGCTGCAAAAGAAACTGTTTGACAATTACTTTAAGCAAGAGAGAGATCATGGAAACAAGAGAAGAATACAGGGAGAAAAGCAGAGAAGAACAGGGGCAGTGGTTACTTAACTTTTTCGAGATCAGCCAGAGGGTAAAGAAAGGAAAGACAACGTTTGACTACTATGTTAAGGGCAAGGAGGTATGCCAAAAGGCATGGATTTCCAGTCACGGGATGGCATATGGAAGGTATATGTTGTAAGAATCAATTACATTTTATAAATTAATGCTATTACCATGGAAAGGCTAGTCACCTGCAGCAAGCTTTAAGTATAAATGAAATTAAAAAGGACTTTTCTGATGTTGTGGTGTAACCTTCATTAAACTATAATACATTTGACTAACTCCTAAAATTACGTGTTGTCCATTATACCGTCAAATGCTAAAACCTTCAAGTAAAATGGTTGGAAAATGAAGAGCAAAAATAGGTCACGAGAGATAAAAGCTTCCCCTTCAAAGAGGGTTGTGCACACACAAGAGAAGCACAACTTGTGATTCGCCTGCATCCGACTTTATTCTTCTTCCTCAGATTTCACAACTGGAAGAGTGCCTTCACCGTGCGGGGACTGACCTGCCCAATTCATGCTCGCACTGGTATGTTACTGGATTCTAAAAGAAGTGTGGAAGCAGAACTCTGGTTCGGTGAACTGGTTACCTCACTAGCAAATATAATGCCTGATGTGAATCGCAAAGAGCTGCCGGCATGTTTAACAATCAGCAAGATCTATCAGATGTACAGGGAGGCGGCACTCAAAAGTAGTCCTAGAAAACCTCTCAAAATGACACAGTTTCGCCGCATGTGGAAGCGTAGTTTTCCTGAAGTGATAATTCCTAAGGTGAATATGACCGATGGGTTTTAGCATTAGTATGGGGAATTTGATTTCTAACGGGTTTCATTAACATGTTTTATATGTTGAGTAAGATATAGTATTAGGCAGTTTAAGCGTAGTTTTCACAAGCGACGGGAGCAGAAACGCAAGTGTAAGCATTAGAAACTTATATATGTTCTAGTTAAAATCAACATGACGGAAGCATGAACCTCGTTCAGAAGCGAAAACCTCGCTTGCATGCGGCTATATTTACATTGCTGAAGACATGAGAATGAGCATTCTGATTGGCTACATTCTTCCGCTTCACTTCTTCTTACGTTTAACTAGTTTTAACTGGAACGAAAGCGACGAAAGCAGAATGCTTCCGTGGAGCTTCCTCTTACCGGTCTCCGTTTCTTGATTTTCATTAGAACGTTATGCTTCCGCTTCTACTTCCGTCGCTAGTGAAAACCAGCCTTTAGTGTGTAAGTATGGTCAGATATTTTTACGGTTCAAAACACAAAAAACCGCCACACTACATGCACTGCCTAACAAGATATTTATTATCCAACTTTTTCTCTCTAAATGTAAAAAAAATGGGCTTTTCTAGAGTACAAATAACTGCTGTATAGGATATCTGTAACTCGTAGTCAGACTCTCATGAACGTTATTTTGACTTCACTGAATATTGTTGGTCAAAATAACGTCCAAGAGTCTGGTATACCAGTACAGATACCTACAGGAGTTATTTTTGTACAGAAAAAAAAATCGCCTTGTTTTCATTTAGAGAGAAAAAGTAGCTTACCAGTCTATATTGAAAGTCAAGATATTTGAATTCGTAGTAATAATGATAGGAGAAAAAGTACAATTTTATGTACAATTTTTTAAATCTTTAGTAATTATCGAAATAACTGCCATTGATAAAACTATCATGTGTGTTTAAAATAGTGCTTAAAGGCAGTAGAGAAGGTCACATGTTTTTTTTCTATATGGACAGAGAAATCGATTTACAAAGTGTGGAGTGTGTCTGCTAATCAATGAACACATTCGAGCAACAAGAAATAAAGAGAAGCGAATGACGTGGACCGAAAGAAAGCAACTCCATATGGAACAACAAGCGTAAGAATTATTAAGACTTTTGCGTCTAATGGAGATATGATTTTTGATGATATCAAACCAGACCCACTAATCTTATTTCAAATAAGAATAATAACTTAGCAAACTCCGTCCTGTGATATTCCTCATAAAGTTAGAATTGCAAGCTTTTACCAATTATACTCAATCTGAAGAGATAAAGTAAAATTCTGCCAAGACAGAACTTATGTATTTTTTTAAGTAACAGTTTATATGGGCATGGAAACGAATTTTTGTTACAGCAAGTTTTAAGAACCCGTCTACATACTCTTTTGAGTTGAATGGTTGTGTGTACAAAAAATGAAAAAAAATTAACAACGTGCTTCTGAAACTAAATATTGCCACTAAATATTGTGCATTTGCAGGTTTCATTACAATTCCTGCACGGTAAAAAGAACGTTAAAAGCAAGGTTGAAGGGAGTAATTGATATAAAGATTTAATTTAAACTGTTATTTCTTTACATCGCAGCGGTGAGCGAAAAAAATATTACAAACATCAGAAAAAAGCAGAACAGCAGCCAGACAAATATCTGTCACTTATTATTGATGGGATGGACCAGAGTAAAACACATCTTCCCCATTGGATCGAAAAGTCAAAGGTAATGCATGGATTATTTGTGATGGATGAAGGCAGGTAAAATCACTTACAAGCACAGGCACTTTGTAAGTGATCTGTCGAGGATATTACAATGTTTGAGCAGTTTCAGTTAGCTATATTTCCTTTACAAATACTAATTAATAAAAATAGTTATGGGTCTTGGAGGAACTGAAACTAAGTAATACATTTGTGCTAAAATCGAGTACTTTTATTTGACTTATAGTTGGAAGGCGAATCTGATGAGTTTATGAAGACGCATGTAACTGGCGTCCTGTCTCACGGGCATAAATTAGCCTGGTGTTTTTTAGACTTCCTGAGATGGCCCCAAGATGCAAACCCAACCGTCAACTGTTTGATCTCATGCTTTCGACATATTAAACAAACGGTAAGGAAACTTGTAACGCATTTTAGTCTGGTAAAAAAAACATTTTGGAAAGAGATTCAGTACCATGTTAGGAATCTTGGTTTAGTGACCTCATTGAAAGCAAAAGGGAAGTACAAACAATTGCAAAGCAACTTCACATTTCGTATCTTAGGCTAAATGAATCTTCTACATTTAACTTATGAATTGATGTGCAGTATAACGGCAACGAAGATTCGCTGAGGTAACTAGATCATTTTCTATGTTTCTCTAGAAGAGACGTTTGCCGCCTACCCTATACTTGCAACTCGATAACTGCTACCGTGATTGTAAGAATATCCATATTTTGGGGTTTTGCGCCCTACTGGTGAAAGCTGGTGTTTTTAAGAAGGTCAGTAAAACTCTAGACAGCTCTTGCATGTGGACAGTAAACCTGTTTCCAATGCATTGCTCCTAATTTATTTCTGTTGCATTGAGTAATGCAAAAACTGCATTGCTTAATTGATACTGTACAGAGACATTTTAGTACGGTACTGAACAACTACTTCGAGCTAATCTCGGTTATTAACTTCAATTTTCAGGTGCGACTTTCCTATTTAATGGTAGGACATACCCACGAGGACATAGATCAGGTGAGTTTATTTCAGGCTTACTTATATTGTACACGGAGCACTTGTACGAGGATCTGGTTCTAGCTATAACACAGAAAAGAGAATATAACCAGTCAGAGAAGAAGTATGAACTTTGACAGAAACCTCGGATACCTTCACGCGTCTCTCTCCTGGTATTCCAACAAATATTAACATTATCCAATTGTTATTATTGTTTATTTATTTATTATTATCGTTATTACCGTTGTTATTATTATTATTACCATCGTTATAATGTATTAATAGTCAGTTTTATGTTACTGAAGTATCTTAAAGTGCCACTATGATCAAATTTGGACATATCAATGTTTTAAATGTTCATAAAGTAGAGTTGATATATTATTACCAGTTCAAATTGTTTTTCGATACGACGACAGGAAGTCTTATTTTTTGAGCTCTGAATATTGAATCTAAACGTCCGCCATTACTGGAGGCCGTTCCCTTTGTTCAGCTTTAAACAAAGGTTTATTCAGCGGAAGTGATGTCATACACTTAACGCTCGCCTGCACAACACAACGCCTGGAGACATATTTCTACTAAAAACGTCTTCACGTACATAAGAAAAAGTTATATTTGTCTTTGCGAGGTTGGCTACTTTTTTATGCACACTATTTCGCGCCATGAGGTTGTCGTGTTAAGTGTATGACATCACTTCCGCTGAATACTGAGAACGGCTTCCAGTAATGGCGGCAGGATTTTACCGGTAAACTCTCCTAAACTTTTGTGGTTTAATATGCCCATTTGGGAATATTTTTTTACTATTTCGGATATTTCTAATACTGATTGACCTATTGATACTGAAAAAGAAGCAAATCGAAATGGTAAATTTACGTCGTAGTGGCACTTTTAAATAAGAGACTTGGCAACAACTTGATTTCACCGGCAACGTTCTGTATTTATCAGATGTTTAGCCGAATATCTGTGGCCTTGGGGAAATCGGATGCAGTAACTCTTACGGATTTAATCCAGGTCATCAAGAGAGCGTACAGCCCCACTCCTGTAACATGTACTGTGGAAAACATATATGATGTCAAGACTTGGATTCGCCCATTCACAGCTACATTTCAGCACCATAGTCATCCCCACGCCTTTCGTTTCAAATTGAACGAAAACGGAGAGGTGGAGATGACGTACCGACCCTGGGCGAAGTCATCCAGAAAGGAATGGTTCCCAAAGGAAGGCCCATTTATTGTTTTGCGGCAAATGCCACCGGGAAAACCGGCAGTATTAAAGCCAGATTTAAAAAAATGTCCAAGCGTAAAAACGATCAGAGATTCTATAGGGAAACTGAAGATAAGAATGTCAACAGCTGAGCACGTATGGTGGGAGAAAATGGTTTCAGAGGAAGAGGAGAAAGTTCAGCGGTGGGAATCTCTCAGTCCAGAAGATTATCGCAGAGCTGGGGAGACTTTCGACCTTATGGAATTCAAGTACCAGAATCCAGACCCTGTACCAGACCCCGAAGATGATGAGTTCCAGAAAAGAGCAGAAACGTTACAACGTCTGATGGAAAAAAAAGAAAATTATCTGCCAGTAAGTAACATAAGTGTTGGTTATCCCTTGCCTGGACCAATGATTGTTTCCAAAACTTGCTAATCTCACCAAAACCTGGACCAGGAGGTACAACATTCGATTATACTAACTAAAGAGCGGAATAAAAAAAAGTTCTGTTTCAGAAGACGGTAATACCATGGTCGCATCGGTTTTCTTTGTTATGAGAGGAACATTATTTTAATGTCTAACATCCCTCATTAGCATGCTAACTTCACTAAATCTCCCTCATTAACATGCATCAGAGGGACATTTCCTGCTGCGTCGGGAATTACACAAATCCTCCCTCGGCTCACGGGGCAATTTAGTAACTAATCTCCCTCATGTCATGGTATTACTTATAATAGTCAAGATTCTCATTCCTCGTTTCAGGGAAAAACTTGAACATAATTTGGTTGGTGGGTGAAAGCTTATTCAGTAAAAATGGAGGTATACGTGCATGTAAGTCGCATCGTTAATTTAAAAGTTCCAATCTGTATTTCTAGGTCAAAATTACGAAGCAGGCAAAAGTACCGCACACTGAAGACGACGCTGTTACTATTGCAGAGACCAAGGTTAAAGGAAAACAGCAAGAGAAAAAGGGAAGAAAGCGACTACCAATGACTAACAAAAAAAAGAGAATTTTAAAACCTAACAATCATAGCTAATTAGATTCTGATTAGTTTGTGCCCGGGGAGGTTCTTCAAGGTAAAAAGGTAGAGGTGACCGTCGGAAAACCTCGAAAAATACCCTAAAAAAAATAAGTAAACAAGTCCAAGGAATACAGAAAAGCTGATCGAACAACGTATATATAGAGAATTCTACGATATTTCGGCTGGCCAAACCAGCCTTCTTCATGTAGATCTTACAAATTAATATTTCACAATGGCAAGTATAAATATCAAGGTGATTACACAAGTAAGAGGAAAAAGGAAATGACGTAAGTAAAAATATGGATTTGAGAAAACATAAAAACAAGGGTCTACAAGATAACATATTAAGTTTCATCACGTTTGTTCATGCCGAGAGGTTCGAGAGTTTTAGCTATGTCGATAAGATATGACTCTCTGGCTTTACGAATAGAGTCTCGCGAAGAATAAATTATTTCTAAGGGGATAAGTTGCATGTCAGTATTAGAATGGTTAGAGCAGGAAAGGAAATGTTCAGAAACTGTGGTGGGTTTAGATTTAATATTAAATTTGTCAACTACTCGTCTGTGTTCATTAAATCGGTCTTTGAGCCGTCGTTTAGTTTCACCGATGTATTGTAAGTGGCAGCGATTGCATTGTACCATGTAGATAACGTTACTAGTGTTACATGTGATGTGTGACTTAATGAAACGGGTTTCTCCGGTGGAAGAAAAAGTGTAGCTAGCGAGGCCATGATTAATGTAAGGACAAGTGGCACAGATTTTTCCTCAGCGGAAAGAGCCAGATGGAAGAGCAGGTTTGTTAGTCACATTACGTAGTTGTGATTTGACAAGTAGGTCACGAAGGTTAGGGCAACGGCGGTGAGCGACGAGAGGCAGGTTAACAAAAACGTCTTTACAGCGATTAGAAGAAAACAGTATGTGAGAATGTTTACGAATCAGTGATGAAATGTTAGGTAGTGCTGGATTATATGTGATGACGAAAGGAATTCGGTTAGAATCTTGTGCATGTTTAGCCTGTAAAGCATCGTTACGAGAAATATTAGCAGCACGTTGTATTTGTAGATCGAGGAAAGAACGCTTACAACCTCGTCAGTGGAACAAATGCGACGAATGCGGAGTGTTAAACTAAAAGGGATAGCCTTTTTAGTATGAAAAGGATGACAAGAAGAGTAGATAAGGTGTTGGTGTTTATCAGTAGGTTTGGTGTAGAGATCAGGTGTCGTTTGATTGACGGTTGTTTAAATGCAATAGTTTCCAAACGACACTTGTAACTTTCAGGTCACACTTCAACGAAAACGATAATAAAGAGGTATTTTATAGGTGAATTATGTATCACGCGACACTTTAGCATGATCAGTTTTCTATCTACTTTTAAAGCACGTTTGGCCATCAATTTATATTGATAGATTATTTTGATAACCTGCCAAAAGTAAAAATACCTGGAGCATGATACACTCATTTTTATTTTACCTCTGTATCCCGGCCAAATCAAGGGTTGGAGCCGGCGAAATCAGTTCTCTTCGCCGGGGTCCGCGTCGCAAATTAGAAAGCATATCATAGGGGAAAACGGGATTTCGCATCTTTTTTTCTCCCGTCAAATCAAATTACAAAAGTTATGATATGGTACAGCCACAACCTTTTCGAGAAAATTACTTATAATTTATCAAAATCTCCTGCATGTGTAATAAAAATTGGCGAACGGCTAAATCAAAAAGAGCGATGACAGAGTCGGCAGAGCGTTGTTATGTTCAAAATGAAAGTTAGAGAACATATGCCTTGAAACAATTGCTGATGAGACGAAAAAAGGCAGCTTAAAGTTCAATCGACCATGTTGTAAATCTCTTCACGATCTGGCGTTTCTTTTAACTCTGAGCTCACGGAATCGATTTTCATTATGGTTACACAAATTAATTAACAACTTGCGGAATATCCCGATGCTGAACCAATCGTTAGTGACACATACAAATAAAAATGTCACTTGCGGAATATCACGATGCTGAACCAATTGTTAGTGAGACATACATGTACAAATAAAAATGTCACTTGCGGAATATCCCGATGCTGAACCAATCGTTAAGTGACACAAGTAAATATAAATGTAGGCAAGTCATTTAATACAATAGTTATCATTTTTTATCTCACCAACATATTTAATAAAGGTACATGTAACTCGTTCATTTAGCTGTATTGGTAAGATTTTAATAAAGCAGAATGAACTTTATTCATGTAGTCTTTCCTGATAAGTTAATTATCCTAGAATCACTTTTGACAGGAAGTTAATTGTACAGTGTTTGTCGTCAAAAAAATGACGTGTTATCGGAACTCGTGCATAAATTATTGTTTACGCGCATTTCGCGGCAGTGATCTTTGATATGTATATAGTCCTCACAGTTGTAGTTCGCGCAGGATTTACCAGTATTGGCACTGAGCAGCTGAAAATAACGGTAACGCTTCGTTCTGTGTCTCGTTGCATGCATACCATGTGTAATTAGTTCATTTTCAGCTTAAGACCATGAATGTGCAGCCAAACAAATCTAGTTCTATAGTGAACGCGGGAAATGCGAAGTTCTTCGCGGGCCGGCCGGAGTTCACCAAAACTGAAACAATGTCTCGACAATTTACTTGGAAGAAAAACATCGTCAGTAATGGCTTCTTTGGATTAGATCGAAGATAGAATTGTGATCAACGCAAATGGAGGAACACAAGCGTTTTGAAAGTAGCTACTAGTAGCACATGAAGTTATTTAATACAGGTAAGCGCATCGCTTCATTTTATTTTATTTTTGAGAGAATTAAATAACTGAGAATGTTCGGAATGCGTTAAAATGTTTGAGTATACAACGTAGTTGTAAATCCATCGAAAGTGTTCCTTTAATTCCATTTTTTTTAACGTTTACTTTATGTTTTCGTGGTATCGTCGGCTTGCCACCTAAAATATCTGCGATTGCGATATACGATACGATGTTAATGGCGTACATGTTGAGAACGGTGTTGATGTGTAAGAAACATATTTGTCAATCCTCTCGACATACATGTATGGCCCGGCAAAGGAAAAATCGCAGTAATTGATACTCCTTGAGTTTATTAATCGTGAAGATACAGTGTGCTGTTAACCTACGTTGCTGTAAAGTCCGAACTTTATACTCGTGAGCATAATATACAGCACGAAGTTCGAAGCATCGGATAATTCCTTTCATTCTGCAAGACCCATACTCTTTCACCGACAAAAGGTATATCTGTTTGAGGAAGTCGAGGGAATATTAATGTGAAATTGAAGACATAACGGATGTAAAGTTTTGGCGCCCAAAACGTTTGGTTCTTGTACCGAGGTTATATTTAGAGCGGAAATGAGATAACAGATGTGAATTGATGCTTCTTCTCATTGGCTAAGCTGCGGGATGTTACGATTGTTGTAGATATCGTGTAATTACTTAGCCTGCTTATTGGTTGAGATGCGCTACATCCCGCACGGAAAACCGAAATAAAAATGGATTTTTCTGATTGGATTACAAGCGGCATATCCCGTGAAAAAGGGTAGCGTTTCAAAAGTACATTTTTAAGTGGAGAGGTACATATTTAAATGGGGATGTGTTATTTAGTTTTCAAATACACATACATAATTTGTACTAGTATGCTTGTACCTGTTTGTTACTTACCAGAAAGGAAAAGCACAATGACAACAGAGTTAACGATGGCAAACCAATGTATCTGTACATCACTCATGGCAAGGTACGTGTCCCATCTTGATGCCCATACAATGTCACTGGACTGGAAAATTCACAGTGAATAACATAGTTCATTAAAGGAGAACTGAACCCTAAAATCAACCCAACGACTATATAAAGACGTATTTGAAAGAAATAAGTACTGCTGCTATTTTATTTTTCTGTGTTGTGCATCTGTGAAGAGAAAATTAGTTTTCAAGTTTGAAAAATATTAGACTCTCTGTTGGTAAATCTAGCTTGTATGGTGGCTCAATTCAGTGCACATTTCCCCATATCGTACATTACACATAGGGAAAACAATCACACTTCCAGACTGTTTTAGAGAAAACACAATGATCTGCAATAAATAATTTATTAGATGCCATCAGCTCAGCTTTTCAATGTTGGGGACAGCATGGGAAAACTAATTTATTTCCCATACATGACATTACAAATTACAAGACTTGAGCCACCTGTACACAATGGAGGCTGTGAGGAAGGTTTTCATATTTTCTCTTCATAGATGCACAACACAGAGAAATAAAATAGCAGAACCTATTTCTTTTTAAATCAATACATCCTCGTATAGATGCTGGGTTGATTGTAGGGTTCAGTTCCCCTTTAATACAATGCAGCATATCTAGAGTCCCTTACTCACTGATTAGCTCAGTTGGTATAGCATGGTCTAAGAGTGCGGGAGGTCAGGGGTTCATATCTCGATATTTGCGTCCTTGGGCAGGGACGTATAAGTCATTGCCCTTGTCTCCTTCTTCTTCTATTTTTTTTTGAGGGGGATGTGAAAGAACCTGGGTTCCGAGGTACTAACAATCAATCATGATTGTAAACTGCATGGCAGCACATTGTGGCAGCCACAATAGCAGTCCATATCACAAAATAATTTTGCAAAGTGCATTTGAATATACTCATACAGATTGTGTGCTATATACCGTAATTTCCGGCCTATTACCCGCACAGTGTATTATTATTTTAGAGTCTCAAAGAAAAAGATATTAACAGATTACCCGCACCGACAGATTACCCACACCTCTGTGTAAATTTAGGTAACAATACCGGTACCTCATAGTATATAATGTACGTAGGTCTTTGTAGACGTAGTAACATCAACATGTGTATGTTCTTGATAGATAGAAGTCATAAATCCATACTTTTTTTATTTTTTATTTTTTATTTATTTTTATTATTCGTTTCAGTGCAGTTATTCAACAATAAAAACAGAAAAGGTACAATGTGTAGTTGCCATGGCAACTTGATCTAAGTAATTATGTATAATGTGTAGTGAAAAAAAACCCGAAAAGTAAGTGATATGGCTATAAACAAGTTATTTCAATTTAAAAGAAAATGTTCTCCAGTTTTGCTCTGACACTTGACGTATAGTAAAGACAAGCAAGAAAAATTATTCAATTAATCTTAGCATCTTGTCCCATTTCTCCAGATGCAGCTGTAAGGTGCACAAGTTTTTGGCACATTTGCGTTCTATTGATTCGTATTCCTTGATATAATTTAAAAATATGTGCAAGGATGGAGTTTTTCCTTGGTCTCTAGCTTTATTTAAAACAAGTTTGTAGATAAGGATTAATAAATTGGTTAAACTCTTTTGCTCAACCCCCAAGATGATATTTTCTGGACTTGGTTCCGGAAGGTTAATTTGGTACGACCAAAGAAAATCTCTTATCTCGAAGAATATTTTTTTAGACTCCGAGCATTCAGCGAAGAAATGATCAGCTGTTTCCAACTGGGACTTACATAAAGAGCATAAAGGAGAGGTAACTAATTTAAAACGAAAAAGATCCCGGTTTAAGTATAAGATATTATTTAGAAGTTTGAACTGGAAGGCCCTCAGATATGTACTATTTGTGGTAACGTATATCTGTCTGTACACTAGATTCCAGTCGATATTAGTTTTGTTGAAACGCCTTTCTAAGTTTTTTTTGTGCAGTCGGAGGTTCAGTCTTACAACTAACGATATCCCAATAAAATGACTTGTGATTAACCTTGCGAAGATCTCTTATCTGGCCGTTGATGACTAAAGAATATTTGTTAATTTTACTAGTAGACTGGTCAGTGGTTTTATTTCTAATTAATTTTTTCCATGTTGCAGGAATGCAGTTTATCAAAGAGAACCATTGGAAAAATTTGCTGTTCTTGAAACCTTTCAATTTTGCTATTTCCCAGGTAAAGGACGGTTTTTCAGAGAGAAGGTCGGTTACATACCTTATCCCTCTTTCAATGAAAGAAGTTATACTAATTACTGAACGTGGAATTGGAATGTAATTGTTATTCCAGAGGGGTTGACATAGAATACTATCTAAATTGTTCGAATCTGATGGCAGAGTACATACTTTGGACCATGTTCCGAGAATAACCTTATAAAAATTCAAAAGATTGATAGGCAGAGAGGATTCATCAAAATTCAAACCAATACCTGCTCTTCCTCCAATGGGATTGAGCTGTAAGTTAGGGATTACTTTCCAGGTTTTATTTTCCTCCTTAATTAATTTAATGATCCAGCCGAGCTGTTTAGATTTAATAATAGATTCTAAATCCGGAAACCGCAGCCCTCCCTCGGCGTAATCGGCTATAAGGGTTTTGTACTTCACTTTAGGCCTTTTACCATTCCATAGAAAGTCAAGAATAACACTTTTTACATTTTCAACAAAGCCTTTAGGACTGTTAAGATTGGAACAGACATAAAGGACCTTCGATAAGCCTAAGGCTCGAATCACATGAATCTTTCCAAAAAGAGTCAGGGTTCTTAATTTCCAAATACTCAGGCAGGTCTTGAGGTTTTCCAACACTCTATCAAAATTATTTTTAGTTAGATACGATTCAATATATGAGAAGAAAATACCTAGAATCTTCACCCCTCCTTTTGAAAATCAATCCATTTTAGATTAGTTTGGTTTATGTCATAATTTGAAGGAGGACCTCCACCAATCCAGCCAGCTTCAGATTTTGAATAATTGATCTTAAGTGAAGAAAAATCATGAAAAGTCTCAAGCACATCAAACAGGCTGTCGAGTGAAGTATAATCATGTAGAAAAAAGGTAGCGTCATCCGCAAATAGTACTAGTTTGATCTCCTCATTCCCTATTTTAACGCCATTGACATTCTTACTAGAGCACACGATGGTTGCCAAGATTTCTATGATTAAGATAAAAAGGTATGGGGACAAGGGGTCTCCCTGTTTCACATCGCGTGTTAGTGCGCAGTGTAGGACTCGAACTCCGGTCGTTGGATCAAAAGCGCAGTCTAAACCACTTGACCACTAAACCACTTGTTGAAATATCGCTTTTAAAATAAGGTATATACATGTATGTTTGAGGTCTGAGCCCATTGCAGGTCAGATGGACAAGAACATCCACGAAACTCGAAAACTGCAAACTATGTGGCATTTTTCTCCAGTTAGAGTAAAACAGTGAAAATGAAGCTGAGTGTGGTGAAGGACCTGTGTCTGGGCAACCGTTATTTGAAGGAATTTTGGCGATGTACAGGATTTTTATGGGAATTCGAGGCGATTTTCTGCAGCTAATCGATGGCTGATCGGCGTAGAGTTTGCTACCTTCCCAATAATTATACTAAGGGAAGGAAAATTTCTGTAACTCACTCAATATTGAACGGAATGGCTTGAAACTTCACAGAAACTGAAAGATATACACAAGAGACAGGTAAGAATATTTTGACGATTTATTGAAATTTATTTTAGAGCAAACGGGCATGCGAGCTAAAACTCCATACATTTACTGTAATTTCAAATATCTGGGAAATAACCGTTTTACACATAATGAGCCTGGGGTACCTGTGGTTAGATCAGAATGTTTTGGTTTTATACAAAGCTGAGAAGATTTGGATGAAATAAACACTGACACTAATGGCGATCATTGTTATTTTCTACGGCAAAAAAAATCGTCAGGGGCTTTTCAGTTTGGCAACAATTTTTTCAGACAACAGTGATTTTTTTTCACAAGTGAGGCGAAATTTTCGGCAGTGAAAGCTGACCACTTTTCGTTGTTTTCGACAAAGGCAATCGATGTGTGCCACTGTAGAATAAGGGGCCAAAGGCGATTGCCGTAACCTTGTGTGACAAAGTTTTAGTCTTTAGAATGTAACACATTATCCGCACCACCCTATTACCCGCAGCAGCCGTGGTTTGGTGAAAAATTAACAGATACATTTTGTAACCCGCAGGTAATAGGCCGGAAATTACGGTACATGTAAATGAATACCTTTTTTTTTTACTTTGTTACAGTGGAAGTATTTTCTTTAGCATTTATTTGTAAGGTACAATGTAAAGTATTATCCAAGTTTTGCTGTCAAACTTTGTGAACTGTTCCTCACATTATTTACTTCATTTCCAACCCAGTACGAGGGACCAACCACCACCCAGGTCTCATGTGCGTGGACATGCAATAGCTATTCAGATCTTTACTCTGCACACAGACTATCCATTCAAGCCTGATTAACCCTTTAACGTAAACAGTCCTATTATTAGGTTTCAATACATTTTAAGCATTATCTTGTCACTATGAGACTACTGTTGTTTTATTCAGTGGTATTGATTCCTGTCATCACATATTACCAAGGAAATAAAAGAAAATGCAATAGTGATTACAGTATATGGTTTAGGGGGTGTTTTTTTATTAACAGGTCAGGGTGCGACAACAGATGTGTCCAATTGCCCTGGGCTAGTGAATGTTCATGTAGTTACATTTGTAGGTAACTTACCCTCCACTCAACTTCATAAGTAAAGTACACCTCATTATCTCCTGCAAAAGACAAAATGTGTGCAAAACAATGTAAATACAATACATAATTAATTTTAAGTGTACAAACCAAAATCCTGATAAGGAATGATATCAGCATTGTCTTGAGTTCATAGTTCATGAAAAGTAAGTGTCAAATTCATGTCAGAAAACATTTCCTTGATACACAATGCAAAATTACATAATCAGGCATGACATATGTTTCTTAGTAGTTAACAAAATAGAAGATAGTTTTCCATGTTCTATAAGTTAAAGTACCTGTAATGTATGCTCGAGGTCTTGAAAAACTATGGATACATGTCAAGTGAAATGCTAGGGCATTCAGCAGCTTTTCAATACCATGAAAATGTAATATTTTCTTATAGGGTATAAGAAAACCATATTCTAGTTGTTTTATAATTATAATAAAAAAAGGAATATTTTAACTCGAGCATGCATTGTAACAAATTGTGCTCAATGCCGTAGCCTATTGCCTTTTACTACAGTTCTTAGCTACATGATTGTAGTGCATTACTTAAAGGTGAATATAATGGCTGCTTACTTAAGGTACATCCACTTACCATTTGGATTGATTTCCTGGCCAGCTGGGTGATCATTAACTAGTGAACATGAAGTCCCTTCTACCTTGATTGCATCTGCAGCATAACTAAATATAATGGCACTCTTACAATTTGTACTCACTCTGGAGAGCATTTCTAAAAATAATGTTATTTTTCTAATGAAGTAATTCACGTATTTCAGCCTATGATTAACAGGGCTGTGTCACAGTGAGAGGCAGAGGCATAGTAGGAGGGAAAATTGAGTAGGGGGCATTTATTTCAAATCCAGGCTTCTACGGTAAGTAAAGAGTATTGTAGAAAACTGGTAGCCGGCGTGGTCGAGTACACAGAGATAATCACCAGTCGCCAGTATTTGGGAGAACTCTGGAGAGGCTTTATATGACGTGTAGCTGGACACAGTTAATTTCAGGGATTTTCACATGAACTGATGAACCATGTGCATGTGTGGGATGGTTAAAATCAAAGCAAATAATTTATGAAAACATAACTTTAAAAAACTGTGAATAAAGTGACATACATGTCATCTTCAAGGAAAATATTGTGTATCATTCCAATCAAGCAATGAGGAGCCAATTAACAGCCCCCAATCAAATATCAACTTCATACATTGTACATGCACAACACCATGATGAAGCCACTGTAAGAATCAATTCACATATCTCAGCATATAATCTCAGAAATGATGTTGAAAAAGCTTAATACAATGGATGTCCACATGTTAGAAAATGTTGTAGTTCAAATTTATTCTCAGTTTAAAACAAATGAAATTGGGATTTTTTGGGGGGAACTAGGAAAACATTTACGAACTAATTATTTTTAGATTAATAATCGATCCTAAATGTAATTTAGAGATGGTTAAATATCCAGCAACTATTGGGGGCCCTGTGGCATGCTCATGGGACCCTGGGTTGGTTTTCATCTGGGACTTTTAGTAGTTGTTATTGCTCGTAGTTTGGAGTTTGTTGCCAGTGCTCTCAAGCACTGCCTTGCACAGTCCTGGGCACTGAACCTCCAACTTAGATTCCTCAACTTAGATCCCTCAACATTTGGTTAATATTGGTTGGCTTATTAATTAGCTGGTTATTTAATAGTAATTACTGTGCCAACCTGACAAGGGGGTCAGAGACCCTAGAGTCGGAACTGACCATCTGCCAGTGCTTGCCAGAATGTATTTGTTCACCTGTATTTTATGTTCAATGTGGTGCTGGGTTTGTGTCATCAATTTCTGCAGAGTTTTATGCTATCCATGACACAAGGTTTTACTGCACATACATGTATATGTGTATATTACGTATATTATGCAATTTTTGACTAGATTGTGGGGGACTGGGTACTTAGTAGCACCAATGATAAAATTATAGTAAATGAGTATGGTGCTTCACATTGATCACTTCTGTGACACTGTGGTTAAGGCTCTGACCAACAGATCCAATGGTTACTGGTTCAAGTACCATCAAGTAAAGTGAAGGTAAAATAAATATGGTAATTAGTATAGTTAATTATAATGTAGCATGGAGGGGCACACCGCGGCAAAACGGTATGCTCCGCTGGCCGAAAGAACAAAGGCTCTGCTATCAAATACAAATTACTGAGGGCTTAAACTTTTTTAGTAAATAATTTTATAACTTAGTGAACTCACAGTGAATTACAAATTAAGAAAACTTCAACCTGTTAAAGTCTTAGGCTTATCTTTTGAGTAGTTTTCTTATTTTTTTGACAAAACAGTTCACAAATGGATACTTTTAAGCAGAAATTTTAAAATCACGGCATGTGCCTGTTGTTTCATTTCAGTTTTCGCGGGAAACTGGGGGCGGCCACACACTGGCAAGAAATAGCAAATACGCATGCACGTGACATTTTGCCGTGGTGTGGGAGAGGGGTAGGGGAAGGAAGTGATAAGGAGGAGGTAGGAAAACAGAGGGGAGAGTGGATTTGTTTTAGAAGTACAGTACCGGCAAGAATTATAGGGACATTTACCGCGGCTGTGCCGCATGCAATGCCCGTGGTTTTACCGCGAAAAACCGTGGTCATTTTTGAGGTGACCACGGTCACTTTTGAGGTAACCGCGGTCTGACACTTTTGAGATCGCCGCAGTGGTCGTGCCGCGGCGCTAACCGCGACCTCATGTAACATCTACAGTACCGCCTGGAATTATTGAAGCATCGGGTCGCGGTCAAACCGCGGTAATACCGCGGTCATTGGACGCGGTATTACCGCACCATGGACGAGGTTTTACCGCGGTAAAGCCGAGGCTTTATCGCGGTCAAATTATTCACCGCAATGAAAGCCGCGGTCAAAATCCGCGGTCATGACACAATACTGTAGTATTGTGCAAAAGTCATGCAAACGTATTTCGACGAATTTCGCTCTTTGTTCCTACAAATGTCGCCGAAATTTCGACGGGCAACTTTTCGTTCGAAATTTCGACGAAGAATTGATCAGATACGCGAAAATTCGAATGCCAAGGCGAAATATCGCCAACCTGCGAGCGACATTTCGACGATATTTTGTTCAGATTGTCAAACGAAAATTCGGACCAGGTTATCGAAATATCGTGATCCGAAATTTCGCGTACGTGTTCATTGCCCAGTTTTGTATTATAACCTTTCTTTCACTAGGATTAACGCGTGACAAATTCGAATTCATGACAAGCAGTTTTACAAACGTACAGTAAGATGGTTTTGGTAAATAACCTGCGTGCCAGAGGCGTCAAAAAGTCAAGATTCTTAATAAAAGTCCCCGTCAATCGTGAACTGTCAGCCACACGCGACTGTCTCATTTCTGACACAAATACCGCGGGGGCGCAATTAATTTCCATTTACGCGAACTGACTGATCTGATCCGATGCATTAAAGCTCTTTTAATTCAAAAGGAATTGCACTTTCCCAGTAGAAGTTTTCTGGTAAGAGTATAGAAGTTTTTGCACGTCTTTCAATATGACAAACGTTGCTTCATAACTCTGTTGATGTTCTGTAAAATTTCAGACTGACACGTTCACGCCTGACTGATTGCACGTGGAAATTCAGAAGAGTTGAGATTTTAATACACAAACATTTACAATGATTTCTGCCGAAACCTTTTAATACTAGTAACAAGACAAGGATCTGCCGTAAATGTGAAACTACACTGAAGCAAAAGTTTATTTGGTGTTATGTTTTGCGCTCAGCGGAGAATCTTTTATTTTCGCCGTTCATTCAGAACTCTAACGGCGGGTTAGAATCTTAAAGATTCTAAAGTCTTAATTAGTTTCACCGATGAGTACTTCTTTACCCGCCGTTTGAGTTCTGAATGAAGCGAAAATAAAAGATTCTAAAGTCTTAGTTTCACCGATGAGTGCTTCTCTACCCGCCGTTTGAGTTCTGAATGAAGCGAAAATAAAAGATTCTAAAGTCTTAGTTTCACCGAATAGTACTTCTTTACCCGCCGTTTGAGTTCTGAATGAAGCGAAAATAAAAGATTCTAAAGTCTTAGTTTCACCGATGAGTACTTCTTTACCCGCCGTTTGAGTTCTGAATGAAGCGAAAATAAAAGATTCTAAAGTCTTAGTTTCACCGATGAGTGCTTCTTTAACCCGCCGTTGGAGTTCTGAATGAAGCGAAAATAGATTCTAAAGTCTTAGTCCGGGGTCTTAGTTTCACCGACGAGTTCTTCTTTACCCGCCGTTTGAGTTCTGAATGAAGCGAAAATAAAAGATTCTAAATCTAAAGTCTTAGTTTCACCGATGAGTGCTTCTTTACCCGCCGTTTGAGTTCTGAATGAAACGAAAATAAAAGATTCTAAAGTTAACAGCGGTGTTGAATAAAGAATGAAAAGAACGCCGAGTCATCGCTACATCTTCACACTAAAGTCAATGATTTCGGCGTGATACAAATCTCAGTGGCCGCGGCCGTGACCGCGGCCGTGACCGCGGCCAACTAATTACCGCAGTTTACCGCGGTTTTACCGAGGTATTACCGCGGTAATACTGCGGTCATTCTGAGGTCAAACCGCGGTATTACCGCGGTCATTGGACGCGGTAAAACCGCGGTAAATGCTTCAATAATTCCAGGCGGTACTGTACATGTACATCTCATACATTTTATTTTGAAGTAGTTGGCTTCGTTAGAACGTGAACGTGAACGGCGGTCTCAAGTAAGAAAGACAACTTACATGAAGTTAACAGAACATTGTTAGCGTGCCATGTGTTAAGAAATGCTTATTTTGAAGCAGTTGGCTTCGTTAGTTAATAAGAACGCAAATGGCGGTCTTGAGTAGAAAGACGACTGATGAAGTGTGATCAAGAACAAAAGTTAGCGGCCCGTGTCTTACGAAATGTTTATTTTGAAGCAGTTGGCTTCGTTAGTTGATAATAATGCGAATGGCGGTCTCGAGTAAGAAAGACAACTTACGAAAATTAACAGAAGATTATTAGCGAGCCGTGTGTTAAGAAATGCTTATTTTGAAGCAGTTGGCTTCGTTAGTTAATCAGAACGCGAATGGCGGTATCGAAAGTTAACAGAAGATTGTTTACGAGAAGTTTAATGCCGGTGATCGTTCTTTGGGTGATTAGGCTCAACGTATAAGCTGTTTGTCATCCATCACATTCAAAGCTTTCAAGTACGAAGACTGCTAACAACGTACATGTATTTCCACTGCGGCACCGCGGCAAGCGCCTCGGTTTATCACCTCAGTTTGCAACCGCGCCGTCCTCAAAAACTACCACGGTCATTTGTTCGGTGACCGCGGCGCCGTACTGCAGCTCTGTATCTGTTGCACAAGGTTTTTTCACGGTCGGATGTCCCTATAATTCCCGGCGGTACTGTACAAAAAAATGCCCAGATAAAAAAAATTGACTGAGATAAAATTTGAACTAAAACTTACATAGACCCATAGAAGTCAGTGTCAGTGTATATCATTTTGTTATTATTGCTACATTAGCAACAGTTAATTGTTATGATCTTACCTTTTAGGCTGGACTTCAAATCCAACAACTCTGTAAGTGATGCTGAAATTAGAATACAAAAACAAGTTCATAGTACATTATTTTTGTATTGGAGACAAACAAAATCAAATTGCTCTCCTCATGCACTAAGCCTCGGTCAAACGGTGTCAACATCTCTTCAATATCAGTTCAATGTTGAAAGCATGCATGTCAAACAGTTTCAACATCAATTCAACATTCCTGGAACATATGGTTTCAACATCTGTTCAACACTGTTAGGGTTTTAGGATTATGGATTATTCAGGTTTTCAGAGAAGGGATACAGATTATTGGCAACTAAATAAAAAGATTACAGATTATTTGGGTTGGATTTTAGGATTACGGATCATTATTACATCGATGACTTATGGATAGTTGCATTTACAAAATACGGATACAGATTATTTCCAAAGTTTAACCAGGATTACGGATTATTCAGACCCCCCTAACAGGGTCTCTCTAATTAACTTCTATTGTTATAAATAACAGTGAGAACTGTTTTCAGGCCATGTCAATTGGTTTCAACATCAGTTTCAACATCAGTTTCAACATCAGTTTCAACAAATTGTGTACTGATGTTAAAGACATATTGAAACCATGCAACTAAGGCTTTATAAGGTACAGTCTAACTACACATGAAATCACAGTACTGTGCAAAAAGATTTCAATGCTAATTGGGGATATATCCCGGGATATATCCCCAAAAACTTCCCCCAAAAGGGAGATATCCTTTTTTAAGGGAATATATCTCTTTTTCAGGGGATATATCACTTCCCCATTGAAATCTTTTTACATGGTACTGTCGTGTGCTTACTTGTCATAGGTATGATACTTGAGAGTGATCTTCAGGTGGTTATTTAGCAGGATTTTCTACAAAAACACAGGATACTAACAATTACTTCACAACATTTTTCACAGATGGATTAGTAATTACAGCCAGCTACTTTTAGAAACAGACACCTAGATTTGTACCACCAATTCACTATTCTTTTATTGCTTTGTATGTGACAGTTGCCAGCCTGCATGTTTTCTCTACTTTTATCATAGATAACCACGAAAATAATAATAGGCCATATTTATATAGCGTCATATACCACAATCTCATGGCGCTTTACATATTACTGACATATCCCGTCAGTGAATTTTTAGGACTGCTATTATGGCGCCAATGACTGCCACGCAGTTTACAATGTTGAGTGTGTGGTTAGTGCAATGGCCAGGCTGCTGTACCAGGTGACAATCCCTTTCTCTTTTTCGAGTAGTACAACAGGTTCTTTCACCTCCCCTTCAAATACTGATTAGAAGTAGAAGGAGACAAGGCCAATGGCTTATAAACGTCCCTGCCCAAGGACGCGGCCGGGTTCGAACCCCCGACCTCCCGCACTCTAGACCGTGCTCTGTCAACTGAGCTAACCAGTGAGGCTGTATTCCTGACACAGGCCTGACGCCTTCAGTTGTCACTCAGCCTTTGTGAAGTGAACTTCTCTGTGATGCTCCCCTTGAGTGCTTGATACTGATTACTTATGCAAAATTCAAACCAAACACCTAAATGTTAAACTTCAGAGTAGGGGCTGCAGAATTTGTAAACCGTCATTAATGAACAACTTAAGAATCTAGCGTTCTCACAGGCTCACAGGAGAGGAACAACTGATACACTTGCTTACTTTATTCACTGCTCTGCAATTTGAATTTCTGAAGTGGTGAAAAGAGGAGCGGCTAATTTTCTTAGACCAGAACTTCCTATTTAAAACTAAATTTGTAGTTCATGGAAGGATCTTACCTTACTATCTTCAAGATAAAAACCAAGCTTGTAGCCATGTTCATATTGAGACTGGGTAAGAAATAATAATTTTAGTAAGAAGTGTAAATATACAGGTGATGATACAGTAATGCTCCAATCTTCTATATTTGCTCATAAATTATGGTACATGTACAAGTTCATTCACCTCGCCAGATTCAATCATGTGAAATTTTGTTGCAGCAGGAAGATTGTCAAGAATCCTGAAAAAAAAAACCATGTTAAATCAGACCATAAATATTTTTTGTGTGAAAAAGTTCACAAAGTTAAAATGCTATCTACATGTACATGTATAAGATACAAGGGAAAATCTATACAGTAAATACCTTGGTGTACAGGGCTAGAAACTGCGACCGAATTACTATCACTTGCAACTAAAACTTTTCCAGCAGTCGCAAATTTGCAGACTCGTTTTTGTCGAAATAAATGAATAAAGAAAATGTCCAACGGTGTGTTATGCTTCATTGAGATGTTACCAATTTTCAGCAAAACCACACACCATTTAACCTTCATTTTCCCACATTTTATCTCCCTAACCAAGTGCCACAAACCTTCACCCAGACAGCATTTTAAAATGGTCTCTTTTTAACATATAATATTATTGGAGGCACAGTTTCTTGTTGATTTTAGTGACTAAAACGTGCGACCACATTTTCAAAACTTTAATTTTTTTATTTGAAGCCCTGGTGTAGTCAGGGATTCTACTTAGACTGGCATATGTCATTTCTTACTGATAACAATTTTAACTACATGTATACTGGAAAAACTTGGGCTGCTGTTTTTATTTCATGTGGCTCTGTACCTAAAAAACATAATTTTTGTACCAAGGTACAGAGTACTAGCTGACAGAAGAGACTAGCGGAATTTCTGGTATTGACTACAAGATTGTTTTTCTGAATGGGAGTCTGTGCCTGCTGGAGTCCCACAAGGGACAAAGCTTGGACCTTGGCTGTTTATTGCTATGATAGACGACCTCCAAGTCCCCTCTGCAAATGGAACTTTTAAATATGTCGATGACACCACTATCTACGAAGTAATTAATAAAAAAGAAACCAGTTTGGCTCAGACGCCCATAAATGAAATTCAGAAATGGTCCACAGAAAACAAGTTCCAGTTACATCCAAAGAAATGCAAGGAACTCCGTATTTCTTTTGCGCGCTCGGAAAGATTTCATAACCAAGTCTACATTAATGAAGCTCCAGTTCAGCCTGTAAAGTCGATCATGATCCTTGGTGTAACAATACAAGACGATCTTAAGTGGAACTTGCACACTGATATCACCATCAAGAAAGCCTCAAAAAGACTGTACTTCTTAATACAACTGAAGCGTGCAAACGTTCCAACTAGTGAACTACTCCAATTCTATATAGCCTGTATTAGGTCCGTTTTACTTTACGCATGTCAAGTCTTTCATTATGGTCTGCCAGAATATCTTAGCCTTTCTTTTGAGCGTGTTCAGAAAAGAGCAATGAGTATTGTCTATGGTTACGACGTATCATACACACGCGCTCTTGCTCTTTCTGGTCTTCTCAGTTTATCTTTACGTAGATCAGAACTCTGCCACACTTTATTTCGAAAGATTTCTTCCAATCATAAAAGTAATTTATACAATCTATTACCACACAATGCAAGTAATTCCACCCCTAACCTACGTCAAAAGAGACCCTTTACTCTTCCGCTCTGTAAAACAAATAGGTTCTCTAATACCTTTATAAACTCAAGTGTCAAATATTATAATTCGAATTATAAATGTTAGAATTAGCGACCAAGTGAAATATACGTTAGTGTGTATATTAGCTACTTTTACTCTTAATCAATACCAATTATTTGTTTTTCTCATTATTGTAAACCTTAGTAATTCAGTTTATGACTGCAATTTTGGTTAAATAAACTATCTATCTATCTATCTATCTATCATGTATGATTTCTATTAAAGGTAAGATAATATTATAATCAACTGATAGTAATCCATGTCAGTATAACTCACATGTGAATATAATACTCCTGCACAATCCTTTTGGCAATTATTTTAGACTTCTCAGCAAAAATTTTCTTTGGACCACAGAGCACAGTGCACTTCCTGTTCTCGTTCATGTTCACCTACATGTAGAAGCAAAATAATGCATCAGTCAATTCCAGCCAAGGACATGGTACAGCATATCCCATATCCCAGAGCAAAACATCGGATTGATTAACCCATTAGTATATTTTCCCTTTTCACTGGTATTTGTTAAGATTGTTCATCAGAATAACACTAGTATTAAGTAAACTTGTACATCTGTACATAGCAATGCATGCAGCAGTAATTTTTAAAATTGAAACTGGACTATTAAAATGAATGGTGGTATTTTAACAGATTTTCTTTAATTTCTTTTATTGATGAAATTCGAAATATTTGCCAACCTTGCTAGACAAAGTTTATTGCATGTATCATGAATTAAAACAATGCTGTCATTAAAATGTAAAATGTGCCACCCACCTGGTATAGTGTATTTACTATTCTATCACCACGCAGGACTTCACCTGTATAGCAAATGATAACATTAAATACTGTCGTTTGCATCTAAGCGTGAACACATGAGACGAAAACATGTTCTAATTTGGTATCAAACATAACGTGATTCATCATCAACCTTTCAAAGTTTGAAGGCATGCTAGACGAACTTTCACGCTCAAAATGCCAACTTATTCTCTTCCCGTATCAATAATTCTCCAACCGGCTCTACCACTTGATTTCTGAAGTTCTGAAATTAAGGCACACTTGGTTTGAAGTTACGGCTGTACTGTATGTGTTTACTGTGTTTATCATAAATATCCTCACCTTCAAACTTTGAAAGTCTGATGATGAATCAGGTTATGTTTGATACAGTTAGAACATGTTTTCGCCTCATGTGTTGATGCTTAGATGCAAACAATGGTAATGATAATTATGCCGAGTCAGCAGAATGACAATGTAGTATGTGATATACACTAAAGGTTCTCAGTAAGACTTTGATCAAATAGTGGATGTAATTACTCGGGCCAGGCCTTCGGCTGGCATGAGTCAGAAATCGCAAGTGTTTTTTATGTCTACTGCTTCTATGAATCCAGTAGACGCTATGCTATCGTGTCATGATAGTTAACACTATCCGGTCATGCTTTGCAACACCCTCATTTCCAAGCAGTCCTGGAAACGAGGCTGGTCTTTGCCATTGGCCATCTTTGCCCCATGTAAGTTTGATTCTTACGATTTACAAAAACAGCTTTCAAAATGTGTGTCAAACCACTGGAATGAAAGTCTTAGGTCCTTTAGGTCGATATTCTCGGCGCCAACCGAAGGGCCGGCTTCAAAGACTCAATCTTCTGTCCTGCATGATCTTTTTTAAAGATACCATGAGTCATGACCTTGCACAACATTTTTTTCTGGACTTATCCAAAATCTTAAAACAAAATTGCTTTACTCATGATCATTACCAATAATTAAGCTTACCGTATTTGACCGCGTATAAGCCACGGGGTATTTTCATTTTCATTTTGGAAAAAAGTAAAAAATTCCTCCCTGAAGTCCGGGTGCGGCTTATAAGCGGGCTTTTTCAGATTTAAGTTCGAGTAAAATAAAATAATTAGCCAAAATTTGCCATCAAATGAATCGTGTTATTACACTTTGTCTTTAAGTTTTGATCTGAACGCTTCACTGCCTTCTAAAGACCTGTTCCCAAAGACGGAAAACCGTGTTAATCCGTAAGCTTTTGTCTAAGGACATTGTTCCATAAGACAGAATGCTTATTTCTTTGAGTTTGTTTGCTTTGACTTGTGATAAATAAATCCGATACTCTGACATTTTTATGTTCCAGAGAAATTTTCCCACGAGACTACGCAGTACCGGGAGACAGAAACCGACATGACTCGCAAGAATGGTGCAATCTCGTCTACCTCGGGTGTTTTATTGCTTTACAGTAGAATAGTTTTAAGATCCTAACAATCTAAAAAACATAACTTTTAAAACATTTTATAAAACTTGTTCAACAGACACATGTTTTGAATATTCTACCAAGCTTAACTGAGCAGAATCGAGTGAGAATTCTGAATCTACGTCAATTCACGACGTCAACAAATGCACAAGAGATGTAAATTAGCATAATTACGATCGGCTCACATTTGCACGCTCAGTAAGACAAACATCCATAGAAATGTTTTTGAAACTTCCCCGAGCCTTTTTTGGACCATGTTTATCTATCTTAAACCACGTATAAAACCTATGAAAACTATTATTATAGTATAACAGGTAAGCATTTTCCTTGAACATTCTTTGTGAATTTAGATAGTTTGAATTACACTTTAGCAAAAAGTCACGTCGAATTTCACATGTCGAACTGAAGTCGCACTTTATACTATAAATCAACTTGATACCACAGCAGCGATAACTGTTACTAACAGCGATAACTGTTACAAATCTAAAGTGTCAGAATAAACTTTGTTTTGAATTCGACACGGCGATAGCACAACGTTTGAAACGGGCCTTAGATCACACGAATGGCAGCTGCGTTCGATAAGACAAAGTGTGATTGCAGTACAGTCGGGCCAAGTTTCGAGGAGTTTATTTTAACAACATTTGTATTTTAGATAAAAAGAATCAGTTGTTTGAAGTTTTGAGAGAAACTCAGATAATATTTTTTGCTGTGATGTTCTAAACTCGGGGTGCGCCTTATACACGGTATATTTCATTTAAGTTTTCAATTTGAACTTGAGGTTAGATTGAAACCAAAAAGTGGGGGTGCGGCTTATACGCAGGGTGCGGCTTGTACGCGGTCAAATACGGTACATACTTTTTTAACTTGTGTCCTTGAAAGCCATTGTAAGTTTTTCTTACAACTTTTAATATGCTTCTAAAATTATAATAGACCCACTCTTGAGTAAAATATTTTTGTATTTATGTGTATCCCAAAACGAAATGTATCAATTTCTATAATTGAAAAAGCACAATTCTCTAGAGAACTGTCACCTGGTCTGAAATGGGCATCAAACAGGCAAGCTGAAATATTATTCTGCCATTGAAATAGTAGTGGATAACAGTGTACATACTGAGGCAAAAACCTCTATGTTCTAGGAGTTAGATTGTTTGTTCAATATTTATTTTTTGTAAAAACAGTGTGCTCAATATTTTTGGGAGAAATTGCGTAATCCCAGTCAATAAAGGTCCAACCACAATAATTATTTGTGTACATGTAAATCAATTTTGCATTATTCCATCGATCTTCTCATAATCAGCATCACATTCCTAATAAGAGCATGCAGTAGACACATGCAGCCATTGGGTGCCTTTTTATTTATTTATTATTATTATTATGTGTCGAGATTTTGAGCCATCAACCAATCAGATTGCACTTTCTTTGAAGTTCTTTTCGCCACCATACCAATCAGATTGCACTGGGCTGGTCACGTGAACAATGGACAACACAGTGCTTGTCAACACAGTGCTAACCTTGCTATTATTTTGAGTAAACCAAAGGTTTCTTCAAGTGAAATGCGAAGATTTTGTGTTTTTTCTAAAGCTGAGAGGAGTTTTGTGGGTTTTGGACGGGAATTTATCACATATCCAGATCAACTCGTGACAGTCTGATACCGTCAGTGATAGATGGCTAAAATGTGATCAACACTAATAGGACTGAGAGTGACAACAGTTTGTAAATGTAAGCTAAGTAGCTAAACTGAACATGATAACCTTTATACATTTTGTACCAATTGACTGTGGTTGTGTTGTTATTCATTGTTATTAACCTCTTGGAAAGTATAGTAGAAATGACCCGATTTCTCACGATTTCTCAGTTATCGATCTGACTGTCAATATTATATGCACATGTTTATATAAATTCGGGAACGAAAATCTAGCAGGATATGGCATGAACTCTACCCTGGGTATCAGAGGTTCTCACTTCGCAAAAGTTAGGCACAAAGCTCTTCCTGCTTCGCTCCTTGATACTATATCCTCACTTTGCATCACACAGTTTTTTGTTTGCCGATGATTGATACGAACAGGCTTCAAACTCCGGCTTTGTCTTCTTCTTATTTTGCTGAATTGCACAGAAGACCTTGAAATTACCGTTCAATAAATCTACCTTATTTATCCTAAAGAAAGCTTTGATTTTATATACCCTTGAAGAAGGAATTTATTTTACTTTCTTCACTTTGCCTTCTCTTTCCGTTAACAATAGGAAATGGACAATCTGAAATCTACAATGAACCTAGAATGTTTACCGTCTCGTTTTTCTCGGCCAATGGAAATCGAGATATCATTTCGGTAGCAGAGGTTTCTTGGTGGCAGGAAAGGGGTTGGGTGGAACTTCTCGAAACGAGCGATAGTATTGGCCTACCCAACAATAGAAAACACCCTAACCTTTAGAAAGTGCAGTATAAAAACTATAGAAGTACAGCATTATGGGTGCAATCAGAATACAGGTCTTGAGAGGATCCGTGCTACTCAGGTTGAGGAAAGGCAAAGAGATGAGAAACCTCTGCTCACAGGGTAGGAGAGCCACACATTTCACTGTGTATACTAGTTAGTGTTACCCTCTTTAATAGTTATTTTCCAAGTGGTGTACATGCATGAAATCAACACACAATATTTTATTAAACATTAGCAACTAGTCAAAAAATTGCAGGGGAGATGCAGGGGGGGGGGGGGGGGGGTCTTGCCTGTCAGCAAAAAAAAAAGCCTTCAGTTTTAAAGATAAGAACCTAAAACTTGGGCTTTTTACTAATTTTGGCTTGCTCTTTCCATTTCTGGCATTCATGTTGTCCTAGTGCCAATTTTTTGGGATAGGCTAAAAAGGTCATGTGACCAGGTCCTGCAAAGGGCCTATTATCAGTCAAACTTTGTAATTGGAAGCTCCCGTAAGGGACCGTAACCACCTTTGGGGGTTGAGAATTGGAAGGTGGAAAATAGCATTTACAAACAGGTTTTGATAATAACACTACCAATCTCATACAAGTTCCTTTAAATATATGAATTAAGAGTTGTTTGCCATCTAGAACAACCATGTGATTGCATTCCTGTAAAAGGTTCATTCCATTATATGTAAATTATCACAAGCATGAGTAGTGAATCAATTATCCGGTTCCCCTTGCACAAACCAGAACTCCATGTATTAATTAACCTATTTCTAGGTGGCTCGAGTTAAGGCCACTAAGGGCCTCTTGTTCAATAGGCAATGCAGGGCTTGAAATTGTGACCAAAACATTATGTTTGGCAACTAAAACTCAAATCAGCTACTAATATTTGCTGACTTGGAACTACATTTTATTTGCTAATCATCAAGTGGTGACTTGGAATTTTTTATATCAAATTTTAGCTTGGATTTTCTCAGCCAAAATAAGTCATATCGCCAAAATAATTGAAAAACAGGACTCTTTACATGTGAATGTTTTTGAAGTCGTTTAATCAACTTGCAGCAGTGTTTTATCAGATCTAAAACTCTTGGCCTGTTGCCTCAAGTTTTATATCTGATAAAACACTGCTGTGAGTTGATTAAACTATACATCAAAGTGAGGTCAGCTTGTCACAGGAAGAGAAAAACTATAAGATTGATGGAGGAAAATAATGCTAATTTCCTTACAATACAAAAGAACACAACAGTATGGCATGACAGAACCAAGACATTTTTGATTGACTCCAATTTTGCAATCTTTGGGACAACTGGCCTTGCTCTGATACCATTGTTACCAGGCTTCTACTGATGCAGGCATCATACATGTATATGAATCAGGTGAATGGGCTGCTACTTATTACTTTACCACTTTAAAACAAAATTTGAGCAACTTGATTTCAGTCTTCAGTGATTTTGTTACCTCTGCATTCTGAATTATTATTTTTACATTTTATAAACATCCAATGTTGTACATGTTGTATTTCAAACTTATATCAGTGGTTTTACCAAATAGTTTGTTTTAATCAGAAAATAGTTAACAAAATTATAGACACAGTGAATCAGTGTTTTATTCCATTGGAAAAGCTGAGTCTAATGAGTATGAGCCAGCTACTCCAATTAAGATCCTCTGCACTCGTTACTTTAATACTGAGATACGGTACTACATGTATTTAGCTCTTGAATCATAAAAATCTTCTTAGAGTTGATGCACTTTTCTTTCATCTTTATTTTAGGTCAGTGATTACTCTAAGTCGGTTCGGTTGACACCGTTTGTTTTGAAGTATGAGTGGAGGTGTAATAAAGTCTATAAACAGTGTATTTTTTCTGGATTTAGCTTCCTTACTCCCCTTGAGTTGCTGCAGCTTTCATAAAAGAATGCAGAGTCAACACAAACTTCATCTGTGTTACAGTTTCGTCCCGGTTTAATGTCATCCATACAATGTTTTCGAAAGATGTTTCAAAGTCCGATTTTGTTAGTAGTACGCATGCGCACATAACGAGAGGGACTGGGTTCGACGATTAGTCACTTGGAGAATAAATGATGTGTTAAAATAAACAAGCGCTTTTGTGGCGCAGTGCAATAATCCACTGGATTAATATCTACCAGGCGTTCCTCGTGATTCGGCGAAGTAAGCCCGACCGGGCATGGTTAGTAAGTGGATGGGTGACCGTCAAGGTAAGTGGTACAGTACAGTAAGGTGTGTCAGGGGGGACAAGGAGAAAATTGAGAGGCAGTGGGAAGGGAGGTGAAGGAAGTAGAGGGGAGGGGTGGGTTGTCAAAAAATATTTGTAGGGGAGGGGTGGGTGATTTTTTTTTCTTTTTAAATTCCCCCCCCCCCAAAAAAAATCCCTTTTTTTTATGAATCCCAAAAAGTTAAAAAATTACTTTTTAGAATCATTGAGAAACAACCTAGGTCGTTTTAATAAAAACCTGAATTGAGAAACAACCTACAACAGATATTCTGTTTGAGAAACAACCTAGGTTGTTTGAAAAATAACATGAATTGAGAAACAAACTACAACATATCTGTTGTAGGTCAATTTGACTCCTCAGGTCAAATTGACCCCGAGTCAATTTAACCTAGGTCAAATTGACCCCAAGTCAATTTAACCTAGGTCAAATTGACCTTGAGTCAATTCAACCTAGGTCAAATTGACCTTGAGTCAATTCAACCTAGGTCAAATTGATTCAACCTGGTGATTGTGTTTAAGGTAATCACTGTTTTCTTCAGGTAATTTTTTCAAGATTCTAAAAAGGGAACTTACATTAAATGTTCATTGATATTAGGGTTTTTAAATGTAAGGGTTTGGGTCAGTTCACAAGGAACATTTAAGAAGTATTATATTTCTGTGTTGTTTAGTGATTAATAGCCCTAAAGAACCCTAAATTAGTGAGCAGTCACCTGTTGTTGATGGTTAGGGTCTTCTTAAATGTAGGGGAAGGGTTTGGATTACTTCTCAGCATAATAGAAGAAGGGTTACAGTCTGTATTATTTAGTGACTAGCTCTAAACAACCTAAATAATATTAGCGAGCACACGTTGTTGACGGTTAGGGTGTTTTTAAATGTAGGGTTAGGATTTGTATTAGATCTCAGCATAATAGAAGAAGGATTACAGTCTGTATTATTTAGTAACTAATAGTTCTAAACACCCTAAATAAATTAGTGACTAATATTTATAGCTCTAAACACCGAAAATTAGTGAGCACCCATTGTGGACTGTTAGGGTGTTTTTAAATGTAGGGTTAGGTTTTGCATTGGTTCACATGCATGCAGGACCATTGAAGAAGCATATTTTGTTTAGTGACTTATCAGTAGCTCTAAACACCCAGAATTAGTGAGCAATTGGGTTTACTGAGGTTACTGTTAGGGTTTGGATTAGTTCACAGGTCCATTAAATCAATTTATAATTAAGTGTTAGGAATGAGTTTGCTTGGAGTGGGGTGTTAACTGGCTTTAGTAAATCTGCTTGTTATTACTGGCCATGTTGATCAGCATGGAAACGGCAAAGTGAAATATAACTGTTGATAACGTTTTGAGTTATTTATGTGTAAGTTCTCGAACATTTATCTATTCCTGCGTCTTTTCACACCTCTGTGGGCAATTCTTTGATGAGAGACCAAGACAATATATTACAGCATTTCTTTGAGTCACTTTCCAATTGTGTTTTATTCCATTTGAAAAGCTGAGTCTAACGAGTATGAGCTGGTAATACTCCAAGATCCTCTGCACTCGTTACTTTACTGAGATACTGTTTAGCTCTTGAATTGTAGAAATCTTCTTCTAGCTACAATGTTAGAGGTGATTTGCTTTCTAAAATTCCCTTCCTTTTCCCTTTACTTTATCTGTCAGTGACCTGAGTGATTACTCTGCAAAAGACAGTTTGTTTTGAAGAGAAGTACGAGTGGAGCCGTAATGAAGTACACCTGATCATCTATAAACAATGTATTTTTCTGGATTTAGCTTTCTTACTTCTCTCGAATTGCTACAGTTTTCATGAAAGAACGCAGCCAACACAAACTTCATATGTGTTACAGTTTGGACCGGGTTTAATATTGCGATCGTCCATGTTTTTCGAAAGATGTTTCCAAGTCCGATTTTGTTAGCAGTACGCATGCGTGCATAACGAGAGGGACTGGGTTCCATGGAGAATAAATGATGTGTTCAAATCAACAAGCGCTTTCGTGGCGCAGTGCGATAATCCACTGGATTAATATCTACCAGGCGTTCCTCATGATTCAGCCAAGTTAAGCCCGATCGGGTGAGGTAAGTAAATGGATGGGTGACCTGAATGTAAGTGGTCAGGGGGTTAAGAAAGTGATAGAAGTAGGGGGTGGTAGTAGGAAGAGAAGTGGGGATGTAGGAAGAGGAGGGGAGGGGTGGGTTGCTAAAAAAATATTTTGTAGGGGAGGGGTGGGTGAAATTTTTTTTTTTTAGTACTCCCCCCTAAAAAACTAAACTGTTTTTTTATGAATCCCAAAAAATAATAAATCCTTTTTTAGAATCATTGATAGCCAAACCTGAGTCAATTTGACCTAGGTTGAATTGACTCAAGGTCAATTTGACCTAGGTTAAATTGACTCGGGGTCAATTTGACCTGAAGAGTCAATTTGACCTGCAACATATCCATTGTATGGTCTCAGATAGCACAACTCATAATTTGTATCAATAAGCCTTACCCAGATTCTCAGGTTTGTACTGAAGATTTGGTGGGTTACAGAAAGGTAATGTGTAGTACTCATAAGGTAGCTGGGTCTTCACACTAGTCATCTTAACCGCCTGTGTACGTAAACAGTTCACAGGTAAATGCATTGCCAACCAGACGAAACACTCCTTCATCAAAAGCAATATCCCAGACATTTGATGCACTTGCTTACCTTGACATCTAGTTTTTGCCCCTTGACGTAGTTAATTGGTGCAATTCCAGGAAGGTAAAACCCACAAGTCGATTGGCATTGCCATTGAATTAACATCAACACGAAACATAGAGATGCCCTCCAGGTTCGACTCCCCTGCAAAAAAGAGGGAATATATCATCTTACTGACTGAAGTAATTCCTCATAAGTGTATACGTTATTTATTTAGAAACACATAAGAGCTTCGGTCAAGAGAATGAGCAAGGAACACAGTTTTGCGTACCCTCTTTGAGAATGGCTCCACGTCCGCCATCTTTTCCTCACAGCACTCAACCTGCGTGCGCATGCCACGTTGACATTCGGAACCAGTCTTCGGCGCCCGGTCAATACTCCACTTCAGTCCAAGTAAAACCCCAGTATAACGAAATCCCCGTTATAACGAACACTTTTCAGAGATCTTACTTCAACAGAACTACAAGAATATGGAACACTCTAGTTAATGAACACTAGAACTGGCCTCATTTAGATCTGTCATGCTCAGCTACTATTTTACTGCCCTTGTAAACACTTATGACCCTAGGCCTGATGATCTATGTTCTTTCAAATCTATCTGCCTAACTTGTAATAACACTCACAGCCTTACACACAGCATTACCTGCTGTTTTTAGCTTTCAAGTTCTATATTGTATCAGTTTCATTATCTAGCATATGTTTTTTTAAAGTTATGTGGGCCCGCAGTAATTGGCTGTTGCGGCAACCCGGCCATAAACTTGTTTGTTTGTTTAGGAACAAAAAATATTAATTTATATATTTAAAGACAAGTTTACGAGATCGGTAGTGTTATTAGCAAAACCTGTAAATACCATTTTCTTTCTAAAACAGCGGTTTTAAAGATAGCTTGCCCATCTGCATCCATGGCAACGCCTTTCCCAGGGCGGCGGGAGGGGGGACCTCCTACCCCCGGGGATTTCGTTCGCGACCAATCAGTCGCTCGGCCAAAACATCGTTTTTCGAGATTTTCGTGACTAGAGATCAAGAAAAATAAAGGGACTGTTCGCAGTCTATTAATTCATTTCAGTCTATCGTGTGCGCTCGCACAAGAAGCGAATCACTGGCTATTTTCTTTAGTTTTCTCTATAGTTTTATTTTTTGAGAGGGGGGGGGGGGGGGGGGGGGGGGTCCTGTTCACATGAGTTAGTTACGCAACCTTTAGAATTATTTTTACTCTTCGTGAAAAAAGTGTTTCATGCAATTTTATTTGGGAGAATTTTTGTGTAGATGATAATAAATTGTGTTTTTTTTCCGGCAAAGGCAGTGCCCTCTTCTTGGAAGACCGACGACCCCCAAAACGACTTCAGACTCTACTCACAGGCTTCCCAGTCTCGATGTTTGTTCGGGTTATTAGCTCAATTAAACTTGAGAAGATTTCATATATTCGCCCTGTGCAGGGCCGTAGCCGGGGATAGCCGAGAGTTCCGGCATGACCGTACGAGGCGGGGGTCTGCGTGCCGGAGGCGCCAAGCTAGCTCACTAAAATAGGAAAACCAGGAGCGTCCATATCTACTATACAAGTGGCACAGCGTTTTTACAAGTTGGGCTATTAGCTGCGCAGCGATAGATGCGAGCGGAGCAGCAGATCATATTCTTAACGGAGGAAAAATCCCTGGGGAGGGGGGGTGGTGGGTGGTGGTATACACCCACTATAAGCCATATAGATATGTGCCGCGGGATAGGGTATAGTTTTCGAGGTACCGGACCCTTAAATAGGGTCTCATATCATGTATTATCATCTTTAAATAAACTATCCGATCCTTAATTAAATAGGATACGGCTTTTTTTGTCCCCCTAACTCTTGATATACAACTCAGTCGTGCATTTGCTCAACGCCCGCTAAACGTAACAATCTTCAATAAACGTACGCGTAGAGCACTACACAAACTGTTCAATAAATTCTGAGTATTCACTTGTCCCTTAAATAGGGTCTCATATTTTAGTTTCAAGCCTTGGAAAGGGTACCCATTAAATAGTGTCAGGATTTCGATATCTCCGCGACACACCCCTATCCTAAATTTCTGGAAGTACCCCCCCGGGGGAAAAAATCGATTCGTTTTTACCACAATACCTTGCGCTGGGCTTCAGCAGATTGCCCCTCCCCTCCCTACTGGAGAACATTGTTTCCAACCACTGATGCGATACTGCATATCTAGAAGACTATAATTACTGTGTAGGTGATGTGCTTGGTTGTTTGTATTCTCCAACATTTAAGCTTCCTCTTCTCTCTGACCTTTTCCAGGATCAGTCCATGGATAAGTGTTATTCCACTTAGATCCAATGTAGACGAGCAAGCGATTCGATTTACGGATAAAGTTTTGGCGAGCCGGACCGAGTGCAATGCCTTGTTTATATTTTCATCGATGGGCGGGAGCGTGTCGACCCACAGGCAGCCCAATCTATGGGTTTGTGCATGAAAATAGAAGATATGTATGGGTTTTTATAAATCCTTTCACAATTGCCATACAATGTATAAATAAACATACTCTTTTCGCTTCCGTGTTGTTTTCCTTTCGTGGTTTTTCTTGTCTTGAAACCATTTTAGGCTGTCAGTTTGGGGAGTTTTTCATCCACCTCGGCTCACCACATTAACTTCACAACTCAGTAAACAAGAACTTTAATAGAGTAAGTAAGATTGGATGATTACAGCCTTGATTAGAGTCTCGTTACATGCTGAACAGTGGCCCCAATGTACTACAGTTCTACTGTAATATCCCCGTAATATCTTTCTCTGTAATATCTTTCTCTGATATGTCTGTATACAGTACTCATCGATCAGATGCCGTTAATTAACAGTGCTCATTTGAGAAAAAATTGGTAATGCTGGTCTGTGTTTGCTGCGATAGCCTCGCAAAAACAGTGCTGCTGCGGTACGTCAAAATGTAAAATGCGATAATCTAGAATACGTTGCATTTCTAGTGTCCGCTTTGAGGGGTATTTTCAACTGAATTTCCGCTGAAAATTCGTCCGCTGTCCACCTCAAGAGAGTTTTAGTACAGAAAAACAGTGATATTCGGCCCGGGACCAGGCAGAGGTGTCCTCCTTAGAGAGGTGGTTTCACTGGAGGAAGTTCACTGTAGAAGTATAACCACAGGTGCCCCAAGTTCTGTATGTAGCAATATTTACTAGCATTTGTAATAATAATAGGCCATATTTGTATGGGATTTTTTTAGTCTTGGATTTTCAAAACTAATATTGAATAAAAGCGACAGTACTTACAGGATGTGTTTATTTGTCCATGGGGCTGCAGGTTGCCAATTCAGTTCAGCGTTTTGGGGTGAGTTTTTACTCCAGCAGTTCTGTACACTGTATACCAAGGATATGCCAAGAAATATATGTATACCAAGAAAATTCTGAAACAGCAAAGGCTTAAAAAAAGTTTGACATTTGGAGCTAGGAGCATTGTTCCTGCTCCACTTTTACGTCGTTTGCAAATACGCTTCTAAACTTTCTTCTCACATTCGCGAGCAAACGAATCTGATTTGCCGTTGGATTGCTGCCGATAGTAATCGCGCGCGCGAAATGTTTGTTTACTATTTCTATCGCAAGCAAACTCGAAAATCCCTCACTTTTCCGTCGTATCGGGCGTGTGGCCATGATCACGGGAGACAAATTAGTTTATGCGTATTCTTGTTTGGGTCATGCGCTTGGCTTGAGATATTATTGGCCGGTTGTCGAGTGTGAGTGGTGTGTAACAAGAGGATAAACTTGAAACAGAACAAGGAAACATTGATCACATTTAGGAAGAACGACATGGAGAGTTGACAGTACATTAACCGACAATGGGAAGGGACTACTGTTCGTCAGTTTTAGTGGGCCAGTCGTGATCAAATCTGAGCATGGAGTAGGATGCTCTGTCAGGATTATCAAGGATTTGTTGTGAAAATAGGACCCGGTAAAAGAGACGAAGAGAGCGCGTGAGTAGGATTTATATTTAACAACAACAAGAATGTTTGATCGAGCAAGATTACGTCGACGTTCCAAGAAACGTAAAATGCACGCGCTGTTACGTAACAATACTGAAGCCAAAACTTGATCCTAAGATTTGCAAAGAGTGACCACAGTTTACGACTTCGTCGAGCAGAAAGAATATGTCTTCTCAATTGAATTTCACACCGTTTTCCAGTGTCATGGATGGAATGCTAGCAGTTTCCTCGCCAGAAGTTTCAAGTTTATTGGGAGAAGAAAACACAGCGGGGATTCCCCAGCTACCCCAGTACTTCGGTGGGTTTATGCACAACTACTGTGATACGAGAACTTTACAAGTAACTGAGTCTGTTGGCTTCAATGAGGCTTATGAGTCGAGCAGTTACTACAGCAGCGTCCCTGAGCTTCCTACATGGAGTCCTTACCAGTACGATTTCACCACCGTAATGCCACCCTGTATCGAGGACAACATGTACACTGCTGGTGTTTCTAGCCCTGTAGCGCTGGATACCAGTGATAGGCTTTACTTCATTACGTTTGAAGGACAACAGTTTGACGTGGACGAAATGGATTTTGAGCTTCACGAAGAAAGACTAGAGTTTGTGAATTACGACTTTGTGATTAATTTGCCGGGACAGGAATCTGTCCTGAACGTGGAAAACTTTGATATGTTCGTCACGAAGATACTCAGCTTTGCGGAGACCGAAGGAAGGTTGGTGGAGCTGTCGAGTGACAAGGTAGCTGACGCGAGTTCAGACAGCGAGCGTTTCAGTTCTGAGGATCCGGCTGAAGATGAATCGTTGAAATTTGAGTACATTGAGGATAAGTTGGAGTTCGAAGAGTGGGACTTGGCATTACACATGCCGGGACAAGAATCCATCTTTAGTAACGAAAACATTGATATGTTGTGTAACAAACTGGCTGAATGGATGGTAACGCAGTGCGAGGATGAAGCGGCACTGAAACAAAACGATACAACAATGTCACCTGGGAAATGTTCTGTCTCTGCTGTTGACGATGTTGTAGGGTCGTCAAGAGGACACGGCATGAGAGTCAACGCTGCTAAAGAACTAAACTGTTCCAGTCCTTTAGAAGTCACAGAAAATGCGCATTCAGTTGAGAACAACAGTATCATTTGTGTGACTTCAACGGCAGCACCAGTGCAAGTTACACCTGTTCTACAGGAATGTGGAGGCTACAAGAATCTCGTGTTTCTGACTGTACGCGATCACAGTGATGTTGACGATACGAACTCTCACGATTCTATCAGCTTTGAACCTAAAGATGTTGTAACTGAGGTTCAAGATGATGCTCTAAACGAACCCCAACAGATTGTATTGGAGCCTTGCGGGACTCCGTCTTGCCAGCCTGCAGTGTGCGCCAATGACGGTTCAGAGCGCAAACTTTCAGAGGTTCCGTTAGACATATGTGAACCCACAGAAAGCCCCAAGAAGACGATTCCTCGTGTTACAGCCTCTCAATCTACAGCGAAAGAGGTGTCAAGACACGCTAACCGGAGCAGAAGGTGTCGCTTTGGACTGGGAAAGCTGAACATATTTGCTGGATTAATTTGTGCACAGATAGTGAAGTGTTTCGCAAACAAGTTTGTTCTGTTGTAGTGACAAAAACAATCATAGAATAATGACAACTAAAACAATCGTATTGTCCTGAGTGCAGTCGGGTGTTT
This sequence comes from Actinernus sp. WN-2022, assembly GCA_030867875.1. NCBI lineage: Eukaryota > Metazoa > Cnidaria > Anthozoa > Actiniaria > Actinernidae > Actinernus > Actinernus sp. WN-2022. Next base: position 121,220,292 of record JAOWCC010001589.1, read on the forward strand.
CAACTTCGTCAGTAGAACGTAACGAGACATGGAGTGTGAGATGGTGATACCCCGTCAAAGCGCAATGGGCGGGACTGCATACATGTAGCCCAGGACATCCCATGCCCGGATACTCTTCAATTCAGAATTACTGTGACGTAAATGATACACTTTCTGAGTTCAGATTTTAAACTCCGTGTCCATATCTCGTATTCGTGTATATTTTGATTCGGTTTGATTTCTTCTTGTAACTTTTGGACAGAGTACTAACTTAATTGTAGTTTATATTGTTATTTTAATTAAAGTGTAAATAGTTCCATAATCAACACAGTTTGTTTGACTTTTGATGCTAAGTACGGAACAAGGGTAGATGAGTGCAGGGACGGGTTGGGGGGGGGGGGGGGGGGGGTAGGGGGTGGGTTGCGTAAAATTGTCATTGAGCCGGTATGACCAAACTATAGTATCAAATGCATGGAAATCACTAGGCAAAATATTTTTTGGGCAAAAAAATGGGGGCTATAAACCCAGCCCCCCCCCCCCCCTCCCCCCCGGCTGCACCGTCTCTGCAATATCCCTGCAACAAGTCCTCTCGTCTGAACCGTCGGCCGAGTTATTTTCTGTGGCCGAGTTATTTTTTGTGGCCGACTGTTATTTTTTGTGGCCGTCTTTTTTTTTCGGCGGAGTTATTTTTTGCGGCCGACTATTTTTTTGCGGCCGAGACGAAGCCGACACATGACTTGTACTGTGCTCCGTCAAGAGAGGATAACAAGTATTGGAGATCGGCTCTCTTAGTATCCTCTCTTGGCTCCATACATATATGCTCATGTATGCTCAGCGCCTGCTTAATTTGTTTTAAGTGATCTACCTGCCTTTATGGATCAAACCAAAGTACCAGAAAAAAATTAACATACAAAACAGACCAGTTAGTTGCCTACTTTATGCCGATGATCTAGTGATACTTGCAAATTCTGCTCAAGACATGCACCTAGATAAATTAGGCGATTACTGCAGCCTCGATAATCTGGCAGTTAATATGGATAAAACTAAAATGATTTTTAATAACACAATACAATATTCTTTATTTACAGAGGGAAGACACATTAACCTTACATTATCTAACATGCGGCCCTCTATATGTTACAAATAAAACGTAATAAAAAGGAAAGAAAATATGGGAAAAATTAACACACGAACTACAACATTACAAGATATAATGAATAATTGGAATCAATATAAGTTCAAGTTCAAGTTTATTTCACACTATTTATAATATTTACAATAAGGAGAGTAGATAAAAATATATAAACAATATAAGTATACATGGAATAAATTAAAAGATTCAAGTGTACAGTGGTCAAAGTAGTTAAAAGCTTTCGAGTTGGCCACTGCTTACATGCAAATAATAATTGAATAACTGAGCGTAATACATTATATAAAGTATTGATTAGAATAACAAGTTGAACTTGAGAGGAACTACAATATGAGAAAACGAAAACGAATAATAATAAAAAGAAATCAAGAGAAAAAAAGGAAAGAAAGAAAGAGATGATTAGAAGGAGAAATAGTTATTGTGAGAAGATTTATAAACAAAGTAAAATGGTGCTCTTAAATTTGATGATTAAGGAGGTAAACTTTATATATATTTTTTTTTTATTGTTTGTTTTTGTTAGGTGCTTTTAGGCTAGTAGGTATAGTTTCCCAATTTTTTGTAGCAGTGTATTTAAAAGTAAATTTACCTAAGTTGGTTCTAATTTTAGGGGGGTATAGAATGTTTTCCTAGCTGCATACCTGGTATTGTAATTATGTACATTTGTTACAGGGAAACACGGAGGGGATATCAGATGGATTATTGTATAGTTTATGTGTTAAGGTACAGATGTTCAACTTAACAATATTTTCAAATTTTAAAATGCTCAGAATTTGGTAATAAGGAGAAGCAGATTCTCTGTTGTTGGCAAAAAAGATACTTCAAATGCATTTATTTTGTTTAGTACATATTTTTGTTAAGTTGGTTGGGTATGTGTTTCCCCAGCTGATGGACCCATAGTTTAAATAAGGATAAATAAGTGTATAATAGAGTTGTTTTAGTATTTGAAGACTGAGGTAATTCCGTAATTTGTAGAAAATTCCTACATTTTTGGCTATCTTGTTATTGATATGGGTGATTTGACTTTTCCAATTGAGGTATTCATCTAAGTATATTCCTAAATATTTAACGTTCTTTTTCCTTTCAATATTTAGAATATTCATTTGTGGGAGGGTCTTTCTGGATGAAGTAATTAACATATAATTGGTCTTTTTCATGTTGACAGAAAGTTTGTTAATATTACAGTAACTGAGAACATGTTTTAATTCAGTATTCATAACTGTTTCAAGTTCCTTTGGATTTTTGCAAGAGTAAAATATATTGGCATCATCAGCAAAAAATCGGAAATATAATTTAGTTGATGAATTAGATATATCATTTATGTATAGGAGGAATTAAGAGAATTAATATGACATAGAATAATAAAAAAAAATGCTTACTAGAAGACTATGTGGACTATGCGCAATGGAAGGGGCTACTGATGCAATGGACACGGCGCCAGAAATGCAGCAGCAGTGAAGCAAGAAGCGACAGTTATAGCAGAGGAGCTCCTCTAGATGGTTAAAAAAGGAGATGTGCGGAAGAAAAACGCTACGAAGCTTATGCTTAATAGAAGCCAACATGGTAGGCAAAGTATCAGAAGAGAGCGTAGTAGTAGATGTTGCAAGCTGCTTGAAGTCAGGATCCAAGGAATTGAAAAGAATAGCAGCGCTATAAGCCAGAGTGCCCTTGCCAGAATTACTGCGGGGAAAAGCATAAATAATTATACTTTTAAATTTAATTATATAACTCTGGTAAACGTGACCTCATATAAGTATCTGGGCCTAACCTTCAGTGCATTCCGAAACTTCACTTTATATATATAATTAGCCGCCAGGAGTTGAAAAAATATTATTCAAACTACGCAAAGAAATGGGAGATCGGCTTTAGAACAGATATAAAGCTAACGCTCAAACTTTTCAACAACGGGAGCGAAGTATGGGGGTTGAGTCCAACAACAAATTAAACAGAGACCCTATCGAACTAAGTCGAATTAGGAAGATTCCCCCTTAAAACCGAGAAGCAATATCCAGGAGTTTAAAGTTATCGCAAGTCTGCGATATACCGACAAGCTTTTTTGGACTCAAGCCTCTTAAATAATCCTGGAAGTTGGTACAAAGAAAAAAGTGAGATAGTCCTCAAGCTCGGATTTGGAAATCTCTTAGTCCCCTCAAACACTATCGCCGACAACACATCAATAATTTGCAAGAAACTTAAGCAAAGGCTATGCGACATAGAGTTCCAAAATTGGCACTGAGATATTTATAATGATACGAGAAAAAAAAGCCAATCAGCGAAATAAGCTAAGGACCTACAGAAACTTTAAAGTAAACTACGAGCTTGAAGACTGTCTACGCATAAAAAAAATTGAAGCATAGAACGGCTCTAACGGCAAAGCTTAGGATATGCAATCACGATTTAGAAATTGAAAAAGGAAGACATGCTATGCCATTTAAAAAAGTCGTGATTCTGCCTGCCTAGAAAGGAGATTGAGGATCGATGAAACTCATTTCCTCGTAAAATGCAATAAATATAACCATTTACGAAATGCGTTCCATGCTTTAGATAAGCATAGAAAAATGCTCCGAGGAAAGTCGGCTTAAAATATTGTAAAAGCCCCAACAATTAAGGACAGCACTGTACAGTTGCAAACTTCATATACGAGTGCTTTATGTATAGATACAATGGCCTCAAATAATTCTGATCTATTCTGACGCGACCTACCCAGGGTAGCCGCGACCCTTATAATTTTGAAAGCCCCCAAACACTTGTAGCCCAGTGAAGTGCACATTTAAGCGCCTACAGAAATGGACGGATATTCTATAGTCATAGAAGTACTGCTACCGCGGTCCGCAGTCCCGCAGTCGTATCAATTGAATAATTAACCTAACCTCAGCCATAACCCTAACCGGCAACCCTAAAACCTCTATCGCGGTCCGAGGCCCCGACGTTATAATAGTGCACGCGCAAGTTCGTGACGCGGTAGCAGCATTTTAAAGGCTTATTAGGAGTGGACGGGTATTCTATAGTTTAGCCCATCTATCTATATCCTTCCCTCCATTTAAGAAATAGAAAACATTTCCGAACGAGACTGAATGGCAGTGGGAACACGAGCCCGAAGGGCGAGTGTTTCCACAGCTATTTCGAGTTCTTCCAAACTTCCACAAGTGTTTCTATAACTCTATAGAAACACGGGGAAAATGTTTTCTATTTCCTTTATAAAATAAACGAATAAAAGCACGGAAACGCTCGCTTAATTTGATAACCAAAATTTGTTTACCAATTTTTTTCGTAATTTACCAAAAAAGTTATCAAGGTTTGAGAACGGGTGTGTGAACAGTGACGGCCGCCCGCTCGCTTTGAATTTGTTTCGGAATATGTTGTTGTTGCAAGACTTTTGACGCATCCGCAGACGTTTGTTGCTGTGTGATATACCACACAGCGGTCAAATGTCTGCGCATGCGTCAAAAGTCTTGCAACATATTCCAAAACAAATTCAAAGCGAGCCGGCGGCCGTCACTGTTCACACAACCGTTTTCAAACCTTGAGAACTTTTTTGGTAAATTGCGAAAAAAATTGGTAAACTCACAGTTTGAAGTTTGTTCAATTTCCCGTCAACTGTGAAAATAAAAAGCTTAACTTTCACGTATTTTTCTTAACTTTTTGGGGTAGAAGTTCACTGTAATATGTTTTAAGGTAACTTCGCGCGGCCGCCCACCAGACTGACCGTAATACGCACGCGCAGACGTTGTGTGGTTATTGGTGCTGGCCAAAAGATCGCGGGCTCTGGGAACGAAATGAGCATGCGCAATGAAGAGAAAAGCGGCGGGTTCGCCTGAATCCCTTGCAAAAGAATCGAAAATGTTGAAAACAGCAGTTGAAAAAGAGAAAAAGTATGACCGGCAGCTGAGGTAAGAGCGTTCAGCTAATAATTGCCCCATTATGTAATATTTAATTTTGCAAAGCGCTCTAAAATCTTGGCATCAAACTGGGGCTTGTCACAAATTCCGATTCGATCTGACTGCCCGGCCGCCGGCCGGTTAGTAACGCGTCTGATCTAGCATTATCAACCTTGAAGGATATAATGAACATTGTTTGTACAAGCGTTCGTGATTTTGAATTGTCTATTCAAAAACATATCCATATAAACATGTACACTCGTGTGAATTTACAAGATGATGACTTTGAAGGTGTTCACTGGCCGGCCAAACAATAAACTAGTAGTAGTAATAAGCTATTAAAATTATGCAGAAGTTTGCACCACACAATTAATTATATTAAAAAGGTTTCCTTGAAGTGCAGTTTGCAGACATTACGGTCTCAGGATTTGTTTGTGATTTAATTTGTTGGAAATTTTTGGGCATTGGCAGAATACCACATATCTGTGTGAATCACATAATATGCCTGATAGGCTTGCTTTACATGCCCCTCTCGGGGCGCTTGGCACTCTTAAGGTCCGTTTACACAGGCAATTTTTGATGCAATTTTTGTTGCGTCCCATTGCAATTTTTCTCGCCGCAAATTTGCATCAAGTTGCATCAAGTTATGAACATGCTCGAAACCAGTGCGATTTGGTGGCGACTAAAATTGCATCAAAATTGCTGCTAGTTTACACGCGCGATTTGAATGTGCAACTTCGCTGGCGAGGAAAATTGTAGTGGAAATCGCGACAAAAATTGCAGCAAAAATTGCCTGCGTAAACGGGCCTTTACGGGTAAAAGTTCTTGTATCTGTACCTTTTAGGGGGTCCTGTTTGCAGGAGTTAGTTAAATGTTATTGGTTATGGAACAATAGCCTACCCCTAAAATATACAAACCCTAAAACAATATATTCTTTATCAGTAAAGTCCAATAGAATACAACCTTAAAAACTTTAAAGTCCACTTGTAAAAGTAAACATTTCGAAAATGCAGGACATTTTGAAGAGAATTCTGATAATGCAGGACATGGTGTGGTCAGGTGGGAGAATTGGCTAAAATGTTGGGACCAATTTACATTGGCACGATCTGAAAACTACCTGCGAAGAACACTAATTGATCTTGCCAACAGCAAATGTTGAACCAGCACTCGCAAGCGATGCAAAGATGGACTGCTAACAACCCACCAGTTCGGCAAACAAAAGACCTGTATGAGACGCTGGCCCAGGCCCCATGAAGTGTGTCACAGGAAGACCAATAGTGCTGGCATATTTAACCATGTCTACCCAGATTAATATACATCTACTGAAAATCCCATATCTAAGTCTGTGAATCTTTGCCCTGATCTGAATCATTTTCGTATGCTGAGATAATCTAGACCAAATGCAATTTAGGCATGATTAAATATGCCAGTGTAAGTTGGTCTTCCTGTGGCACAGTTTGTGGGGACTGGGTCAGCATCTCACATAGGTCTTGGTTTGATGAATTTGGCGGGTTGTTCATAGTTGCTCATCGCATTGCTTGCAAGTGTTCGTATTTTTCGTGGGTAAATGGTTCCCCTCCCTCCCCTTTTTTCTTTGTGTCCATGGACTTTGGTGTGACCCAGTGTACTTGGCTGGTTGGATGCCTGTTGCCTGGCAACCAAACTCTCGAGCACTGACCCTACTTACAGCCTGGGCACTGAACCTCCAATACACAAAAACACCTCTAGGTTTATCCATCCCCCCTAGCTTAGTTGGACATTTACATGTAACTCAAACCACTGTTGTTCTGACCAGGTATCTAATGCCATTTACTGTAATATTATAGTAACATTTAATATTATGGAGTGGAGTCAATTACAAACGAAATAATGTTTTCTTTTCATGTTAACTAGATTGTGGGGTGATCACGGACAAGCTGCTCTTGAACAGGCCAAGATCTGTCTCATAAATGCATCAGCTACTGGCACTGAAATCTTAAAAAATCTTATTTTACCAGGTGGGGTACAATAATAAATATTGTTATAAAGAGAGTGGTAAAGATAGAACTGATTTGAAATTAGCATGAAAAACTAAAAATGTAATCTAGTACAATTATGTACATAATATGTACATAATATGTTACATATATATACATGTAATTATTATGTATATACATGAATATTAGGGTTGAAACATGTAATGCCCATACTTCGCCTTAAGTGCCATGCTATGGATTATTCAGCATATAAAAATGACCATATATGGATAAAATGGCAGTCGGGTTAGTGAGTGTGACTGGACTAGACTGTCATGCTAGACTAGCCTGTATTTTCCAAATATGGTACTTTTTATTCCCTGAATAATCCGGAGCATGGGGCCGCTGTTACATGTTTCAACTCCCTTGTATGTTTCTGGTATGGTATTTTACCAATAGAAGTACATGAACCAATCACAGGAGCAAGTAAAAACCCAATGAACCAATCACAGGAGCAAGTAAAAACCCAATGAACCAATCACAGGAGCAAGTAATGTATCTACACCAGTGCAGTCATGACCAAGTTACAGTACCACCAGTTTATACCAACACTCAGTTATGGAATATTGATATCATGTATATTAAGTAATGGCTGCCATAAGAACTATCCCAAGAACAATAGAGCAATCAGCATATCCACACACGATTTTGCTAGCATATGCCTCAAGAGCTGTCCACAGTCAAAGTTACAAATGAAAATTGTAGGAAACTGTATGCTGTTGACCATTTTTACTGTGAAAACAGTAGGGAGAAAATAGGGAGAAAACAAAAGATCTTTGAATCACAAATTTGATAACATTCCCCACATGAATTCTCCAAAATGAAACTGTACATGTAGTTCAATCAAAAATAAATCTAAACTTCAAAAATTATCTAATGAAAGTGCATTACTTCGATGGTCTTCTATTGAAGTTATGAGTATCAACCAATGCAATTACGAGGAAGAAGAATAGAAAATTAACATTCCTTGCCATTCAGCCGTTCCCTTCTTATCTGAAGCATTACTTAATGCATGTTGTTGCACTTCAATATTATTGTGATACAAATTGTAACCCTGGAAGTTTCAAGTCCCATCTGTACATTAAATTCAATTTAGCCGACTGTCAATCAAACGCAGAGTCTTGTCTCAAACACAACTTTCAAATGTGTGCCGCTGAGACTGAATTATTTCTGGACATTAAACAATGATTTGATTGAGGGTCGGGTAAATTGAATTTTACAGACAAGACCTGTAACTTCCAGGGTCGCACTTCAACGAAAACAGTAATAATTATAGTATAGAGTGGATTTCATATGACAATATAAAAGGTATAGACAATAATAATAATTATTATTATGCACTTTGATAATGGAATTTACATTTTGTTTTACAAGGAGGAAAGAAGATCATAACATTTTATTTATTTATTTCAAGAAAAACAACACCAGTTCAAGTTTAGCCTTGATTAATATTTTTTTACTACTAGGGATTGGATCATTTACCATTGTTGATGGGAACAAAGTTACAGGAGAAGATATTGGAAATAAGTATGCAATTTAAAACTACTGTTCAATTGATACAAGCAGCTCTTATTATGTACATATATATATATAGTGGCAGCAGGTTTACAATGTATACCGGTGTACAGTATATTAAATTAATATACATGTAGGTTGTGATGACAGATCCGCAAAATGCTGACAGTGCATGTCCAGTCAGTGGTAGAAATTGCAGGAGCAGCTCTAAATGCTCTTAAATGGTTTCTGTTTAAAGGACTCAACACATCACAAAAAAGAGCAGGAGTTAAAGGGGAAAATGCAAGGGTTAAGAGTTTTATTAGTGTAGTCATCAAGCCAATTAAATTTGGGACTGGTTCATGATAAGCACTTAAATCAAAGCTTGTCCTTTTCTGTAACAATGCTTTGAAGTCCAAATTTCGAGTGAAAATTCAACCAAAATGATGAGCATGATTTCCTGGGTGAAATTCATGCATGTGCAAGCGTTTTGCAGACCTGTTGTTTGTGGCTATAGGCCATTACCAGACCTACAATATTATTGGCCACTTGGGAAATGAGTAGGGGACTGGGACCAAGTGTGGAAAATTAATCTTATTAAAAAATCAACCCCAAAACAAGAAAGATCACATCAAAAGTAGTAACTTTACCAAATTTTAGGACATTTGGGTGCAGAATATGAACTGTGACTATTCTTTCTTATTTTAGTGATTTTTGAAATCGCATCATACGTTTAATATCAATCCAATCTTTTTCTTTGTTGTTGTTGTTATTTAGAAGTATTTTTTTTGTAATCTTATTCTACATTGTAATGATGTCAATATAAAAGTGAAAAAACAAAAAAAATTGATCTCCACACTTGGTAAATCTACTAATTTTGATGTGATGCTTCTTGTGGACAGTGGAGTTCAATTTTTAATCAGATTAAATTTCCACTCAGCCCCCTACTTGTTTCCAAAGTGGCTAATACAACAGGCAAACAGCAAGAGCTAGTTATTACGGTGCGGCTACTTAATAACCAGGGCCACTTAGAGAATGAGAACCAGTCACATGGCCACTTAGAGAATGAGAACCAGTCACAGTGCAGAACAAGCACAAATCATTCCAACTCACAGCTATTTAAGCCAATCAATGTTGATTACAAGACAATAGCATATCAACATGCTTCGATCCTGTAAAAGGCAGATTTGTTGGACTAGTTCTGAAGTGGAAACCATTTGAATGAGATCGATATGCTAGGATTTGTGAGTTGGAATGCTTTATTTTCGTTTTGCAATGTGTTTTCTAGTTCTCATTGTCTAAGTGGCCTGGGTTACAGTAGTCGCACTGTAATTCAATTTGATTGACTACACGTAATTTCGACACAGTTAAATATTCCAGGACATTGGGTCAGCATCTCATCCAGGCTTTGTGTTGGTTATTATTGCTCACTGTGCCATGATTGCTTGTCAGTTGCAATTTTCTGCAATCAGACTTGTTGCATTTCCCCTCCCCCTTTTTGTCCACTTGTGTGTTGCCCAGTGCTCTGAGATGTTTGGTTGCCAGCTCGGGTACCAAGGTCTCAAGCACTGACCCTACCTCGGCCCTGGGCACTGCACTTCAAACTCACTCTTCTTCCACATCTAGGCCTGGGCCAGTGCTCAACACTAACAGTAGTCCACTTAAGCCCTGGACTACCAAATAAAAATTATTCAAGTTGAGAGACACTTTTGTATCAATTAATTTTGAACATCAAGATCACAGTTTTCTTTCACTGTCAGCAGTGTGGGCTACTAAAATAAGTGTACAGGCTACTAGATTTTGTCAATCACCAGCCCAGGGACTAGTTCATAAAAAAGTTAGTTTCAAGCACTGTGGGCTTCCAGGCTCCTTTGCTGGTTTATTTTACTGATTAAAAATCAATCTTCATTGACAAGAAACTCCATCCCACCCAGCTTTAAAAACTTTTAAATCGTTCTGAAATAGAATGTTTTTGTTTACATGTAGGTCCAGTGTTGGTTGTGCTACTATAACCTATGTAATTTATTTTACATTTTCCCCAGCTTTTTCCTTGAGAGACGCAGCATTGGAAAGGTATTATGAATGTTACTGACATTAAGGTGGGCCACAGGTTAGCCTCCTCTGCAGGCAACTCCCAAGGTAATAGGAAAATTCAAAAATTGAATCATCTGACTGGGCTTCCTGTGGTCTGACTGGGCTTCCTGTGGTATAGTGGAAGGAAAGAGGTTGAGGGAATGGGGAGGGGGAGAGAGATTATTCTTCCCCTGCTTCTTCTTCCCTCCCCCTCTATACCACAGGAAGCCTGGTCAGACCACAGGAAGCCCAGTCAGATAATTCATTTTTTTTTTCAATTTTCCTATTACCTTCAGTTGGTAGTTTCCTGCAGAGGAGGCTAGCCACAGGTATTGTGACAGCTGAATGGACATCGTAAACATTCACACTTTTCAGTGGGAATTTCTTTGCCCAATCATTGAGATTTTTGAACCATGCATTTCCTGTAAACACAAAACAGAATTCCAAGATACATAATGTGTCCAGAGATAAGTGCTTCCTTTAACCCCTTGTTTTTACATAAAATGCAAAAATCTTCAAAACAAGAAGACATTTTTTATGCTGTTATAGATTAACTAACCCATGAGGTCTGTTGGTTATTGATGGCATGGAAATTGGCAAACATAATATTGTGCGGTAACATTTACTGGTATATATCTTTTGCTGTAGAAGTAAATTCCATTCCATCATTATTTTTTTTATTGCTGATGTACTTGGAATTCTGTTTTGTGTTTACTATTCTTCAATTTATTATATCAGAAAATACATGGTCCAATAAATCTCAATGATCGGCCAAAAACCTCCTGCTAAAAATTGTGAATCTTTATGATTGCCATTTGACTGTCACAGTACCCTTGAGCCACTGTAAACATGCTTGTTTTACTAAAGGCTTGTTCACATTAGACTCCAACAGGAACAATTATTTTTAAAAACACAGTCCATATAACAAAAAGCAAACATGTATATGGAAGCGAGACTAACAACTCAGAAGGAAAAGTACCAGAAAAATTGTGATTTGAATAGTGAAACTGGGAAAGACAGACAAGAGTAGGCATTTATGGCATTGTGCTTGGATGTACAGTAAACCATCTTCAGACGCCTTGTTGTTAATGAGCCCAGTTATAGTCACAAGCATTAGCAAATGTGAACAGAAACATAATCAAACTAAACTGAACAAAGTATGATAACTTCAGTTGTACATTTTGTACGTACTTGAATTGAGTATAATTTACTTCAGATGTGAACATACCTTTAGATGTAACATTAATTTTCAAAGTGACAGGAGACCATGCAACAATGGTTGATTGCTGGAGATCATCAACCATAGTTAATCACTCTTGGTCAGACTAGGAATAGGCTAAACCCCTTTGTAGTCAATTAAATGGCTGTGTGCAAAATGGGCATGAGTGAATAATTATTTGACTTACTTAGTGCTCTATTATTTACATTTGCTTTTCGTTTTATGAAGTTATTTTTTTGTTGATTGTGACTATTCTTTTATGTGAAAATACTGGTATTAGAAAAAGCTCAAAGTGTGAAACAAAAAAAAACTCTTTTCTCTCAGGGGTTATCACGGCACCCAAGCCGTTGACAATCACCTATTAACCCTTTCACTCCTGAACGTGTTTGGGCTCAATTGGTGAAATGCAGAGTGCTAACTCAACCCTCCCCCCTCAGTTCCAGTTTGGCTAGCCCGGGCTAGTTAAATACTGCTGACTTTTTAAACCAAGGGCTCAAACTTTCCCCATGATGCCATTTGGCAGAATTCTACGGACTCGGCGGCGGTGAGTATGGTTTCTTCTGTAGGTTTTCCAATGAAATGTGCTCTAATGGACAAATAAGCCACTGTAAGAGAGCTAGAGGACATCATTAAATCTGATGACGGCTTAAAAGTACTTGGTTTGCTTTTAGTAGGCCTTGTGAGGAGTTTCACAGGGTTTTTCTGCTGTGTTTCTGCTTTGAGACACATGAAATAATTATTCACTGAAATCCTTGAAATCCTGCAGTTGGTTGTCTTTTACCCCTGCTCAACCTATTAGGATGTGTTTTTGTCACTTTAAAGCAATGGCTTGAGTCCAAATCACCGCTCTCGGTTGTAGGGGTAAAAGACTTATAAAAAAAAACTACAGGAGTCCCAGAGGGGGGGCCCCCTTGTGATTTTTTTGTTGATTACCCAGCATGCAATTGGAGGTGGGAGCAGGAAAATGTGGTCGAGTGAAATGCAGTGTAAACATCAGCATGGCTCACAGTCGCTTGGTGTGTTTTGTGCAAACAAACCTGCTGGTTGGAAAGATTAAACAAGGTACTGTAACGACTGAGTAGTTGTTTTGTGTTTGCTTTTGATTTCAAGCTGTGCGAATGGGAAGGTTATTTTGAGCCGATTTTCAGCTCCTCAAAATTCGTGAAAATCGAAGAAACGAACAGTGATCTCCAAAACAAATGCTTTTTTCTCCAAAGTTGGAGAGTGGAGCGATCCCTGTTATAGCTCTGACTTTGAAGTTATTCATCCCTTGAAATAATATCGCAACATCGTATTTCCAGCATGTCTAGGTTTGATGCAATAATTTTTCCCAGGTACATGCTTCATATTGGCCGCTTTTGGCCGCTCTAGTAGTGAAAGGGTTAATTAGTTCAATTTCTACACTTGATCGAAAACCACTCTGTATTAACTCATGGTTGATGACACTGTGGATCTTTGCCATCTGCATATAGTTTAATGTGGGAACTGGTATTGCTGATCATTTATCTGATCTGTACTCATCTGCTAGATTTACTTACTCCAATTTTGTCATCGTTGAAATTTTAAATAAATCTGAAGTGTTTTCATTTATTTGTAGCCAAGGGCAGAATGTGCTACTGAATTGCTGCTGGAACTGAACTCAGATGTCTCAGGGGAATTTATAGAAGAGGTATGCATGTAAGTTGGCTAATTAGCAAATTTCCTCTGGTTTTCCGTGGTGTGGACTCTTATTTACCACGATCCAGACTTTGATTTCTGTGTAGGTCCGGCACTTCTGTACCAAATTTTCTCTGATCAGAGTAGCTTAACATACAGCTTTGAATTCTCATAGTCAGGAGCTCTGACGGGAAGGGGGCCAGGTATAAAGTGTGAGTGTGCTGTCCGCCTTGCTTTTATAAGACACTTAAGATCTTCATGTGACTATCACAAGTTGATGTTAATTTTTTTAATTTTTTTTATGTTTTTATATTATTATTTTTTATTGTAGGCACCTGAGCGTCTTCTTGAGAATAGTAAAGATTTCTTCAACTCTTTCTCAGTGGTTATAGCGACACAGCTACAAGAAGAGTAAGTTATAGTCAGACTTTAATTACTAATAGACAAGGGTCTGGTTGTTCAAAGGGTGGATAATGTTATTCACCTGATAAATTCCTATCCAGTGGATAAAATAAGCTAGTTTGGTTAATAATTATCCACTGGGTAAGGATTTACCTCGGCCCAGTTGTTCTAAGTAGTAGATAAAATATGAGCGGGAGATCTGTATGGGCATTTACAATGGCGAGCCGCTTCGGCGAGCCATTGTAAAGCCCATACAGATCGGACGCGAATATTTTATCTTACTTGTAAAATCAATAGATAACTAAAACCATTGATATGCATGACATAAAAGTTTAACCTTTGATTTCTCCCACCTTGCTATCGATGTGGGATGAATTAGTTTCTCACAAAAACATATCCCACATCGAAGAGACAATGGTGTCTGTATCGCGGACCATGGTGTCTGTATCATGGACCATGGTGTCTGTATCGTGGACCATGGGGTCTGTATATTGATACAGCACCTGATGTTTTATTAATCAGGTTTGTACCGGGGTAAACAGAGGCGATCATGTGGTGTAATTCAGCACATGGGATTGGCTAGTACCCTTATAAATTATTAATGAAGTGTACAAGTAATAGATACAGAATGAGTGGCTGTGCTTTATTGGATATACAAACTTTCGCTTTCAGCTCAAGTTTGTATATCCCATAAAGCACGGACATGAATTTTGTATCTGACTTATCAAACGTCTAGATGTATAGAGTCATGTTTTCAGTTATTTTGGTGAAACAACTTATTTTGGCTGAGAAAATTGAAGAAAAAGTTTATGTAAATCAGGACAAAATCTATATGTCAAAATAGAAAGTCACAAAAGCTGGCTACTTGTTGGTAGGTTAATTGTTGATAGGCTGTCGGTAGGTTGTCGGTCGGCTGTCGGCACAGGTTGTTGGTCCGTTGTTGGTAGGTTGTAATGGTCCACTGTCGGTCAGTTGTTGGTAGGTTTTTGGTCAGTTGGTAGGTTTTTGGTCAGTTGTTGGTAGGTTGTCAGTCGGTTGTTGGTAGGTTGTCAGTTGTTGGTAGGTTGTCGGTTGGTTGTTGGTAGGTTGGCTGTTGGTAGGTTGTTGGTTGGTTGTTGGTAGGTTTTCAGTCAGTTGTTGGTAGGTTGTCGGTCGGTTGTTGGTAGGTTGTCGGTCGGTTGTTGGTAGGTCGGCTGTTGGTAGGTTGTTGGTTGGTTGTTGGTAGGTTTTCAGTCAGTTGTTGGTAGGTTGTCGGTCGGTTGTTGGTACAGTCAAGACGCAAACTTCTTCACGCTATTGCCCCGATATTGCTGAGCAGCAATTGCTGTTTTGCTCAGCAATATCGCCGATATTGCTGTTTTCAAAAACGTTATTGCTGTTTTTGAAAAACGATATTGCTGTTTCTAAAAAATGATATTGCCTTTTGCCTTTTTTCAAATGATATATCGGCACAGCAATTGCTGATTTGATTGTACAAAACCCTGATTCGTAATTATTTAGTTTACCTGGTTCAATCGCTATCTTGAACATCGAAAGAACCTGCACGCAGTTGATAACCCGCTTTTTTTCGCTCGACCGCAAAAACGCACAAAACGTTAAGAAGTTCATGCCCCACTTTTCGGCTCAACGGCTAGAAGTTAAACAACGCAAAAAGTTACAAGACCAATGCAATGAAAGAACTTCGAGATCCGAATAGAAATGAACGCTTTTTTAATAAGCTTAAATAAAATTTGCGCACGGCAAGTTATTTCGACAGCGTTTTGGTAATAATTATTTTTTAAATTAACTTACTTTCACAGACATTGAGATGTCGTTTACCATTTGATTTTGTTTGTTGCAGTATTTATTAATTGATTACATGTATTTGGTTTGCTGTGTTTCCCTGATTTTGCAAATACTTGAAGTTCGATCCGCGTCTTTGACTTGCACGTGCATTTAGCGATTTGACAGACTCGTCAAAAGTCTGACTGTCACGTTCACGCCTGACTGATTGCACATGAAAATTCCCACTCCGAGAACTTGAGATTTAAATTTTCGAAAAACATGCCAGGACTTCAAACAGTTGCAATAATTTCAGCCGAAACTTTTAACTACACAAGGATCTACCGAAAATGTGAAACTACAGAAGCTAAAGTTTATTTACTGTTATGATTTGCGCTTAGCGGCAAACTTTAAAGCGAGTCCCGTGTCAGTCAGGGAACTAAACAAGCGACCGCTAATCGTTTTGTTATTATTTTGTGTCGCACCAGGGTATGCATATGCGGGATCGATCATCATATTGAGCTCGGCTTTCGCCAAGGGTCAAACTTCTCCAGATTCACCAGTTTTCTTTATGCTAAAAAAACCTAAATTCCAATTCAGGCCTGGTTTATTCAATGGCCCTCATTCATTCTTGGGAAGGTGCCCTATAACGGCTCTCTCTACGTCAACAAAAACAAACCATTTGGCATACGATTACGGAAAACATCGATTTTGTGCAAACTCGTCAGAATATCGGAGATATTGCTGTAAATCAGCAATTGCTGTTTTACTTACAAAAACGATATTACGTTTTTCAAAAAACGATATTGCTGTTTGCCGGCAAAACGATATTGCTGTTAACGAACAGCAATTGCTGAGCCGGTTCAGCAATTGCCTTTCCATGCGTGACAAAGTTTGCGTCTTGACTGTAGGTTGTCGGTCGGTTGTTGGTAGGTTGTTGGCTGATTTAACGTGGTTGTCGGTAGGTAGTTGGTAATTATTTTAGCCATAGTTATTGGGAGAATAACTTGTCTAAATAGCCTGAAAGAAATTTGTACAGAGTGCTGTGTATGTGCTTGAACTTTTGCTTTGTGCAGCCCTACATGTATGTTGCCTCAATGGTTTTGCTGTGCACGCCTGTGAATGAGAGGTTTACGAAAGTTATCTGATGGTGGTAATGAGCAGGCAGCCATCTTGACAGCCTCTGCTGTCGACTAGTGGACTGTGGATCGACTGTCAGCATAATTATGTACAGAGTACGTGGTATGGTGCCAAAACAAATGCCATCCAAATTAATTCGAACTAACTTTTTCAGTAACTTTTTCATTAAATTTTATTGAACATAAGGGGTGATTGTAGAATAACATGATTTTGAAAATAGATATATATACTATATAATATAATTATGGCATTTAACCCAAGAATATACTTTGGAGATTACACATGTCAGAGGATTTCAAAGAAATAATTATGATGATCTTGGTAAATTAACTCAAGCTCTCAATCGTGATCTTGAGTTTTCGGTGGATTTACAGCAAACTTAGTCAATTTATGCCGTTCTCAAGTTCTTTGTCAGCCATGGACCTGAAAATAAACTGGGAAGATTACACAAGTTAGAGGATTTAAGTTGAACTTGGAAGATTAACAAGGATCTAAGTTTTTGGTAGGTTGTCAGTGGATTTCCTAAAGCTGTTGGTAGGTTAATTATTGGTGCATTAATTGTTGATACAAATGTAGGTTGTTGGTGCATTGTTGATAGGTTGTTGGTGCATTGTTGGTAGGCTGTTGGCTGAGAACCTACCAACAACATACTTTTGTACCCAATTCTAAACTATTACCTAAGATACACTGTAACAGTAAGTGGAAAACGCTGACTTCTATTGACATACTCTGTACCTTATTTTGGAAGGGGTACTTATTACATGACTATATATTATTTCCTTTCCAATCCCTTTTGGTTTTGCTGCATGATCTAATAACCTAGCTAGCTCACCCTTTCTAGTCCAGTAGGATCCAAACCTTTTTTGTGACCTAATTAACAGATCCAGCATCATACAATTTCCGGAGAATCTTGGTACTTGACCTTAGCAGGGTCCGAAATTGTGCCTTATTTTGCACCAATGTGACTAAATTTTTAGTGTTGATGACCAAAATTTCAGAGTTAGTTGCCAGCTGGCGACTTACCTAAAGTATGCACAATGTTTCATAATGTCCCGAAGTCACACTGTCAATGTTCTAACTAAATTTAGCCAATAAAACATGCCAGCAAATGTTCTTTATCACATGTCGATGGAAACTTGAAATGTGGCGACAACAATTGGTCTTTTGGCGACTAAAACATGTTGGCTAGTCGCCAGTTGGCGCCTATGTGAAAAAAGTTAATTTTGGACCCTGCCAAGGTTCTACACGCATTAAGATTCAGGAACTTAACTCTAGGCTCTTTTACTATTTAGCATTAACTAAGACTCAGAAACTCAATCAACTTGTCGGCCCTGCATCCGTTACTGTGCAACCAGAAGTTCCACGTAACACAGTTGTCACTATTCCTGACAATTTACCTCTTTCTGATGCTGAGAAATCGATTCTCAGCAAGGGCTTAAACTTTGTACCTATCGCTAAAAAACCCGACGAATTTGCTGCTAGACAGGATTCTGAGAGGTTTCTCCGTCGCGTTCAACTTAAGGCTTTTTTTCACGACCAGCAAGATAGTTCTAGCCTACCCGACAGAGACGAATTCGAATCGCTCAACACTCGTAAATCTAATTGGATACCTCCTGAAGGCCAATTCGCTTCAGTAGACCTTTTCGTTAGAAAATGTCGTCGGGACATTCAAAACCTTAATTTTAATCAGAACATTAAGTTTTCCAACTTAATTACAGAGGAACGCCTATCACTTAAAACTCTTCGCAATCGTAAAGATGTGGTAATCAAACCAGCCGACAAAGGCGGTGCCGTAGTTGTTTGGCGCACCGATCTTTACAAGCAGGAAGCTTTTCAGCAACTCGCCGACACTAACTTTTACACTAAGGTCAAAAAAGATCTCACTCTGGCTAATCAAAAGCTCGTCAAGGAGACCATTAATGGTTTAATTTCTAAACAGGAACTCCCGCATACTGCTAGTAACCTTATCGTTACTACTCCTAGAACTTCACACATATACTTTTTGCCTAAGATCCACAAAGCTAACAATCCCGGACGCCCTATAGTTTCTGCTTGTAGTTGCCCTACTGAATTAATTTCTAGTTACCTGGATAAGCAGATGGCTCCTTTCGTACAATCTTTACCTTCCTACATTAAGGACACTAACCATGCACTCCAGATTTTTGACAAGTTTGCATTTCATACCGACAATAAGTTCCTATTCACAATGGACGTTAAGTCTCTGTACACTGTCATACCCAATGACGAGGGACTTAAAGCACTTAAACACTTCTTTGACCACCGAACTAACCTGGAGCCCAGCACCGAAACTCTAATTCGTTTAGCCGAGCTCGTTCTTACTCTCAATTGCTTTTCATTTTCTGGTGAATTTTACAAGCAGACTAACGGCATAGCTATGGGCACTAAAATGGGCCCCAGTTATGCTAACCTTTTTGTTGGTTATGTAGAGGAACAAATTTTTGATCAGTACGACGGTCCTACGCCTGATTTTTTCGGTCGTTACATCGATGCAACTTCGGTGCAACTTCTTCTAGTAAACGGGATCTAGAACGGTTTATTGATTTTGTTAACAACTTTCATCCGGCTCTCGACTTCACATGGGAGATTTCAGATGTTTCTATCACTTTTTTGGATGTCAATGTTTCTGTTAGCGGCAATAGTCTAACCACTACTGTTCATTACAAGCCAACTGATTCACACAGTTATTTATTGTTTTCATCTTCTCATCCTACACATGTTAAAACCTCTATCCCGTATTCTCAATTCCTTAGGCTTCGCCGTTTGTGTAGCGATGAATCCGACTTCAATTCGAAGTCCGAGGAGATGCACCAGTTCTTTGTCGAGCGCGGTTATCCTAACGCTGTTGTGACAACTGCATTGGACCGCGTCCGTGACATCGACAGAAGAACGACTCTGCTACCGTCCAAACCTAAAACTCAAGATAGGATTCTGTTTCCATTGACTTACCATCCGTCTAATCTGTCTATCAAGAAAATTATCCAGAGGAACTTTAAGATTTTACAGAGTGATCCAGAGACCGCCTCTATTTTCCCTCAGCCTCCTCTCATTTCTTTCAAACGCGACAAGAATCTCCGTGATTCCCTAGTCAAAGGATCACTACAACCTGATCTTCAACCAGGCACTTTTAAATGTTCTAGGACACGATGTAATACCTGTGCTTACACTAAACCCACAACATCTATTTCAGGACCGAAAAGCTCTCTTAAAGTCAGTGACGATTTTGATTGTACTTCCAGTAATGTCATTTATTGTATCACCTGCACACTTTGTAACAAACTCTACATCGGAGAAACAGGGCGAAGATTAGGAGATCGATTCCGCGAACACTTGCTAGATGTTAGAACTAACAGCAAGGATCTCGCCAAACCTGTAGCTTGTCACTTTAACCTTCCTGGTCATTGCACTAATCACATCACTGTATGCGGCATTTCTCTGCATCAAGGTACTACCGACACTCGTAAACGCAAAGAACAGAACTTTATTTTTAAATTAGGAACTTTGTCACCTCACGGTATTAATGAACGCTTTTCGTTCATTTAATTTCAGAATTCACGTATTCACTCACACTTAGATCAGCGTGTTTCCTTAGTTTACTCATCAACACTTGCTGTTACAACAATTAGCATTTCTATTGTTGGCGCATTTTTCTTTGATCACAATTGATCCGAGCACATGTTTCCTTAGCGGTAATCATGCATTGGCGTAATTTCCTTTTATCCCAATTGATCCGAGTACATGTTTCCACAGCGGTAAGCATGCACTCGACACTATATTAACCGTTTCCCCAACCACAATAACCTCTTTTGCTCTGACGAAGGGCTAGCGCTCGAAACGTCAGCTGCTACTCGCTTTCCACGGCGGTTAGCATACCTCAGTCGACTTTAGTTGATTACATACCAGTGTTTTGCAGTTATAACAGAGCCCATCAAACATTTTGTGTTGAATAATAATAGCAGAGCTTCCATGCGGTTGGCCCGCACAAGTGGGGCATCATACAATTATAGCATGAGAGTGAACTTTTGCTGGATGTTCTTGCCCACAAGACTGCCTGACTGACCGGTGCATCAGCACACAGAACACAGGAGGTTTTCTAGCTATGAATCAGCTAGCTTGCTCGATTTTCTTTCATGGATATTACATTACATATACATCAGTGCAACTCAACATCTTTTTTGTTTTCATTTTCCGTTATCTCCTTTTTTCTTCTAATGAAACCTTTTGCGCTGATTTCCCTTCATTCTACCAGTTATTTTTTTCCTTTAAATTTAGTTTTCATTATACATGTAAATTATACCATATTTTATCACATAATTATAAGCTGCAGGGTTTTTCAAGTTTCATTTCCACTTTTTGTTGAGGCACAAAATTATGGGTGTGGCTTGTGCACAAGATGTTTCAATTTGATAATATTTGTATCCTTCATACATAAGCCTTGAAAACACAACTAAATATACAGAACTTCACCAACAAATACTGTGGTACAATTTACTGACTCGCATGGACTATAGCTAGTACCAGCATTTCCATTTTAAATAGTATTTTTGGAAGGACTCTTCCTGCCATTTTTTAGAATTTCTGCCTCTCAAATCCCCAAGATTTAATAGCTACAATGGCTTGACGATGTATTCCTTCCCAATTGTTAGACATTTACATGTGGCAACCTCAAAGCTGAATTGCCCCACTGGTGAAGAGAACTGCTGACCACAAAATGTTTGTATGCTCCAATATGGCAGACCACAAAGGGGCTCCATGTTTTTTTGTAATTTCTGTGCTTATTTTCATCTTGAATTTGGTTCCAACAAGTTTGCTTTTTAGCTAAAAGGAGCATTGAGTATCATAAATTTTTGAAATCCTGACTGAGTTCTTTGTGAGGCTACCAAACTGGGGGTGCAGCTTAGGCCTGGTGCAGCTTGTATGTGATAAAATACGGTAATTTATCATATATTTTTTTCGGGTCAATGGTTACCTCAGTTCAGATAATTTGGAGCTATGCCTTTATAGGCTTGTCTAAATATATTAATTATATATTTGCAATGTTTAAAAAGAAAGTCAACATGAATCTCTATGGAACCATGTATATTAAATTCACATTGTTATATTACAGTATTCTACTAAAGCTTGCATCTGTGCTGTGGGAATCTGAAATCCCTTTAATAGTATGCCGTTCATTTGGCTTCATTGGATACATGAGGCTTGTTGTTGAAGAACATCCAGGTAAGGTGTTGATTACAGGAGTCCAGTAGGACCTCAGACTGGTAAGAGATCGGACTGGTATGATACTGTTTACATGAGACCAGTATGATAATACCAACGGTTTACATTCATGAGACTGGGATGGAAATCCACTTTATCTTTTGTTCCCATGGGAAACATATTGTACCAGTCTGAGGGCTAAAGTGAACAATCTGCACCGAAAAAAAGTGGTCGGTAAGTGGTCGGCCGACCACTTACCGACCACTTACCAACCACTTACCAACCACTTAACGACCACTTACCGACCACTTACTGACCACTTACCGACCACTTACCGACCACTTACCGACCACTTACCGACCACTTACCGACCACTTTTTTTCGGTGCAGATTGTTCACTTTAGCCCAGTCTGAGTCCAGACCGGTCTGAATCAGTTTACAAGATTGGGGAAGATCTTGTACTGATCGTCAAACTCATGCCAGAATTTATGGGTCAGACTGGTCTGATAATTTTTTTGTCCCTGGCCAGTCTTAAATGTAGACTCATTTTTACAAGGGTTTATATGGAGCCTATTTTCATTACGTTGAAAATAGATATTGAAAAACTGCTTTAATTTAATTAATTAGGCCATCCGTACTTTTGTTTCCATTTCTCATCCTCCAACCGACCCGATAAAAAAAAGCATAAGGGAGTGATCAAGGGGAAAGGGTGAAGACAGGAATGCAAATGTACAGACTCAGGAATACTGAGCTTTTTTATTTGTACACATCAACAACAACTTCCTCAAGAAGTTCCTGGAAGGTCATGCTCAACGGTAAGTTGCACATAACTCTTGGTACATTTGAAGTTATTCCATTTTTCATCTGTACTCTGAGTCACAACAACGTTGATATTTTTGTCATCCGTGTTGTTTTAACATGCCTTGTCAGTTTCAGACCCCCATGGTCATGATGCTGAGTGACCACGCCTTACTAGTTCCAGACTCGGGAGTTTTCTTTTTCCTTTTTTTTTCGTCCATCGGACCAACCCAAAATTTGAAAACCCCACCGATGAGAAACGGAAGAAAAGTAGGGATGGCCTTTAAGTAAAACAAAAAGCATGATATACAATAATAAAACGAAAAATTTCACCCCAAACTTAGCACAGGGATAGCATCAGCATAAAAAAATGCTTTTTATATATTCCCAGGGAAGCATATACCGTATATGACCTTCAATGATAATTTCAATAATTGTTGCATACTTTTTTTAGATCAATAATATTAAGGCCAATTGCATGTACACATAACTATTAATAATTATTGTTAACTACATTTCCTACGCGAGTGCAAGCACCAAATATTTTGCATCCAGCTGGCAGCATACTGCTCTATTGGATTTAATAGGTACATCAAGACCCCCTGGACACAAGGATAATATCTAATCATATTTGGGCTGCCTGTGGGGACCCATATATTTTTAGGACCCCAAACCAGAAAGATCTATGGGTCCCAGGACCCAGAGTAAAAATTATTAAGTGTTTAATCCCTGTATCCCTTGCTTCCAGCTGGAGTTTGTAAATTTTTATCCAATAAAGAACGGCTACTCGATCATTCTGTATATTAATTATATTACTTACAGACCACAAATTGACCAGTCATAGCTCACAAAAGTACTTAGCTCTATAATAAATAACATTATATTTCAGTTATCGAGTCACACCCTGATAGTGCCCATGAGGATCTTCGACTAGACAGACCATTTCCTGGTCTACAGAAATATGTAGACTCCCTGGATCTTGACTCAATGACAAAACAGGTAAATAATTAACTCAATACTATTACAGTGATTTTGTTTCAAATTGCATGTGATGAATACTTGCTCCATAAAAAAAACCATGAGTCCTAAAAATAATAACAAAATATTAAATTAAACAAAACTGTGAGTCCCTGAACAAGAATCAAATCAAAGTTTATAATCTTGAAATTTAGTAGGGGATAACAGCTTGGTATTCTAAGGTACTAACAATCACTCATGATTGAAAACTGCACGACAGCACATTGCGCCACAATACAAATGTAGCAGTCTGTATCACAAAAATACCTTGTGAAGCACATTTGAATACATTGTATGTCCATATGGAATTTGCGCTATATAAATGAATATATACCTTTTTTAAGTACTAAATTATAGTTGGTGTCTGTAATAGCATCATTAGCTACATGGTCAGTTTGGCATGTCTTACTATCGATTTGCAATCAATCACCTTTGATAACACACTGTTGATGTCTAGGCATGGTGTTATATATATTTTTAACAAGGGTACGTATGTATTCAGCTTAGCAGACTCAAGGATTGAATTCTCTGTTGGTTGATCGTTAATGTTTAGTGGTGCAGTGGTCGTCTATTTGTTAAACACTGTTTTTGATTCTTCCTTCCAGGAACATTCCCACACTCCATATATAGCCCTTCTACTCAAGTATCTTGTTAAATGGAAAAGTGAGGTACTAAGTAAAACAGTTATAAACATACTATTATTTTAGTTACTAAGATTTGTATGTTTATATATAAAGGAAAGGCTTTATAATCATTTCTCTTTCAGCATGGTAACAGGCATCCACAGAATTACAAGGAGAAAGATGCCTTCAAAGAAATGTTAAGACAAGGTAATACAATCATGCAATATGTTATGTACAAAATGCAATTTAGGCATGACTAAATCTTCCAGCTTAGTAAAATTAATAATAATGACCATATTTATATAGCGCCATATACCACAGTCTCATGGCGCTTTACATTACTGACATATCCTGTCAGTGAATTTTTCAGACTGCTTATTATGGCGCTAATGGCTGCTATGCAGTTTACAATGTCGAGTGTGTGGTTAGTACAATGGCCAGGCTGCTGTACTAACAAGGTGACAATCCCCTTCTCTTTTTCGAGAAGTACAACAGGTTCTTTCACGTCCCCTTCAAATACTGATTAGAAGTAGTAGGAGACAAGGCCAACGGCTTATAAATGTCCCTGCCCAAGGATGGCGCATCTGGGAGTTTAACCCCCAACCTCCCACACTATAGGCCATGCTCTACCAACTGAGATAACCAGTGAGGCTTCTCGCATACAGGATGACTGTGATAGTTTACCATGAGGATGGTCCATAGATCCGTATTTCATACAGAGATGTTCAACTTTGATCACTCGTTATTAAATAAAGTTGCTGACTGTTAGAAGTGTGGTTGGATTTCCCTCCCCAACTTGTCTGACAGGTATACTTTATCTGATGCAGTCCTCTAGGCTGAGTTAATTGTTAGGCCTTCTCTTGTATTCAACCCCAGCTGCAATGATGTTATTACATTCAAAAAGTGAAAAACAATTGTGAGGTGGAGATAACAGTGTAGGTCCATGTGAGTGACAGGTCTGTAAAATGTTGTGCACGTCCAGTCAGTGGTAGAAATTGCGAGAGCAGCTCTAAATGCTCTTAAATGGTTTCTGTTTAAAAAAACATTACAAGAAAGACTGTGGGGGGTTAAGGGAGAAATCACACTTCTTGAGTAAAAATGAGTTTTATTAGTTTAGTTTTCAAGCCAATTAAATTTGGGACTGGTTCATGAAAGCACTTAAAAGTTGAAGCTTGTACTTTTCTGTAACAATGCTTTATTTGAAGTCCAAATTTCAATTGAAAATCCAACCAAAATGATGCGCACAAGCATGCATGATTTCCTGGGTGAAATTCATGCATGCAGAAGCATTTTGCTGCAGTTTGACCAGTCTGTGAAAGTTGGACGAAGCTTGAATAATTAATAATCAGGACAGAGGTTAATGCAATGAATGCGAATATATAGAAAAAAAATTATTCCGGTATATACAAAATATATCTCCTGTTGACCCAAGTTGTTTTATTTTCAAGTACTAGATAAAGAATGAGTGGACAATCTTTATGGGATTTACAAATTCAAGCTGAAAGCATGAGTTTGTAAATCCCATAAAGATTGGACGTGAATTCTTTATCGCACTTATCAAATGTCTAGATGTAGAGTCATGTTTTCAGTTATTTTGGCCGAGAAAATCGAAGCCAAAGTTTATGTAAATCAGGACGAAATCTTTAGTCAAATTAAAGACACTGATGTTTTATTAATTTCCTTTGTTTTTGCTTCATGAATTATTAATGAGTTTGATAAATTATGTTTTAGGCATACTTGTCAATGAACATGGTGTACCAGAAGAAGAGGAGAATTTTGATGAAGCAATCAAAGCTGTCAACATGGCATTGGTACCAACAAAGGTATAATCAAATAACAGGCCACAATTTGCAAAAAAGTATTGTTATTATTTTGTGCTGGAAAGTTTAATTTTTTTTACAACAAGCATAAAATCAAATATGACAAATAATTCAAAAGAGATTTTCATACATTAAGTCATTTGGTTTTTCTAACTGTTCAAGTACTGTAACCAGGGCCACTTAGACAATGACAACCACATTACACATCACTTTACAGAATGGAAACAAAGCATTGTAACGTATGGTTACATGTATTTGAGACAAGATAATAGCATTTCAACTTGCTTGAGTTTTGATCCAGTAAAGGGCAAAATTAATGTGGTTGACAAGTTTTGAAGTCAGAGTCTCTTGAATGAAGAAAACCTGCTAGGATTTGTAAGTTAGTATGCTGTAATGTGATTTGTTCTCATTGTCTAATTATATATTAAGTGGCATGGTTACAGTCGTAGCACAGAAATACAATAACCTATGTGTGGCATCGAAATATGCCCTGATATTTCGTCAACAGACATTATCTGCTCCGAGAAAAGAACAGTTCCCAAGCTTGAGGGAAACTGTGAGCTTTGAGGATCAGATAATGTCCAAGGACAAAATAATATCAGGGTATATATATATTTCAATGACACAATCTACTAGGTTATTGTTGTTATCATCCTTCAAATATTTTCTTTGACACACACATATACGCTCACAAGGGGTGTATTCGCTGATATTTCCCACTTGCAGAGAGAAAGTATTGGGTCACATAATGCAATCAACCAATGACTTGCATGAGAAAATATTTGATGGGATATAATCGCTGATATTTTCCAATCACATAGAGAAAATTTTGGGTCATGTGATGCATTCAACCAATCACATGCAAGAGAACATAATTATTCGATGGATTATAATAACCCATACTGGCCTGTTCAATGTCTGATATTTTCAGTTACCAAGTGAGGTGTCGAAAATATTCAGAGAGGATGCATGCTCCAATATCACTGAAGCTGTAAGTAATCACCAGATATAATGTATTTTTGTTATTCAAACTGCCTCAGTGTATCTCTAAGTGTTATTGTAAAAAGTCATAAAATAGATACAGTACCCACTTCTTTCATGCTCACTTTTTCTTTACTTATGATAGCAGTGTATGGCACTAAGGAATGTTTTCATTCGA
This sequence comes from Actinernus sp. WN-2022, assembly GCA_030867875.1. Taxonomy (NCBI): domain Eukaryota; kingdom Metazoa; phylum Cnidaria; class Anthozoa; order Actiniaria; family Actinernidae; genus Actinernus; species Actinernus sp. WN-2022. Next base: position 121,247,687 of record JAOWCC010001589.1, read on the forward strand.
TAAGTTTTAATTTATTTTAAATTTAATCAAACTAACTGTGGTTTAATTTAAAAGAATATTGTCGGTGGGAAATGTTTTCAACTTTCTGATAGAAATATCTTGTTTTCTCCCTTTCCAATTGGCTGGATGTGTCTTCTTTGCATTTCCACAGTAAAAAGAGCCAATGGCATTAAACATAATTTTATTTTCTGGGTGTAGTTTGGACTGCATATTCATAGACAAGCAAAATTGTATGTGGTGATATACATGTACCCATTGCTAATAATAGTTCTTAGCTGATTCATTACTTAATTGATTTTTTGTTAATTGATTTCTCTACTGACGTTATATTTAACAGAGTAGTTCATTTTGGGTTATGTCAAGGTCTGTAAGAGAATTTGTAGAGAATGAAGGAGGAGGTGAGATAAAAAAGTAAATCATTACTATTCGCAATTAAGGCATTAAATACCTCTTATTAACCTTGTTTGCTTGGTCCGTACTGTAAGTTACGGACAGATTTCCCCCCTTTTATATGGCCCAAACACGAAGCGTGCTGGTCATATAAAAGGGGGAAACGAGGATTTATAACTTACGGTATGGACCAAGCACACAAGGTTAAAAATATATTTATTATATGGCTTATTCGTTTTCTTTGAGACCGGAAGTGGGTGGAGGTCCGTACTGGAAGTTATGGACCGCACCTTGACAAATCAGAGCTTGCGAAATTACTTACTAGCTATTTACTAATTCATTGTACTGGACCTGGTTGTTCAAAATTAGTGTAAGCACTACCCCAGGGTAAATTACTTACTAGCTATTTACTAATTCATTGTACTGGACCTGGTTGTTCAAAATTAGTGTAAGCACTACCCCAGGGTAAATTACTTACTAGCTATTTACTAATTCATTGTACTGGACCTGGTTGTTCAAAATTAGTGTAAGCACTTACCCCAGGGTAAATTACTTACTAGCTATTTACTAATTCATTGTACTGGACCTGGTTGTTCAAAATTAGTGTAAGCACTTACCCCAGGGTAAATTACTTACTAGCTATTTACTAATTCATTGTACTGGACCTGGTTGTTCAAAATTAGTGTAAGCACTTACCCCAGGGTAAATTACTTACTAGCTATTTAGTCATTCATTGTACTGGACCTGGTTGTTCAAAATTAGTGTATTAGCGCTACCCCAGGGTAAATTACTTACTAGCTATTTACTAATTCATTGTACTGGACCTGGTTGTTCAAAATTAGTGTATTAGCGCTACCCCAGGGTAAATTACTTACTAGCTATTTACTAATTCATTTTACTGGACCTGGTTGTTCAAAATTAGTGTAAGCACTTACCCCAGGGTAAATTCGCTGACATGTGGTTAACATGGATGACTAGTTTCTGTAAAAGGTAGTGTTGGTCTGTGTCAGTTGGAAGATAAATACTGAGTTGATTAAAGGGATACCCAAATACAAAACACTTATGGCCTCAAAATGATATTTGGACTGTACTGAAAACGGAAATCACAATAAAAACGATTTATTTCACAATGCAAGTGTGTCGGAATTTTTTGAAAGTGTATAGCGCAATATTTTGATGACGTCAGTTAGTTCTCCAAGCAAAACTGAGTTACTCATTCTGCAGACAAATCTTGAAAACAGCTACTCTATCAAAGCAATTTGAAGAATAAAAGTGTCAAAAACAAGAATTTGAGAATTATATAAGAAAATGACTGAGCAGAAAGGATTATATGTAATCTCGACCACTAACTGACGTCATCAAAAACTATCGTGCAATACACTTTCAAATAATTCCTACACACTTGCATTGCAAAATAAATAGTTTTTATTGCGATTTCAGGACAGTGCAAACATCATTTTGAGACCATAAGTGTTTTGTACTCAGGTATCGCTTTAAGGTATACATGTATAGAGCAGATTTCGTATGAGTGGGACAAACTACGGCATGTCCGTAACCGTGCTGTACTGTAACTCTGTGATTTGATTGGATCAGCAGGACAAAGGGAAACGATTTCAACGTCACGGCATGCCGTACGGTAACCGTGCTGTAGTCAGTGCTGTAGTTTGTCCCACTCATACGAAATCTGCTCTATGCAGACAGTTTTTTTGAGAGAAAGTGACAACTTTTAGGCGAATATATAGAGTTTGTATACGCGCCATTATAGAATATCGCACAGTGCGAGCGAAACTCTGAAGTTCTGGTGTAGCAGCTGATGTCAGGTTTCATCAGAGTGAAAGAGCATAAAATGTACAGATTGCACTTTCCGAGGGATAAAGTTACCGTTTCTTTGAACAATGGGGTCCTGGGTGAAAACAAGACCTTTGGAGTATATTGAACACGAAGGGTAGTTTTGCAACTGTTGGGCAGTCCTTTATCTATTCTTTCTTTCTTTTTGTATTGTTTATTTAAGGTGCTTTACCAGTCAGAGGATCAATACCAGACATGACTGCAGATTCAAAAAGATATATAGAGCTACAAAATGTGTGAGTACTGGTTTAACTGGGGAAAATGTACAACAGAAAAACCTGAACAATGAAAAATAGAAAAGTGTAATTAAGAGTTGTTGTGTAATATAAGGTTATATTTATTAGCTTTCCCTTGTCAGGCACTGATATATATATAAAAAAGTATGTTGACAATTGTGGGAGTGAATTGGAATTTAGGTTGGTTTTTGTGGAGGAAGGTGGGAAACCAGAGAATACCATCAGAGAAAGGGCAAGATACCAAGAAAATGAACTCACCGCCTCCCGGTTAGCTCAGTGGTTAAGCTCTGGTCTGTTGTGCGGGAGGTCGCGGGTTCAAACCGCGGCCGGACCAACACTCAGGGTCTTAAAATAACCGAGTAGAAGGTGCTGCCTTTGCGAAACAATCTCGTTCTCGAACTGCAAATGGTTTAGACCTTCACGTCTTCTCGGATAAGGACGTAAAATCGTATAGGTCCCACGTCGGCCTCAAGTTTATTAGTCTCATCAGACTTTCACGAGTTACCGACGTTAAATAAGGTTATAATTGCTTTACTTTACTTTACTTTACTTTACTTTACTCACATGTTCCACTTTTCTCAGGAATTGACCGCTCATCTTTTGTCCCCGATTAGTAGACCACTTGTGGTCAGCTAAAAGACTTAGACATCGAATCCTTACTACACTCTACTTGTTCCAATCCTTAAAGTTTAATATTTGTCTATTATTAGTTATCAAAATCAAGCAAAACAAGATATCACAGCTGTTACTCAACGAGTCCATAGATTATTGTCTTCAGTAGGGAAGGTGAGTTTCCTATCTAAGCAATTCAGTCTCAATTCAATGTACGTAAAGATAGCGACTCGTACTTTTACCCATAATTCTTTGCGCTTTAAAAACGTTAAATCCGTTATAAAATCGCGGTAGAGAGTACCCTGCGAGCAGAGGTTTCTCATCTCTGCCTTCCTGTCTTCGCCGAAAGAAACCTCTGCCACGAAACGATTGCTTTTCTCGTTGTACATGCGCATTTGCAACCTCCAAAATCTTGGAGGTAAACCACGTGATAAACCAGTTACAAACCGGTTTTACCTGTTTGATATCGCTCGGGCATGACTTTTTGGCGATCTTTGCTGGTTCTGCAAGAGCCCACAGTATCCTTCGCAGCCGTTATTTTATGTCATCGCGTAGTTTTTGTTTTGCCGACGATTGCTACGAAAGGGCTTCAAACTCCGGCTTTGGCTACTTCTTATTTTGCTGAACTACTCAGAAGACTTCGAAATTACCGTTCAATAACTTAAAGACCCTGTGTCCGAGCCCATGGTGCTTTGCGCCAATGTTATGATTAGTTTGTTTATCAACGGCCGCATAAATTAAAGGCCAGCTTTTAGGCGAACTATAATGCTCTCGATTGTTTATAAGTTTCATAAAAGAAGTACACATACACTTTGGATAACGAATTTCATAATTCCTACCGGATTAAAAACCCAATCGAGCCCACGAATTTTCCCCGGATGCTTCGAATATGATTTGAACAGTACTCGGCAGGAAGCCAGTTGTTCTGTCTTTAGATTCTAATTCAATTTACGAGTGCGACTTTTCACAACTCTACAAGCAAACACATACTCTTGTTACCTTGTTTTCATGTCTCCAGTATTGCTTAGCTGTATTTGAAGATCTCTACTTTCCTTGCGAATGATATATTTTGAGTGCAAAATGAAATGTCGTACTCGCACTCGAGTCAAACTCACAGCGAAGTAACAGCTGAACTCGGCAGATTGGACTTTGACCCGCGATCGTAGTTTTGGTAGCAAGACTTTCTGGACATACTGGAGGATGGAAAAAAAGGTTAAGGACATTGCTTTCTCTGCTAATAAAAATGCAAAACATATACAGATACAGATAAGTCGTAACACCTCAGTGGAGCTTAGCCGTGCGAAATTATAATTTACTAATAATTACGAATGTTCTTGATACCAGAAGTGGTTGCTTTGTGTTTTGTATTTCCAACGAAGCCCGCCGGTCCCTTAGTGCAGCAAATCCCCGGGAAACTCACGTAGTAGTCCTTTTGAACCACAAGTGTTCTCTTGTAGACCTATAGAAAGTAAAATGTGGACTGCTGAAGGATTATTTGTCGAGTCACTTCGCCTCGCTCTCTCGGTCCTTTCTTCGGCATTCCTCTACTCGCCACTCTAGACCGGGTTCGAAGAAATATTCGAACTAAAGTTTCATTTAAAAAAGTATATATACAAATGTTAAGATAAAAGAAAGTCAGTTAAGCATATATACCTATGAATAATTACACGATGGCCCAAACTAGGGATGGATTTCGAAAGATTCCACATAACAACAACAACGATCTTTCTGATTTTCGTAGCCTGCGAAAATGATTTGCGCGCGCAAAGCACCATGGGCTCGGACACAGGGTCTTTAAGGAAGTGTATTAGAAGAGAACCTAGAGTAGCACTTTGGCAGGAAAAATAGATTACTGGGTGATAAAAATGCCAAGGTGTTAGATGAATATATTTTGTAGTTTCGGGACTATCGTGGGACTGAATCCTGTTTGAGCTGTGGTGTGTAACTCAAAAGTTGTCGCTATTTATTTCCATTTTGTCCCGAAATATCAACGATCTCCCGGTAAATTCCCTGAGCCTACCAATTCCCGACATTTTCTTAAGATTCCCGGCACAACAAACTACTGTTCTCCCAGGTGAAGTTTAAATACCGGAAATGAACTGTAATTGAGAATGTAGTTGTAAATGTTTTGACTTTATCGAAGCCAATAGAAGTTCGCTCTCCGTTTTGGGACTAATGAAATCCCTACGCTCGTCAAGGAGACGTCATTATCCTAATCTTGTTATATCGATAGATGAAAAGTGTCACAAACTTTGAGAAGCACATACCCGTGAAAATGAGTTTGCTCGATTGAGTTTGTTTTAAAGGCTACGGTAGTTTTCCTTTTTAAGACTTCGACTTCTAGAGCAGACAGAAACACGAGAAATGCCTCTTTTTAAAGCTCAAGATTAAGATCACTGTTTCTTCATTTGTTTTTGACGCGCTATCGCTTTTTATGCTGTTCTTTGAGGTCTTTGAGTTTTTTCTTGTTTGAACTCGCAGCATTTTTAGATGAGAATGGCTGCAAGACTGCATCGCGTCCAGTGGAGAAAGTGAAAGTGAACGGTTCTCTATAGACTATCACACAGGAAACTGAAAACTAATTCTTGAATTGGGTAAATAAATTGTTGTTGTTGTTAAAACTGAGTTTCTTGCAAAAACAACGTTTTTTTTTAAAGCCACCACATGCATTAAAGTCAATGATTAACTACCCCAAATATTAGTTGAAATAGATAAGTTGTAGTTTGATAACGTAAACTACACGGTGATTCTAGATTACGACTCCAAATTATAAAACATGATAGGAAAATATATATTATTCGCCGGCTAAGCAGCTAACCGGCTATGTATTTTTGCGAGTCATTCGTATGCATGCGAATTACAAGTAGAAATGCACAGCCGTATTAGCTGCTTAGCCGACTAATACGTTGTTTATCAAGAAAATAGCCGGTTCTACCAGTAAATACAACAGCTAGATTCTTTGTTTTTGTTTTGTTGACTTCTACTGCACACTACCCTGGTTACCATGCAGAGGCTCGAAAGTTGCGAGTCGGGAAGCGACGAGTCTCCGATCGGTTACGTCGGTCACTGTGGCCTCTGGCCCAGGATAACTGCACACAGAAACACTAGAAAGATCTCATTTTAAAGCTGAAGGTCTAAAACATGTGCTTATAAGTTTTGTATGATGCGAGAGCGCTTTTTACGTTGTTCTGTTAGTTTTTCATGTCGGTTCAAGCGTTTTGGTTTGAAATCAAAACGGCAGTGCCGCCGAATCTCTCACTTTGCCGGTTCTGTGTAAAGACAACAGCTAGATTCTTTATTTTTGTTTGTTGACTTCTACTGCATACACACAGAAACACTAGAAAGATCTCATTTTAAAGCTGAAGGTTTAAAACATCTGCTAGAACGTTTGTTTTTGATGCGAGAGCGCTTTTTACGTTGTTTTGTTAGTTTTTCATGTCGGTTTTAAATCAAAACGGCAGTGCCGCTAATCTTTCTCACTTTGCCGGTTCTGAGTAAAGACAACAATTAGATTCTTTATTTTTGTTTGTTGACTTGTACTGCACACAGAAACAGGAGAAATACCTCATTTTAAAGCTGAAGGTTTAAAATATCTGCCAGAACGTTTGTTTATGATGCGAGAGCGCTTTCTACGTTGTTCTGTTAGTTTTTCATGGCAGTCACTTTTCCAATTAAACTTACAAAACTCATGTGACAATTGTTTTCGTTTTGAAAGGCCCAATTTCAATAGTTAATTAGGTGGCGTATGTGCTATTGTTCAAGGGGGAGGAGCTTAGAAGTTCAGTGAGGCCCCGTGGGAATGTTTAGCAAGCGAATTTCTGTTTGCAAAATGTGTTCTAGAAATGTTGATTTCGATAGAACTAACAGCCGTCAGATTTCAACGAAAATACGGCTACTAGTTCCCAAGATACCAAACTAACTTTTCCCGTGCATGTTGGTGTAATATCGTCATTCTTTGATGAGAAAATCGGGCTCAAAGTCCATGGCCACTCTAAGAACATTTAAAAAATAACTATTTTGAAGTCAAAACCGATAAAACTTTTATTCACTCTAAGAATTTATTCTTAGTCGCAAATTCTTAATTGACATCTCTTCTACAAAAACCCGTGCATGTTGTCCTAATACCAACTTTTGTTTTCCGAAAAATGAGCTAATCCGTAGCCCCCTTCAAGAGTTCGAGGCCATTTTCTCTATTGTTCGCGCGAAGATCATTGCATAGCTTTTGAACGTAAAAATGTCCCAGATGTATGTCGCGGCATTCTGGGCGATGTGCACACATTTGATTGGTGGATTATTATTAAAGTTAGCCTCCTCCGCAGGCATCTTAAGAACGAGAAAAAGGAACCGACCGGGTTTCCTGTGTCAAGCACGAAGCGCGAGGGGCTGAGGCGAGCGCGGAGCGCGAGAAAAGAAAAAAAACTCGCCACAGGAAACCCAATTCCGTTTTTTCTTCTTCTCCGGTATAAATAGAGATGCCTGCGGAGGAGGCTATATTAAAGTATAATAATGTTTTAAAACTATTTGTCAGTTGTCCTACCGGTAGTTAGGGTTAGGTCAATAGGACAATAATTTAGTTGGACAGTAAGGACAGGAATTCAGCACCTTTCTTGAAAACCTTGAATGGAAGGAAACTGAAAGCAAACAGACCAGCGTTCAGCCATGTTGAAAATCCATTTTTACGAAATATAAATACAATATCCTATGTGTGGCGTCGAAATATTCTCTGATATTTCATCCGCGGACATTATCTGATCCTAGAAGAAAACAGTTCCCGAGAGAGCGAAGCTCCGGCGAGGGAAACTGTGAGCTTCGAAGATCAGCTGATAATGTCCAAGGACAAATATCAGGGCATATTTCGACGCCACAATGTAGGTTATTGTTGTTATCACCCTTCAAATATTTTCTTTGACGCACGCTTATACGCTCACAAGGGGTGTATTTACTGGTTATTTCAGTATTATTTGGTATACAACGAGCCTTTAGGCGAGTTGTATACCAAAATAATATGAATTTCGAGTGAAATTTTCGCCAGTATTCCATAGCAAACCATGAAATAACCATATTATCCTATAAATAACAATTTACGAAAATATTTATCACGAAAACAAAGTAACTTACCGGACGATAGACTGCAAACTTTCTCGCCGGAATTGGAAAACACAAATTTCGAGTGGCGGCCGCGCGCGTCTGCAGACTAATTATGTATTCAAAATGGTGAATTTTTATTGGCCGGTAAAGAAAGGGCGCGAAATTTCCTTCATTTTGATTGGCCTTGATCTAGCCATGAAATACCGCTCTGTATTTCATAGAAAAACCATGAAATACCGCGGAGAAAATATCGTGACGCATTCAACCAATCACGCGCGAGAGAAAATATTTGATGGGTTATATTAGGTTATAGACCGCTGTCCAACAGAAATGTGACCCCCTGTGGTTCATTATCATTCTTAGTCATCAGATAGTATACAAGAATCTGAGATCAGGACATTCTGTAAGTGACTAGTCTTTTCATAATACTGTATCATTATTCCTTGTTTAACTAATATAAAGAACTTTGACATTTCTCAGAGTTTGTATGCCTCATGGAAATCCTGGAAAGTCCTGGATTTTTTCCTTCCTTGAGTTTCCTTGAAAGTCCTGTAAAATAAAACTAACTCCTGGAAAACTAAAATCCTAATGATTAAAGGGTGTTTACTTTAATTGAACATGCTATTACAAACAGTTTTAATCATGAGTTTTGTGTGAAGTTATGTTTTTGTGATTTCAAAATACTCCTGGAAAAGCCTGAAAAAAAGTCCTGAAAAGTTCTGGTTTGATAAGATATGAAAGTGTAGGAACCCTGATTTCTATGGTAATCTCAAGCAATGCTCTCAGACAGTTACCACTGAGTGGATGGTGAAGTAGTCCTGGTCCCAACACATTGAAAAGGGATTGAACAACACAGGTAGCACAGGGGGAAAAATGAAAAAAACTAATGGAAATTAGCGAATACCCATTTTACATTAATGAAAATAACTTTTCGCGGTAAAGTTGAACTTAATGTTTTATTTTTATTTTCCTGTCTAACTTATACTATTTTTGACAATATTTATAAAATAGTAGCACTTAAGAATTGAGTAGTTGGAAAAATTCTGCCCATCAGCATTTCTCTTTTGTATTGTATTTTCACGTTTTTCAACTTCTGGAGAACAAGTTGTATCATGGTTCTTGGTATTACGTCTTCTGGAAACAAAATAACTTAATATAAGTCAATATGGAACCATTGTTTGGGATACTGAGTATCTTATCACGGAAACTGGTGCTAAATTTGCTATAAATGATGTTAAAGTTAACGTTCTTTATAGGATCTGGCAGAGAAACAGTGCATGACTCTTTATTTATTAGCTGTTTGTGTCCTACATTTCAGGTAGGAATGCATCTTTTTTAAAGCTTATCAGGTGTCGATCGTTAGCAGAGGAATATGAGCCATCTACTGCGAAGAGCACTGAGATAGGTGGGTGATCTGTACAATACATTTAAACATTACTGTGATCAGAGTTGTCGCCAGGAAATTGGGGGGTAAGGTCAAGCCAGAATTAGGGGGAAATATTTGGGGATAATGTCGGGCAAAGTTCGAAAACAAATGGGGGAAAAATGTTTGAGACTCCGAGGGTAAGTACGTTTATTTTGCAACCCAAAACTTGATATGAGAGTGAAAGGAGTGGGGAGGAGGGCGGTCCCCCCCCCCCCCCCCCCCCCAATTTTACTCTTTGGCGACAATCCCCTGGTGATGATGTAGATAACTATTTTATGTATACTTAACTATCTTTTTTTAATCTGGAATCTTTTTTACTCGATAAAAAAGGCAAACGGAAAGGCTGAAACTAGAAACTGGGGACAGACTGGCGTAACCAAAACTCGCGACCTCACGCCACCGTCTGTCACGCTCTGATCACGTGCGGGCAACAATGACCTGTTTCTCACTCTACAGAAAAGCTTCTGTGTTGTTATATCGTTACGCTTAATTGCCCTTTGGTATATAATTTGCCCTCCGCCTCGAATAGCTCATTTAGCTAGCCTGCGGGAGACAAAAGTTGTAATGTCTTTTTTTTTTTCAAATAAAGTAAAGTTGTTGTTGTTGTTGTTGTAACTGTTACCTTCTGACGTCAGTGTTTTCAAGTGAAGTTCATCCACTTAACAGTTTGTTTGTTACCTGTCATGTGATACTGAATAAGCCAATGAGAGCGTGCGTTGGGTGGAAAACGTATGGCTATGCAACAGGTTTGAAACATTTCCTATGTTTTCCCATGAAGGTAGCCTACTAGACGACCCTGATAACGACATAGTGTTCTATGTTCTATTGAGGGCTACCGATAGGTTCTACAAGCAGTACCGCAGATATCCAGGTAAAGTGACGTTCGTGTGTTTGTGATATAGTTCGCAAATGCGGTTTGCTTTTATGGTAATGTATTTCAGGCACTCCAAAACCGGTTTTGACTGAAGTCTTAAAATTTAAGCTGCGGTAAGACTTTTTTCGGCTCCGAAATCCACTGAATCACGCGTTCTGATTGGCTGGTGTCCCGGTCCATTTTTATCTCATCCGGACCAGCTAATAAAGTATAGAGAAAAACCCTGCCCGTGGTGGTGAAAACGGGCGTTTTTAATACCTTTCAAAGTGTTTTTCTCCGTACGGACCTCCACGCCCGTTAAATAACATATATGCCTTTCTTGTTGAAATTTAGAGTGGCCAAAATTGAACGACGAAGACGGAAAAATCGGGGAGAAAACGCACCTTGAGTTACATGTAACTATCCTTTGTTTTACAGGCCACTTTGACGATCAAGTAGAAGCAGACGTAGTCAAGCTCAAGGTATGTATTAAGTAATAACATGTATTTGTTAACCAACTTAAAGTGGCACTTTCAATCGAATTGAACTTTCAAGTTTCTTTAACACAAACGCACAAAAATAACACCTTGAGATAGAAGAGAAATACCATGTGAATGTCCTGAAAGAGGATGGCAAAGATTAAAGTGGTTTACAAAAGCTTATTGTAGAAACTTGATTTCCTGTTACAGTGAACAGATTCCAAGTTGCTCAAAATTAATCTCAAAAGCAGTATGACTGTGTACAGTCACGGCCTCTCTTTCGGCTGCTTCGTAGACTGAAATGTCGCGGGAAAGTGAGCGGGATAATGCGCATGCTCAAAGCCGTCCAATCAGTTGGCAAGGTTATATAAGCGCGGTTTACCACAGGTATCCCAAGCTCACTATGAGTGGTTTAGAAATTGTAACGAAAGTATAGGATTTTTCGTAATAAAGAAATAAAATATAATCGATCTTGAAACTTCACTCACTTGTTCTTTGTGTTGTTCTTTATCTCTGGAGAACATATGAAGCCATTTCGCCTGAAATTGAGAGAGCTAGAGCGATTGCGAATTAGAAAAAGTCAAATCGCTCTAACTCTCTCAATTTCAGGCGAAATTTTCTCCAGAGATAAAAAACGACACAAAGCACAAGCGAGTGAAGTTTCAAGATCGTTATATTTTATTCCTTTATTACGAAAATTCCTATACTTTCACCACTCATAGTGAGCTTGCGATACCTGTGGGATTACCTCTAAAATTAACTATGAACATAAGGGGAAATATGTAGCCAGGCAACCTCCACGTTTTTACTTTCAGAATTTTCCATTTTTCTTTAATTTCTTGTAATTATATATTGGAATTTTGGCACAAATGAAGTACTGGTGTTTTAGTTGGCGTTCTTTTTTTTATCAGTCCTGTGTAGGTGCTGTTCTACAAGAATGGTCGCTCAATACCAACATTAAAGCCGAATACATCCATGAAATGTGAGTTTTAACGTGTACAGTCTTAGAGATAAACGCTGGTATACACACCTAAAGGCCCGTTTACACAGGCAATTTTTTGTGCAATTTTTGTCGCGATTCCCACTGCAATTTTGCTCGCCAGCGAAGTTGCACTTTCAAATCGCGCGTGTGAACTAGCGGCGATTTTGATGCATTTTTTATCGCCACCAAATCGCACTGGTTTTGAGCATATTCGAAACTTGATGCAAATTTTCGGTGAGAAAAATTGCAGTGGGACGCGACAAAAATTGCATCAAAAATCGCCGGTGTAATTGCTGACCGCCATAAAAAGTGAGTAGCAGCTGACGTTTCAAGCGCTAGCCCTTCGTCAGAGCGAAAGGGTGAATTGTGGGTGGGGAAATGGTGTATAAAGTATTTAGTGCATGATTACCGCTGAGGAAGCAAGTACCCGGATCAAGGTTCAATAGCAATTGCGTCATTGCAGAAACACTAATAGTTATAATAAAACAAAACAGTAAGACGTGAAGAAAGTGGATAAAATTGTAAAAACAGTATTCTATATAAAAATGAATTGTAGAATTAAATGAACGTTCTTCCACTGGGTGCCAGTGCCTAAGGAGGGGAACACACCGCATGGCAAAACGTTATACTCCGCTGGGCGATAAGAACGGGGGCTCTGGGGTGGAGATCGAGATTGTTCGAATCCAGATTTGGTAAAGTTTCCGAGGGCTAAACTTTTTTATTGAATAATTTTCTAACTTTTAATTGTAAACTCACAAAGAATTACAAATCAAGAAAACTTAAACCGGTTAAAGTTTTAGGCTAAGCAGTGTTCCGTGTCTGAATACGAGTCGTCGTTCCTCTCTGCGGCACACGGTAACGTCTGTAAATGATAACTTTACGACGACCATGTTGAAATGATGCGGTACTGGGAGATCAGCCTTTTTGTTGATGACATCTTGGCACCTAAAGCGATCGCATGTTGGGCACTTGCGGCATGATATGCAGTTTACGACTTACAGACGTTACCGCGCGCTGCAGAGAGGAAAGACGACTCCTATTCAGCGCTGCAGAGAGGAAAGACGACTCCTATTCGGCGCTGCAGAGAGAAAAGACGACTCATATTCAGCGCTGCAGAGAGGAAAGACGACTCCTATAGAGGTTTTGCACCACCACGTGATGGCAGCCATGTTGGTGGCCAGAACAATAGAATGTTATTTCTTTGAGATTTAATTTTTCACATGATTGAACAAATCTCATTGTTCTGGCCACCAACATGGCTGCCATCACGTGGTGGTGCAAAACCTCTATTCAGCGCTGCAGAGAGAAAAGACGACTCCTATTCGGCGCTGCAGAGAGAAAAGACTACTCATATTCAGACACGGAGTACTATGTCCCAATGTAATGAACGTTGACTTTGCTTTTATTAAATGGCGCGCGTATTCTCAGACATTCAAACCGTTCATGTGCACGTGCACAAACAGATAACGCATTTCCCTGAAGAAGGCTGTATAGCCAAAACGTCGGGAATTTACGATTCTTTTTTAGCCCTAATATTAACATTTTATATTGTCATACCTAGAAGAAGGGGGGGCTAAGCAGTACTTTTTGATATACCTCGTATCCAGACCCTATATTTCTTACTGCGCGTGCTCGACGAAAATATTGCATCTGGGCGCTGACCGAAAGGTACGTGGGCTCTGGGTACGAGATTGCCGCCCTGTGGGGAAAGACGGGACAAGGCTGAGAAAAATCAAGTTGAGTAATTGTGTGATTGTGTTACCAATCTGACCAGGTGTCGTTACGGTGCGTCTGAACTTCATCCTGTGGCTGCCTTTATAGGAGGTGAGGAGCGATTCAGTGGAAGTAAGAATCTTCTAGCGCGCGGTGTGCGATTATAATGTCGAATAAAATCTATTTTTAGTAACCGGAAGCAGCTGAAGCAAAGTGCGCGAGCGCGCGACAACTAAAAAAGGCGCGAAAATATTTTCCGGTTACTAAAAATAGATTTTATTCGCCATTCTCATGGCACAAGCGCGCGTATTGGAGATTCTCTCTTAATTATGCTGTCTTGGTGGAATCTATTCAAAGCTAGGTCTACGAAGCTCAAATAAATTGGGGCGGCCTTCACCTCCTCGGAACCTGGAATAGTACTGGCTATCCAAACAATGCCTAACCCTGAAACAATACAAACCCTAAAACAATGGAATTCTTTGTGAGTGCAATCCAAATGGATCCAATAAAATGCAAGGTTTTGAGAGGTGAAGGCCTCCTGATAAATTGGCCATCCCACATGTCATTCCACCTTGCACTTACGGTTTGCACTCTTTTGGGTAAGTGTTATGTAAAAGTCGGAATATCTTACCTGAGGAGATTAGATCTCTAAGTGATCTCAAACGTTTCTAATGTAAAGTCTATGGACTATCGTTCACTCAGAACTGCAGTGATTTTTGTAAATAGGTCCACACTATATATCTTCGTAAAATAGTTTGCTTAGTTTTTTGAGTATTTAATCTTTGTTTTCGGAGCTAACGATACTCTGTAAATCTGAATTAAAAGAAAGTTTATGATGATAATGATATTCGAGTTCAAAACAAGCTGTAGAGATTGGAAACTAACACATGACGTGACCAAATCGCTTACTAGGGTTTTTCTCTCCTTTTTTAAGCGCTGGTTTTGGCCAAGAAATAGTTTCCATTGCATGATCATTAGTTGCTTCTCAGGAGGTCTTGGTTCCATTCCCGTATCTGGACCAACTCAAAAATGAATTTTAACGGGACCTGAAACAATCATAGGGGTAGCCTGCAGAACAGGCGCTTTGAGGAGAGACAGCGAGTATGCAAAAGGTAGCGAGCGGAGCAACCCGCGAGATAAAATCGGCGAGTTCATAGGGACGGATCAAAGTCAGGACCCGGCTAAACCACATCGAATAGGAATTTAGTGTTGGTTGTTGTGGAGGAAGGAAAACCGGAGAATAACCCCTCGGTCAAGGGCGAGATACCAACAAACTCAGCTCACATATGGCGCCGCGAACGGGAATCGAAGCCGAGTCACAGAGAGGCGAAGCGCTAACCATTTGCTCCACCCGACTCCCCTAGAGTAGAATGGGCTTCCTTCGCATAATCAGAAAGAGTTTAACGTTAGAGCTTCACATATACTCGAATAAGAACGTAACTGCAGAACGGTAAAGCGTACGAGTGTGATTTTCGACTGAGCGCTTGGTACTTTTTATAGTATCGTAACTTTTTAACGACAAAAAAAATGTGTGGACGTTAATGGGGGTCCGACCTTAATATAGTGCACTGTTAAACGAGGCACTTAGAATATGTCGACGGGCCCTAACTATACGGCGAATAAAGTGACTTGACTTCACTGCGGACTAAAGTATAGAGATAATATTGACCCTGTTTTTTTTTTGTTCAGGTGCAGCGGCTCAAGAGGTGGTAAAGCTCGTCACGCGACAGTTTGTCCCTTTTAATAACACTTTTATATACAATGCAATGACTGGATCTTCTTCCACTCTCGAACTTTAGGATGTTTTTATTCTGTGCTCCACCTAAAACTGTTTTTTTTTCTCAAATTGAGCAATACGTTCAAATTTGACCTTGGAGGCACTTTAACAGGGCTTCGCACGCAAGCAAACGACTAAAAGTGCACCAAGAATGGAAGTCATTTGGCGTGTTCATGTTTTCCTGATATGGGAAGGAATCAGAAAAACTTTGTATAGTGTAATATTTAATAGACCCATTAAGTTTGCCTCTATGTTGCACCGTTTCAGACTATATGACAACTCTCCAAAAATGTACGATTTTCCTCTTGAGATACAGAAAACAATAAAACATTACTCAAGGTTAGGGTAAAGTCAAGGAATCTGAAATGGGTAAACAAAAAGAGGCTAGCTTGCTCGGTTGAAGCACTCGAGAAACGAGTTCAATATTATAAAGTGCTCGGGGCTGTTTCAATGATGTTCAACCAACATATCGCTAACGAACTCTTGAAAACTTTGTCTTTGAAGCCAATTTTATTTTCAACTCGACAAAGCGAAGTTCCGAGTCCACAAGATTGAAACGTGTAGTTAAATGTAAATTTCTTTATTGGGTACTGTATTTACGAAGAATTTGAATGCAATAAATTTGATTATTTTTATTGCTGTGTTCTTTTCTTGTTTGCTACCCCCGACGAAGTATAGAAGCTCTGCAGACCCGCAAATGATTTCGAAAGGGGGGAGGGATAACCCCGTGAAATGTCGTACAGTGCCGCCGTAAGCCATAGCTGTAACTTGCCCACTCATACGAATTAAAAAAAAACCGCTCTAACTAAACGAATAAGGAAACCATTTCATACAAAGTGCGTTACGACGATTTGGTTGAAGCAAGAGAGCATAAGTAAGAGGGAATCTTGTAGCGCGCGGTGTATGATGGTAATGTCGAATAAAATCTATTTTTAGTAATCTGAAGCAAAGTGGGCGACAACATTATCAGCTCATTGCGTGAAAGGGCGCGAAAATATTTTGCCGCCGTGAGATTGTCGCACGCTTGCTTCAGCTCAGCTGCTTCCGGTTACTAAAAATATTTAACAATTATTCACCGAAGTGGAGGTGAATAGTGGCGGATAATTACCGAGCCGCTTCGGCAGGGTAAATATCCACCACTACTCACCGACATCGAGGTGAATCATTGTTTTAGTATATACCACTGCAGATGAATAGCCAGCACCAAATAGTTATTTTATTTTCTGTCAAATGGGCAAAAACTCGCGCGAACTGATCGCTGCTTTGCTCGGAGGTGAATATGAAATCATATTCACTGTTTGAGTAGCCAGTCAGAGCGCGCGAAAAGTGATATTCACTGGTGTGGTATATACTAATCGATATCATTATCGCACAAGCGCGCGTATTGGAGATTCCCTGTTAATTATGCTCTTCCTTCAAGTGAAAAGCACTTCTGGAGCCGTGCGAAAGTAACCCTTGCCTTGCTTTTGCCTTTAGCTTCCCAACGAAGCCGGTACTCAGTATTCCTTTTGAACGGTTCTCTTGTAGACCGAGTTGTCTAGTCGCTTCGCCTCTGATCGGAATTTCGAAGTCATCGACGAACCCCCCGGGCATTTGGACTTTTGGAGCGAGTTGGGTTGTTCAAATTCCCCTCCCCCGGGCCAAAAATGTTGTTCAAATGCTCCATCCCACGGTCATATTAGGCGATCAAATGCTCCAACCCCCGGGACATAGTATTAGTTATGACACCGCATTTTGTTTCTAACAGACAGTTTAAATATTCGCAATTTACATTTATATTTTAATACCTTCAAATACAGCATAAAGCTTTCAGTCCCTTTTTTGAAGCCAAAAAGGAGCAAAGAAACGAGTCAAATGCCCGTGGTATGCCCAGGAGGGGTATGTTAATGTTTCAATTTGATCGGTGCATAATGATTTATGCAATTTCACACTTGCGACGCCGGAAAGAAATAAAAACAGGCGAATTTTACATTTCGTGTTAATAAATGTGATATAGACGGTCTAATTTACATAACTAACTTCGATTTTCTCGGCCAAAATAAGTCGTATCGCCAAAATAACTGAAATCATGACTCTACAAGTTTGATAAATCCGATAAAAACTCGACGTGTCTAGTCTTCTAGATGACCCTGGAAAGGGGCTACTATTCGGGGACACGATTGCTCGGTCGATTTGGGTTGGGTTTTGAGGAGGAACTCGGAGCAAGGGACTCTACTCACATGTAGCGCCGTGTTGCGGGAATCGAACTCTGGTCGCGAAGCGCTTTAGGGCTCATTGACATATTGAAATCTACCGTTGCTAAGGAAAGTTTGCAGCCTCGCAAACTTTCAATAATTATTATTTCCTCCAACAATGACCAGTTTTGGGGCTTGGCTGAATACTCCAGTCTGCAATGAGCTAGACTGTGTTGAGTACAAACTAGGAACCCATTTCGCGGTAAACCACGAATAAAACTTACAAACATGTCAAAGTATTAAAACTATCGGGTGGCCGGTGGGCACGCGTAAAACTAACCGGAGAAAACAGCCGAATCATATCGTCCGAGTCGGCCGTTTTCTCAGGCTAGCGTAAAAATGGAAGTCAACATCTCCCGCGAGCATAGCAACGGTATAGGTCAATGGCCGCACTCGGCTGTATCTATTGCTTACAGATATAATAGGCAAGCCTTCCAGTGTTCCTTTATTTGCTAGTTTAACATCATGCGCTAATATCGTTCTGTTCCTGTATCTAATAAAAATGGTTCTTACGGAAAAGGACCGTCCTTACCATTTCGTCTTTCCATTGAGATATTATAATAGTCTCCTTTCGACTCTATGCACTCCCAGAACGTTTTGTCAATAAAGTTTTTACTATGAAAATCATTCTCGGCTTTTTTTCTAGCACACTTGTAGACAATCAAGGATTGAAGCAAAAATAAATTACTAAACATTGACAATTTAAAGATAAGTGGGACTAAGGAGCACTTGTGGTTTGATTTAAGTTACTTTAAATATTAATTGCCACTGTAATATAGTGAAAGAGTGAAGGTTGGTATTTTTTTAGTACCGTGTATGGTATAATACTCCTTGAATAATGTCCTTCGGGTGCTTCGATAGATAGTGCCCAGAGATAATACAGGGATTCCGATTGGTGCAACCAGTTCGCAAATTCTTAATGGGCTGAAGTAATTTTAGAATTGTGGCTTGAACGTAGCCTCCTCCGCAGCCATTTCTAAGTATCAGAAAAACCGCGGAAAATAAAGGAGGACTGGGGAGGGAAGGGAAAAAGACACAGGGAGCCCATAATCTGATTTCTTCGAAAATTAGAGATGCCTGCGGAGGAGGATAGGTTGAACCTAACTGGAAGTATAAACTAAGCAATCTGGTTCAAACCAAAACTGCATTGAACCTTTAGCTAGGACTAAACGCAAATATACAGTCTGTATCGAAAAACGCTTTGGTAACAATATATCAACTTTATGAATATGCAAAATACGTTTGTCAATTTGATCGTAGTGGCAACGGTAAATCAGTCATGGTTTACTCAGTACTAACCCTAAATATTAGAGCACGCTGCTCATTTTCTCACATTCATGAAATTATCATTAGTATGTACTGTGTCGACATTACTTAGATTATAATTAGAATTGGCGAACTGAGTGATCAGTAGATTGGACTGATAAACAATGTTTCTCATTCAGTTCTTGTTTATTTGAATCAGTGGCACACATACAAAGAATGAAGCCAGTTATAGGAATGCTGTTAATATCCGGCTTACAAATTTATTTTGCTTTTACGATTTAATACTTTTAGGGATATTTGATCTCGTGCCTACAATGAGTAGTCATCACTTCTGTACAAACCACACCAACCCGATCTTGTCGTTAGTAATTTGCTTCTTAGTATGGGCTCCCACTGCCCATCGGGATATGTCTCGATTGCCTTTAGCTGTGACGATCGTAAACCACCAGTAGGCGTCAGGCTGAATCATCTTCTCGCTGTTATTATCAGTGGCAGTCTGCATGCTCACGTGATTCAACGTCATCGCTGCCAAGTCATCACCGTCGATCTTCAGAAATTGCGCGGGAAAAGCATAGGCACCGTTGGGATACACCAGGCGAACCGACGAGCCACTTCTGACAGCCGAGATAACATTGGTACGGGATCCTCGAAGTACTTTTCCCGCGGAATTGTGCTCGAGAGAGAGGGTCCAAAGGCGAGTATCGGCAAACCATTTGACGGTATTCTGTTCCTTACTGGTTCGTATGTGCTCGTGCGCGCCAACCTTGTATCTGGTTTCACGTAGCGTGCCTGTCGTGGATACCATTAGCCAATACCAATACGCGTCATCCTTCATCTTCTCAATAGAATCTTTGCTTATGTGTTTGAGGGCTTGCGCAGTGACGTGACCCTTGAGGATTGACAGGTTATCAGCCTCGGCAGTGTAATGCTTGTGAGCTGGGATTTGAAAGCGAACGCGTCGGCCTGACTGTATTGCTGACACCAACGCACTGAGACGGGCCTTCTACAGCCTTGCCATTTTCATCATGCGTATAAAGTAACTCCCAACACGGGTCCTGGAACCACTCTGTAGGTGTCGTGTCACTGGTGTGACCGCGTGATGTGTGATCACCCACAGTCCAACGTGACATGTCGCGCTTTCCACTGGTACTGACTATGGTAAACCACCAATAGGCGTTCTCCTGAAACACAATGTTGTTGCCGCTGACCTTTTGACTGACATGATCCACCAATTGACCTGCGACTTTACTGTCATCGTATTGGATATTCTGCATGGGGAAGGCGTAGATTTTGTCGCGTTTAGTGATGGCGCTAATCTCGTAACCAGAGTCAACAGCAGTCTTCAGATCTTGTAGGCTACCCGAGACGTTGTGTCCAGTTTCTGTGTTGGAGTACTTTGGCTCAGAGACGCAGTACGACGACTTGACAAACCACTTGAGAGCAGCTTTACTGGTTGTCTTCCCTTTGAACTCGGGTTTAGCCACGAAATACCTGTGGAATTAGATCAGTTGTAAATATTAGAGAGCATTGGCCGATGAACCGGCCGGCAAACTGAGTAACGAGTGCAACTCTCAGTTGTAGCTCATAATTAATATTACACTGGAGCCAGAGGTTCTACTGCGAAGGAGCGGCATCCAGGTTTTTTTTTCGAACTATTGTCAGCGGTAAGAGACCATTCACTCTTCGCGCCAATTTAGAATACTATACAAACACACAGGCCATTAGCCGGGGCGTCCATCCCTTCCTCTTACGGCCGATGATGCAGCGTTTTTAGATCTGGGGCTAACACAATTTTTACACGTTATAACCGAGCCTGGCCAATCTTTTCCGGCGATTAATTAAATAGCCACTTGTAAAATCAGACACGTGTGAAAGTTATTGAATTGGTCCAGGTATTTTTACAATGTGTTTTCCGCTAGCGCGGAATCACAAGCGTTTGCGTAACTTATTTTAATTCAAATAATTCATGTTGCAGCCATGTTTACCGGTTAGCCAACAGAGGCATCTTATTATCAACCAAAATGCCGCTGTGAATGCAAAACAGTGCATGAGAAATAACCCGGTTAGGGAAACGCTGCACGTATTTAGTGTAATAAAGGTTGTAAGCGGCATAATTCTTGCGATTTATTACCCTATTAATCTTATATTTCAACCATACACGTGCAATAGTTTTGTTACAGAACATTCTGGCAAACAAGTCTGCATTTCTTACTCACCTAACATTTTCCACATCTCCCGTGGTGGACGCCATGTGGAATACCCAGTAGACATCGGACTGGAACGTCTTATAGGTCTTAATACCAACGGTCTGTAGCAGCTGTGCATAGGCGTTGCCACCCAGCAATGTAACGCTATCAGCTTGAAAGAGATTGTCGCCGATGGCAACACGAACACGTGAGCCCGCGAGGATAGCGGCCAGCAGGGCGTGTATATTTCCGGTGACTGGGCCTCCGTTAGCGTTGTTCTCGTAAACGAGTTTCCACACATCACAGCACTGATTACCATTCTACAAACACATTAAAAATGGTTATATTACGGAACATTTTTAGGAAATAACTTCGCTGAACTTTTGCCACGTTTACATGCAGACGAAATTGGTTAGCCTCACCGTTTAACTCGGTTGGTAGAGAACGGTCTTGAGTGCGGGATGTCGAGGGTTCGAATCCCGGCCGCGTCTTTAGGCAGTTGTATACGACCTACACATTGTAATTTGAATCTTGCGGCAATCTGACTCGATTAGTTTAGCTATTTCAGATTGCCGGTGTGCAATATTATTTTACTTTTCTTCTGCAACACTGTAAACAGTTGGGTGCCTGCGGAGGCACCCTTTATACTTCAGATCCGGCTACCGGAGATGCCGGAAGCCGGATCCGAACGGCAAAGCCGCGAGGGGACTGGCCCATGCTCGGCCCTCTCTTACCACAGGAAGCCCGGTTTCATATATTATCTCGATTTTTCCCCGATTATAATTAGGAGTTGCCTGCGGAGGAGGCTAGTAAACAGTAGACACAAATAAACTTCTTGAAGTCCATGCGAACGAAAGGCAGGACGGGTAACTAGGTTCACACTAACACGAAGAGCTTCAGTAAGACACGAGCCCTTAGTAGTTTTGACAAAAACCGGCCCGAAAAGTTAAAATTTAAGGATTTCATCTCACCTGACATTTCAAGGCTTGCGTCTTAAACACCACGCACAAGAGAACACAAACTGGGACCAAGAACTTCATCTCTGCCTCTTTTTTCTGGAACTGGTCAAGAGTGAAATGGCTTTGTGAGTTAGCATATTTATTACATTTCATACGTTACGTAATCCTGATCAGGAGTACTGGTATTTACAGTTAGGAGGGTTAGTTGTTTTTACCTTTTCTTACCGATGAATATTTCTTATATGTATATTTGGACCTCTTTGCCTTGGCTTACATAGTTACGTAACCCATAGCTTCTTCAGCACTGGTATGTGAAGTTGTTGACTGGGAGTGAGTTAATTATCAGCGAGAGGTTTTTCATTTATGCGATGGGTAGGCTTTCAGTTACGTAATCCATAATATGAAATCCAGATGTGGTTACGTAAGATAATTAGGGGGGTATTGCGGTTAGTTGTACAAGCTGAGTATACTGAATCCCTTAGCATTGTATACTGAAAAGGCTACTACGAATGCGTAGAATATTTCCACGTTGTGTTATTTGTATACTTAGAATTATTTATGTGCTATGAAGCCTCCGAAGCCGTAACAATTCAAATCATGTAGTGCATGTAAAAGTCTATACCATGTCAAGCACAGTCAAATCTGAGTGACGAGGGCGGAGTTTCCTCAATTTTTACTCGGGCTGCATGCCTTTGGCTGCACCGAGTCTTAAAATACAAGCGGTTATTTAAAAAAAAAATGTTCGCGTGCGCTCTTTGGCTGAAAGCGATCACGTAACGTGATAGTTGTCGTCCGCGGTGCAAACTATCAGGCGTTATAGATACGATAGGCAACTAGTTCCTGTAAAAACTAGTGTTGGTTTGCGTCGGCGGGGAAGATAAACGCTGGTATGTAATCAACTAAAGTCGATTGAGGTATGCTCTGACGAAGGGCTAGCGCTCGAAACGTCAGCTGCTACTCGCTTTCCACGGCGGTTAGCATACCTCAATCGACTTTAGTTGATTACGTACCAGTGTTTATCAGGCGTAATAGTTTACCATAAAATTTTGGCGCGTGCTCATTGGCTAAAAGTTATCACATGATGTGATATGATAGGCAACTAGTTCCTGTAAAAACTAGTTTTGGTCTGCGTCGGCGGGGAAGATAAACACTGGTATGTAATCAACTAAAGTCGATTGAGGTATGCTAACCGCCGTGGAAAGCGAGTAGCAGCTGACGTTTCGAGCGCTAGCCCTTCGTCAGAGCAAAATGTGATAGTTGTCGTCCGCGGAGGCAAACTATCAGGCGTTATAGTTCACCACAAAATTTTCGCGCGCTCATTGGCCAAGAGCGATCACGTGACGTGATAGTTGTCGTCCTCGGAGGCAAACTATCAGGCTATAGTGCCCGCTGAGAGCTGAAGACAATTTTGTGATGAACAATAACGGCAAATAGACTGTGTTTGTCTCGGAACTATCGGCTGATAGTTTCCCTTGGAAATTTGATGTTCTTAAAACTAGCATATAAGCCCTCGAACTTCGTTCTCGGGCTTATATTTGTTTTAAGAACATCAAATTTCCGCGGGCAACTATCAGCCGATAGTTCCTCGACGGACGCAGTCTATTTGTATAATAGTACCCGCTGAGCACGAAAGACAATTTTGCGTTGAACAATAACGCAAATAGACTGTGTCTGTCTCGGACCTATCGGCTGTTATAGTTCACTACAACATTTTGGCGCGCGCTCATTGGCCAAGAGCGATCACGTGACGTGATAGTTGCCGTCCGCGGAGGCAAACTGCCCGCTGAGCACGAAAGGCAATTTTGTGTTGAACAATAACGCAAATAGACTGTGTCTGTCTCGGAACTATTATACAAATTATTCAACAAGTTATTGTTCAACACAAAATTGTCTTTCGTTGTCAGCGGGCACTATTATACAAATAGACTGTGTCTGTCGAGGAACTATCGGCTGATAGTTGCCCGCGGAAATTCGATGTTCTTAAAACAAACGTAAGCCCGAGAACGCAGTTCGAGACCTTATATGCTAGTTTTAAGAACATCAAATTTCCAAGGGAAACTATCAGTCGATAGGTCCGAGACAGACACAGTCTATTTGCGTTATTGTTCAACACAAAATTGTCTTTCGTGCTCAGCGGGCACTATCGCCTGATAGTTTGCCTCCGCGGACGACAACTATCACGTCACGTGATCGCTCTTGACCAATGAGCGCGCGCGAAAGTTTTGTGGTGAACTATAACGCCTGATAGTTTGCCTCCACGGACGACACCTATCACGTCACGTGATCGCTTTTGACCAATGAGCGCGCGCGAAAATTTTGTGGTGAACTATAACGGCTGATAGTTTCCCTTGGAAATTTGATGTTCTTAAAACTAGCATATTTTGTTTTAAGAACATCAAATTTCCGCGGGCAACTATCAGCCGATAGTTCCTCGACGGACACAGTGTATTTGTATAATAGTGCCCGCTGAGAGCGGAAGACAATTTTGTGTTGAACAATTTAATAACGACAAATAGACTGTGTTTGTCTCGGAACTATCGGCTGATAGTTTCCCTTGAAAATTTGATGTTCTTAAAACTAGCATATAAGGTCTCGAACTGCGTTCTCGGGCTTATATTTGTTTTAAGAACATCCTATCAGACGATAGTTCCTCGACGGATACACTCTATTTGTATTATAGTCGACCGTGCGCGCGTTGCCAGACAAAAATCACTTAGAACTGAAGTTTTTTTCCACTGTTTTCTCGATTGCTAAAACAATTAGACTTCTCGCTCTTGGTTTCTATCGACTTTGATACTAGACTCGGGGCTGCGCCTCTCGCCAGCTATCAGCTGATAGAAACCTCGAGCTTACACTGTTTTAATACTCTCTATACTATACGCCCCGGTAGGTGACCTACTCGCTGAATTAATGTATTTGACTGACAGCTTACGAGTGAATTAATGCACTTGTAAACCTGGCTTTATTAGTTCAGACGGAACGATGAAATCAGGAATAACAAAGGATATGGACTGAAAAAACAGAAACCACGGTTCTTCTGTAATTTTGGCACTGGAGATACTCCCAATTATTGTTCCCGTAATCATGATACTGAACAGTTAACTGACTGAAACTACGCTTATGACAGAACAAGGAGACTCATGCATGCAAGTGGGTACAATGAACTTTAATCAACAGTTTTCAAACTATTTCATTAACAATAAACTACAAACGTATAAAAATACCACTCCAACAGAACTTGCCACTTAAAAACTTATTTTGAAATAGAAAACTGGCAATTCTTTTGATGACTTAAAATCAATTGATATTCAATTTAAAATCCACCTAAAAATTATCGCAGTATTAGCATTCGTCAACAGTGAGAATTACCTCATTAAAAAAAATTGCAACTGTCAATTTGATTTTCTCCGCCTATTGGTTCAACTTGGAACCAATTAAAGTCTAGTTTTGCCTCTCAATTACGCTAAGAAGTCCTGCCGCTGCGGCATACTCATCAACACTGTGAGCTTTACTATTTGTTACTGGATATGGTCTGCAGAAAACTGGAAGTCTATAATTTCCGGCATGGCAGCTAAATGTGTCAGAGCCTGGCAAAGATGATCTTGATTCAGTCGAGTTGTTATGGCAGGGACTTGGAGAACGGGAAGACGTGGTTGGGGAGCTGGGATGACAATGCGCTTGCATTGGAGAGAAGTGATGCTGGTCGTCTTTCACACTGTTCGTAATGTAAGGGTTTGCTGAAAATGGCGGGAATTGAAACGCGGCACTAGCGTATAACAGAGGCGGGAAGATGAAGGCTGACTCAGATTCATACTTTGAACTCTTGGACTCTGTTCCAGACATATAGTTAAGGAATGGTGGATAACAAAGAGTGGACTCTGGGAAGCCATGGATCGCTCCTCGCCATGGTTGAGTAGATGTGACGTCATCGGCTGGAGCATCAGCCGGGGCAGGCTTGGTCTTGGTCTCACGCTTCCGCCATCTAGCACGGCGATTTTGAAACCAAACCTGGAAGAAGTAATAACAACAACAACAACATGCTTTATTTAATACCACTAATGTTACAGTTTGATAGAAGAATGAATGTAAATTAAACGATTGTTTTGGTAAATGCTACCCAGAATAACTATGAAAGCTAATCTAAGCTGGGTAGCATAAGTAATGTAAGTCAATCTAACAGAAAATACTCAATTTGGAACGCGCTAGCACCGGGCGCTTGCATCGCATTAAAAGAGTATCACAATACCTGTTACCAATGATGAAATAGGCTTAACGGCTAAAACCATCGATTAAGTACCGTAAAAGAGTCAATGAATCAATTTGGTTCCACATGTTTGAATTTGGTGCGGCAGATGCTGTGGCATGTTGAACTAAATGAAGCAATTATGCCATCTCGATTAATGCTCGTGTGAAAGTTAAAATCTACTGTAATCTGTGCACCTTGGTATATACGGTAGTCAGTAGTTCTTATTTAGTCCAATATCGTCTCAGTAATGCAAGTTTACATCACAAAAGCAGAGTTGTTTATTTGACTGAAGGCAGTAAATTTTTGCCGAGTATTATTTTGCGCAAGTTTTTTACTGCGGGAACTTGTTTTTGCGGATAGAAGCAATCCGGAAAATCCGCAAAAATTAAAACCCGCAACATTTTCACGCTACACGGTGAGTGCCAAAGCCATATTACGAAGTGGCTACGCGTCTACGTGAGTGGAAACTAATGCCGTATACTCATAGGTAACCGAGGGCAGTTTTGAAGTGGCTAAGCGGACATACCTAGAACTGTAGGGTAGTCAGCTTAGTCCATAAATATAATAAATTAGCTCATGCCCCTGGATATTTTGTATCACTTGGTTTTGACGCACTTTACATCAGGCGCGTGCAAGTTTATCGATTCATTGAAATTGTAAACCCTCACTGATACATAATAATAGCTAACAGGTCGACCCATCATAGGGTTTCATCGTACCTGAATCCTGTCCTCCTTGATCTTCAGTTCTTCTGTTAAAGCCTCTCTCGTTACGATTCCTGGGAATCTTTCTTGCTGGAAGATTTCCTCCATGCGGTCTAGTTGTTCGTTTGTGAAAAAAGTTCTCTTCCGTCTCTGACGGGGCTTGGCTCCTTTAGAAACAAAACAGTTTGATATAACTACTTAAACAAGCCCAGATATAACGACTGCTTGCGGATTAACATGAGAACCTGTTTCAACTATGATGCTAATCGCCGTGGGAAATGCATTTCGAGCACAAGCTCTTCCTCAGAACCGCACATGAGTAAGCCCGTTTCAGTAAGCCAACTAGATTGAAATCGAAGACCAACATTCCCGGTACATCAAACTAGTACACAGCAAATGAAGTTTAAGTTATATACTATCAAATACAAAAGGACTGAATGAAATGCACGGTTTCCAAGTTTGATAAGCCGTTTGAATTTATTTAACCATTTATGCTTCATAAACTTTTATGTTTGCATAGTTTGGAGTTAAGTTCGGCAGATTTATTTGGCGAGTTAACCTAGCTGGAGACTATTACAAAACATAACCTTACGTACCTTGACTATCAGTATCGTCATCGAACTGGAATGGACGCTTCACTTGGGGCTCCATGATCTCAGCAGTATGCTTTAGGTGGCGTAGTTCTGTAGTCAGTCGACAGAGGAGTTGACGCACTGTGTCGTGATCAAACTGATCTGACTGAACCACAGTCTGAGCTCTTTTTATGCGCGCGTCAGAGGGAGGGCCTGATCTTGCTAACAAAATCCCAACCGAAAGGCCTAATTACATTGTGTTTAGGACTGAACAAGTTCTCACTCGAACACCCAAGGGACATGAAGACGCGGACATTGTTGGGCAGATTCACACTTCTTTATCGATCTTTTGTTGCCCAAAGCTATTGTCAATTCAATTCATGGTGTTGTAAAGTCAATTTGGGTGAGTCCTTATAAACATACCACTTTAGAACAACAACACAGCGAGATTTTGTAATTATATTTAATTGAATCAGACAGTTTTGTTTCGTGCCATGTTAAGAACCTAAAACAAAGTTAAGCGAAAGTTTTCATATGGTTTTAGTCAGCCAGGAAAATTTGAATGAGTTGAAACCAGAAGCCCATTCTGTTGAAACCTATTATTATAACATGTATTCGACTATTATGTAATATGATTAGCGTCTAAAAATAAGTCTTTCTCTTCTTTGAGTATTAGGGTTCACTAGCTCTCGGAAAAAAATTCTCGTTATTAACTGAACCGACGACATTATTAATTGCTGTTTGAGAACAAACGATTTCCTCAGTTTGTTAAAGACATTACTGTGCCGCCCGGAAAAGGAAATAGGGAAAAAATAAATTGCATGCACGTTCAGTGTTTCTGAATGAATGCTAAATTTCCTTGAACATATAGAAAGTTTAATTAAACATCTTTTCTTTTTCCTCGTCTTTACCAAAAAGGAAGACATGAGCTAGATTAGTAGAAATATTAGTTTTGTCATTGGTTTTGTCTCCAAGTGATTATTACCAGCATGATGTGTGTAAGCCAAAGCCGTCGATTCATGAGTGGGTGAAACGAGGCAATTTCCTGGTCAAAAGCTTTATTTGAGTATCGATAACGTTATTTAGACCGAATCATCAGAGAAGAAAATGAGAGAACATCAGATAAACACTATAACGCTACAGCGAAACGAACCGGGCAGACAATGCAAGCAAACCATACAGAAAATTCGTAGGTGTGAAATCTGCTTATTTCTTCTCAGAAACGAATAACTTTTCCAAGCTTTTAAACTACTTGCTATCGTTATGAAAACTTTTGTAGTTTAAAACTGCAGAATACCCCGCAACTCTATATGAAACGCTCACCACTTCGACACGTAGCACGCGTAGCCACTTCTATAGGCAAGCCTCGTCCGAATTCTATAAACATATATTATCGACGCACGGGCACGCTACTTCTAGGCATTTTTTTGCGGGGTATTCTGCAGTTGCTTGAAACTCTATGTTATAATGAAGGGAGAATTAGCTTCGACTAGGCCTCGAGTCTGTCTATTAGTTGTTGATGCGCTGTTGATGCGTCGTCCGCTTCCTAAATACCGTGTTTTAGCAAGAAATGTTTTAAGTGTATCAGCGGTAACCGTCGTGGGAAACGAGATTTTTTGTGAGATTTCGAGCGTTAGCCCTTCGTCAGAGCAACAACAAAGTTTTTGTGTCCAACCGTCCCCCGCTCGCCACCCACAGTATTTCATATTTCACGAAGGCTAGTTACAATAATGCTTTCTAAATAGGTGTGGGTTCAATGAAACTTCCTAGCAATGAGCACAGAGGAAGTATTTTTTAAACTGAAGTCCCTGACAGTAAGGGGATACAGGCGTCAATAATATTTAAAATCAACAAAGCATTACTTTTGATACGTTCAATGCTAATTTAATTGCAGTTTGAAAAAGCGCAAACGGCGCAATTATTTAGTAAATAGAGGAGGGGGTTAAGAGTCAGTTGTTTCTCTTTATTTTTGAATTTTTAATTTCATCCGAAAAGTGACTTTCTTGCAGCACATAACAAAAAATATTTGAAGCCAAAAAAGGGGCAAAGAAACGAGTCAAATGCCCGGGGTATGCCCACGAGGGGTACGTTAATGTTTCAATTTGATCGGTGCATAATGATTTATTATGCAATTTCACACTTGCGACGCCGAAAAGAAATAAAAACAGGCGAATTTTACATTTCGTGTTAATAAATGTGATATAGACGGTCTCATTTACATAACTAACTTCGATTTTCTCGGCGAAAATAAGTCGTATCGCCAAAATAACTGAAATCATGACTCTACAAGTTTGATAAATCCGATAAAAACTCGACGTGTCTAGTCTTCTAGATGACCCTGGAAAGGGGCTACTATTCGGGGACACGATTGCTCGGTCGATTTGGGTTGGGTTTTGAGGAGGAACTCGGAGCAAGGGACTCTACTCACATGTAGCGCCGTGTTGCGGGAATCGAACTCTGGTCACGAAGCGCTTAAGGGTCATTGACATATTGAAATCTACCGTTGCTAAGGAAAGTTTGCAGCCTCGCAAACTTTCAATAATTATTATTATATCTTTTAACAATGACCAGTTTTGGGGCTTGGCTGAATACTCCAGTCTGCAATGAGCTCGACTGTGTTGAGTACAAGCTAGGAACCCATTTCGCGCCGGTAAACCACGAATAAAACTTACAAACATATCAAAGTATTAAAACTATCGGGTGGCCGGTAGGCACGCGTAAAACTAACCTGAGAAAACAGCCGAATCATATTCGTCCGACTGAGTCGGCCGTTTTCTCAGGCTAGCGTAAAAACGGAAGTCATCTCCCGCGAGCATAGCAACGGTGTTGCATAGCAACGGCATATGTCAATGGCCGCACTCTGCTGTATCTATTACTTACAGATATAATAGGCAATTAAGCCTTCCAGTGTTCCTTTATTTGCTATCATGCGCTAATATCGTTCTGTTCCTGTATCTAATAAAAATGGTTCTTAGAAAAGGACCGTCCTTACCATTTCGTCTTTCCGGTGAGAGACTGATTATAATAGTCTCCTTTCGACTCTATGCACTCCCAGTCCCAGAACGTATTTTGTCAATAAAATTTTTACTATGAAAATCATTCTCGGCTTTTTTTCTAGCACACTTGTAGACAATCAAGGATTGAAGCAAAAACAAATTACTAAACATTGACAATTTAAAGATAAGTAGGGCTAAGGAGCACTTGTGGTTTTGATTTATGTAACTTTAAATATTAATTCAGTGCCACTATAAAAATAGACCGTAATACTGAGTGAAAGAGTGAATGTTGGTATTTTTTTCTAGCTATATATTTTAGTACCGTGTATAGTACAATACCCCTTGAATAATGTCCCTCAGGTGCTTCGATGGATAGTGCCCTCGAATAATGTCCCTCAGGTGCTTCGATGGATAGTGCCCAGAGATAATACAGGGATTCTGATAGATGCAACCAGTTTTCCAATTCTAAATGGGCTGAAGTAATTTTAGAATTGAGAGTTAAACCTAGCCGCCTCCGCAGCCATTTCTAAGTATCAGAAAAACCGCGGAAAAATCGTGAATTGGGTTAAATGTGAGACCTGGAGAGAAGAGGAGGACTGGGGAGGGAAGGGAAAATGACACAGGGAGCCCATAATCTGATTTCTTCGAAAATTAGAGATGCCTGCGGAGAAGGCTAGGTTGAACCTAACTGGAAGTATAATCTAAGCAATCTGGTTCAAACTAAAATTGTATTGAACCTTTAGCTAGGACTAAACGCAAATATACAGTCTGTATCGAAAAACGGTTTGGTAATAATATATCAACTTTATGAATATGCAAAATACGTTTGTCAATTTGATGGTAGTGGCAACTTACGGTAAATCAGTCATGGTTTACTCAGTACTAACCCTAAATATTAGAGCACGCTGCTCATTTTCTCACATTCATATGAAATTATCATTAGTATGTACTGTTCCGACATTGCTTAGACTATAATTAGAATTGGCGAACCGGGTGATCAGTATATTGGACTGATAAACAATGTTTCTCATTCAGTTCTTGTTTATTTGAATCATTGGCACACATACAAAGAAGGAAGCCAGTTATAGGAATGCTGTTACAACATCTTAATCAATATCCGGCTTACAAATTTATTTTGCTTTTACGATTTAATACTGTTAGGGATATTTGATCTCGTGCCTACAAGTAGTCATCACTTCTGTACAAACCACACCAACCCGATCTTGTCGTTAGTAACTTGCTTCTTAGTATGGGCTCCCACTGCCCATCGGGATATGTCTCTATTGCCTTTAGCTGTGACGATCGTAAACCACCAGTAGGCGTCAGGCTGAATCATCTTCTCGCTGTTATTATCAGTGGCAGTCTGCATGCTCACGTGATTCAACGTCATCGCTGCCAAGTCATCACCGTCGATCTTCAGAAATTGCGCGGGAAACGCATAGGCACCGTTGGGATACACCAGGCGAACCGACGAGCCACTTCTGACAGCCGAGATAACATTGGTACGGGATCCTCGAAGTACTTTTCCCGCGGAATTGTGCTCGAGAGAGAGGGTCCAAGGCCGAGTATCGGCAAACCATTTGACGGTATTCTGTTCCTTACTGGTTCGTATGTGCTCGTGTGCGCCAACCTTGTATCTGGTTTCACGTAGCGTGCCTGTCGTGGATACCATTAGCCAATACCAATACGCGTCATCCTTCATCTTCTCAATAGAATCTTTGCTTATGTGTTTGAGGGCTTGCGCAGTGACGTGACCCTTGAGGATTGACAGGTTATCAGCCTCGGCAGTGTAATGCTTGTGAGCTGGGATTTGAAAGCGAACGCGTCGGCCTGACTGTATTGCTGACACCAACGCACTGAGACGGCCTTCTACAGCCTTGCCATTTTCATCATGCGTATAAAGTAACTCCCAACACGGGTCCTGGAACCACTCTGTAGGTGTCGTGTCACTGGTGTGACCGCGTGATGTGTGATTACCCACAGTCCAACGTGACATGTCGCGCTTTCCACTGGTACTGACTATGGTAAACCACCAATAGGCGTTCTCCTGAAACACATGTTGTTGCCGCTGACCTTTTGACTGACATGATCCACCAATTGACCTGCGACTTTACTGTCATCGTATTGGATATTCTGCATGGGGAAGGCGTAGATTTTGTCGCGTTTAGTGATGGCGCTAATCTCGTAACCAGAGTCAACAGCAGTCTTCAGATCTTGTAGGCTACCCGAGACGTTGTGTCCAGTTTCTGTGTTGGAGTACTTTGGCTCAGAGACGCAGTACGACGACTTGACAAACCACTTGAGAGCAGCTTTACTGGTTGTCTTCCCTTTGAACTCGGGTTTACCCACGAAATACCTGTGGAATTAGATCAGTTGTAAATATTAGAGAGCATTGGCCGATGAACCGGCCGGCAAACTGAGAAACGAGTGCAACTCTCAGTTGTAGCTCATAATTAATATTACACTGGAGCCAGAGGTTCTACTGCGAAGGAGCGGCATCCAGTTTTTTTTTTCGAACTATTGTCAGCGGTAAGAGACCATTCACTCTTCGCGCCAATTTAGAATACTATACAAACACACAGGCCATTAGCCGGGGCGTCCATCCCTTCCTCTTACGGCCGATGATGCAGCGTTTTTAGATCTGGGGCTAACACAATTTTTACACGTTATAACCGAGCCTGGCCAATCTTTTCCGGCGATTAATTAAATAGCCACTTGTAAAACCAGACACGTGTGAAAGTTATTGAATTGGTCCAGGTATTTTTACAATGTGTTTTCCGCTAGCGCGGAATCACAAGCGTTTGCGTAACTTATCTTAATTCAAATAATTCATGTTGCAGCCATGTTTACCGGTTAGCCAACAGAGGCATCTTATTATCAACCAAAATGCCGCTGTGAATGCAAAACAGTGCATGAGAAATAACCCGGTTAGGGAAACGCTGCACGTATTTAGTGTAATAAAGGTTGTAAGCGGCATAATTCTTGCGATTTATTACCCTATTAATCTTATATTTCAACCATACACGTGCAATAGTTTTGTTACAGAACATTCTGGCAAACAAGTCTGCATTTCTTACTCACCTAACATTTTCCACATCTCCCGTGGTGGACGCCATGTGGAATACCCAGTAGACATCGGACTGGAACGTCTTATAGGTCTTAATACCAACGGTCTGTAGCAGCTGTGCATAGGCGTTGCCACCCAGCAATGTAACGCTATCAGCTTGAAAGAGATTGTCGCCGATGGCAACACGAACACGTGAGCCCGCGAGGATAGCGGCCAGCAGGGCGTGTATATTTCCGGTGACTGGGCCTCCGTTAGCGTTGTTCTCGTAAACGAGTTTCCACACATCACAGCACTGATTACCATTCTACAAACACATTAAAAATGGTTATATTACGGAATATTTTTAGGAAATAACTTCGCTGAACTTTTGGCACGTTTACATGCAGACGAAATTGGTTAGCCTCACCGTTTAACTCGGTTGGTAGAGAACGGTCTTGAGTGCGGGATGTCGAGGGTTCGAATCCCGGCCGCGTCTTTAGGCAGTTGTATACGACCTACACATTGTAATTTGAATCTTGCGGCAATCTGACTCGATTAGTTTAGCTATTTCAGATTGCCGGTGTGCAATATTATTTTACTTTTCTTCTGCAACACTGTAAACAGTTATACTTTAGATCCGGCGACCGGCGATGCCGGAAGCCGGATCCGAACGGCAAAGCCGCGAGGGGACTGGCCCATGCTCGGCCCACTCTTACCACAGGAAGCCCGGTTTCATATATTATCTCGATTTTCCCCCGATTATAATTAGGAGTTGCCTGCGGAGGAGGCTAGTAAACAGTAGACACAAATAAACTTCTTGTAATCCATGCGAACGAAAGGCAGGACGGGTGACTAGGTTCACACTAACACGAAGAGCTTCAGTAAGACACGAGCCCTTAGTAGTTTTGACAAAAACCGGCCCGAAAAGTTAAAATTTAAGGATTTCATCTCACCTGACATTTCAAGGCTTGCGCCGTCTTAAACACCACGCAC
The DNA here is from genome assembly GCA_030867875.1 of Actinernus sp. WN-2022. Taxonomy (NCBI): domain Eukaryota; kingdom Metazoa; phylum Cnidaria; class Anthozoa; order Actiniaria; family Actinernidae; genus Actinernus; species Actinernus sp. WN-2022. The sequence goes on from JAOWCC010001589.1 coordinate 121,282,293, forward strand.
AAGAGAACACAAACTGGGACCAAGAACTTCATCTCTGCCTCTTTTTTCTGGAACTGGTCAAGAGTGAACTGGCTTTGTGAGTTAGCATATTTATTACATTTCATACGTTACGTAACCCTGAACAGGAGTACTGGTATTTACTGTTAGGAGGGTTAGTTGTTTTCAGCTTTTCTTACCGATGAATATTTCTTATAATGTATATTTGGACCTATTTGCCTTGGCTTACATGGTTACGTAACCCATAGCTTCTTCAGCACTGGTATGTGAAGTTGTTGACTGGGGGTGAGTTAATTATCTGCGAGAGGTTTTTCATTTATGCGATGGGTGGGCTTTCAGTTACGTAATCCATAATATGAAATCCAGATGTGCTTACGTAAGATAATTAGGGAGGTATTGCGGTTAGTTGTACAAGCTGAGTATACTGAATTCCTTACTCCCCCATTGTATACTGAAAAGGCTACTACGAATGCGTAGAATATTTCCACGTTGTGTTATTTGTATGCTTAGAATTATTTATGTGCTATGAAGTCTCCGAAGCCGTAAGAATTCAAATCATGTAGTGCATGTAAAAGGCTATACCATGTCAAGCACAGTCAAATCTGAGTGACGAGGGCGGAGTTTCCTCAATTTTTACTCGGGCTGCCTTTGGCAGCACCGAGTCTTAAAATGCAAGCGGTTAGATATATATATATTTTTGTTGGGTGCAACAAAATGTGACTTTTGACCCATGTATTAAATTTCAGCACCAATCAGATCGCACTGTGCTGGTCACGTAACACTCGCCAGGTTAATTTCTGTACAAAATTTAATACAGTAAATGAAAATGGTCGACCCGCGAGCAAATTTCTCTCAAATTTGGAGTCCCGTTCTCAAATGTAAGCAGTTTAATGTTTTATTTAACTTCACTCGTGCGAAAGCCTTCCAACAGGCTCGGGATATTGCAACTGGTGCTATTGTCGGAGCCGAAGGACCGCGTTTTTTACCCAGATGGCCAGTGATTTTATATACGACACGACGCCGGAACTGAAGGACTCAAAGATCCACACATATCGAATTGGAATTTAGCGTTTTCCTTTCTGCTGAAACCAAGGCTTCTTCGATACTGAGAAATGGCAAGATGTTGTGTTTTTCTAGGAGGACAAAATATCAGTCTCGTTTAAGCTTCTCTTTCGCCACGGCTTTGTTATTTGAATCTCTGTGGATTGGTATACTCAAATATACTGCACAATACCATACAACTGAATAAGAAGTCTTTAACAAAGCCGAACTCAACTCAAGAGCAAAGCTGAGAGTGAAAGTGAAACTGAACAGTGTCTTGTCAGGTCATGAATTAAGGTACGGTGAGGTTGAAATCATTGCGTGTTTATATCTGCATTTCTTTGTCGATTTGTTGACCTCGTGGCGCTGATAGATTTTGCCATCGGACGGTATTCTTGTTTGAGTTACGTTTCGTAGGTTTTATGCCACATTTCATTTTACTCTCGGTCATAATACATACCAGCGCAAACACCGTGATCTGTAGGCCAACACTAAAATAATTTTGAGCGTGTTTTTGGCTGTCAGAAATACCCCGGAGAAATAAACACTCGCACAGAATAATTTATGATGAGCGAAGCAATATTCAACTCTCAAGGTAAACTTAAACAAGAATCCTCTCACGGCCGAGGTTTTGGTTCGAGAAATTAAAGGCTTCCAACAGTTCCCTTTATAGTTCTGTAATATAATGAGCAGACCAGTTTTGGGAAGGAGGGTATATAACCAACAGGCATTTCAGTTAATAAATACCAATATGGACGCGAGCTGCGATAAAGAGCCGCAGGGTAGAATGAACAGTGGACAGGATACAACTTATAATATGGGACAAATATAAGCATACATTTGAGACACTCATTTATTAGTACTCTGAACCTGGAGAACAGCAGACTAAATTGTAAGCGTGCGGTACATGAATAAGTAGAGGTCAACTTCTTTAATTTACATACACGAGAAATATATATACTAGGGGAGCAGAGAATGCATGTCACCGCGCTACCGGCCACTCCTAAAGACTGCTAAATTCAGCTAATAATTCTTCCTTTCGGTTATTACTAAAAGGATTTCAAATGAAAATGTATTTCATCTTCAATCTCATGTGGCCCGAGTGAAAGCCCAGATGGGCTCTTGTTAAATTTTAAAAATGGCTTCGCTTTTGTATTATTGTATTAAATTTTAGTCTTCACCTTAGTCATTTTGTGGAATTAAAAATCAATTTGGAGAGCGCGAACATTATTTGTTTTCGTGTCGAAGTGAGGCATAATTGCCCAAATCATGCGACAACTAATTATATGTCGTTAAAGATATGTTAATCACATGTGTGACGTCAAGGGTTTGCAATTTAATGATTTGTGGCCGACGGCAACGCTTCAGTCCGTACATATTTAGAGAGCTGAACATCACACATGTGATTAGCGTATCTTTAATGGCATAAATTGTCGCATGATTTTGGCTATGCCTGACTTCAACCACGAAAACAAATTATGCTCGCGCCCTCCAAATTGATATTATTTATTGCATAAAATGACTATGGGAAGATAAAAAATTAACACCGACAATAAAATAAAAATGCATGGGCTCTGAAGGCAATTTAATAAGTAAGAGGAGCACGTGGATTTAACATTAATATACTTTTTTACCTAAAAATATACATGCAACAATGACTAACATCCATGCACCAATGGCCAACCTCAGAAGAAAGATTTGCTCCCGATACGATTTTTTACAACTTCAAAAATCCTGACAAAGATGATAATAATCTCTATAAATCGTGCTTTTTCCCTTAATCTATGCTGGGTGTATTGATAGGACTGCAAGGTATTTATAAAGACGATCGCATGCGTTTGGATTGTCACCATTAGTGATATTCATTGGGATTTCTCTGATAACGGTTTTCGGTAGCCTCCTCCGCAGTCATCTCTAAGTATCGGAACTGACCGCGGAAAACTCGTGAATACTCCAATCTCCCTCTCTTTCCTCACCTGCCACAGGGAGCCCATAATCTGATTTCTTCGAAAATTAGAGGTTTTCGTGTAACGGAGGTTCAAGTATATCAGTGGGATGGTTAACATCGAGCAGACTGCCGAACATGATTACAATTGTTGGATGTTTAACACGACAGATTGATCGACTGAGTTTCTTTTTCTACTACTTTTTGTAGTAAAACGTATTTACGCCAGTAACAAGGAATACATATTTTAGTTTTATGGAGCAGGAGCCCGGAGCATAAAGTCAACCTTTACAGTTTCAATTTTCAGTTATGTGATCAGTTTGAGATAAAAAGCACCCTTTCTATCCTACTTTGTGTAACTATTTCCAAATGTTATGTAAGTATTTCTGCATGAGCTCTTGTCATTTTAACAATTCTGTATAACGGAGATAATACATGTCTCAGTTTAGTTCTTACAAGGCTGCGTACTATATGTAGTTATTATTCAAATTATCGTAACATTGCCCAAATATGGTCATTTAATTCACCCTAGCTCAATATCTGTCACCTACACATGACACATCCTGCGTTATAGTTCACCACAAAATGTTAGCGCGCGCTCATTGGCTAAAAGGGATCACGCGACGTGATAGTTGTCCGCGGAGGCAAACTATCAGGTAGCCTGCGTAGCGGCTCAAAAGGGAAGGGACAGGGAAAAAAGCGAGGGGGACTGGGGAGGGAGGAGGGGAAAGGGGGGCGGATAACGCCGAAACAATAGCGTTACGGCAGGCTCTCCCTTCCCTCTCCCTTCCCCTCCCCAGTCCCCTTCGTTTTTTCCCTCTCCCTTGCCCCTTTTTTCCCTCTCCCTTCCCCTTTGAGCCGCTACGCAGGCTAACTATCAGGTATTATAGTTCACCACAACATTTTGGCGCGCGCTCATTGGCTAAAAGCGATCACGTTTCGTCCGCGGATGCAAACTTCAGGCGATAATGCCCGCTGAGAGCTGAAGACAATTTTGTGATGAACAATAACGACAATTAGACTGTGTTTGTCTCGGAACTATCGGCTGATAGTTTCCCTTGGAAATTTGATGTTCTTAAAACTAGCATATAAGCCCTGGAACTTCGTTCTCGGGCTTATATTTGTTTTAAGAACATAAAATTTCCGCGGGCAACTACCAGCCGATAGTTCCTCGACGGACACAGTCTATTTGTATAAAAGTGCCCGCTGAGAGCGGAAGACAATTTTGTGTTGAACAATAACGACAAATAGACTGTTTTTGTCTCGGAACTATCGGCTGATAGTTTCCCTTGAAAATTTGACTGATGTTCTTAAAACTAGCATATAAGGTCTCGAACTGCGTTCTCGGGCTTATATTTGTTTTAAGAAACATCCTATCAGACGATAGTTCCTCGACGGATACACTCTATTTGTATAATAATCGACCGTGCGCGCGTTGCCAGACAAAAATCACTTAGAACTGAAGTTTTTTCCACTGTTTTCTCGATTGCTAAAACAATTAGACTTCTCGCTCTTGGTTTCTATCGACTTTGATACTACACTCGGGGCTGCGCCACTCGCCAGCTATCAGCTGATAGAAACCTCGAGCTTACACTGTTTTAATACTCTCTATACTATACGCCCCGGTTGGTGACCTACTCGCTGAATTAATGTATTTGACTGACAGCTTACGAGTGAATTAATGCACTTGTAAACCTGGCTTTATTAGTTCAGACGGAACGATGAAATCAGGAATAACAAAGGATATGGACTGAAAAAACAGAAACCACGGTTCTTCTGTAATTTTGGCACTGGAGATACTCCCAATTATTGTTCCCGTAATCATGATACTGAACAGTTAACTGACTGAAACTACGCTTATGACAGAACAAGGAGACTCATGCATGCAAGTGGGTACAATGAACTTTAATCAACAGTTTTCAAACTATTTCATTAACAATAAACTACAAACGTATAAAAATACCACTCCAACAGAACTTGCCACTTAAAAACTTATTTTGAAATAGAAAACTGGCAATTCTTTTGATGACTTAAAATCAATTGATATTCAATTTAAAATCCACCTAAAAATAAACGCAGTATTGGCATTCGTCAACAGTGAGAATTACCTCATGAAAAAAATTGCAACTGTCAATTTGATTTTCTCCGCCTATTGGTTCAACTTGGAACCAATTAAAGTCTAGTTTTGCCTCTCAATTACGCTAAGAAGTCCTGCCGCTGCGACATACTCATCAACACTGTGGGCTTTACTATTTGTTACTGGATATGGTCTGCAGAAAACTGGAAGTCTATAATTTCTGGCATGGCAGCTAAATGTGTCAGAGCCTGGCAAAGATGATCTTGATTCAGTCGAGTTGTTATGGCAGGGACTTGGAGAACGGGAAGACGTGGTTGGGGAGCTGGGATGACAATGCGCTTGCATTGGAGAGAAGTGATGCTGGTCGTCTTTCACACTGTTCGTAATGTAAGGGTTTGCTGAAAATGGCGGGAATTGAAACGCGGCACTAGCGTATAACAGAGGTGGGAAGATGAAGGCTGACTCAGATTCATACTTTGAACTCTTGGACTCTGTTCCAGACATATAGTTAAGGAATGGTGGATAACAAAGAGTGGACTCTGGGAAGCCATGGATCGCTCCTCGCCATGGTTGAGTAGATGTGACGTCATCGGCTGGAGCATCAGTCGGGGCAGGCTTGGTCTTGGTCTCACGCTTCCGCCATCTAGCACGGCGATTTTGAAACCAAACCTGGAAGAAGTAATAACAACAACAACATGCTTTATTTAATACCACTAATGTTAGAGTTTGATAGAAGAATGAATGTAAATTAAAAGGCTAAACTATAGAATACCCCGCCACTCCAGCTAGATGGTATATTCAGTGCTACCGCGGTCCCGCAGTCAGCTTTATTAATATCCATGCATCGACTATGTTTATTAATATTCATGCATCGACTATGGACTACACATACTGCTACCGCGGTCCCGCAGTCAGGTGGAATAAATTAGCCGTAGTATTACTAAATTCGCATCGTCTTATTTTAGATGCACAGTTGAAAATGTTCTCTTCACTTTCTAAAACCGATCAGAAACAAAGCACGGCTCCAAAAGCACAATGAGTTTCATTTCATACGCGTTTTCGCTTCCACGGCTACTACATTTCGATTCGGGGTTTTCTCCCCACTTTCGTGGACTTTTTCCCCGCTCGCGAACTGATTTTCATAGAACAGTTTGCGAGCTGTAAAAATTAGTTCGCGAGTGGAAAACGTCAACGAAACCGAGGGAAAACACTAGAAACGCCTGCAGTACACGATACGGCTTATCCTTCCCGCTTACGAAACCGAGGGAAAACACTAGAAACGCCTGCATTACATAACATTTTATGGCACCACTGCGGGCAGCGCAACTCGAAGAAACTGGAAAAACTTAATGAACGTAGCTTGCGTTTCGTCTATAATGACCGCGACAGTACATATACGCAGTTACTTAAACGCATAGGACATCCATCCTTATATAATATGAGAATACATAATATCTTAACACTTGTATATAAGTCCTTACACAGGCTAGCTCCTGAATATATCAGTAATCTTTTTACCTATAGAACTTGTAGTATTAAGTTACGTGGAGTACACTCCCTTACTATTCCTCATGTTAATACTACTACATATGGTTTGCACTCTGTTTCTTACTATGGCAGTAAGCTATGGAACTCCCTCCCTAACACTATCAGGACACTTCCTACTGTTAGGGCTTTCAGATCTGCTATCAGCGACCTTGAATTTGATACTGACTGCTGTTCTTTCTGTAGATAGTTAATGATAGATTCATATAATTAATGGTATTTTTATTATAGCATTCGATACAAATTGTAAATTATTTTACTCTATTCTATTTTATACATATATTTATTATTGTTATTATTTTCTCTCTCGAAGATATTAGCACCCTGTGCTACCTTAAATTCGAGTCGAAATAAAGGTTATTGTATTGTATTGTATTGTATTGTATTACATGATACGGCTTATCCTTCCCGCTTCCCCAAGAGATTTTTTCTCTTTCCCTCGTAGGGCGTGCACATTTAGCACTACAGCTTACCACGTGACTATACATCACATCCTTTACACTTACATTTTATTTAGTTGTGTAATTCTGAGTTTTATTACCTTCCCTCCCCCTTATAATATCAATAACAAATATTTCAAGGTTGTTAATAACAATTAATATTGGACTCCTACTTAGTGATTCTTCGTTCTAAAAAGCCGAATAATAAACTATCCGAAGTTGACTAAGAAACCTTATTAGTGATTCTTGCGGTATCCAGTAAACGTACTCTCTAAACACTCTCTAAATGGATTAGAAGATATCTTAATTAGGCGGCGTGTGTGCTATTGTCTAATGGGGTGCAAGTTCACGAAGCCATCAAACTCTCTTCACGGTTTAACTAGAAATCCATATAAATCCATATTAGTGATTCTTCGTTCTATATCTGTGCACGGTTTAACTAGACACGACTATCCGAAGATGAATAAGAAACCTTATTAGTGATTCTTCGTTCTAAAAAGCCGAATAATAAACTATCCGAAGTTGACTAAGAAATATTAGTGATTCTTGCGGTATCCAGTAAACGTACTCTCTAAAAACTCTCTAAATGGATTAGAAGATATCTTAATTAGGCGGCGTGTGTGCTATTGTCTAATGGAGTAATGGGGTGCAAGTTCACGAAGCCATCAAACTCTCTTCACGGTTTAACTATAAATCCATATTAGTGATTCTTCGTTCTATATCTGTGCACGGTTTAACTAGACACGACTATCCGAAGATGAATAAGAAACCTTATTAGTGATTCTTCGTTCTAAAAAGCCGAATAATAAACTATCCGAAGTTGACTAAGAAATATTAGTGATTCTTGCGGTATCCAGTAAACATACTCTCTAAAAACTCTCTAAATGGATTAGAAGATATCTTAATTAGGCGGCGTGTGTGCTATTGTCTAATGGAGTAATGGGGTGCAAGTTCACGAAGCCATCAAACCTCTTCACGGTTTAACTAGAAATCCATATAAATCCATATTAGTGATTCTTCGTTCTATATATCTGTGCACGGTTTAACTAGAAACCAATATCAGTGGTTCTTCGTTCTAAAAAGTCCAGTGAACTTGTAAATGTTCACGGTTTAACTAGAAATCCATATAAATCTATATTAGGGAGTCTTCGTTCTAAAAAGCCGAATCAACTACCGATATTAATATTCATGCGTCGACTATGATTGCCGGTTGAAAACACTTACTGAAGTTTTACTAGTTATTTGTATGTAATTCTCTATCCGAAGATGAATAAGAAACCTTATTAATGATTCTTCGTTCTAAAAAGCCGAATAATAAACTATCTTACCGATATTAATATTCATGACTCGACTATGGGACTGCGGAACTGCGTTGCCACTTAGTTCAACGTCTTACAGATATTAATATTCATGAGTCGACTATGGGACTGCGGGACTGCGTTGCCACTTAGTTCAACGTCTTACAGATATTAATATTCATGAGTCGACTATGGGACTGCGGGACTGCGTTGCCACTTAGTTCAACGTCTTACCGATATTAATATGTATGAGTCGACTATGGGACTGCGGGACTGCGTTGCCACTTAGTTCAACGTCTTACCGATATTAATATGTATGAGTCGACTATGGGACTGCGGGACTGCGTTGCCACTTAGTTCAACGTCTTACAGATATTAATACGTATGCGTAGACTATGGGACTGCGGGACTGCGTTGCCACTTAGTTCATATCCTTCGTTAAAAAAAACTATATTCTTCGTTCTAAAAAAGCTATCGCGACTGCGGTACCACGGTAGCACTAACTAAATAACATAGCTTCAAAAAGTGGCGGGGTATTCTATAGTCGCTCCAATTAAAAAAATGTTTTGGTAAATGCTACCCAGAATAACTATGAAAGCTAATCTAAGCTGGGTAGCATAAGTAATGTAAGTCAATCTAACAGAAAATACTCAATTTGGAACGCGCTAGCACCGGGCGCTTGCATCGCATTACCTGTTACCAATGATGAAATAGGCTTAACGGCTAAAACCATCGATTAAGTACCGTAAAAGAGTCAATGAATCAATTTGGTTCCACATGTTTGAATTTGGTTCGTCAGATGCTGTGGCATGTTGAACTAAATGAATCAATTATGCCATCGATTAATGCTCGTGTGAAAGTTAAAATCTACTGTAATCTGTGCACCTTGGTATATACGGTAGTCAGTAGTTCTTATTTAGTCCAATATCGTCTCAGTAATGCAAGTTTACATCACAAAAGCAGAGTTGTTTATTTGACTGAAGGCAGTAAATTTTTGCCGAGTATTATTTTGCGCAAGTTTTTTACTGCGGGAACTTGTTTTTGCGGATAGAAGCAATCCGGAAAATCCGCAAAAATTAAAACCCGCAAAATTTTCATGCTACACGGTGAGTGCCTAAGCCATATTACGAAGTGGCTACGCTAAGCGGACATACCTAGAACTGTAGGGTAGTCAGCTTAGTCCATAAATATAATAAATTAGCTCATGCCCCTGGATATTTTGTATCACTTGATTTTGACGCACTTTACATCAGGCGCGTGCAAGTTTATCGATTCATTGAAATTGTAAACCCTCACTGATACATAATAATAGCTAACAGGTCGATCCATCATAGGGTTTCATCGTACCTGAATCCTGTCCTCCTTGATCTTCAGTTCTTCTGTTAAAGCCTCTCTCGTTACGATTCCTGGGAATCTTTCTTGCTGGAAGATTTCCTCCATGCGGTCTAGTTGTTCGTTTGTAAAAAAAGTTATCTTCCGTCTCTGACGGGGCTTGGCTCCTTTAGAAACAAAACAGTTTGATATAACTACTTAAACAAGCCCAGATATAACGACTGCTTGCGGATTAACATGAGAACCTGTTTCAACTATGATGCTAATCGCCGTGGGAAATGCATTTCGAGCACAAGCTCTTCCTCAGAACCGCACATGAGTAAGCCCGTTTCAGTAAGCCAACTAGATTGAAATCGAAGACCAACATTCCCGGTACATCAAACTAGTACACAGCAAATGAAGTTTAAGTTATATACTATCAAATACAAAAGGACTGAATGAAATGCACGGTTTCCAAGTTTGATAAGCCGTTTGAATTTATTTAACCATTTATGCTTCATAAACTTTTATGTTTGCATAGTTTGGAGTTAAGTTCGGCAGATTTATTTGGCGAGTTAACCTAGCTGGAGACTATTACAAAACATAACCTTACGTACCTTGACTATCAGTATCGTCATCGAACTGGAATGGACGCTTCACTTGGGGCTCCATGATCTCAGCAGTAGGCTTTAGGTGGCGTAGTTCTGTAGTCAGTCGACAGAGGAGTTGACGCACTTGTGTCGTGATCAAACTGATCTGACTGAACCACAGTCTGAGCTCTTTTTATGCGCGCGTCAGGGCCTGATCTTGCTCAAAAAATCCCAACAAAAGGCCTAATTACATTGTGTTTAGGACTGAACAAGTTCTCACTCGAACACCCAAGGGACATGAAGACGCGGACATTGTTGGGCAGATTCACACTTCTTTATCGATCTTTTGTTGCCCAAAGCTATTGTCAATTCAATTCATGGTGTTGTAAAGTCAATTTGGGTGAGTCCTTATAAACATACCACTTTAGAACAGCAACACAGCGAGATTTTGTAATTATATTTAATTGAATCAGACAGTTTTGTTTCGTGCCATGTGAAGAACCTAAAACAAAATTAAGCGAAAGTTTTCATATAGTTTAGGTATGAAAAATACAGTTAGTCAGCCAGGAAAATTTGAATGAGTTGAAACCAGAAGCCCATTCTGTTGAAACCTATTATTGTAACATGTATTCGACTATTATGTGATATGATTAGCGTCTAAAAATAAGTCTTTCTCTTCTTTGAGTATTAGGGTTCACTAGCTCTCCGAAAAAAATTCGAAGTCTCGTTATTAACTGAACTGACGACATTATTAATTGCTGTTTGAGAACAAACGATTTCCTCAGTTTGTTTCAGAATTACTGTGCCGCCCGGAAAAGGAAATAGGGGGAAAATAAATTGCATGCACGTTCAGTGTTTCTGAATGAATGCTAAATTTCCTTGAACATAGAAAGTTTAATGAAACATCTTTTCTTTTTCTCCGTCTTTACCAAAAAGGAAGACATGAGCTAGATTAGTAGAAATATTAGTTTTTTCATTGGTTTTGTCTCCAAGTGATTATTACCAGCATGATGTGTGTAAGCCAAAGCCGTCGATTCATGAGTGGGTGAAACGAGGCAATTTCCTGGTCAAAAGCTTTATTTGAGTATCGATAACGTTATTTAGACCGAATCATCAGAGAAGAAAATGAGAGAACATCAGATAAACACTATATTGCTACAGCGAAACGAACCGTCAAGGCAAGTCTTGAAATACAGAGTAACTCGAAGAGGAAAGCAGAAACAGATGCCGTTTGAGGTGCGTTTTAAAGCATAAAAGTGGACGCTATTAAAAATAAATAAGGACAATTGTTTATTGCCGATATTTACTATTTATTACTGCACATATGCAGGTTGCCGCGGCCTTTCAACCTCTTAAAGACTTCCGGAATCATTACTCTGTCGGTTCACTCAGGAACGGTGGTTCACTATACCGCACAGGAAAAGGATGTCATCTGTGTCGAAATGTTGTTTGCAATATTGCGCAAACACTTTTTTCGCAATCAATAACCATTAAGATCATTGCAGTTCAACGAGATGATATTTAGAAGGGTTTCACGTCGGTGAATAAGTGAAACTAAAAGTTTCAATCTGTGTTATACACTCATGCGCACAATGTGGTGTTGCATCGAGCACAGCAGACTTATGGTGATTCACATTGGCAACAATGCAAGCTTAACTCAATTACGGTTTCACATGTAATATCATTAATAGTTTTCTACAAAGCGTTGGCTCTTGGATCACCGTGGATTTGTCACCGTAGTGGGAAAAAAACAGACTCAGAAGTTCTTTAGTATAGGTATCTACTCGGATACCGATAACGTAACGTAAAGTTTGAAGACAATCTTCGTTCACCGCCAAAATTGGAAGTCGTACCTCGATCGGAAGGAAAAGTCTATCTCTATAACTCGAATTACTTGCTCATTTTAAATTGCTTTTATTAGTCATGGTATTATATTTTGTATCCGTTGAGCTGGTTTTCAATTCATCTGATAAACTTTCTGATTGAACGTGTTGTTTTAAAACTTTGAGATCAAAAAACATAAAACGAAAGGGCAGACAATGCAAGCAAACCATACAGAAAATTCGTAGGTGTGAAATCTGCTTATTTCTTCTCAGAAACGAAAAGCTTTTCCAAGTTTTTAAACTACTCGCTATCGTTATGAAAACTTTTGCAGTTTAAAACTGCAGAATACCCCGCAACTCTATATGAAACGCTCACCACTTCGACACGTAGCGCGCGTAGCCACTTCTATAGGCAAGCCTCTTCCGAATTCTATAAAGATATATTATCGACGCACGGGCACGCTACTTCTAGGCATTTTTTTGCGGGGTATTCTGCAGTTGCTCGAAACTCTATATTATAATGAAGGGAGAATTAGCTTCGACTAGGCCTCGAGTCTGTCTATTAGTTGTTGATGCGCTGTTGATGCGTCGTCCGCTTCCTAAATACCGTGTTTTAGCAAGAAATGTTTTAAGTGTTCAGCGGTAACCGTCGTGGGAAACGAGATTTTTGTGAGATTTCGAGCGTCAGCCCTTCGTCAGAGCAACAACAAAGTTTTTGTGTCCAACCGTCCCCCGCTCGCCGCCCACAGTATTTCATATTTCACGAAGGCTAGTTACAATAATGCTTTCTAAATAGGTGTGGGTTCAATGAAACTCCCTAGCAATGAGCACAGAGGAAGTATTTTTTAAACTGAAGTCCCTGACAGTAAGGGAATACAGGCGTCAATAATATTTAAAATCAACAAAGCATTACTTTTGATACGTTCAATGCTAATTTAATTGCAGTTTGAAAAAGCGCAAACGGCGCAATTATTTAGTAAATAGAGGAGGGGGTTAAGAGTCAGTTGTTTCTCTTTATTTTTTGACTTTTTAATTTCATCCGAAAAGTGACTTTCTTGCAGCACACAATAAAAAAATATTTTGGTGTGCATTTTTCCTTCCTTAGCCGAGGGCTTTTGTTCTAACTCGAGTGAATATGGACGGTGAATATGGTCGGTGAATATGGTCGGTGAATATGGTCGGTGAATATGGTCGGTGAATATGGTCATATTAGGCGATCAAATGCTCCAACCCCCGGGACATAGTATTAGTTGTGACACCGCATTTTGTTTCTAACAGACAGTTTAAATATTCGCAATTTATATTTTAATACCTTCAAATACAGCATAAAGCTTTCAGTCCCTTTTTTGAAGCCAAAACGAGTCAAATGCCCGGGGTATGCCCACGAGGGGTACGTTAATGTTTCAATTTGATCGGTGCATAATGATTTCTTATGCAATTTCACACTTGCGACGCCGAAAAGAAATAAAAACAGGCGAATTTTACATTTCGTGTTAATAAATGTGATATAGACGGTCTCATTTACATAACTAACTTCGATTTTCTCGGCGAAAATAAGTCGTATCGCCAAAATAACTGAAATCATGACTCTACAAGTTTGATAAATCCGATAAAAACTTCTTTTTTTTGTTATTACGTGTCTAGTCTTCTAGATGACCCTGGAAAGGTCTACTATTCGGGGACAAGATTGCTCGGTCGAATTGGAATTTGAGTTGGGTTTTGAGGAGGAACCCGGAAAACTCGGAGCAAGGGACTCTACTCACATGTAGCGCCGTGTTGCGGGAATCGAACTCTGGTCACGAAGCGCTTAAGGGTCATTGACATATTGAAATCTACCGTTGCTAAGGAAAGTTTGCAGCCTCGCAAACTTTCAATAATTATTATTATTTCCTTCAACAATGACCAGTTTTTGGGCTTGGCTGAATACTCCAGTCTGCAATGAGCTCGACTGTATTGATTACAAACTAGGAACCCATTTCGCGCCGGTAAACCACGAATAAAACCTACAAACATATCAAAGTATTAAAACTATCGGGTGGCCGGTAGGCACGCGTAAAACTAACCTGAGAAAACAGCCGAATCATATTCGTCCGAGTCGGCCGTTTTCTCAGGCTAGCGTAAAAACGGAAGTCATCTCCCGCGAGCATAGCAACGGTGCTGCATAGCAACGGCATATGTCAATGGCCGCACTCGGCTGTATCTATTACTTACAGATATAATAGGCAAGCCTTCCAGTGTTCCTTTATTTGCTATCATGCGCTAATATCGTTCTGTTCCTGTATCTAATAAAAATGGTTCTTAGAAAAGGACCGTCCTTACAATTTCGTCTTTCCGGTGAGAGATATTATAATAGTCTCCTTTCGACTCTATGCACTCCCAGAACGTATTTTGTCAATAAAGTTTTTACTATGAAAATCATTCTCGGCTTTTTTTCTAGCACACTTGTAGACAATGAAGGATTCAAGCAAAAACAAATTACTAAACATTGACAATTTAAAGATAAGTGGGGCTAAGGAGCACTTGTGGTTTTGATTTATGTAACTTTAAATATTAATTCAGTGCCACTATAAAAATAGACCGTAATACTGAGTGAAAGTTGGTATTTTTTTCTAGCTATATATTTTAGTACCGTGTATAGTACAATACCCCTTGAATAATGTCCCTCAGGTGCTTCGATGGATAGTGCCCAGAGATAATACAGGGATTCTGATAGATGCAACCAGTTCGCCAATTCTAAATGGGCTGAAGTAATTTTAGAATTGAGAGTTAAACCTAGCCGCCTCCGCAGCCATTTCTAAGTATCAGAAAAACCGCGGAAAAATCGTGAATTGGGTTAAATGTGAGACCTGGAGAGAAGAGGAGGACTGGGGAGGGAAGGGAAAATGACACAGGGAGCCCATAATCCGATTTCTTCGAAAATTAGAGATGCCTGCGGAGGAGGCTAGGTTGAACCCACACCGCGGCAAAACGTTACGCGCATGCGTATTTGCTATTTCTTATCGGCGCGCGGCCGCCCCCAGTTTCCCGCGAAAACTGAAATGAAACAACAGGCACATACCCGTGATTTTAAAATTTCTGCGTAAAAGTACTATTTGTGAACTGTTTTGTCAAAAAATAAGAAAACTACTTAAAAGATAAGCCTAAGACTTTAACAGGTTGAAGTTTTCTTAATTTATAATTCACTGTGAGTTTACTAAGTTATAAAATTATTTACTAAAAAAGTTGAAACCCTCGGTAATTTGTATTTGATAGCAGAGCCTTCGTTCTTTTGGCCAGCGGAGCATACCGTTTTGCCGCGGTGTGGGTTGAACCTAACTGGAAGTATAATCTAAGCAATCAGGTTCAAACCAAAATTGTATTGAACCTTTAGCTAGGACTAAACGCAAA
The DNA here is from genome assembly GCA_030867875.1 of Actinernus sp. WN-2022. Taxonomy (NCBI): domain Eukaryota; kingdom Metazoa; phylum Cnidaria; class Anthozoa; order Actiniaria; family Actinernidae; genus Actinernus; species Actinernus sp. WN-2022. The sequence goes on from JAOWCC010001589.1 coordinate 121,297,747, forward strand.
TATACAGTCTGTATCGAAAAACGGTTTGGTAATAATATATCAACTTTATGAATATGCAAAATACGTTTGTCAATTTGATGGTAGTGGCAACTTACGGTAAATCAGTCATGGTTTACTCAGTACTAACCCTAAATATTAGAGCACGCTGCTCATTTTCTCACATTCATATGAAATTATCATTAGTATGTACTGTTCCGACATTGCTTAGACTATAATTAGAATTGGCGAACCGGGTGATCAGTATATTGGACTGATAAACAATGTTTCTCATTCAGTTCTTGTTTATTTGAATCATTGGCACACATACAAAGAAGGAAGCCAGTTATAGGAATGCTGTTACAACATCTTAATAAATATCCGGCTTACAAATTTATTTTGCTTTTACGATTTAATACTTTTAGGGATATTTGATCTCGTGCCTACAAGTAGTCATCACTTCTGTACAAACCACACCAACCCGATCTTGTCGTTAGTGGCTTGCTTCTTAGTATGGGTTCCCACTGCCCATCGGGATATGTCTCGATTGCCTTTAGCTGTGACGATCGTAAACCACCAGTAGGCGTCAGGCTGAATCATCTTCTCGCTGTTATTATCAGTGGCAGTCTGCATGCTCACGTGATTCAACGTCATCGCTGCCAAGTCATCACCGTCGATCTTCAGAAATTGCGCGGGAAACGCATAGGCACCGTTGGGATACACCAGGCGAACCGACGAGCCACTCCTGACAGCCGAGATAACATTGGTACGGGATCCTCGAAGTACTTTTCCCGCGGAATTGTGCTCGAGAGAGAGGGTCCAAGGCCGAGTATCGGCAAACCATTTGACGGTATTCTGTTCCTTACTGGTTCGTATGTGCTCGTGTGCGCCAACCTTGTATCTGGTTTCACGTAGCGTGCCTGTCGTGGATACCATTAGCCAATACCAATACGCGTCATCCTTCATCTTCTCAATAGAATCTTTGCTTATGTGTTTGAGGGCTTGCGCAGTGACGTGACCCTTGAGGATTGACAGGTTATCCGCAGCCTCGGCAGTGTAATGCTTGTGAGCTGGGATTTGAAAGCGAACGCGTCGGCCTGACTGTATTGCTGACACCAACGCACTGAGACGGCCTTCTACAGCCTTGCCATTTTCATCATGCGTATAAAGTAACTCCCAACACGGGTCCTGGAACCACTCTGTAGGTGTCGTGTCACTGGTGTGACCGCGTGATGTGTGATCACCCACAGTCCAACGTGACATATCGCGCTTTCCACTGGTACTGACTATGGTAAACCACCAATAGGCGTTCTCCTGAAACACAATGTTGTTGCCGCTGACCTTTTGACTGACATGATCCACCAATTGACCTGCGACTTTACTGTCATCGTATTGGATATTCTGCATGGGGAAGGCGTAGATTTTGTCGCGTTTAGTGATGGCGCTAATCTCGTAACCAGAGTCAACAGCAGTCTTCAGATCTTGTAGGCTACCCGAGACGTTGTGTCCAGTTTCTGTGTTGGAGTACTTTGGCTCAGAGACGCAGTACGACGACTTGACAAACCACTTGAGAGCAGCTTTACTGGTTGTCTTCCCTTTGAACTCGGGTTTACCCACGAAATACCTGTGGAATTAGATCAGTTGTAAATATTAGAGAGCATTGGCCGATGAACCGGCCGGCAAACTGAGAAACGAGTGCAACTCTCAGTTGTAGCTCATAATTAATATTATACTGGAGCCAGAGGTTCTACTGCGAAGGAGCGGCATCCAGGTTTTTTTTTCGAACTATTGTCAGCGGTAAGAGACCATTCACTCTTCGCGCCAATTTACAAACAATACTATACAAACACACAGGCCATTAGCCGGGGCGTCCATCCCTTCCTCTTACGGCCGATGATGCAGCGTTTTTAGACCTGGGGCTAACACAATTTTTACACGTTATAACCGAGCCTGGCCAATCTTTTCCGGCGATTAATTAAATAGCCACTTGTAAAATCAGACACGTGTGAAAGTTATTGAATTGGTCCAGGTATTTTTACAATGTGTTTTCCGCTAGCGCGGAATCACAAGCGTTTGCGTAACTTATTTTAATTCAAATAATCATGTTGCAGCCATGTTTACCGGCCGTTAGCCAACAGAGGCATCTTATTATCAACCAAAATGCCGCTGTGAATGCAAAACAGTGCATGAGAAATAACCCGGTTAGGGAAACGCTGCACGTATTTAGTGTAATAAAGGTTGTAAGCGGCATAATTCTTGCGATTTATTACCCTATTAATCTTATATTTCAACCATACACGTGCAATAGTTTTGTTACAGAACATTCTGGCAAACAAGTCTGCATTTCTTACTCACCTAACATTTTCCACATCTCCCGTGGTGGACGCCATGTGGAATACCCAGTAGACATCGGACTGGAACGTCTTATAGGTCTTAATACCAACGGTCTGTAGCAGCTGTGCATAGCGTTGCCACCCAGCAATGTAACGCTATCAGCTTGAAAGAGATTGTCGCCGATGGCAACACGAACACGTGAGCCCGCCAGGATAGCGGCCAGCAGGGCGTATATATTTCCGGTGACTGGGCCTCCGTTAGCGTTGTTCTCGTAAACGAGTTTCCACACATCACAGCACTGATTACCATTCTACAAACACATTAAAAATGGTTATATTACGGAACATCTTTAGGAAATAACTTTTGGCACGTTTACATGCAGACGAAATTGGTTAGCCTCACCGTTTAACTCAGTTGGTAGAGCACGGTCTTGAGTGCGGGATGTCGGGGGTTCGAATCCCGGCCGCGCCTTTAGGCAGTTGTATACGACCTACACATTGTAATTTGAATCTTGCGGCAATCTGACTCGATTAGTTTAGCTATTTCAGATTGCCGGTGTGCAATATTATTTTACTTTTCTTCTGCAACACTGTAAACAGTTGGGTGCCTGCGGAGGCACCCTTTATACTTTAGATCCGGCGACCGGCGATGCCGGAAGCCGGATCCGAACGGCAAAGCCGCGAGGGGACTGGCCCATGCTCGGCCCACTCTTAGCACAGGAAGCCCGGTTTCATATATTATCTCGATTTTTCTCCGATTATAATTAGGAGTTGCCTGCGGAGGAGGCTAGTAAACAGTAGACACAAATAAACTTCTTGTAATCCATGCGAACGAAAGGCAGGACGGGTGACTAGGTTCGCACTAACACGAAGAGCTTCAGTAAGACACGAGCACGCACAAGAGAACACAAACTGGGACCAAGAACTTCATCTCTGCCTCTTTTTTCTGGAACTGGTCAAGAGTGAACTGGCTATGTGAGTTAGCATATTTATTACATTTCATACGTTACGTAACCCTGAACAGGAGTACTGGTATTTACAGTTAGGAGGGTTAGTTGTTTTTAGCTTTTCTTACCGATGAATATTTCTTATAATGTATATTTGGACCTATTTGCCTTGGCTTACATGGTTACGTAACCCATAGCTTCTTCAGCACTGGTATGTGAAGTTGTTGACTGGGGGTGAGTTAATTATCTGCGAGAGGTTTTTCATTTATGCGATGGGTGGGCTTTCAGTTACGTAATCCATAATATGAAATCCAGATGTGCTTACGTAAGATAATTAGGGAGGTATTGCGATTAGTTGTACAAGCTGAGTATACTGAATTCCTTACTCCCCCATTGTATACTGAAAAGGCTACTACGAATGCGTAGAATATTTCCACGTTGTGTTATTTGTATGCTTAGAATTATTTATGTGCTATGAAGTCTCCGAAGCCGTAAGAATTCAAATCATGTAGTGCATGTAAAAGGCTATACCATGTCAAGCACAGTCAAATCTGAGTGACGAGGGCGGAGTTTCCTCAATTTTTACTCGGGCTGCCTTTGGCAGCACCGAGTCTTAAAATGCAAGCGGTTAGATATATATATATTTTTGTTGGGTGCAACAAAATGTGACTTTTGACCCATGTATTAAATTTCAGCACCAATCAGATCGCGCTGTGCTGGTCACGTAACACTCGCCAGGTTAATTTCTGTACAAAATTTAATACAGTAAATGAAAATGGTCGACCCGCGAGCAAATTTCTCTCAAATTTGGAGTCCCGTTCTCAAATGTAAGCAGTTTAATGTTTTATTTAACTTCACTCGTGCGAAAGCCTTCCAACAGGCTCGGGATATTGCAACTGGCGCTATTGTCGGAGCCGAAGGACCGCGTTTTTTACCCAGATGGCCAGTGATTTTATATACGACACGACGCCGGACCTGAAGGACTCAAAGATCCACACATATCGAATTGGAATTTAGCGTTTTCCTTTCTGCTGAAACCAAGGCTTCTTCGATACTGAGAAATGGCAAGATGTTGTGTTTTTCTAGGAGGACAAAATATCAGTCTCGTTTAAGCTTCTCTTTCGCCACGGCTTTGTTATTTGAATCTCTGTGGATTGGTATACTCAAATATACTGCACAATACCATACAACTGAATAAGAAGTCTTTAACAAAGCCGAACTCAACTCAAGAGCAAAGCTGAGAGTGAAAGTGAAACTGAACAGTGTCTTGTCAGGTCATGAATTAAGGTACGGTGAGGTTGAAATCATTGCGTGTTTATATCTGCATTTCTTTGTCGATTTGTTGACCTCGTGGCGCTGATAGATTTTGCCATCGGACGGTATTCTTGTTTGAGTTACGTTTCGTAGGTTTTATGCCACATTTCATTTTACTCTCGGTCATAATACATACCAGCGCAAACACCGTGATCTGTAGGCCAACACTAAAATAATTTTGAGCGTGTTTTTGGCTGTCAGAAATACCCCGGAGAAATAAACACTCGCACAGAATAATTTATGATGAGCGAAGCAATATTCAACTCTCAAGGTAAACTTAAACAAGAATCCTCTCACGGCCGAGGTTTTGGTTCGAGAAATTAAAGGCTTCCAACAGTTCCCTTTATAGTTCTGTAATATAATGAGCAGACCAGTTTTGGGAAGGAGGGTATATAACCAACAGGCATTTCAGTTAATAAATACCAATATGGACGCGAGCTGCGATAAAGAGCCGCAGGGTAGAATGAACAGTGGACAGGATACAACTTATAATATGGGACAAATATAAGCATACATTTGAGACACTCCTTTATTAGTACTCTGAACCTGGAGAACAGCAGACTAAATTGTAAGCGTGCGGTACATGAATAAGTAGAGGTCAACTTCTTTAATTTACATACACGAGAAATATATATACTAGGGGAGCAGAGAATGCATGTCACCGCGCTACCGGCCACTCCTAAAGACTGCTAAATTCAGCTAATAATTCTTCCTTTCGGTTATTACTAAAAGGATTTCCAATGAAAGTGTGTTTCATCTTCAATCTCATGTGGCCCGAGTGAAAGCCCAGATGGGCTCTTGTTAAATTTTAAAAATGGCTCCGCTTTTGTATTATTGTATTAAATTTTAGTCTTCACCTTAGTCATTTTGTGGAATTAAAAATCAATTTGGAGAGCGCGAACATTATTTGTTTTCGTGTCGAAGTGAGGCATAATTGCCCAAATCATGCGACAACTAATTATATGTCGTTAAAGATATGTTAATCACATGTGTGACGTCAAGGGTTTGCAATTTAATGATTTATGGCCGACGGCAACGCTTCAGTCCGTACATATTTAGAGAGCTGAACATCACACATGTGATTAGCGTATCTTTAATGGCATAAATTGTCGCATGATTTTGGCTATGCCTGACTTCAACCACGAAAACAAATTATGCTCGCGCCCTCCAAATTGATATTTTTTATTGCATAAAATGACTATGAGAAGATAAAAAATTAACACCGACAATAAAATAAAAATACATGGGCTCTGAAGGCAATTTAATAAGTAAGAGGAGCTCGTGGAGTTAACATTAATATACTTTTTTACCTAAAAATATACATGCAACAATGACTAACATCCATGCACCAATGGCCAACCTCAGAAGAAAGATTTGCTCCCGATACGATTTTTTACAACTTCAAAAATCCTGACAAAGATGATAATAATCTCTATAAATCGTGCTTTTCCCCTTAATCTATGCTGGGTGTATTGATAGGACTGCAAGGTATTTCTAAAGACGATCGCATGCGTTTGGATTGTCACCATTAGTGATATTCATTAGGATTTCTCTGATAACGGTTTTCGGTAGCCTCCTCCGCAGCCATCTCTAAGTGCGGAAAAATCGTGAATACTCCAATACACCATTTCCCCACCCACAATTCCCTCTTTTGCTCTGACGAAGGGCTAGCGCTCGAAACGTCAGCTGCTACTCGCTTTCCACGGCGGTTAGCATACCTCAATCGACTTTAGTTGATTACATACCATTGTTAATACTCCAATTACCCTCTCTTTCCTCACCTGCCACAGGGAGCCCATAATCTGATTTCTTCGAAAATTAGAGGTTTTCGGGTAACGGAGGTTCAAGTATATCAGTGGGATGGTTAACGTCGAGCAGACTGCCGAACATGATTACAATTGTTGGATGTTTAACACCCGGGGGGGGGGGGGGGGACTCTTATGTAAAGCGGTACCTTTTAGGGGTCGGGTGTCAATTGAACAAAAAAGCTGTTGTCAATTTACATTTTTGTTATCTTTTAGGGGTCAAAATAAGCTTGAGCCACGCCCATTTTAGTACCTCTTAGGGGTCAAATCGAAAATGTCCGACGAGCATCCCTACCCCTTTTATATGGGAGTCCCCCCCCCCCCCCCCCCCCGGGGTTTAACACGACAGATTGATCGACTGAGTTTCTTTTTCTACTACTTTTTGTAGTAAAACGTATTTACGCCAGTAACAAGGAATACATATTTAGGTTTTATGGAGCAGGAGCCCGGACATAAAGTCAACCTTTACAGTTTAAATTTTCAGTTATGTGATCAGTTTGAGATAAAAAGCACCCTTTCTATCCTACTTTGTGTAACTATTCCCAAATGTTATTTAAGTATTTCTGCATGGCCGGGCTCCTGTCATTTTAACAATTCTGTATAACGGAGATAATACATGTCTCAGTTTAGTTCTTACAAGGCTGCGTACTATGTGTCGTTATTATTCAAATTATCGTAACATTGCCCAAATATGGTCATTTAATTCACCCTCAATATCTGTCACCTACACATGACACATCCTGCGTTATAGTTCACCACAAAATGTTAGCGCGCGCTCATTGGCTAAAAGGGATAACGTGACGTGATAGTTGTCCGCGGAGGCAAACTATCAGGCATTATAGTTCACCACCACATTTTGGCGCGCGCTCATTGGCTAAAAGCGATCACGTGACGTGATAGTTGTCGTCCGCGGATGCAAACTATCAGGCGATAGTGCTCGCTGAGAGCTGAAGACAATTTTGTGATGAACAATAACGACAATTAGACTGTGTTTGTCTCGGAACTATCGGCTGATAGTTTCCCTTGGAAATTTGATTTTCTTAAAACTAGCATATAAGCCCTGGAACTTCGTTCTCGGGCTTATATTTGTTTTAATAACATCAAATTTCCGCGAGCAACTATCAGCCGATAGTTCCTCGACGGACAGTCTATTTGTATATTATAGTTTACCACAAAATGTTCGCGTGCGCTCTTTGGCTGAAAGCGATCACGTGACGTGATAGTTGTCGTCCGCGGATGCAAACTATCAGGCGTTATAGATTAGATAGGCAACTATTTCCTGTAAAAACTAGTGTTGGTTTGCGTCGGCGGGGAAGATAAACGCTGGTATGTAATCAACTAAAGTCGATTGAGGTATGCTCTGACGAAGGGCTTGCGCTCGAAACGTCAGCTGCTACTCTCTTTCCACGGCGGTTAGCATACCTCAATCGACTTTGGTTGATTACATACCAGTGTTTTTCAGGCGTAATAGTTCACCACAACATTTTGGCGCGCGCTCATTGGCCAAGAGCGATCACGTGACGTGATAGTTGTCGTCCGCACCACAAAATTGTGGCGCGCGCTCATTGGCCAAGAGCGATCACGTGACGTGATATTTGCCGTCCGCGGAGGCAAACTGCCCGCTGAGCACGAAAGGCAATTTTGTGTTGAACAATAACGCAAATAGACTGTGTCTGTCTCGGAACTATTATACAAATAGACTGTGTCCATCGAGAAACTATCGGCCGATAGTTGCCCGCGGAAATTGATGTTCTTAAAACAAATATAAGCCCGAGAACGAAGTTCGAGGGCTTATATGCTAGTTTTAAGAACATCAAATTTCCAAGGGAAACTATCAGCCGATAGGTCCGAGACAGACACAGTCTATTTGCGTTATTGTTCAACACAAAATTGGCACGTCGTGCTCCGCGGACGACAACTATCACGTCACGTGATCGCTTTTGACCAATGAGCGCGCGCCAAAATTTTGTGGTGAACTATAACGGCTGATAGTTTCCCTTGAAAATTTGATGTTCTTAAAACTAGCATATAAGGTCTCGAACTGCGTTCTCGGGCTTATATTTGTTTTAAGAACATCCTATCAGACGATAGTTCCTCGACGGATACACTCTATTTGTATTATAATCGACCGTGCGCGCGTTGCCAGACAAAAATCACTTAGAACTGCAAAATGGTGTTTTGCGAAGTTTTTTTCCACTGTTTTCTCGATTGCTAAAACAATTAGACTTCTCGCTCTTGGTTTCTATCGACTTTGATACTAGACTCGGGGCTGCGCCTCTCGCCAGCTATCAGCTGATAGAAACCTCGAGCTTACACTGTTTTAATACTCTCTATACTATACGCCCCGGTAGGTGACCTACTCGCTGAATTAATGTATTTGACTGACAGCTTACGAGTGAATTAATGCACTTGTAAACCTGGCTTTATTAGTTCAGACGGAACGATAAAATCAGGAATAACAAAGGATATGGACTGGAAAAAAAGAAACCACGGTTCTTCGGTAATTTTGGCACTTGAGATACTCCCAATTATTGTTCCCGTAATCATGATACTGAACAGTTAACTGACTGAAACTACGCTTATGACAGAACAAGGAGACTCATGTATGCAAGTGGGTACAATGAACTTTAATCAACAGTTTTCAAACTATTTCATTAACAATAAACTACAAACATATAAAAATACCACTCCAACAGAACTTGCCACTTAAAGACTTATTTTGAAATAGAAAACTGGCAATTCTTTTGATGACTTAAAATCAATTGATATTCAATTTAAAATCCACCTAAAAATTATCGCAGTATTGCAAGCCTTTCGTCAACAGTGAGAATTACCTCATGAAAAAAATTGCAACTGTCAATTTGATTTTCTCCGCCTATTGGTTCAACTTGGAACCAATTAAAGTCTAGTTTTGCCTCTCAATTACGCTAAGAAGTCCTGCCGCTGCCACATACTCATCAACACTGTGGGCTTTACTATTTGTTACTGGATATGGTCTGCAGAAAACTGGAAGTCTATAATTTCCGGCATGGCAGCTAAATGTGTCAGAGCCTGGCAAAGATGATCTTGATTCAGTCGAGTTGTTATGGCAGGGACTTGGAGAACGGGAAGACGTGGTTGGGGAGCTGGTATGACAATGCGCTTGCATTGGAGATAAGTGATGCTGGTCGTCTTTCGCACTGTTCGTAATGTCAGGGTTTGTTGAAAATGGCGGGAATTGAAACGCGGCACTAGCGTATAACAGAGGCGGGAAGATGAAGGCCGACTCAGATTCATACTGTGAACTCTTGGACTCTGTTGCAGACATATAGTTAAGGAATGGTGGATAACAAAGACTGGATTCTGGGAAGCCATGGATCGCTCCTCGCCATGGTTGAGTAGATGTGACGTCATCGGCTGGAGCATCAGACGGGGCAGGCTTGGTCTTGGTCTCACGCTTCCGCCATCTAGCACGGCGATTTTGAAACCAAACCTGGAAGAAGTAATAACAACAACAACATGCTTTATTTAATACCACTAATGTTACAGTTTGATAGAAGAATGAATGTAAATTAAACGATTGTTTTGGCAAATGCTACCCAGAATAACCATGAAAGCTAATCTAAGCTGGGTAGCATAAGTAATGTAAGTCAATCTAACAGAAAATACTCAATTTGGAACGCGCTAGCACCGGGCGCTTGCATCGCATTTAAAGAGTATCACAATACCTGTTACCAATGATGAAATAGGCTTAACGGCTAAAACCATCGATTAAGTACCGTAAAAGAGTCAATGAATCAATTTGGTTCCACATGTTTGAATTTGGTGCGGCAGATGCTGTGGCATGTTGAACTAAATGAATCAATTATGCCATCTCGATTAATGCTTGTGTGAAAGTTAAAATCTACTGTAATCTGTGCACCTTGGTATATACGGTAGTCAGTAGTTCTTATTTAGTCCAATATCGTCTCAGTAATGCAAGTTTACATCACAAAAGCAGAGTTGTTTATTTGACTGAAGGCAAAAAAAATTTGCCGAGTATTATTTTGCGCAAGTTTTTTACTGCGGGAACTTGTTTTTGCGGATAGAAGCAATCCCGAAAATCCGCAAAAATTTAAACCCGCAAAATTGTCATGCTACACGGTGAGTGCCTAAGTCGGTTTCCCTAAGCCATAGTACGAAGTGGCTACACGTCTACGTGAGTGGAAACTAATGCCGTATACTCATAGGTAACCGAGGGCAGTTTTGAAGTGGCTAAGCGGACATACCTCGAACTGTAGGGTAGTCAGCTTAGTCCATAAATATAATAAATTAGCTCATGCCCCTGGATATTTTGACCGATATTTTGTATCACTTGATTTTGACGCACTTTACATCAGGCGCGTGCAAGTTTATCGATTCATTGAAATTGTAAACAGTCACTGATATATAATAATAGCTAACAGGTCGACCCATCATAGGGTTTCATCGTACCTGAATCCTGTCCTCCTTGATCTTCAGTTCTTCTGTTAAAGCCTCTCTCGTTACGATTCCTGGGAATCTTTCTTGCTGGAAGATTTCCTCCATGCGGTCTAGTTGTTCGTTCGTGAAAAAAGTTCTCTTCCGTCTCTGACGGGGCTTGGCTCCTTTAGAAACAAAACAGTTCGATATAACTACTTAAACAAGCCCAGATCTAACGACTGCTTGCGGATTAACATGAGAACCTGTTTCAACTATGATGCTATCCGCCGTGGGAAATGCATTTCGAGCACAAGCTCTTCCTCAGAACCGCACACGAGTAAGCCCGTTTCAGTAAGCCAACTAGATTGAAAGCGAAGACCAACATTCCCGGTACATCAAACTACACAGCAAATGAAGTTTAAGTTATATACTATCAAATACAAAAGGACTGAATGAAATGCACGGTTTCCAAGTTTGATAAGCCGTTTGAATTTATTTAACCATTTATGCTTCATAACTTTTATGTTTGCATTGTTTGGAGTTAAGTTACGTTCGGCAGATTTATTTGGCGAGTGTTAACCTAGCTGGAGACTATTACAAAACATAATCTTACGTACCTTGACTATCAGTATCGTCATCGAACTGGAATGGACGCTTCACTTGGGGCTCCATGATCTCAGCAGTAGGCTTTAGGTGGCGTAGTTCTGTAGTCAGTCGACAGAGGAGTTGACGCACTTGTGTCGTGATCAAACTGATCTGACTGAACCACAGTCTGAGCTCTTTTTATGCGCGCGTCAGAGGGAGGGCCTGATCTCGCTCAAAAAAGCCCAACAAAAGGCCTAATTACATTGTGTTTAGGATTGAACAAGTTCTCACTCGAACACCCAAGGGACATGAAGACGCGGACATTGTTGGGCAGATTCACACTTCTTTATCGATCTTTTGTTGCCCAAAGCTATTGTCAATTCAATTCATGGTGTTGTAAAGTCAATTTAGGTGAGTCCTTTTATAAACATACCACTTTAGAACAGCAACACAGCGAGATTTTGTAATTATATTTAATTGAATCAGATAGTTTTGTTTCGTGCCATGTTAAGAACCTAAAACAAAGTTAAGCGAAACTTTTCATATAGTTTAGGTATGAAAAATACAGTTAGTCAGCCAGGAAAGTTTGAATGAGTTGAAACCAGAAGCCCATTCTGTTGAAACCTATTATTATAACATGTATTCGACTATTATGTATGATTAGCGTCTAAAAATAAGTCTTTCTCTTCTTTGAGTATTAGGGTTCACTAGCTCTCCGAAAAAAAATCGAAGTCTCGTTATTAACTGAACTGACGACATTATTAATTGCTGTTTGAGAACAAACGATTTCCTCAGTTTGTTAAAGAGATTACTGTGTCGCCCGGAAAAGGAAATAGGGGAAAAATAAATTGCATGCACGTTCAGTGTTTCTGAATGAATGCTAAATTTCCTTGAACATAGAAAGTTTAATTAAACATCTTTTCTTTTTCTCCTTCTTTACCAAAAAGGAAGACATAAGCTAGATTTGTAGAAATATTAGTTTTGTCATTGGTTTTGTCTCCAAGTGATTATTACCAGCATGATGTGTGTAAGCCAAAGCCGTCGATTCATGAGTGGGTGAAACGAGGCAATTTCCTGGTCAAAAGCTTTATTTGAGTATCGATAACGTTATTTAGACCGAATCATCAGAGAAGAAAATGAGAGAACATCAGATAAACACTATAACGCTACAGCGAAACGAACCGTCAAGTCAAGTCTTGAAATACAGAGTAACTCGAAGAGGCAAGCAGAAACAGATGCAGTTTGAGGTGCGTTTTAAAGCATAAAAGTGGCGCTATTAAAAATAAATAAGGACAATTGTTTATTGCCGATATTAACTATTTATTACTGCACATATGCAGGTTGCCGCGGCCTTTCAACCTCTTAAAGACTTCCGGAATCATTACTCTGTCGGTTCACTCAGGAACGGTGGTTCACTATACCGCACAGGAAAAGGATGTCATCTGTGTCGAAATGTTGTTTGCAATATTGCACAACCACTTTTTTCGCAATCAATAATCATTAAGATCATTGCAGTTCAACGAGATGATATTTAGAAGGGTTTCACGTCGGTGAATAGTTTCAATCTGTGTTATACACTCATGCGCACAGTGTGGTGTTGCATCGAGCAGACTGATGGTGATTCCGACATTGGCAACAATGCAAGCTTAACTCAATTACGGTTTCACATGTAATATCATTAATAGTTTTCTACAAAGCGTTGGCTCTTAGATCACTGTAGATTTGTCACCGTAGAGAAAAAAAACAGACTCAGAAGTTCTTTAGTATAGGTATCTACTCGGATACCGATAACGTAACGTAAAGTTTGAAGTCAAGCTTCGTTCACCGCCAAAATTGGAAGTCGTACCTCGATCGGAAGGAAAAGTCTATCTCTATAACTCGAATTACTTGCTCATTTTAAATTGCTTTTATTAGTCATGGTATTAGATTTTGTATCCGTTGAGCTGGTTTTCAATTCATCTGATAAACTTTCTGATTGAACGTGTTGTTTTAAAACTTTGAGATCAAAAAACATAAAACGAAAGGGCAGACAATGCAAGCAAACCATACAGAAAATTCGTAGGTGTGAAATCTGCTTATTTCTTCTCAGAAACGAAATGCTTTTCCAAGCTTTTAAACTACTCGCTATCGTTATGAAAACTTTTGCAGTTTAAAACTGCAGAATACCCCGCAACTCTATATGAAACGCTCACCACTTCGACACGTAGCACGCGTAGCCACTTCTATAGGCAAGCCTCGTCCGAATTCTATAAAGATATATTATCGACGCACGCGTACGCTACTTCTAGGCATTTTTTTGCGGGGTATTCTGCAGTTGCTCGAAACTCTATATTATAATGAAGGTAGAATTAGCTTCGACTAGGCCTCGAGTCTGTCTATTAGTTGTTGATGCGTCGTCCGCTTCCTAAATACCGTGTTTTAGCAAGAAATGTTTTAAGTGTATCAGCGGTAATCGTTGTGGGAAACGAGATTTTTGTGAGATTTCGAGCGTTAGCCCTTCGTCAGAGCAACAACAAAGTTTTTGTGTCCAACTGTCCCCCGCTCGCCACTCACAGTATTTCATATTTCACGAAGGCTAGTTACAATAATGCTTTCTAAATAGGTGTGGGTTCAATTAAACTCCCTAGCAATGAGCACAGAGGAAGTATTTTTAAAACTGAAGTCCCTGACAGTGAGGGGATACAGGCGTCAGTAATATTTAAAATCAACAAAGCATTACTTTTGATACGTTCAATGATAATTTAATTGCAGTTTGAAAAAGCGCAAACGGCGCAATTATTTAGTAAATAGAGGAGGGGGTTAAGAGTCAGTTGTTTCCCTTTATTTTTGACTTTTTAATTTCATCCGAAAAGTGACTTTCTTGCAGCACACAACGAAAAAATATTTTGGTGTGCATTTTTCCTTCCTTAGCCGAGGGCTTTTGTTCTAACTCGAGTGAATATGGACGGTGAATATGGACGGTGAATATGGTCATATTAGGCGATCAAATGCTCCAACCCCCGGGACATAGTATTAGTTGTGACACCGCATTTTGTTTCTAACAGACAGTTTAAATATTCGCAATTTATATTTTAATACCTTCAAATACAGCATAAAGCTTTCAGTCCCTTTTTTGAAGCCAAAACGAGTCAAATGCCCGGGGTATGCCCACGAGGGGTATGTTCATGTTTCAATTTGATCGGTGCATAATGATTTCTAATGCAATTTCACACTTGCGACGCCGAAAAGAAATAAATACAGGCGAATTTTACATTTCGTGTTAATAAATGTGATATAGACGGTCTAATTTACATAACTTCGATTTTCTCGGCCAAAATAAGTCGTATCGCCAAAATAACTGAAATCATGACTCTACAAGTTTGATAAATCCGATAATAACTTTTTTTTGTTATTACGTGTCTAGTCTTCTAGATGACCCTGGAAAGGTCTACTATTCGGGGACACGGATTGCTTGGTCGAATTGGAATTTGGGTTGGGTTTTGAGGAGGAACCCGGAAAACTCGGAGCAAGGGACTCTACTCACATGTAGCGCCGTGTTGCGGAAATCGAACTCTGGTCGCGAAGCGCTTTAGGGCTCATTGACATATTGAAATCTACCGTTGCTAAGGAAAGTTTGCAGCCTCGCAAACTTTCAATAATAATTATTATTATTTCCTTCAACAATGACCAGTTTTGGGGCTTGGCTGAATACTCCAGTCTGCAATGAGCTAGCTCGACTGTCTGCAATGAGCTCGACTGTGTTGAGTACAAACTAGGAACCCATTTCGCGGTAAACCACGAATAAAACTATCGGGTGGCCGGTGGGCACGCGTAAAACTAACCTGAGAAAACAGCCGAATCATATCGTCCGAGTCGGCCGTTTTCTCAGGCTAGCGTAAAAACGGAAGTCAACATCTCCCGCGAGCATAGCAACGGTGTTGCATAGCAACGGAATATGTCAATGGCCGCACTCGGCTGTATCTATTACTTACAGATATAATAGGCAAGCCTTCCAGTGTTCCTTTATTTGCTAGTTTAACATCATGCGCTAATATCGTACTGTTCCTGTATCTAATAAAAATGGTTCTTAGAAAAGGACCGTCCTTACCATTTCGTCTTTCCGGTGAGAGATATTATAATAGTCTCCTTTCGTCTCTATGCACTCCCAAAACGTATTTTGTCATTAAAGTTTTTACTATAAAAATCACTCGGCTTTTTTGTAGCACACTTGTAGACAATCAAGGATTGAGGCAAAAAGAAGTTACTAAACATTGACAATTTAAAGATAAGTGGGGCTAAGGAGCACTTGTGGTTTTCATTATGTACAACTTTAAATATTTATTGCCACTATAAAAATAGACCGTAATATAGTGAATGTTGGTATCTTTCTAGCTATATATTTTAGTACCGTGTATAGTATAATACTTCTTGAATAATGTCCCACGGTTGCTTTGATGGATAGTGCCCAGAGATAATACAGGGATTCTGATCGATGCAGCCAGTTCGCCAATTCTAAATGGGCTGAAGAAATTTTAGAATTGTGGGTTGAACCTAGCCTCCTACGCAGCCATTTCTAAGTATCAGAAAAACCGCGGAAAAATCGTGAATTGGATTACCTGTGAGTCCGGGAGAGAAGAGTTGGACTGGGGAGGGAAGGGAAAAAGACACAGGGAGCCCATAATCTGATTTCTTCGAAAATTAGATGCCTGCGGAGGAGGCTAGGTTGAACCTAACTGGAAGTATAATCTAAGCAATCTGGTTCAAACCAAAACTGTTTGGAACCTTTAGCTAGGACTAAACGCAAATATACAGTCTGTATCGAAAAACGGTTTGGTAACAATATATCAACTTTATGAATATGCAAAATACCTTTGTCAATTTGATACCCTAAATATTAGAGCACGCTGCTCATTTTCTCACATTCATGAAATTATCATTAGTATGTACTGTGTCGACATTGCTTAGATTATAATTAGAATTGGCGAACCGGGTGATCAGTAGATTGGACTGATAAACAATGTTTCTCATTCAGTTCTTGTTTATTTGAATCAGTGGCACACATACAAAGAATGAAGCCAGTTATAGGAATGCTGTTACAACATACTTAATAAATATCCGTCTTACAAATTTATTTTGCTTTTACGATTTAATACTTTTAGGGATATTTGATCTCGTGCCTACAATGAGTAGTCATCACTTCTGTACAAACCACACCAACCCGATCTTGTCGTTAGTAATTTGCTTCTTAGTATGGGCTCCAACTGCCCATCGGGATATGTCTCGATTGCCTTTAGCTGTGACGATCGTAAACCACCAGTAGGCGTCAGGCTGAATCATCTTCTCGCTGTTATTATCAGTGGCAGTCTGCATGCTCACGTGATTCAACGTCATCGCTGCCAAGTCATCACCGTCGATCTTCAGAAATTGCGCGGGAAACGCATAGGCACCGTTGGGATACACCAGGCGAACCGACGAGCCACTTCTGACAGCCGAGATAACATTGGTACGGGATCCTCGAAGTACTTTTCCCGCGGAATTGTGCTCGAGAGCGAGGGTCCAAGGGAGAGTATCGGCAAACCATTTGACGGTATTCTGTTCCTTACTGGTTCGTATGTGCTCGTGCGCGCCAATCTTGTATCTGGTTTCACGTAGCGTGCCTGTCGTGGATACCATTAGCCAATACCAATACGCGTCATCCTTCATCTTCTCAATAGAAGCTTTGCTTATGTGTTTGAGGGCTTGCGCAGTGACGTGACCCTTGAGGATTGACAGGTTATCAGCCTCGGCAGTGTAATGCTTGTGAGATGGGATTTGAAAGCGCACGCGTCGGCCTGACTGAATTGCTGACACCAACGCACTGAGACGGCCTTCTACAGCCTTGCCATTTTCATCATGCGTATAAAGTAACTCCCAACACGGGTCCTGGAACCACTCTGTAGGTGTCGTGTCACTGGTGTGACCGCGTGATGTGTGATCACCCACAGTCCAACGTGACATGTCGCGCTTTCCACTGGTACTGACTATGGTAAACCACCAATAGGCGTTCTCCTGAAACACAATGTTGTTGCCGCTGACCTTTTGACTGACATGATCCACCAATTGACCTGCGACTTTACTATCATCGTATTGGATATTCTGCATGGGGAAGGCGTAGATTTTATCGCGTTTAGTGATGGCGCTAATCTCGTAACCGGAGTCAACAGCAGTCTTCAGATCTTGTAGGCTACCCGAGACGTTGTGTCCAGTTTCTGTGTTGGAGTACTTTGGCTCAGAGACGCAGTACGACGACTTGACAAACCACTTGAGAGCAGCTTTACTGGTTGTCTTCCCTTTGAACTCGGGTTTAGCCACGAAATACCTGTGGAATTAGATCAGTTGTAAATATTAGAGAGCATTGGCCGATGAACCGGCCGGCAAACTGAGAAACGAGTGCAACTCTCAGTTGTAGCTCATAATTAATATTACACTGGAGCCAGTAGAACTACTGCGAAGGAGCGGCATCCAGGTTTTATATACCGAACTATTGTCAGCGGTAAGAGACCATTCACTCTTCGCGCCAATTTAGAATACTATACAAACACACAGGCCATTAGCCGGGGCGTCCATCCCTTCCTCTGACGGCCGATGATGCAGCGTTTTTAGACCTGGGGCTAACACAATTATTACACGTTATACCGAGCCTGGCCAATCTTTTCCGGTTATTAATTAAATAGCCAGACTTGTAAAATCAGACACCTGTATAAGTTATTGAATTGGCCCAGGTTATTTTTACAATGTGTTTTCCGCTAGCGAATCACAAGCGTTTGCGTAACTTATTTTAATTCAAATAATTTATGTTGCAGCCATGTTTACCGGTTAACCAACTGAGGCATCTTATTATCAACCAAGATGCCGCTGTGAATGCAAAACAGTGCATGAGAAATAACCCGGTTAGGGAAACGCTGCACGTATCGAGTAATAAAGGTTGTAAGCGGCATAATTCTTGCGATTTATTACCCTATTAATCTTATATTTCAACCATACACGTGCAGTGTTTTATTTTCTCCTAAAGTCGAAGTAATCCCAAGAGTTTTGTTACAGAACATTTTGGCAAACAAGTCTGCATTTCTTACTCACCTAACATTTTCCACATCTCCAGTGGTGGACGCCATGTGGAATACCCAGTAGACATCGGACTGGAACGTCTTATAGGTCTGAATACCAACGGTCTGTAGCAGCTGTGCATAGGCGTTGCCACCCAGCAATGTAACGCTATCAGCTTGAAAGAGATTGTCGCCGATGGAAACACGAACACGTGAGCCCGCCAGGATAGCGGCCAGCAGGGCGTGTATATTGCCGGTGACTGTGCCTCCGTTAGCGTTGTTCTCGTAAACGAGTTTCCACACATCACAGCACTGATTACCATTCTACAAACACATTAAAGATGGTTATATTACGGCCGGGAACATCTTTAGGAAATAACTTCGCTTAACTTTTGGCACGTTTACATGCAGACGAAATTGCCTCACCGTTTAACTCGTTGGTAGAGCACGGTCTTGAGTGCGGGATGTCGGGAGTTCGAATCCCGGTCGCGACCTTAGGCAAGTTGTTTACGACCTACACATTGTAATTTGAATCTTGCGGCAATCTGACTCCATTAGTTTAGCTATTTCAGATTGCCGGTGTGCACTGAATATTTTACTTTTCTTCTGCAACACTGTAAACAGTTGGGTGCCTGCGGAGGCACCCTTTATGATTTAGATGCGGCGATGCCGAAAGCCGGATCCGAACGGCAAAGCCGCGAGGGGACTGGCCCATGCTCGGCCCTCTCTTACCACAGGAAGCCCGGTTTCATATATTGTCTGATTTTTTCCGATTATAATTGGGAGTTGCCTGCGGAGGAGGCTAGTGAACAGTAGACACAAATAAACTTCTTGTAGTCCATGCGAACGTAACGCAGGACGGGTAACTAGGTTCACACTAACACGGAGAGCTTCAGTAAGACACGAGCCCTTATAGTTTTGACAAAAACCGGCCCGAAAAGTTAAAATTTAAGGATTTCATCTCACCTGACATTTCAAGGCTTGCGTCTCAAACACCACGCACAAGAGAATACAAACTGGGACTAAGAACTTCATCTCTGCCTCTTATTTCTGGAACTGGTCAAGAGTGAAATGGCTTTGTGAGTTAGCATATTTATTACATTTCATACGTTACGTAACCCTGATCAGGAGTACTGGTATTTACAGTTAGGATGGTTAGTTGTTTTTACCTTTTCTTACCGATGAATATTTGTTATATGTATATTTGGACCTCTTTGCCTTGGCTTACATAGTTACGTAACCCATAGCTTCTTCAGCACTGGTATGTCAAGTTGTTGACTGGGAGTGAGTTAATTATCAGCGAGAGGTTTTTCATTTATGCGATGGGTGGCCTTTCAGTTACGTAATCCATAATATGAAATCCAGATGTGGTTACGTAAGATAATTAGGGAGGTGTTGCGGTTAGTTGCACAAGCTGAGTATACTGAATTCCTTAGCATTGTATACTGAAAAGGCTACTACGAATGCGTAGAATATTTCCACGTTGTGTTATTTGTATGCTTAGAATTATTTTATGTGCTATGAAGCCTCCGAAGCCGTAAGAATTCAAATCATGTAGTGCATGTCAAGCACAGTCAAATCTGAGTGACGAGGGCGGAGTTTCCTCGTTTAGAATTCGTTTGCTCTTATTTTCAGGCCTATAATTTTATTTTAACTTAGATTTTACTGACATCAACGCTTTGTTTCGCCCTACATGTTCGAGCTGCGATAGTTTCGTTTTCGCGATGCATTATCCTGAACAGACATTGGTTCTTTTTCATTTGGCCGACTGACCTAAATCGCATTTTTAATAAAAGAAATCCCAAGATCGCGCTTAAAGGGTCACTGTAATCGAAATTCAGCGTTGCTAGATAGCTTTGTTTCAGTGCCATCTACCGAAGGGTGTTCTTCTAGAAGTTTTTGTTGTATAGAAACCATTTAAGGTTGAATTCGACTCAGAACTGCGACTAGAAGTATTCAAAGAAATAGCAATAGAAACTTGAGTTTTAATCATAAAATTTCGGCTTTCAACAACATCGATCTAAGCAAATATATGTATTTAAAAGCGGAGCTCCCAATTTTCTGAATTGAGGTAACGACCCGAAATAAAACCCGATAAATTATATAAAAAGACATAAGATAAAAACAAAACATAACTGGTAGAATCAAGGGAAATCAGTGCAAAAGGTTTAGAAGAAAAAAGGGGATAACGAAAAATGAAAGAAAACAGAAAGAACAAAATTATATCACTAGCTACTGTCCAAGGCTTTGGTCAGCGGGTCGCCTGGTTTCAACAGTGCGCGCGCAGGTGCACCACTTTTTCCGTCACGTCGGGAATCGGGCGCGAGGGAAACCGCTAAATTCCAATAGCCCACTTCCGCGATATTCTTTACTTGTCACGCACAAAGGTTTCAATACGAGGCCCCGTGCTAAATTAAATTTATTCTTTTCTCTGTGAAAAGAATAAATTTAATTTAGCACGGAGCTTCGTATTGAAACCTTTGTGCGTGACATGTACAAGTAAAGCACATCGCGGAAGTGGGCTATTCGATCTGTGGATTAGCCTGGTCCTAACTTTAATCATCAGCTCCTATGGTTGCTTCAGGTCTCGTTAGTAATTCAGAATTTAAGGAGGCCATTAGGCTCGGTTCAGGCTTTTGTGGGGGGGGGGGGGGGGGGGGGGGGGACGCCCTCCATGTCCATCCGTGCGCGCTCGCGAAATTGTGTTTCTCCCTTCATGTAGGCAGACATGAATTACTACCAAATTGTATTGTGTATAGTGTTCTATAGAGTACCGAAGTGTGACGTCACAAATTTGCCGAATATAAAAGAACATTACATACGAAAAATGAGGTGTATACGATGAAAAGCGGCCGAGATATGGACATTGGAATGTATAATTGTCTTTAACAAATCACTGTATTTTTGTCCTGGCTCTTAGGAACCAGGACAAAAATACAGTGATTTGTTAAAGAAAATTATAGATTCCAATGCCCATATCTCGGCTGCTTTTCATCGTATGCACCTCATTTTTGGTATGTAATGTTCTTTTATCGTGTTCTTTCTGAAACTGTTGTCAAATGGTCTTCAAGCGAAAATTTATTTTTATGACGTCATCACTTCGGTACTCTTTCGTTCTATTGTTTTGTATTGTGTTAATTCTATTGTATTTTGATAGCAATTCATGTGTTGCCTATATGAAGGGACCACCAAAATTGTGTTATTACCGTTTTCATTGAAGTGCGACCCTGGAAGTTTCGAAAAGTGCATTTAGCCGACCGTGAATCAAACGCAGAGTCTCGTCTCAAACAAAGCTTTAAAAAGCGTACCGCGCGCCTAATCCCTGCCTAGACTAATGAAATTTTGGAGGTACTTGTTTGATTGACGGTGGGCCTGATACTCAGGTTAGACGAGACAGTCGCACTTCAATGAAAACGGTAATTGGTAATAAAGTATTGGCAGGAGCCCATTACCAGGAGCGTACCTATGTGATGGGTAGCGCCCACAGCACAGTAGACGATGTGGCTATTTATAGTCGAGAAGTTCTGGTATGCGATTACGTTGTCTTTTGTTCTCTTGCGCTTTAGTATTTTTAGCAGTTTGAACCGTGTTAATTACAATTTTTCAGTGCATCCTGATTGGTTATAAGTGACGGTCTTTGTTTCTTCTCGCGGGAAACACAAAGCTAAAAATAGCTACATCATCTGTTCTGCTGTTGGACATACCTAATCTGGGAGATGCACGCTCCTGGTAATGGACTCCTGGTATTGGGCAGTATGGCGTGGTGTAGCGCAGTATGTGGTTGGTACGGACAGGCCGCCCATTACTAGGAGCGTCCATGTAGTACTATATAAGTACGACGGCACAGATTCGTTTTGTTCTATAAATAGATTGCTTTTCCCCGCGAAAGGGTGTGCTTCCTAAAGAGGTCCGCAAATTGTCGAGTTCAAAGTTGAAAACAATATCAGCACGTGACTGTTTCCTGCAAAAGGCCTATTAAAGCCACGTGGCAAGTCGTTGGGCACCCTGTGTTAAAGTCAGCGGAGTTGCCTGTGAGATCAACAAGTTGTATAAATTGAATGTATGGCGTCGTCTGATCGCCGGTATTCGGCTTCTAAGATCACAAACTCTACTGTACAAAGGACAATGCCGACTTCAAAGGGTTCTTCACTGAGTAGTACGGTACTAACGATAGAAGACAGTCGACAAAAAACAGCCCAACCAATCAAATGTGATGGTATAGACAACTCAAATCTTGCCTTGTATGGTATCCCACTTCACTCTTTCTCGAAACCGAGCCAGTTCTTCATTTGCTGTGGCGGGGTCTTTGTATTTTATTTGATATATGGATATGTTCAGGTAAACGGGATAAAACGCAGTGAGTTGATTCTCGCAGACTACTGAGTACGATATAAATTTATTAACTTAATTATTTATTAAAGCTTATATAAATGTCAGTTGAGTGATGTCTCTATCAATTTCAAACCTGTCCATCCCCCCCCCCCCCCCCCCCCCCACCCCCCAGCATTTATGGAGCATTTTACACTCTTGAATCAGAATATTGCAAATGCCCCAACATGGGGTCAGCTAAGCTTTGCAAATGCCCCACCATGAGGCTTAATTTGAAACGAGTGCAAATCTCTTATAAAATTCACTATTTTGACTCTGACCAATTCCCCACCCCCAGGACAGAAACTCAGTCAACTGTCCCATGCCATGTATGCTTGGCATGTCTGAAATTGATAGACATAATTACGTACAAACGGAGCAAACCACTTTATTAACAACATCGTCAACTCGTTGAAACGTAAAAGTGAAGGCAAGACTTGAAGAATAATATTGTTTTAAAATATCTATTAATTATAAAACTGTTTATGAAACCCTCCCATCTAGTTCACCAGTCAGTCTCATTTTCATCACTGCAGGGAGCAATGTATTTATCACCTAATTAATCTGATTAATGATAATGATTTCATGATCTATCAAAGGACTTATTAGGAGAGTATAATTTAGGGTAACCTGTGGCTGGGTGGTGCAGCATGAGAAACTGCCTACCTCTACTA
Source organism: Actinernus sp. WN-2022 (assembly GCA_030867875.1). Taxonomy (NCBI): domain Eukaryota; kingdom Metazoa; phylum Cnidaria; class Anthozoa; order Actiniaria; family Actinernidae; genus Actinernus; species Actinernus sp. WN-2022. The sequence continues at coordinate 121,321,229 of JAOWCC010001589.1, forward strand.
CTGTGGCTTGTGATAGGGAATGTCAAGGAATTGAACCCCATGGTTTTTCTCTGTGAAAGTCTAGCTGACAGCATAAACTAGTTATCCTCGGTGCATCCATGGCATTCTCCCATGGAGTACATATACCCAGGATTGTCACCAGGATTTGGAGGTGGTCAAACAAAATCAGAAATGGGAACAAATAAAAAAAAAACGAACAAAGTCAGAAAACAACTTGAATTTTTTTTTGAGGTTCTGAGGGTGAGCATGTTTATATTATAACCCAGTGAGTGACACCCAGTGGCTAAATTTAATTGGGGGAGGGGGCAGTATGGTGGGAGGAGGGGGGCAGTTCCTTGGGTAAGGGGGCCATTGTCTCCATCCCCCTGATTTGACCCTCTAGCAACAACCCTGGTAAAGGAGTCAGTGTATAGAGCTCCAGCCTTGGAAAAATATTAGCACTTTGGTGCTACTCTGAAATCCCAGCATTAATTTATAAGAAAATTGTTATAATAATTATCCTCAGAAAATGAACTTATAACTACCAGAAGGCAAATAATTATTGAATGCACAATATTGAATCAGGGTTATGCTCTAAACATTTTTCTTATCAGGAATGGATTTTTAGACTGGACGGATTCAAACCATTTGGCTGGTACTTGACGTTGGTGCAGTTTGGTTTATATTGCATCTTTGGAACTATAGAAACAAGTTTTCACGAAGACAAAACAAGAAAGTAAGTGACATCAATAATATATAGCATAAACATGGTTTATTACATGAAATGAAGCACTTGGTTACTATAAGCCAGGGCTGTAATGATAGCAAAATTGTAAACATATCACACTTCCCAGGTGGGGATATAATTTATATCACATGTGAGATATCACATTCTCCACAAATCAGCTCATTTACATAAAGCTAAATGCTCGCTCAATTACTTTAAATATGTAATTGATAGTACATTACAATGATGACATCTGAGATATATATATGAAATTTATAGATTCTAATGTGTTTAAAATTTAATGCTAATTCACTTGTTTGCTGTGCTCACTTGCAAGTTAATTAATATCAAGCTAATTGTTCAAAGATAATCTCTGTGCAGCGATATAATATCCTCTATAATTATACATTTTACTCACATCTCGATTCTGATTGGCTGATGAGAACATATAACTAATTCTTGATAGCTACATGTAGCTAAGTGCGCATGCATACAATATTATATGCTAGTAGATAATAGTAAAAATTATACTATTATCTGCTAGCAGATAATACTTAGCACTCAAAAACAGTGTAATTCCTTTGTATTAATCCTATTTTATTACATAATTACATTGTTTCTGGCAGAATTCCCCTCAAGACTTATGCAGGCCTGGCATTCCTCACTGTTTCAACAATGGGACTTTCTAACACTTCCCTTGGTTATCTTAACTACCCAACCCAGGTACATGTATATCTGTGTTTCAACTTGTGTTGTGTATCGTTAATTTTTTATACATGCATATGGTATACTAGAAGTGCACCACTCTTTAAAATATGTGAATTCAAAGTGAGAACGCAAACAAATCTCTGGCAGTGACTGCCTCAGTGGAAATAGAGTTCATTACAACAGTGTCCCTAATTAGCAATTAATTTATTATTGATCTTGACACTCAAATAAAGCCTTATTATTATTTACTATTATTATTGTTATTAAAGTTTCTCACAGCTAAGAAATATAGTCACCAAAGGACTTGGTACTTGAAATTTAAACTTCTAACAGTACATTGTAGTCTAAATTTGTACATTTGATGCATTTGATCTCATGGCACCAAAATATTTTTTGTACCATATTTTCGTGTTGTCGTGTGCTCATGCACTTTACTTCAGCTGCTTCCTGTTACTAAAAATATATTTTATTGGGCATTATCAGTGCACACCATGTGCTACAATAAGATCACTTTAGTAATTACCTTGTTTCACCCTAAATTTATGTAATAGTTATGTAATCATTAATAATATTGAAGGGCTGTGTGCAAGAAAGGCATAAGTGACTCCTGATCACATTCTAAATGCTAGACATTCAAATTCTTTGTTTTCTAAGGGAGAATTTAGAATGCGGTCAGGAGTCACTAATACGCCATTGTTGCACAGTCTGCACAGCCCTTCAATTACACATACATGTACATTTGAAGGGCTGTGTGCAAAATGGGAATCATGCATGCAGTGACTCAATCTTGATCACATTCTAAATTCTCCCTTAGTCAGAAAACAAAGAATTTGAAGGAGAATTTAGAATGTGATCAGGAGTCACTTATGCACACTCTTTGCTTGTTGCACAGAGCCCTTCATTTCTATGCCCAAGCTAAGGGAGGGGTGAATGGTAGTTTCCCAGAAACCGTGATTGATCCATATATGTTTTGTATAGGTACGTGCAATATACCATTTTTCACATCAGGTGTATCCACAGCTTTCAGAGCATTAGCTATGCCATGCTGACGAGGCCCAAAGAGACCACATCTGTCCATGGCTGCTAGTGCTCAGGCAGTTTACATCTTTTTTTTTACAGAACCAGCGACTTTAATTTAGCATACCAGTATATGTTTTGTATACGATATACATGTATACCATTTTTCACATCAGCCACATCCCACATGCTTTACAGCTTTCTCATATGTTATATTAATACCAAAACTATAATTTTGATGCTGCAACTTGAAAAAAACTCAGCTGTTTTGTAGATAGTTCCCCCCCTCTCTCTCTCCCTCTTCCCATACGGGTCGGCAGGTGTTTACCCAAAATTGCTCATAGTTTTGGTACTGAACACAACATATTTATAGTAACATAATTATGATAGTGTGAAGCATCAAGATAATCAAATATTGATGCAGAATATACAATGTAGCTAGAGTATTCAAGTTAAAGTATAATTATGTATTTATGATATTCAGAATCAATTTTCATTTCTTCTAGGTGATTTTTAAAAGCTGTAAGTTAATACCAGTCATGTTTGGTGGTATATTAATACAAGGTAAATATAATTACATTCTCACTTTATATAATATTTTCGTATTTACATGTAATATTACAAATTCATTAATGCATTTATATTTGTAGGGGAAATCGACACATGAATGCAAATACTACTTGAAAACTTTCAAAATATTACAAGTGACTACGGTATTATAATTTCAGAATAGCATGAGCAAATTCTTGCAATTTTTGGGTTGGTTGCCACAGTTGCTTGGCAACCAAGCTCTCGAGCACTGACCCTACTTACATGTACAGTCTGTGCACAGAACCTCCAATTCAATACAACACTAGAATTATCTGTCTCACCTTAGCTGGCTATGCTAAACAAAATACAAAGCAAATAAGGTGAATTTGTAAAGTTACTTTATTTGCTCGGCCATAACATGACTGTTTACCTTGTCGATACGATGTAAGTTATGAACTACAGCCAATCACGTACATTTGCTTGTGTCTGAGATCATTGATAGCAAAATTACCATAAACATACAAAGCTTGTGTTGAGAAAGGTAAAAGTCCATTATTTCTCTTCACTCCCAACCAAAACCCACTAAATCTCACCCTTGTTTTCCAAATAATTGCATGCTATTACTTTTCCTAGTTTAATTATTTTGTACTTCCAAGTTTATTTACCTAGCTCTCACCCAATCAGAATTCTGTAAGGTTTAAGAACTGTAAAATTAATGTCTTATAACTGTAATGTAAGACATCCTCAAGACAAGCTATATCATAGATAATCTGAGGGGATTTGAGATCCAGAAACTTCCGAAAGGTGAGGAAAAGTTGCTCAAAATTCAACTTGGTTTTGGAGAAAAATAGCTAAAATCATGATGCAGCTTTATATATAATTATATTAATATAATTATAATTATATTTATATTATATAATTATATTAAAGTGAGACTTTTCCAAAACATTTTCAAACTTCAAATTTAAGTTATAGCGAGGTTACAATTTAAGTCAAAGTTTCTAGGGGTGCTGCTTATAAGGAGTGCGGCTAGTTACAATTATGTGATCAACTATGGTAATTTTGTTGAGTAATTTCTGTATATAATAATAATAAAGTAACTACATGTACATTTTGTAATTATTTAAATCTTAGCCATTATTCAAGGGATCAGAAGAGCTCAGCATCAACATCATTATTTCTCACATTTACATTAAAATAATGTATTTTTCTAGTATTATGGCAAAACGAAGTATATGAGTTTGGGAATGGGAATGAATAGTTTTCTTAGTAGGACAAAAGGTCCTGGAGTGTGCTGTCGTTATGGTAATAGTGTTATCATATAAGTGCTGTCAATTAAGGGACAGAGTCAGTTCACTGTGGTTCTGGTTCAGCATGTCATAACAGTATAAATTCACAAACTATTGCTGTCTCGTCAGACTGGCAATTTTATCTGATATATTAATATGAATTAGCAATTGTACTGGATATTAGTGTATGGATTATATCTGGTTTTCTCTAACTGACAAGAAGTTCTCATTGATTACCTATCAGGCAATATTATTACTACCAATACTGTACATGTACAGTGTTACCTAGGCCTGTAATAGACTGTGTATATATATGTAGTATAAATTAATTGGTACATGGCATGTACTTGTGGGCCAGGACCCCACACCACAAATGGTCGTTGAGTTATATATATCATATGTTAGGGCAAGAGAGCATAAGTAAGAGAGGGAATCTCCAATATGCACGCTTGTGTGATGATAATGTCTAATAAAATCTATTTTTAATAACCGGAAGCAGCTGAGAAGTGCACAAGTGTGCGACAATCTCATGGCGGCAAAATATGTTTGTACCATATTTTCATGTTGTTGTGTGCTCATGCACTTTACTTCAGCTGCTTCCAGTTACTAAAATTATATTTTATTAGACATTATCATTGCACACCATGCGCTACAAGATTCCCTCTCTTATATGCTCTCTTGGTTAGGGATAACAAGGCCATTTAGTTTCTTGATTGATAATAATTAATGTATTGATTCAATGTTTCAGAGAAGCGCTATGGACCAATTGATTTCATGGCCTGTCTGTGCATGAGTATAGGTCTCATTCTATTTACACTGGCTGACAGCCAATTACAACCTGAGTTCAATCACACAGGTAAGGAATGATCGAATGTAATATGACTGGACAATTAATTATAGGAAATTCGACTTGCTTGTAAGTCAAGTTTTGGATAAACCCCCAGACTACAAGAAGCATCAGAATGAATGATACATTGAAAAACTGTTTTTCCCCCTCCCCCAGATTAATTTTGTTAGTCTATTATTTTTATCATTTCTGCCTTCTCACTGCCGGTATTATCTCAGACCTTGTTTTTTTGCAGTACTCTCAGCAGAGACAAAGCCAGCCAATTTTGTAGTATATTTATTAATACCATAATTATGCAAAACAAATTTAAGAATAAATATTAATCAATTAAAAGAGAAATTAGCATCCCTGAAATATTTAGAAGTTGAAAAAGTAAGGAGGCTCTGCCTGGCTGATTGTGTGGGCCTACAACTTTATCATAAGTACCTGGTTATAATTATACCCCTGATCAGTACACGGAAAGTGATATTGCGCTCTCCTAGTATGATTCTGCCATCCTATTAATAGGGACCTTACACAACCAGGACATCAATAATGTATAGGATGACTGGAGATGAAAGTATTTTCACACAAAATTAGGTGTTTGTTTGTCTAGATTTTCAAATGATAGAATAAGATTAAGTTAATTTCCTTAATGTCTCGCAGCCTCTACTAAACATACAACTTGGGGTTTTCATGTTTTTTTTTGCAGACAATAAAAAATATAGTTGTGAAAGGTCCCTAATAAACAACAGACAATGGGTGCAACATATTGTATTTCTTCTTTTACTGAAATAAGCCATGTCTTCTTTTTAGAGGATTTAATATTGAAATTTAAGTACAAACAATGCCATTTAAAAATGTTAATCCATGAGAAAATTATTTACTATTGAATCCATGAGTGTGAGTGTATGGTGTGAGCGGGGCCGGAAAAAGCCATCCGGCCATGCACAATTTGTTCTTGCTGTTTTGCGGTTTGTTCTACAAAAAAATATGGTCATGTGGTAAAAAAACCTATTGACTGAGTTACATTGTAGGTCGGGCCGGACGGGTAAGTCATTGGCTCTCGGTCATTTTGTACGGACCGAGTGCATGACCTCGAGCCAAATATTTTCCTGTACGGCCTCCCACTCAGTCAACAAGTACCTATTACTGAGATGATTGTGCACTTAAGCCCCGGTTAAATGAGCATGAGAGTTGCTCAGGCATGAGAGTTGAATGAGAGTTTTCTTCAACTCTCATCAACTCTCATGCAGCCTGGTCAAACAAGCATGAGAGGGAATGAGAGTTGAATAAAACTCTCATCAACTCATAAAAAATTGAACAGCTTCAAATTTGATGAAAGCACACGAGAGTCAATGAGAGTTTGCAGTCAAATGAGACTGAGAGTTTGAACTCTCATGCACTCTCTGCATGCTTGTTTGACTGGGGTTTTACATTATCTACAGGTATTGTTTTAATATCCGTGGCATTGTGCGCAGATGCAGTCATAGGAAATGTACAAGAGAAAACTATGAAACAGTATAGGAGTTCCAATACCGAAGTAGTAAGTGCAGCAGCTTTCTCTTCCTTAATCTTATTTTACATTTTTACTAGAAATGTAAATTTTACGGATTTTTTCCATCAGAAATATGGAGGTGTTAAGTTGGGGGTGGGCAGACCTTGACGCACAGGGCTTCATAAAAGTTAAATATTTTTTTGTATGAGGGGAAAAGGTTCAAGCTTTAATTGTTTTGCCTACAATGTACAAAATGCAGATGTATAGAAAGATCTAATTTTCTTTTGATAAGTATTAAAAGTCAAGCCTAGAAGTGAAGCTCCAAGTAGATCATATGTTTCACTTTCAATGTCTTCTTTAATTTCATATTAGGTTGTAAACGATGAAAATTATGAATTTCATCAAAAGGATGTACATGTAACTATTAATAGTAACCTTATTTGTCACATGACCAACATTCAACCCAGTAGCTGATATTATAGTGGCATCTACGAATAGCAGTTTCAGCAGTATTAACCCAAACACCTCGCTTCAATGTAACAAAGTGCCACTGAAACCATCATAATGATTCTTGTATGGCACTCGTCAACACCCTCTTAAACAAGGCTGCACAACTAATTTAGATACACAGGTTGAATAGCGCTTCATTACATCGAAGCGAGGCATTTGGGTCAATACTGCTGAAACTGCTGTTTGTAGATGCCACCGTAATATCAGCTATTACAATTTAACGTATTTAATGTGGAATTACCAAGTCGGGCATATGATTTTCCTTGAACTATATTGCATACATGTAATGTAGTCTGATGAATTACTTGAAGATTTAGTACAAATGTACTTCTGTTGATACTATTTTTGCTAAGTTATAAATAGCATGTGTAGCCTACAGTCATGATTCAACTCTGAATCACCACTCCTCTCAACCAATCAGTGCCTGATTTTGCAAACACACTCATGCAATTCAGCTGTGACTATGCGAATTCTACCTTGGTATTTTGCAGGTTTTATATTCCTATGGAATTGGATTCTTGTATATTTTATTTGGTCTTATAGTTTCTGGAGGACTTTGGAGTGCATTCACATTTTGTGCACAGGTATGCAAATTACAGTATGCTAACATAGTTGTAAACATTTTTATTGTAAACAGAAACAAGAAAGTGAAAAGCTATAAATTAATAAATAAAAAGCACAACCCTAGGGCTCCAATCTTATCTTTCAATGTGATCTATTGGTAAAAGTATACATTATGACAAACCTACGTCAGCCATGAAATGAATGGCTGACACTTCAATGTTAGTCATGCAGCCATTAGTTGGGTGTTAGAAATTTAGAAATAGGACTGGTGTAATTTTTTTTTAGGAATTTAGAAATAGCAATTAGGTGGTCATAAAGTATAAATAAAGAATATTGTATTATTGTATAGTTGGCCATTGGAAAATTAGAAATAGCAGCATTGACATCTTTGCTGCTACACTTGTTAGTCTTAATAATTATTGTTATTCAACACTGCTGGGATTATTCAATAGAAAAATTATTTATTGTATACTATTAAGTAACTTTTAAACTAATTCCAGCCGGACAGTTGACCAACACTTTGTCAGCTGTTGGCCGACATGTGGACCATCAAGGATTAGGAAACTGTCAGCCGACAAACGGCCATTAAATGGCCAACTAATGGGCAACACTTGTCCGACTAATGGCCATTAGTCGGCTGACATGTGTCAGTTGGTCATAAAGTACATGATTATTGAGCTATTCAATGTTCTTACAACACAAATTCTTAACACGTACTGCCACAATTTTTATGAAGTACTGAAAGAGTAAGAAGTCAGGCTAAATTCTGGTGTATACGCCTTAAAACTATAGGATCTAGCCCTACATAAATGATCATAATTTATTTTTAAATGTTACTTATTTAAGGATCATTACAATAAATAAATATTGATAGTATGAGAACGTTTTTATAATGATACAATTGATTTGTCCTAGGTAGGGTAATGCTTAGTATATTATTAATGATGACAACTTACAAAAAATTGAATAAGTATTTAAAAAACTTGTGTGAACACGATTCCTTCAATAAAAAAAAGTATTCATTTATTTAGAGCAAATTATATATGCATATGTTCAAATGTGCTTCACAAGGTTATTTTTGTGATATGGACTGCTATTGTGGCACAATGTGCTGCCATGCAGTTTACAGCCATAAGCGATTGTTAGTACCTCATGATCAGAATACCAGGCTGTTGTGTCAGGAGATGCTCCCCTGCTCATTCTCCAAATAACACAACAGGTTCTTTCATATCCCCCTCGTATACTCTGATTAGAAGAGGAAGGAGACGAGGCCAACGGCTTATACGTCCCTGCCCAAGGACACAGCCGGGATTCGAACCCCCAACCTCCTGTACTCTAGACTATGCTCTACCAACTGAGCTAACCAGTAAGGCATGCATGTAAACAATGTATGTTGTGGTTCAGTTTTAACCTCTGGTTCAATTTTTTTTGTACTTCAAAAACTTTTGAACCAGTTCAAAAAAATTGAACTGGTACTGGTTCAAAAAATTTGAACCAGTACAAACAAATGAACTAGGGGTTAAAATCTAACCACAACATAATAAGCTCACAAGATGAGAATCTAGAAAAAGCTTAGTGGTCTATTACAAAGGCCTGCAATTTTGTTAATATTTTGTTTTACATTCTTCAAAAAACAGCACCCTTTTCAAGTGTATGGCTTAGCATTCCTGTTTTCAATCACTGGTTATCTTGGGATAAATTTTGTGCTGATGCTTGTTAGATTATTTGGAGCTCTAACGGCAGTAACTGGTGAGTTAATTTAACCATATTTTAATTTAGTTTCCATAGATATGACAGCAACTCACAACTAAAACTTAGAAAGTTGGAAATTTTATCATTAATATTTACCTATACACTTGATGTAGAATAGTTATGTAGAACATTTCTTGATTTGAGTGTTGCATCATTCTATGAGTTGTAAAAGTTTAAGTTTCAAATACAATGTATGGTATGTGATCGAGTCATAGGAGGCTGATTTAGTCTTTTCTTTCTCCTTGTGAATGAAACTTTCTGATTTATAAAAATATATTTGCTAAAATTACTGATATGCCCCAAATACATAACATGGGTGTGTACATGTATATAGGTATAAGGTCATTTATCTCTGCCAGCACGTTTTTTGTATAATAAATAAGCCTCCTATGACATCACAAAATTAGCATATTGGAAATACAAACCTTTATAACTCATAGATGCAACACTCAAAATGCATGCAGGACTGTGGAACTAGCCTATTGAATATAGAAATACTCATGCATTTTATAAAGTCCAACATTTTTCAATGTGATATAATTTAATAATATGTTGTAGTTTGTACAGTCTTTAAAAGTTTTTCATTACAAAAAAATAATATCCTTGAAAAGTTCTTGAATTATGGGAAATGGTCTTAAAAAGTCCTAATTTCTTAATAAGCACATTTTCCAAAACTACAATAATTACAAAAAAGTAATTTATGGTTGAATTAGGTTTTATGGTTTCATGAAGTTAACACAATAACATAGTGTTTAGCAGCTTGCCCCCACTGCTAAGGAGCATATAGATTTGTAAAGCTAGCTCTTAATAATTCACAAGAGGCTGGGAACAGCCTTAACTCGGGCTGTATACACATAAGCGTCACAATTTTTCTACATTCTTTACATTCCAGTCATTCCATTCTAAGGCATGGTCACAGGGGAGGGGTGGTACTCCACTCCTATTATTTATTAGGAGTGGGGTAGGGGAGTTATCAGTCGCGGTGACTTTCTGCTCTCTGCTCCCCTAGTATATTTATGTAATTTAATATTTTTGTTTTTCATCATATGAACATTAGATATGTTTTTCTCGTATGTAAATTAAAGAAATTGACCTTTTACTGTAAACACTACTTATTCATGTAACACACGTCTACAATTTACAGTCTGTTGTTCTGTTGTACTGGAGGTTCCGAGTACTAAAATATGATTGTCTCAATGTTTATATTTATCTCATATCATAATTTGTATCCTGTCCATCCTGCCGATAGGGCTGCCACTATATTTCACTACTGTTCTTTCTACAGTCATGTTAATTGTATTCGTGGTCAATTCGTGTGCCTCTGTGTAACTTTATCTGCTGTGTTCATAACTGAAATGCATGTTGGTTATCTCTAATTAAAAGCTAAATTACCTTCATTCACAAAAAATCAGTCTTGTCACTGGTGTATATTACAGAGTTACATAAAGGGAACTGTTCGAAGCCTTCCTAGCTCGTGAGAGGATTCTAGTTTAACAGCTCTAATGAAAGTTAAGCATGCGCCAATAATCTCGTCACTCGTGGTCTAGCGGTTACTGTTTGGGTAGGATTGTGTCAGTCGTTCTATAAATCTTAGCTTCCTAGATTCGATTCCTACGCTGAGCGTAGTGAATTTTTTTTCAAGTAGAGGCTCCCCAATTCCTTGTAAAATTTATAAGTGCCGCTTCAGGTGCTCGGGAAATATTCTAAGTCCCAAATTATTCATAGTTTATAACAAAGGGAGTTTTGTGACGCAGTCTGTGAGGTTGTTACACCGAGGTAAAGCCCCTATTTTAGAACTCTCCACTTACAACATCTAGGCACCTGAAGAAGGCTAGTTTGGCTAGCCGAAATAGAGTACCTTTAAAACTATATTCACGTTGTTTCAGGATAGAGTAAAAACTCTATCCACAGTCTGTGGCTTCCGGTTGACCTTTTCGACATTATGCGGTGCCAAAACGGCGCAGTGTTCAAGTGTGTGCACTTGAACTACTGAACAGCGTGAGCCGATTGGTTGGGGGCGAAATACCTCAACTTGGAAAATAAAATGAAGAATAAACACTTGCGATTTAAGACTCGGGCCTGCCCACAGGCAGCCCGAGTAATAAGGGTACTAACCAATCCAAGTGCAGCACTGTAAACCCACATACAGAACTTTGCGTTAGTTTGATACAGAACTGATTAATAAAACATCAGTGGCTGTATATTTGATGCAACACTGATTAATAAAACATTAGTGTTTTAGATACTGATTAATAAAACATCAGTGTTGTATCAGATACTGATTAATAAAACAACATCTGTATCACTGATAGTCTTGCATGTTGGGGAGGGTCTCACGACCAAGCACTGACTTCCCCTATCCCAGCTGGGTGAAATGTCAAGGTAAATTCTCCTCTATTGAGGCATAGAGACTGTCTGATCAATGTGGGACCTGTTTTTGTGCACACTACGCATGACTGTTAAAGTGCCCCTCAACCCTTTTGCAATTTTTATATATATGAAACTTTGAAAGGTTTTGAGTACTTCTGCGAAGAAATTCTTGGCTTACAGAGAATACACTATGTTCTAGGCTTGTTTGAAATGGTGAAAATGTGATCTCTCCTGACTCATTACCGTGTAAGAAAAAGCCTGGGTCGATTCCCTATCTTACGTCACCTCATTAATGCATTATTGTCCAGGACGCCTTTCTATCACAACAGCATCGATATATAGAGAATATACACAGTCTGTGAGATTTTAGTAAAGAAAACAGCTATTTTAGACAAAATGCTAAATATTTATTCAAGTTATTGCAAAGTCGAATGAATTGGATGATGTAAGATAGGGAATCGACCCAGTCTTTTTCTTACAAGGTCATGGGTCAGGAGAGGTCACATTTTCACCATTTCAAACAAGCCTAGAACATAGAGTATTCTCTGTAAGCCACAAATTTCTTCGCAGAAGTATTCAAAGCCTTTCAAAGTTTCATATATATAAATATTGCAAAAGGGTTTAGGGGCACTTTAAGTAAACTATAGAGCTGCATGAACTCTATTTTTATGTTTTTCATCAAAATTTAATATCTGTTTTAGTAAGTGATAGATACAGATTGAGTGGCCGTGCTTTATGGGATTTACAAACTCAAGCTGACAATCCCATATATAAAGCACGGACACAAATTATGTATCTGACTTATAAAACATCTAGATGTATATAGAGTCGTGTTTCAGTTATTTTGGCAATACGATTTATTTTAGCCGAGAAAATCGAAGCAAAAGTTTATGTAAATCAGGAAGAAATCTAAATTCCAATTTGATATGTGAATTAGCCAGGTCCTCACATTGATCAGCTTCTTATGGTTGTTTCAGGTCCGTTAGAAATTCAGTGATTTCCTTTGTTTTTGTTTCATGAATTATTAATGAGTTTGATAATGTTATAATATAGTTTCATTTTACAAGTAGTTTACAACTTACATTTGTGTGAGTGTTCTATTGGCTGGTAACAAAATGAGCAGGGAACTGGGACCGAGTTTATCAGAATTACTCTAATAGCCCACTTCCGCGATATGCTTTACTTGTCATGCACAAAGGTTTCAATACGAGGCCCTGTGTTAAATTAAATTTATTCTTTTCTCTGTATTGAAACCTTTGTGCGTGACAAGTTAAGCATATCGCGGAAGTGGGCTATTCTAAAATGAAGTTCATCACATGATCAAGCATGTTGAAATTAGCATGTGTGCCAAGTTTGACGTGATTCAAGTGAATCTTGTCTGAATTATAAGCAATTGAAGTTTCTCTGTCCCTCCAAAATTTTACAATGAATGTATGGTTTGGAGGGACAACGTTTGTATGGGAAAATTTAAATATTTGATGCCTTCTAGCATTGTCAATATTGTGCCAAAGTTCACCAAACTTTCCAGACTAGCTAAGTTTAATCTGTTCTTTTGGAAAATAATGCTCATTTTGACTAGTTATTAATTGAATTAGTTTTACTGACTCGGTTCCAGTCCCCCGCTCGTTTTGTTACTCGCCCAAGGCTCAAGATTGTATAGCTCGATATGTGAATGTTGTAAACAGTACTTATCAAACTCATTAATAACTCATGAAGGAAATCAATGTGATAAATGATCTGTAAATCTGATACAGATCCGTCCTGATTTTCATAATGTTTGCTTCAATTTTCTCGGCCAAAATAAGTTGTATTGTCAAAATAACTGAAAACATGACTCTATACATCTAGACATTTGATAAGTAATATACAGAATTTGTGTCCATGCTTTATGGGATTTACAAACTTCCAGCTCGAGTTTGTAAATCCCATAAAGCACGGCCTATCATTCTGTATCTATTACTTGTAGAACACACTGAACATTTAATAAAACACCACCAAGTATAAGTACTTGAAAATTCAAAGTGTCCTTGAATTTTGTTTGCCTAAAGCTGTACAAACCATGCATGTGATTAATAATAAATATTGTTATTAAATGTTTTTTCAGTAACAACCTGTCGAAAGGCAGCCACGATGGTCCTCTCCTTCCTGTTCTTTACAAAACCTTTTACAATGCAGTAAGTCATTGTTATAATATTATTGTATAAATAATTACCGGTATTATTATTTACAGTGCGACTACTGAAACCAGGGCCACTTAGATAATGAGAACAGTCCACCAAATTCGCCTTTTTCTGGATGGGTTCTGAAGTCAAAGTCTATCAATGAGGAAAATCTCATGGATTGATGCTAGGATTTTTACTTTCCAATGTGCTTAGTTGTCATTGTCTAAGTGGCCCTGGTAACAGTAGTCACACTGTACCAGGAATTTTATACTATCTGTCGATTATCCTAGCTAGGGTAGATCAATAGGACAACAATTTAGTAGGGCAGTATATAAGCTAGTACTAACAGTAATTCATTGTTTTCCTCAAAAATCCCAAACAAAAGGAAACAGAAGGCAATCAGACCATCATCCTGCCTTGTTGAAAATCTATCACGTGTGAATATATCATTTATAAATATCTTCATACATGTGTGAAGATATCACTTTTTAGAAAAAAAATATACACTGGTATTTCTTCGATAATTATATATTAAAATGATATCCTAGGAACAGGCTCTCTTGGGGGACAAGAGAGGGGTAAGAGCCTGTACATGTAGCTATAGACTATCTGTAGACCAGCTTGAGAAAAATAGCTTCCACTGATACCAGAATCTGGTATCACCCCTGATTGGTCAGATTCAATGTGCTGATTGACAGCTGTCAGGTATCAACATAATCATATCAGCACATATTCACACAGGGCCCACACAATGTCTTTGTTGAACCGAAAGGATCAAAGTGCATCCAAATATTGTGAAAAACATACATATTTGAACATGAAACAGTCTTTCTTTTATTTATAAAGTATACAGCAAATGCAATTAACCCTCCAAAATTGCATAGCTTTGCCATTTTAAGCCACAAGGGAGACTGTGTAGGATGTGCAAGCAGCGGGAAGACAAAGCCAACAGTGAGGCAAATTTATGTTTACTGTTATTTCATATTCAAATATGCATGTTCTTCACGATATTTTGCAACACTCTGATCCTATAACATTAAATACAAACAGTCCCTGTGATATATTACTGAAATCAAAACGATTTAAAACAACACACGTCTTCGGCATGGGTGTTGTTTTGGAATGAGCTGAGGAGGTGGCTGTATTTCAGGCTGTAAAGTTTCAGTGTGTTTTGAGCAGATCTTTGTCTTGAATCCCTACAAAGGAGGAGGATTTTGTGGGACAGGTTTTAAAAGAAGTTTTATAATAGAGTGAACCACATAGTTGTCATAACTGTGCTTGTTATTTATGAAAGTCTGCCAGATTAAATTCATAAGCTTGTGGCTCCATGAGGAGCCAAGGCCTTTGTGTTGGCTTGCTGCAGTATACCTAGTAGTCAAAACAGAAAGGGAGGGAAGTCTCAAAAATTGCCAAATTCTCCTAAACAAACCATTCTCTTATTTTCATGCTTTCTTTCCCAGGAACAGCTAATAATACCTTACATCAAGAAAGAAAACACTGAAAATCTACTTATATATTATATTTATTTGAATGCTGTTAGAGATTTTCTGCAGAAACTATAAAAACGTTTCCCTTGCTGCAGATATACTGGTGAGCTGTTGTGGAGCAATTTTCAAGTGAATGTTTACATTCCAATAATTGTTAGTCTGACAGTTGATTGACAGCTGCATGACCTCAAGCATATCAAATAAAATTAGGGGTGGAAGGTTTTTTTCCTCAAGCTGGTCTACAGGCCCTCACCCCTGAGTAGACTTCCCTTCTCCTCGCCAGCCCCCCTCTTCTCTTGTTCACAGGCTATATATCCCCACTGAAGGCAGCGTGATATCATTTTTACAATTTTTCTATCAGCCGATATACTACTGACTCATGTAATAAATATTTTTCTCTGTCAGGTATGTGTGGTCAGGAATAATAGTATTACTTGGGATCTTCCTAAATGTATACAGTAAGAATCAAGCTCAAATGAATGCTACCTTTCTCTGTTATGGCAAAATGATGACAATGTACTTCTACAGAGGGAAAGCTACAAGGAAGTTTATCCACATGGAGGATGTGTAAATCATTCTAATTGTCACAAAACACATTATTTGGATAATAAAACAGCTATGATACTGAAGAAAGAAAAATGTTTTACTTGTGTAAATATATTTTTTATAAGGTCACAAAAAAAATGTTTTTGCAGTTAGCCAACCCTAAATTCAACTACAGTGTACAAGCTTGGCATAAGATAATTGATAAAATTATAAAGGTTAGCACCTCCCAACCCTTTTCGTTTTAAGTGTAACCAGACAGTTAACACACATTTTTTGGTTGGCCAAACTGTCTATCATCACTCAACTGCGATCCTTTGCATGCCAAGTATGGTATTTTCTCCACAGAAAATATAGATTCAAGTTTTGAATAGCTAGCAGTCCCACAGAACAATGGTTGTATAAGGAAATCACAAATCTACACAATAACAGAGGCACACTATGGATCATGGTTGAGTGTGCCCCTTTAAATAAAAGTTCAGTATTTGTTTTTAAGGCAATGTTTCTTTGTGTCAACCATAACCTGAGGCTCAGTTCCAGCTGTGGGGGTTTTGTTGCACCCACGATGGAGGCTTTGAAGAAACAATGGCTGAAACCGAGCCTACCATAATCTTTAGCATACAATTACATGCACTGGAATGAGCTGAATGAAAGTCCACTTACACAGATTGCCATGCAATGATATTACAACGACGATAGTGCTGCTCCAAATGATGCATCATTGCCATCACTCATCACCAATGGCAACCCCCAAACTTGCTGAACCTGTCTCTGAAGTACCATATTTTGCATCAGTGCATTTCCAGTACCTATAATACTTTGCACACCACATGACATCATCCACTCTTTAGGCATCATATCATGTAGGTTATTGATGATTCCATAGCAAAGTGATGATGTGATATCACCGAGAGTAGTATTAGCACAAGTCAAACCGGAAATCTCACCCTTTAACTCAGGAGAATGCCTCTCTCCCCACAGTGTCGGTCGAATACATAGAGTTGTATCCTTATCTTTTGCAGAGTGTAACAGTCTGGTGTAAAGTTCATCTTTGTTGGGAATATTACTAATAGATAACTCTCTCATCCAATCTTGAAGTGTTTCTACAAATTTAGCAAGAACATTACCTCCTGTGGGAAGGAAAAAAAACAATTTGGGAGTCCGTTATGCCCTTGCACACAGCCCTTCAATGATTAAGAGTTAAATACTGAGAACGGAGGCAATAAGCCATATACATTCCGAGGTCTGTAGGCCTGAGGGATGTATATGGCTTATTGCCGACGTTTGAGGTATTTATTAAAGTGTCTTAATTATTTCATACTTGACGAGGTTTTCACAAAATTTTCATTGATGTACGTAGCTCTTTTTAGGTAGATTTTGGGCGAGTACCAAGATGGAGCAAAGGTTCTAAATCATTATAGGGATATTTAGTAAGTTTGGCTGAAGCCAAGGTGAATGAATTCCTTGGAGAAAATAATAAGCTAGAAACAACAAAATATTGTTGAATTGTATTGAATTGCTCGTTATAAATGCATGGGATGTATGAGAAAAGTTCCCGGGAACTTTTCTCATACATCCCTTGCATTTATAATGCAGGTATGTATGGAAAATAAAGCCTCATGAATAACAAAGAAAACTGTGTAAAGTATGAAATAACCACTTTTAAATACTTTGGCATGCACCTATCCTAGTAGTTTAACAGCAAACTAACTTTAAAACCATTTTTACTAGTTTATAACATGTCTTATGATGTCATGTTATCTTATACAGCCCTGCACCATAATTACATTTATTTACAACATTTGGGCGTAACGCCACAGGAGACAAACAATAGGACTCAAAGTCCCCTACGAGGCTTGTCTCCGCCAGCAGTAACGATGGATGTTAACGAGAAGAAAAAAGAAAAAAAGAATATATATATATACATACAATAATTAGATAATGAATGAATAAATACAAAATCAAGTACGATAATAACATTATGCTACAAATAGTTTGAATGCAAGCAGCGCAACTGGATGATATGATGATAGTAACAATAATCAACTACTTTAACACGGGCATACGGTTACAAGGTTAGAACGACGACAGAGGGGACAAGTAACGAACCAAGTTCGAATGTTGAAGGTATCAAAGACCGAGTTTAGCCTTTCAAAGTAAAGTTTTTTCAGTTTGAGTTTGAAAGAGGAGGTAGAGAGAGAAGAGCGAAGATCGACTGGAAGAGCGTTCCATAGAGGACAGATACGTACAAAGTAGGAAGAACGAAAAGTCGAGGTACGGGCAGGAATTAAGCGTAAGTCTAGACCAGAGGAGCCGCGACGAGTTACAGATCTGTTAAATAGTAGAATGTCAGAGGTGTCGATCAAAATTTCACCTTTAAGACAGCGGAATAGAAAAAGCAGGTCAAGATATTCAAGGAAGTAGCAGAGAGGAAGAAGATTTAGTCGATGAAGTCTCGATTTGTAGTCCAAGTCGGAACCGTATAAGATGAGACGCATTTTGGCACTGCTTCCTACAACAATAGGTTATTAGTTCCTTTTACCAACCTGTTAACGAAGCTGCTACAACTACTCTGTCTCCATTGAAATATGGCCACACCTGTATACCTTTGGTACCTGTTTCTGGTATCCATCCAATCCCTCTAGTACTTGCATGGCATGTTTTGTCTCCTGCCGAGATGACAGCCAGCTGGGAGGATGTACCAATGTTAAGAACTATGGTGGTTGGGATTCAAACAAGAGAAGTTAATTTTTGGCATTTATATAGTAACAGTCACAATAAATTATTACTTACACTGCTAGCATTATGCAAGTCTCTTCTATTCCACTAATTTATATAATATGAGCACAGCCATGGCATAACATGGTTCAACATCACTGGGTTAGGGTTTCCGTTCTAAACCCAGCCATTTTGTGCCATGTTTACCATGGCATCATGCTCATAGAGAAATTAGCAGAATAGAAGGGACTTGCTAGCAGTCTAATTATTACTGTGCATTAATTATTGTTTACATTAATTTTATAATAAAAAAAAGGGGATCATCCCCACAATTTCATTGGATGAAATGTTGAGTCATGGTTGCCACCCATCAGAAAAAAATGTTTTCACTGACCAGAAAACAATTTTCACTGACCATAATAAGGCAGTCTGACAATCCCTTGTCCAAAACAAGTGTCATTATCAAAACATGTAGCCTCCCCTTGCAGACACTTTAAGGCATGAAGGGCTGTTGTGGCAAACTAAAAATAGAATTCCCTGACTTTGAAAAAAAAATTCCCTGACCTGTGGCAACCCTGATTGTGATTTATTTTAAATACTGGTAAATGCATGTTCAAGCACAAGAATTTTTTTCAAAATCCAGCCAGCCAGCAACAAGACTTTCTGTAAACTACTTCAACATGGTTTTTCTTTTTGTTAAATTTAAGTGCAGAACATAATAGCTATAAAAAAGACAACTTGCTACCTGCATTTGTTTTATCCCCAAGGCATGCAAGAACAGAGCACTGAAAATCCCCTAGGGCTACTCCCACAGGTGTGCCTTTTGGTATACCATGATATTCTTTTTGCAGGTGACCAGCAATTGTCCCAGGCTCTTGTACATCAGGCAGCAGATATACTGGAAAACCAGCAGACTGCAATCTGGTCATGAAGATAACAGTAACGATAATAAGGTTCAATCAAATAGCACTGCAAAACACTACCTTACACACACTAAGGTCTGGCCGGCCTTGACCTCACGCATTGCATGTGGCAACCATGGGACAGCTGTTTCGTCTTAGTTAGGACTCCTCAGAATGGCATATAGCCACAGTTTAGCCAATTTAAAGAGTAAATTGGCTTAAACTGTTACTCCTGAGGCAAGCTCTCGATAGAAAGCTGATTTAAACCCCAGCCCCAACACATGGGAGCTGTGCATGGCTGGGCATGCTGACAGTGCTAGTGTGTGGATATATAAAGGATGATGGTGATAATGATCATACCGTAATAGTAAATTAGATGCCCTAATCATCAAAATAAGAAAGAAAAATATTGGATTAATTTACAATTATTTTGCTATCATTATGTTGTAAAATAATTTGTTATTGATCTGAGAAAGAGTGCTGGTCATGATCATCTACTAATTAACTTATTGTTTACTGACTCTGAACCTCACTAACACTCGCTGATCAGGTAAGGCATTGTTGCCATTTCTTTATGATAACTGGGATCCAGGATTTTCTGAGGGGGGTTTCTTGTTTTTCTTTATAAAAGGGATGGAGAGGAAGGGGGTTCGACAAAGAAAGTGGGTTTGATTTAGAAAAAGGGGGTTTGGTCGAATTTAGCAAATTTCCTCTGATTTTCTGTGGTGTGGACTCTTATTACTCGGGCTGCCTGTGGCAGCACCGAGTCTTAAAATGCAAGCGGTTATTTTTTTTGTTCTGTGCAGCAAAATTTCTGCGCATGCGTTAAATTGTGCATTAATTATTGGCGCTAATAGATTTATCTCAAGTCCAGTCGCCATCTTAAGATTCAGCGGATGCTATCAGCTTGTTTGGGGTACGTTTCGTAGGTTTTATGCCACATTTCATTTTACTCTCGGACATAATACATACTCGGAACCCGCAGTATAATAGAACAGCAGACTAAATTGTAAACGTGTGTTACATGAATATAAAGTAGTGTTTAAATTACATATATGCTTGGGGAGCAGAGAATGAAAGTCACCGCGCTACCGGCCACTCCTAAAGACTGCTAAATTCAACTAATAATTCTTCTCTTTGGTTAATATTACTAAGAGGATTTCAAATGAAAGTGTATTTCATCTTCAATCTCATGTGGCCCGAGTGAAAGCCCAGATGGGCTCTTGTTTGCCATGATTTACGTCATCACATGGTCAAAATTTGTTGTGGACTTATGAGGCACAGCCGAGTGAGTCCACAACAAATTTTGACCATGTGATGACGTAAATCGTGGTAAATAAGAGTCCACACCACAGAAAACCAGAGGAAATTTGTTTTTTTTACAACAATATTAGAAAACGTACAAGGAAGTTTCGTTACAAAGTGTGACAGCTTTGAAAGAGCCAGCGTTGTCTATAACTTTCTCACGTCAGCACCGTTGTCTGGACTCTCATTTACCACTGCACATCGACCAATCAGATCGAGAGATTACCGGCAATTGTGGTAAAAGAACACTTTCTTTGACTTCCGTGTCCTGTCCTGCATTTGAATTCTGCAATGCTGGCAAGTATGGACCAAAAATTATCCCATAATTCTGATTTTAAGTTTATTTTGCAATGAAATCACCTTTCTGTTTCCCATGCATCGATCATGACATCATAATAACCCCAGCTGACAGCGTTTTGAGTTGACATGACAGGCCTGTTCAAACCACACAACAGGGACACAACAAAATCCTGGACAGTTCCAGAACAGTCAAATGGACCCAGAAACTTAGCATCATTTGCTGCAAGCCAGAAGATAGTAGCGCATCCAAATCCTGTCGATATGGGTATACCAGTGTCTGAAGATGGTAAAGATGACAGAAACTCCTTTGAGCAACGGCCATCTTCCCAAGATAACAAATGGCTGACATCTTTATCATTCAATCCTTCTACTCTTTTGTTGTATTCAAGCCATTGAAGAGAGGACGCATAACTGCTTTTCCAAAACATACAACCGTGCATTTGACCACAAACCGCAACTTTTGAAATTCTAGCCTTATAACTCTCAGGAATTCTTCCTAAAGTCCTTTCCAGAGTTTGAAGAATTTTCTTGACATCTTGAACGGCATATTTCTGGCTTTCGCACGCGTACTCATCCTTACCAACTGAACTGTCTGAAGCCTTCGTTTCTGTTCTAAAGGTTTCAGTGGGCTTCCTTGTGCTGGAATCTAGAAGAGTTGCTTTGATTGAAGTTGTACCCAGATCTATGCCCAGTATCAAATGCTTCGAAGACATCATGCTGTATGCATGCGCGACACGTCGTGCCTTGCAAATCACTCCCTTGGCCTTGTGGTCAGGGGTGAGGAAAAACAATATTAAGTTGCGTGCTGTCTTTTATCCAAACTCTTCATTTGAACTGAAACCAATTGTATTTATTTTAACAATAATATTGAGAAAATAAAACGCAAGAAAGGAGGCAAAAGGGAATAATTATACTTATAAAAATGTTTAACTATCTACTGTCCCCTCCTATGTCAGTCCGTGCGCAAGACCTCGATGATTATACGGGCCACTTGACATACAAATTATTTGCAAGACCAAGAGGCAGCACTCGATCAGTTTAGTTGCTCAACATGAAGGTAGCGATCATAGGTTCTGGTGCTAGCGGCCTTGTGTCCATGAAATGCTGCTTAGACGAAGGTCTTCAGCCAGTTTGCTTCGAGCAAGAAGACTCGATAGGCGGCTTGTGGTATTTCAATGACGAGGAACGCCACAGCTCGGTTTACCGCTCAATCGTGATCAACACAAGCAAGGAGATGATGTGCTTCTCAGATTTCCCGATTCCTAAGGATTTTCCTCCCTTCTTGCATCACTCGTATGTGATGAAGTACTTCCATCTTTTTGCCAAGCACTTCGATTTATACAAATACATTCGGTTCCAAACCAAGGTTTTAGACGTGAAAAAAGCTTCCGATTTCGATCAAACGGGCAACTGGGAGTTGTTTTACACCAATCTCCAGGGTCCACATGCCAACGAAGTCAAGAAAGAGGTGTACGGCGCAGTAATGGTTTGCGTTGGACATCATTCAAGTCCCTATTGGACTTCATTTCCAGGGATGGACGGATTTCGCGGTGTTAAAATGCACAGCCATGCCTATAAAGAGTTTCGGGGATTCGAAGGAAAGACGGTGGTGGTCATAGGTAAGACGTGTGCTGGGGTTAATTACTTTTTAAAACGTTTTTATGAGGGGGAGGTACGACAGGTACTCAAACATTGAACCCCTCCCCCCCCCCAAACCAAGAACCTTTTTCTCTCCTCCCCCCTCCCCCACCCACCCAAATTCCCCCGAATAGTGGCAAATAGTAAATATTATTTAAAGATTAATACTTACAGAATGTAAGTCCTTCGACGAGTACGAAACTAGATAAACCTGATGAGAGAATCACACTGTCAACACTCACCATTTTGTTTTCCTTGTGTTATCAGTTCCATGTATGGGTTACCTGTGGCACTCAAAAGCAAGGCTGATTACAGGCGCATGAAGAGGAACAAGAGGCTGGCACTGCCAACCGAACTTGGCCCAAGATATCATTAGAAGGCAGCTTTGCCTAAATAATGAAGCAAACACGCTATTCCCCAAAAAAACGGAAAATAATAAGAAAGAACTAAAAAGAAATGTCTACAGCACAAGGCATTCCCAGGCGGTCTTTGGCGGATCGACCTAAACCACCAGAGGCCACAGGGAACCCAACTAGGTCTGTCAGGTGTACCATGACGTTTGCTGTTTTATTATTTTCTCATTTCGGCAAAGCTGCCTTCTAACGATCAGTCTTTGGCCCAAGTTCGGTTGGCAGTGCCAGCCTCTTGTTTGTCATCATCTTCATGCACCAGCCCTGTAATCAGCCTCACTTTCGAGTACCACAGGTAACCCATCCATGGAACTGAGTAACACAAGGAAAACAAAATGGCGAGTGTTGACAGTATGTTTCTCTCGTCAGGTTTGTCTAGGTCCGTACTCGTTGAAGGACTTACGTTCTGTAAGTATTAATCTTTAACTTATATTTACTATTCACCACTTGACGCTATTCGGATTTTCCAGAAATCTGAAAACAATAACTCTTTTGTTGTGTAACAATAGGGACAACACTGACGTTATTTATGAGATCCAAGGTGGCAGTGAACAGGAAACTCAAACGAGTATTATGGACAGGACCCCCTTGCATTTTTTGAAATAAAATTCGCCTAGTACACTTCCCTAAAACTGAATCCAAAATTATTCACTTCTACCCCCTCCCCCATATTTTTTTGGGGAAGCAGGGGCAGGTTTTATTTTGGAGGGGTATAGGCAAAGCATGCAAACATGACATAAAATGCACCAAAAAAATTAAAGAGTCTTAACAGTTTTGTCCAAGATTGTAGTACAGGACACAAACACAGCAACAGATTTAAACATCTACAGGGAACATTTGAAAACAAACACTGTTTTTCAACCGAGGTTCTGTTTAAAATACCTAATATGGAAGCTCAATGTTTTATTGATAAGTTTGTTATTATTTATTATATTCATTTTTATTAAATTTCTGGTTGGATTAGAGGTAGGGATAAGGGCCCGGGATAAGGGGCTTTGATTATTGATCTACATATTTTCTTCCATGTAATTTCATAGTCAAAGTTGTTGTGTATTCACTTAGCTAGTGTAATGTATGCTGATGTATCTTATGACATCATGGCAATTCATTGACGCGAGGTCTCCAACATGGCCTCTTGATTAGTTAGTTTATAACAACAGTTGCATGTAGCACCTTGTGACACCATTACCATTATTTTGACCATGTTGTGATGCAAAATGTCATAACTAAGAGTACATACATGTACCATGGTAAACTACAGGTATCATAAGTAGGGTAAATAGTGTTGAGTAGGGTACACAGTGGTTAGAGTACATACATGTACCATGGTAAACTACATGTATCATAAGTAGGGTAAATAGTGTTGAGTAGGGTACACAGTGGTTAGAGTACATACATGTACCATGGTAAACTACAGGTATCATAAGTAGGGTAAATAGTGTCGAGTAGGGTACACAGTGGTTAGAGTACATACATGTACCATGGTAAACTACATGTATCATAAGTTTGGTAAATAGTGTCGAGTAGGGTACACAAATTTAGTTATAATAGTTATAAATTCATGTTATTTATTCATTAAATGTCATTTCACAGTGAACAAACTTCACAAACAAAAGAAAGTCACCACAGTCATTGATTGAAGCATCATATTGCTTGATATATTTAAGAAATGAAACAGATCTTCCGTGTTTGCACAGGCTCATGCAAACCGAGGTAAGTTTGGGAGAATTCGAGACCAGAACAAACACGAGACTCTCGTGTTTGTACCTGCTTGAGAATTCTCCCAAACTTACCAAGGTTTGCACACGGAAAATCTGTTTCATTTCTTTTATAAAATAATAATTATTTTGATAAAAGAAGCACTTACGGTGCTTGTCTTACGGTGTGACATAATTTCCATATGAAAACATGGCTACCAGCCAATCAGAACGTGCGTACTATCTATTTTTTTAAAATATTGTTTGATATAGGTATTGGCAACTCTGGTGGTGACATTTCAGTTATTGATTGAAGCATCATATTATTTGATATAGGTATTGGCAACTCTGGTGGTGACATTTCAGTTATTGATTGAAGCATCATATTGTTTGATATAGGTATTGGCAACTCTGGTGGTGACATTTCAGTGGAACTCAGTCGTCATGGTTGTAAAGTGTACCTGAGCACACGCCGTGGTTCCTGGGTCTTTTCTCGTTTACATGACAGTGGTTACCCTATTGACCACTGGGCTAACACTCGTTTCATAAAAAGCATTCCAAATGCAGTGATGCAGCACATTTTCATGGCAGCTGTCAACAAGAAATTTGACCATGAACGTTTTGGATTAAAGCCAGACCATTCACCATTAAGCCAGCATCCAACGATAAACGATGACCTACCAAACCGTATTATGACTGGTACAGTAGTGATCAAGCCAAATGTCACACACTTTACACAAACTGGTGTTGTATTTGAAGATGGTACATCAGTTGAAAATGTAGATGTAGTCATCTTCTGCACTGGATATAACATTGGCTTCAATTGCATTGACATGTCCATTATTCCTGTTGATAACAATGATGTCACATTATACAAGTATGTGTTCCCACCACAACTACTTAAACCAACTTTGGCTGTGTTGGGTTGCTTTCAACCTCTTGGTGCTATAAACCCAGTGGTTGAACTCCAGGCACGTTGGGCTACCCAGGTGTTTAAGGGCACGGTCCACCTGCCACCACTCACTGCCATGATGGAAGACATTTGCAGAAAGAAGGAGGATTTGAAGAAAAGGTACTATGCTGCAAGAAGACACACAATACAAGTGAGTACTATATACAAGTAGTACATTACTATTATTAAGAAGTTTGTCAACTTGAGTTTACCAATATATTGTAGTGATAATGGATGACTAGTTCCTGTAAGAACTGGTGTTGGTCTACATCAACAGGGAAGATAAAACTGGTATAAACTTGATTATTAAGGTATGCTAACTACAGTGACCTCTCGCCTTGCGGACACCCCGTTATTACGGACAGCAGACAGATCCCTGGCGAAAGCTACAAGGGTTTGACTGAGAATAATTCCCGCTATTGCAGACTCTCGCTATTGCAGAAATAATTCCCGCTATTACAGAACTGCGGACACTTCACGCGGTTCCAACGTAACCAATCGAAGCCAAAGTTTATGTAAATCAGAACGAAATCTGTATCAGATTTACAGATCCCTCAACGCTCATTGATTTCCTTTGTTTTTGCTTCATGAATTGTTAATGAGTTCGATAAGTACTGTTTAAAATTAAATTCGAGGGCGAAGCCCGAGAATTTTTATACTAGATAAAACACGTGCTGTGAGGGTTTTAAACGGCTTCAAAAACGCTTTAAGAATGCAATGAAAGAAAGACGCACATCTCAAGGGAATGACATAAAGAAAATATTTTTTAGTAGGATGAAGTTTTATATAAAGTTCCATCCTAATTAGAAATTCACTGATAAAGACCCAAAATTTGCTGCGGGTTTATTAAATGACTTCAAAAACATTCACATGTAAAGACGGTATAAAGAGACCTTTTTTCAGTTATTTTGGCGATACGACTTATTTTGGCCGAGAAAATCCAAGCTAAAAGTTTATGTAAATTGGGATGAAATTTTATCAGGTATAAAATGTCTTCACAGTCATTGATTTCCTTTGTTTTTGCTTCATTAATTATTCATGAGTGTTTGGAATATTTTTTCTTACTTGGCCGGAAATGCGTCCTACCAAACCTTCCCACAATCCCTGGAAGTGAAATGAACAATGTCAGCTACAATTAGTTGATGCCGTAATGTCCTTCATAAACAATATCCCCCTATAAATGCTCCACCTTAGTGGACATTTGCATGGGGACTAAATGTCAATTATAACGTGGAGTTGTTTCTTCTAGAGCGCGGTCAATTTGCACTCGCAAGCGAGTTTAATAGGCTTGGGGAGAAAGTTAGTGAAACTGCTTGGGGAGAAAGTTAGTGAAACTGCTGCCAAAAGCAGAAAGTCACAGAGCAGCATCCGAGACGCTTTTTCGTGAAGGAATAACTTGGATATATGTATCTCGGTCTGACTGACTGAACTCGCAGTTTACACGGCCTAAGCGTTTAAACTAAATCAATCTCAGTACAGTACAGAAAGCTACAGTTCAAGAGCACGCATGTGATCATTACTTTGTTATAAATACCTCTCAAGACTCACTCTCGTAAGGTTGTGAAAAATTGGTAAGTTAATAGTGTTATCTACTACATGTACGTAAATAAAAATGTTTACGCTGTAATCACGTTTTTTCACGCACCCCGCTATTGCGGACTTTAATTATTACGGACACCAAATCACGGTCCTGAGGGTGTGCGCTATAACGAGAGTTGACTGTACCATGCCGATTTCAAGCAGTAGCCATTTGTCTTTTGCTCTGATGAAGGGCTAATGGTCAGAATATCTACTAGCTGCTACTAGCTTTCCATGGCAGTTACCATACCTTAATTAATGTTCAGTTGATTATACATGTACAAGTATGCTAGTGACATTCCTATTTATTATATACATTATATAATTCTGCTATCAATGCCCAAATATGGACAAGAATGCACCAAATATGAGACCGTATTTCGGGTAGTTACATGTACATAAAAATGGCTTCCTGTCACCATATATGGTAAATCTATCACCATATATGGTAAATCCAATTTCTCGAGCGTGCGTGCAAGGGTTTTGGTTATTATGGAAAGAAAATGTTGTTTCATTGATTGGTGTATGCTTGTCCTAGCTAGCCTACTTTGCAGGCATCTCTTCTCAGTATGCAAAATATTGTAGCATGTCAATGACATAATTCAATCCCCAAGACCACTAGGTCTAGTCCTTCCATCCTTCCTAACAATTTGATCTCCCCAAATATCCCCCTTCTTAATCAGGAAGCCCGAGGTGGCTGCAGAGGAGGCTTAAGCACCTTTTTTCAAGAGGGTTTTTCTTAAGATTAGTGCCCTCGTTTTTAACTTGCTTTTATATAAATACTAATCTAATTCAGAATCAACAAAAGATATTTAGCAACTCCTGGAACACAGGGCATCAAAAATGCCATATGGCCTGCTTGGGGTAAGGTTGAGGGGACACCATTTATGTTCAAGGTCTAATATTGTTTTAACTGTTGTTTTAGGTTGATTATGTTGCTTTCAGTGACGAGCTCGCTAATTTGATAGGCTGTAAACCCTCCTTGTGGAAGTTACTGTTATCAGACCCAGCCCTTGCATTCCACTGTTTCTTTGGGCCCTGTACTCCTCCCCAGTTCCGCCTGACAGGTCCAGGAGTGTGGCCTGGAGCTAGAGAAGCCATTATGAATGCAGACACCAATATTCATTTTTCAACAAAGTCCAGGATCCTAGAAAAGAAGAAGAAAAACAGCCTTGCATCTGGTGTGGTTCTTAAGATCGTCTTTGTTTTGGTGCTGATGCTTGCAGTGTTGTGGAAGAAGTTCTTGTGAATACATTCGAACCCTGTGAATACGGACACCATTACTAATGTAGTGTCGGTGTTACGTGGCTTTCACGTGAATGATCAGTCATGCACTGTACAAAACAAAGAGTTCTCAATGTACAGAGGAAGTTTACAGATGTTTCGCGACCTTTGAATTGTTGGAATTGCCTACTATTTTACGGATACATAGTTCTTTACGGATAAATGAAGGTAATTATCGCTTGCTAACCTCAAAGCCTATGGCCTCGACAATCAAAGCTGTTCCCGATTTACCGAAGACTATTTGCATGGAAGACAGGAAAGCTGGATAAAAATAGGAGATACCTCGTCTTGGCTTCATGTAGCTAGAGGAGTGCCACAGGACCGCTGTTCTTTAATATATTCATGAACGATCTCTTATATTTTATCACGTCAAGTTAAAGCCAACGCGTATGCTGACGACCAGCAAATCTATAGTTCAGACGAGGGTCATGGTACACTTATAATTAACTGTAGATTACGACATGAATTATAATGGCAGCTGGGTGGCGCAGTGTGTAAGCTCTCACCTTCTGTGACCTGTGTTCAACACAGCGTCATATGTGAGTTGAGTTTGTTGATTCTCATCCATGTTCCGAGGGTTTTTCTCCGGGTTCTCCAGTTTTCCTTTCTCCGTAAAAATGCACATGTGAGTTGAGCGTTGAATGCAGAGAATATATGAATGTAGTAAGGAGTAAAGGCGAAAGGTATTCATTTTTCTAGCGCAAATTCTATATGAATATATTCAAATGCTCTGTGGCGCAATGTGCTGCCGTGCAGTTTACAATCGTTAGTGATTGTTAGTATCTCAGAATACCAGGCTGTTGTATTGAGAGACAATCCCCTACTCTTTCTCGAAATAACAACAGGTTCTTTCCCATCCCTCTAATATAGATTAGAAGAGGAAGGAGACAAGGCCAATAGCTTATACGTCCCTGCCCAAGGACGCAGCCGGGATTCGAACCCCTAACCTCTCGCACTCTAGACCGTGCTCTACCAACTGAGCTAACCAAGCATTCTTTACACACACACTCCGCCTCACCATTAGCAGGATCTGATAGTGTTCTGATTAGATATTTCAACCATTCCTACTTTTTATAATGTAATCGAAGGCCTGATGTTTTAACCGTGTATAAATAAAGTAAGAGAAGTATAATTTTCTCTGATTTTTTTAAAGTTCGATGAAATGATTTACATGGTGGTTCCATATCTCGTTTATAAAGGATTTCCTCATTAAAATGGAATGAAACAAGCACTTTCTACAAACTTTATTTCAGAATATTCATCCCAATTGATCACCAGTGTATCTATATTCTACAACACACGAGAATCCTATGTGAGGGAGGCTCATTCAGTTGCCGCAGAACAATGGATTCTGCTATAGATGGTTTGCACTCAATCCCCAGAGATTCAAAGGGCATGGTGGCCATGTTGGTGTACAGAACAAAAGAAGCTAACGAAGAATCTATTGTTAACTGTACACCAACATGGTGGCTATGACGTCACGTGCAAAGGGTCTATAGTCAGTTAGCTGAATCATTACTTAAAACGTATGAAGATATTAATATATTTGGCATTAACGAATTTAATTTTAACAAGCATACTATCAAACATATGTGATATGAATAATCAACTTCAAAAATCAAACGTTTTAGAAATCTTGTATCAAGTATAAACACTAAACTTCGCTTTTATAAAGCTTTTGTACTTTCATATTTTCAGTACGGTAGTAGTGTATGGCATTAATGCGGGGCTATAAAGCTTATAAAGCTGGATTCAATGCTGATAATTGTGTAAATCACCTGAATCTATATTTTTTCCAGGGGTGAATATAAATAAACTAAAGTTAGGAAAATAAATACATTGATTCGTGCAAACTAGACACTAGACTTCAGCCGATGATCCGCGGTTCGACATTTGTTGGCAAGTCGATAAAAACCAAGAGCGAGAAGTGTAATATTTTATGTTTTAGCATAACCATGCCACCATTCTATCAACTTAGCGGATCGAGAAAACTATGAAAAAAACTCGCAAAAAAGTATTTTGTCTGCAGCTAGCGCGCATGGTAGACTATTGAACAACTATTCACCGAAGTGGAGGTGAATAGTAAGCAATTATAGGACGAGGCTGAGCAAAATATGATGAATTGTCTTGGCGAGCTACCAGTTATTTGCCGATATACAATGTATACAATATATATTTCCTACCAAAGAGTTACTGTAGGTTTTCTCCTATACACTTCCTTAACTAAGCGGCAGCCAGCATTCTATATCTATTAGGTATACCATAGGCACACCACAATAATGAAGTGAAAACTATAGTAAAACGTGATTACATATTGTTTGTGAAGTGAAAACAAGAATAAAACGTGTTTTACGTACTTTTTGTGAATTTGTCATTCTTTTACCCTCCCTCCCCCCCTCCCCCTACTTTTAAGACTGCTCAATTCAAATTCAAACTATAACGAATATCCATTTTATTATAGTTAATAACAATATGTGTGTGAGAGAGAGAGGAGGGTAATGGATAAGTTTCTGTTTGGGGACTCTGCCACTGAGCCGGCTACACAGCCTCCATTGAGATATGCATATATATGGTTAGGGAAGGTACGTTTTTTATTGGGGGAGGGCTGGGGCTTCAGATGGGAGGGTCATCAGAAAAAAATTGGAATTGGAGGGTCAAGCCTTTTTATTTTTAAAGTTCGGCTGTTAAATTCGCCAGTTCTTAAGCTTCTTCAAACAGAAAGAAAAACAGTGAAAGTATCCAACATTCATGACATCCTGTGTATTTTAATTTTACACAATGTGGTTCTTTTGTCAACTTATCTTCCTAAATACAGTATACATGCAATTTCTCGTTAGCAGGCACTCTAGTTCGAACTGTATATAAAGACCTATTCAGAATTCCTAATAGCATCGACATTGATACTCCTGACAATATTAAAACAAAAATATGTGTACACTCTGGTGTCTCTTTCAAACTCTTCGCACTCGCCACAAGCACATTTTCCCCGATCAAGTCCTATAGTGCGAATATTTGCCCATAGCGAATTGATTCTTTGAAAATCCCACCGACATGTGAGCCAAGTGGCTTCCGGGCAGTAAAGTGACCGATATAAATAACGTTAATTAAACATACATTCGCTATATCGTGGTATATTATATATATCGGGTTTGGATGATTGTTTTTGTTTGCAGGAATGACACCTGAATTATATTCTATTCAAATATTTTCTATTCCGCCTAGTTTTTGCGTAGTAGCCCACGTAGCGGCTCTAAAGGAGGGAGGTAAAGATTTCCACACATGGTTCATAAAATAACGAGGGGATTTATTTGGTGGGGGAGGGTCACGTGTTCTCTTGATGTCTTTAATGGAGGGTCATGAATTTACCTTCTCTAATTTTTGAAGAAATCAGATTATGTGCTCCCTAACCTAACCCCAGTCCTCCTCTTCTCTCCCGGAGTCACAGGTAACCCAATTCACGATTATTTTAATCTGATTTCGACGAAAATTAGGCCTAGGGATGCCTGCGGAGGCAAGTTGGCGGAGGAGGCTAGAAAAGGGGTGGGCCACGATTTTTTTTTTTCAAATTCCTCACGGCCCTCCCCCTTAAAACGTTCCCCTTCCTTTAGGTATGGATGATGCCGGAACAATGGATCTTAATCATCCCCTATTCTTAATTATCAATCCGTCGAACAAAGGCCAGTTAGAATAGAGATTAAAATTCGCATAATATACGAAATTCGATATTATACGGGTCCAATGTTTATTATACGGGTCACTTGACATACGATACCGAGGTTTGCAAGAGGCAGCACTCGATCAGTTTAGTTGCTCAACATGAAGGTAGCCATCATAGGTTCTGGTGCTAGCGGCCTTGTGTCCATGAAATGCTGCTTAGACGAAGGTCTTCAGCCAGTTTGCTTCGAGCAAGAAGACTCGATAGGCGGCTTGTGGTATTTCACTGATGAGGAACGGCACAGCTCGGTTTACCGCTCAATCGTGATCAACACAAGCAAGGAGATGATGTGCTTCTCAGATTTCCCGATTCCTAAGGATTTTCCTCCCTTCATGCCTCACTCGTATGTGATGAAGTACTTCCATCTTTTTGCCAAGCACTTCGATTTATACAAATACATTCGGTACCAAACCAAGGTTTTAGACGTGAAAAAAGCTTCCGATTTCGATCAAACGGGCAACTGGGAGTTGTTTTACACCAATCTCCAGGGTCCACATGCCAACGAAGTCAAGAAAGAGGTGTACGGCGCAGTAATGGTTTGCGTTGGACATCATTCAAGTCCCTATTGGATTTCATTTCCAGGAATGGACGGATTTCGCGGTGTAAAAATGCACAGCCATGCCTATAAAGAGTTTCGGGGATTCGAAGGGAAAACAGTGGTGGTCATAGGTAAGACTTCCCCCGGGGGTACTTGAGGGGGAGGTATAACAGAGACTCAAGTGCGAGGTGCAACAAACAACCATCTGCTAAAAACAATTCCTCCCCCAGCCCCCCAAAATACTTCCCAGAATATACTTCAGGGTTGTCGCTAGGATGTGGGGTATAAGGTCAGACAAGATCAGAAATCGGGAAAAGTGGGTAAATATTTGGTGGGAAAAATTGTTCTAGACTACGAGGGTGAGCATGTTTATATTGTAACCCTGTGAGTGACAACCAGGGACTAAATATAATGGTAACTTAATCGGATTTTAAAACAAAGTTTTCAGCCCCGTCGAGAACCCCCCCCCCCCCCCCCCCCCTCCTAAAGATACCCTGAACGCCTCCTAAAACGTCCTTTGATCCACCCCTGTTATATATCAAGCCTTCCATTAAGTAATTAAATATGTCAGATCATTTATGAAATTTTTGGCTCGATTTTTCGTTTGTTTTTCTTGGGAGATGGAGCATCATTGAATGGAAGCAATATACCTTTACCACAATTATTTGTTTTCTGTCCAAACTTAATTGCTCTGAACAAGGCTGATCAGGCAAGACTTAATGAAATGCTATTTACGACTGCGAGCTCGAGGCTTCTATCGGCTGGTCAGCGGTTGGCAAGGAGAGTACAATCCCGAGTTAACTATCATTTATCAAAGTCGATAGACAGTCTAGTTGTTTTAGCGTAACCAAGCCACCGTTATATCAACTTGGCGATCGAGAAAACTAGCATGCAAAAAAAGGCATTTTTCTAAGTGATTTTTGTCTGCAGCGCGCAGATCGGACTATCTATCATTAGTATAAACCAACTACGTGGACTATTACAAATCCTGCATTCTCATTGGCTACCCTACCCTATCTATTTGTGAGAAAAACCGCACGCATCAGTCACGAATTTTTTTTTTTTCAACTTCAATTTGTTTCTTTCTGTTATTTTGTACTGTCCGACTAGTTAGTTTATACTAAAACAATTAGACCTCTCACCCTCATGGGCTACGAGTTAAATAGTCCATTCGGCTGCGCCTCATGGGCTATTGACCATTCGAGCTTCTTAATTAGACCGTGTCTGGCTAGCCAATCAGATGGCGAGTTTCCCAATAGACTGTCGCTGGGTTATGCTAAACTGCAATATAAAATGTTTATTAGTCTGCATAGTTTATCCTAATTTTCTCGTTAAATACGATAGTACGTATACCGGCTGGACAGTAGGAGCAAACGTGAAAGAATCACTGCTATATAAATAGTTTATTTGATTTATAAAGTTGTTTCCAGATATTTCCCAGCATTTAATAATTCAGTTGATCATATAACTTTTAATTTCATGTGTGATTTGTAAAAATAAATCTATGTTGATAATTGCCACAGGTATTGGCAACTCTGGTGGTGACATTTCAGTTATTGATTGAAGCATATTGTTTGATATAGGTATTGGCAACTCTGGTGGTGACATATCAGTGGAACTCAGTCGTCATGGTTGTAAGGTGTACCTGAGCACACGCCGTGGAGCCTGGGTTATATCTCGTTTGCATGACAGTGGTTACCCTATTGACCACTGGAATAGCCGTCGCTTTTTACAAAGTCTCCCACGAAGAATGAAGCAACACCTTATTCTTGCAGCTGTCAACAAGAAATTTGACCATGAACGTTTTGGATTAAAGCCAGACCATCTTCCATTTAGCCAGCACCCAACGGTAAACGACGACCTACCAAACCGTATTATGACTGGTACAGTAGTGATCAAGCCAAATGTCACACAATTTACACAAACTGGTGTTGTATTTGAAGATGGTACATCAGTTGAAAATGTAGATGTAGTCATCTTCGGCACTGGATATAACATTGGCTTCAATTGCATTGACAAGTCCATTCTTCCTGTTGATAACAATGATGTCACATTATACAAGTATGTGTTCCCACCACAACTACTTAAACCAACTTTGGCTGTGTTGGGTTGCTTTCAACCTCGTGGTGCTATAAACCCAGTGGTTGAACTCCAGGCACGTTGGGTTACCCGGGTGTTTAAGGGCACTGTTCACCTGCCATCACAGACTGCCATGATGGAAGACATTTGCAGAAAGAAGGAGGCTCTGAAGAAAAGGTACTATGCTTCAAGAAGACACACAATACAAGTGAGTACTACAAGTGGTACATTACAATTATTAAGAAAACGTTGTCCCCCCCCCCCCCCCCGGGGCCCCCTCGCTATCTCTTGTATTTGGCCTTTTTTTAGGGTGGGAGGAGAGTCAGCTGTTTTCTCAGGGTAAGTAAGAGTTTCATACCTCGAACCTTCGGTTCTAAGCCCTTAACATCCCGAGGGCCGACTGACTTATATCACATTTGGCGAGGTTTAAAACTGAGTTGTAAACTCCCTGTAACAGTCTATTGTTGAACGGGTTTATACCCGAGGTTCACCCTATGGTGAACAAAGAAAACCGTGTCAATGTGATATAAGTCTACTTTGATCCCAGCTGACTCTTGTTAAAACTTATTTTGCTTTCATTCAAGGAGACTGCAAAGGTTTATTCATCAGATCAGTGCACTCTTAACTTTTAACCATATGCATATTGCTATAAGGACTGATTGATGCTGAGATAATTTCCAAGCATTTTAGTGTTTTTTTAGTTGATGCCGGCATTTTTTATTTTTGGAGAATTAAGATTTGTTTGATTTCTTGATTATGCCTTTTCATTCTCTGTAGCTAGTAGAAGTAGGGATACTATTTTCAGCCATTATCAGTGATTTTTGATCAGCATTCCGGCACAAATTTTTTTTTTTTTCACAAACCCCAGGCATGGCCAAAAAAATCTTTATTTTGGAGAAGTGTTTAATTTCTTGGTCTAATATTAGTTTTAACTGTTGTTTTAGGTTGATTATGTTGCTTTCAGTGACGAGCTCGCTAATTTGATAGGCTGTAAACCCTCCTTGTGGAAGTTACTGTTATCAGACCCAGCCCTTGCATTCCACTGTTTCTTTGGGCCCTGTACTCCTCCCCAGTTCCGCCTGACAGGTCCAGGAGTGTGGCCTGGAGCTAGAGAAGCCATTATGAATGCAGACACCAATATTAATTTTTCAACGAAGTCCAGGATCCTAGAAAAGAAGAAGAGAAACAGCTTTGCATCTGGCGTGGTTCTTAAGATCGTCTTTGTTTTGGTGCTGATGTTTGCAGTGTTGTGGAAGACGTTCCTGTGAATATATGTACTGAATGGTCTCAACACAGTACTATTATTATTAACCGCTGAATGACTGCAAGACAATCTGCAATCTGATTATGCAGGAGTTAACTTAAATCATACCCCTATAATCCCGTTTTTTTTTGGGGGGAGGGGGGGGTGTTGGGGTATAAGTTGATACCTGCATTAGCAAAGAGCGGTTGGATAAAATCGTTAATTTTGTAAGGGTTGTTAACTCGCTCCGAGGATCTTGGTGATATCGATGGGTGCAGCCCGAGGAGCGAGTTAACAACTGAATTAGTCAGATTAGTACGATTTGAGGTTTTCTCAGCACAGGGGAGATGTGGGGCTGATTTAGTTGATGAGGTCGCCTATATATATAAACAACCCGCTACCGGGTTTATGGATAATTTAGTAGTTATGAATACCCAACGAGAACAAAGAAAACCGAATCAAATTGATATTAAGTCAGGGTTATATTAACTCGCTCCGAGGATCTTAGTGATATAGAGTGGTTTTCTCTATATCACTAAGAGTGGTTTTCTCAGAAAATAATTCAAGAGTTTGCATTATCCCTTTGGGATCAATTAGGAGTTCTATAAATACCACTCCTTCATACGTTCATACCACTTGACGTCGCATTTCAGCAGCGGCCTTAGTTCTCTCTCTCTTATAGTTTGAGTTAATAGTACGTAACAGTAACTGTCTCTGAGTACGTATACAATTGCAATAACTTGTAATAAACGATGCTGTCAGCTGTGCGGCTCCCTTCAAACGTTATCATTATTCATATGTAGAAAATATAAATACTTTCTATTTGGCTGAGCGTAGCGAAAGAAAATAGAATTAGAATTGTTCTGGATTTGTTCATGGCTTTCTTAAGGAAAACTTGGGGGAGGGGGATTTGTTTTGTTTTGAGTAAATAGGAAAAAAGAAGGTTTTATGAAGAATTAAAATTGAGGGTTGATAATCAATAGATGGGCACCAAATTTGTCTGCTATCAACCAGATGTGCTCTCGAGTGGATAGTAAAGTATTTAGGAGTGTACTAAAAAAAATTCCCTCTTTTTATTTCACCTCCATTCTCACCCTTTTCCTACACATTTAACTATAATCCCCCCTTTTAAGTACATTTATCGGCCTGGCACCCGAGGTGAATAAATTCCATACTACCGCCGAGTGGAAAGAGGTCTATTTTTTCACAATGGCGAGCTTTTAACAATATCTCTTTTCATAAATCATTAGGAAGCATTAGTTGCCTGGTTCATTGTTGCAAGAAATCACCCTTCAAAGGGCTTATCATTGTTTTTTTTCTCGGTTCTTTCAACAAATGAAACTTATAGTGGAATGGATAGGACATACGACGGATAACTACAAAATGGAGGGATCGACTTCCGTCCAGGACACATGCCGTTATTTGTTTCATGCCCTCATTAAATATTTCTCCGTACGTAAAGAGTAAGGAGAATTTAGGAAAGTGTGAGGAGAACATGTCGAGGACCAGGGGAATTCGGTAGGTAGAAAGTTCGGTAGGTAGGTAGGTACTCTATTTCATCACGGAGTCTCCTCTGTAAGATAGATAAGATAAACTTTATTTATACACGTTATCCTATCCAACTAACAGCTGGTTTCCAATAAGGACGTGTCACTAATGATATTCACAAATATATAAAAATACAATTAAAAATGTCCACTTCAATTAAAAAGGACCTACCTATAACTACCACTAAGTGTAAATACTATAATGGCTAATAATATAGAGGTTGTCAATCAAATCAATCTTGATCTAATCTAAGATTTATAAAATTGATTGGCCCATGGGATAAAGTAAAGTATTGAAAATTAAGTTATTAAATTATTAAACGAAGCCAGCGACTCGCAACTACGAGCTTCATTCGGTAAAGTCTAAAACATACAGATGCTCTTTCGGAGAGCCGTGAATGTAACACTGATAAATGTAACAGCATAAAAATATAATAAAAATCCGCTACTAACTATTAACTAATGATATAACCTAAGCAATCGCATTCCTAAGAAAAACGTTAGCTAGCCTGTCATGTAAAAGTTTAACAAAAACATACAAGGCTACTAGCTAAAAAGCAGGAATGCTCTTGTCTAGTAACTACGTAAAATCTATGACTAACTTAATAATCTGCTAAGTGCATGCTTAAGATCTACTGGAAATCTAGTAAAAATCCTATATAGAACTCATAATTGGTTACTAAATTGCGCAATACTTGTGCATTGCAGTGGTCACTAGATAGACTATTCCCGGCACAGTATGGCCCTTCTGTAGGAAAAGCTTTTTTCAAAGCTTCAGTATAAATAAACTATCGTCAGAACGGCGCAAGCTATAGGTATGTATATTGCTAGTTTTAGTGAATAGTTGAGAGATATATTGCGGAAGCTGGCCGTTCATAGTTTTAAACATAATAGTAGATAGCTGGTGGTGGCGTCTTTCGGCTAGATCTTTCCAGCCAATATTTTTTTAAATATCTTCCGATCTAAAGTCATAATTAGAGTGCATGGGTAATGATTCTGGCCGCCCTATTTTGGAGTTTCTGAACTTTTATAATTTTGGGATAGACCCTTGCCCATCAGTTGAGCCCCAAACAGAACTACAATGTCCAATAGTCCAGGAACAATTATAAATAGTAATTAGAGTAGTGATCGGCACAAGTGGTCGGAGACTTTTTTAGAGAGAATATTGATATGAGATTCCCATGTGAGAAACTCATCAATATGAACACCTAGACATTTGTAGGATTTGACTCTCAATTTGGCAACCATTTGTGTTGATATCTAGATTTTCTGGAAGCAGGGCAAGTTTATGGCGTGTACCCAAAAACATACATTTAGTTTGAGTGGTATTAAGACTAAGTTTATTTGCATTTAGACATGCATGAACGTTTGCTAGGTCATTGTTGATAGTATGCGATAATTCATCCGGGCTGCTAGTAGCCTGCTATGCAGACGTATTTTTTCACTCATAAATTCGAAGAAAAAAGTAACGTCTGCTTACCCGAGCGCTTAATTAATTTCCAATATGCAATCACAACGTCAGCACGTTTTTTTCTGCGCAATCAAAGTTTAATTGGCGCGCCATGCTCTCCTATGATTGGTTAATGGCAAATGTATTGTCTGGATTCCTTTTAGGCTACGGTTACACAGTACCGGACGAATGTGGATCCGTATCAAAATTCGTACGGTTAGGCCTTTCGTTTACACTGATACCTGCTATCCGGACGAATTTTAGACCGCCTAACCGTACAAGTTTCAGACCTAAAAAAAGCAGGTACAGTTTCGGTCCTGTACCGGTTACAAATTGTACCGATATCGTATAAACACTTTGACCGGTTTAATTTTGTACCGACTGCGCAGTTTAGGCTTGGGACCAAGTTAAATTTGGTCTGCCTAACTAGCTTAGTTACTATGGCTTCTACAGTTCGAGTGATTATATATTTTCAGCTGTATTTTCATCAAAAGAGGACGGCTTGACAAGGAAAAATATGAGATCCCAACTAGCGGTTGTTATGCTTGCCTTGGTTTTAGGTTTAACGGGTTTGATGGCAAATGGCGCTGAAAACGACAATTTATCGAACAAGGAGACGAAGATGTATACTTATGTTAAACTCGGACAGCTCTCATGCAGTTAACAGAAAATACAAGAAATAAGAGGAGATTTTGGATACGATTTTGCTATTATTCTGTCCCTGGGGGGGGGGGGGGGGGGGGGGGAAGGGGGGGGGGGTACTTACATGAAAAATGGGTATGTATGTGAGGCTCAAATCCTCAATCAATCAATCTTTATTTAGACACGGTGTGGCTCATCAGGTATAACATTTGGAGTAAAAGATAAAATAATTATATTAATTATAGTGATATAAACTACTACTAACATTATGAAACTAATAATATTGGTATACTAAAATATTACTTATAAAAAACTACTAATATTGGTATGCTAAAAATACTACTATATAAAAGAATTATAATTCTACTCTGACCCTGACCCTGTTTGACCCAATCCGAGCTCCAAAACCCTGATTGCCCCCTTTTTTGGGGGAAAAACCCTGATTGCCCCTTCTTTAAATTGTTTTCAAAACACGGTCGGATATATACCCCGGCCGGTATACCGCGTACCCGGATTGCATGCAAAATATGGAACATTTCAAGTCGGGACGTGTCATTGGGAAAACAAATCAGCAGATGAAGTACATAGATAAGTACTGAAGTACGAATTCGCGGCGTCACGATGTATGGGAACCTAACTGCTTGCATGTGGGCAGGCGATCAAAATGCGGCAACAGAATGTCTTTTTTTGAGATAGTAGCTAAAAAAAACTGAACCCTAACTGCCTAAAAAATACTGAACCCCGACCCTGACTGCACCCAAATTATACTCAAATCCTGATCCTGATCTGCCCAAATCAGGTCAAAACCCTGACCCTACCTGCCCAAACCGAGCTCAAACAGGAGTACTCCCCCCCCGGTATTCTGTCCTTTGTAAAAACACTTAACGTTTCCTTGTTCGGAAAACCTTCTGCATTCATGTCATTCATTGAGTCATCGTCATCTTTGATCTCTCGATAATTAAATTGGTCCAGAATATCGTCATATTTAGTTATAACGGTAGCCCAATCTAGACCCCGAGAGACGACTTTTCCGCCTTGTAATCGATAATTACAGATAGCAGAAGCGATAATTCTTCGTCTGTCCAACAGAAGTTGTAGCTTTTCTCCGCAGCAGTCTTTAGCTTTGCCGCCATTTTTTTCCTGATACACTCATTCTGCGCATGAGCACATGGCAAAAATATCTGACCTGGCTATATTTATCCGGTACAGTGTAAACGTATCCGTAAAAGGATAAAAAAATGAACGGTGCAGTGTACAGAGACGTACCGGTACACTCTTGTACCGGTTTCGAATTCGTCCGGTACTGTGTGACCGTAGCCTTAAATGCAACATTACGTCACTTTCCAGGATATGGAATGTAAAATCTGATTGGTCCATAACACAATGAGGTGTGCATATTGGAAACTAATTAAGCGCTCGGGTAAGCAGACGTTATTACTTTTTCTTCGAATTTATGAGAGTGAAAAAATACGTCTGAATAGCAGGCTAGGCTGCTAGAGGCATATGTAAGACTTTTGTCATCTGCGTACAAACGGACATTAGATACTAGTTTAGAGTTTGGTAAATCATTTATGTACAACAGAAAAAGCAAGGGGCCCAGGGTGGACCATGCGGAATACCGCATGTGATTATATTTGGATCAGAAAGAGTGCCATTGACCAGAGTTCTTTGTGAACGCTGGGACAAGTAGCACGAAAACCACGTTAGGGTTTTGGGTTGCACGCCATAGAGCTTCAATTTAGATGTCAGAATAGAATGGTCAATGGTATCAAAAGCCTTTTTCAGGTCTAGGAATAGAACAGCATTAATTAGGCCATTGTGACAAACCATTCATTTATTATATCCAATAAAGCTGTCAAAGTAGAGTGCAGTGGTCTAATTTGTTTATGACGTATTATATATGTGTGACGTTACTGGGTCCGAGTTTTATGTAAAAAATATGAAGAGACGACTCGGCTAATAAATATTAATCAGGGTTATTAACGAAATACTATTACATGAAGAATTAAATCGCGGCTCAAAGTCTGGAATAATGGCTACAAACAACATGATAGGTTTTACAAGGTCAGCCTCGAACTGAGCAGTTTCAGAACGAGGTTAGAGCAGCAAAAAACAAAGGTTTTTGACCTCCTAGGAATCAACATGGCCACCATGTGAGACGAGTCAATTGTGCAGACAGACTTCGGTGCTTTACGACAACCCTCCGGACGAGCTGAATGATTTTTTTATCGTATCAGACAAATATCTGAAATCACTCATGGGCGATATTTTAAATTTACGCCAAATTGCACTCGCCTGGAGGCTCGTGCCATTTTGGCACAATTTTCAAACATCACTCGTGATTGTAGATCGTTTATTGCATTCGTATTCATGATTATCTATACTTACTGATTTATAAGTTCTATTTACTGTGACGAAATTAATTAGCCATATATGTTATTACCTAGTTCAGTTAAGTTTATGATACAAAAAAGGCTATGGGAAGGACTTGACAACAAATGTATGGAAGAGACCAAGAAATATATGGATCTCTCCAGAGTCTAAACCAGGGTAGGTACTTCGTCTGACGTACCGACCTATAGTATTGGGAGAGGGGTGGTCCGATAGGGCGGCCAGCCGCTGGTTAGATACCGGGAAGACTGGGCACGAGATTGGTGACCAGCCACAAGAAGTCGGGTTGCGTACCGGCGTGAAAAATATCTCGCTATCCACTTCAGACATACAGCTGTTTCAATTAATGTTGTCTGGAAGATAGGGAATTGGACACGAGGGAATAGGGTATTTGGGATTAGGGCATTCTCAGACGTAATTGAATTATGGTCCTGAACGACTTAGTCTACTTCCCGGAGGGGACTCCCTTATGTGAGGGGTACATGGATGCTCGTCGTACCTTTTAGGGATCAAAATCAGGAGTTTGGTACCACTTAGGGTATCCACCATCAAACACAGACATTTCTATGTAAAGCGGTACCTTTTAGGGGTCGGGTGTCAATTGAACAAAAAAGCTGTTGTCAATTTACATTTTTATTATCTTTTAGGGGTCAAAATAAGCTTGAGCCACGCCCATTTTAGTACCTCTTAGGGGTCAAATCGAAAATGTCCGACGAGCATCCCTACCCCTTTTATATGGAAGCCCCCCCCCCCCCCCCGGGGGGGGGGGGTGTACTTAGCTTACGATTTATTTATCCATGTTCAGCCTGTGTTCAGCCGTACGATATTTTTAAAATGCCTTATTCTTTAATGCCATATTCCCTAATAGCTATTCCCTAATACCCTATTCCCTATCTCCCAGACAACATTAATTATTGAAATAACTGTATGCTTTCATGTGAGTGAGACCTTCAAAGACAAGAAAGAGGCAAGTTGAATGCGCGCGAATAATGTCTCGGAAATGTCATGGCAATTCAAAGTAATCCATTTCCGTTTCTGTGGATTATATCCTGTCTACGTTGGTGCTAAAGTGGAATCCCTAAAGTGTACTTAGCACCTCATCACCATGGACTGGGGGTTGGTGTTTTGTTCACTCCCACAATCAACTTCCTTTTGTTTTTATTTTTTTTGCGGATATTGCCCCACTCATGGTTATGAAAGAACTGATTGAATTTGTTCGTTGAAGCATAAGGCAATCTTCCAAAACAAAATAACAGACTGAATATTAAGTATAGGTAATTCGTTGTCTTCCTGAGAAACCTGATCATGAACTGTGATACTCCAAAGGAGTCATCTACCGACTGGCTTTTTGTTAGTACACTCCTAGACAATTCTATCAAGGATTTTATCAAAGTGGGGGTTGAGCGAGAATCCGCAAAAACACTATGGGATTTCGCTTCTTGCCTCCCCCTTCCCCAAAAAATCAAAGCAAACAAATCAGTAGCAACTCTGCCATAGCAGAGGTTGCAACCCCAAAAACCCTCACCCTGGATCCGCCACTGTGCCTCGCAGTAAAACAGGCTGCACAACAGAAAGAAACCAGTTGGATACATCCGCTGATGTTATTAGTTATAACCCGTGTAATATTTTCTTACGCGTGATTGGCGGGTCCGC
This sequence comes from Actinernus sp. WN-2022, assembly GCA_030867875.1. NCBI lineage: Eukaryota > Metazoa > Cnidaria > Anthozoa > Actiniaria > Actinernidae > Actinernus > Actinernus sp. WN-2022. Next base: position 121,365,234 of record JAOWCC010001589.1, read on the forward strand.
CAGATATCAGCGAATACACTGTCTGTCCCGTAAAGAAAATATTTGAAGGATTATATATAACCTACTTTGTGGCGTTGAAGTATGAACTGACATTTGTCCTTGAACACTCAAGCTTCGCTTCAGCGCACTTTTCAACGAGCCACCCGCAGTTTGGTTAGGCCGAGATAAACTTGATTTTTACCACAAAGTAAAGGTTTAAAGCCGATAACTAAAAGTGCGAAATATTTAAGTAGAGGAAATCGCATGATTTATGGGCACCGAGTGATATTTTGAAAGTGCTGATACTTGCACGAACCTTCAGGCGAGTGCAATTTGAGAACTTTCGAAATGTCACTCGTTGCTCATAAATTACGTACTGTTTAAAACACGAACAGCAGTGTTTTATCAAGTTTAAAATTTCGAGGGCGAAGCCCGATAATTTTTAGACTTGATAAAACACGTGCTGTGAGTGTTTTAAACGGCTTCAAAAACGCTTTAAGAATGCAATGAAAGAAAGACGCACATCTCAAGGGAATGGTTACTTAATGAACCATTGAACCTTTGTATTCACAACGCCATGCAAAATATTCGAGTAATCACCGCCTGCAATTACGAACATCTCAAGGGAATGACATGAAGAAATTACCATACTATGTTGTATGTTTGAATGGCTTCAAGCGGACGTTTCGCAATGCTGAAAGCATTGTGTGGCAGAGAACAAGCTAGTACTTGCACTTGAAGGATTTGGTGTCGTGGTTTACCTCGATAAAGTTCAAGACTTGGAAAGCGATGTGACTGACATGACGGCAGACTCTAAATTTTTGACTCCGGCAGAAAATAAGTAAGTTTAATGCACGTTTTTATAATTTTACGGCTTTGAGTTTGGTTTAATAATTGGAACTAAATAGTGGCTCGGTAAACAAGTAATGGTAGTTGGATAACTTCATTTTAAAAATATTATCTGTGTATCTCGGTAGTCTGCTGATATTAGTAAATTTAGTGCAAAATTTATTATCTAGGTACCTTATGTTCCGTGTACTTTTTGCTATCTTTGGGTCTTTATCAGTGAATTCTTAATTAGGATGAAACTTTATATAAAATTTCATGTTCATTAATATTCTTTATATAAAACGTTCATCCTAATTAGCAATTCAGTGAGAAAGCTGAAACATCAATAGAAATTCCATTGTCTCAATCATTAACCCCGTTTCCCTCTGGGACAGAATTCAAATCCCTCCGTGGGCCTTTTAGAATGATGAGATTTTATCAGGTATAAAGGAGCATGCACGTGACTGATTTGCTTCATCTGATTGGACAAAATGCTCATTAATTATTCATGAGTTTTTGAAGTATATATAATATACTGCGAAAACATTTGCCGAGAGCATATAACTGTGCACTAACACTCGTTATTCATAATCCAGACTATTTTGTTGAATATATTATAAGAATAATACAGAAAAAGCCGTATTTTCGCCCATACAATGCGTGAACTACTCGGTTCGGTTATCAGCTGTTCTTTTGTTTATCTAGGCCACCCTGATAAAAACCTTCTCCAACTGTTTTGAGCCATTTCCGAGATTAACGATTTAATTCATTACCACGCACAATAGGCTTTACGACCTTTACCTGCTCTGGTGGCCATTTTGTTAAAAAAAAAAAACGCTGTACACGTACAGTGAGCAAAAGATCCGTGTGACCGCTTGGGTCATTTCTCTGGATTACGTCATCGCCGTCACGTTGTAGATTTCTTCTAGATTTCATATTCCACCAACACATGGCCACACCTGGAGTCCCAGGAGGATACAAACGTTTGTTTCATCCTATCCAGACTCGTTCTAAAACTACTCAGTGCGAGACTGGATGGGGAAAACCTTTTATTTCTAGCCAACACGGCCGCTCGGTGAGAACATAACGCCATTACTGCAAACAAATGAATATTATCAACATATCAAAATGAAGGTGGCAGTGATCGGTGCCGGGATAAGTGGACTCGTATCTATCAAATCTTGTATTGAAGAAAACCTGGAGCCAATTTGCTTCGAGCAAGAAAACTCTCTTGGTGGACTGTGGAACTTTACGGAAGACGAACGGCACAGTACAGTCTACAGGTCGACCGTTATCAATACTTGCAAAGAGATGTCTTGCTTCTCTGATTTTCCCATCTCGAGGGAATATCCTATGTTTATGCCACATACGTACGTCATGAAGTATCTTCATCTTTATGCCACTCATTTCGACCTCTACCAGTATATTCGATTGAACACAACAGTTATTCGCGTTCATAAAACCAAGGATCACGAGTTAACAGGTAAATGGCGGGTACAATACAAGGAAGCAAGTATGGAGGTAAAGTCAGAGGTTTTTGATGCTGTAGTGGTGTGCATTGGACATCATTGGTGCCCTTACTTGCCAAGTTTTCCTGGTATTGATATGTTTGAAGGCAAGAAGATGCATAGTCATTCATATAAAGACCATCAGGGCTTGCAAGACAAGACTGTTCTTGTAGTCGGTAAGTCAATCTGATTTTTTCATACTGATTATTTAACTCGTAGTATAATTTTGGCATTGTTCAGTGTAGCTTGACTGAACAATATCACAATTCAGCATAAGCAAGGCGAAGCGCAATTTTAATAAGTCAAATCAGATTACAAAACTGGACATAAATTTCTAGCCTAACGTAATCAGACCCCCTAACGTAATCAGACCCCCCCCCCCCCCCCCCTTCCCCTATAGTCTCCTACCTCCCCCAGAGAGCGTGGAAAGAGGCGTTTCTAGGTATTCAAATCAAGAGCTGCAGACAATACGGAGTCTTCCTTGGCCATCGATCAAATCTAGGTTCTTTCATGTCAAACGCACGTCATTGTATCATACATGTGTTACGTTACCAGCTGAGGTTTCGAGAAAAATGATGTGAAACCGGGCTTCCTGTGGTAAAAGAGGGATGAGAAAGGGTCTCAGGACGAAACAACTTCCCACTCGTTGGATCCTCCCGGCTCCGCCGGTTGCCGGATCTAAAACCTGCGGAGGAGGCTAATTACAGCCATTCACTGTTCTTCCAGTCACGCCACTTCGTTTTGTATGACCTGAAGTTGTTACATCCAGCCGTAGCTAGATAGATCAGGTCAGTTTAGCCTCCTCCGCAGTCGGGAACTCCACTGTCAAGCACTGTGGAAGAATAAAAGCAGAAACGAAAAGCTGGGGAGGGACAATGTCCGGATTACTTCTGGTTCAGTCAATTGCCTGTGGTGTTGGCTAGATCTGTATTTCCCTGATAGACCCTCCTTTTCTAGCCTGCGTCGCATCCAAACTGAACGAAACTTGCCGAACACATTAAAATATAGAATCTGTCACGACAAAATGCTCGTTCGAGGAACACAAACAAATATCTCCCATGCAGCTTGGAAAGACCTAGTATGTGCCACATCTGAACTCAACTACGGTCAACTGCTCTTGTTCTAGCACACGAATCTTGATGTCAAACTGACATTGCTTTTCTCAACGTGACATATTTTGAAATGTAAATTAGCCGTAAGTCGCACTGGTGACAGTTGAATGGCCATTCGTAAAAAACAATCAAAGGTGGGTACATCTAATCGTGTTACTCCGCTGTGGGTCCAAAACAAGCTTTCGTTCGTTAATTCGCAGACGGACTTAACCAGGGTTCAGTTCGGATGCGACGCAGGCTATCCTTTTCCGGCCTCCCTTTCTTTTGTAACCGCTTCCGGCGAACTGGTGGGGCAAAAGGAGAATTAAATTTCATTTCCCCTTGAAGCGATTACGAAAGAAAAGGAGGCCGGAAAAGGAGGCTATTTTAGCTACTTTATATGAGTTTTATAAGCACTAAATATATTGTCACTAGAATAATTAATAGAGGGTGTAGGGGAGCAATTATCTGAATAGAATACCGCCGCCATTTTTTAAGGCTTAAAACTAACTGCCTCCATCGCTACCACCGCGGTCCGCAGGCCCAAAGTAGTTTAAAGAACGAAGAATGTAGCTGTAAAACTAACTGCCAATAAAGTCCTCAGTCTCGAAGTTGATGAATTTAGTGTAAGCGTGACTGCGGACCGCGGTGGCAGTGACTCCGCTATGTTAATAGTTAACCCCTGGGTTGTATATCATGCTCGCTTCACTTATCTTGTCTTTTCCCACCATTTTATGTATACTTAAGAAGTAGAAGTAAAACCTTTGAAATCTTTAGATTCGAATCCAGCAATCGACAGTAAAGCGATATTTTGTAGAGTATTTCGTATTTTGTCTTTGTTCGTACAATAACGGGTGCGCATATGAAGGTTTTAATTGTCGCTATTATCGTTAGTTTGTTTAATTACTGGGATTAAAGTACCATACGCTATTTCAGAGTTGTATAATTTTCACTCATTCAAAGAGTTTCTTCGAATGGATTCAGTGCCAACATATTTTAACTGCCCGAAAGTAACGGCTACCAGAAAGTATAACTGTCTCAAATACGGTCCTGTTTTGTTATTCATCTTATGAATAAAGTGAAACTGAGAGAAAATTGTAAGGAAAACGGTTCCAGGGTACCGACGTAAATCGCACCTTTTGTTATGAAAACGGACAGGGTTTTGAGAATATCTGTGGACCTCGAGCTCTTGTTAGATACGGGCTGTAAAGTGGTCTTAAACCATACGTGAAACTCCCTAGCACCGTTATTCCCACCTGTAGACTACTGCACTGACATAGGACTATCTCGGCCCAGGTACCCAGGACACCCAGGTACGACCGGACCCAAGGTACGTACGGCCGGATCGAGGTCTGAACGGGTAAAAATAGAACTGACACTTTAGAGGAGAGGAGAGTCAGGCTACCCTGCTCTTGAAGCCGAGTGCCCGGTTGTTCGAAGCAAGGGTAACTTTATCCCTAGATCCCTATAATAGCGCTAGATCTGTAACAGAGATTTCACAAGGGAGCGATACACGTGATCTGGAAACGGGTTTATTGTAAACTCGGGTTTGCTATTTAACCACCGGGGTAGCCCTTACTGTTGCTTCGAACAACCGGGTACAGATACGTAGGCTTTGAAGCTGACGCAACTTTCTAATAGCACGTATTTTCTAATTCAGGGTTTGGTAACTCAGCTGCTGATATCGCCACGGAGTTAAGCCACCACGCCTCTAAGGTCTTCCTCAGCACCCGCAGAGGAGGCTGGGTAATATCTCGATTAGCAAATCGCGGTGTACCATGGGACTTTCGCTACGAAACGCGATTACTAAACTTCCTTCCCGCGAAGGTATCCGAGTGGTTATTCACAGAACTTGCTCAGGGTAAATTTGATCACGGTAACTTTGGGCTATCACCGAAGCAAAGCATTAGTAGTAGTCCGACTGTGATTAGCGATGAACTTCCGCACCGTATTGCAAACGGATCCCTCGTAATCAAGCCAAACGTATCCCAGTTCACTTCAGGCGGAGTGGTTTTTCAAGATGGCGATGTAGTGGATAATCTAGATGCTGTTATATTCTGCACCGGATATGACGTTGTATTTAGCTTCCTGGATCAGGACACTGTCAGTGTACATGATAATGAGGTGACGTTGTACAAGTACATGTTTCCACCTCACCACAACCATTCGACATTAGCAATCATCGGGCTAACTCAATCATCCGGATCTATGATTCCCTTAATAGAGATTCAAGCTCGGTGGGCCGTGCGGGTGTTTGCAGGCAAGTGTACACTGCCTTGTAGAAAAGAGATGATGGAGGACATTGAGTCTAAGCGGGAACAGATTAGAAAGACGTTCTACTATTCGAAAAGACTCACCTTACAGGTAATAATAATATTAATAATACTAATAACAATTATAATATATTTATAGAGCATTTTCGCTTCAGTTAATAAAAAAGCACTACTATCAATGCGAGTCCTGTTTTAAAAACATATATTAGAGAATATCTAAAAGTACAAGCATAAAAAGTAAGAGTATAATAATAATTACAAATTCGTATAAAAGTTAAAAATATTTACTACTTTGTAAAAAAAGGAGCGCTTTGTTGACTCCAATTTAACCTTTTCTAGAAGCAAATTACTGTACGCTTTAGTTTAAAATAGTTGCTAAGATATCCCGGAACACTTCTATTTTCAATACAGTCATATTTGAAGCTTATATCATCAGAATGAAATAACAGTAATTTGCCTGTTTGACGTCATTAGCATATTCGAAATATAAACCATTATAACTCATAGACGCAACACTCAAATCAAGAAAAATATTTTAACATTCAAAAAGATCTCGTTAGCGGCAATCGTGCCACACGACACTGAACACAATCGGTCGAGGACGGGAAGTATCATAGCTTTGTATAGCCGATTGGCAGCTTCCATTGTTAGTAGCGGTCTCATCTTTGAGAACATCCCTAGAGTCTTAGATACTTTATTTCTAACAAATATATAAAACGTGATCATTGAAAGAAAGAGTATCATCAAGCACCACGCCCAAATATTTAAACGTTTCCGGCTGTATGTTTAACACGCAGACCATCCAAACAAATATTGATCGCATCATTGTCTTTAAATCGAAGTCGCTGACGGGTACCAAAAACCATACACTCCGTCTTACAAGTTTATTATGATTCGTAGCCAATGGCATATATTGACCATTTCCAGATTTAGGTCAGGAGACCATTACAAGGAGCGTCCAACTTCCCCATTGATTCTGTTCCCAGCACAGGAGTAGATGTGGCTATATTTAGAATTGCATTTCGCGCGAAATAAACAAAGGCCGTGTTGTCTTAGCCAATCAGATAGGTACATTATCATTCTTCTCACTTTCAACGCGGGAATTCGAATTCTAAATATAGCCACATCTACTCCTGTGCTGGGGACCCAGCCCATGACATAGGAACGCTCCTGGTAATGGGCTCCTGTTTAGGTTAAGCTCTATCTCTGACGTCTGATGTATCGGTCATGTATTGGGCAATAGGCCAAGCTTTTCCGCCAGTTTGACATCGGCCTGAGAATAGTATTTGTAGCCAGGCCTTCACATCAGAAACTCATAATCAGATAACTGCCGGCAGTACTAACAACTGGGTATTATTACATTGCAAGGATTTCGCGCACTCTCATTGGTTGATGCGGCCAGTCACGTGGCAGTCGTCAAAATCAATTGTATCCCGCGAGGGATACCGAATTCAAACGTATCCCGCCACGTGATCACATCGTGACAGAAGATGGTGTGATGTGTCGCGCGCGCCACTGTATAGCTAAAGGCGGTGTCCGCCACGTGATCATATCGTGACAAAAGATGGTGTGATGTGTCGCGTGCGCCACAGGCGGTGTCCGCCACGTGATCACATCGTGACAGAAGATGGTGTGATGTGTCGCGCGCGCCACTGTATAGCTAAAGGCGGTGTCCGCCACGTGATCACATCGTGACAGAAGATGGTGTGATGTGTCGCGCGCGCCACTGTATAGCTAAAGGCGGTGTCCCGCCACGTGATCACATCGTGACAGAAGATGGTGTGGTGTGTCGCGTGTGCCACTATCTAGCTAAAGGCGGGAATAGAAAATTTGTTTACCAAAACTCTGTAAAAAGGAATTATATAATTGTTGCTATATAACAAATCACTTAATGACTGGCCCCTCGGGAATAAGTGAGTTTTGTTTCCCTTCGATCCTCGATGTTCCCCTCGACGTATCCCGTCTCGGAGAACATCAAGAATCTCGGAGATACAATTCACTGTTTCCCTCAGTCATTAAGTGATTATCATTTCCCTGCAGGTCTCAAGCATAGCCTATAAGGACGAAATTGCTGATCTGATTGGTTGTAAACCATCAATGTGGAAGTTACTCTTCACAGATCCAGTCCTCGCCTACTATTGCTTTATCGGACCCTGCACTCCTCCCCAGTACCGTCTGACAGGCCCACACATTTGGCCTGGTGCCAGAGAAGCTATCGCGCATGCGCGAGACAGTTTGTTACCAAGGAACTGTGCTGCATTTGCGACCGCGTCGAGATGTGATGGACGTCATCCCAGCTCATCGACAGTGCTCTACAAAGCGGCGTTGATTATTACAATTGGTGTCTTGTTTTGCCAATTTTCTAATACATTCATTCAAGGAGGATTCATGATCGATTGCGTCAGGCACGAGACCATGTGGCTTACCACAGGTAGCCCAATTTATGATTCGGAATTATAAAACGGCCAGAGCCAGAGGGTGATCACGCGTCATAGGACTTTTTCAGCCAATCAGAACGCGTCAAAATGTTGCAAATTTTTGATCGCCGATATTAATGTATCAAAACTTGTATTGGTCTGTACATCAAAAATATTGAAGTTTGATGGATAAAATTAGCAAATTTCCTCTGGTTTTCCGTGGTGTGGACTCTTATTTACCACGATTTACGTCATCTCATGGTAAAAAAATTGTTGTGGACTCACGAGGCGGAGCCAAGTGAGTCCACAACAAATTTTTACCATGCGATGACGTAAATCGTGGTAAATAAGAGTCCACACCACGGGAAACCAGAAGAAATTTGTTTTTTTACAACGATATTAGAAAACGTACAAGCAAGTTTCGTTACAAAGCGTGACAGCTTTGAAAGAGCCAGCGTTGTCTATAACTTTCTCGCGTCAGCACCGTTGTCTGGACTCTCATTTACCACCGCACATCGACCAATCAGATCGCGAGATTACCGGCAATTGTGGTAAAAATAAGTAATTGAACAGATTATTAACAGGCCGGAGAACGGCCATGTGAAATAATATTTCAAGGTAAGAAGAATTACTGCTATTGTTTTGTGAATGTTAAGCCATCGTATTTTTTCGGTTAGGGTTAGGGTTACTGAGAAGTTAAAGCGTAACTGATAAAGTTATAGCAATAAAATGAAATGATAATTGCATTCAAGCGAGTCCATGTCGCGTTTCCCAACTGTGTCGGCTCCCTTTTAAGCCAAATTCTAAACATTATAAGGTCAGCCGGTTTTATTAATAAGCCAAAACGGCGTAAGCTTATCAAAAACCTCTCACCGTCATCGTCGCCTAATCCTGCCATGCCGAGAGATTGCGACAAATGCTTTGAAATTTGATTTTAATCCATGATTATTCGCTACGTGTGATCACCCTCCTCTGGGCCAGAGCTATGAAAGCTCTATAAAAACCCTGCAAACTCTTACAACTTAGCAGTACGGTTAGCTAAACCTGACATGAAAAGTGCTCAAAACTAGAATGCAACCGTAGTGGTCCGTCGCGTTGCCCAGCGGGCTTCGGACAGCTGTTTCGTCCTTATTGGGCCTCGTCGGCACGGTGTAGCGAGCACAATAGGGACTTTAAGATACGACGACGGCAACGACGACGGCAACGCGGTAAAACAATGGACTTAATTACAAACTACAACTGACTGCACGTGAAAATGCATGTAGCTGCATTCATTTAAGCCGTTGTCTGCAAAAAAAAAAGACGTGAAAACACTGAGTTTTTCGTTCCGTAGAGAACGAGACCCTGAAAACGTAAATGCCACTGCTATTCGTTCGGACTAAACGGAACTCTGTGCACACTCTATTTTTCAAAAACGTGGATCAGTGAGAAATGCAACAAAAGTCGAAGAAAAGAAACGATAATAAACAAATTATCGATAACACCATTTTTCACATCACGTCGTCGCAGCCGTCGCCGTCGTAGTATCTTAAAGTCCCTAATGAGTATCTGGTGACACTTCACCTCGGCCCATATGTGTTGCTATTGAATCTAGACGAGCGAGATTGGCTATCAGCTCACACATTGCGTGTGGAAAGCAGCCAAAAACCAATATGATCCCAGCTTTACATGCCGGTGCTAGAAGCGTAAATCTCTGATTCAGGGTTTGGTATAGATAGATACTGTACTTTTATTTAAAACAGGGTAATCCTTTCAGTAAAATTACAAAGTTTCACTGTTATCGTTAGGAGCCCCAAAATGTAACAAAAAAATAAAATATACAGCCATTATATGAATGTAAGGACGATTTGAAATAGGAACTAAATTGAACAACGAATTTAAAACTACAAAATATACATATTTTGGCACAACAGTTCTAACTCTATAGCTAGATTATAGATATTCTAATTCTGATCAGTAACTATTTAAATACATAACTATCTAATTCTAAAATGTACAGAGTGGTATTAAAACGATTAAAATTAAGCAGCCATGATAATATATAAAATTATTTTTGGCACACTCAGCCGTTCTAACTCTGGGTAGGTGAAGTAGATAATTCTATTGTTTTTGGGTTAGGGTATTGTTTGGGTAGTAAGTACTATTCGAGGTTCCGAGGAGGTGAAGGGCGCCCCAATATGAAAGCCATTTCATATCCTCACGGACGAGCTGGGGAATTATTTGCCAATGTTAAATAGCTTTGAGCTAATTCCCCCACATGAGCCCCCTTTGAGGGCTTCATGTTCCAGCTCAACCGAGAGAATAGGAAACTTGCCAACTGAATGGGGCATCCATTCCTGCTTAATACTGTAGTGTGTCCGCAATTTAGCAGGATCTTTTTATGAGCGGTGATGTTAGCGATTGTGATAACCACAGGCCAATATCTCATATTTCTGTACTAGCGACTACGAACCGAGCCGGAATCTCAGTTGGATGCGTCAATATGGATTAAAGAAGCAATTAAGATTTAAATGTAAATATATAAGCTCGGTTTACATGACAAGCATTTTGGACACGCCACTCCTTAAAGTGCAAGAAGATCAGAGTTTTAAAACTCTTTTTGTCCCAAATTCTATTTCTGATATACTTCAGTTGTCTATTAACTTAGTTTTATTAATTCGAGAGGCAGGAGCAGCATTTAAACTAGAATAACGCTACCCGAATTGCGGGATTGATTCATCTTGTGATGTCACAATGGAAACCTACGGGATTTTATTGTAGTAGTTTTCTCTTGGAAGGGAGTTGATTCATCTTATGACGTCACAGGACCATGAAAATTAACCAAAATTAGGGATTAAATGCCAGAAATGTTACAAAATTTGCAAGATTAATACCTTCTTGTGCGAAACAAACACAAAAGTACAATATATACTTGCACTTTAATATTGGTACGGCACCCCCTATTTTTGACGTGTAAACAGCAATGTACCAGGTACGCGTGACCGAAAATCTAGGGTTTCTGAGACACAGGCGTCCCAGACTCTAATTATTCCCCAAGGAACAAAATTACACTGAAATGCTGGGAGTTGGAGTGCCGTGCCCAAGTTAGGAGTGCCGTGTCCAAGTTAGAAGTGCCGTACCAAAGTTAGGAGTGCCGTGCCCAAGTTAGGAGTACCGTGCCCGAAACGATTGCTATAATTTTGTGACGTTGGAAGAATGCTGAAAATTGCTGATTTTATACATATAGTCTTTTTACAATTAAAATCGCTGGTTTCCTCTTCACTGTAATAATGAAGCGGGTTATAGTTTATAAACTATAAAGTTTATAACAGGTTATAGTTACTTGTAAGCTAGTGCCGTATGCTTCTAATCCATGTGGGAGACGTTTGTGTTGGGAAACTTGAAAACGTGAAAACACAATCGCTTTTGTCTGAGCGTTTTCTCGGTAGGAGATGAGGATGACAAAAAGAAAAAGAAAGAGGTACGGGTATATTCTTATACCATGTATATTTCCCACATTAAATCACATTATGTGGAATACTGCGAAGACTGCATTTATTATCATGGCATGTGAGACATGATCCAGTGACACGGCTTATTGCCAGTCCAAAACAATCAAGTGATTTTAACAGAATTGTTGTTGGCAATTTAGGATCAGGTAGATTTACGTTACCGTTCCGTTTTCCTGTATTCAGTGGAACCCCGTTATAACGGACACCGAAGGGACCAGAGAAAGTGTCCGTACTAACGGGTGCACTGTGTTGTTAGCAGAATGGAATGCTTGGAATGCAAATTGATAAGATAATAGTAATCGATATTTGGTTTAATTACTAATTGAATATCGATGTGGAACATTAATAGACCTTTTTCGCTTGGCTCAATGTTGTCCATTAAAGATCACGTGACCAATGATGCTACTTTTTTGCGCAATTAGAGCAAGCTATGACGTCATTCAGTCTGATGTCACAATTAGTGATAAGCGCCGGGGGGTGGGGGTAGGCCTGAGCGGATTGTGCTAGCATAATTTTTGGCATAATTGGAGCAAACGAGCATAATTTTTCAAAGAAGCACTGCTCGAGCATAATTACCAGATTGTAGCATAATTTGAAGCATTAAAGCCAAAAGCAATGCTATTATTGCTTTTATAGTGCCTTGCCTAATTATTAGGTGGTATATTTTGCTTAGATTCTAAATTTTTCCAAACCAAATACCTGAATTTCACTTAACGAGTGTGCGTTAAACGTGAAAAAAGCCAAAAAGCAGTCTTTTGTTCAGAGCGTGGGAACAGTCACGCATGTCTGGGGCGTGTTTCTTTCACGTTTATCTCTGATCTAGTTATCTATTCTGGTTTTGACTTTATAAGTGTGACTTAACCTTTGAAAAATAGGTCACCTAATAAAATATTGTGTGAACAACTAAAAATGCCGCGCATCAACTAATGCCGGCCGTCTTCGAAAAACGTTTTTTGTGAGCATAATTGTGTAATCTACGAGCATAATTTTTGAACTTTGGCATAATTTGGGCATAATTCGACAAAATTTGGAGCAGTGCTAGCGGCATAATATGCCACTTTTAGGAGCACAATCCGCTCAGGCCTAGGTGGGGGTACTCCCTAAAAATTGTGCTGCTGAGCCCTTGAAACCCTTACCCTGTTCCAGGCCAAGAAATTGTATTTTTGCGACCCTGTTCCAGACAAAATGGCAAAAAAGGTACCCTGTTCTAGGCTCGAAACAGCGAATACATCAGTACCATGTTCGAGGCAAAACGGCAAAAAGATATCCTGTTCCAGACCAGGCTAGCGTCTGATATGATACGCGCGAGACGTTGCGCTCCACTCGAATCATAAACAGATAAACGGACTCTGCGTTCGCAGCGGCATGGGACCGTGAATAACTCAAATCGTCCTGAGGCCCTTCCAAAAAATTACGCCCCTGTTCCAGACCAAGACAGTAATTTATATACCCTGTTCCAGGCTAAGAATTGTTAAAAACCATATATATGTGAGTATCCCCCCCCCCCCCCAGCAATTCAACTAGAATAAAAGTTATATAAAGTGGTAAGCTGTAGTGCTAAGTGTGCACGCCCTACGAGGGAAAGAGAAAAAATCTCTGACCCAAGTGGGACTCGAACCCAACGACCTTAACACTACAGCTTACCACTTCATATCACATTATTTACACTTACTAGTGCTACGCGGCTTACATGATTTCATATCATAACTACATATACATATATAATCGCCTTGACCCCATAATACGCACCAATACCCACGATTGCTCTCATCTGACTTCATAGCTCAGTTGGTAGAGCGCCAGACATGCAACCTGGAGGTCGTTGGGTTCGAGTCCCACTTGGGTCAGAGATTTTTTCTCTTTCCCTCGTAGGGCGTGCACACTTAGCACTACAGCTTACCACTTTATATCACATTCTTTACACTTACTAGTGCTACGCGGCTTACATGATTTCATATCATAACTACATATAGAATAAAAGTTACCCGAATTGCGGGATTGATTCATCTTGTGATGTCACAATTGAAAGCTACGGGATTTTACTGTAGTAGTTTTCTCTTGGGAGGGAGTTGATTCATGTTATGACGTAACAGGATCCACGACAAGTAACCAAAACCAGGGATTAAATGTCAGAAATTTTACAAAATTTGCAAGATTAATACCTTTTTGTGAGAAACAAACACAATAGTACAATATAATATTTTTTTGACATGATACTTGCACTTTAATATTCGATGGAAAGATACGGATCAAGTTTCCGCTTAAAACAAAACGTATTTAATGATTCACTGCAGCATATATTTCCATTGCTTTTACAAGGTCTGAGGCATTTTTTCTCCAACTGCTCATAAGCCTTGTCGATGGATTGAGTTCGACTGCGTTCGATTGAAATTCCGTTCGATATCGTTGGACCGACTACGCCGAAAGTATTGCACGCCGGAAGGTCCGTGTTATTCGCAGTACTGAGCTTCGTTGACGTTTGAATGTCACGCAGTTACTCGTGCGTGTATTAATCCGTTAAGTGTCAGTATAAAGTAAGCAAGCCCGGGGGGGAAGGGGGGGGGGGAGAGTACTCCCTATAATGGACTACAGTCAACTCTCTCTTAAGCGACCACCCTTGGTGCACGGACAAAGTGGTCGCTTACGGGAGGTGGTCGTTTACGGGAAAAAGCAATACAGGTAGCCCAAGTGCTTGCTAAACGGATCAGACTTCTAGCACAGCTCTAGCGCGCTGTCTAAGCACGGAAGTTCTAGCTCAAGTTTTTCCAATCTTTTTCAGTTTCTTATCTGTCAGCGCCATTAAAAATAGGTACCCAGTGTGTACGTGTGTCTACTGCTTTTGTAATACAAATGTAAAGCTGAGGCCCCTCTGAGATTTTGGGTGGGGGTGCGCCACCTGGGTCTCCATTTGCGGTGACCCTATTTCAGACCAAAATATAATATTTTCCATACCGTTTTTTGGACCTGTACTGATCTCTGTCATTACAAGATAAATAAATGGAAATGCACGCCTTCGTATTTCCCTGAAAAAATCGTAACCTATTCCAGACCAAAAAGGCAAAATGTATAGCCTATTTCAGACTAAAACAGCTTGAAAAGCATATTCTTTGGTGTGGCATATACCTGTATGGCAGGTGTACCCCCTGGGGGCAGGCTATAGGTTTTGATGACTTTCACTTCATTCGAATAGTGTTATGGTAAATGAAAATTGTTGTCTAGTCATGCACTGAAAAGTTGGGAAAACGTCGGGAATTTTTTCCTCGATGGGTGGCAATAATATTAACCTTGAGAACTCAGTGTAAACTGAGAATACTAGCCAGCTTATACATACGCTGAGTCATGAAGCAGGGATTATCAATTTTATTGAGTTGTACTGATAGTTTTATTTGTATAATTACATTAGAAGTATTTATAACATAATTTACATTAGTAATCTGAATGTGAGTCATAATTATACGAGTCTAAGATCGTCAAAGTGTGTGTATAGATGACAGGGCCGCAGCTAGTGGGGGACAAGGGGGGCATGCAGTTGCCCCCACCTTGAAAATATTTTCTCTAATGTATAACCAGAATGACATGCAGTTGCCCCCATCTCCTTGAATATTTTTTTTCTAATGTATAACCAGAATGACATTTAAAAAAAGTTGTATTTACTAAATAATAACACGATAGCTTTTATTAATAATAAAGCATATAAAGGCTTTACAGTGTTGACTGCAATGTCATATTGGTTAATTAATGCAACTTGTATTATATGTTAGATAATGTTGATCAGCAAACATTTATTTTGTTGGTGGTCTCGGATGTTTAATTGATAAGGAACCAGTCATTATTACTCGGGCTGCCTGTGGCAGGCAGGCAGGCACGAGTCTAAACCTGCAGGCCGTTGTTCTGTGCAGCAATATTTCTGCGCATGCCTCTTGTTTGAGGTACGTTTCGTAGGTTTTATGCCACATTTCATTTTACTCTCGGTCATAATACATACCAACGCAAACACCGTGATCGGTAGGCCAACACTAAAATATTTTGGACCGTGTTTTTGGCTGGTTTACCGATCTCGTATCTGAATAGCTGATATTTTAATATATCGAAGTATACTGAGAAATTGTTAACATACAGGGCATAAGTAAGAGAAGGAATCTCGTAGTGTGTGGCGTGCAATGATAATGTTGAATCAAATCTATTTTTAGTAACCTGAAGCAAAGTGAGCATTAGCCTGCAATGCAGGCGTTTCATTTGGGAAATCGCAATATATTTGGACGAGGGAAGAATGGAGTGAGGACAAAAAGGAAGTAGGGGGAGGGGAGGAGAAGGGAAGGGAACGCCTGCCCGCAACGACTGTGATTTTGAAAAACACCTCCTAATTGGTTATGCATGTCTGATCTGTCAAAAATTACCAGTACAATTTTCCTTGCCGATTGTAGGCCTCAGAAAATGTACATTTCCTCCAAAATTAATGGCGTTATCAACCTCTAAATCATCAACGTAACTAATGTGACATCAAGCGATTTTAATTAGTGTTTTTGTGGCAAGTTTTCTATAGCAATTTGGCCGCCACCAAGATTACAATTTAGTAAACAATCTGATTCGATGTATAACCGCAGTGTTGGGTTTCGTTAACATCATTGTTTGCACATCATGAGATGGGAATATAACTCGAAAGAATCTGAAAACAGCACTGACTTTACTTTCAAAATAAATTGAAAACTAGAATCAGTAACCATCGTAGTTCTTACATATGTAACAGGAAGTTCATAGTTTTAATAGAAGTGCTTGAAATGATTTTATTTATGCGCTTGAATATGGTCGTTAACTTTTAGGCTTCCGCCACGTTTGCCCAGAAAATGTCCGGGGAAAATGAATGTTTTCTCCAAAATCAGTCGGGCTAATATAAAAATCATAAACATAACTTCTGTATAATGACAAGCAATTTGGATTGCCTGTCTGTAATTTGTATTGTAAATCTAGCCTTCAATTCCATTTTATAGGTGAAACAACGACTTCGTCATCAAGTTTCCTTCATACGAACAAGGAGCATACGAACAAGGAAAATCAAACTTTTTCCCAAAACCCGGATGCTGAGACTCACTCGCCATTCTTCCAACCTAAAGACAAGTTGTTGCAAACCTTCAAAGGAACAGTGCCATGCTTAGTGCGCATGCGCGAATGTTTGACTTTTGGTTGGGTTGTCCAGAAATCAAAAGATGGGGAGAGATTTGATACGCGAAAGAAATCCTCTTCCATCGGCTTTGCCTAAGTTTCATTTGACCTTATACCAATTTAGAATAGTAATTTAGTTTTATATCCTAGGATTTAGGATGGTATTTCGTTCGTCTGTTTAATTTTTGCGAGTATTTTTGACTCAGAATTCAGTGCCCTAAAAAATTTGGACGGTTCTTCGAGCGGTGGAATTAATGGCTACAGAAGAAAGCCATTGTCTTTCTCATTATTAACAATCACGTGTTACGCGTGCGCATTACCGTGGCACTGTTCCTTTAACATTTCTGTTCCAGCCTTATTTTATAGAGATTTAGCTTTAGAGCAGGAAAATTAACACTTTGGTATTCAATTGGTGGGAAGTACATCGACCTAGACCTTGAAAGTACCTTTGGAAACCTTTCATTTGACCGGTTACACACACTCTGCGAAAGCTGTAGCTAATCAAGTTTGTAAATCTTAGGAAATTCCCCGGGGGGGGGGGGGGGGGGGGGGGTACTTACATGAAACATGGGTATGTATGTGAGGCCAAGAGGCTCAAACCCTGATCCTGTTTGACCCAATCCGAGCTCCAAAATCCTGATTGCCCACTTTTTTGGGGGAAAAAACCTGATTGCCTCTTCTTTAAATTGTTTTCAAAACACGGTCGGATATAGAGCGCATTTCAATTGGGTGTCGGAAGTATTTTGGTTTTGCGTTTACTCCTATTGAATGAGAAAGTAAACAAACCAATCAGAATCCAACTGTAAAACCAAACGCAAATTGGTTTTGCTTTGGTTTGTCATTGGCTCACAGGGAAGCCATTTATGAGTTACTTGTGATTACTCTCTCCTATGATTGGCTGGCTGTGGGTAATTTGCGTTTGGTTTCACTACACTCAACTGAAAACCGCTCTATACCCCGGCCGGTATACCGCGTACCGGGATTGCATGCAAAATACGGAAAATCTCAAGTCGGGACGTGTCATTGGGTAAACAAATCAGAAGATGAAGTACATAGATAAGTACTGAAGTACGAATTAGCGGTGTAACGATGTATGGGAACCTCAGTGCTTGCATGTGGGCAGGCGATCAAAACGCGGCAACAGGATGTCTAGTAGCTAAAAAAAGAACCCTAACTGCCTACAAAATACTCCGACCCTGACTCATCGCGCAGAATGGCCTTTGTTCGGGGGACACTTTGAGATTTTGGACGACATTAAGGTCAACTAATTATAATATTAATGAGTTAGAGGATTGCCCTACGATTGGCTTAAATAAATGAGCTTTGGGAGTTGCTTGTCCCTAGCCGATCTCAAATGGAACGAGCTTTGGGAACTGCTAGTCCCAAGCCGATCTCTCAAGTGTGAAAGTCAATTCAATAGAAGTTCGTAAAACCAGGTAATGGAATGAAAGAGCCAAACAATAGTTTATCCACAAAACGACAAAGCCCTTCGGCTTAAACCTCATGCTCTCAATTTTTTCACAGCGTGTTCACATCGCATCGCAAATAAGTCTAAATACAGATTCTAGGACATTGTAGCTTTAAAATGAGATGTTATTCAAGCTTATCCGTGCCCTAGAAGTCAAACAAAAACGGATTCACAAAATGACCCACAAAGAAACTGAGCAAGCTGTGTTCATGCATGACTCACGTCGAAACGGGGTAAAAGCCCGTCGGCAAAACGACAAACAGTGTTCAAACTCTTTCTCAATTTTCTCCCAATCGTGTTCAAACCTCATCGCAAATAAGTCTGAATACAGATTTTTGGAAGATGTAGCTTTATAATGAGATATTTTTCAAGCTTATCCGTATATTAAAGTCAAACAAAATCGGATCCACAAAATCACCCACAAAGAAAGTTAACTGAGCTAGTTGCCGAAGCGGTAAAAAAGCCGGTTGGCAAAACGGCTAACAGTGTTCCAAGCCGTTTCCAATTTTCTACCAGTCGTTTTCAAATCGCGTCACAAATAAGTCTGAATACAGATTCTTGGAAATGAGATGTTATTCAAGCTTATTCCTGTCCTAGAAGTCAAACAAAATCACCCAATGAAACTGAACTGAGTAACGAGTGCAGCGTTTTAACAAAGTCATGCGCGTGCTTAGATAGATCATTTATCTACGTCACAATGCGCAGTTTTGCGTATTTCCCTCGTTCGTTTAAAGAGTTGAAGGAACTTATCATATCTTTAAAGCAATGGCGATTAAAGTCCGCGGTTTTTTTAAATAACAGAAACTGGCTGTTGGATTAGGTAGGCACACGCAGAATCCAAAGGTAAGACACGCAGAATCACTAGTTAAGCCTGACTTTTAGTTTTCCCAGAAAAGTTTGGAGTAGCTGTTTAAATAAAATTACTACTCACTGTCTCACGATTCAAGTTCAGGTTTGTTCGAAAACTGCGCTAAAAGTATTTTAAGTTTTACTTTTGTTGTTAGAAGACATACAAAGCTTGTTTATGGTTGTGTATGCAACGTTCTTATAATTGGCGAATACATAATAAAAGAATAGATCACTATTGTCGTTCCGTGATTTGCATTGGTGCATTTCGATCCAAGGCAAGAATAAGGCTCTTGCTTTCTAGTTTTCTTGTCAGTGATTCTCAGAAACCGAACAAATCAGTTGCAAAGATGAGCAAACAGTGTTCCAACTCTTTCTCAATTTTCTACCAATCGCGTTGAAATCGCATCGCAAATAAGTCTGAATACATCTTTTTGGAAGATGTAGCTTTATAGTGAGATGTTATTCAAGCTTATCCGTATCCTAGAAGTCAAACAAAATCGGATCCACAAAGTCACCCACAAAGAAAGTTTAACTGAGCTAGTTGCCGAAGCGGGAAAAAAGCCGGTCGGCAGAACGGCTATCAGTGTTCCAAGCCGTTCTCAATTTTCTCCCAGTCGTTTTCAAATCGCGTCGCAAATAAGTCTGAATACAGATTCTTGGAAGATGTAGCTTTAAAATCAGATGTTATTCAAGCTTATTCCTGTCCTAGAAGTCAAACAAAATCACCCAATGAAACTGAACAAATTGGGGATAATTCCGCTCCAATTCTCAAACATCGGTGTTTTATAACACAAACGATTCCCTTAAAGACTGGGATTCCAAATCCCTTTGCTCAAAAAGTACGAAAGTCGTTTGCTTAAAAGTTTACTCATGTGCTAACTGGTGAACTATGGATTTATCTACGTCATAACTGCGCAGTTTTGTGTATTTCCCTCGTTCGTTTAAAGAGCTGCAGGAACTTATATCTTTAAAGCAATGGCGAGGAACAGGCTCGGGAAAAGTGCAATCTTGAAACGGAGCTGCGATATTATTATCAGCCATGATAGACTTTTAGAATCAGAATGTTAATAATGTTGAGCTTCTCTTTTCTTTTGCTAATAAAACTGG
This sequence comes from Actinernus sp. WN-2022, assembly GCA_030867875.1. Lineage (NCBI taxonomy): Eukaryota > Metazoa > Cnidaria > Anthozoa > Actiniaria > Actinernidae > Actinernus > Actinernus sp. WN-2022. The sequence continues at coordinate 121,385,405 of JAOWCC010001589.1, forward strand.
TATCCAAGCAACTAAAATGCAGTTGATATATTTAGCTTGCTTTAAAGTTCCCGCTTCGCTTTCAGGATCTTAATCACCTCCCATGGGACTCAACACCACGCTACTTGATAATTGTCAATAGATAAATCCGCTTCTACACACATTATCATAAGTGGCACGAAATGCCGTTTTAGTTTAACTTTTTACAGATTTTTATCCAAGGTACAGGGTTTTTTCTAACCGTTTGGGAAGCTTGAAGAATCAATTTAAAGCTTATTTTAGGGTCTACAAGAAGCCGATTGAAAATGACTTGTGCGTCTTATATTTCAGTAGAAATCGAGACCTGAATATTGGACTGAGCAGTTTTCCATACAAAATTCGGTCAAAACTCGCTTAGATTCAGAAGGCTAAGGTACATGGGTTTTTGAAAGATACAACTGAGGTCAATAGCTCTACTGATTTATGTGACCTTTAGCTTTAAAAAGCCGATTGAAAATGATTTTTTCTCTCAAAAATGAAGCTGCGAGAGCGCTTCAAACGTAAGCTAGTGGAAGCGTTTTCGCCATTTCCTTTGTATTTGAATCTCCCGCTCCTCATTAACTGGGCAATCGTTCAAGTACTTACGGGGACTTAATTATATTCAGAACTGGATATGTCCATTGATTCTGGGCGATGTGCACCCAAATTATACTCAAATCCTGACCCTGATCTGCCCAAATCAGGTCAAATCCCTGACCCTACCTGCCCAAACCGAGCTCAAAACCCTGACCCACCCCCGCGGCACATACACAATACGTCACAAACAGGAGTTCCCCCCCCCCCCCCCCCAACCCCCCGGGGGAAATTCATGGTAAAATAACAATATTACTCACCACTCTAACTCTAGTTCCCTCAAAAAACTCCAAATGGTTGTGACGAAATTGAAAAGACCAACTTGCGACCTCGTGAACATATGTCACCACATCGGCATATAGTCGTTACCTTCATTGCCATTTTGTGATTGGATATTGTCGCTAAATGAAGATTCCGAGTAATGCACGAAAGCCAACGACACATTCAATTGGTCCCGAATAAAACTTCACGACCAATGATCGACAATGTTAACAAACACACTATCTTACGCGCGTCATAGGACTCGATAACCTAGTGTCTACAGCTTCTTAAGAAGCAGTAGACACAAAAATTGAACTTTGTGGTATTTGAGTAATGATTTTCTAAAAATACAGTACAATCTACTTTGGTGGTCGCTTACTGGAAACAAAAAACAATAGAAAATGTCAAGTGTTGAGACTAAAAAGTGGTCGCGGTCGCTTAAGAATGTTTACGTTGGTCGCTTACGAGAGAGTTTTTACAACAGAATTTGACTGAGAAAAAAACGGTTCTTTGGTAAAGTGGTCGCTTATGGGAGGTGGTCGCTTACGGAAAGTGGTCGCAGGAGAGAGTTGACTGTATTCAGGGACGCTCCGCCAGAAAGGGGTACCTTTTCAGGTATATAAAAGGGTAGGGATTTCACGAGTTAAGTGTAGAAAAGGGTAGGAAAAACTGTCATCTAGGTAGTTAAAAGGGCCTTTCAAAATATCTCGAACAGACGTACCTAACGGCTGATTCATCCAAGTATTTTAAGGGGTTACTCAAGTGAAACGTTTAGTAAAAAGTGTAAGCAAGTAAGTAAGTGTCAATAAGTGTACCCAAGGGCTCTTCTTTCCCCTTCACTTTTCCTTCTCTCCCTCCCCCTTCTCCTCCGTCCCTTTTTTGCCCGTCGTTCACTATAACTGTCCCTGGGTATCTGATGCAGTGTAACTGCGTGTGGTCTGGATTCCTTTTCGAACCTCGACACACTAGTTGATCAATTTAACACCACTTTGACGAGACTTGTGGATGTTCATGCTCCTGTAAGGACCAAGATTGTCACTATACGCCCATACTCGCCATGGTACACTGACGAGATCGCCACAGAAAAACGCAAGAGAAGATCACTTGAGCGTCGCTGGCGGTCAACACGTCTACCTGGGGACTATGAGGGCTATGTGTTTCAGTGTGACGTTGTTAATAGCCTGCTCAGGTCAGCAAAGGTTTCGTACTATGGTGACATTATTGAGAACTCTAAGCACGATCAGAGGGTCCTGTTTCAGACAGTTGAGAAGTTACTACACACTAAATCTGAACCTCTTTATCCTGAATCAAGTTCAGACAGTGAACTGGCTAACAAATTTGCGGATTTTTTCACTGAGAAGATTACTAATTTACGGAATTCACTAGACAGTTCTTCAAACACCCTGGCACATCTTGATGATCCTGCTCATGTAAGTTGTGTGCTGTCACGCTTCAAGAATGTTACTGAGGATCAAGTGTCTAGTCTGATTACTGGTTCTGCTGTGAAGTCTTGTCCTCTAGATCCTGCTCCGGCTGTTGTTTTGAAAGAGTGCTGGTCAGTGCTTTTGTCTGTGATGACCAAGATTGTCAACCTCTCTTTGGACACTGTTGTGATACCTGACTGCTTTAAGATAGCTATGCTAAATCCATTGTTGAAGAAAATAGGTCTAGATTTTGAGGTTTTTGCTAATTTTCGACCAATCTCTAATTTAACGTTTTTATCAAAACTTACCGAAAGAGCTGTTGCTCTGCAACTGATAGATTATATCATAATGAACAACCTTGATGAAGTTTTCCAGTCTGCTTACAAGCAGCTGCATAGTACTGAGACTGCTCTTCTCAGAGTTCACAATGACATTTTGATAGCATTAGATAATCATCAGTCTGTCATCCTACTTCTTCTAGATTTGTCGGCAGCGTTTGACACTGTCGACCACATTATTTTACTTAATAGGCTGGCTACTAGGTTTGGTATCACTGGGTCTGTGCTTTCTTGGTTCACCTCCTATCTTAGAAATCGATACCAGTTTGTTAGTATCCGGGGAGAGAGGTCTTCACATCGCTCATTGGCATGTGGTGTGCCTCAAGGGTCCGTGTTAGGCCCCATACTCTATCTGCTCTACACTTCGCCACTTGGGGATATCGTGAGAAGGTACAACATGGGTTTTCACTTTTATGCTGATGATACTCAGTTGTACTTGTCTTTCGATTCCCAAGGTGGCGAAGTGGAGGCATCAGTAATTTCCCAAATTGAAGCCTGTGCTAATGAAATAGACAAATGGATGTGTAGTAATAAGCTTAAGCTTAACAGCGACAAATCGGAGTTGCTAGTTATTAGTTCTCGTTATCGGCCTCGTCCACTTCTGAACTCGCTTACAATTAGTAGTTCCGTAGTACAGTCATCGGCGTCTGCTCGTAATCTGGGTGTAGTTTTTGACAATGGTTTAACTTTTGAGAAGCACATTAGTGCTATATGTAAATCAGCTTTTTACCATCTTAGGAGAATATCTAAAATTAGAAGTTATCTATCTGAAGAGTCTACAATAGCACTCATACATGCTTTCATAACGTGTAGGTTAGACAACGGGAACGCCCTTTTGTACGGACTGCCTAAATATCAGATCCAGAGGTTGCAGTCCGTACAGAACTGCGCTGCTCGTCTTGTTAAACGCCTATCTAAATTTGACCATGTTTCGCCTTTACTTTATGAGCTCCACTGGCTACCTGTGGAGCACCGTATTGTTTTTAAGATTTTGTTATTAGTTTTTAAGTCTCTAAATAACCTAGCTCCTATTTATATCAGTGATTTATTAAAGAAATACATCCCTAACCGTAATCTCAGGTCTTCTCATAGCTCTTTACTTGCAGTTTCCAGGTCCAATCAAAGGACCTATGGTGACAGAGCTTTCGCGGTAGCTGCCCCGCGCCTGTGGAATGCTCTGCCCATCGATATGAGAAGGCCTGACATGTCAATTACAATTTTTAAGAAAAGTCTGAAGACTTACCTTTTTGGGAAAGCTTTTTTGTAAATATTCTTTTTATTTTTTAATGTAGTAATGTAAAGCGCCATAGTGCAGTTAGTGGATATGGCGCTATATAAATTTATTATTATTATTATTATTATTATTTGTGTCGTCACGCAACGCCTCGCGAAGCGGTGCGTGACGACAAATAACGGCTGCCTGCGTGTAGCTTTTATTTTAACAAGAGCCCATCTGGGCTTTCACTCGGGCCACATGAGATTGAAGATGAAATACACTTTCATTTGAAATCCTCTTAGTAATAACCAAAGGGAAGAATTATTAGAAGTCTTTAGGAGTGGCCGGTAGCGCGGTGACTTTCATTCTCTGCTCCCCTAGTATATATATACATGTATGTAATTTAATATTTTTGTTTTCTCGTATGTAAATTAAAGTAGTTGATCTTTTATTGAAAACACTACTTATTCATGTGTGTATGTATGTTCAGACTACTATCGTGCAGCTAGCTAGAGTCTTGAGATATCTGTCAGCAACTCGCAGCTAGTTAATAAATTAGTACTGTTCAGACCTAGTAACTTAGTAGGTTTTACTTTTTGTTTTTCCGTTCCAGTCGTAAACAGTCCGAGTTTGACCAAAGTGAAACGATCGAGCTGCTCGCGTCCGTAGATATATATTTCTTCGTTTGCACTTTTGACATGATATAATTCTTCAAATGGCACCATTGTTTTATTTCTTATGTTTAATAATACAGTTCTCAGCTGTAAATAAAATAGAACATTCTATGGAAGATTTCTTGTCCTAAAGTTTGGAAACGTAACACATGCATTTGACGCTAGAAAGTTCAGTACTCGCAAGGTCAATTTACTAGTGGCAGTTTACTAGTTTGCACTATCGGCTGTTATGGAATGGAAACATACTTTCACAGCTTAATATGTATGTCGATTGGTCAGAAGGATATCTTGTTTAAATGCTACGGTCCTTTCGGCATCAGGAAATTTGTAAACGGGAGTTTTCGTACAGTATTTCAAGCTATGCTGTAGTGCGAGTTCAGTTACGCCACAAATGTCGGTGAAACTAATACCGTGTTCATTATTATCGGTTTTCTCTATGGGTTCTCATGTATTCAATAATTACTTCTGGAGCTCCATATTTATGTCGATTGGTCACAATGATTTCCTCTTTCAGTTTTTCCCTTTAGTTTGGACATTAGGGATATATCCTTGGAGATTTCGTACAGTTTAGCGACCGTTGTGTCGAAAGTAGAAACGTTCGTTTGTCATGAAAGTGCGTAAACAAACTGTCACAAGCGGTTTCATAGCAGCTCGATGTTTGACTCCCATATAGTCGATGATAACGTATATAGCTTCATATGTACGTCGATTTCTCACAAGGATTTCCTCTTTCAGTTTTCCTCTCTCTTTGCTGGCAGTTCATGCTTCTTGTTCGGGTAGTTTCCCCACTGAGCCGTAACCACAAAACGAGCACAGCATTTCAGTTGGCATACACTGCGTACATCTGCTTAACTGATTAGATTTGTAAAAATCTTAGCGGATCATGTAAATATTCCGCTTGGCTCAAATATGAGGGTTTCTGCCGTCAAAGTTCATTTTTTGTTTCAGTTTTCCCCATATTAGCAGACTTGTATAATGTCTCGAGCTCTCCGAATCCAGTAGAAAGACTCTGGTTATTCTGTCGTAAAACATGGACCTGACCCAAATGTAGGTTGTATTGCATCATTGCCCACGATGGAATAGATTTCTGACAATGACTATTTGAAATTGATATCTCCTTGTCTCGCCTAGTAGTCTGAGCTTTGAATTTTCTTATCTGAGCGCGCCTGAGGAAATCTAACCTTTGTTTGCGTGACCAGCACAGTGCAATCTGATTGGTTGGAATTTGACCTTTAACGCATGCGCAGAAGCCGTCTGACATGAAATAAAAAAATAAATAATAATAACCACTTGCATTTTCAGACTCGGCGCTGCCACAGGCAGCCCGAGTAATAATTGATCGGTGTTGTGGCGGCATGCTGAATGTATAAGAGGTTGCCTCGCTGATATCTGGCAGTAATAAATATCATGAAGAAAGTGGCAATAATTGGAGCAGGAGCTGCTGGGTTAGCTTCCATTAAATGTTGCCTAGACGAAGGACTGCAGCCTGTATGCTTCGAGCAATGCAGCGACATCGGCGGTTGCTGGCTGTACTCCGAAGAGGAGGGACACAGCTCCGTCTACCAGTCGACTATAATCAACACCAGCAAAGAAATGAATTCTTTTTCAGACTTCCCAATGCCGAAGGAGTTCCCCCCTTTCATGACACATCACAAGATGATGGCATACTACCGTTTGTATGCAGCGCATTTCGATTTACTCAGATATATCAACTTTGACACTAAGATTATCAGAGTTAACCGAGACACTGATTATACACAAAACGGGAGATGGGAAGTTTACTATCAGAAATCGTCTAGAGACGGCGTTCAAACTGGATGTAAAGTATTCGATGCAGTACTGGTCTGTTCCGGTCACTTGTGGCAGCCTCGCTGGGCCCATTTGCCGGGATTAGATAAGTTCACAGGCCGGCAAATGCACAGCCATTCCTACAAGCACTTCAGGGGATTTGAAGAAAAAACAGTCCTTGTCATTGGTACTGTAATATAAATTTATATTATTATATTTATCATTTTCTCAAAGTCATCTCATTTAAATAATTATACGTAAGACCTATGTCGTAAAAGATGAAAATTTAAGTCTAGCCTCCAAACTGAAAGCACAGGAAACCCAAACTCTGTTTGAGTGTTTGTATGAGATTTTTAACGAGTATTTGGTTGTATCCGTTAGGCCAGAAATCAATTTAAACTTACCTGAAGTCTTTATCTGTTCTTCATTGGGCTCTGTATGCAATTTCAGCGAATTCTGTTGAAATTTTACCCCTCGACATCTCCAATAGAATTCGCTGAAATTGCATACAGAGCCCAATGAAGAACGGATAAAGACTTCAGGTAGTTTCATTGATTTTATTTCAGTATTTCTGGCCTAACGGATACAACCAAATACTCGTTAAAAATCTCATACAAACCCTTATAATTTGAAACTCAAACAGAGCTCAGACTCCCGCAGCGAGAATTCTACAATATTTCCAGTGGCTAGTGAAGGAAGTTCGTTACGTTTCCATACTCATACAAACCGTTACATTTTGAACATTTATCCTCTAAATATTATATTTCAGCCAATCAGAGCTCAGTTTTGCTATGCAATACAGGGCGGTATTCATGGTTTCTCTATGAAAAACAGAGCGGTATTTCATGGGCTAGATCAAAGCCAATCAAAATGCAAGTACGAATAAGCAGTTGTTGTACTGAAAAGGCATGACTGATCCTTCAGCACTTGGTCGCCGAGATCGCAGCCGTATTGAAAAGTTTGTCCTACCAGTACGAGCCATGTCACGTGAATTTGAACTGTTCGATAGTAATTAGGCATAAATATACACTGTTTGTCTTATTGCTGTTTTTGGATTAAATCACAATTAATTCCAAAAATGGGTTGGTAGGGCGATGGTAAACGAAACATTTTATTAGGATGGTCTTAGTGAGAGAACAAAGACGTCGGTTTTTATCATGATCCTATGAGCTGAGGTGTTAGCCTCTGTATAGACATTTTTTCAACGAGAATCGAAGAAACGTCGAAATATATATTTGTTACGTAAGAAGGACCTCTAATATAATTTTTTGCTGCAAGTGTAGCCAAGCAAACTATCCTAGTCCCTTACCCTTAAAAATAATGGTTCAATGATCTTCAATACACAAAATTAAACTGAACATCTATAATGTTACTATACAACGACCTTCTTATAGTTTTGTACTTCGCAGGTCTTGGTAACTCGGCTGGTGACATTGCATGTGAGCTCAGTCGGCATGCCAAGCAAGTGTACGTCAGCACACGGAGGGGAGCGTGGGTACAGTCACGCACCATCGGTACCCTGCCAATGGACTACTACTACACCCGCTTCCTCAATGACGTCCCAAACTGGGTCAAGTACCGTGTCACCGCTTGGATACTCATCAAGAACATCAACCACGAACAGCTTGGTCTCCAGCCTTCTGAGGATTACTGGAGGGGTGCGGCAATTATGAATGAAGACATCGAATCCCGCATCATCACGGGAACACTCCTCATCAAACCCGATGTCGAGTTCTTCACCGCGACGGGCGTGCAATTTAACGATGGCACATCAATCCAGGATATCGATGTTGTGATCCACTGTACAGGGTACCATGTTGGGTTTAGTTTTCTTGACGAGTCTGTGATCAAAGTGCGTGAAAATGAGCTGAATTTGTACAAGTTTGTCTTCCCACCTGACGAACTCAAGCCCACCATTGCCTTCATTGGTTTTGTGACCATCCATGGGTCCATGAATCCAACCTTTGAGATCCAGGCCCGCTGGGTTACGAGGCTGCTGAAAGGAAACGTGCATCTACCTTCTCGAGAAGAAATGTGGACAGACGTGAAGAAGACAAGAACAGCCATGTTACAAAACTTCTCCAATACTCCTCGGCACGCCTTCGAGGTAACTAAAACTTAGGTGTTCACTGTCATATGCGACTACAGACGCATGTACGTACTGCTAGCCTCATCTTGCTGTTTAACAATTTATTTATTTATAAATTATTTAATAACAGATCGAACAAACCCAACTTTTGAGACCTACCAAAAAGGTGTAAAAGTGATTGACAGGTAGGCCATTTCATTGTGCAAGGGACGCGACAGTTTTCTCAGTTTGCAAAGGTCAGTCGTTTCTCCATTTCGAACAGCCGCCTTCTACTGTTTTTGTTTTGTAAACTACATTTAGTTAGAGATGTTTTATGGAGTAAGTACGTCAATTGCTGGTTCAAATAATTCAAATAAGATTCAAAGATTCAAAGATTCAAATAACAAAGACGTGGCGGCCATGTTGGTTGGATCGATCAAACAAAGAAATCTTCAGTTTGGTTTCATGGTTGATCGAACGAGGAATCTTTTGTTAACGTCAACCAAGATGATATGGCGGCGATGACGTCACGTGCAACCCAGCAATAGCATCCAGGCCCTTGCCCCTCCTCACCGTCCACCTCCTCCTCAGTCCTCCTAAAGGGTAGCGCAGGGGTAGCTATGAGGTCAACGCGTTCTCGAGGTTAAAAACAATGATTATCATTATTTGTCAAATCGCTTTAAAATAATGATAATCATTATTCCAATAATTCCAATCATTATTCCAATAATGATAATCATTATCCCAAAAAAAGAAGTATGACCTCATCCACCACATTTTATTCTTGAGAGCCAAAGACTATATAAAAGCTCATTATTTTATTTATAGACCCGTGACGTCATCCGAATTAATGAAGGCACCGCAATTCGCCTCAGCGCGCCGCAAAAAGGGACTTAATTTTGAACACACCCTACTTCTTACACACAAACACATACAGACACATAACTTTGAAAGTATAGGTTAATGTTACTGGATTAGCAACCTTATTACGAATTATATCGCTAATCATATACATTATAAATTTCTCGATTCTGATTGGCTAAGAGCAGTGCAGTTCAAATGTAATTCAGTGCAAAAAAGTGTAATTCAGTGCAATTACAAACATTATTTTTTATATTTTTTATTTGTGTTCATCATAGAATTATTAAACGCGTTGTAATTGTTCGGTTTACGAGATGATAGACTAATCTCAGTAATTATAAAACACCAAACTTAACCTGTCAGCACATTCGTCAACAACTCTGCTTGTTTGTGCACCTTTTCTTTTCAGGCGAATGGACTAACATATGCTGATGAAATAGCCAGCTTCATTGGTTGTCGACCGAATCTATGGAAACTTCTTTTGACCGACCCAGTCTTCGCCCTACGATGCTACTTCGGCCCATGCACCCCTGCCCAGTACCGCCTGCGAGGTCCAGGAAAGTGGCCTGGGGCAAAGGCGTCCATTTTAAATGTGTACACAAACCTCATTTATCCAACGAAAACACGGACTGCGAGTGAAGATCATCAGGGATGTAGTACGGTTGGTGCCAGGGCTCTCAAGCTTGTGGTACTGGCGGCTGCAGTGGTTGTTGCCTATAAATTAGCTGCGAGGTTTGAAGTATTCAAGACCATCGATGGCTTTAAACTTCCCTTTGAACTCAGTCCAGCGAAGCAGAGGAACTTGTCTTACAATCGATGACCAAAGAAATTAGCACTAACGAAAATATTCAATATTTCTTTTGTTTATTACACGTGGTGTAGAGAACTGATATAGACCTTATTCATAAATGCGTATTTCCGTTTCGATAGTTTATCGACATGTACAGAAAACATGATCATTACCATGTGAAAGAGCATGTTGATATTAGTGATCTTGTGAAATTTGAGTGCTGTAGCTCATTAAAGTAGTGAAGTTACAGCCATTTGTAATTAAAGAGATTTATATTAGAAAAAAAAACAACGGAGTCTTGCGCTTTCATGTTTTTTTCTTCTGCAATATAGATGGCTTGCAGTCAATACATGCATCAGGAGTTCCGGACTTCCGGTTGGATCACACTGCATTCTGGGTAGGTGGGCTCAGAAAAGTGGGCATCAACTTCTAGATCGGCCATATTGGATTTGAGTGCAGTCAATATTTGCTCCTTTGCAAGTTCAAAAACTTACTACCTAATACACGGGATATCTTACCTTTACAGATTCTTCAGTTGGGAGTTCTAAGTCGATGTTTAAGCTTTAGAACGGGATTAATAAAGTTTCCAAGTTGACTGCGCTCAAATCCAATATGGCCGCTCTGGAAGTTGATGCCCACTTTTCTGAGCCCACCTACCCAGAATGCAGTGTGATCCAACCGGAAGTCCGGAACTCCTGATGCATGTATCCCCAGAGATTCAAAGGGCATGACGGCCATGTTGGTGTACAGAACAAAAAAAGCTAACGAAGAATCTATTGTTAACTGTACACCAACATGGTCGCTATGACGTCACGTGCAAAGGGTCTATTGAAATGTCTGTAACTAAACAACAATTATTCACTTGCTCTATAAATAACTGAACACAATTACTATAATTTTAATATGAACCGTTCAAGTGAAAGTAGGTTAAAGTGCCTATCACCCTTTTGCAATTTTGATAGCTTATGAAACTCCGAAAAGTTTTGAGTACTTCTGTGAAGAAAGTTTTGGTTTAAAGTGAATACTTTATGTTCTACGCTTGTTTGAAATCGTGTAAATGTGACCTTTCCTGACCCATGACCGCGTAAGTAAAAGCCTGGGTTGAAACCTGGGTAGACGTCATCTTGACGTCATATAATTAATTCGGCTTTGCAATCATTTGAAGAAATACTTAACATGTTGACTAAAATGACTTATTTCTTTACTAATAACTCAAAAACTGTGTATATTTTCTATGCATCGATGTTGTTGTGATAAAAAGGCGCCATGGAGAATAATGCATTAATGAGATGACGTCTACCCAGGTTTCGACCCAGGCTTTTACTTACGCGGTCATGGGTCAGGAAAGGTCACATTTACACGATTTCAAACAAGCGTAGAACATAAAGTATTAACTTTAAACCAAAACTTTCTTCACAGAAGTACTCAAAACTTTTCGGAGGTTCATAAGCTATCAAAATTGCAAAAGGGTGATAGGCACTTTAACCTTTCAGGGCTGGATTGACTGAGTGGTACTGTTCTTTAGCATCAGCCCAGGTGACAAAATCGAACGCTTTTTCTTGCCAGTAACAGACGGAAGCAGGTTGCTGCTATTTTCTGCTAAGTTACTATTAAAAGTGCATGTCTAACTTACTACGAGCCGAGCACGCCATTCGTACCGAATAGTTTACGACAAAGCCGGAATCTTAATTATTTGGATGCGTCTATATGGATAAAAGTGCAGCTAAGAAGTCAACATTTAATGCTTGCTACAGTTTTGTAACGATCTTGGAAGAATGCTAAAAAGCTTTCAAATGAAATTATATACAGTCTTTTTTCATATGAAATAGCTGGTTTCCTCTTCACTGTAGTAATGAACCGGGTTGCTACTGTATATGTAAGCTAGTGCCGTATTTGATCCATGTGGGAGACTTTTGTGTTTGGGAAACTTGTCTAACTACCATCCCCACTCACACAAAACATTTTATTCAACCTACAAAGCCCAGTAAAGCGTGAAAACATAAATGCTTGATTTTCAAGTTATTTTCGATCTTCTTTTTAAATACGCGGTGTCATGGTATTGCGCATGTCTGGAATCAATGTTCGATTGGTGGTTGTTAATTAAAGTGCAAGTATAATGTCAATTTTTATATTTTTTTATATTGTACTATTGTGTTTGTTTCTCACAAAAAGGTATTAATCTTGCAAATTTTGTAACATTTCTGGCATTTAATCCCTAATTTTGTTTACTTTCCATGGATCATGTGACGTCATAAGATGAATCAACTCCCTCCCTAGAGAAAACTACTACAATAAAATCCCGCAGGTTTTCATTGTGACATCACAAGATGAATCAATCCCGCAATTCGGGTAGTGTTTAATCTAGTTTAATTTCTGCTCCTGCCTAAACTAATTTAGACAACTGAAGTATATTAGAACAAAAGCCCATAACCAAGAGCGTCCATATCTCTTATATAGATGCTACGGCGTTTTCACAAGTTGGGCTATTTTTAGATTATTGTTGCCGCCAATTAGTGGGTTACACCCGTGGTGGAACAAAAGATGCCTCATTAGCTTCTTTTGTTGTACCAACAACACGTCTGCTACGCTTTTGTGATTTTATTGCAACTCAACAATAGCGGGAAACCGTTCTAAAAATAACCTAACTTGTGAAAATGCCGTAGCATAGAGGTAGTATGGGAGATTCTCACTCTTGGTAATGGGCTCTTGATTAGAAATATAATTTGGGGCAAAAAGAGTTAATGTTGTTTTATGGCTTTACTTGCACTTTAAAGTCCCCTCCCTTAATACTTAATTGAAAGGATGTGCATCTTGTATAGCGTCTTGTTCCTTTCTGAATTCAAACTTTATTCCTAAATTATCTTCTTGTTAAAGGGACACTTGTGAGGGTGAGATTACAGCCGCAGAATGTTTTAAAGCTTTGTCCTCGTTTAAAAACAATAAAACTCCAGGAAATGATGGTCTTCTAATTGAGTTTATAGGGTCTTTTGGCCAGAAATTGGAAAGAATTTGGTGTAATCATTAAACTTCTCATACCATCATGGTGAACTATCAACATCCCTAAAACAAGCTATAATAACGTTTCTAGAAAGGAGAATAAAGATAAGCGTTGGATTGAAAACTGGAGGCCAATATCCTTATTAAATGTCGATCTAAAAATCGGTTTATAGCTAGTAGGTTAGAGAAAGTCCTCCCCAGTATAATTCATTTCGACCAAAACGCGTTTTTGTGAAGGGACGTACCATTTTCGATGCCGTCTGCACTATCGAGGATGTGTTAGAATTTATAAAATTAAAGGGTTATGGGGGTATCTTGACTGCTATAGATTTCGAAAAAGCGTTTGATTCTCTAAACTGGAAATTCTTGATTAAATCACTTGAAGCTTTTGGTTTTGGTGAATCTTTTAAAAACTACAAGTTTTATAATAACATATCTAGTTGTGTGATTAACAATGGATTCGCCACTCCCTACTTTACTCTGTTTTTTTATTTATTTTATTTATTTATTATAGCTCTTGAATTGCTGGCAATCCAAATTAGAAATGATAATCAAATAAAGGGAATCCAAATTGATGGGAAATAAATTAAATTAGTAATTTTCGCAGATGATATGACAACCTTTGTTAGAGATAAGGCATCGTACTTTCTTCTTTTAAATACAATAGAGCAATTTCATACTTATTCAGGTTTAAAAGTGAACAAGGATAAGACAGAAGTTCTTCCTTTGGGAAATATATGAAACTTACTAATTATGAAGAATTAAGGGTCAAAAAGATAAGTACTATTGTTAAAACTTTAGGTGTTTATTTCACTCATGTTTATTATTTATTCCATAAAGCAAATTTTGAATCAATTGAAAAAACTTTGAAGGAGTATTTGAAAGGGTGGAATTGGAGATCACTTTCATTGATTGGCAGATGATTCAAGTTATTAAATCCTTAGCAATACCAAAACTTTATATCGTATGTCTTTAGTCTTCTTTAGGAAGGACTTGATCAAAAAAATAAACACTTTTATACTCTTTTGTATGGAAAGGTCGTAAAGGCAAGATAAAGCGCACGGTATTAATTAATCCTATTGAAAAGGGCGGTCTAAAAATGCCTGATATCGAGTCAATGATCTCCGCACAGAGAATAATGTGTATAAAGAAATATGTAAATGATTATCCATCAGGATGGAAATATTTTTTGGATTACTACATAAAAACTGTTGGGGGAAAGTTTCTTTCATTGTAATTTTGAATCAGTACAAAGCTATCGCTAGAAATTCTATTACAAAGAGTGTATCCGAACATGGGAATCGCTAAATGAACCAAATCTCAAAACTCTTATAGAAGCAAGTAATGAAGTGCTGTGGAACAATAGGTTTATATGTATTGGAAACAAGTCAGTCTTTAATGACAAAATAATGGAAACCGGTTTTTACAAAATTGGCGATTTATACGATCATTTAGGAGAACTCAAATTCAGAAAGTGTCAATCAGAAACAAAGCTATCCCCGAGGGACACTTTCTTACTATTTAGTATGTTAACGCTTTGCCAAAAGACTGGCGAAATTTGTTAAACACAAATAAAACCGATACCACTTTCCCTTTAGTTTTAGATAATTATTACTTGTAAGTAAGCGAAAATGAGTGTATAGACATTGGAAAGGTGCAATCAAAGGTTTTGTATGAGAAGTTAATTTCTAGAATATCGAATAAGTCAACAGCCTCAAAAAAGTATGAAAGTATTTTTAATTCTGACAGTTCCAAACTTAAATGGGACCAAATATACACTCTTCCCTTTAGAACAACTCTAAAGAGTAAGCTAAGAGAATTCCAATACAAAATCCTCAATAGGATCTTATATACAAATGATATGCTTTGTAAATTCTGTTAATTCTCCCTTATGCTATCTATGTGAATTGGAAACGGAATCGCTTGAACATTTTATATTTTATTGCCCTAAGGTGAAACGGTTTTGGGAAGCCATTCAGGGTATGCTGAGAGAACAAATGAACATAAATTTGGAATTACCAACCTAGAGGAAAACGAGATACTGGTAAATTATATAGTATTAGAAAGCAAATATTTGTTATACCTTGGTAAAAAATTTTTTTACGTTCCTTTATCAATAAGTGGTCTATTATCCAGAATGAAAAGAACATATCGCGTATCGGATAGAACTTTATATAACGAGAAAAAAACAAAACAATTTAACTTATCATTATGAATAATGGGGGCCCCTAATGCCCCTCCTTGTATCAGCGTAAGTGGACGACTCATCGATTGATAAACCACTCATCACCAAAGTCTTTTTTTTTTCTTTATTAAACTGTTTACATGTAACAACCTGTTTTTTATCTTTTTTTCTTTTCTATGCTGTAATTTTCCCCCTTTATAAGTATGTATGTGTATATGTGTAAAAATAGAAAAATAAACAAAATACAAAAAAAAAATTATTGAAAGGATATGCAATATTTTCTTTGAAGGCAAGATCTACACACAGTTTATTTATAGTGCATATGATGCGAAAATTAAGTTGATCTAATTTTAAAATCCTTTCGAAATGATGAATAATGACATTTTTCGTTTGTCAACATCTTATCTCGTTTCAGAGATATTCAGGTTTTTGTAATATGCAAATGAGATGACCTATGACGTCATGTTGGTTGCACAGCCTGGAGACAATTAAAAAAATGAAGAACATCTCTGCAAATATTGGGTAAAAACTATTGCTGGCTTTCACTTGACGTCATAGCCGCCATGTTGGTGCCCTTAAAGAATAGATTCCTCGTTAGCTTATTTTGTTGTGGCACCAACATGGCCGCCATGCCCTTTGTTATTTGAATCTCTGGGGATTGAGTGAAAACCAGCAATTGAAACTTTGCACATATATAGCACTATGGAAAGTACACATCATTGTGCAAATTATAGTGTTGTCATGGAAACACTCATGGCCCCACGCACCTTTAACCTTGAACATAAAATTCCAATTTCTTTCCTTGTTATAAAAAAAATAGTTGCTTAAACTACCTACATATAATTATGACGGTGAATAACAAGTCCGAAGACTACAGCAAAGCTGATACGGTGTGATACTCCAAAAATGGCACTACGGCTAGCTAGACCTGACACAAAAAGGTGCTCGCACTAGAATGCAGTCATGGACAGCTGTTTCGTCCTCATTTGGACTCGTCAGCATGACATAGCAAGCAAAATGAGCTTCGGCGAGAACCTACTGCTCATAAGGCCAACAGTACTCCAGTGTAGAGCTCAGAGAATAAGCTTGGTTATCCGGTGTCTTGGTTATCCGGTTATCCGGTGTCTTGCTTGGTTTTCTGGCTCTTTGCCACACGCGTCTCTTTGTGTGACACCGGATAACCAAGCTTATTCTCTGAGCTCTACACTGGAGTACTGTTGGCCTTATGAGCAGTAGGTTCTCGCCGAAGCTCATTTTGCTTGCTATGTCATGCTGACGAGTCCAAATGAGGACGAAACAGCTGTCCATGACTGCATTCTAGTGCGAGCACCTTTTTGTGTCAGGTCTAGCTAGCCGTAGTGCCATTTTTGGAGTATCACACCGTATCAGCTTTGCTGTAGTCTTCGGACTTGTTATTATCGTCATAATTTTATATTTTGGCTGTTTAGGTCCACACCTCGGATCCGGTGTTTTTGCAGGATTTTTGTATACGGTATTCGCTTATCAGTCTACATATAATGCCTACATTGTTACAAATCTTATTTTGGATCCACACCCAAAAAATTGTGTTTGACAAAGGAGAAATTAGGGAAGTTTGTGTTATTTGTAGAGGAAGCCTGGGGCCAGAGTGTTTCCATGGCAACAATATAATTTGTACAGTGTATTTTCCAAAGTACCAGATATGTACAAAGTTTCAATAGTTTTTACCCAATATTTGCAGAGATGTTCTTCATTTTGTAATTTGTCTCCAAGGCTGTGCAAACAATGACGTCATAGGTAATGTCATTTGCATATTACAAGAGGGTCTGAATGGGGTTAACTGTCTACTGACAAACGGCCTTAAAAATAACTGACAACTGACAAATGACTATTTTTTTACTGACAACTGACAACCGAAAAATAACTGACAACTGACAAATTTGGTTTTTGTGGGTCAAACATTGTAAATTTTCTCTAGTAATGATTAATTAGGGCTAACTGACAACTGACAAATGGCCAAAATTTTAACTGACAACTGACATATAGACCCCCCCATTGAGACCCTCTTACAAAAACCTGAGTTTCTCCGATACGAGATGAGATGTTGACAAACGGAACATGTCATTATTCCTCATTTCGAAAGCATCTTAAAATTAGATCAACTTAATTTTCGCTTCATATGCACTTTATCATTTTTGCACAGTTACTTTGATTTCATCCATCCCACACGTGTGCTGGGGTCGTCAGTTTATATGAAAATGACTCAAAATAATTGCATTCCAGCCCGGAATATAAAGGCGTGTCCCTCACCGTGACATAGCTCCTTTAAATATCATTTTGTTTTGATTTGTCTGTTACTCGTAAGACTTGCGTGACGGCTTCCTTGCTCATAAGCGGTTCTTATGCAAATAAGTGTCGGAGCCTGTTGAATGGTGTTGTAGAGGCAACAATATAATCTCATGATGAAAGTGGCAATAATTGGAGCAGGAGCTGCTGGGTTAGCTTCCATCAAATGTTGCCTAGACGAAGGACTGCAGCCTGTATGCTTCGAGCAATGCAGCGACATCGGCGGTTGCTGGCTGTACTCCGAAGAGGAGGGACACAGTTCCGTCTACCAGTCGACTATAATCAACACCAGCAAAGAAATGAATTCTTTTTCAGACTTCCCAATGCCGAAGGAGTTCCCCCCTTTCATGACACATCACAAGATGATGGCATATTACCGTTTGTATGCAGCGCATTTCGATTTACTCAGATATATCAACTTTGACACTAAGATTATCAGAGTTAACCGAGACACTGATTATACACGAAACGGGAGATGGGAAGTTTACTATCAGAAATCGTCTAGAGACGGCGTTCATACTGGATGTAAAGTATTCGATGCAGTACTGATCTGTTCCGGTCACTTGTGGCAGCCTCGCTGGGTCCATTTTCCGGGATTAGATAAGTTCACAGGCCGGCAAATGCACAGCCATTCCTACAAGCACTTCAGGGGATTTGAAGGGAAAACAGTCCTCGTTATTGGTAATATAATTAATGCTAGTAATTCTAACTGTATATCAGTGTACTGTAAAAGAAATTTATATTATTATATTTATGATTTTCTGAAAGTCATCTCTTTGCAACTTGACATTATCATTATGCATATTTGTAAATAACGGCTTAGCATATTTTTGGTAGTATCGTCTTGTACCGTTGAGATCCGTGGGGAATCACACCTCGCGCGCTCGGTGGGTTGTCGTACCGCTATTATAGTATATATTATACTATAATAGAATATTTTATGAACATGCTAATGAAGTTGATATAAATCTGGTAAAAGAAACGACTCCAATCAGCGAATTCTCTCGTGGTCTAATGGTTAGGGTTTGGGTTGGTGGTGGGTAAGCCATTGCATTGATTCTTAACCGGCCCGGGTTCGAATCCCGGTTCAGGCGGTATATTTTTTTTATAGTGAGGATAACATATAATCGTTCTAAAATTTCTAAGTGTCGATTCCGATGTTCGTATAAAATTTCTGAGTCTCAAATTATTCATAGCGAACGTGGGTAACAAAGGGAATTTTATGACGCAGTTGGTTAAACGGTACACGACGATACTACCATATTTTTGAGACACTACTGTCGAGGTCATGTGTCGTGCCTTCAAAGAAATATTTCTTGAATTGCGGAACTTTATTACGTACTGGATGGAATTCCAAATCCTTGTGAAAATGTCTCTGACTAAGTTTATTTTATTCCACGGCATAGACCCTATGCACAAGTCCTGGTAACTAGCATGTCAACGAGGCCGGTAGGTCCTCTGGAATGTTGAAATTGAAGCACCCGGGGAAACAATGCCGTTAATTTGCTATGCGCCTGGCTGGTTGTACTATAAAGAAAAATAAAGGATAAATGAGGACAGATTAGCAACATTTTTCAACTAAACAATCATGTTCAACACGTTTCACACCTCCTGCTAGTATTTCACCTTCAACATTCCAGGGGACCTACCGGCCTCTTTTTCGTGTTGTGACCACGCGAGTTATGCATAGTGTGTACTTCAATTTATCTTTTGAGGTCGATGTCTCTAGCCCGATTTACACGACAAAATTTGGCTCGCGTACTTTTTTTGATGGCCACTCGAAAACTTGAGAACGGTACGACGACAACGTCTAGGACGACGGCATGAACCAATAACCTTTATAATAGACCAGTTCGCGGTTAATTCCGACATTTTTAAAGGGGTGCAAACATGGCGCGATATACAGTGTTTTGTATGGAAATCAGATGCCAAATAATTTCCGTAAAATCGAATTTCTGAAATATTCACTGTCTGCAAACTTAACATACCAGGTAAAAGATTAAAACTTACGTTCAAATGAACGTAAAATTATTTTACCCCTTAAATTCCTTGTAATAACAACAAATAACCCATGTTATGGTTGGATTCACTTGCGGATCCGATAGCGGTTTTTATTCTTATGGACTTATTAAACGATGCTGCGTTTGTTACAACAATTTCGATTCATTCTATGTTAAGCCTAGATAACTTGTAACCTCTAGTCTTTTTCAGTACTTTCTTGTACATACATGTCTTTAGATATATCGGTCCTCCATCTTCCATGTATTTTTAGTAATCTTTCAGATACATTATTATTATTATTACTGTTACGCACGACAGACGTTATTACTTTTATGGTCGGAAGAGCAGTAGGGTACTACTGTCAGCTGCCTTCGTATATTTCTGTAATATATTTACGGGACAGTACTTGCCACCTAATTTACTAATATAGACATAATTGCCTTCCCTGTAGATATCAGTCTTGCTTCTTGGTACAAAAATCTTTATATACTCTTCCTTAAAGTCAATGGGCAGGTTGTATGGGCAGGTTGTATGGGCAGGTTGTATGGACAGGTTGTATATTGCTTATATCATTAAAGCGAAAAAATCCCGCAAATCCTAATTTACACAATGCCGCAATTATCAGGTATTTTACTGTAGCTTCTTCTTCACTTAATACATCTACAATTTTCTTGATGATATCTGCAGTTATTGGTTTCTTTTTCTGTATGGGTTGAACTCTACTTCTTCTGGATGCCTCTATTACATTTTTACACAAATCATCGTACAAAGGGTTGGGGCTGTTCTCAGGTGCAAACGAGTGCAACCACTTTAGTGCTGCTTTGGCTGTGATAAGCACTGAACTAGACTTTTCCTTCAGTTTCAACTCTAACAAATAAAGTGCAACAACGGGGACTTTGAATGGTAATTGCATAGGTATACTGCTACATCTACACCATGCACTCAAAGAAATTCTTTATTCTTCTCAGATACGTTTTAGCAGTAGAATCAGCTCGAGACTTCAACATTTGTTTCTACAATTTGATCAAAGTTTACTCTCACAGTATCAGGCACAGCTTCCCAAGACTTACTTGATCGCACAATCTGAAGAATAAAAATATAGAATTACTATTCGTGTTACTACTCAAATCATTGATCCAACGTACACTTATGTACATTACAGTCAGTGGTCAGCGGTGTTAGTTCAGCTTCCCGCTCTTCACTGAAATACAAGTGGTCCTACAATCTCTGGCCCAATGGCCCGTCTTGTTACATTTGAAGCATCTGTCATAACTCGCCACTAGTGTCTCTACGTATACGGCCTACAAAATAAATTAATTAAAAGAGTAGTAATAAGACTACTCAATAAAACTAAACCACTGTAATGATAGGGCGGAGGGCTCTGTAATAACAACAAATAACCCATGTTATGGTTGGATTCACTTGCGGATCCGAAACCATGAGAGCTCACAAAGTACCTATGTTAGCACAACACTCGCTCAGCAATAAGTAATACGATTATGATAGTTCCCTTTACCACGAAAAAGCTGATATTCAGCACCCATATTAGCCTTGACCCTCTTGTCGCCATCCCTCGTTTGTTGGTGTTTCTGCCTTCGTTTACGGCTTGCTGCTTCTTTCGTTAAGCCTTCTCTCGTCCTCGGAACCGGACGCCAATTCGTCAGACTCGTATTCTTCCACCACTTGCCAGCCGTCTTTGCTCTTATCTGCTACCTTATCAGTTTTTGCCTTCGATGAATGAGTTCTTTCCCATCCTTGACAAGCTTCTTGATGCGCTGGTTTTGGCTGTCCTGCTGGTTCTCCTTTTCTATGTTCTCGATGATAGTTTCAATTTCGGCATTCAGCTCGTACTGCTTCTGGTTTCCTTTAAACTTTAGCTGTACGACTTGTTTGTCGATTTTTTTCTTCAACTCGATCTCTTTTCCTTTTTCTTCAATTTTTTCTTCTAAGTAGTTCTTGAACAGGGTAAACACTTAGTTTACATCAGCCCCGCCGCTTTGCCTAGGAGTTACTGAAGTGCCTTCCTTGGCTTGCTGCCTAAATGCTCGTTCAGTAGGAATACTGGCCTCCGCGCTACGTTCTTCGCCGTCGTCTGACATGGACTCTATTCTCTGTACATCTTGACCGCCGCTATATGGAACCACGAGTGAGAGAGTGAAAAGGGCGTACTTGCACCTTCTACTTATATCTGTAAACACAATGAGGCAACTGCGCATGTAAAGAATGTCTCCCAGTGGGGCTAACAGTTGTTGCAATAAGCACTCTAATTACTTCACATACCAGCGGAAAATACATTGATCAAAAGTTGAGGGATCTAACTGTGCTGGGAAGCGTGTAATCGTGTTTTTAGTTTTCCATACATTTGTCTGTAACAACGAGTCAAAGTCCGCAGGAAAATTTACAGACACTGAAATGTATGGAAAACTGAAAACACGATTGCACGTTTCCCAGCACAGCTACATCCCTCAAATGTGCCTACCTCTGAATCACTTAACTTTATTATTTATAACAACCGATTATTTATTTCTAATTTAATTTTCTATCACTTGACAATTAACTTAGTGAATTGCCCTATATCACTATGACGTCATATCAAAACAATCTATTGTTTAAACGCTAAGGATCACGGTCGTGGGAGGGGGACATTACAGGGACAAAACAGCAACAACACAAAGGAAATCTCAGCGGACTTACCCAAGTACGAATAAGAGGCGCAACCTACAGAATCACCTCACCATTTGAGCGAGGTGGCCGTATTCGGCACGGAGTTCGCCAGCCTCTATATCCTTTTCTCATCTCCCCTCGCCCTACTCCATATGGCGGCTGCTTCCAGTCCTTTCCCTTCCCACCCACCCTATTGGCTGACTCCTTCTCCTGCATTCAAGGACTGGGAGCGGCCGCCGGATATCCGTAACTCCATGAGTACGGGTGAGACCGATGAGAATAGGATACTATTCTCATCGGTCTCACCCGTACTCATAGAGTTACGGATATCCGGCAGCCACAGTGATCTTAGAATGCCAACGATAACATGGTTATATAACGTAAACCCCGCGAAGACAACCCAACACTCAAACCTCCGAGACCCACAGAGGCCCAGAATTGAAAACGGCTAAAGAGGTCGACTTACGCTTGCGACCCTGTTGGGAACCTCCGGCGACAAAACTGTTGGGGTCTCTGAAGGCCAGCATAGACACATCGTGGCCACTAAGCACCGAGCTGAGGAAATCTTGAGATATGTGGGTGTTACCCGCTGCCAACCCCTGGGCTGCGCGTGCGTAAAGGGTTGCCGTAATGCCGAATATAGGCGATAAAACTGTCGATAACGCGAGTTGGGTCGAACCCCTGCGTTAGTTCCCAGTATTGAAAGAGCGAGCTTGAAACGCTTAGATGATAGCTGGGAAAAGAAACAAGCGAGCCAAAAGTAGCGCAGCCCAGAGGATGACTGCCTTAAACCTCAGTAATCCGAGAGGGAATTAGACTCCCCTTTTAAAGCTGTCACCCTCGAGCGAGAAAATAAAAAAGGCGTGGCGAAAGCAATAGAGGTAACCCCAAAATTGAGGAATGCGGAGTGGTATTACCAAAAAAGACGGGAGAAACAATTTAAGCTGAAACAATGGTAATTAACAAATGAATGCCAGGGCACAACATAACACAACATAATACCCAATTAGCGAGAGGTACTTGACCAATGCACAATAATCGAAACTGTTGTTATGAACAAGCCAAATGAACCAAGTGTGTACCACGACGTAGGCGGAAAGGGGCAACGAATGCTGCTCCGCTCAGTTAAGGAAGTGTATTAGAAGAGAACCTACAGTAGCACTTTGGCAGGAAAATTATATTAATGAGTGATAAAAATACCAAGGTGTTAGATGAATATATTTTCTAGTTTTGGGGCTCAGTATCGTGCGACTGAATCCTGTTTGAGCTGTGGTGTGTATCTCAGAAGTGTCCCGATTTATTTTCGTTTTGTCCCGACATATCAACGATCTCCCGGTAAATTCCCTGAGCCTACCAATTCCCGACATTTTGTTAATATTCCCGGCACAAAAAACTGATGTTCTCCCCGGTGAAGTTTAAACACCGCAAATCAACTGTAATTGAGAATGTAATTGTAAATGCTAATTGTGTTTTCAACCAGCTGCTTGACTTTATCGAAGGCCAATAGAAGGACATTAGTTGCTGCTCACCATCTTGATAACACGTCAACAAATTCTTCCACCTCGTGTATTGTCGCGTGACGATCAGATCCGTGCAAAGCATTGTAGTAAAAAAAGACAATAAAAGTGATGCATTGTGGTAAAAAAGAAATCGAGATTTGGACCCGCTTCCAGATTAGAACTGCTGCCTTGCTCGCTCGCTGCGGCAGCAATTAGATCAATCCGTTTTTCGTTCGGCGTAAACGGAATGCTGTTCAAAGAAAACATCGAAGTAAAAAAGATCGATGCTGGTGAAAAACTGTCGTTTGAGTTTTCTGAATGGTGCGTGAGCTCTAACTCATTTCGAGCGCGATTATCAATTATTTATCGCCCGCCTTACTCCGCAGCGCACCCAGTAACATTGAAGACATTTTTTCAAGATTTCAGTACGTATCTTGAATCAATTATACTATCACCTGAGCCACTGATCATTACGGGAGATTTCAACATTCACGTCGATGTTGTGGGGGATCCTGAAGCTGGCGAATTCATGGATTTACTGTCGTCTATGGGTCTTAAACAACATGTGACACATCCGACGCATGAGGGTGGTCACACCCTTGACCTGGTGATAACTAGGGAACATGACCCTATTATTAGAGGCACCCCTGTGGTTGATCGCTACATATCTGATCATGCTGCTGTACTCTGCCAACTGAATTCTACTAAGCCACAGCCTACTGTGAAAGAGATCTCGTACAGGAAGCTTAAAATGATCGACTTAGACGCTTTCAAATGTGATCTTGTGAAGTCTGAACTGTGCACCAAACAATTCACGGACCTGGAAGAGCTTACATCCTGTTACAACTCCACTCTGTCGTCTCTACTCGACAAACATGCTCCGATGAAATTAAGAACTGTGGTTAATAGGAAATGCGTTCCATGGTTCAACAAGGACATCAAAGAAGCTATAAGATCTCGAGGAAAGGCTGAGAGGAAATGGCGCACCTCAAAATCTGCGCAGGATTTGAATATCTTTAAAAGCATGAAAATTCGTGCTACTCGCCTGATGAACCATGTGCGTTGTGAATACTATACCACTGACTTATATTCAAGAGAACAGTTCTGATCAGGGGAAGTTATTTGAAGCTACAAAGGCTTTGCTCAGTGAACCAAAGGACGTCTCATTCCCTCGGAATATTGACCCTAACCACCTTGCAGATAACTTCGGGAACTTCTTCGTGCAGAAGATTGATAACATTAACAAATCTCTTGATGAATTGGCGGAGTTGTCACCGGCACCTGCATCTTCCAATGACGTCTCCGTATGTATGGATGCCTCCCTCACTGATTTCAAGTCCCTGTCTGAAGAGGAAGTACGTGGTATGATTGGAAAAACCGCTAAGAAAACATGTACCTTGGATCCCATGCCTACGTCGGTGGTTCACCAGTTTCTGGATACTCTACTGCCAGTCATCACTGACATGGTGAACTTATCACTGCAGTCTGGGCACTTTGCTGATGCTTGGAAAGAGGCGTTGGTGGTACCATCGCTCAAAAAATGTGGTCTTGACACCGCCTTCAAGAACTTCCGCCCAGTCAGTAACCTGCCGTATATATCCAAACTGTCCGAGAGGGCTGGGGCGAACCAGCTAACAGAGCACATGACAGCCAATGATTTACACTCGCTATTGCAGTCCGCATACAAGAAGAATCATAGTACGGAAACAGCCCTGCTCATGGTTAACAACGATATATTGATGAACATGAATGACATGCACGTCACCTTACTTGTCCTGTTGGATTTAAGTTCTGCATTTGACACCATACATCATGACATTCTGCTCAACCGTCTCAAGTCTGACCTTGGCATTGATGGGAAGGCCCTGGCATGGTTCACGTCTTACTTGTCTGACCGATATCAGCGTATTTCCGTCAATGGAGGTATCTCACGAAAGTTCCCCCTCAAACATGGTGTTCCACAGAGATAATAATAATAATAATTTACATTTATAGTGCGCATGCAGGCTGCATGAATATATGATCGCCTGCGCATCACAAAATTAACTACAATAATATAAGAATTGAGCTAAAACCACAGTAAAACTATAATAAGGTAAAATTAAAAGAATAAATAAAACAGTTCTAATAGATCTTAGTTATAAAAAGCTAACTTAAATAAATGCGTTTTCCACACATTCTTAAAATTATCTAAGGCTCTACAATTACGAATACTACATGGTAGCGAGTTCCATAGTTTAGGTGCAGCAGCACAAAAGGCCCTGTCCCCCAATGTCCTCTTTGTTCGCTCTCTTGGAAACTCAAGGAGAAGTTCATTATTTGATCTTAAAGAATAACGCAATGCACCCTTAATGATAATTAAATCATTTATATATTCAGGCGCTAGCCCGTGAATAGCTTTAAATGTAATTACTAGTATCTTAAATTTAATTCTAAATTGCACTGGCAGCCAGTGAAGCTTAAAGAGCACAGGCGATATGTGATCAAAGCGGGAAACATTGCAAATAAGGCGCGCAGCTGTGTTCTGCACACGCTGTGTTTGCGGCAAACCATATAATAAACTATTGCAGTAGTCAATTCTACTAGTAACTAGCATGCACTAACTTTTTAGTTGATTCAGTTGATAAAAACTTCCTAATGCATCTGATGTTATGCAAGTGAAAATAAGACGCACTACAAATCCTATTGATATGTGTCCCCATACTAAGTTGCTGATAAAACCAGCAGCCCAGATTCCTGGCCTCTTGAGCTGGAGCAATCTGGTGGTCACCAACAGCAAGAGAACCCGTGCTGACCTTAGACAATTGTTGTCTTGTTCCTATAAGTAAATACTCAGTTTTATCATCGTTAAGCTTGAGCCGGTCAGTCAGTATCCATTGACGAATATCCTCTATACAGTGCTGCATTACTATAATTGCCTCTTCTTCATTTACTTGCGAATCCGGTTTAAAAGCAAGATAAAGCTGAGAGTCATCCGCGTAACAATGAACGCTAGGCAAATGTGCGTTTACAATCTCAAAAAGCTTGGATGTGTAAATGATAAACAATAGAGGACCAAGGCAGGATCTCTAAGGAACACCGTACTGCAAAGTAAAACTGTCAGAGAGAATCCCATTAACCGAGACACGCTGACTTCTGTTCCTTAAGTACGCTGAAAACCATTCCAGGACCTTGCCCGAGACTCCAAACCTTGACTGAAGACTCGTGATCAGAATACCATGATCAACGGTATCGAAGGCCGCACTTAAATCTAAAAGAACCAGCAAGGTCACGTGACCCTTGTTCATATTCATAAGGATGTCATTCTTCACCTTCAAAAGAGCAGTTTCAGTACTATGGTGTTGCCTATACGCCGACTGCAAAGCAGGGTAAAGACCATTGGAAGACATGTGTACAAGCAGTTGATCTGATACTGAGCGTTCTGTCAATTTAGACACACAAGGAAGATTACTAACTGGACGATAGTTTTTAAACAGAAGATCCAGGCCATGCTTCTTAAGAAGAGGGTTTACAAGAACTTCCTTCCATGAATCAGGAAAGGAGGTAGTATTAAGAGATTGATTGATCATCTTTTTAATTACAGGCAAAAGAACATCAATACACTCTGCTACCAGTGAAGTAGGCATCGGGTCCAAAGTACAGAACTTCTTGACAGATTTCTTCACCAACTCTAAAACGGCATCATCGTCTAGAAGCTTAAACTCGCTAAATGATTCTTCCACAGGACGAGCAAAGTCATATTTTAAGAATTCAGAACAACTTTGTGCCGCAGCATCAAGATCCATCCGAATATCAGATACCTTCCTAACAAAGAAATTCCCCATACCATTAGCCAGTTGATATCTATCATCATGTGGTGGAAACTGGACTTCAGTTGCCTTGGCCCCCTGCTTTTTACCATATATATCCATTTACACGACAAAAATCAGGCCTGCCGTGCCGAAAAAAAAAATGCCGGGCCCAACATGATTGTCATGTAAATCGGACTTCTGACATCAATAAATGCCAAGCGAAATATTATACAAATGTATTACCCTGTCTGGTTGATCCGCGGTTCGATTTTTTTCTCACTTTATTTCTCGGTGAACAGTTTATCTTGTGAATTATTAAATTAAGCAAGTGAGTATTTTACATTTGAAATACATTGTTGAGCTTTGAAATGAATTATATATCAGATCAGCCAAGCTTGACATATTACCAGATCGAACTGACATGAATTTGGAAGACCACCGTACGCCAGAGGAAGCACGGAGTCTGAACAGTTCAAAGGTCTAGCGTAATTTCCTCCTATTTCAAACAGCGTTTCTGCAGGTGTTTGTAACGTTAGATGTTTTATCGAGAAAGAAATCACTTCAAAAACATCCAGATCTTATTAGTGTCTAGCCAAATGGTAAAGAAAAAGCGGGTAATTTATAGTCTAAACTCAGAAGACTAAGAGATAAGAGTGGATCGAAAGGTTTTATTTGTTGGACCAATCAGATCGCAGAACGGTGGACATTATTCGACCAATCAGATCGCTGGAACAAAAACACATACATAGACGCATGGAATTTCATATGGTATGCGATACTGTTATTCATGAATAGTTTTATTCTTTCGGGCTGTGTAGAAATCGAATTGCTCCGTAGAAATATTGCTGCCTTGTCGAGTTGATGGTCTTGTGATTGCGTCACCAAACAAACCTCAAGTGAAGCGAACTATTTCGTTACTGTGGCTCCGAGTTGTCCTTATCGGCATATCTTCCCAGGCGATTTTTGTTGTTGTTAAGGCCTCGAAGGAGTGGACACTAGCTATAAAGTCTTCCCGCCTCACTCGGGCCTGTTGTTGTAATCAGTAGTAACTACCGGTAAGTAAGGAGTGAACATTAGCTATAAAGTCTTCCCGCCTCACTCGGGCCTGTTGTTGTAATCAGTAGTAACTGCCGGTAAGTAAGGAGTGGACACTAGCTATATAGTCTTCCCGCCTCACTCGGGCCTGTTGTTGTAATCAGTAGTAACTGCCGGTAAGTAAGGAGTGGACACTAGCTATATAGTCTTCCCGCCTCACTCGGGCCTGTTGTTGTAATCAGTAGTAACTACCGGTAAGTAAGGAGTGGACACTAGCTATATAGTCTTCCCGCCTCACTCGGGCCTGTTGTTGTAATCAGTACATATAGGCAAGCCAAAAAGCAGGGGTCGGGTGGAACCTCTCGAAACGAGCGACAGTATTGGCCTACCCAACAATAGACCCTTTGCACGTTACGTCATAGCCGCCATATTGGTGTACAGTTAACAATAGATTCTTCGTTAGCTTCGTTTGTTCTGTACACCAACATGGCCGCCATGCCCTTTGTCATTTGAATCTCTGGGGATTGAGTGCAAACCATCTATGGAAAACACGCTAACTTTTAGAAAGTGCAGTACAAAAACAATAGAAGTATAGTTATTGTATTATGGGTGCAATCAGCAGGGGCGTAGCTAGGTATTTTCAAGTTGTACGCACAAGTGCAGTAGCTACCGGTTTTAAGGGCCCCCTCTCGTAAAAAATATACAAGGCCAAACAGGAAATTTTCGTCTCAAAGTGTACGCACGTGCGTATATGCGTACAGGAAGCTACGCCCCTGATCTGAATACAGGTCTCGACAGGTTCCGTGCTACTCAAAAGCAGGAGAAGCGAGGGAGAACGAAAGTGTTTAGTGAATGGGACTCGAACCCATTCTTCGCGCGCTCTTGTCACGTGACCTAAACATTGCTTTAGATTGTGCTCTACTATTAAACCTGGAATAAATTAGAACCGCGGATTTTTGTTCTGTTGTGATAAGTGTCTAGGAATGCAAATAGAAATGTACTACTCTTTCCCATAATGCGATAAGTTTATACGGCTCAGCTATAGTTCTTGGCTATTTTGTAGAAAGAAGAGCTACGCGGTGAATAAACCGAACCACTCGCCCTATCAGAACACGTACGGGAATCTCACTGTTCAACTCTGAAATGATGATACAAAATATATATCATACTTCACAGGCCTTGGTAACTCTGCTGGTGACATTGGATGTGAGCTCAGTCGGCATGCCAAGCAAGTGTACATCAGCACACGGAGGGGAGCGTGGGTAATGTCACGCACCATCGGTACCCTGCCAATGGACTACTACCACACCCGCTTCCTCAACGACCTCCCAAACTCTGTCCAATACCGTTTCACCGGTTCGGTTCTCATCAAGAACATCAACCACGAACAGCTTGGTCTCAAGCCTTCTGAGGATTTCTCGAGTGGTGCATCAATCGTAAGTGAAGACATCGAATCCCGCATCAGCACGGGAACACTCCTCATCAAACCCGATGTCGAGTTCTTCACTATGACGGGCGTGCAATTTAAGGATGGCACATCAATCCAGGATATCGATGTTGTGATCCACTGTACAGGTTACCATGTTGGGTTTAGTTTTCTTGACGAGTCTGTGATCAAAGTGCGTGAAAATGAGCTGAATTTGTACAAGTTTGTCTTCCCACCTGACGAACTCAAGCCCACCATTGCCTTCATTGGTTTTGTGACCATCCATGGGTCCATGAATCCAACCTTTGAGATCCAGGCCCGCTGGGTTACGAGGCTGCTGAAAGGAAACGTGCATCTACCTTCTCGAGAAGAAATGTGGACAGACGTGAAGAAGACAAGAACAGCCATGTTACAAAACTTCTCCTATACTCCTCGGCACGCCTTCGAGGTAATTACAAGCTGTACGCTTCTTGTAGTCAGTGCAGTGTATAACTGTAATTACTGTCTACGTATTTGTTTTTGATTGCATTGAAGTCTTCTTTGCATGGTTATGCTCTTCGCACGGCCTCAGTTTCTCTGGAAATCGTTTGCCTATCATTCTCTCCAATTTTGAACAATTTATTGTCTTCGGACTGAAGTTATATCTGTGCTATGTCAATTTTCCGTAAAATTCTTCGCCTTCGTCATCCTGTTTCGGAGAGGCAGGGCCAAAATACTGATACCAGTCTCATAATGACCATAAAACGAAAGCGAGGGTGTTTTAATTCGGAAATATCATGAACAACGCTTGCTCTCGTAGTCACCTCAGGTCACGGAGTTGAATCAGCATCTTGTTCTGGTTTATTTCTCTCACTTCGTTATCATTAATTGGCCGTTTTTATACTAGAGACGCACAATGAATCTAGATGTATTTGCATGGCTAAGAAAACTTAGTGCATCTTCTTAGTTCGTCTAGTATAACTTAGTGCGTCTTCTTAGTTCGTCTAGTACAACTTAGTGCGTCTTCTTAGTTCGTCTAGTATAACTTAGTGCATCTTCTTAGTTCGTCTAGTACAACTTAGTGCGTCTTATTAGTTCGTCTAGTATAACTTAGTGCGTCTTATTAGTTCGTCTAGTATAACTTAGTGCGTCTTATTAGTTCGTCTAGTATAACTTAGTGCGTCTTATTAGTTCGTCTAGTATAACTTAGTGCATCTTCTTAGTTCGTCTAGTATAACTTAGTGCGTCTTATTAGTTCGTCTAGTACAACTTAGTGCGTCTTATTAGTTCGTCTAGTAAAACTTAGTGCATCTTCTTAGTTCGTCTAGTATAACTTAGTGCATCTTCTTAGTTCGTCTAGTATAACTTAGTGCATCTTATTAGTTCGTCTAGTATAACTTAGTGCGTCTTATTAGTTCGTCTAGTATAACTTAGTGCATCTTCTTAGTTCGTCTAGTATAACTTAGTGCGTCTTATTAGTTCGTCTAGTACAACTTAGTGCGTCTTATTAGTTCGTCTAGTATAACTTAGTGCGTCTTATTAGTTCGTCTAGTACAACTTAGTGCATCTTCTTAGTTCGTCTAGTACAACTTAGTGCATCTTCTTAGTTCGTCTAGTACAACTTAGTGCGTCTTATTAGTTCGTCTAGTATAACTTAGTGCGTCTTATTAGTTCGTCTAGTATAACTTAGTGCATCTTATTAGTTCGTCTAGTATAACTTAGTGCGCCTTATTAGTTCGTCTAGTATAACTTAGTGCATCTTCTTAGTTCGTCTAGTACAACTTAGTGCATCTTCTTAGTTCGTCTAGTATAACTTAGTGCGTCTTATTAGTTCGTCTAGTATAACTTAGTGCGTCTTATTAGTTCGTCTAGTATAACTTAGTGCATCTTCTTAGTTCGTCTAGTACAACTTAGTGCGTCTTCTTAGTTCGTCTAGTATAACTTAGTGCGTCTTATTAGTTCGTCTAGTACAACTTAGTGCATCTTCTTAGTTCGTCTAGTACAACTTAGTGCATCTTCTTAGTTCGTCTAGTATAACTTAGTGCGTCTTATTAGTTCGTCTAGTACAACTTAGTGCGTCTTATTAGTTCGTCTAGTATAACTTAGTGCGTCTTCTTAGTTCGTCTAGTACAACTTAGTGCGTCTTCTTAGTTCGTCTAGTATAACTTAGTGCGTCTTATTAGTTCGTCTAGTATAACTTAGTGCGCCTTATTAGTTCGTCTAGTATAACTTAGTGCATCTTCTTAGTTCGTCTAGTACAACTTAGTGCATCTTCTTAGTTCGTCTAGTATAACTTAGTGCGTCTTATTAGTTCGTCTAGTATAACTTAGTGCATCTTCTTAGTTCGTCTAGTATAACTTAGTGCGTCTTCTTAGTTCGTCTAGTATAAAAACGGGCACAAGACACATTATGCGACTGGACGAACTAAGTTCTATAGTGCGTCGTTCTGGACGGATTGCCAAACTTAGTTCGTCCAGTCGCATAATGCGTCTTGTGTCCGTTGTTATACTACACGAACTAAGAAGACGCACGCAATCCTTGGTTTTCATGCGACGTTATCAAAAGCCAACAAAGCTGTTCTTTGTATATATTCTATAGACATCGATAATAGAAGTCTACACAGACAATTTCACGTCGATGGGGTGTATTGTTCCGGAGTAAATATTTTTTAAATTTTATGACATTTTTACCCAGCGTGTTTTCCAGAAGGAATTTTTTTGTTTTAATATTTGTATTTTCGTTTTCTAGCCGCCATGTTTGTGTCCCATGCAGAGAGGGACACAAAAGATGGCGGCCGCATCAGTACAAAGTACTGTAAAAATGTCGTACATTCATTGGCCCACAGATCCGTTAGGAAATAATCTAATGTTATAAGTGTATTGTTGGTAGTTCTACAAGGACCAAGATGTTTTATTTGATTTTATCAATGCAAACCAATTTTGCGATCACGTGTCATGACGATGAAAACCACCAATAAGCGTCTCTAGTATAAAAACGGCCAGTGTCAGTAATTATAAAACGCCAAACTTAACCTGTCAGCACATTCGTCAGCAACGCTGCTTGTTTGTGCATCTTTTCTTTTCAGGCGACTGGACTAACATATGCTGATGAAATAGCCAGCTTCATTGGTTGTCGGCCGAATCTATGGAAACTTCTTTTGACCGACCCAGCCTTCGCCCTACGATGCTATTTCGGCCCATGCACCCCTGCCCAGTACCGCCTGCGAGGTCCAGGAAAGTGGCCTGGGGCAAAGGCGTCCATTTTAAATGCGTACACAAACCTCATTTATCCAACGAAAACACGGACTGCGAGTGAAGATCATCAGGGACGTAATACGGTTGGTGCCAGGGCTCTCAAGCTTGTGGTACTGGCGGCTGCAGTGTTTGCCGCCTATAAATTAGCTGCGAGGTTTGAAGTATTCAAGACCATCGATGGCTTTAAACTTCCCCTTGAACTGCGTACTTGACATAAGTTAACAAGCAAAGGAATTCCGAACTAGCAGAAGAAAATGTGCAAGATTTCTTTTGATAGTTGAGAACTGATGGGGGCTACTATGCGAGTGCCAAAGCCACCTTCTACAAATGCACGAGCATTTCATGCGATGTTCTGTTTGATATGCTGAGCAAACATTAGCCGAGTGCATGCGACTGTGTACTCTATACCCTTTTATGCACCGTTATTGACCAATCAGAATTCAGATGTTTTATATTATAACCTCTACATAATACACGCTCGAGGACTTAAAAAGCTGAGGATGCACCAGCGTAATGCAAAATTAATGCATTCAGCAGCTTTTTAAGACCTCGAAAGTTTTTTTTATAGGACATGGAAAACCATCTTCTATTTCTTTTATACTAGAAGTAATCATAGATGATCAAAGTGCGTTCGACATATATTTTTGTATGAAAAAGGACTGGGCTCCCTGTGGTGACACAAATTAAAATTGCTACAGTGGTGTGGACTGTGTGTAAACAATTAAAATCCTTATCAAAAATATATACATGTCTTTAAATAAATGTGAACAGTTTTGAATGTCTTGACTGATAGGTTATTCAAGGGGATGGACTTCTTCAGTTAAATAGGTAATCGAATGACTGGAAATCAATTTGGATCTTGAGGAAAGTTTTAACAAATTCGGCAACAGAAATAATGCACAGATAGTTTAACCATGTGGTGTATATATCATTCAGATGACCAAGGCTGGCTCCACAATACTGACTAATTTTAACACTCCAGTGTAGAGCACTATATACACGACTTTCATAATGGCCGCCTCCTAATTTGCATAATTTGGAAGATAAATATGTAGGGGAAAACCAATGCTACTACATGAAAGATCACATTAAAACTAGTAATTGTTTTGAGTTTTAGAGGAATATGGAAAATTGCTGTTGAGCTATGAGCATTTGAAATGCAGAAAAATATGAAAGCGAGGCTATAAAGGCCTCCGTCGTTTTTCTCATACAAATCTCTCTAATTTCAACTGGCTGTAGCTTCATTGCTTTATAAGCTACAGCACTCAACTTTCATAAGTTCACTAATGTCGACATGCTCTTTCACATGGCAATGTTCATATTTTCTATACATGTGGATAAACTACCGAAACGGGAAATCACATATGCAAATTAGGAGGCGGCCATTATGAAAGTCGTGTATACCCATGTGTATAAACTTAAAGTGCATATAAGCCCTAACCAGTTATTTTTTATATCGATTGTACATGGAGTGGATAGTCCAACGTTAGAATATTTCTTGATTTGGGTGTTGCGTCTATGATATAAAGGTTTATATTTCCAATATGCTAATGATGTGATGTCATCGCCGACATTTGCTGAATTTCTTTGTGCTTGTGAATTAAGCTATTTTCTAATTTTGAATTCTTTTTTGGTAAAATCACTTTGATAAGCTTCAAATATAATTTAAAAATAGGCAATTTGTCTCTACCAGCATGATTTTGTATAATAAGTGATGTCGGTGATGACATCACATCATTAGCATATTGGAAATATAAACCTTTATATCTCGTAGACGCAACACCCAAATCAAGAAATATTCTACCGTTGGACTATTCACTTCATGTACACTCGAAATCAAAGATAACTGGCTAGGGCTTATATGCACTTTAACACTCCAGTTTCTTCAGAGCATTCAAATTATTATTCAAGTGGGGTCAAGGCTGCCTACAGAAGATTGAGTGTCCATTGTTATTGCAGAATAATTTCTGATCAATGTTGGTAGACTGTAAAGCTTTTACATGTCCCATGCACACATGATCAATGATTAGACTGATAAATGCACGTACACATCAATAAAGAGTACTTTAAATTTCTCTCGCCTTGTTTTGATATTTTTAAGTTTCTTGACTTATCCAACTCCAAGTGTGATTATAGATAAACTCTTAATTTGCCTGAATGCAGTGTTCATATGCATTAAATCTTCACAACTCACACAAGACAATTTTTCTATGTCGAATCCCCTTTCTCTGTCGAACCCCCTCCTCTCCCTCCCTTTTATAAAAAAAAAAAAAAAAAACAGAACTTGCCATGATCGAAACTCCCTTTCGAGCCTATCAGACTCCTGGATCCACTCCAGCTGAGGATATGGAATTGTAGGGTTTTCAGAATACTGATTGTTATGATCAACTAAAAGTCTATTAAGTTATGCTAACCGCCGTTAAAGGGGGGATCGAGTAGCAACTGACTCTTCGAGCGTTAGCTCTTCGTCAGAGCAAAAGAGGGAACTGTGGGTGGGGAAACGGTTTATATAGTGTTGAGTGCATGATTACCGCTGAGGAAACATGTACTCGGATCAATAGTCCACTTCCGCGATATGCTTTACTTGTCACGCACAAAGGTTTCAATACGAGGCCCCGTGCTAAATTAAATTAATTCTTTTCTCTGAGAATTTCCAGGTAAATGCTACTTTAATAAATACATTTGTATCATAAATAATTAGTTTGTGTAAATTACAGTTTTCTATCATCTTCATCAATCTTTAACGGTATTGGTGGAATGTTATTCCTTGGCCGCCCAAGCAAACTGGTCGGTAAGCTCATTGGTTAATCTTCAATGGTATTGGTGGACTGTTATTCCTTGGCCGCCCAAACATGTGTGCCACACTTGAAAGCCTAACTGGTCGGTAAGTTCATGGATTAATTTCGCTATAGCATAATCATCTGTACCTAAACCAAAGGAAATGAAATACAGGTAACTCATTTATCAATTTTTCAGTACGCCTTCATGCGTTAAGCATCAGCGGTGTTTCGTGTGGCTTCCAAAATGGGTGACTGTAACTGTAACACAGTGCACTGTGTCAATCGGGGTGTGGGAGGATGCACGCATGTGCAGAACGAGTGATTGGGGTTAAGTGGATGCGAGATAATTTGTTCATCGTTTCTTTCTGTGACTCGACAACTCGTAGTTGGCTTTCCGAATGACGTTTTATTTTCCGAAGATATATTGATGGAGTTTATGGCACGCGTCCAAGTTTGCGAGGCATTGGAAAAGACGCTTTCATGCTTTCGCAAGGATTTGGCCATGTTGTTAAAGGTAAATATTCCGAAATAACTTATAATTAACTTATCAATTGGATTTAGCTACACTAAATAATAACTTTGTCACACAATCCTTGTTTAGATTGGAAGTTCCAGAACTACTTAGACTGCATGCGTCAACACAATTAGCCATTATTAAGCGAAGGTTCTAGACGTAATCAAGCTATGAATAGGTCGTTTATTCCATACACAATAGTAAAGTACAATAGTACATACATAAAATAAAAATAAAGTAGAGGATGGAAGAGATACAACCTAGAAGGATTAATTAAAGCTCTTGCACCCTATGTACTATTTACAATATTCACAGCCGTGTTGTACAGTAGATACAGATCCGAGCCGGATATCTCCTATACAACACGGCCGCGAATTTTGTAAATTACTTCTAAAACTTAAACATAACTATTGAAACGCAATATAACCAAAATAAGTCAAAAATTATTTTAAAAAGAGCAACATTTAAATATTTTTTTTGAGGCTTCTTGTGTTCCAGATGAGTGCAGTATTTCCGCTTTCACTGAATAATAATCTGGAACAATTTCTTTGTACCTAAAAACAACAATTATCTATGATTCAGTTTTAGCTCAAAGCAAATTTGCATTTCAAAGTTCACTAGTAAGTGAGTGAGTAAGTAAGTAAGAAAGTAAATCGATAAATGATCCGTCACGTGATTTTTAGTATATGCCTAAATAGCTCACTGACCATGAGTTGCCCTTAGGGGCCCTATGTTTAGAACTGCTGGTGGTCAGAGAACATCTTATTATAGAAGAGTCAGCTACGTAAATCAACAGCCGATTTTAAACGTTCCTTAAAGTGCATATAAGCCCAATTTTCGTATCATTAAAATCGATTCTCCATGACGTAAATAGTTGAACTTTAAAATATTTCTTGATTTGAGTGTTGTAGAGGTTGCTAATTGTGTGATGTCACAGAAGGCCAACAAAAGGTACTTTCTTTCTCTCTGTGAATGTATTTCTGATTTATACAAAATATTTGGTAAAAAAAACACTGATATAAGGTCCAAATATAACATGGATGTTTAAAAAAAATGTTTATCTCTACCAGCACATTTTTGTACATGAAATGAGGCCTCCCGTGACATCACATCATTAGCATATTGGAAATAGAAACCTCTATAACACATAGACGCAACACTCAAAACAAGAAATATTTTACAGTTCAACTATTTACTTGATGGAGAATCGATTTTAATGATGAAATATTTGGGCTTATAGGCATTTAAAGCAAAAGCTCTTAAATTATTTTTAGAGTAGTTGTGTCGCTTGCCGCGCTACATTGTACATATTAAAAATTCTAAGTGCGTTTGCAATTATTATGTTTTATTTGTCAGAATATAACATTATCGTTTAATGGTCTATTTGCCTGGCTTTGCGTTTTGGTATTTTCACTTTTAATTGTACTCGGATCAAATGTCAGTTAATTATTTGTTAAAACGAATCTGAGCCACGCCCACAGAACGAGATACTGGTACCTATTAGTGCTTTTAAAAATCCCGACGAACATCCCTGAAACTTTTACTCTTTTCCATAGGAGCACCCACCCCCATAAACGCACAGCACAGAAAAACCGCATATGATGAAATAGAATTGTATCTGTCTTCCCTAACCTGCAGCGATCATAGTTATAGCACATCCTCCTCCCCCAGCACCTGTTAGTTTGGAGTGCAGGCCACATCTAGCTGTGACGTCACACAGTTGATCCAGTGAGGCATGACTTACTCCTAATGCTCGCAGCAGTTGTTGGTTCATGTCAACGAGGCTCTACAAGTAGCAAAGTGAGAACTCATAAAGCCAAACGTTCGAACATTGTTGTTATACCCAGGTCATATGCCGTTTTCGTTTATACAAGTAGACAAAACACAACGCCATACAATTGCAATGGAATACCTTTTAATCAAAGGCCTTTCGACGTTGTGGTCCTATTCAGTGATTATATATTTACTACTAATGGCAGCGACACGGTATAAATAGCCGAGGCCAGCAAGGCATGCTGTTCTATGTCGGGATCCCTGTGTGTAATGCACAGGGATCCACTCTATTTAGGCCCTCGGGTTCACTTGTTCTTAATCTATTTATCTAAATAGATTCCAACTCCGTAAGCTTGTTGGGAGATGTTTTCCCCTACACTAAAAACCTGAATGACTTGTTGAAATTGAAGATAGAACCATGGACTTTAAGATGACAATTAAGCACTGAGTTGTGACTATTTCGGTGTCCAGTTATCCGATCACGCAGCCGTTGAGTAGTTTTACCAACGTATTGCTTCCTACATATATTACAAGTTGCTAAGTACACTACGCATCTGGAAACACAGAACGTGCTGCAGTTTACATGAAACTCCCGTCCACTACTGGTACTGGAAATGTGTCAACATATGTAAGCAATTGTCACGAACCGCATCTTGTTTTTCCACATGGGTAGGTAAGGTACCCATGCACCCTCGCATCTGGAACCATTAGGGAAGAACCATTAGGCACCCTCCTACTACACAGCATTACTTTGGCTTTAAGATCTTTCCAAGTTTTAGACTTGTCCAGACTTCTGGACCCCTTACAAATAAAATCCTTCGTCTTCTCTACACCTGGGCCAAATGTTATTACCCGCAGGATTATAGCTTTCTAACAATTGTTGGAGCCTATGTTGTACAACAATGTTTTTTAAAGGTGATTTTCACATGTTGCATGCAACATTTCACTAACAACATGCTATCAACAACTACAAATACAAAGAAAACTCATCACTGTCATGAGTGTTTAAGCCTTTTTAAAATCCTACAATTTATTTCATGTTGCACACAACCAACATAGATGTAGCCAAGCCATAGGGTTGGTTTATATGCAATATTTAACCATTACAGCCCCAAAAGTAACATCCAAATTCTTCTTACAGATCTTCATACATTTCTTGTAGTGTCAGTTAAGAGAATTTGGCATCACATCAAAACAATTAATCCCAAGTAATATTCTTATGACCTGCCTGCTTCACTTTGTTCTGATATATCAAAGAAAAGTTAGATGCTGATTACTGTTTTGCAATGTCAGCACCTTCTCCTCAGTTGTCTGAGTCGTGGATTGTCTGGGTCATGGATTGTCTGAGTGGGAAGTGAACCTGTATCACCTCAGGAAGAGCTTTGCTTACTCACCCTGCAAGCAGAGCATTCTTTCCACTAAGGAAGAAAGGATTAGGCTCTGCCAAAATCTTGTCAAGTTTAAATAAAAAGTTGATTTTACGTCAAGATACAGGGAGTCATTACCATGTCTTCCAAGCCAGTGGCGTATGTTTAAGTATTTGATGACTTTCTAGGCTGAATTGGAATTTAGGTTGGTTTTTGAGGAGGCTGGGAAACCAAAAAACCTGGAGAAAAACCCTCAGAGCAAGGGCGAGATACAAATATACTGTACCTGCAAACTCAACTCGCATAATTATACATGTAAGCACCTTGATCGGGAATTGAACCTTCGCTACAGAGGTCAAGCACTTTCCTCTGCAGGATTTAAGGAAAGCCTTCTTTTCTCATTTAGTGGGAAGATTAAGGCTCTACTTGCAGGGCGTGGTTACAATGAAGTTGTAAGCAAATAGAATGGCAGATTTGTAGCTTTCAGCCTTTTTATTTGTTTTTGCTCTCTTTCAAATATGGCATAAAATGCTATTAAAAAATCATTATCAATAATGGATTAATCAATGGCATATCCACGACTCAGGTAGCTCTTTATTCACTGATGGACCTACGTTTTAACGTCCTTATCCAAGATAATAGAGGTTACTAGTTCATGGCTAAGCATCTAATGTGGCTATGCATTTCAAGGCTTACTTGAAATTGTTTTGTTGTCCTATTTGTGTTCAGGTTGCTAGAACGGCGTTTCATGAAAGTTTAAGACTCAAAACTTTCATAAAATGCTGTTCTAGCGAAATGAACTGTCACAAATAGGACGACAAAACAACTTCAAGTAAGCCTTCTTCCTTTATTTACACTGTACCTTGTATTACAGAAGATCTGTAACTAAATTTACGTTATTATTCCGAGTTATCGGAAGAACTCCCATACAAACCTTATAATTCACAGCTTCGATATACATATAGTCAGAACTGGGGCAGCCTAGTCATTCATATTTTGGCAAGCCTTTAAAATGGGTATGATGAGTAACAATGTACAGCCATATTCAGAGCTTTCAATAAATGTTTGAGTGCATGCATGGCCATGAAAGAAAGGTAGGTGTCTGTATTTGCTTTATTTCAATAACTTTATCAGCAGTAACAGACACTCACTGAGTAGGCTGTATGAAAATGAGTAGTAACTGGAACTCTGGCAATAGTGAAACCCCTGCACATTAGACGTTTAGCCGACTAATACTTTGTTCATTATATAAATTATGCCAATTAAGAAACAAAATGTTCTTTCCATACCAACCAAAAACCTTGCATGCTTGCTTGAGAAATGGGATTTACCATGGTGATGGAAAGCCATTCAACTGTAAAATACCCAAAATACTTGGTGCTGTCTTGTACAGATTTTGTGTGTTCTTCATGGCAGAATTATCTAATAGATAATTGTTGTACGTGAAGGTAAATTTCTTAAGATAATCTTACTTCAAGTTCTGTGAAGCAACTTGTGATTTCACTTTCTGTTTCCCCTTCATCACCTGAAAAAGCAATGATAAATAAATATGAGAAAAGATAAATAATCACAGATAATTAAGACAGAAAAGCACAAATGATATTAACAAAAACTCCAGCTTGGCACATCCATATTTTGCATAATTAATACTAATTTATGAATATCAAATATATAATGTCTCTCAGTCTATCAATTTCAACCAGCCCATCACCTTGAGGCAAATGTGGGGCATTTGACAACTTAGTCTGTCCTAGGGCCTGGGGTGGGGTATTTGCCAGTAAAGAAAAGTTGGGGGTCCGGGGGTCCAGGAGTTCGGGGTTTGTCAAAAAGAAGCAATGTTTATAAAGAGATTTGCAGCTGGCACGTTCCAAAGCCCCACTGTGGGTGAGGCATTTGCATAGCTTAGCTGAACCAATGCGAGGTATTTGCAATGTTTTGATACAAAATATAATGTCAAATGTTCCACAAATACCAGTTTTCTTTGGGGGGTGGGGGGTGAGGGGGGTTGAAGGATGGGCAGGTTTTGAATTGATAGACATAATTAAGGGGTTCAAAATAAAGGATTTTTTTCTTCAGAAAAACCACATCCTCTTTCCAAGGTATAGTACATGTGAAATAATGAATGTTATGTTCCATGACAGGGCAATTCACATATTATAAGCCATACCAGCTGTTCAGAGATGAAAAAAACGAATGAACAAAATGGCCAGCTCATCGCACATCTGCTAAATTGGCAAACAAGTAGCTTAACTAGTAAAGAACTGAATAAATATAAAATATTAATGTTTTACCATGGTATCTCTGCATTCAACTTGATCTAATAACAGTGGTGGCAAAATGATCATACAGTTATGAAAACGAGCACAGAGTTAGGGCTCAGACCAATTAAAATCTGTATGCACTCAGATTGGCAAGGAAGAAAATTATATGATCAGATGGTACATCTTAATTTCACCTCAACAAGACATTGTCAAATGCATGAAAAACTTACTTTGCAAACTAGATAGCTTCTCGAAGACCTTGATACTTTCATTAGAGATCTCATCAATAGCATCAAAAATATGCATGTAAATTATTGGGAACTGAAAAAGAAATGACCAAGTGAAGTCAAATAATTGTCCACATTTCTTATTCACCCAGAGACAGCAATTATTCCAACATGTACGTACTACAGTAACTTATATAATACCTTATTATATCTGTCTCGCAGACCTAACACCATTCCTCGGGTGCTTCTTGAAATTTTTGTGTCTACTAATAGTATTTGTAGGGATGGCATACTAGATAAAGAACAAAAATGATTTCAGAAATGTTAAATACCATTTCCATGGAAGTGCAACTGTGAATAAAGTTTCAAGTTGCATTGGGATTTTGAATTTAGACAACCATCAATCAATCATTTAAAAGCGTTGTATATAGTGGCAGCTTGATTGATGGTCAGCCTGAATGCAATTTTTCAAATGTGATTTGAAACTTTCACAGATGCATGCACATCATGAATGAAAATGGTAATACTAAGTTAAAAAAACTGGTAAAAACTAAAAAAATACAAACCTCTTCAAGTGTTTGATTTGGCCATTCTGGAAATGTAGTGCTCCCCCTTAATAAGCAAGTAAAAACGACAGAAGTCTAAGTTTCTATCCTATCAAAGTATATTTTAATGTGTAATACATAATTAATGACCTGCTGGAAAACATCCTAAACCCTTTTTCACCTTTAAATACCAGTCCTATTTAAAAAAAAACATGTTTATCTCATGGTTGCATTATACTTGCTAACCATAATGGATTCTGTAGGATAGTCCTATGTTTTAATAATTGAAGGGGTCCGTCCGTGCAAGAACAGAGTAAGTGACTTGTGATCAAGTTCTATATTCTCCCTTAGAAAACAAAGAATATAAAGGAGAATTTGGAATGTGATCAGTAGTCACTTACTCCATTCTTGCATGGAACCCTTCAATTTGTCCTGTATCGACCAACACATTCCTGAATATGTCCTAGATTTTCGTTTCTGCATT
The DNA here is from genome assembly GCA_030867875.1 of Actinernus sp. WN-2022. Lineage (NCBI taxonomy): Eukaryota > Metazoa > Cnidaria > Anthozoa > Actiniaria > Actinernidae > Actinernus > Actinernus sp. WN-2022. Next base: position 121,428,523 of record JAOWCC010001589.1, read on the forward strand.
ACTGTTTCACATTTTTACTTTCACCAGACATGTAATTTGCAAACATGGTTAATAATAGATATCAGGTGCATATTATTACCTGGAGCGTCCATACATGTATGTACTATACAAACTTGTATCATTCTGTGAGTTGGCATATTTGACACTTTGGGCTATTTGTAGATTTTTCCCACGAATAAAATAATGTGTTTCCTAAATGCTTTTTCCATGAATACCGGTAAGTGTTTTTCTTTGTTGGAAAGAAAAAACAATAATGGTTGAGATAATAGCCTACAGGTACCATTCGTTCATGAATTCAGTGTTTGCAATAAATTTATTGCACTCTAGCAAATGAAGTTACATTGTCTATAAAACAATGAAACCTTGTTCTATAAATAGCCCAAGGTGTAAATACGCCAACTCAAAGATATAGTATGAGAGATGGATCTCTGACTACTGGGCTCCAGGAGGTATACATGGTATTTGGAAATATATTAAGATATTTCAACTCACCAAATGTGCTGATAGAGTTGTCAATTCCAGATGGTTTCCCATGCAGTAGTTTCTCAGCTTCAAAAGCCCATTGACACACTAACTGAAGGCTATCTAATAACAGAGCATGACATTCTGAAGTGGCTGCAGAATCTTGCACCTTACTACACGATGCTTTGATTGCAGAACTGGGATCTTTTTCATTAGGAACATCTATTGCTTGTGCTGCAATCAGCATTGCAGTTACTAAGCTGATACTAAAGGCTGCAGAGGAACCAAGCCCGGCACCAATCGGAAGATTGGAAGATACATGTACACTTATTGCAGGTAAACTAAAGAAAAGATTATTTGAATTAGATTAAATGAGACACTGTCAGACTAACAGTCACACTCCCAACCTGATTGGCTGTTCAACCATTAAATTAACTTAAATATTAGGCTGCAAGCTTGAGGTTCTATTAATTGGTTAATAATATACATGCAACCATTTCTCGAATTTGATTGGCTGAGAGCAACTATACTCATGTTTAAAGTGCAACTAACCCCTTTTGCAATTTTTATACATATGAATCTTTGAAAGGCTTTGAGTACTTCTGCAAAGAAATTTTTGACTTACGGAGAATACTCTATGTTCTAGGCTTGTTTGAAATGGTGAAAATTTTACCTTTCCTGACCCATGACCACACAAGAAAAAGCCTGGGTCGATTCTTGATCTTACGTCACCTCATTAATGCATTATTCTCCATGGCGCCTTTCCATCACAACAACATCGATATATAGAGAAATACACAGTCTGTGAGTTGTTAGAAAAGAAAACAGTTATTTTAGAGTAAATGCTAAATATTTATTCAAAATTATTGCAAAGTCGAATGAGTTGGATGACGTAAGATCAAGAATCGACCCAGGCTTTTTCTTACGCGGTCATGGGTCAGGAAAGGTAAAATTTTCACCATTTCAAACAAGCCTAGAACATAGAGTATTCTCTGTAAGCCAAAATTTTTTTCGCAGAAGTACTAAAAACTTTTCAAAGATTCATATATATATAAAAATTGCAAAAGGGGTTAGTTGCACTTTAAACACCAGTGCCAAATCATATAATACATATCAGATGTAAACAAAATACAACCAAAGTTAACAAAACTGACATAAATTTGATTGATTAAGGGCAGTCTTTCTAAACTTTTGCAACAAAGTAGAACAATAACAAAGATAGATTTCCACATTTACAGCTGGGAAAAGTTGAAAAACTGAAGCAAAATCCTTTGAATAACAACATGATAAAAAACAAGTAATCATGTGGGTTTCTTGTGGAATTATGCAATAATTTTAACTCATAAGATTTTTCAAAGAGCTCAATTTGCATTCCCCTGTGAGCTTATGCAATTTTGATACATACTTTTTGAAAACTCACTTGTTCAAATTATCCCAAATTGCACTCAAACCCATATGATTACCTCAGTGAACTATATGTAATACATTCGTAGTTGCTGAGAGGCTAAGATCTGAGCCAACTAGCTATCAAATTTAATAGAAACCAAAAGGAAGAAGTCTAATATACATAAATTTGCTTAAGAGATACCAAACACACACTCTCTTGACATATATGCATCTTTAATACTTACCTTCCATTTTCACATAAAATGCTGGTCACAAGAAATAAGAACACTCTGGCAGCATCTCGTACAGACTCTAACCCTCCATCTCCTATACTGCTGCCTAGTAGGTCATCAATTAATGACATGCATTCTTTGGACGGAGAAACTGGAAAACTCGGGGAGCCCCGAGGCTTGGTTTGAAGGTTTGAAGTCCTAAAGGAGGCCATGCTTTCTACATCTTCCACTTTCCATCTCAAAGTCTCATTGAATTCTTTAAGTGAAAGACTGATCACCAACTCCGAGGAGGCTTCAAGGGAGACGGTTGTCCTTAAGTCAATGCTGGCAGCAATAGCACCCTTAATACATTGTACATGTATGAAAAGGAAAAGTGCACAAATTACATATTATAATTACAATTATAATGATTAAAATATGTTATGTTAATATTTAAGAAATAGAAAACATTTCCTGTGTTTCTATAGAGTTATAGAAACACGAGTGGGAGTTTGGGAGAACGAGAAATGGCAGTGGGAACACGAGCCCGTATATTTATTATAAAATAAACGAATAAAAGCACGGAAACGCTCGCTTAATTTGATAACCAAAACGTAAATTCTCACAACTAGCTCAAGCGCGCGCTCAACTGTCTATGTTTCTATAGAGTTATAGAAACACGGCTTACAGCCAATCAGAGCGCGCGTACTATCGAAACTATTTTATAATATAATATGTATACCCCAAGTCAAACGCCTTTTTCGATTGGATGAGAACATATGTGATATGCCTAACAAAACTGCATAACTCCCTTGGGAAACAATTTAATGAATAATTGAATTCTTTAAAATGGTGTCCGTATTTATGTTAAATGTTTTGAGTTTTAATGGCAAAAGTTTAACTTCTGCATGGTTCAGGTCTGATAGTTCTTTGATTGCATCACTCCAAACAAAGCAGTAAACATAATTTATTCATCCATAAAATATAGACCAATAGCGATTGGCTAACATTCACAACAAAGCATCTAATTGGAGTAATTGCAGAATATCCCCTTCGATGGTTCATTTTAATATTATTCATTTCTCAAACTTCTCATACAAACCTTCTAAAAACCAAAACCCAAAAAATTACAAAAAATCCCTAACCATTTTCAACTCAAATCATTCATAGAATAAGTCTAAATATATCTGAACTATATAATGTGAGTTTAGCACAGTTTTCAAGTGATCTGTTGAGTGGAAGGGTGCCCAATTTATGTATTAACTATTAAAGACCATCCCAATAAAATGTTTTGTTTACATCACCCTCTGGCTCGTGATGGTGGGGCAGTCAGTTGGTAAACAAAAACCTTATGGGATCTGGAACAAAGTCAGCTTGAAGACTCACATAAAATTTTTCATGTATTCCTCAACTACTTCCTCAACTACATGTAATTGTGGATTGACAATTTGCATGAGAAAGGCAAGAAACTAATATGTAGAGAGCTCGGAAAAGAGCTATAGTTAAAAATAAACAGTATATATTTTTTTACTTATTCCAAAAAATTGGGTTGGTCTTAAACTGTGCATTTTCTTTTACTTCCCCCCCCCCCCCAAAAAAAAGGGTCTGTCAGGCACTGGTAAACGAAACATTTTATAGACCAGTTTATGGTTCATGCACAGTTGCTCCAGTCTTTTGTTTCAACTGGTGGGCTACCATTGTCTAACTCTGATTGCGCATGAACCATAATCTGGTCTAAATGAGACTATTCAGTATTGGGATGGCCTAACCTTAATTATAAACACAAACGATTATGGGTTTCCTGTGTCAGTGACAAATCTGGAGCCGATTCTCTAAAGTGCACATTATAGCTTTACAGGTGATCATTGCTTCCAGTTCCACGCCGATAAGGAATGGCTAGAGGCTAGACTGCAGAATACCCTACCACGTAATCTACCTTACACGTTGACTGAACGCGTTGACGTGTTGTCACGGTCAAACATATAAATGAAATTGAAAATGAAATGAAATAATGAAATGAAATTGTAAATTGACATAACGTCATTCTACAAACAACCACAGTCTACTCGTTGACACGATGACGCGTTGACATGAATAAAGTGTACTCTATATATTACTACCTTCGTTCTACAAGCAACCGCAGTCTACTCGTTGACGCGTTGACTCGACATTACTCTCTACTCTCTACGTCATTGTGTATTCCACACAAGTTGACGCGTTGACATTTCTACAATACAGCTTGCTGTGGTGGGGTATTCTGCAGTCGTTCCGGGCTAGACTTGTAAAATTAAAGTTGGCGTTCCCCTGGCCCTGGTACAGCGAGCAATGCCAGTGGCCAGGCAGTCACAGTGGCAGTGTATTTACTTTAAGTGCTGATCAGGAGAGCTGGGTGGTGAGAGGCGAGCGCTAACACGCTGCGCCACTGTGGGTTCGATTCCCGGACGCGGCGCCAGCACATATACATGCGAGTTGAGTTTGTTTCTCTCCCATGCTCCGAGGGTTTTCTCCGGGTTCTCCGGTTTCCTCCCTCCCTAAAAATCAACTGGTAAGTCGAGAGTAGTATACACAGAATATATAAATGTAGCGGGGAGTGTGTGTGGAGTAAAAGCAGGCCCCCACCAGCTGTAAACAGTCTACTCACTACAGTACAGTCACTAGCCTGCTATAACAAATAAAAAAAATATTTATTTATTATTTATTTGATCTCTTACCTTACCATAGACCACTGCATGTTCTCCGTGTAGAATCACCTTTCCTGGAGCACTCACCACCACATGGTTGACTTTCATTTTAGTATCACACAATAAAGAACCACATTTTTAATACATCTACTGGTAAGTACTCCATGGGAGAATGCCATGGATGCACCCGTATCAGTTGTTGAACAGCGGATGTTCAGTAACATCCTGCTTGATTCACTATCACGTACCCTCATTCACTATCATCTAGATTCATCCACTATCATCTACCATCATTCACTATCATCTAGGCCCATCCACTCTCATCTAGCCTCATCCACTATCATCTAGGCCCATCCACTCTCATCTACACTCATTCACTATCATCTAAACTCATCCACTATCATCTAGCCTCATTCACTATCATATAGGCTCATCCACTATCATCTACCCTCATTCACTATCATCGAGGCTCATCCACTGTCATCTACCCTCATTCACTATCATATACCCTTATTCACTATCATCTAGGCCCATCCACTATCATCTAGCCTCATCCACTCTCATCTAGGCTCATCCACTCTCATCTACCCTCATTCACTATCATCTAAACTCATCCACTATCATCTACCCTCATCCACTCTCATCTAGGCTCATCCACTCTCATCTAGGCCCATCCACTATCATCTAGCCTCATTCACTATTATCTAGGCTAATCCACTATCATCTCCCCTCATTCACTATCATCGAGGCTCATCCACTGTCATCGAGGCTCATCCACTGTCATCTACCCTCATTCACTATCATCTACCCTCATTCACTATCATCTAGGCCCATCCACTATCATCTACCCTCATGCACTCTCATCTAGGCTCATCCACTCTCATCTACCCTCATTCACTATCATCTAAACTCATCCACTATCATCTACCCTCATCCACTCTCATCTAGGCTCATCCACTCTCATCTAGGCTCATCCACTATCATCTAGCCTCATTCACTATTATCTAGGCTAATCCACTATCATCTCCCCTCATTCACTATCATCTACCCTAATCCTCTCTCGTCTAGGCTCATCCACTATCGTCTCCCCTCATTCACTATTATCTAGGCTAATCCACTATCATCTCCCCTCATTCACTATCATCTACCCTCATCCACTCTCATCTAGGCTCATCCACTATCATCTACCCTCATTCACTATCATCGAGGCTCATTCACTATCATCTAGCCTCATTCACTATCACCTAGGCTCATCCACTATCATCTACCCTCATCCACAATCATTTAGGCTCATCCACTATCATCTACCCTCATTCACTCTCATCTAGGCCCATCCACTATCATCTAGCCTCATCCACTATCATCTAGACCCATCCACTCACATCTACCATCATTCATTATCATCTAAACTCATCCACTATCATCTAGCCTCATTCTCTATCATATAGGCTCATCCACTATCATCGAGGCTCATCCACTATCATCTACCCTCATTCACTATCATCTAGGCTCATCCACTATCATGTAGCCTCATCCACTATCATCTAGGCTCATCCACTCTCATCTTGGCTCATCCACTATCATCTACCCTCATTCACTATCATCTAAGCTCATCCAATATCATCTACCCTCATTCACTATCATCTAGGCTCTTCTACTATCATCTAGGCTAATCCACTATAATCTACCCTCATTCAGTATCATCTAGCCTCATTCACTATCATCTAGGCTCATCTACTATCATCTACCCTCATCCACAATCATTTAGGCTCATCCACTATCATCTAGGCTCGTCTAATATCATATAGGCTCATCCACTATCATCTACCCTCATTAGCAATCATCTACCTTCACCCACTCTCATCTACCCTCATCCACTATCATCTACCCTCAATCACTATCATCTAGCCTCATCTACTATCATCTACCCCCATTCACTATCATCTAGGCTCATTTACCCTCATCCACTATCATCTAGGCTCATCCACTATCATCTACCCTCATTCACTATCATCTAGGCTCATCCACTCTCATCTACCTTCACCCACTCTCATCTACCCTCATCCACTATCATCTACCCTCAATCACTATCATCTAGCCTCATCTACTATCATCTACCCCCATTCACTATCATCTTGGCTCATTTACCCTCATCCACTATCATCTAGGCTCATCCACTATCATCTACCCTCATTCACTATCATCTAGGCTCATCCACTCTCATCTACCCTCATTCACTGTCATCTAGCCTCATTCACTGTCATCTAGCCTCATTCACTATCATCTAGGCTCATCCAATATCATATAGGCTCATCCACTATCATCTACCCTCATTCACTATCATCTACCCTCATTCAGTATCATCTAGCCTCATTCACCATCATCTACCCTCATTCAGTATCATCTAGGCTCATCCACTATCATCTAGGCCCATCCACTATCATCTACCCTCATCCACCATCATCTAAACTCATCCACTATCATATCGGCTCATCCACTATCATCTACCCTCATTCACTATCATCGAGGCTCATTCACTATCATCTAGCCTCATTCACTATCACCTAGGCTCATCCACTATCATGTACCCTCATCCACAATCATTTAGGCTCATCCACTATCATCTACCCTCATTCACTCTCATCTAGGCCCATCCACTATCATCTAGCCTCATCCACTATCATCTAGGCCCATCCACTCTCATCTACCCTCATTCACTATCATCTAAACTCATCCACTATCATCTAGCCTCATTCACTATCATATAGGCTCATCCACTATCATCTACCCTCATTCACTATCATCTAGGCTCATCCACTATCATGTAGCCTCATCCACTATCATCTAGGCTCATCCACTATCATATTGGCTCATCCACTATCATCTACCCTCATTCACTATCATCTAAGCTCATCCAATATCATCTACCTTCATTCACTGTCATCTAGGCTCATCTACTATCATCTAGGCTAATCCACTATAATCTACCCTCATTCAGTATCATCTAGCCTCATTCAGTATCATCTAGGCTCATCTACTATCATCTAAACTCATCCACTATCATCTACCCTCATTCACTATCATCTACCCTCATTCAGTATCATCTAGGCCCATCCACTATCATCTACCCTCATCCACTATCATCTAGCCTCATTCAGTATCATCTAAACTCATCCACTATCATCTAGCCTCATTCACTATCATCTAGCCTCATTTACTATCACCTAGGCTCATCCACTATCATCTAGCCTCATTCACTATCATCTAGCCTCATTTACTATCACCTAGGCTCATCCACTATCATCTACCCTCATCCACAATCATTTAGGCTCATCCACTATCATCTACCCTCATTCACTCTCATCTAGGCCCATCCACTATCATCTAGCCTCATCCACTATCATATCTAGACCCATCCACTCTCATCTACCATCATTCATTATCATCTAAACTCATCCACTATCATCTAGCCTCATTCACTATCATATAGGCTCATCCACTATCATCGAGGCTCATCCACTATCATCTACCCTCATTCACTATCATCTAGGCTCATCCACTATCATGTAGCCTCATCCACTATCATCTAGGCTCATCCACTCTCATCTTGGCTCATCCACTATCATCTACCCTCATTCACTATCATCTAAGCTCATCCAATATCATCTACCCTCATTCACTATCATCTAGGCTATTCTACTATCATCTAGGCTAATCCACTATAATCTACCCTCATTCAGTATCATCTAGCCTCATTCACTATCATCTAGGCTCATCTACTATCATCTACCCTCATCCACAATCATTTAGGCTCATCCACTATCATCTAGGCTCGTCTAATATCATATAGGCTCATCCACTATCATCTACCCTCATTAGCTATCATCTACCTTCACCCACTCTCATCTACCCTCATCCACTATCATCTACCCTCAATCACTATCATCTAGCCTCATCTACTATCATCTACCCCCATTCACTATCATCTAGGCTCATTTACCCTCATCCACTATCATCTAGGCTCATCCACTATCATCTACCCTCATTCACTATCATCTAGGCTCATCCACTCTCATCTACCTTCACCCACTCTCATCTACCCTCATCCACTATCATCTACCCTCAATCACTATCATCTAGCCTCATCTACTATCATCTACCCCCATTCACTATCATCTAGGCTCATTTACCCTCATCCACTATCATCTAGGCTCATCCACTATCATCTACCCTCATTCACTATCATCTAGGCTCATCCACTCTCATCTACCCTCATTCACTCTCATCTAAGCTCATCCACTATCATCTACCCTCATCCACTCTCATCTAGGCTCATCCACTCTCATCTAGGCCCATCCACTATCATCTAGCCTCATTCACTATTATCTAGGCTAATCCACTATCATCTCCCCTCATTCACTATCATCGAGGCTCATCCACTGTCATCGAGGCTCATCCACTGTCATCTACCCTCATTCACTATCATCTACCCTCATTCACTATCATCTAGGCCCATCCACTATCATCTACCCTCATGCACTCTCATCTAGGCTCATCCACTCTCATCTACCCTCATTCACTATCATCTAAACTCATCCACTATCATCTACCCTCATCCACTCTCATCTAGGCTCATCCACTCTCATCTAGGCTCATCCACTATCATCTAGCCTCATTCACTATTATCTAGGCTAATCCACTATCATCTCCCCTCATTCACTATCATCTACCCTAATCCTCTCTCGTCTAGGCTCATCCACTATCGTCTCCCCTCATTCACTATTATCTAGGCTAATCCACTATCATCTCCCCTCATTCACTATCATCTACCCTCATCCACTCTCATCTAGGCTCATCCACTATCATCTACCCTCATTCACTATCATCGAGGCTCATTCACTATCATCTAGCCTCATTCACTATCACCTAGGCTCATCCACTATCATCTACCCTCATCCACAATCATTTAGGCTCATCCACTATCATCTACCCTCATTCACTCTCATCTAGGCCCATCCACTATCATCTAGCCTCATCCACTATCATCTAGACCCATCCACTCACATCTACCATCATTCATTATCATCTAAACTCATCCACTATCATCTAGCCTCATTCTCTATCATATAGGCTCATCCACTATCATCGAGGCTCATCCACTATCATCTACCCTCATTCACTATCATCTAGGCTCATCCACTATCATGTAGCCTCATCCACTATCATCTAGGCTCATCCACTCTCATCTTGGCTCATCCACTATCATCTACCCTCATTCACTATCATCTAAGCTCATCCAATATCATCTACCCTCATTCACTATCATCTAGGCTCTTCTACTATCATCTAGGCTAATCCACTATAATCTACCCTCATTCAGTATCATCTAGCCTCATTCACTATCATCTAGGCTCGTCTAATATCATATAGGCTCATCCACTATCATCTACCCTCATTAGCTATCATCTACCTTCACCCACTCTCATCTACCCTCATCCACTATCATCTACCCTCAATCACTATCATCTAGCCTCATCTACTATCATCTACCCCCATTCACTATCATCTAGGCTCATTTACCCTCATCCACTATCATCTAGGCTCATCCACTATCATCTACCCTCATTCACTATCATCTAGGCTCATCCACTCTCATCTACCTTCACCCACTCTCATCTACCCTCATCCACTATCATCTACCCTCAATCACTATCATCTAGCCTCATCTACTATCATCTACCCCCATTCACTATCATCTTGGCTCATTTACCCTCATCCACTATCATCTAGGCTCATCCACTATCATCTACCCTCATTCACTATCATCTAGGCTCATCCACTCTCATCTACCCTCATTCACTCTCATCTAGCCTCATTCACTGTCATCTAGCCTCATTCACTATCATCTAGGCTCATCCAATATCATATAGGCTCATCCACTATCATCTACCCTCATTCACTATCATCTACCCTCATTCAGTATCATCTAGCCTCATTCACCATCATCTACCCTCATTCAGTATCATCTAGGCTCATCCACTATCATCTAGGCCCATCCACTATCATCTACCCTCATCCACCATCATCTAAACTCATCCACTATCATATCGGCTCATCCACTATCATCTACCCTCATTCACTATCATCGAGGCTCATTCACTATCATCTAGCCTCATTCACTATCACCTAGGCTCATCCACTATCATGTACCCTCATCCACAATCATTTAGGCTCATCCACTATCATCTACCCTCATTCACTCTCATCTAGGCCCATCCACTATCATCTAGCCTCATCCACTATCATCTAGGCCCATCCACTCTCATCTACCCTCATTCACTATCATCTAAACTCATCCACTATCATCTAGCCTCATTCACTATCATATAGGCTCATCCACTATCATCTACCCTCATTCACTATCATCTAGGCTCATCCACTATCATGTAGCCTCATCCACTATCATCTAGGCTCATCCACTATCATATTGGCTCATCCACTATCATCTACCCTCATTCACTATCATCTAAGCTCATCCAATATCATCTACCTTCATTCACTGTCATCTAGGCTCATCTACTATCATCTAGGCTAATCCACTATAATCTACCCTCATTCAGTATCATCTAGCCTCATTCAGTATCATCTAGGCTCATCTACTATCATCTAAACTCATCCACTATCATCTACCCTCATTCACTATCATCTACCCTCATTCAGTATCATCTAGGCCCATCCACTATCATCTACCCTCATCCACTATCATCTAGCCTCATTCAGTATCATCTAAACTCATCCACTATCATCTAGCCTCATTCACTATCATCTAGCCTCATTTACTATCACCTAGGCTCATCCACTATCATCTAGCCTCATTCACTATCATCTAGCCTCATTTACTATCACCTAGGCTCATCCACTATCATCTACCCTCATCCACAATCATTTAGGCTCATCCACTATCATCTACCCTCATTCACTCTCATCTAGGCCCATCCACTATCATCTAGCCTCATCCACTATCATATCTAGACCCATCCACTCTCATCTACCATCATTCATTATCATCTAAACTCATCCACTATCATCTAGCCTCATTCACTATCATATAGGCTCATCCACTATCATCGAGGCTCATCCACTATCATCTACCCTCATTCACTATCATCTAGGCTCATCCACTATCATGTAGCCTCATCCACTATCATCTAGGCTCATCCACTCTCATCTTGGCTCATCCACTATCATCTACCCTCATTCACTATCATCTAAGCTCATCCAATATCATCTACCCTCATTCACTATCATCTAGGCTATTCTACTATCATCTAGGCTAATCCACTATAATCTACCCTCATTCAGTATCATCTAGCCTCATTCACTATCATCTAGGCTCATCTACTATCATCTACCCTCATCCACAATCATTTAGGCTCATCCACTATCATCTAGGCTCGTCTAATATCATATAGGCTCATCCACTATCATCTACCCTCATTAGCTATCATCTACCTTCACCCACTCTCATCTACCCTCATCCACTATCATCTACCCTCAATCACTATCATCTAGCCTCATCTACTATCATCTACCCCCATTCACTATCATCTAGGCTCATTTACCCTCATCCACTATCATCTAGGCTCATCCACTATCATCTACCCTCATTCACTATCATCTAGGCTCATCCACTCTCATCTACCTTCACCCACTCTCATCTACCCTCATCCACTATCATCTACCCTCAATCACTATCATCTAGCCTCATCTACTATCATCTACCCCCATTCACTATCATCTAGGCTCATTTACCCTCATCCACTATCATCTAGGCTCATCCACTATCATCTACCCTCATTCACTATCATCTAGGCTCATCCACTCTCATCTACCCTCATTCACTCTCATCTAAGCTCATCCACTATCATCTACCCTCATTCACTATCATCTAGGCTCATCTACTATCATCTAGGCTAATCCACTATAATCTACCCTCATTCACTGTCATCTAGCCTCATTCACTATCATCTAGGCTCATCCAATATCATATAGGCTCATCCACTATCATCTACCCTCATTCACTATCATCTACCCTCATTCAGTATCATCTAGCCTCATTCACCATCATCTACCCTCATTCAGTATCATCTAGGCTCATCCACTATCATCTAGGCCCATCCACTATCATCTACCCTCATCCACCATCATCTAAACTCATCCACTATCATATCGGCTCATCCACTATCATCTACCCTCATTCACTATCATCGAGGCTCATTCACTATCATCTAGCCTCATTCACTATCACCTAGGCTCATCCACTATCATGTACCCTCATCCACAATCATTTAGGCTCATCCACTATCATCTACCCTCATTCACTCTCATCTAGGCCCATCCACTATCATCTAGCCTCATCCACTATCATCTAGGCCCATCCACTCTCATCTACCCTCATTCACTATCATCTAAACTCATCCACTATCATCTAGCCTCATTCACTATCATATAGGCTCATCCACTATCATCTACCCTCATTCACTATCATCTAGGCTCATCCACTATCATGTAGCCTCATCCACTATCATCTAGGCTCATCCACTATCATCTTGGCTCATCCACTATCATCTACCCTCATTCACTATCATCTAAGCTCATCCAATATCATCTACCTTCATTCACTATCATCTAGGCTCATCTACTATCATCTAGGCTAATCCACTATAATCTACCCTCATTCAGTATCATCTAGCCTCATTCAGTATCATCTAGGCTCATCTACTATCATCTAAACTCATCCACTATCATCTACCCTCATTCACTATCATCTACCCTCATTCAGTATCATCTAGGCCCATCCACTATCATCTACCCTCATCCACTATCATCTAGCCTCATTTACTATCATCTAAACTCATCCACTATCATCTAGCCTCATTCACTATCATCTAGCCTCATTTACTATCATCTAAACTCATCCACTATCATCTAGCCTCATTCACTATCATATAGGCTCATCCACTATCATCTAGGCTCATCCACTATCATCTAGGCCCATCCACTATCATCTACCCTCATTCACCATCATCTAAACTCATCCACTATCATCTAGCCTCAGTCACTATCACGTAGGCTCATCCACTATCATCTACCCTCATTCACTATCATCGAGGCTCATCCACTATCATCTACCCTCAATCACTATCATCTAGCCTCATCTACTATCATCTACCCCCATTCACTATCATCTAGGCTCATTTACCCTCATCCACTATCATCTATCCTCATTCACTATCACCTAGGCTCATCCACTGTCATCTACCCTCATCCACTATCATTTAGGCTCATCCACTATCATCTACCCTCATTCACTATCATCTACCCTCATTCACTATCATCGAGGCCCATCCACTATCATCTAGCCTCATCCACTATCATCTAGCCTCATTCACTATCATATAGGCTCATCCACTATCATCTAGGCTCATCCACTATCATCTAGGCTCATCCACTATCATGTAGCCTCATCCACTATCATCTAGGCTCATCCACTATCATATTAATAAGGCTCATCCACTATCATCTATCCTCATTCACTATCATCTAGGCTCTCCACTATCATCTAGTCTCATCCACTATCATCCACCCTCATTTACTATCATCTTGGCTCATCCACTATAATCTACCCTCATTCACTATCATCTATAAGCTCATCCAATATCATCTACCCTCATTCACTATCATCTAGGCTCATCTACTATCATCTAGGCTAATCCACTATAATCTACCCTCATTCACTATCATCTAGCCCCATCTACCCTCATTCACTATCATCTAGGCTCATCTACTTTCATCTAGGCTCATCCACTATCATCTACCCTCATTCACTATCATCTAAACTCATCCACTATCGTCTAGCCTCATTCACTATCATCTAGGCTCATTCGCTATCATCTAACCTCATCCACTACCAGCTACCCCCATTCACTGTCATCTAGGCTCATCCACATCATCTAGGCTCATTCACTATCATCTAGGCTGATCCACTCTCATCTACCCTCATTCACTATCATCTAAACTCATCCACTATCATCTAGCCTCATTCACTATCATCTAGGCTCATTCACTATCATCTAACCTCATCCACTACCAGCTACCCCCATTCACTGTCATCTAGGCTCATCCACATCATCTAGGCTCATTCACTATCATCTAGGCTGATCCACTCTCATCTAGCCTCATTCACTATCATCTAGCCTCATTCACTATCATCTAGGCTCATCCACTATCATCTAGGCTCATCCACTATCATCTAGGCTCATTCCCTATCATCTAGGCTCATCCACTATCATCTAGGCTCATCCAATCATCTAGGCTTATATTCACTATCATCTACCCTCATTATTCACTATCATCGTAAGCCTCATTCACTATCATCTACTCTCATCCACTATCATCCGGTAAGGCTCATTACCTATATATCATCCGGGCTCATTAGCTATCATCTAGGCTCAGTCACTATTATCTATAGGCTAATTCGCTATTATATTTTTAAGGTCCATTCATTGCTGCGACTTATCCAAGGAACCAACATTACAAATTTACATTACAAATATACATATTTATGGCGGCCATTGATTGCCATCTTCATGACATACAAGTGGCGCGATGGCAAAGCTATCTTTAGAATCGTTTTCTAATCTTTAATGCGCTCTAACTCTATAGGACTGGATACATGGCAAAATTCAACCTCTATAGGTATTTAGGTATATTTTAGCCTTTTAATGTGAAACGGTAGATGTTGAATAATCGACTATGTGAATTGATATTGCGCATAGGAAATAAACTGACGTCTTCTCACGGGATATTGAAAACATGAAAGTGTTTTATTACGGTTTTCTGATTCTATAACAAATTTTAATCTTATACGGTCCAAGTAGTCAGGCTGCGCGGAACCTCTAGTTCACTAATATCTAGCTGGTAGGCATTATTATTCATGTGATTTTGCTATCGCGCCTCATTTATTTCTTCTTTCTCTTATTTGCGAGGCCCTTGAAATTAAGGGAAAATATCATTGACACATCATTCAGGGACGTTTCGCTCTACAATAATTAGGTCGGGAAGGAATTTTTAACGGGCTATATACACGCAAAGGCTCGATTATTATTGGACCTTAATTTAGCTTTGCTTTATGCACTTATATATCAATGCCGGATATAAATTCGTTTATATATATAAACGAATAGATAACTAGAACAATAGCGCCGCTTGTATATATATGTAGGTTAAAGTAAGGTTTATTCTTCATTAAAGTCTGTCTGATGATCGCGTAAGCGTGAAACTCGGAGTAACAGCTAAAGTGATGTGACTTGCCTTTAATCTATCTACAACCCACAATCTATATATATATATATATATATAGAGTTGAATAATGGTTTTGAGGTGAAGACAGAGAACTTCTTACTAATCCTTTAATTAAAAAACGTTTCGGCCGTTCGGCCTTCTTCAGTTAAAATTTGTTTTAAAACAAAAATTTGTTTTAAAACAAATTTTAACTGAAGAAGGCCAAACAAAAATTTGTTTTAAAACAAATTTTAACTGAAGAAGGCCGAACGGCCGAAACGTTTTTTAATTAAAGGATTAGTAAGAAGTTCTCTGTCTTCACCTCAAAACCATTATTCAACTCTAAATACCGAAGCAGAGTGTAGAATCAAGTATTTGATCCTTCTACTAGAAGCACATCGTTGGATTAACTACCTTCATTTTATTCACATTATATATATATATATATATATACAGTATATAGAAATTTTGCTATAAAAACTTTAACTCATAAAGTAACTGAGGAAACTGTTATAGACGGGTCCTTAGTTATTAAACTTGTGTTTTTTTGTAATACGCGCGAATTTTTCATTCTTTCGGACGCGGTTACCTGACAAGAATCACGGCCGCTTTTTGTTTACGTTGAATCATGCTACTGAAGCAAACAAAAAGGTTTTGTTTTAAAAGATTAAAGTAAGCAACATATTTTAGTTTCACAGATATAACTGTTAATTAATATTTATCTCCGATTCCGAGCAGTTTATTTTAGTAATTTCTTAATATAACGAATATCAGAGGCAAAATTGTTTGTGTAAACGAGGAGCGAAACCATTTGTTTGGTACCCGTACCACTTATCCGAGCCGTGCCAAAAAGTCACTGTAGTGTAAATGGCCTTTTGTTTCACGGGTTAATGAAAATCACTCTATTGGTGGGTTGCAACCCAATCCCCAGAGATTCAAATAACAAAGACGTGACCGCCATGTTGGATGCTAACGAGGAATCTTTTGTTACTGTCATCCAACATGGCGGCCATGACGTCACATGCAACCCAGAAATTAAGAATTTCAAAAATATATCTCATGCAGGATTTATTTAACCGATTTCGCTATAATAAAAAAGTAACTTCTCAGAAACACTTGTTTGATTTTGAAATGTTATTTTGAAAGCCAAAATTATAACTAAATCCCCTAGCTTTTATATTGTATCGATTTAGCCACAACAAGACCCAAGCCGAATGTAAATAAATGCTGCTCTATAGGAACTTAAACTTTCCTTTATTGTTTCTAACGTTTGTTGATTTCAAGTAACCGCCTGGCGCTAAGGAATATTGTCAGATATTGTTAGGCATTTAGGCACTAAACGAAGCGATTGTTTGCGCATTAGGAAAAACAAACACACATATGAGGATATATTTATATATGTATATATGTATACACTCGTTTTCAAAATCATTGCTTTTGATTTATATATATATATACCTTTTGTTCTCCATTGTTTTAGCTGTCAAATTTGACAAGAATACAAAAGGTATATATATATTTGCAGTGCAATGCTTTTGAAAACGGGTGTGTATATATATATATATATTGATACGTCCTGATGGTGTAGTGGTTAACACATCGGATTAGTATGCCGAAGCCATGGGTTCGAATCCCACTCAGGTCATGTTTTTCTCTTTCACCTTTATTCAGATTGTTAATATTAGGGATGGGTTTTCTTCTCTCTGCTGATACTTAATGTTTATATGTATATATATATATATATATATCAGTATTATCACGGCATTTAGAAGGCCTAAGAACTTAAAAGAATTAAACTTGCGCCTTCAAAATTTCTTTCAAAGCAACAACTCGAGTCCGGTTGTTTTAAATGTAACAAAAGGTGCGATTTGTGCCAAAACTACTTTTTGGAGTTTGTCTCTTAGCTTTTTCTAGCAGCTAGCTGTGCCACAGACGAGCAATATCTTCTCTCTGTCACAGAGAAGAGAGGGAAACCCAAACTGAGAGAAATGCCCGATTAACGCCATTCCCATTTCTAGACCACAGATAGACAAAAGGACAACGACAAACTCTTAAGGTAAGTTTATTTTCTTTATTTGAAAATTAAGGGACATAATGGCTAGATATATGTATAGTAAATTGTCCTTAGTTGAAGTAGAGCCACTCCAACGTCAGTGTTGACGATTTAGATAAATTTAACTAAATTAGTTAGCTATTTAGTGGATGCCGCCAAAATTATTTTAACCGCAAGATCAACCGCCACAGCTAAATCAGGGGGGCTTGAACATCAACTTGAGTTAAAATTAGAACCGTTGATTCCATACAAAAGTACACGGCTAGACAACGTCTCTCTTTAACTGATATACATAACATGCATGAGCTTGGGTCGCCTGTGAGCTAAAGTCCGATTAAAGTGCCTACAACCCTTCTTGCAAGTTTTATAGTTTATGAACCTTCGAAATGTTTTGAATACTTCTGTGAATAAAGTTGTGGTTTTCAGTGAATATTTTATGTTCTACGCTTGTTTGAAATCGTGTAAATGTGACCTTTACTGACCCATGACCGCGTAAGTAAAATCCTGGGTCGATTCCTGTATGACGTCATCTCATTAATGCATTATTCTGCATGGTGCCTTTTCTATCACAACAACATCGATTTATATACATAGTTTGCGTGTTGTTAGTAAAGAAAAAAGTCGTTTTAGTCAAATTATTACAAAATCGAATTAATTATATGACGTCATACATGAATCGAGATTGATCTCATCTCATAAATTAAAGTGCGCCTATGTAACGTTTATTTGGTTATCATCAACACCGATTCTACATGAAATGCATAAATGAATATGACGTCAACCTAACAATTTACGGGTATATCTTGCTCCTTGTAAATAAAACTATTATCTGACTTAGTCAAAATATTTGACTTAGTTGATAAAATCACTGATACAAACTATAATTATAACATGGATATTATAGTTGTATCCTGTGTATTTAGTGAACCAAACGTGGACGCCGCGCATCACCATAATCACGCTTGAGTAACAGTATCTAAGGGGGATGTATCAGCACGATTTTGTATATGAAGTGATTCCTGGGTTGACGTCACAGTCATTAACATTTTGGAGACATAAACGTCTTTAGTCTATACCACACCAGTGAATATCACTTTTCACGCGCTCTGATTGGCTACTCAAACAGTGAATATAATTTCATATTCGCCTCCGAGCGAAGCAGTGTTCACCTCGCGCGAGTTTTTGGGTGCTGGCAAGAGCCCATAACCAAAAGTGTCCATATCTCCTATATTGATGACATGGCGTTTGCACAAGTTGGGATATTTTTAGATTATTTTTGCCGCCAATTAGTGGGTTACACCAGTGGCGGAAAAAAGATGCCTGAGACATTAGCTTCTTTTGTTATACCAACAACATGTCTGCTAACCTTTTGTGATTTTATTCCCTTAGGAATGATTGCAAGAATAGCGGGAAACCGTTCTAAAAATAACCTAACTTGTGAAAATGTCGTAGCATAGAAGTAGTATTGGAGATTCTCGCTCTTGGTTATATTCACCTGTGTGTTATATACTAAAACAAAAGCTGCTCAATAAATATTACCCACCACTGTTCACCTCCACTTCGGTGAATAATTGTTAAACAACGCATAGATAATATTCTACCATTCAACTATTCCGCAATGATGTAGAATATATATTTGTGACAACTAAATAAACGTTAATAGGTTCACTTTAATTAACAATCCTTGAATGAAACTGAACATTACTACGGAACGTTACTACAGTTACGACACTTGCACCCCGACGAGCACTGCTGTCCTTTTTGGACACATGGACACCTTGATGACTGACCTTCGCTGGTTCTGCACGAAAACTGTGCTCTTGATTTTATCTTGCTGCCGCATCTACAACCCTTCTTCAGTTCTGCACCAGAGCATGCTGCTGTGCTGCTGTTGGTAATGATGTGGCTTTGATCTGTAAAGGACATGAAATGAAAAGTTACATTCAGTTACTAAGCTGTTACTAGTAAGCGCCACTGATTTATTTCATTGGTTAACTTGTTCTTCAATCAAACTTTCCCACGGGCCGAACTACGCTGGCATCAAGGTTCAGAGAAGTTTGTTTTACTTCGTATTGAATTTATGAAGTTCGTCGACGAACTTCGGAACCAACGAGTATTCGTGTATTTTGTCTATTAAAGTATTTGTAGCGGTAGCGGATTACAGTTTAATTTGTTAAAATAGTCAGTCTTCAATGAAAAATTTAATTAATACAATGTATTTAACATTGACCACTTGGCGTCTGTTTTGGAGATCTGTTTTTTTTGTGTGTGATCTAAAATGACTGCAGACATTATACCGTACCATATCGGTCAAAATATTACGGGCATAACCGTATATTTCTATTACTGAATAGTTGAATACAAAATATGATTTACTTGAACATGCAGCTTCATAATAAGAACGATTTAAGTTGTTCAGTTTATGGAATTGTTTCAATTCATTTAAAATGTTACTTCGACAGCTTAAAATATAAAGTAAATCATAATAGGGAGAATACATTTATTTCAAAATAATTGGCCACTTTAACTGATCCCTCGATATTAATTTACAGAGGGATCGCATTACGTTTTCATTGCACTGATCGAAAACACAGTGCAATAACAGTGAGCCAGATACGAAGATTGAAACAGTTCTGCTGCCTAATATTTGATAGAAACAAGTTTGTCTTTTCCTTACCTTCCAGTCGTGTGGTGGCATCATAATGGCCAGCCCCGTAATAGTGGTAGGCAACGTATATAGGTGTGGTTGATAGAGCTTCGCTGGGTAGGAAAGGCACGTAGGGAATGGACTCGTTAGATGTCACAACCATAATTGGTATCTTTAATACATGGGCACACACTTTCATCACCAAGTCCCCTAGGGTCTTGTCAAATATACCCGGCACTCTAAATTCATCTGCCTTTTGAAGAAGAGAGTACCTTTCTTGTGACGGGATGAAGCCTAAGAATTCTTCGTCCCCCTTAAAGTGCTTATAACCCTTTTGCAATTTTTATTGTTTACGAACCTCCGAAGAGTTTTGATTACTTCTGTGAAGAAAGTTTTGGTTTTGAGTGAATACTTTATGTTCTACGCTTGTTTGAAATCGTGTAAATGTGACCTTTCCTGATCCATGACCGCGTAAGCAAAAGCCTGGGTCGATACCTGTATTTACGTCATATTGACGTCATATAATTAATTCGGCTTTGCAATCATTTGAAGAAATACTTAACATGTTGACTAAAATGACTTTTTTCTTTACTAACAACTCACAAACTGTGTATATTTTCTATGCATCGATGTTGTTGTGATAGAAAGGCGCCATGGAGAATAATGCATTAATGAGGTGACGAACATACATGTTTCGACCCAGGCTTTTACTTACGCGGTCATGGGTCAGGAAAGGTCACAAAAGGTCACATTTACACGATTTCAAACAAGCGTAGAACATAAAGTATTCACTGTAAACCAAAACTTTCTTCACAGAAGTACTCAAACCTTTTCGGAGGTTCATAAGCTATCAAAATTGCAAAAGGGTTATAGGCACTTTAAGTATTTCCTCGACGAACAGGTGTCGCAATGTTCTCGTGTCGTCATCTTCGTGTTTCTGCAGACCAAGTGATTTTAAATGCCGTGCCAAATCCGGAGTTTTGTCTGTGAAAGAAGAGCTTAGCATCCTGGCGATGCTTCGAAATGCGCAGTCACCATCCTTTGCTATGTTATCAGGCATAAGGTGGAAGCCAGCAAGGTTTCTTAAAAGCCGGCTCTCGTGAATACTGACAGTGGGATCATCTTGATCGGTATCAATAGTAAAACTATTATGCACGGTCAGTGCATCAGGGGTATTTGCAATCAACAACACATCAGCAGGATTGAAGGCTCTGTTGTAATTCTGCTCAGAAAGATTTGCAATAATGCGTCGAGTTGAGATGGCAGCACTGAGTATACTTTGGGCCACAATTTCAGAGCGAACATCATCTACTCCATCTGCAATAACTATGTTGGCGACTTCAGGGTCGGCACACTGATCTTCTTTAGATGCATGATCATGACCTTCAGTTTCCAATTCCAGATCAACTTCAGCTCTTTCATTGATATCATCAACTTCGGTCCTTTTGAAAGGTGACCAGTTTAAACTATCTCCTCTAGTTTTGTCTGCGTTTAACAAATTGGAAGCACCTCTATGGACGGGTGGAACACACTGTATCCTTGAATTACAACAATGTTTAAGATTTGATGAGACCTTTTTACTGTGATGATAGAAAAGTACTGTCAGCAGCGCCACTGCCAATTCTATGGTAATCGTAGTTGCACCAGAGAGAAGAGATCTGTTTAACAGCCGATGTAACTGTTCATTCCTTTCTGTTCCAAATCCGGGTGGTATACCAGACAAGCATCCTTTCCTTCTGTGGTCCTTGAGATTATCTATTTGTTTATATGTATCTGGTGTTAGACAGGAATATGGGACGTTAATCCATCGTTCTAACAGTCTTTCCAAGTTTCTATCTATCACTAATTCACTTGGAGTGGCTTTTAATCTCTTCTCTCCTTGATCATCACTTTGTCAAAAAATCAAGCCAAACTCTTTACTGAATTGATTCTTTAGCATAAGATTTCTGTCACTGAGTGTTTTTAATATCCGTTGACAAGCATATGAAACACATCTAGTTTAATTTAGGCGAAAGGAAAAATGCTTTGATATTTTTTTCGGTTCTTGCAGCAGTCGTCAATACATATCATCTCGATCATTGGGATATCTCTTTCTTTAAGTCGGTCCTTCAAGTCAATCAGGAGATCGTCAATTTCTTTGAAGGCTGTCGATCTCGTCAATCTCCAATCAAGAATTTCGCCATTTCTATTAATCACAATGTACAGGTTTTTGAACTGTGTGATAAATTTGTTTTCTTTTCCATCACTGACGACACCAATATTCCTACTGATTTTAAATGTGTGATCACATGATATGGCAGTACCATTTAAATCAAACATTTGCCGGGTGTAAATGTCTTTGTTCAATTGAAAATCTTGCAGGAATAATCTCATTATTTGATCGTTGCTTGGAAAGGAAAATATATCATTACTGTAGAAGTCAGTAAATTTAAATGGTGGTCCATTTGTCAGTTCCTCCTTCCTCGCAGTATCATAAATTTCACCAAGTCTCACAAATTCCTCATGGTTAAGAGATGCAATGCCCTCACTAATCTTGAGAAAATTGACACCTTGTGATATTGCAGTCATCACATGCTGCATCAATCTCTTGGTACATCCACTACGTTGGAACAGTTTTAGGGGGGAAATGTATTGTACTGTAGCTGGAAGAGTTCGCATTAAATCTGGAGAGGCTGAGAAAATTTTATGAGTTTTCCTTCCACGCACGCACAAATAAATTCTCTGAACTAGAATAACGTTTCCAAATATGTCATAAACCATTCTTGGTTTCTTTCCTTTCTTCCCTGATTTTAAATCGGTAGCCCACTGCCACGGTCGTAGCGGCGTCTCCTTGTGAACTGGGCATTTAATAGTGCATGGCGAAAACTGTTCTTGAGGACTCCACAGAAGTACCTTAGGTAATAGAAAACCTTCCTTAGTTTTTCCACAAACTGACATAGGAGGGTTGACTATACTGAGGTACTTATCGGCAGACGGATCGCTTTCAAACGTTATAGTTAGTTCCTTCATATAGTTTTCAACATCATCTGTGTTGTGCAGGTTGAATCCCGAGCATACACGTATATGGAGGAGCAATAGTACGATTATTGAAAAGCATCTAGTGTTGTAGAAAAGTTGTGTCAATCCTTGAAAAAGAAAAGAAAAGACAATCGTGTCATTTAAAATAATTACATTTTAAAATAGATTTTAAAATTTAAGTTAGGCCGAGGGCAAAGTTTAACTTGTTACCTTTTTAGTTCTGTTTATTTTTCTTTTTTCTATAAAGAGATTCAATGTGAATGCATCAGCACTTATAAGTAACTCTTTTCTATAAATCTAATTCACACACAAAAAATCACCGACTAAATTTGTGTAATTTCATTGCTAATGCCAGTTTCTAGATTAATAAGAGCGAAATATTTATGTCAGTCAGAAAAAAATATTGGCTTTAAGTATCTAATATATAAAGCTGCATGGGCATAAAGGGAGAAAAGCCCGCATGCAAAATTGTGACTTCAACCTCTGATCCGTTCGAGCCGTTTGTTGAAAGATACAATCTGCTACATCATATTAGGACACTTTATACGGTTATAAAATGTACCATCTGAAGTAAAGATACCATATACAATAACTTTTGATAAATACGTATAACAGCAAAACGATTGATATTTCTGAAAAGAGCACCTCGACGTTGGTCAAAATCCCAAATTTGAGAGTTATATCTTGAATAGGAGCAAAGTTATAGGCCCGCAAACTCGGAAACGTTTACAGACGTTTGTATGAAAATTTTGACTGCATGGGGGCAAGTTTGTGCGACGGTTTTGACGATTTTGCTGTTATACACTTATATATCAAAAGTTGAAAAAACCGTGGAAGGGTCTCCCTTTGAGTTCTTCTTTATAAATTTCTTAATAAATGTGGACGACAGCACACCGGTATGGAACGCAAACAGTTCATCAATATTATTTAAATTAAGAACTGAAGACGCATATTTTTGACAAGTGAATGAGGCTCGATGATAGTGATTAATGAGGGTAAATCAGCAGATAGTGAATTAGGCAAGATGTGGATGAGCCTAGATGATACTGGATGAGCCTAGATGATAGTGAATGAGCCTAGATGATAGTGGATGAGCCTAGATCAGAGTGGATGAGCCTAGATTATAGAGAATGAGGGTCATGATGATAGTAGATTAGCCTAAATGATAGTGAATGAAGCTAGATGATAGTGGATGAGGGTACATGATAGAGGATGAGCCTAGATGATAGCAAATGAGAGTAGATGATACTGCATGAGCCTGGATGAGAGTGGATGAGTCTAGATGATAGTGGATGAGGGTAGATGATAGTGGATGAGCCTAGATGAGAGTGAATGAGGGTAGATGATAGTGGATGAGCCTAGATGATAGTGAATGAGGGTAGATGATAGTAGATGAGGCTAGATGATAGTGGATGGGCCTAGATGAGAGTGAATGAGGGTAGATGATAGTAGATGAGCCTATATGATAGTGAATGAGGGAAGATGATAGTGGATGAGCCTAGATGATAGTGGATGAGGCTAGATGATAGCAAATGAGAGTAGATGAGAGTGAATGAGGGTAGATGATAGTGGATGAGCCTATATGATAGTGAATGAGGGTAGATGACAGTGGATGAGGCTAGATGACAGTGATTGAGCCTAGATGATAGTGAATGAGAGTAGATGATAGTGGATGAGCCTGGATAAGGCTAGATGATAGTGAATGAGGGTAGATGATAGTGGATGAGCCTAGATGATAGTGGATGAGGCTAGATGATAGTGAATAAGGGTAGATGAGAGTGCATGAGGCTGGATGATAGTGGATGAGCCTGGATCATAGTGGATGAGCCTAGATGTTAGTGAATGAGGGTAGATGAGAGTGGATGAATCTAGATGATAGTGGATGAGGCTAGATGACAGTGGATGAGCCTGGATGACAGTGGATGAGCCTGAATGAGAGTGGATGAGCATGGATGATAGTGGATGAGGCTAGATGATAGTGGATGAGGGTAGATGATAGTGGATGAGCCTAGATGAGAGTGAATGAGGGTAGATGATAGTGGATGAGCCTAGATGATAGTGGATGAGCCTAGATGTTAGTGAATGATGGTATATGAGAGTGGATGAGCCTAGATGATAGTGGATGAGTCTAGATGATAGTGGATGAGGGTAGATGATAGTGGATGAGCCTAGATGAGAGTGAATGAGGGTAGATGATAGTGGATGAGCCTATATGATAGTGAATGCGGGTAGATGATAGTGGATGAGCCTAGATGATAGTGGATGAGGCTAGATGATAGTGGATGAGGGTAGATGAGAGTGAATGAGGGTAGATGATAGTGGATGAGCCTATATGATAGTGAATGAGGGTAGATGATAGTGGATGAGGGTAGATGAGAGTGAATGAGGGTAGATGATAGTGGATGAGCCTAGATGATAGTGAATGAGGGTAGATGATAGTAGATGAGGCTAGATGATAGTGGATGGGCCTAGATGAGAGTGAATGAGGGTAGATGATAGTAGATGAGCCTATATGATAGTGAATGAGGGAAGATGATAGTGGATGAGCCTAGATGATAGTGGATGAGGCTAGATGATAGTGGATGAGGGTAGATGAGAGTGAATGAGGGTAGATGATAGTGGATGAGCCTATATGATAGTGAATGAGGGTAGATGACAGTGGATGAGGCTAGATGATAGTGAATAAGGGTAGATGACAGTGAATGAGAGTAGATGATAGTGGATGAGCCTGGATAAGGCTAGATGATAGTGAATGAGGGTAGATGATAGTGGATGAGCCTAGATGATAGTGGATGAGGCTAGATGATAGTGAATAAGGGTAGATGAGAGTGCATGAGGCTGGATGATAGTGGATGAGCCTGGATCATAGTGGATGAGCCTAGATGTTAGTGAATGAGGGTAGATGAGAGTGGATGAGTCTAGATGATAGTGGATGAGGCTAGATGACAGTGGATGAGCCTGGATGACAGTGGATGAGCCTGAATGAGAGTGGATGAGCATGGATGATAGTGGATGAGGCTAGATGATAGTGGATGAGGGTAGATGATAGTGGATGAGGGTAGATGAGAGTGAATGAGGGTAGATGATAGTGGATGAGCCTAGATGATAGTGGATGAGCCTAGATGTTAGTGAATGATGGTATATGAGAGTGGATGAGCCTAGATGATAGTGGATGAGTCTAGATGATAGTGGATGAGGGTAGATGATAGTGGATGAGCCTAGATGAGAGTGAATGAGGGTAGATGATAGTGGATGAGCCTATATGATAGTGAATGAGGGTAGATGATAGTGGATGAGCCTAGATGATAGTGGATGAGGCTAGATGATAGTGGATGAGGGTAGATGAGAGTGAATGAGGGTAGATGATAGTGGATGAGCCTATATGATAGTGAATGAGGGTAGATGATAGTGGATGAGGGTAGATGAGAGTGAATGAGGGTAGATGATAGTGGATGAGCCTATATGATAGTGAATGAGGGTAGATGATAGTGGATGAGCCTAGATAATAGTGGATGAGCCTAGATGATAGTGGATGAGCCTAGATGTTAGTGAATGATGGTAGATGAGAGTGGATGAGCCTAGATGATAGTGAATGAGGGTAGATGATAGTGGATGAGCCTAGATGATAGTGGATGAGGCTAGATGATAGTGGATGAGGGTAGATGAGAGTGAATGAGGGTAGATGAGAGTGAATGAGGGTAGATGATAGTGGATGAGCCTATATGATAGTGAATGAGGGTAGATGACAGTGGATGAGGCTAGATGATAGTGAATAAGGGTAGATGACAGTGAATGAGAGTAGATGATAGTGGATGAGCCTGGATAAGGCTAGATGATAGTGAATGAGGGTAGATGATAGTGGATGAGCCTAGATGATAGTGGATGAGGCTAGATGATAGTGAATAAGGGTAGATGAGAGTGCATGAGGCTGGATGATAGTGGATGAGCCTGGATCATAGTGGATGAGCCTAGATGTTAGTGAATGAGGGTAGATGAGAGTGGATGAGTCTAGATGATAGTGGATGAGGCTAGATGACAGTGGATGAGCCTGGATGACAGTGGATGAGCCTGAATGAGAGTGGATGAGCATGGATGATAGTGGATGAGGCTAGATGATAGTGGATGAGGGTAGATGATAGTGGATGAGCCTAGATGAGAGTGAATGAGGGTAGATGATAGTGGATGAGCCTAGATGATAGTGGATGAGGCTAGATGATAGTGGATGAGGGTAGATGAGAGTGAATGAGGGTAGATGATAGTGGATGAGCCTATACGATAGCGAATGAGGGTAGATGATAGTGGATGAGGGTAGATGAGAGTGAATGAGGGTAGATGATAGTGGATGAGCCTATATGATAGTGAATGAGGGTAGATGATAGTGGATGAGCCTAGATAATAGTGGATGAGCCTAGATGATAGTGGATGAGCCTAGATGTTAGTGAATGATGGTAGATGAGAGTGGATGAGCCTAGATGATAGTGAATGAGGGTAGATGATAGTGGATGAGCCTAGATGATAGTGGATGAGGCTAGATGATAGTGGATGAGGGTAGATGAGAGTGAATGAGGGTAGATGATAGTGGATGAGCCTATATGATAGTGAATGAGGGTAGATGACAGTGGATGAGGCTAGATGATAGTGAATAAGGGTAGATGACAGTGAATGAGAGTAGATGATAGTGGATGAGCCTGGATAAGGCTAGATGATAGTGAATGAGGGTAGATGATAGTGGATGAGCCTAGATGATAGTGGATGAGGCTAGATGATAGTGAATAAGGGTAGATGAGAGTGCATGAGGCTGGATGATAGTGGATGAGCCTGGATCATAGTGGATGAGCCTGGATCATAGTGGATGAGCCTAGATGTTAGTGAATGAGGGTAGATGAGAGTGGATGAGTCTAGATGATAGTGGATGAGGCTAGATGACAGTGGATGAGCCTGGATGACAGTGGATGAGCCTGAATGAGAGTGGATGAGCATGGATGATAGTGGATGAGGCTAGATGATAGTGGATGAGGGTAGATGATAGTGGATGAGCCTAGATGAGAGTGAATGAGGGTAGATGATAGTGGATGAGCCTAGATGATAGTGGATGAGCCTAGATGTTAGTGAATGATGGTATATGAGAGTGGATGAGCCTAGATGATAGTGGATGAGTCTAGATGATAGTGGATGAGGGTAGATGATAGTGGATGAGCCTAGATGAGAGTGAATGAGGGTAGATGATAGTGGATGAGCCTATATGATAGTGAATGAGGGTAGATGATAGTGGATGAGCCTAGATGATAGTGGATGAGGCTAGATGATAGTGGATCAGGGTAGATGAGAGTGGATGAGCCTAGATGATAGTGGATGAGGCTAGATGATAGTGAATAAGGGTAGATGAGAGTGCATGAGGCTGGATGATAGTGGATGAGCCTGGATCATAGTGGATGAGCCTGGATCATAGTGGATGAGCCTAGATGTTAGTGAATGAGGGTAGATGAGAGTGGATGAGTCTAGATGATAGTGGATGAGGCTAGATGACAGTGGATGAGCCTGGATGACAGTGGATGAGCCTGAATGAGAGTGGATGAGCATGGATGATAGTGGATGAGGCTAGATGATAGTGGATGAGGGTAGATGATAGTGGATGAGCCTAGATGAGAGTGAATGAGGGTAGATGATAGTGGATGAGCCTAGATGATAGTGGATGAGCCTAGATGTTAGTGAATGATGGTATATGAGAGTGGATGAGCCTAGATGATAGTGGATGAGTCTAGATGATAGTGGATGAGGGTAGATGATAGTGGATGAGCCTAGATGAGAGTGAATGAGGGTAGATGATAGTGGATGAGCCTATATGATAGTGAATGAGGGTAGATGATAGTGGATGAGCCTAGATGATAGTGGATGAGGCTAGATGATAGTGGATCAGGGTAGATGAGAGTGAATGAGGGTAGATGATAGTGGATGAGCCTGGATCATAGTGGATGAGCCTGGATCATAGTGGATGAGCCTAGATGTTAGTGAATGAGGGTAGATGAGAGTGGATGAGTCTAGATGATAGTGGATGAGCCTATATGATAGTGAATGAGGGTAGATGACAGTGGATGAGGCTAGATGATAGTGAATAAGGGTAGATGACAGTGAATGAGAGTAGATGATAGTGGATGAGCCTGGATAAGGCTAGATGATAGTGAATGAGGGTAGATGATAGTGGATGAGCCTAGATGATAGTGGATGAGGCTAGATGATAGTGAATAAGGGTAGATGAGAGTGCATGAGGCTGGATGATAGTGGATGAGCCTGGATCATAGTGGATGAGCCTAGATGTTAGTGAATGAGGGTAGATGAGAGTGGATGAGTCTAGATGATAGTGGATGAGGCTAGATGACAGTGGATGAGCCTGGATCCCTTACCAAAACTACAGATATGTGACATATCTGTGGATGCTACATATATCTGCTAAACAACTGTACATATATGTGACATATATGCAAGACAAGCAGTTGGTTTTCATTGATATATGTCAAATAACTGTACATATATGTGACATATATGCAAAAGTGCAGTTATCTTACAGTTATATGTCAAATAGCTGTACATATATGTGACATATATGTAAAAGGTACAGTTATTTGACAGATATATGTCAAACAACTGTACATGTAGAGTGATGATAAAAAACAGTACAGCCATTAGTTAAAATGCATACTATAACTACATTGTACATCCATCACTGCCATCACTCACAGAAATAACCAGAATATGCACATAATTATGCAACATATTTTTGTTTAATCTATATATTGTTACATGTATATCTTTGAATAACTCTAGTTGTCTTTTATATTTATTCTTATTAAAGATTAAAGAGAGAACAACTATTAGACATAGAAAACTTTGGATCTCTTTTGGACCTACATTTATCTGGCACTTGAATCATATTAATTAGGCTTGATCTAGCCATGGATCTACAAATGTACTACACATACAATGTGTTCTCCAATCGGTAAAGTGCAGTTGCCTGACTAAAATTAAAAAGAATACAGTTGAAATGCAAACTTGAAAAACTCATGAACTCAAATACAAATGCAATACATAATATATATAGTGGAACCCTATTATTACAAACCCATGCAGTTATAACAATTATTATTCTAAAACTCGTTAATATTCAATTAGTGCAATATGTATAATATAATTGTTCCAGTTCAACAAATACATGTAAGAGTTTTGTGCTACATGTAGTGCTCCAGTTCGATAAGCAAGAGTTCTGTACGTATTCCAGTTCAGTAGATACTCATCAGCTCTGTACTCCCCTGAAATATTCAAACCAAGCCCCAACTTTTAACCTTCAAATGTAAAAAAACAAAAACAAATAATTAATAATTTGATTTATACTATAAGGACTTTTATCTGGCTATATTATCTTTTTACCTTTCAGTATAAGTAACCAGTAGTTACGACTCCCATATTTTAGTGGCTGTGTATTCTAAAGTTTAATTTTTGTGTTAGTGAGGGTAATCGCACCCAGACATCAAACAGGAGTCTAATGTGCTGCTTAAGGAGTGCCAGGCAGTGGAATTTTTTGTGTGCGTGTGTTAAGTGTGGGTATTCGCACCCAAACAAGAGTCTAATGTGCAGCCTTAGGGGTGGTGGACAAGGGAATGGGCTGATGGGATTTTTCAGGTGTTGGCAAAAGCTGAAATAGGGGAATCTGGCCATGGAGTGGTTGAAACAAATCGAAAATGGAAATATATCAGGAATAATGGTGAAAGAAAACCCCAGCGAAAATTTGCAAGGATCAACAGACAAAGCAAGACTTGATATTGCAAGATGGGATCTAATAAGCAAAATTGTAAAAGTATTGAAAGAATGATACCAGGCTGATTGGTATGGTATTGGGAATAATGATGTAGAACCAATATCTTGGCTGGCATGGACAATCCTAGCCTGCTCCACCAGACATTTTTTTCACTCTCGTAAAATTCAAAGAAAAAGAAACGTCTGTTTATCTGAGCTTACATGTAATTAGTTTGCAATATGCAAGCACGACATCAGCATATTTCTTTTATTTTTCTGGCCAATGAGAGCTATTGTTAGAATTTTTTAATTGGCGTACCATGCAACAGTTGCAAACTTTCACCTGGTTGGTGTCATAATGCGAATATATAAAAACAATCATGTTACCAAATCAGTTAAGTCTGCTTTTAGATTCTCCAAAGCTAAAATTTGAATCAATTCATTTCTGCTGTTTGTAAATATATACACGTAGCTTTCAATTGAAATTCATTGAGCTTTGGGAGGCTAAACATATGAAATGTACAAATTGGTCTTGTCTCGAGCATGGGAACAGTCCCCAGTGATTGGTCAGTGGCAAATATGTCATTGTCAGAACCTTTTAAATGTAACATTACCTCTACAGGACGTGACTTTCCAGGATATAGAAGGTAAAATCTGATTGGTTCATAACACAATGAGGCTTAAATAATAAGCGCTCTGGTAAGCAGACGTTTCTTTTTCTTCGAATTTCTGATAATGGCAAAAAAATGTCTGGTGTAACGGGCTAGGCCATTCCCCATTAGGGTTAACAAATATTGTGAAACTGTCAAAACTCCCTATACATGTATAAAGTGGAGAGGCTTGAAAAATGATTTAAGTGTTTAGTGTGACTATTAAATCCTAATGCATGAAATACATCGTGTAGCTCTAATGTAAGTGAAGGGATGGACTAGCAAATATAACGTACACAAATACTTCAACCAAAAACAAGAGCAATGAACTACATGTATGGGTTAATAGTGTTTTTGTTGAAGTGTGATCCTGGAAGTTACAAGTCACATTTGGATAGTATTATTTATATTTAGCTGACTATCAGTCAAACAGTCTGACAGTCTCATAAATTGTGATTGGTCGGCTAAAGGCAATTTTCCAAAGAGTCAACTTCAAACTTCCAGAGTCGCACTTCAACAAAAACTAATAATAATATTATTGTTGGATTCTGCACTATGCCTTGGCTAATTAAGAAGTACAAGTGTATAATATTTATGCACTTATCAATGTTAAGCCTGAGGGGGGGGGGATTTGACATTTTCTCCCCAAAAAAAATCAAATTCTCCACCCTCGGGACAACACGTTTTGTCAAAAATATCAAATATCTGCCCTGTCTTCCTTAGGCTTACATGTAGTTGCAGAAAACCCCTTCCACACAAAAGATCGCTTGAAAACGGCGCTTAATTCTCCACTTTAGTTCAGGTGTATTGATTCATTCTATGACTGATTTTGGGTCGAACATGTTTTTTTTATTATTATTTAGTAGGTTTGTTTTAAAAAGTTGAGAAATGAATTATTAATGAACCACTGGAGGGGGTATTCTGCAATTCAGTCCCATCCTTGTTTCCTATAAATAACTCCACCCTGGGCAGGTAACGTATGTCAAAGGGTAGCCCTGCCTGTCAAATCCCCACCCCTCCTCCTTCGGGCTTAACATTGATTGGTGCATGAAATATAACATGATTTCAAATGATATGTATATTTATGTGCACAAATTAATAATAACTATATTAATTATTAGAACCATGCATGGGCTAGCTTACGTACAACGAAACCTAAGTTTTTATTTCAGTGTCTGTAGTTAGGGTGGATCTGTGGCTCTACAGTCTCGCATTCATGTAAAAACGTTTTTGTGGCTAGTCGATCTGAATATGGCCTAGCTTGCCTTCTTCAATTAAATATAAACCTGTTTAAAAGAACGTTTACAATGTTGGATGTGTGTTCATATAACCTCTTACTCGAGATCCATGTAAGAACCATTCACAAGTGAAAATAAAGAGCCCAAATAACCGTACCTGCACTCTGCAGAGCTGCACCATAAATGTTGATGTCACATTTCATTTTTCTGCGGCAATACTCCAATAGTATTAGTCGTGAAGTTGGAGATGAGAGAGCTTGAAGTATACAATTTGAATGTCTCATATATTTTCTTTAAAAGTACCATTGGAAGTTTAGATGTTGAATGTCAAGGAAAACTCGTGTCCACATGTACAACGGATTCTGTACAACACATAATTTCAGCCAGCCACTCTCCGACTCATTGGTACTGGAATCGGTCCAATACTCCGCCATATTATCTTAAATACATCACTAAAATGTTAAATTCTTGAGTGATCGGTTTCCAAGCCTTGATTACCTTCATTTTCAATTCCATTTGGAATCCATATCCAACATTGTTTCACTCCAACCGAATTCGTTTTCAAAATGGCTGCCCAAAAGGCTTCATTGCATTATGGGATGTATTGGTGCACGATGGGATTGATTTGCAAAGTTCGCATTGCATTGTGTGCATTTTGCGCCATTTTACTTTAAATACCAACGGATTTCGGTACGAAGTACGTGTGATCTCTACACAATATGAAACAATATCTGTATAATATGGCTTCAAGAAAAGGCAAGCCTGTGAAGCAAGCCTTAGAAGACAACGGAGGTAAGATGGGATCATTCAATTTATGTGATTTGGTTGTGAGTATAAACGGTAGAGTGTATTTTTTATAGTTAAAACTATA
Organism: Actinernus sp. WN-2022; assembly: GCA_030867875.1. NCBI lineage: Eukaryota > Metazoa > Cnidaria > Anthozoa > Actiniaria > Actinernidae > Actinernus > Actinernus sp. WN-2022. The sequence continues at coordinate 121,462,872 of JAOWCC010001589.1, forward strand.
AAGGCTTCAACACCGGGTCGGCGGGTGGGTTCAACGAAACCGGTTCAACCCTTGCACAATCTGTAGAGTCAGTAGACTGTTTGAACTTGAATAGTGATTATTTTAAAGAAGTGATTGGTAGAGGTCAGGTTTTATATCATTTTACACGAATCGCGAAAGTACGAAGCGATTTTCTTTAATCCCCTAGCAAGCATTTTACCCTGGCCCTGGGCCTGGTTCCAGAGGACTTGCTGGGAGAATTACTTGAGAGAGATGAAGAGACGGCCGAAGGGTTTAATAGAACCTCTGCTTAGGTACCTAGCTGGGTACTAACATATTTTACATGTACGAGAATTGAATATATATAACCTCTCATGAAGAACTTAATCATTGGCGTTTGAAAACATTTGTGTAGCAAATTTTGCACTAATCTAGACTGTATATGAAACCCTGACCCTGTATATATATTCCTCGTTCACGTCCTGTCTGCAGCCAGGTTTCCAGCACATTTTAATCAAAAATGTTTTTTTTACTGTTATTAAATGCATGAAAATAAATGCATCTGTATTATATTTAGATACACTTAATTTCACTCACATCTTTCAATTTAACAGGAAACAGAAACTGGAGACAAAATTGTGAAAACAATCACACTCAGCCATGGTGATATTAAAGTCAAAAAGTAAAACATTCATGACAAAGTGCTGTACAAGAATGCAAAGAAATTTTGTAAGTATTAAAGTAATAAAACTTTCTTACTTATTTAATTAACCAAACAAAATACATTTCTTTCCAGTAATTAGGCCAGAAAAAAAAAACTTGTTTAGCGTCCACCTATTTTAATTTTTCCAGGTAGGGAGGGAGGTTTTTCTTTTTTTTTTCTATGTGAAGTTCATTTTGTCTTGACTAGACATTATTCACTCACCTCGTGTTCATGACCTCGTGTTGTAGAAACAAAATGGTGTTGATGTTAAAATATTTAATGTGCTGGCGCATATTTTAAGTGGTACACGTAGGGGTTTGGGTACAAGAATTGGTGTTCGCGGGCACATTTACACTTTCTAAAGTTGTTATGAAGAAAAAAATTGAGGTCGGGACATTTCTCAGGTCGGGCGGGGACGCTAAACAATTTTTTTTTATCTGGCCTTAACCTGATTAACCTGGATTTTTTCATGCCAACCTCAAACTTTTTATTGAAATTAGGGATTAATTTGTCCTCTATGGTATTATTATGTTAATCTCCTGGTATATTATATACATGTATGTTTAGAATTTTCCTTCCACAATTTTAGTAGCCTTTTAATAGCTGATAGTGTGCCTTTCTTCAGGGGTTTTCTGCTTGTACCAATAATGTTCTCTTTGGAGGTGGCTATTCATGGTGGTCAGTAAATGACAGCTACAGTGTACATGTGCATTTTCCCTTCCCTGCGAACAGAGCCTTCTTCAACTTTGCTTGTATTTTTGGTCCAAGCTTCTGGACTTGTTAAGCCTGTTAATATAGCCTGTGTACAGCTGTCCATCTCTCAAAACTCAGGAAGGGACGTATGTGCTACACTGTCGTTAATCGTGTTCCAGGTAACATGGATGTTTATGAGGCTTTATAGTGGAAAGAATGCTGATTGGCTAAATACTCTAAATATGTGATAAGGCCTGTTCTTTGAAAATTCGGCACCTTTGATTAGCTAAGAGCCATTAACAATAGGAAATGAACAATCTGAAATGTACAATGTTTACCATCTCATTTTTCTTGGCCAATGGAAATTGAGATAAAGTTCAACCGTTGGGATGCATGAAGAATTTTCACTTTTATGTAAAATTATGGCGGAACACAATTAACGACAGTGTAGCACATACAGTGTACATTTGTACATTCCCTCCTGAGTTTCAGGCTAGCTGTAACCAAACCTGAGTCCATTGCAACAATGTCAGACAAATGTGACACGACTGAGTGAGCCTGGGCACAAAAAAATACTGGCGCAATATGCTTGATCAATATGAAAACAACACAAATTAGTGCTGCAGCATTCTTTTCTGTTTTGTTTTTTTGTGTGTGGAGAGTTGAAGAAAGCTCTGCTTGCAGGGTAGATTTTCTGGAGAATACATGTAGGTACTTATTGACTGAGTGGAAGGGCCGGGGCAGAAAAATATTTGGCATATCGATTGAGCACAGCAATTAAGGTCTGTACAAAATGACAGTGAGCCAAATATTTTTCTGTTCGATCAGCACAACGTAACTTAGTCAATAAGTTTTTTATTGTATGATCTGACTTGAGTTTGTTTTAATAACAGCAAAACAACAAGCATAAAATAGAGCATTGGCAGAACAGCTTTTTTCTGGCCTGCTCATGCACATCAGACATGTAAGGCCCCTGTCACATGATTTTTTGTTAAATGGTTTTGAAAGACAAGCATGTGTGGGGCCATGTATGCATACAGGTTATAATAATAGGGTAGAATGCCAGCCATACTACAGGATTTTGCAAACCCAGTTGGGATGCTGAGATCCCAGCTGGGATTGTTACAAAATAATGTAATAAAATGTAATCCTGGGTAGGATGACGGAATCCCGGGTGGGATGCCAGGAAAACCTGGGTGGCAATTTGTGAGGTGGGACATTCAATAATCCCAGGTGGGATTGGCGGAATCCTGCCTTTCATTTTTACAGTACATGTAACTTAAACTCAGAAAATCATCAATTAATTTCACCAAGAATCAATACAATAGCAGTAATTGGCTGTTCAGAACTATGAACTAGAAGTTTTATTGTACTTGTACTGTATGTCCATAATATATGAGAGTCAGGTCTGTAATTATCCATTTAACCATAAATAAATCAAACACCGAGAAGAGCGTCGAAAAACGTTTGATTACCAAAACCCTCTCGAGCATTTGATGGAGCTTATTCCTCACACAAAATCATATGGAGGGAAAAATATTAATTCATGATTGTATAAAACAAATGATAATTAATGATGATGCATTTTACATTGAAAACATATATGTAAAAGGTTATAAGTAAGTGAAGTAAAGAGTAATATTGCTTATTTTCTCAATCTACAGCATTTGTCTGATCCAATTTTGAAGATGCGAAAGTGTCACAAGTCAGAAAGATAATGCAATACATACTGCTGTGGAGCAAGGAGGGGTATTTAAAAAAAACAGGGTTGCCACGGTCAGGGAAAAGTCCCTCAAATCATCTGCGAGGGTAGGCTACAGGTTTGGACAATTACTTTTGTTTTGGACGAGGGAATATCGAACAGTCCTATTGCCAATGAAAACTCAGGGATTTTTTTCCTGACGGGTGGCAACCCTGAAAAAGCAAAGAAAATATTCAAACCTAACCCTAACCAATACCCACTATTTTGTACCAACAATTTAGGATAAAATTTGGCCATTTAAGGCTGTAGGTTAACAATGTATAGCCAGCTAAAATAATATACTTTTTATAGGATTCATATTGAGAGTCAAGGCCTTGATAATTATATTTATATTGGTACCTAAAATTGTTTTACTACCGTTTGCAAGCAATCCATAATCATGAAACCTTTTCTGTGTTTGTTTGTTTCAAAACTAGACAGCTCAGGAGGCCCAAACCGCAATGTTGACCACCTTTGACATATGTACATGTCTTGCATTTACTTTCAGCAGCATGGGATTCAGGTTTGGAAACTTTTCAGCCAGGTTTAAATTGCCTTCACGCTTCATGCTAAATCATAGAAATGTTGGTTCAAGTTTTGGATGCTGAGAATTTGGAGAGATGCAAGCTAACAACTGTCTGTATAGGCATAGTCTGAGTTTCATGATGGTAGAGGACATCAAAGGTTGCTGCCAACATCAAGATTGAAACTAATTTAAGTTTGAAATTAAGTTAATTGAAATGGTTTGCGCTGTTAGACTTCTAATTTTCAAACATAAACAAACACAGAAAAATGTTCACACTAAATGGTAGTGTCAGCATGTTTATTGGCTTCAGATTGATAATTATATTTTATTATGCAAAATTGTTTTATTATCAGCATTTTGACTTGCTAAACCTTGACTTAACATATCAAATAAATAGGTTATTAGTCGGCTAAGCATCTAATACGGCTGTGTATTTTTAAGTCCTGCATAAAATTAATACGGATGACAAGTAAAAATATTGTATTAGATGCTTAACTGACCAATAAGTTGTTTATTATATAAATTCTGCAATGAAACGAAAGTTTTTTTAAATAATAACCAAAACCTTTGTACACGTGCTCGAGAAATGGGAATTATCATGGTGACGGGAAGCCATTTCTACGTAACTAACCAAATATAGTCTCATATTTGGTGTTCTTGTGCATATTTTGTGCATTCTTGGTAGAATTATACACTGTGTAATAAAACCATATTTTATGTTTCTCACATACACTGTAGCTGTATACATGTACATACTGTATATATTATATGTCCAAATACGTGCAGATTTGATTTATTTTAGCCCATAAAATAATAGTGTTTATACATAATTGGTTACAACTTTCCTTGTTCTTTCTTGTGCATATTTTAACCTGCTGTCTTTAAATTACTTCAGAATGTATGCATGCATGCTTGTACTGTGTGTCAAAGTTATGTTAAAACTATGTGCATGCAGGCAACTTCAAATTATGTATTGGAATGAGGAAAATAAAAATAAAATTATATATACCTGAATGAATTACATGTAACTGTATGTGACATACTTTAAATACTTTAAACAATTCCCAACAGCTATGTATACATGTATGTGACATATATGTACATATATGTACATGTATGTGACATATATGTCGCATATATGTCGTATGTCATATAACTGCATAAAATTATCAAATTCCGATATCTGTCACAGTTATGTAGCATATATGTTGCAGATATGTGACATATATGCGACATATATTTGACATATATGCGACATATATGTGACAGTTATCTGTGACATATATCTGTTAAACATCTGCAGTTTTGGTAAGGGATGACAGTGGATGAGCCTGAATGAGAGTGGATGAGCATGGATGATAGTGGATGAGGCTAGATGATAGTGGATGAGGGTAGATGATAGTGGATGAGCCTAGATGAGAGTGAATGAGGGTAGATGATAGTGGATGAGCCTAGATGATAGTGGATGAGGCTAGATGATAGTGGATGAGGGTAGATGAGAGTGAATGAGGGTAGATGATAGTGGATGAGCCTATATGATAGCGAATGAGGGTAGATGATAGTGGATGAGGGTAGATGAGAGTGAATGAGGGTAGATGATAGTGGATGAGGGTAGATGATAGTGGATGAGCCTAGATAATAGTGGATGAGCCTAGATGTTAGTGAATGATGGTAGATGAGAGTGGATGAGCCTAGATGATAGTGAATGAGGGTAGATGATAGTGGATGAGCCTAGATGATAGTGGATGAGGGTAGATGAGAGTGAATGAGGGTAGATGATAGTGGATGAGCCTATATGATAGTGAATGAGGGTAGATGACAGTGGATGAGGCTAGATGATAGTGAATAAGGGTAGATGACAGTGAATGAGAGTAGATGATAGTGGATGAGCCTGGATAAGGCTAGATGATAGTGAATGAGGGTAGATGATAGTGGATGAGCCTAGATGATAGTGGATGAGGCTAGATGATAGTGAATAAGGGTAGATGAGAGTGCATGAGGCTGGATGATAGTGGATGAGCCTGGATGATAGTGGATGAGCCTGGATCATAGTGGATGAGCCTAGATGTTAGTGAATGAGGGTAGATGAGAGTGGATGAGTCTAGATGATAGTGGATGAGGCTAGATGACAGTGGATGAGCCTGGATGACAGTGGATGAGCCTGAATGAGAGTGGATGAGCATGGATGATAGTGGATGAGGCTAGATGATAGTGGATGAGGGTAGATGATAGTGGATGAGCCTAGATGAGAGTGAATGAGGGTAGATGATAGTGGATGAGCCTAGATGATAGTGGATGAGCCTAGATGTTAGTGAATGATGGTATATGAGAGTGGATGAGCCTAGATGATAGTGGATGAGTCTAGATGATAGTGGATGAGGGTAGATGATAGTGGATGAGCCTAGATGAGAGTGAATGAGGGTAGATGATAGTGGATGAGCCTATATGATAGTGAATGAGGGTAGATGATAGTGGATGAGCCTAGATGATAGTGGATCAGGGTAGATGAGAGTGAATGAGGGTAGATGATAGTGGATGAGCCTGGATCATAGTGGATGAGCCTGGATCATAGTGGATGAGCCTAGATGTTAGTGAATGAGGGTAGATGAGAGTGGATGAGTCTAGATGATAGTGGATGAGGCTAGATGATAGTGGATGAGCGTAGATGATAGTGAATGAGGATAGATGATAGTGGATGAGCCTAGATGATAGTGAATGAGGCTAGACGATAGTGGATGAGCCTCGATGATAGTGAATGAGGGTAGATGATAGTGGATGAGCCTATATGATAGTGGATGAGGGTAGATGATAGTGGATGAGGGTAAGTGATGGTATATCATACTTGCTGTCACTGAACACCTGGTGCATCCATGGCATTCTCCCATGGAGTACATACCCATCTACTGATCTAGTCTCATCTCGTCGGCCATTTTCTACAAATGACAACCGCTGACCGCCTACATGGAAAAGAGGGCGCGGAAACGAGGCCACGTCAAACACAGGTATCCCAAGCTCACTATATTGTATTTTTTTTTTCAGCGGAGCTCCTGCGCGGGCCGACGCGAACGGAGATATATTGCATACGGGCGGGTGGTCAGGCAAGTATTTACTCACCCAGCGCGCGGAACACGTGAGGTTTTTGAGTTCAATACTCCGTTTATGGGAATAGGGTTTTCCGATTTAACGGAAGATCTACGGAACTGGAACTTGTCGAGAATAGTCAATTGATTTTCATACTGACCCGTGAAGTATATTCAAATGTGTATTTTTGTGTTTCTGGCGTAATTACGCTCTGCCGATTTTTTTTTTCACAGTGAAAATGAAAACCACTGTATGGCAATTAGAATTCTAGCCCAGCACACATTTTTGAACCAAGGGATTTTTTCCTCGGCGGACATAAAACCTCACGCGCTCCAAAATAGGAGCTGTACAATAACGAAAATACCCCCCATTTGTGGGCGACTTAAAATTGCACTTGCACATCATCAGCTCTTCATAAAGCGATAATTCAACTCGGGCTTTGCTCTCTTTTCTGAACTGATATTTTTTGCACGCACGCATTAGATTTCCCGTTACATATGCGCGTGCAACTCAACTGCACTATTTATTTTCGCAAAGAAACGTCCTTTTGAACTTGTGGGAATCTGAAAAAAGTCCTCTCAATTTCAGGCGAAATGGATTCAAATTTTCTCCAGAATTAAAGAACAACACAATGAACAAGTGAGTGAAGTTCGATTGCATACTATTTCTTTATTACGAATCCTATACTTTCATTTCAATTTCTATTTCGTGGATGAGCAACATCTTTGCTGTGAACTGACAATGGCACTTTACTAAAGTATTTCTTGGTCCTCGACCAATGAGTGAAAACATTATTCTACTCAAGTTTTGCTCTGGCTTCTGTCAATCAGAGCAGATCCTGAAAATTGGAGGGGAGGGGGGGGGGGGGGGGGGGGGGTGGTCTGGAACATTTTCATTGATGACTTCTGTCTGCTACTGCCAATCTCTCTTCTGGGACTGGGAAGAATCTGAACTGAATCTGTTGTAATTGGATGAAGAGTTACGTACGTACAGAACCCAGTCAAGTGCTGGCTTGATTGTCGGAAGTCTTACACAAAAGCCAATCAACAGTTGCAGATACTCTGCTAATACTAGTGCAGGACCTTCAGTGGTGTTTTTGTTTATGGGGTTCCTGTGGTAGGAGAGGAAAAGTAGCCCCCCTCTCTCCTACGGAAGAGCCTACAAGCAGGCTATGCTAATACGGACACTCAATAGTCATTTGTGTCTTTGTGCATGAGAAATTTAATTCTTTTGGAGGTCATAGTGCTACATAATGCAATGCGTACAACCGTTGCCACACCAATCTTAGTCTGTGCGCCCAGGACTTCCTACTGAAATTAAAAGATTGCACTTTATAAGGTGATGGTGCATCCCTGGAAAATCCTGGCGAGCCCCCACTTTGAACAGCTGATACTCCACTGTCAGAGCTCGGTCGGGCTAGCCACTTCACCCATTTACTAGAAATAAAAAAAACTTTCCAAAAATGTAGGTTTGTTTGACATCGGTGTTACCATAGCAACACAGCGTTGACGTCATATATTTTACATATCATCAATTTTCTCGAAATCTCGACCTAAACTTTTAAAACAGCCTAGTGTCCCTTGTAGTCTAAATGAAGGCCTTCAAGACTGCAAAGTTTCAACAAATTGTATGAGAGCGTTTTCGAAAAAAATGGGTTGAATATTTTCGTTAAAAAATAAACAATGCGCCTTACTTCCGGTTTAGTCGTCGAGAACTGTGTTTTCCGGACCGATTCAATCGATGTTTTTAACATATTTCATACGTGTGGCATAGGACTACTTCCCATGAAAATTTCATGCCATTTGCTTTATTCGATTTCGGTTCTTAGTACAATGACATAGTCACGCTGCCAGTTGTAACGATATTATAATATAACTTATAATATTTATTTACAAAACGTTTTATAATATCACTAATACAAAATCTCGTTTTTAATTAATATTTAGAAAATGTGTTTTCGGGTATTCTTTTGTCTAATGGTGTGGTCTAGACGTCACGGGCACTTTTTCCCGATCTGGTTACTAAAAATACACTTATCCAACATTATTGTCCCGCACTGCCAAGCTTCATGGTTTAACTAATGTGCATGTCATTGTACTAAGAACAGACTTTGCACGAGCGTTTCGGCAGTAGCGAAGCGTAGCAAGAGTAGCAAGCGTGCATGGTAAACTTGTTAGTTCAAAAGCACACAAGTATGTAGAATCTCGACAAAAGAGAAATATCGGAAAGACACAAGCTATCAACAAAATGATACGAACAGCAATAAGGCTTGGGTGGATGAATGTAAAAGTTCCCTATGTTTTTGTTTTATTCCGCGCCCTTAAAATGATTCAATGCTCTTGAAATTTAAAGGGACAGGGTAGTACATGTTGAATTTCAGATGAAAAAATATATTTATCAACTAGTTTTCGAATTACAGCTTCCTCAGCGAATACGTTTACTATTTTGAGTAAAATGAGCATATTTATGACATTACTTATGGTTCCAGAAACCGAAATCGAATAAAGCAAGTAGAATGAAATTTTCATGGGAAGTAGTCCTATGACACAGGTATGAAATATGCTAAGAACATCGCTTGAATCGGTCCGGAAAATAGAGTTCTCGACGACTAAACAGAAAGTAAGGCGAATTTTTTTTTTTTTACGAAAATATTCAACCCATTTTTTTTCGAAAACAATCTCATACAATTTGTTTAAACTTTGCAGTCTTGAAGGCCTACATTTAGACTACAAGGGACACTGGATCGTTTTAAAGATTTAAGTATAGATTGTAATATGTAAAATACATGAAGTCAACGCTGTGTTGCTATGGTAACACCGATGTCACACAAACCTACATTTTTGGAAAGTTTATTCTATTTCTAGTAAATGGGTGAAGTGGCTAGCCCGACCGAGCTCTGACAGTGGAGTATCAGCTGTTCAAAGTGGGTATGGTGCGTCCCTGGAAAATCCAGGCGAGCCACCTTAAATGCAGTAGCCACTATAGCCTGTTTTACCATGCATATTTCATCTCAATTTCCTTTAACTTAAATAAAAGTTGTTTCATTTTTGTTTTCTTTGCCTTTGACCCCTTCTTCTAGAGCGGATTTCTTATGAGTGGGCAAGTTACGGCAATGACTTACGGTACGGTTAAAAAAAACCACTGAATTTCTAACGGGACGGTTACTGTACGGCATGCCGTGACGTTGAAATGGTTTCCCTATTGTTTTGTCAATCTGATCCATACAGTATGGTTACGATAGTATAATACACGACTTTCATAATGGCCGCCTCCTAATTTGCATATGTGATTTCCCATTTCGGTAGTTTATCCACATGTATAGAAAATATAAACATTGCCATGTGAAAGAGCATGTTGACACTAGTGAACTTGTGAAAGTTGAAGGCTGTAGCTTATAAAGCAATGAAGTTACATACAGTTGAAATTAGAGAGATTTGTATGAGAAAAACAACGGAGGCCTTTCTAGCCTCGCTTTCATATTTTTCTGCATTACAAATACTTATAGCTCAACAGCAATTTTCCACATTGCTCCAAAACTCAAAACAATTATACTAGTTATAATGTAATCTTTCATGTGGTAGCATTGGTTTCCCCCTACAGATTTATCTTCCAAATTATGCAAATTAGGAGGTGGCCGGAGGCGGCCATTAATCATAATGAAAGTCGTGTATGCTACGGACGTACATATTTTTGTCCCATCCGCTCTACAAATTACGTGTTATAACCGGTGTTCCACGACATAAGAGCACACTACAGCAACACGTTATGCTCCGCTGACCGAAAGGGCGAAGGCTCTGGGGTTCAAATACGAGTTTTCGAGGGCTTAAACATTTTTAGTAAATCATTTTCTAACTTAGTAAACTCACAGTGAATCACTCAAATCACGAAATATTTTCCTATTCACCTACTTACTCGAAGCAGAAGTGATTTTAATGATAAAATTTGGGGGCTTATAGGCACTTAATTTAACGTCAGACGATAGCGGCCCAGAAGTCTTTTTGTGCCAACCAGACATCTGCTGGTTGATGAATAAAAAAGAGAGCTAATAAGGCTATTGGAACGTTAATTTGACAGTTCTGTATTACAGTGCCATCTGTTTATAAATAATGTACCCACTTACACTGCAATGATAAAAATATCATGAATGAACCGGAATGAAACTTAAATACTATTACTATTAGTATAGGCAAATACTAGTTTCTATAAATTAGCTTCTTATCTGGCTTCCTAAAGTCTTTTCTTTTTCAAATGTAAAATCTCCCAAGTTCTTTCCCTCGTAGGGAGAGCCAGAGAAACACTGAAAGCTATACATAACGACGGTAGTTCTGTACTTTTACAAGGTACCCAGAGAGCCATAGGACCCTTGGAACGAGCTAGAAGAATCGAGGAATTGCTGCTGATTCGTTGCATCGCGGAAGCTTTTCCTCGTCCAGCCATACACAATGGAATTTAGGAATCCCTGCAAGGGGGCCGTGAGACCCTGGGAATAGAAATTAGAGACAGAAGTTAAGAACTAAGAAGTCTGTCAGTCTTCATTGTTTTCACATGACGTCATTAACGGGATTTTCCGTGATATAACAAGGTGTCCGTATTGTCAAGGTTTTGATATCAGGAATGACTTGTTTTGACATAAGGAATTACTTGCTAATGATATTTCTTGGGTGAGCAAACAAGCGGAAAACAAGAAAAAGGTTTTGTTGCCTGGTTGAGCAAAACCAAGAAACATTTCGCGAGAAACAAACACCAGGAAACACTGAAATCCTCAAATGTTTCCTCAATAATGTTTCGTCGTTTGCCATGCCTTAAAGGAGAACTGAACCCTAAATCAATCCGACGACTATAAAAGCTTGTATTCAAGAGAAATAAGTTCTGCTATTTTATTTGTTTGTAGTGTACGTCTAAAAAGAGGAAATACGTTTTGAAGGTCGAAAACTAGCCGATTCTCCGTTGATAAAACTAGTTTGTGAGGCGGCTCAATTCAGTGCTTTTTTCCCCGTAACGTACGTCATGCATACAAGGAAAACAACCACACCTTCAGCTCAAAGAAAGCACAATTCTGAGTCGTTAGTCCATCTATTCAAAGCCGATAACAACATGACAAAGCTAATTCATTCCCCGTATCGTACGTCACAGATTATAGGAATTGAGCCGTCTGTACTTAGCGGCGGTTGGGAGGAAGATTTGCAGATTTTCTTTCCTTTGACGCAAAACACAGTAAAATGAATTTTGGTATGAGTCTTTTCATGTTTAGATCTACTCATTGAGCTAAAGTTGATTTTAGACTTCAGTTCTCATTTAACGATTCTGCGACAACACTGGGATTTAGAAACGCTTTTCACACTAGTCTATTTCTTGTTTTACAAGTAAGTGGCAAAGCCAAGAGTGGCCTGGGAGTTGACTGATCTCCCCCATACTGAAACAAACAACTGATTATTACGGAATGTTACGTAACATTGGTGTAGTCACGTTAGTGTGACGTCAAATGTAAAAAAAAATAGTTTAAATTAAAAAAAGTAACAGTTGTATTAACACAGGTACGGTGCCTCATGTTGACTTACCTGGGCAACAAATAACGCAAAGAATATTTTAAGTTTTAGATGGGAATTAGCCCTTCTATCCATATCCAAATCTGTAGAGGCCACAACCAAAGCTGCCAAAACGAAAAGAAAAATTCAACGGTGAGTTGAAATAAAAAAAGTCTGTACAATGTGATTATTTTACAGACATTTGTAAAATGTTTGAAAAATGTCTGCAAATGTACAAATTTAGAGACATATTTACAAAATAAAAAAAGTGTAAACTACGCTTTTACAGACTTATTGTAAAATTCTCTAAATTTACTACAATAGTCCAGTTTCGTATTCGAAAATTACCGCTGAATGCAATGACTACAGCCGCATGTACTCAGGGTTAGCCTCGTTCTGAAGTTAAACATTCTTAAATACCAGCGAGAAGGTGCAAAATGCGAAACTACAACAATACGCAGTGTTGTGAATAGCCCACCTTCTCGCTGGTATTTAAGAATGTTTAACTTCAGAATGAGGCTAACCCTGAGTACATGCGGCTGTAGTCATTGCATTCAGCGGTAATTTTCGAATACGAAACTGGACTATTTAATTATTTGGTAAAATGTCTCTAAATTTGTACAGTTACAAACATTTTACAAATTTAAGACTGAGTTCTCCAAAGTCTGTATAAATGGCTGCATTTTTCCAGTGGCACAGGTAAACTAAGGGTGCGTTCGATTGACCGTATTCCGGAATAGGAATAGATGGAATAGTCTCTGGAAATCACTGGTTCAGGCACAATTTACACTGTAGCTACAAATGCTTGCTGACATATGATATTCAGGATACAATTAGTATTCCAGTCGCTAAAAAAATCCAGTATAAGCGATTTGTAGTGATCATTCTGTTTATGCTTATTCCGGAATACGGTCAATCGAACGCACCCTAAATAAGCTAGAGCAATCATGCATGCTCAGCGATGTTATTAAGTTTTACAGTCGCTGGACAACTGTGAAAATTAGCCGTATAAGCTACAACTAACTAATGATAGCACCAACGGCAAAGGATGTAAGAGAGAAGTATCATTTTCTCTGATTTTATTAGTAAAGTTTGATGAAATGATTTACATGGTGGTTCCATATGTCGTTTATACAAAGGAAATCGTATGTGAGGAACTTATAATATGTGCCAGTTTTGTAGCTTTTGTGTTCGCCAATTCCTATTGGTTGGATAAGGATTTCCTCATAAAAATGGAATGAAACAAGCACTTTCTACAAACTTTATTTCAGAATATTTATCCCTATCGCCCAGTGTATCTATATTCTACAATACACGAGAATCCTATGTGAGGGCACACCGCGTTAAAACGTCACGCGCATGCGTTTTGACGAGTACAGCGCGCGTCCGCCCCAGTTTCCCGCCGAAACTAAAAGAAAAAAAGAGGCCATCACCGGTGTTTTTAGTTTCACGTACGTACGCGTATTTACATTAAATGTTTCGCGAAAAACAAGAAAACTACTTAAAAGCTAAGCCTAAGACTTCAACAGGTTAATTTTTTTTTAATTTGTAATTCACTGAGTATACTAAATTCAGTATTTACTAAAAAAGTTTAAGCCCTCAGAAACTACTTAAAAGAAACCTACTTAAAGTGTTTATGAAACCAAATTTTGCATCTTTATTTTATTGCAGAATAATAAAGTTCATTCTTTTCTGATTATCAAGAGTATATTTATTTTTAAGTTCCGTCTTCGGAAAGGTCTCTTTTTCGCCATTCAAATGGACTACTTTATGCTAAAAACTGTCCGGTTTGCCGCGCGGCCAAATGAGCTGCGTGACGTCACTGTGAGGACTCGTTGTTACAAACATGGCGGACTCCAGCGAGAAAGTTTCAGAGAAAGCTAAAAATAAGGGAGGAGGTGGAAGATATTGTGTGGCTGGTGGCCTTGGTTTTCTTCCCGTATTTAACTTTATCCTACGCCAAAATACAATGGACATTGAAGTTGAGAAAAGCAATATCCAATGTCCACATTCTAATACAGTGTTATTAAATTACTCAATCACAATTTGATACAACACAACTACAAGAAATGACTCACCAAGAACTCGACGATAACTTTAATACTCCTATACTTTTATGGTGAAGCCAGAACAGTGAATGGCAAAGAATACAATACAGGGTTTATCTGGTTTCCCATAAAAATTCGTTTAAGAGGATCCTGAATGTTCGTGAATGAAAAACGGACGATAAAACTTGCAAAGAACCCAGAATTTCGAAAGCCGTATAGTCGAATCGAGCCTCAAAAGCTACGCAACTCACTGCCATCAGAGCAGCAGTTAAACACTCTTCCTTGGGATAATGAAAATATCCTTCTTCAGACCACAGAATAAATAGCCAGTGTCAACGATGCAGTTGTTGTAGAAAATAGTCGGGAATCTCAACTCACGTAACTCAGTCTCAGATGCCGCTATTAAAAAAACGCTTTCTCTATGAATGTTTTTCCATCAGACATTTTCAACACTATCACAATGCGCAGATTAACTTCTCCTGTGCTGACCATACATTGTAAAAAGAAAGCACTTTGTGTTTCCTGCAACAGTTTTGATCAGTTGACAATTTTACAGCACGTTTGCAGCCCTGTCAGTTTCACTTTTATCAATCGACATGTTCTTTTTATAGCAGGTTATTTCATCCAATAAGAAACGAGCTTTCAGATCATCAATGTCAAGCTGTCACAATTGAACCAATCAGCGACGAGAAATGTTGTAAACAAGTCAAGTACAGTAAAATGGAGTTTTCGCTGTAGTCAGTTTGCTTAGTTACTAGATTTTTATGTGGGTTCTTAAAATTAGATAGCTTACTTTTATTCGTCTAGATTGAAGTTTATATTATAAAACAAATAAAAGATGGTTCTCCTTGTTCTATAACGAAATAATGTACTTTCGAGGTCTTGCATTGCTGTTATAAATGCACTCACCTTCACAGTTTTTCAAGACCTCGAACATGCAATATTTGTTTTTATAGAACAAGGAGAACCATCTTCTATTTGTTAAGTATTGTGTTGCGTTCTATTGTATTTCATTCTTTGTATTGAATTGTATTGTGCTTTAATCTATTGTATTTTTTTTGTAGAAATGAGTGTCGACCTACATGATCATACGAAGGGATTGTTACTTGCCAGTCCTCACAGTGACGTCATTGTAATAACAGATTCGGTTCCAGGCCCCGGACAGTTTTAGCATAAAGTAGTCAATTTGAATGGCGAAAAAGAGACCTTTCCGAAGGCGGAACTGAAAAATATATATACTCTTGATAATCAGAAAAGAATGAACTTTATTATTCTGCAATAAAATAAAGGTGCATTAATTTGGTTTCATAAACACTTTAAAAGCTAAGCCTAAGACTTCAACAGGTCTATTCACTGAGTTTACTAAATTATTTACTAAAAAAGTTTAAGCCCTCGGAAACTTGATTTGAAACCAGAGCCTTCATTCTTTCGGCCGGAGCATGTTTTGCCGCGGTGTGATGCGAGGCTCATTGTCGTAGAACAATGGATTCTGCCATAGTTCTGAATCATTACTTAAAGTTGCCGGTGATTATTATTATAGTTGCTCGTGATAATCGCCGGTAGCCGGCTTCTAATGACAGCCCTGCATTCTTCTGTTGGCAAGAAACAGAGTGAACTCAATCACTCAGCAGGGTTAGGGTAGGTATTTTAGATTTGTCACCCCTTTCGTTTGTCTAAAATCAACCTGTCGAGACCTTGCAGACCCAACGTCAGTTTCGTGATAATCGCCGGTAGCCGGCTACTAATGACAGCCCTGCATTCTTCTGTTGGCAAGAAACAAAGTGAACTCAATCACTCAGCAGGGTTAGGGTAGGTATTTTAGATTTGTCACCCCTTTCGTTTGTCTAAAATCAACCTGTCGAGACCTTGCAGACCCAACGTCAGTTTCATCAAGCCTTTTAAAAAACAGTGCATACAAACATATATCATTGTCGTTGTTCTCATTGCGAGCCTATTTTTAGCTGCTGCTGAAGAGCTTGCCTTACCTGGGCTCCAACACACAAAAAAGATAATAACGTACAAGAAGATTCGTTGCCTCATCTCATCGATGCTTGTTCGCTGTATGTCTGTTAGTATACCTAAAAATAATAAAGGAAAACCAGTTTTGTAACTAAGGTAAAGCTAATCAGGTAGTTAAAACACCGGATCAAAAGAGAGCTGGTCGTGAATACGGGAGATAGCCGAGGGTTCCAATCCGGCCCTGGCCCGCTTGCAACTCTGGTTGATCTGGCATCCCTGTGGTGATTCCTCTCTCTCACCACAGGAACCCCAAATCAACCAGAGCCTGCAAGCAGGCTACTGCACCGCGGCCACACAGCGGTCAAACGTCTGCGCATGTGTCAAAAGTCTTGCAACAACAACCTATTCCAAAACAAATTCAAAGCGAGTCGGCGGCCGTCACTGTTCACAAACCCGCTTTCAAACCTTGAGAACTTCTTTGGTAAATTACGAAACAATTTGGTAAACTCACAGTTTGAAGTTTGTTCAATTTCCCGTCGACTGTGAAAATAAAAAGCTTAACGTTCGTATTTTTCTTAACTTTTGGGGGTAGAAGTTCACTGTAATATGTTTTAAGGTAAATTTTGCGCGGGAAATTCGCGCGGCCGCCCACGCACAGACGTTTGACCGCTGTGCCCTGGCCCACACCGCGGCACAACGTCACGCGCATGTGTGTGTTCTGACGAGCCCAGCGCGCGTCCGCCCCAGTTTCCCGCCGAAACTAAAAGAAAACAGAAGCCATCACCCGTGGTTTTAGTTTTACGTACGTACGCGTATTTACATGAAATGTTTTGCGAAAAACAAGAAAACTACTTAGAAAGTAAGACTTCGACAGGTTGAAGTTTTCTTAATTTGTAATTCAATTTGAGTTTACTAAGTTAGAAAATTATCTACTAAAAACGTTTAAGACCTCGGAAACTTTTCATATTTGAAACCAGAACCTTCATTCTTTCGGCCAGCGGAGCATAACGTTTTGCCGCGGTATGGTTCCAATCCGGCTCTGGCCGTATCTTTCGACAACGCTTTCCCTTCATAACTGGGGGACGTTAAATAACTTGTTGTAGTATTCGTGAAGAGAAAGGGTTGTTACCCGATACATCAGCTTGCCCTAATTCATACCACCACGTCCTTGGGCAGGACATTAAATCGTGTGCCTCAGAATTGATTAATCTCAGTAATTAGCTTGTATTAGCTAGAGGACTAATAATCCTCTCCGAGAATAAATAACTACCCTTTACCCCATTTATGTACTCGATAAAATACCTACCTGAACGTAGAACAGTTTTCCTGTACAGTCTGTCTGTCATGAAATATACCACCTGCAAGTGAGCAGAAGAAATTGGCTTCAATGTTATTTAATTCCTTCATTCTTAAAGTAATTATCATTTATTTATAAATATGTTAGTATAGCTATTAATATAATAATTGTAATAGCTATACTAACATATTTATTTACTTAAAAAAAATATTAACAGCTTTTAATCTTATTATTATTCACATATTCATGTTAACTCGCAAGTCTTTTGTTGAGTATTTACATATGTAATATATACTACTATTATTATTATTGTTGCTGTTATCATCATCATCGTTATTATTATTGTTGTTATTATTATTATTGGGCTTAACAGCTTGAAAGAATATCCCGGCTGTTGGAACAAATTGCCGTTAAAGTGCCACTACGACGAAATTCGACCATTTCATTTTCTACTTTTTTGTCTTTCAAAACGACACACAGTGTCGAAAATATCCAAATTAGTGAAAAATATTACCAAAGGACCAAATGAAACTACGAATTTTGCAGAGAGTTTACCGTCGAAATCACGTCCGCCATTACTGAAGTGTGTTCCAAATCCTCAAATACTTCGCGATTTTCGACCAGCGGTTTGCTGTCGTGACGTCATTTTCTCAACGCGTCGCTTTTGTAAATGCATATTTCAAAACTTCGTTCTTTCCTTTATAGTAATGTACTTTACTTATAAGTTCGTGCGAAAGTTTGTGTGAAACGTAGCCCCGCATGTTGTTGTGTTGAGAAAATGACGTCACGTCCCTGGAAATTAGCTGTCACAGGAACGGGTTCGAGTAATGGCGGACATAAAACCATGTTTGTGGAAGATTTGAGTTGAAAACCTGCCGGTCGAAAATCACTTGACTTCTTGTAGTGTTCTTGAGTGGCCGTACTTTTCTTCGTGTTTTTAGAAGCCATTTTCTCGCTGGAAGCAGCCATTTCAGCTTCTGTATCTTTGACAAATTTAGATACTATTTACTAGATGTTCTTTCAATCTATCAACAGTAGAAAGAGCTCGGCTACATCGGAGAGTCTAATACAAGTTTGCTTTCCCATACATCGGCGATTTCCTGACTGACTTCGTCACTGTGTTGGCGCCGCCGTACGCTTGCCGTTACTTTTTTACTCGGTTCAAAATATTAATTATTTCCCTTTCTCTAGGTTCAAGTACAGTTAGGCGCCTTTCGAGTCCTGAACGATTCCTTCAAATTTATCGGATTGAGATTCTTCTCAAGTATTATTTTATTTCACACGAAACCAAGCTTTTCATTTTCCCCGCTACAGCTTGTTCCGACCTTCATTCATTCATGAAAACCTTTCAGGTAAACCACGAATAAAACTTACAAACATATGTAACTATTAAAACTATCGGGTGGCCGGTGAACACGCATAAAACCAGCCTGAGAAAACAGCCGACTCATATCGCCCGAGTCGGCTGTTTTCTCAGGCTAGCAAATACCGGAAGTCAAAATCGCATCTGCTGCTGCGAGCATAGCAACGGTGTTGCATAGCAACGAAAAATGTCAACGAGCCCTTAAACTGCTGTATTCTGGATGATTTCTTGAACTTCGAATATACTACACGACAACACAAATCTTCTCCGTATATTTATTAATCGTACGATTACGGCTAACGCTTCTAATTGCCATTAGAAGAACTTACCCATAATGCACCCGATATAGTTATATAGTTGCGCTCTGCTGTATATATGTATACACTGTTTCACACTGATGAAGACCATTGTACAGGGCCGAAATATAGGTGTTTCATTTAATAACAGTATACTGTCTATTTATTTTCATCTGTGTTATTATATATATATATATATACCTTTTGTTCTCCTTAGCAAATTTCCTCTGGTTTTCCGTGGTGTGGACTCTTATTTACCACGATTTACGTCATCACATCGTCAAAATTTGTTGTGGACTCACAAGGCGCAATATTAGAAAACGTACAAAAATAGTTTCGTTACAAAGCGTGACAAAGCGTGACAGCTTTGAAAGAGCCAGCATTGTCTTTAACTTTCTCGCGTCAGCACCGTTGTCTGGACTCTCATTTACCACCGCACATCGACCAATCAGATCGCGAGATTACCGGCAATTGTGGTAAAAATTGTTTTAGCTGTCAAATTTGACAAGAATACGAAAGGTATATATATATTTGCAGTGCAATGTTTTTGAAAACGGGTATATATAATAAATTAAATTGGATACAAGTATAGGCCATCTTGGGCTTCGAATTTCGTGGGAGCCGCCATCTTGGATCTGATGACATTTTCTGGCAGTCCCTATTGTTACACAGCAACAACTATTATTTTCTGACAATATTGCCAATGTTCAATTTAGACCATCAATTGCCAACAATTTAACGGCAATTTGTTCGAACAGCCAGGGTTTCCTTGAAGGTAACTTTTTACCACTACAAGGCGCCAAAAATATCTAAAGCTAAATGATATACCCTTGTCCCAATGCTTCTGACAGTTTTAGATTGGAGTGTCCCGACCTGGGTGTTGTTCATTTAATGTTTTTGCCAACGCTATTTTATGTATTACTTCAAAAACTAAATCCTTACCAGTAGGGCAATTATGGAGAGTGACAGCGAAGAAGCAAGCATTATTGAACCGTACACCACCCAAACGTTTTCTGAACTTCTACCCTAATAGATGAACCACCAAGGTTAATCAACACACATACGTCTCCATTAGGATTTTAAAACATCTGCAATCGTTTTTATCTAAGGTCGCTTTCCATTACTCAGTGCGATTTGGACTGAACAGACTCGTTCTTGTTGTACAAAAGGAAAGGTTCGCTCATTTTTAAACGAAAAACTCTGCATTTTCACGTTGTGTTTTTGCAGACAACAGCCAAATTATATACAAATGCATGTATTTTCACGTGCAGTGATCATGTTTTGTAAATTAAAACTTGTTTTATGCGGTCGTGGTTTCTTAGATCCCTAATTATATACATTGTGGGATAGAACTGGCCAGCTCTCCTCGCTAAGTAGGCCAGTCTGTTCCGAACCAGTTCTTTGAACTTATGCGTTCCATTTGAGAACTGGCCGACCAGACCAGTCGATTCGTGTAAATGGAAAGCGCCCTAAGTATCCATACCTGTACATATACATGTACACGTCAGTGACACTAGGTCTGCAGAATGTGTGCATGTCCAGTCAGCGGTAAAAATCGCGGGAGAAGTTCTAAATGTTTTTTTCGGAAACTCAACAAATCGCAAAAAAGGGGAAAATCGTGTAGTCAAACCAATTAAATTTGGGTCTGGTCCATGAAAGGAATTAAAAGTCAAAGCTTGTACTTTTCTGTAACACAAATTTCGAGTGAAAATTCAACCAAAATGATGCGCGCGAGCGTAATTTCCCAGGCAAGCGTTTTGCAGACATGTCCAAGTCAGTGTGTGACGTCACGCGCATGCGCTTTTGATTAGCCGGTCGTGCACCAATCTCGTTCGATCTTGAGTGCTTCCTGCTGGTTGCTTGTCGCGCGAAATTTAAATCAAACAGATAAATGTTAAATTTCGCAGTAAGGCATACAGAGTTCGTAAACAGTAATAAAATACCTCCTAAAGTCTTTAATTAAAACCAATCTTCGCTATGCTCACTTTTTGATGGCTTGTTTGACATTAAACCCTCAAAATCTCGCATTTTAACAGGAGAGGCTGATTCTCTCGCCTACGTTCTGCACTGCTCTGTAATTTGAATTTCAAATTTCGAGTTCGCCATGCGCAGAGATGGGGCTTAACCTTTTATACTGGAACTTCCTGTTTAATCTCTTTCATTGTTTCAATCAAACGATTTTGGTGAATGGCATTACATTTTGAGGGGAAAGAGTGTACAATGTACTGCTGGTACTGCCATTAAGGCAGGGCTCGAAATTGCGACCGATACGTTCGCAACTTTAATACTATCACTTGCGACTAGTTTTCGCCTAAATAAATTAATTAATAAATTAATAAAATGTCCAACAGTCTCGTGTGATATTTCATTGATATTTTATAACTTTTCAGCAAAATCATGCACCATTTACCTTCATTTTCCCCTTTATATTTCCCTTTAATCAAGTGACAAGAACCTTCACTCAGACGCCATTTTAAAGCGGTCTCTTTTCAAAATATATCACGGGCGCAGCTTTATCATAGACTGATGGATTCTGTTTTTTATTGCAACTAAAATTGCGAAATTGCGACCAAATTTTCGTAACTAGTCGCAAAATGCGACTAGAACTTTTGTTTAATTTCAAGCACTGCCATTAAGGGGAACACTCTCTACTATATATTGTACATACATTAGCATATCAAGAATAAACAAGATAACCCTGGTACATTTACTTCTTTCCTTTTTTTGTGGCAGGGAGAGGAGAGAATAACAATAACCCTTAATTGACATGTCTATGCAGGGCTGGGGTCTAATGTTCAGGATTTCATGTAATTCCCTCACCTTTGACACTCTTGGGCGATCAAAAAGAAGAAGACATCTGAAATAATTAATCACTTATTAAATAAATTAATATTAAGAGAGCATAATCATCACTCAGTCACGAATGTCCTAATTTACTTGTAAAAGGCCAGTACATGTTTTCTTAATCTGGTGCAAACCTACATTCATACTTCCAATCGGATAAAAACATTGTATCACGTTGTAGCACAGTCTAGAATGCGGGAGGTCGTTGGTTTGAATCCCAACCACGTCCTTGGGCAGGGACGTATATGTTGTTGGCCTTGTCTCCTTCCTCTTCTAATCTATACAAGGGGATGTGAAAGAACCTGCTGTGTTATTTCGAGAATGAGTATGGGATTGTTTCCCGACACAATAAGCTTGGTATTCTGAGGTACTAATTCAACCATTCACTATTGTAAACTACACAGCAGCACAATTTGCACCACAATAGAAGTCTAATACATGCAATGTGACCGGCCCATTTTGAAAACTTTATTTTATCAGCCATAAGGTCACGTGACCTTCGAAACACCAAAATACCAATCCTCAAATGTTAAGACACGCGATTACCGCCTAATAACAGAAGTAATATATGTGGGGCGATTTCCTTGTGTCAGCCTCTGTATAATTAATAAAATTATCATCAATTAGGAGTAAGACGGGGGACGTCCCAAGGGGTGGGGCTGTCCCACCTACAACGCCTTCAAAGCGAAACAGCGTGGAGAAAAAACCCAAGTCCCCCTGGAACTCCTCCACGGGTGGTATTGGAGAAAATTCAGAGGCCCCAGGCCAGGGTCCCACCGCGTTTCCGCGTCGGAGGCAGGTTAAAAAAACACGTACCAAGACGACAGAACGAACCCTAAAGCCAACTGACGGCGGTGTGCAAACTGCACTTAGGGATGGGCCATTAATTTTTTGATAGGGGAATGAAAAATGTTGAAATAAATTGAGGCTGCACTTGGGCCAATAGATATCATTAGAAGGCAGCTTTGCCAACAAGGGGCCAATATGGGGCCAATAAGGCAGCTTTGCCAAAACGTTGGAGAAAATAATGAGTAAGTAAGTAAGTAACTTTATTTAAGTGTCGAATGTATTTAGCTTTGCAACTAATTGGGGACACTAGTCCTACGATTTTACGTCCTAGATTTTACAGCAAACTTGCACTAGCCCTGACGACAGACCTAGTTGGGTTTCCTGTGGCCTCTGGACAGCGGTTTAGCTCAGGTAAAGCCACATTTTCGTCCGATCACCAAAGTTAAACCTAATCGGGCGAGATTAGTCGTGCTGTAGCCATTTCTATTTAGTTTTTTATTCCTTTTTTTCGCCGGTTTTTTTTTTTGGGGGGGGGGGGGATGTGTTGTTCGATCCTTTTCCAAGCCATATGTTGTAGTCATTTCAAGGAACATCTTAGATCGATCGTACAGATTACCCGCGACCTGCCAGTGAACCGAGCGGTGTTGAATCTGATTGGTTGAGCCTGTCATATGTTGAGACAACTCGCAACACGAAAAATATGGAATGACCATAGATACAAAAAGCTGCTGACTCTGAAGCTATTTTGCTTATAAGCAAATATTTGCTTATAGGCAAATAGCTTCAACAAAAAAAGAGGGAGGGCCGTGGAGTAGGAAGGAAGCAAACGTAACGGCGGTGAAAGGCCCGTTTGCGCGGCGTGGCGAGAAGGCGCCAACAGCACGTCCTTCCCCTTCGACGTCTGGACTGCAACTGACGAAATCGACACCTGGCCTGTGGCTAGATAGACTCCGCCCCCTCACGGCATCCTCCTGCCCCGGAAAGGCCGCCGCGCTCTTTCGGTTCGGCCGTACTCATGGAAATCGATAGATGGTTGGTAATGCCCCAAACGGAGTCTAGGAAGTTGAAACGCGGGTTCGGCCCCACCCCTCAGGACGTCCCCCGTTTTACTCCTAATTTATGATAATTATATTAATTATACAGAGGCCGACCGACAAGGCTTGCAAATCGCCTCACATATACTACTACAGATTTCTAGAGTAGTTCATTTAAAAGTGACAAAGATAGCGAATTGAGTGTTTCATGAGAATTGCTCAATAAACCATGCCTTAGCATGCTTGAGTTAGCCTCCTCCGCAGGCAACTCCTAAATAATAAGAAACAAGAAATTTGAATCACCGGGATTCCTGTGGTGGAAGGATCATCTGAGCGGGCTTCCTGTGTCTTTTACCACAGGAATCCCGGTCCGCACAGGAGAGTTTTACGGGAGTTGCCTGCGGAGGAGGCTATGCTTGAGTATAAATGAATACCTTTACTTTAACAAAAAAGGCGAAAGCAACCCAGCTCCTTTCACGACTGAGCGGCAGTACACTAATTAGAAGCATTGGCCTCATGCATTGTGTGACGCAAGACCATGCTAGTGACCAATGGCTTTTTTGCTTGATCTTACGTCACTCGGCCAAGACCCCAAACTGCGTGGGCGTGAAACAAATTGCCTGGGACTTTATTCACGATTTAAAAATAAAGGATTATACCGATTTCATGTTTTTCGTTTTCATTCTTTTCATATATAAGCCTTTAACGTCAACCAAAATACAAGTGATGACGTTACATCACACGAAAGCACGGCGGGTGTAGAGTACAGGTCAGGTTACAGGTCAGGTCACTTCTTGTGTACCTGTGAACCCTAGCTCTAGGTTCGTGAGAACCCATCGTTTACCTGTGAACTCGTCCGATGGTTAGGGTTAGGTTTGTGGTAAGGGTTAGGTTTTGTCTTAGAATTAACAACCTGACCTGTGCTTTACACCCGCCGCATGAAAGCATGATTGTGTGAGAAAAGCAAACCAATAAGGATTTCAGAAACCACTTCATGACAGAGAAAAGTTAAGAGATGCTGATCAGCCTATATGAATTTTTTTAACTAGGTAGAGTTTCTCAAGTGAATATATATATGTGGTTAATCCAGAATTCCATAGTCCTGATAGCAAGCAAATGTCTCTGTAAATTTGTTAATTAATTATTATACTCTAGCAATAAAATTATTCTGAGATACTTTACCTGTTACAAGAAGAGGTTATGTCCTTGCTTTCAGCTACACGTTGGTATATTAGAGGAGTCATAAGAAGAACTGGAGTCAGCCTACAAATTAAGTACGATTTTTAGGGGTACATGTACATTTCTCTGAATGTTAAATAATACCAAATACTCTCCCTAATTCTTGACTCTAAACATAGGACGACTTAAATTGAACAATAATGTTGTTGGTTACATGTGTATTTCAAAAGTTATTAAAATGGTTTAAAAATAAAAATCGGGGATAACATGATTATAGGGTATTTCGAGGTATGAAAAAATGGAGCATTATGCTTTGGTGAGTCAGTTTGCCTGATGTAAGTAAAGTAAGCAAGTGAATTTATTTAAGTGTCAATGTATTTAGCTTTGCAGCTACATGTAATTGGCAACACTAGTCCTATGATTTTTACATCCTTATCCGAGAAGACGTGAAGGTCTAACCATTTGCAGTTGTTTCACCCCGGGGGGGGGGACTCCCCACAAAAATAGACGGGGGTGCTCGACGTGAGAAATGAAATTCACCCCTAAAAGATAGCAATATGGGCGTGGCTCACAAAAAAATTACCCCTAAAAGATAGCACTCCAAAAGACAAATTTGTGCAAACTAAAGGAAATAAGAGACAAAGCTCTGCCCCATAACCTCGTCTTTAATATTCGGATGGATCAAACTCTATATCGAAGCCGTAAATACCGATTCAACTTGTGGGGTCTCATGCTCGAGGATCAAGCGCTATTTTTTCTCGGCCACAAAAATTTTGGGTCTCGGAGACCCCTAAAAGATAGCAGACGTTTGGAAGACCCCTAAGAGATAGCATTGCTAACGATTTTAACCCCTAAAAGATAGGTCGAGCACCCCCGTCTATTTTTATGGGGAGTCCCCCCCCCCCGGGTGTTTCACTAAGGCAGCACCTTCTACTCAGTTATTTTAAGACCCCCAAGTGTTGGTCCAGCCAGGGTTTGAACACGCGACATCCTGCTCGACACCATGCAATACTTGGTCCCATAAGAATGTTCTTCTAGCACCCTCCCCCTGGGTTTGTGGTACTAGGTATTACGAACCTGTTTTGTACATGTACAACAGTCTGTATGTAACAGTTATTGTCCTTGTTATTGTCTTAATTGCCATCAGCCAACAAAAATATCTGATCTACAATCTTAACACTTACCAACAAAGGACATACAGGATCCTGAAAATCCATGTGTAAGAAAGATTTGTTGATACCTTAAAAGATTTACAATTGAAATAATCAGAGCTCCCCCAAAAAAGGGGAAAAACTGCCTTACACTAAACACAGGGTACAGCCAATCAGAATAATTACGATAGTTTATTTATATCAGAAACTATGGGAAAGCACAATTTCATTGGCTAGGTGAACCTGCATCTTCTACTTGTTTTATATTATGAAATTTGATCTATGTGGAAAGAAATGCTTGAATTATAAAATAATTTAGATAGTATGCGCATTCTAATTGGCTGATAGCCATGTTTTCATTAGCCTGTGCAAACATGGAAATGACGTCACACAGTAAGACAAGCACCATAAGTGCTTCTTTTATCAAAATAATTATTTTATAAAAGAAATGACACAGATTTTCCATGTTTGCACAATCTGGCTCAATCTTGGTAAGTTTTGGAGAATTCCCTCAAGCAGGTATCTGCTCTCAGATTCTTCCAAACTTACCTTGGTTTGCATGAGCCTGTGCAAACACTGAAGATCTGTTTCATTTCTTAAATGAAGCACGCTGAGCAGCCAATGAAATTGCACTTTCTTGGGATGCTCCCATAATATATATTATAAAATAAACAAAAGATTGTTTTCCAATAAAATATAATGCAATTTTAATGTCTCCAAAAGCTGCAGTATGCACTTCTAAAAGTGTTCCACTCTTGCATCCCACTCACATGCAGCTTTCCAAGACCTCGTGCAAATAAATTAATATAAACTAAAAATATTAAGATGGAATAAAAATGAAGAGATAATTAACACTTTGTTTTATGCTTTTCATAGAGCAGATTTCGTATTTGAGCGGGAAAAACTATGGCATATCCATAGCCTTGCCATAAATGCACTGTAACCGTGCTGTACCATACTTCTGTGATTTGATTGGATCAGCAGGACAAAATCAATAGGGAAACCATTTCAATGTCATGCCATGCCATACAGTAACCATGTTGTAGTCCGTGCTGTAGTTTGTCCTACTCATACGAAATCTGCTCTACTCCATAAGAACATTGCTTACTGTGGTAAAATGCAGGTCTTGTATCCCAAACGTCCTCTCCTTGAGTCTAATATACACATTGACACCATAGTTGACGGTCAGAAAGAAAGAGGCAAGATGGAAGATCTAAGCAGAAATGTAAACATGGAGATGAACACTGAATAATTAAACAAGTTAATTAAGTAATGATTTACCTATTAAGAACGAGAACACTCAATGGCAGCGGAATGTAAAAGGTCTCGCCTTTTCCTTAATTAATTATGACCTTTTCTGAACTTTAAACCCATAAAACATTTGTGAGAGTAAAGTGAGCCAGAACTTCCTCTATTGAAGACAATAAACACTTGTGCACCATTGCACAACAAGAAGCTGCACGCAGCTTGAACTCCGGCGTATCTTTTGTAGCGCGGATGATCTCATACACCTGCGTGTTTGGCACATTACAACGCACAATCAGATATGAAAGTACGCACACAGTCGATCTCATATAAAACTCCACACGAGTCAGAACGCGAGCGACTTCAAGATAGCCAGGCTACCCTAGGATAATACAGGTAGCCCAAAAATACTAGGATCCAAATACTATGATCATCTGATCTAAAACTCCACATGAGTCAGGACACGAGTGGACACGAGTGCACAGCGGTTCATAATTTAATTAACAAAAAGTATTGTAATAAAAAATAACAGGAGTATAATACACATGAGTGTTCCTGTGTCCTTGTGTTGGCCCCTAACACAGTAGATGGTGTGTCTATTTATAGCCGTGAAGTTCTGGTATGTAATTACGTTGTCTTTTGTTCTCTTGCGCTTTAGTATTTTTTAGCAGTTTGAACCGTGTTAATTACAATTGTTCAGTGCATCCTGATTGCTTAAAAGTGACGGACTTTGTTCCTTCTCGCCGGAAACGCTATGCTAAAAATAACTCTTCTGTCTACAGTGTTGTGTGACAATATAATGTGGGAAGAGGAACACTATCTGTAATAATAATAACTGTTTTATCGTCTTAGTTGTTTCGGGTTACCTGTGTATCAGTGCGGTACCAGCCCAAAACAAATTGCATCCAAATACTATGAGAATCTGATCTAGAACACCACACGAGTGAACACGAGTACACTAGCTAGCGTTTCATCATTTAATTAACCAGCATTTACAATTAAAAACAAATTATGTTATCGTCTTAGTTGTTTCGGGTTACCTGTGTAAATGCCGCGTGAAGCTGCAAAAGCAGCCCATTGCGTTACTACCTGTGACCCCGTGTGCACCCAAGAATCGTTGCAGGTGAGCAATGTTTTGATTAGTTTGATATTGTGGTCATTAAAAATATTTGTTTGCAGAAGTACACAGTTTCGAGTTGACTGCCGCAAATGGTTGGATAGTAAGTAGATTTGGTTACATACATGTATAGAACTTACGAACAATAGAGCCTGATTTCTACGAAATCTATTAGAACAAAAACAGTATGTAGACTTATGATTACAGAGTTACAAAGTGAAACTTATTATATTTTATTCCAATAATTTTAATTAAGGGTGCGTTCGATTGACTGTATTCCAGAATAAGAATACACAGAATGATCACTACAAATCGCTTATACTGGGATTTTATAGCCACTGGAATACTAATTATACTCTAAATATCATATATCAGCAAGCATTTGTAGCTTACAGTGCAAAATATGTCCGAACCAGTGATTTCCAGAGACTATTCCAACTATTCTTATTCCGGAATACGGTCAATCGAACGCACCCTAAGTCTTTTTCTTTAAATATATACATATAAATCAGGAGCCCATGGGCTCCTGTATAAATATATTAACACATAGTACACATACAGTGAATATACAAGTCATATAAAAATATTAAATAGATAAATGATGAAGGCTTAAAGTAAGTAACAATAAGTGCAAAATATATGCCCTCTGTTTTTTTCGGGCTACCTGTGTTATCCTTGTGCAAACAAAACAGCTATGAAACTGTTGATTGCTGAAGAGATCGAGTGCCACTACATGGCAATTAAAATCAGCAAATTGCCAGTTGAGCAAACATTATGAGTTTGCTTAACCGTTATGAGTTTCTTTATTAACGGGCGCATAAATAAAAGCTAATATATAATAATAATAATAATCGATTTATGTAGCGCTATTCCCTAAAGTCCTATAGCACTTTACAATACAACAAGTATTAAAAACTAACTTACTAAAAATGTTACGCAATAATACAGATACTGTAACGTATCGTTTTACAAGTAATTCCCTATTTTATACCAAAAAGAAAATTGAATAATAATAACAATAATAATAATGGCTTAAATACTTGGCAACATATAATATACCAAAAGCTTTGAATTAAAAGGACTTGTTTTAACACTAGAATTAAAAGAACTAAGACAATCAATCCCGGGGAATCAATAGACCTCATTTCCAGTGGTAA
This sequence comes from Actinernus sp. WN-2022, assembly GCA_030867875.1. NCBI lineage: Eukaryota > Metazoa > Cnidaria > Anthozoa > Actiniaria > Actinernidae > Actinernus > Actinernus sp. WN-2022. The sequence continues at coordinate 121,492,599 of JAOWCC010001589.1, forward strand.
TGAGTTCCATAAAATAGGAGCAGATACCGAAAAAGCCCGGATCCATGATTTCAACTGATACTTCGGGACCTTGAGTAAATGCGTAGCTTCTGGACTTGTCGAACTAGTAGCTTGTCAAAGTAAAATGCTCTCGTTGTAATTTGTGTCATGAAAGAAGTAGACATGCGCTTTGGGTAACAAATTTCATTATTTCTAGTGGATTAAAAACACAATCGAACCCATGAATTTCCCCCGGATGCTTCGAATATGATTTGACCTCGGCAGGAAGCCAGTGTATTCCTGTACGAGTGGGACTTTTCACAACGACGCACGACTGCATAAACTAAATTATGCAAAGGTCTGCGGGTCGATCTGATATCCCTTGAAGAAACATACATGTACTTGTCATCTAGAATCCAGAACAACACTTCTATTGAATTTGCAACGAAATGAAGTCTAGAGTCTTGACAACACAGTGAAAAGTCTAAAAAGGAAGCCTTCGTTATTAAAGTCTGGAGTCTGGACTGAATAAGCCTGGCACACAATCTTGGCCCGTAGCTCGTAGATAGGATCAACAGGATCAAAGTATGGTAACGAGAGTCACTGGTATTACATCTCACTGTGTATATACACTGGAACAAGATATGACAGACCATAGCGGCATGTAACGCAACGTCAAATCAAATATTATAATATTAGCGCTGCCCAAAATAAACGTTTAGTCTAATTGCTTGATCCTGCTATCTGCAGTCTGCCTAGAACATCTAACCTCAGATTGTATTTCGATACCTAAGTGTTTCAAGTTTATCAATTACTTATGCGGTCCTAGACTAGAAGGCGCCGTAGTTTCGCCTGAGTCAACAATACTTCATCCATATTAATAATTCGGTTAGAGAGAAGATAGAGGCAAATTAAGTACTTCATGACGTGATGGTAGCCTTAAATCCTCTAAAACTCTCTACTGAACATTTATCTTTCAACTAATGCGCATGCCTCCTGCTTTATCGCTCAATCACAGCATCTCCGACCCACATTGTTAGCGGCAAAGGTCAGAACTGATCAAAAATGTTACAGGACAGAACAAAAATTAAAATTAAAAAAAGACACAGACTGCATTTTAAGACTCCGGCTGCTGCCATAGCAGCGCCGGAGTAATTAGTTGGAACTAATTGCAGAAACCCCATCTAGTCCTCATTGTTGGCTTTGAAACACTACTTCCAGTGCTCCAAACTAACAGTACTTAGCTGATCACTAGTAACCCAGCCAGGACTTCCATGCAAATATTTGAGTTGACAGCTGGTAAACCTTACTTTATTGAGATTCTGGGGTTAGTAGATTATGTCAGTCACCAACCCAGGGAAAGTTAGTTTTCAGTACTAAATTCTTCATTTTCTTACCTCTGCTATAACATCCATATAGAAACAAGCCTTCTTGTCATTGCCTAATTTGTACCACATTGCAACCCCAATCAACCATAGTAAAGCCAAGGAAAAGTCTGCCAGTGCAAGATGAAACAGAGGTCGGACCTACATTTGTACATGTAAAACAATAAGAAACCAGTATCAGAGTCATTATGATAAAATAACTGACAAACATGTACTTCAGACTTCATACATATCAGGGGGTTATAGTGGCGGGTGTAAAGTACAGGTCACAGGTCAGGTTGTTAATTCTAAGACAAATCCTAACCCCAAACACAAACCTAACCCTAACCATCAGACAAGTTCACAGGTAAACGACGAGTTCTCTCACCTAGAGCTAGGGTTCACAGGTAAACAAGAAGTGACCTGACCTGTGACCTGACCTGTGACCTGACCTGTACTTTACACCTGCCGGGGTTATAGTCATGGGCTGTGTGCAAAAAGGGTGTAATTAAGTTATGATTTGGCTGCACAACACTCTTTTTTAAGCCAATACAATTTGATCCAATTCTTTGTTAATTATTCTCAAACGTAGATCCAATTACCGTAAACACCGGCAGATAAGCCGCACTCGCAGATAAGCCGCACCCCAAGTTTAGAAGCTCAAATTTTGGAAAAAAAAGTTTTGAAAGGAAAATCAAGATTAGAAATCCTTGCTCCGTCGAACTTTCAACGAGATTTAACTCTGTAGTTTTATCCATAATTTTTAATCTGAAAGTGTTTAAGGGACCATTCATTATTTATGCCAGGGGGTGGGCTGGCAAGAATGAGGGGGGGGGGGGGCACGATAAATTCAGGACACTCGAGGGGGGGTCATCAGAAAATATGGAAACAAATGTGGGGGTGGGGGCTATTTTACAAATTACATCTAGAGGGGTCATGAGATTTTGCTTTTCCTTGGAAGGGGGTCAAGAGGTTTTGTTTAGGCTTATGATGGATCTTGCCAGCCCACCCCCTGGCATAAATAATGAATGGTCCCTAAACTTCATGTCTACTTGCCTACACATATACAATAGAACTTTCCATAGCATTTGCTTGACAGTACTTTTTCATCCAAGGTTGATTGTTAGCTAAATGTAGTCCTGAATTTCACGTCAACAAAAACATGCTCACAGACGCGTTCATCAAAGCTTAGTAACCAGGCATTTTATTGGAAGAGAGAAAACTGGACACTAGAATGCTGCCATGTGTGCATAGAACAAAATCAAAACATGGAAGAGGGAAGTTTGCCTTTTCATATTTTCATCTGCTGCACATGGTTATCACATCTACAAGGGCATCTGGAAGTCATATACATGTATTGGGAGAAACTAATTGCTCATAGAGAGATGGAAAATTTACTGTTAAATAAAGTACCAAACAGTCATCTACAGTACCACATGAGTACTCCAGAATAGCGTGGTATTTCCTCGGTTACAGGGAAACGGCGACACTGCAAAAAGCTTTTTGGTGGAATGGAGATTCTGTGTCTGGTGACATTTTAACAAATCGCACACATTTTGCCATTGTCTGTACTCGTATTGATCATAGAAATGACGCCATAAAATGTTCAAAACTCAAGTGGAACAACGAGCGTAGCGATATGAGTACAGACAATGGCAAAATGCGTGCGATTTGTTTTTTACAACGACGAAGCACTTATAGCTTCAAATGAGTGCGTAATAAACTGCTTTCGAGTCGAAAAAGGCCATTGAAAGTCAAAACGTAAACACTTCTAATTACCGTTGCCGAGAGAAAGCTTTCTTAGACAAATGGCAATTTGGTTCACCAATTAACTTCTGTAATTGATGGAATGCATGTGAAATCCTTTCAGTTTTTTTTTTCTGGATCAGAAAAGTTATTGTTATATAATTCAAAACTTCTGAGCTCTGAGAGAACTAGTCTACTGTCTAGTCACAAAGTCTGACTACAAGTACAAATTCGCCAAAACTTTCTCCACTCAAGAGAAAACTGTCATTTTGCCAAATGGCACACTACAAAGAAGTTTGACTCACCGATTGACTTCTCCTAGTAATAAAATGCTTGTGAAATCCTCACTTTCTTGTTTTTGGAAGCGAAGTTAACATCCATTTGAACTCACAAACCTCGCCGTGAAAGCACTTTGCAAAGCTACCACGGCTTGCGAGTGACATCATTTTCATTGTATGTACTTATTTTGCATATAGCGGAGAGCCAATCAGAACGCAAGAAAATTGGATGTTGTTGTAAAATAGTTGTTTGAGAAAAGCGACTGTTAATGAAGAAGATTTTAACAGAAGGATCCGGAACAAGAAACAGACAACAAACTTAATATGTTTGCTGTAGAAAGAGCTTGATTACTTAATTGCTTGTTCTAATGTTCTCTTATCAGCAGATACACACATAAGCCTTACCTCTGGATTTCTTACAACTTTTTTCGATATGGAATATACAATGATAGAACCAGCTCCAATAATACTGAAATTCAACAAAAACACATGATAAAATCATTGTATAAAACTGATTAGAGATAGCAAAAAATCTAGGAAGAAATTTTTTTTATTATCTTCCCTAGCCTCCCCTTCCCCCAGAAAAGTTAATTTAATTTATTCACACCAGAAATGCCTCATATCACATATATATAACAAGCAAACATTACTGCTAACGGATCCCTACTATGGCATTATATTCCCACCAGAATTCAAGTTTTCATTTGCAATTCAACATTCAAGTTTACAGTCCAACATCCAGTACGTCAAGATTGCAATCCAATATTCAAAGATTACCATGCAACATCACACATGATTGAACAAGCGCACAATTAGAAATTTTTTTAAATCGTTTTTACACATCGTATACCATTCATAACATAATAAAATTATATATTACAGGCAAGCCTATAGGTGGAGCTCCAATTATTTCTGTATTGATCACAGTAGTGGCTGGTTTCTAGGAATTGTGCTTTCTTGACTAGCTGAGAGATATTTCAGACAGAGGGGCTGAAGCAAGTTTTTTGATAGATTGCTTTCAAAGGCTATGATTTTTAAAGCTATTACTAAAATGATAATTATAAGAAAGTAAAATAAAACAACGAGGAAAGGAGAGCTAAAAAATGTTGTCCAGTAAAAAAAAAAGAGAAAAAATATCGTCAGCAAGACTCAAACGCTGAGTGCACACTTTCCATCTGAGCTATCAAGGCATAATTAAGTATGAGGAAAGAAAAAAAATGCTACAAATATTAAGGTGGGCTATGCATATACCACGGGGTGAGGGATTCAGTCAAACAGACATGCATGCAGCACGTTTTTAGATGGGCCGCCTTGCTATATGTATATGGTGCTCCACTCACATGGACCAAGCAGGAGCTCTGCGTCCCAGAAAAAAATATATTTAATGAAAAGTAAAAGTTCTTACCTTAAAGATGATGTTATACAGTAGATTACACTTATTGCAATTTCCTAAAAAGGGAAAAGGACACATACTTGAGAGACAAAAAACTTAAAGGCTCTATATGCTCACCTTCTAATTCCCTGTAGTGATTTCTAGTGTGAACATGTACAATGTACATGTATAGTGCTCTGGCATGTACAGCACAAGCAATTTAATTTAATTCTGTTTGGTTTTCTCATAATTTATTATAAATGTTGCAAGTTAGGTCCAATACTGTGCCCATTGAAAGTTGGTTATCAGTTCAATTATGGTGACAGTAATTTGAAGGGCCATGGGCATGTGCATGCATGACAATTGTAAATACTCAAAAAATAACTTTGCCTAAGAATAGGAAACTGAGACCCATAGAGGGGGGTCCAATTCCATGACGGTGGTTGCGGAGGGAGGGGGGGGGGGTATGAATCTGCTTATAGCTGATATGGACCAGGGGTCCAGCAGATTTGAACCCTCACGGATATGTAGTTCTGAAAAAGGGTATGGAAACCAAAAATTCCAGGGAGTACAGTACCTCATCCCTCCTGGGTTAAAATAACACAGAACAGATATCTACAATGTATCTTTAATATGACTTTATATCAGTTGCATGATTTATAAGATGGAGTACGTAATAGCGATACTTATGTATCAGTCAATTCCAAACCCGTGCATCCCCCCCGGGCCACCCCCGGGCATTTGATCAGAGGTTTGCTCCTGAGGGTGGGGAATTTGACGAGTATCTAGGGGGTGGGGCATTTGATCGGAGTTTAAGAAATACATTCTGTCTGTCTATAAATTTGCATCGCTCGCGTCGAAATGGCGAACGTGCGCTGTGTCTTCGAGGACTTCCAAGATAAGGATTGCGCATTCGAAGAGGCCTGGTTTGAAAGAGTGAACCTGCCAAATTTGTTTTAATGTTTAAACCTATAAACTATGTTGTTTTCCTTTACTTCGTTAACTTTGACCGACTGCGTGATATTAAGTGCGTGACAAGAGTTGTGATGAGTCGAATTTGCTGCGACCCTAGACAGCGCGTGAGTTAAAAACATAATTATTATATCGGTAAATTTCAAACCATTAGGTTTATTATAAAGTATAACGGAAACCAAGAACGATCGAGCCGGTAGAAATGATTGTTCTCATTCCTGACCGGTTGAAGGTGGTTTTCACCGTCAGTGTTTCCTGTGAATTGCTTGAGTCAGAGATTGTCAATAAAGCAATGATTTCATATATTTGTTAATAGTCTTTGCCTTCTCTTTGTCAATTTTTTTTGGGAAATGTTCCGATGGTGGGGCATTTGAACAGTTTTTCTGCCTTGGTAGTGGGGCATTTGATTGCATTTTTTTCAAAATGTTCAAATGCCCGGGGGTGGCCCGGGGGGGGGCCATGCACGGGTTTGGAATTGACTGATATATTACTGTTTGTAAACACTGACGTCATTTATATATTTGCATATATAATGTGGTTGGCAAAAAACCCGGACTGTTTGTATGATTTGTATGGCAACTAGCGATTTGGGCCTCACAAAATACATCTAAAGTCTCAATTCTGCTTCCAAATCTTAATTCTTTTATAAGACTTATAAGTTAAGAGCATATAAGCTTCGATGAAAGGGCTTGCTTGCATTTTGGATGAACAAGAAGAGTAATTTGGTGATGAATAAGCACCGACCTGTGATATTTTATAAGCAACTGACTGCGCTCACGCTTCGTTTCTGCCAACCACAGAATGCAACAAATGTGGCGTGACTGGCCTGTGTGACGTCACAGTAACTATCGCTATATGTTTTGGTGCCTTCCGACTTCTGTGTGAACTTCCTTCAACTGCACCTTTCAAGAATTATTTCGAGTCATCTTTCAAACTATTTTGAAAGAGAGTCGATGCTGTCGTTGATGAGATGGAAGAAAAAGTTGGCACCATATTACTTACGAATCTTTGTCTGAGCATTGCATCCTGAATAGGCTCAATGATACAGCCAGAAGGGGAATCATCCGCCAGGAAACTCTCTCTTGATCTGCTTGTATTCATTGACAAAACAGGACTACTATTCGCCATTGTCAACTTTATCGCTCTTTCTCTTTTTAAATGAAATGACAGAGTCGCCAAAATTAGATCGGCTCGCGGGCTCACTCCTGTCACATACGCGCGCAGATTGACAGCACGGGCTTCCTGTGGTATAATAAAATAATCATAACTAGAAGTAATCATAGATTACGCACTTTAAAAAGTGCGTTCGACATAATGTTTTTGGCTACCTGTGGTAAAACAAACATAACCCTTTGGAGACTGAAAGATTGCTTCAGTGTTCTGGACTACACTGTTGATACTAACAGACGGACTCTATTGTGGGTGTAAAGTTTCGGCATCTATTTCACTGACTAGCCTGCGAATTCTTGGAGTGCACGTGACGTCTAAACTATATATCCTATAAAATTGTTTCTTTGACATTTTGTAGATGTCTGTGATTTAAGTTCTCAGACGAAATTTCAGTTCAATACGATGTTTTGCTCACGAGATACAGAGGTTTTAATTTTTATTTTTTTTATTTTTTTTATTTAAACAATATTAAGACATTTGCTCTAACAGCATAGAAGCTCATCTAGAGAGCTTATGTTAAATAAATTACAATGATATAGCCGCGTTACAGGTCAGACGATAATAATAATAGTTGTTGGAGTTGAGTACACGTATATAAATGATTAGCAAAAATAATTAAAAACAATTATAATCAAAAACGGTTCGATTGGACAATAAATGAATGGACGCATACAAAGAGGTTTACATTGGTATTATAATCAAGCCCTAGGCCTGGAACACCGTAAAGGAACCAGTCGACTTTCTTTTTATCAGATGCGGACATCCATTTAGGTCCAATTATTTGTGCAGCGGAGGCAAATAAAGTGTCACGCAGAGCAGCAAAAGTGTCACATTTAAGAAAATAATGTTTAGTGTTTTCAATGGGAGCACCACAACTAGTACATGCAGGTAATGATATGCAATTATTTGTAAAAAGGTCGTAATTTAATGCACTATTACTTAATCTTAAACGAGTATGCAAAATTGAAGGCAATCGGTCTCCAAGATAATAGAGATAATTACGTGATGAAAAGTTATATAACTTGGATAATTTATACTTGAAGCAGCTTAACGTTGGAGAAAGGCGTATTTCAGATGGAAGACTATTCCACAATTTAGTTGATGAAAAAACAAAAGATTTTTGTGCCTTTCCGTACGAACAGAGGGCATTATGTCTCAACAGTCCTTCACATGTTTATATTAATCACGAAAGTCGATCAACAAATTTGCGTCAAATTAAAGGTTTTTGGCCTTACAAATGTCTAAAAGTTATGCTTGGGACTCATAGTGAAACCGACTGAAATGGCTGGATGTTCGCTTTGTTTAAGATGTTGAAGTTTTGGCGGCCATGTTGGATGGATAACCCTTGTCATCCAACATGGCCACGGCATACATTTTTATAAACACTAACAACCTCTCATATTCGTTCGCCCATAACTCTGAAACGAAATGCTCTTCTGCTTCAAAATTCAGCCCAGAGACGTAGTTTTGATTTCTCTTCAAGCTAAAAAAAACCATTTTATTTCATTTGGCAATCGAAAAAAATTTGCGTCACGTGGTTGCACGCCAAGAATATAGCCGTCTCGCACCGGGAACCACAATCAAAAACGTGGCCACGTTTTGATTGTGGATCCCGATGCGAGACGGCTGTATTCGCAGGCTACTATTTCACGGAACCGACGGAACCAACGGAAGCTGACGGAACCAACGGAACCGGCTCTAAATTGTAAAAAAAAAAAGAGTTTACCTCTTAAACCGAACGCCTAATGAATAAAGTCATTTTAAAACAGAGGCTCAAATTTTGCCGCCATTTTGAAAACATTTTGTAAATCTACTTTGGTTATCCGTAAATGAGAATAAGGAAATCCATTCAAGCATCACAAATCCGATTTACTTTACTTTAAGGTCATGATCAGTACTCGAATCATCATGATCGGCAGTCGATGGTGGAAAAAACTTTTGAAATCTCAACGAAATGCAGCCATATGAAACTTATCCCATACAAGCGAGAACATTTGCTCTTGCTAGTGTCCAGGCCAGTGCGGACAGCTTATTTCCGTATTCCGCATGTGTAATGTGCGGGTAGTCGTTGAAAGAAATAAAGCAGACGACTGTCAACACAGAGTTCAAACCGTGAATCCAAAACCCCTATATTTATCGACGAGATTTCGTCGAATTTGTCACCAATAATGAGAAAAAAGGCAAAAAGGATAATAAACTTTACGATTAGGGAGCGAGTAAAAATTATGATAAGTGGATACCATTCTGATGAAACTATATATAGCCCGGTCTTATTATAAGTATTCGCATCGGAAAGACCTTAGTGTTCCTTCAGACAGTTCAGAGTTTCCCTGCCGACAAACCGGTCAGTCTTATTTTGCGGGATTATATCGAGAAGTTAAGAGAAAATTATATTCTGAGACGATCGAAAGCGGAACGATCCAGCTGTTGCGGATACAGGGTATGTTCGAGGGAGGACTCACAACGACAGTAAAATATTTTACAGAAAGAAACTAAGACTGTCTATCAGCAGTTAAAAAATCACGTAAATATAAGTCCTAAATTCGACTCATAACACCAGTGTTTGCTTATCAATGTTTGCTTAATATTATTAGTGTCACGAAATGTGTCCGTGCTACAGCCGAGGACAAGGGAATTACTCTAATCGAAATCTCAGACATCCATCTTAGGGACTGTTTACTTCTAAACAAAGATAGAATAGTTTGAATTAGACTGCCGGGTATCAAGTATTTTGAAAACCGTTCCCAGCTGCCGGGTATCTAGCCACAGTATAAAATAAACTTGTGCTGAATCACTCCAATATTTATAGTAAAACTGTATTTACTTGTTATTTCGTGCATAAAAGATGGACATTCAGCGCGTTGTGAGCCAGCATTTCCAGTATGTTGCTCCCCGAGCGCTTCAACGACAGGAAGAACAAATATTGCAAGCAGATGCAAGATTATTTTCGTTGTCATTTTGACCGCGCTTACTCGTTACGAATGTGGGCAAACTATACATCAAAACGTGGGAAATTCAATAGACTAATTGAATTCGGTTGTAGGTTTTTATATATAGTTAAGGAAACCACAGCAAAAACCGTGTACCGATCAATCCTGCCAGACGTTGGATCAAAAAACAGATCTTGATCAGCAAGAAGAAGAAAATATAATGATAAAGTGTCCGAAGACTACTGCAATGCTGATCAAATACAACGCTTGTCGAGGTTTATACGATATTTCGGCTGGCCAGTACCAGCCGTTTTTGATTGGTTTTTGATTGGTTCTTTTCCCAGCCTTTTATAGCCCAGACTTCCCTGCCATATGCCCAGAAATAGAGGAACGCCTTGTATATTTTAACTCAACCGGTCGAAAACAATTGCAAATTGACCGCGGAATACAAGAGACTATGCATGGGGTTTAAACTATTAAAACTACAGAGAAAAGACATTATTGTTTTGTATTCCGTTCGTTGGTTTTTTAGTTTTTTATTTACGAGGCATAAAATTAAAAAAATTGCAAGAAAATTGCGTAATTTTGGCGAACAGTTGAGTGAACTCCCGGAGGGGGCGTGAACGTGACTCACGTCTAGTGACCTTTTGTTAAACGGAAGTTTGATATGAGAAAGGGAAGGTAGGTGGTGCTGATAACTCACTGAAGGGTATTAGAGGTAATTTTAATGTATTCTGAACAATTTAGAGCCGGTACCGTTGGTTCCGTCGGTTCCGTGAAATAGATATGCCGGTAAAGTTTTGAATGTTTTCACTAATAAGTTATACAACTTGTATAAACATAGGGCCCTTAAGGGCAACTCGTGGATGGTCGGCAGTGAGCTATTTTGGAAAATACTAAAAATCACGTGACCGATGACGTCATCGTTACGTCATCACCACTAAGTGAATCGTGGGAAAATACCATACCTGTCCAAGTTTGAACTGTCTGGCATTAGAAATGAGGGAGATATTGGCATGTACTTAAAACACATAATCGATGACGTCGTCGTTACGTCATCGCCACTAAGTGATTGATAGCAACCCACTACCATGTCTGTCCAGGTTTGAGTCAGCTGGCATTAGAAGTGAGGGAGATATGGGCATGTACTTAAAATCACGTGACCGATGACGTCATTGTTACGTCATCACCACTAAGTGATCGATAGGGACTCACTACCATGTCTGTCCAGGCATTAGATGGGCACCTTCAATACATCTTATCCAGCATGACCAAAGCTTTTCGAAACCTTGGACGGTCATTCGGAAAGTCGGCAATCCCTTTATGTAGGACGACACGAATTTTTACCAAAAATACAATAGAATACAACACAATACAATTCAATAGAACGCAACACAATACAATACAATAGAATACAATTTGGTTGCAATTCGTGTCGTCCTACATGAAGGGATGGCCGGAAAGTCAACGGCGAGTCGAGTCACAGAAAAAAAAGACGAATAAATTATCTCGTATCCACCTAAACCCAATAACTCGTTCTGCACATGCGTGCATCCACGAGTTAAATTACTATTGTGTATGGAATAAACGACCTATTCATAGCTTGATTACGTCTATAACCTTCGCTTGATAATGGTGTTGATGTTCGACCATCAAATTCAAACTATTTGACATTTCAGTGATATTTACCGTATCATTTCTCGAACTGATCACATTATTGTTATTCTGTATATTACTAAGCTTTCCCATTGGCTTTTGTTTGGCTATTGTATGGCTTTGTTTAGCTTTGCTTTCCTCACTTTCCAAAATCTTGACTTTCGTTCCCCAGTGAACAGGGGCGATATCGATGTTAGTTAACATCTCCTCGACGTTCAGCTGAACTTTAAGCTTATATTCACCTTGACGAGTAAAGAGTGCAACACGTTCTATCTCTGAGCCTATAGGGATGCATTATGAACGTGCCATGAGACTCGGGGAGCTTTGTCGCGAAAACAGTTGTACATTACCATCTCTATCTCTGTTGCATCCAAAACTATCAACACAGTACATTCAAAACATTAAATTCTGCTTAGCTAAGCCAAACGCGCTTATAAATTTCCAGGCTTCTCTCGTAAATATCAACCCTGAAGCAAGCTGCTTTATCACCTAAATTAAAGAAGTCATCTCTTGACCATGAGACATTTGCTAATTTTCGACCTGTTTCAAACCTGAAGTTCATCTCTAAGGCTGTAGAGAAAGTAGTTGCTGTACAACTGAACAACTACTTAAAAGAAAATAATCTCCATGAAGTCTTACAATCAGCATATAAACAACACCACAGCTGTGAAATCGCATTAGTACGAGTCCAAAATGATATTCTTAAGGCAATAGATGACCAAAACTGTGTAATTCTGCTCCTCCTCGACCTCTCCGCAGCATTCGATACCGTCGACCACAGTATCCTCCTACACAGGATGTCCACCAAGTTTGGCATCAAAGAGAAAGCATTAGCCTGGTTCCAGTCCTACCTTACGGACCGTAAACCGGCAGTTTATAAACATCAATGGTATAGTCTCTTCCAATCATAATCTACATTATGGCGTGCCACAGGCTCTGTTCTAGGTCCCATCCTTTAAACAAGGATCTCAGACGGACCCGTAGAGCAGCGTACGCGGAGGGCACTCACAAGAATCACAGAACTCAATGGAAAGCGTATTTGTATTTTTGTTTTTACTTTAATCTTAAGCATCTTCCAGCCTCATTGCATACAGTTTGTTTATTCTGTCAATTTCTTAGTCGTTCTATGACTCCGCAATCGGTGCGTAATTATCTTAGCGGCGTCAAGCTACTACATGTCTCATCGGGTTTTGAGTTTCCGTCTTATGATGCTCCCGAGCTGAAATTAACCTTACGTGGTCTCGATCGTATTATCAAACATGCCCCTTCGCGTGCTCCGCCGGTCACTCCAGAGTTGCTTCGCGGTTTAGTTACATGCGGAGATCATTCCAAGCCGAAGGATTTGGTTTTTTCTTGTGCATTCCTTTTCGCGTTTTTTCTTTTTGCACGTATTTCAAATCTTGCCCCAGTTTCAGTCGGGTCTTTTGATCCTAGTAAACATCTTTGTCGAGGCGACATCACGGTAACTAGACTTGGACTACTAGTGTCTTTCAAATGGTCCAAAACTAATCAGACAGGGGTCAAAATGCTCACACTTCCGTTAGTAAGCGTACCTGGATCGGTTTTATGTCCCGTTCGAGCTTATCTGCACATGTGTTCGTGTTTGCCCGCACCCGCTTCGGCACCAGCCCTTTTCACAGCGCGGCATTCCGGCCATTATTCTGTTCTGACCAAACCTCAGTTTCTTTCGGTTTTTCGGGAACGTTTATCCCGTATTGGTGTCTCTAACCCTTACCAGTTTAGAGGACATTCTTTCCGGCGAGGGGGCGCCACGTGGACCTTTCGTAATGGTGTCCCTGGCGAGTTAATCCAGATTTATGGGGACTGGGCGTCTGACGCTTATAAGTGCTACTTAGAGTTTTCAGATGACACTAAGCTAGGCATCGCCCAAGAGATGGTCCGTGCGATTATCGCTTAATTATTATTATAAAAAAAAAATTCAGTGTTTCACTGGAACAACGGCCTTTTTCGTTTGGCGGTTTGGCGGTCGAGAGGTTTTCTGTGGAGTGATTTGTTGTTATTTCTAGTTCTGTCATTTCACTTAATAAACCTCTCATTGTGCCAAACTAAAACGTGGTTGTTCTTGTGTCTATATGTATGGTATTCGAACGGAGAATTACACTATATATATACCCCTCTAGTTATGCCAGAAACATTGGAGTAATCTTCGATGACACTATGTCTATGTCTCGCCAGGTTAACTCTATTTGTAAGTCGGCGTTCTACCAACTAAGGAATATTTGTAGAGTAAGAAAATATGTGTTTGTTAGTACTACAGAAATTATTCTACACGCATTCGTTACTACTAAGTTAGATAACTGTAACTCCCTATTATATGGCCTACCAAAACAACTAATCCAGAAGCTACAATATGTCCAAAATGCTGCCGCTCGCATTATATCATGCACGCGTAAATACGATCATGTCACACCTACTTTAAAGGAACTGCACTGGCTACCTGTAAACGAGCGCATCACATTTAAGATTCTTCTTCTTACTTATAAGTCCCTTATAACCAAGCACCTGTCCACTTAAGAAATTTATTACATATCTACAAACCTAACAGAATGCTCCACTCGTCATCTGACACACTTCGCTTGACTCAACCGATGCCTAGACTTAAAACCTATGGTCAACGCGCGTTTTCTATATCAGCACCTCAAATCTGGAATAGCCTACCTGTAGAAATAAGATCCAGCCCGAATGTGAACATCTTTAAATCTAAGCTCAAGTCTTATCTTTTTTGCTCTGCTTATAATCTGAACTAGTTATGAATTATTATTACTCATATGTACTACATTGTTACATAGTTTACTTATTACTCGTTACGTTAGTAGATAAGAATTAATTAATTTGTTATTTATAAATATTGTAAAGCGCATAGAACAGATATGCTATATGCGCTATATAAATATATTATTATTATTTTTAAATACGACATGCACGCGACCAAATGTCTGTTTTTAACAATATAGTTGTAGCGATAAATTAATTATAAGGCATTTCAGAATAATGATTACCTTTAACAACACGGCCAAATCTTTTTAGCCTGCGTAGCAAGCGTTTCCGTGGGTTTTTTTGAAGCGCGAAAAAAAGTCTTCCTACGCTTTAAAAAACCCACGGAAACGCTTGCTACGCAGGCTAAAATCCTTTCGAAGCGTCTTTCCGATGAATTGAAAACTTGGACGTATGCCATAAACTCCGTCAATATATCTTCGGAAAATCGGACAGCCAACGGAGAATCCCCGATGTACACAGAAAAAACGAAGTACACACCATAAAACGATGAATAAATTAGCTCGACCCCACTAACCAATTGACCATTTTTTTAGAAATTGACCATTTTAAGCTATATCGTGGATCTCAAATCTCAAAAATTTCAGTGAGATTCGGGTGAATCGATTTTTTAGAAATTGACCATTTTAAGCTATAACGTGGATCTCAAACCTCAAAGTCAGGATATGGACTCCCCGCCGCTAGTGAACATTCAATGTTCACTTTTGCGCCACAGGGACCGTAACATAACTCCCCTTAAGTATCTACCGATCGATTGATGAACAAGCTTATATGTCAATGCTCACACCAAGAGCATGAAAAGAAGTACTGCGGAGGTTATTATGGTTACTCTTTGTTGAAGGATGAGATCAGTGGCGAGTTCATGCAGTTAACCCTTTTAGAGAGTTAACTCTAAATGCTTCCCCACAAAATTTTATGTATATGTTCCCTATAATTATAGACATACACAAACAATTAAAATGCTTTAGAATTTGCTCGAATCCAATGAATTAATTCTGATAAATCATTTAATACTATTTTCTATCGGCAGACAACGTTTGGTTGCAAAAGACTGAATAAAATGAAATATAAATTCAAACTTACCGCGTTTGACGAACTACTGACAAACTGACGCCCAGCCTTTCTTTGTTAAAATGTGTCGCTATAAAGTGATGATGTCCCTGTCGGTTTCACGAGACTGTGGACAAGGTCTAAATCCCGGCCTTTATCAGCTAAACCAGTCTAACTAGCGATCGTGGTAGTCTTGGCACATGCAATCTATCTAGTCACCCCAGTGCTCGTAACACAGGCAATCTATCTAGTCACCCCAGTGCTCGTAACACAGGCAATCTATCTAGTCACCCCAGTGCTCTTAACACAGGCAATCTATCTAACACAGGTAATTCTCCCCCTTTATTTCAAAAATCGATCGGCCCTTTATCGGATGAAGCAAGGTATCGCTCAGAATAATGATGTCTCTTAATTTCAGCAAGGTTTACTCCAACTCCACAGCTTCCTGAACCATCACCTGACATTGATGCTATAAAAAATGATATGTTGGGTTCTACAATGGCAATATATAAAAACACAAATACACAAAATAGAGATACACATGCAATGACACATACTAAAATAAAATAAAAATATTATCTATGCATGATAGTACCTTTACATGTACATGATTGTGAAAGTTTGAGAGGAAATTAAAAAAGATTAAGTAAATTTGCATGATTGAGGAAAAATTGATAATCCCGACTGATGGTTTGTTCAACAGGCCGGTTAAAAATCTACGTAACCACTTAATAATAAATAATTTCAAACAAAATAAATTGTAACACGCTAGCAGCGATGGGTGCTTTCGTTTCCTTTCTTTCTCCTAGTTAAAACGACAGCTCGTTTACTAATACTTGAATGCGACGAGTCTTCAGGGTTACCTTTTTCTCTGATTCACCCGCGATCACAGCGGACCGCGTGAGGTCGAAGGAGTTCATCGCGTCAATTATTACTTGTTTAGTGAACTCGGATGAGGCCAAAAACCCTTGATATGATCCCAACAAGACTGCTGCTACTTTATCAGCCCACAACAGAGTCCAAACAGAGTAATGGCGTACATGCTCTTCTTCGATGTTTCTTCTTTCCGTCCAGAACTGATTCGAATGGAGCGCATTCACCACTGATTTTCCCGCCACAAATCTGATACTTTCACTTGACAAATCTCGTTCGAGAACCGTTCAAAAGTCTTGTTCTTGACAAATCTTCTCACTTTATAATCACAATGGCTCTTTGACAGAGTGTACCACATCTTAAGTTTGCCAAGTGAAGCTCCAAAAACCATTTTAAGTGGAAAGGTCTCAGCGTTCGCGTCCTCCATGATCGCATGCATTTAGCGTCGACGGCTAGAATATAATTTCTGCCTCCAATTTCATCTCTCCACAGGAATCATACCTGCAAAATCTTCGAAAGTGTTTATGTTATATTAAATAAAGTGGTGACAACACTGAAACCACGAAATGTCAAAATCGTAATTCGATTTTGAGACGTCATAGTCTTCACGCTGAGAAATCCTAAGTCAGGTTAAGCTCCTCATTCGCGCATCCACGAGTTAATAACTCGTGTTCTCCGCTTGCGCACATCCACGAGTTAAAAAGGGATGCACCTCATCAAATTGCTGAAATAAAGGAAAATATTTTGGGCTGTACTAACACGGACCGTGTATGCTTGTTGGTGACCTCGAGAATGGGGTTTTGGAAATGGCCCAGAAGTAGTACACACTTTTCTCAGGCCGTTTGATAAATATATATTTCCTGGCTTGCTCTTTCCATTTCTGGCATTCATGTTGTTCTAGCGCCATTTTTTTTTTGATAGGCTAAAAAGGTCACGTGACCAGGTCCTGCAAAGGGCCTATTATCAGTAAAACTTTGTAATTGGAAGCTCCCGTAAGGGACGGTGACCACTTTTGGGGGTTGAGAATTGGAAGAAGGTGGAAAATAGCATTTACAAACAGGTTTTTTTAATAACACTACCGATGTCATACCAGTGCCTTTAAAGGGGCTGTGTCACGGTAATAGCAGAGGTTTCGCGTCGAAACAGCTATTTCCACCGATTTTTATATGAACTACCGAATCTCTCGGCCATGTGGGATGCTTAAAATGAAAGCAAATATGCAAAAATGACCAACAAACAGTGTATATGAACAGTCTCCAGGGAAAATATTGAAAATCCTTTCAATCAAGCATTGAAGGAGGGAAGTTTAATTGTTTCAGTATCCAATTAAAGCCACCAACCGAGCGATTACTCGATACATGCGCAGTACCATGACATAGGCCCTTTAAATATATGAATTAAGATTTGTTTGCCATCTGGAACACCCATGTGATTGCATTCCTGCAAAAGGTCCATGCCATTATATGTAAATTATCACAAGCATGAGTAGTGAATCAATTATCCGGTTCCCCTAGCACAAACCAGAACTCCATGTATTAATTAACCTATTTCTAGGTGGCCCGAGTTAAGGCCACTCTGGTTACTTGGTCTGCTTTTAGTAGGCCTTGTGAGGGGATTTCACAGGTTTTTTCCGTTGTGTTTCTACTTTGAGACACATGAAAAATTCTTCAATGAAATACTTGAAATTCTGCAGTTGGTGAGCTTTTCCCCCTGCTAAACCTATTAGGATGTGTTTTTGTCACTTTAAAGCAACGACTTGAGTCCAAATCACCGCTCTTGGTTGTAGGGATAAAAGACTTTTAAAAAACCTACAGGAGTCCCAGAGGGAGGGATCGGATCGGATCGAGTAGAAGTCTGCAGAAAAACTAGGGAGGAGGGAGAATTTAGCATACAGGGAGGAGGGAGAATTGGCAGAAAAAATCAGGGAGGAGGGAGAAGTCTCCAGAAAAACTAGGGAGGAGGGAGAATTTAGCATACAGCTGGGAGGAGGGAGAAAATGGGATGCATGCTCTAGGGAGAAATGTTTAAAACTCACTAGGAAGGCCCTGATTTTTTCTGCCAATTCTCCCTCCTCCCTGTATGCTAAATTCTCCCTCCTCCCTAGTTCTTCTGGATACTTCTCCCTCCTCCCTGATTTTTTCTGCCAATTCTCCCTCCTCTCTGTTCTGTTCCTCTGCACTCTTGAAGGTTGTGCAGACTGAAATATCTATAATTTTCACGCGTTCTTTTTTGGTAGCTTTTAGAATTTGAAATACTTTTAGCCTGCGTTGCGGCTCTGGAGTATCGGAGCGCAGCGAACGGAGATTAAGGGGATTGGGGCGAGAGAAAAAAGAGAGGGGTAGGGGGTGGGGAGGAAAGGAAGGGAGAGCCTGCCGCCAAGCCATGGTTATTTTGATAACTCTCGGCCTCAGAAGGCCGCGTATTGCTATTGGCCAAAATGCGTGATTGACAGAAATCATTAAATTTTATTCATGCATGGTTAAGTTCCTTAGGTTATCCTGCTGCCGAACTTTCAGACCTATAACCCGAGGAACTACAGAAGTGCAACTTCAAATTGCTGTTTAGTTCTGTAGTAGAAGTAATGAGAGCGAATTTCTCGATGAGCTGAAGAACCCTGCATCGGAACTCCACAAGCGTCTTGCTTGTATTGTCGTCGACGAATCGCACACACCGGTGTGTTCGAGGAACAGGCTTGTGCTTCCGAAAATACGAGCTGCTTTGATTATTTCGTAACGCTGCGTGGGATGGTTTTTAGCGCTTCTTTTGGCAGAACTTCGTTCCGGTGTTATTGTTCTTTTCTGATTTGATGGCGACTTTATATTCAGCGGCAACGAGTTCTCTTTACCTCGGCTCTGTTTTCTTTCTCAAGGCTTGAACAGATTCTCGCCGTGGAAATATTTGAATTCCCAAACGCTACCTTAAAACATACATTACATATCCTGCAAAAGTCGTTGACATTTACAGGTTTGGGTTTAGGCCCTGTCTTCACATGTTTTTTCGGAGTTTCAGCTGACATTCTCCAAGTTCGTATATTTTTTGTTTTGAATTTTACGCTCGAGTCGAGATTCCTTGAGATTCCACGTGTGAGTTTGACAGATATTAAACATGGTTTTCACTTCCGCCGCATGATGATTGGATGAATCGGTCGAATCACTTACTAATTTTATGCATTTAATTAGTGGGTGGATAAATAAATAACCATGGCTTGCCGGCAGGCTCTCCTTTCCTCTTCTCCCCACCCCTTCCCGTTGTTTTCTCACCCCAATCCCCCAAATCTCCGCTCGCTGCACTCAAGATACTCCAGAGCCGCAACGCAGGCTAAAATACTTTGGGAGTTGACCCATTGAATCTGGTAGTGTGCTTGGAAAAAAAGAAAGAAGTATTGAAAGTGAAGCATTACTACTCAGTGGAGTTCCGCTTATAGGTTTAACAATAAATACTTTATATTTTCCTTTGAGTCGTCGAGCCCTTCAAACGAGGATACATTGTTATGGAGACATTTTTGAATTTCAGTGTTTCCCAAAATGTTTCCTCGTTTTCGCGCGCGAAACATTCGTAGCAAATTTTGGCTTATGCTCAACCTTTCTCCTGAAATGTTTCTTGGTTTGCTCAGCCAGGCAGTAAAACCTTTTTCTTGCTTCCCGCTTGTTTGCTCACCTAAGAAACATAAGCAACAGTGTCTCCTGACAGGCCTTTAGAGTACCAAGCGAAATATATGTATTTGAGGAGAGGAAGAGATGGTTATACGGCAATATATTCCTTAATTTAATTAGTATTGTTTCGTATGTTATGCATAGCGAGGTAACAAAACAAAATCGTGCAACCTCGTATACTCAGGTACAGAAGCCCGGTAACGGTTACACCGACATAGATGTCATTCTACCGTGCGTCCGTTTTACTTTTCCAACTTCGTTCACAGTACAAAATTCAGGCAGGTGATTGCTAAGGACAGTGCTTTATTGGTGATTACGACTGTAACAGTTAGGGAAGAGGTCAAAACAATGGTACTCTGGCGGAACCCAATTTTGATGGAAGGGGGGTTGTACCCGGAATCCGCCACCTATTTTGGCAAAATCTAGATTTTTGACCACAAATATCTTCT
Source organism: Actinernus sp. WN-2022 (assembly GCA_030867875.1). Taxonomy (NCBI): domain Eukaryota; kingdom Metazoa; phylum Cnidaria; class Anthozoa; order Actiniaria; family Actinernidae; genus Actinernus; species Actinernus sp. WN-2022. The sequence goes on from JAOWCC010001589.1 coordinate 121,512,887, forward strand.
TGAATAAAATACTTATTGAAGAAGTAACTATATTTCTAGTTTCTACAGGCAGAGAAGAACGTCTGCATTAAAACCAGGTGACCCTATTTTACAACGCGAGAAAATCACCCGAGAAAAAAGGGGTAGGGGGTATTACCCGCCACCCATCACCACCCCTGAGAAAATTGGGTCCCATTCGAAATCCATTGTTTTGACCTCTTCCCTTAATTAGAGACTCTGCTTGTGTTTCATTGACAAATACAGGGGCGCAAGTAGTATGCGAGGCATGCACCAATTTGCGATTTTTTAGTACAATGTTTTACTATTTTTCCACAAAGGAAAATAACAGAACTAAGTTCCGAATAGAAATATTCCTTTGAAAGAGCGCCACGCGTCGAGAACGTGACGTCACGACCGGTTTAAATACCGAGTACATCGATAGGATTGGTTGGCCTTGGGTGCAAGGAATCCCCCCCCCCCCGATTGAGAAGTCGAGGATTGACAACGGAGTGAAACGCGGATCTGAATCAGACTGATGTGAACTCATCGCTGCTCGCGTCCTCAGTCTCTTCAAATGACTTGCTGGTTCCTGGTGAGCCAAACGACAGTTTAAGCCTGCTAGCGCTGCTTATATTTGGAGTTAACCCTGAAATTGAAGGTTTGCACGTTCTTCGAACCACGAGCCTTTCTCGCTGTCCGCGAGCTCAATCCTCGTTTTACCGAATTCCTCCTTATCGCCGGTTTCCTTTCTTTTTCGGTCCAGGGTTCGCTTTACATGTATGTTTTACCCAAGGACTTTGCGGCAATTCTTTATGTAGGACGACCCGAATTTTTACCAAAAATATAATAGAATACAACACAATACAATTCAATACAACAATAGAACGCAACACAATACAATACAATAGAATACAATTTGGTAGCAATTCGTGTCGTCCTACATGAAGGGATGGCCGACTTTGCTTTTATCCTCTTTTGGATTTCCCCATACAAACGATTGATAAGACTCTAAATGCACGTTTGTTATTTCGAAGAAGGGAATTAAGCGATTACAACAGTATACAAATTACTAGGATAACAGCTCCCGCTAATAGTCCACGGGGTACCCGTGCCACGTAAAAGGATTATAACGCCTCAGTGATTTATTTAGTTACCTTCTAAATACGTTTTTTTTAAATATCTCGCAAGCTTTTATATCTTTTGTATCTTTTGGATAAAAACTATTGAAACTTTGCACATGTGGTACTATGGAAAATACACATCGTGCAAATTATGTTGCCATGGAAACACTCTGGCCCCAGGCTTCCACTACACAACACAAACTTCCCTAAATTCTCCTTTGTCAAACACAATTTTTTGGTGTGGGTCCAAAATAAGATTTGGAACGATGTAGGCATTGTATGTGAGTAGTTTAAGCAACTTATTTTGTGTAACAAGGAACGAAATTGGAATTTTATGAAGTTCAAGGTGAAAGGTGTGTGTGGCCATGAGAGTTTCCATGGCAACACCATAATTTGCACAATGATGTGTACCTTCCATAGTGTCAGACATGTGCAAAGTTTCAGTAATTTTTATTCAATATTTGCAGATGTATTCTTCATTTTGTGATTCGTCTCCAAGCTGTGCAAACAGTATGACGTCACAGGTCGTCTCATTTGCATATTACAAAAAAATGAATATCTCTGAAACGAGATGAGATGTTGACAAACGGAAAATGTTATTATTCCTCATTTCGAAAGCATTTTAACATTAGATCAACTTAATTTTCGCTTTATAAGCACTTTAAGGCAATTTCCATAGTTCGAAAACAGCCACAAACATGCAATGGCGTAATCACAAACGGTTTGCGATAGGACTTGTGATCGATCGCCGACAGTTCTATCTTCACGTATTTGTTTTGGACTGTCGGCGACCCGTCGGCGATGGAACGTAAAAGGTATTCCATTAACTCGGTCATATAGCAAACTATTTGCGGCTGTTCGCGATTTATTACGTTTAAATGAAAAACAGTCTTTGAAGGATCAGATATTCTGCTGGTAACGATTTAATTATTTCCGATCGCCCTTCCCCTACTGAATTAAATTTAAAAGATCTGCCACTACAATATACCGCTTTACGTAAAAGAAGCATGTTTTATTGCGGTGCACACAACTTAAGTTGAACATCTTCGTCGATTGACTGAATCATCTGACACATTTGTTACCCGGGAATAAAACTCTTGTGGGTGAACGGTACAGGACAGTTTACACGGTGTGCTCCGATCACCAATACAAGCCCTCCAGCAATACGGTTAATAACAAGTTAATGACAGCTGAGCTATGATGGGTAGTGTTCGATTATCATGGCATGGCCCTGTGGAGAACAACATGTTTCCAGGTCTTAAACTTGATAAACATAGCAATATTAAACAACTAAAAGTTAGTTATCAACCTCTATAAAAGAAATTACGCCGGCTTGAGGTCTTGGACGCGAGTGCATTCAGCGTAGATCGAATTGTATATTATAAACAAATAGAACATGGTTCTCCAATGTACTATAACAAAATAATGCACTTTCGAGGTGTTCACATTACCATTTCTCGTTCTCACAAACTACTACTCGTGTTTCTATAACTCAGTGGAAACGTGGAAAATGTTTTCTATTTCTTAAATAGAACATGGAGAACTATCTTCTATTTCTTAAATAGAACATGGAGAACTATCTTTTATTTCTTAAATAGAACATGGAGAACTATCTTTTATTTCTTAAATAGAACATGGAGAACTATCTTCTATTTCTTAAATAGAACATGGAGAACTATCTTCTATTTCTTAAATAGAACATGGAGAACTATCTTTTATTTCTTAAATAGAACATGGAGAACTATCTTCTATTTCTTAAATAGAACATGGAGAACTATCTTCTATTTCTTAAATAGAACATGGAGAACTATCTTCTATTTCTTAAATAGAACATGGAGAACTATCTTTTATTTCTTAAATAGAACATGGAGAACTATCTTCTATTTCTTAAATAGAACATGGAGAACTATCTTCTATTTCTTAAATAGAACATGGAGAACTATCTTTTATTTCTTAAATAGAACATGGAGAACTATCTTTTATTTCTTAAATAGAACATGGAGAACTATCTTCTATTTCTTAAATAGAACATGGAGAACTATCTTTTATTTCTTAAATAGAACATGGAGAACTATCTTTTATTTCTTAAAATGAACATGGAGAACTGCCGTATCTTTTATTTCTTAAATAGGACATACGAAAACCATTTTCTATTTCTTTATAATATAAAACTCGATCTTCGCGTTTCTCCTGTTCAAGGGTGCTTTTTATAAAAAGAATGAAAACGATGAGTTTAAGTCTTTCAGCCAATGAACCTGCGTGTTCTTTGGATGCTCTCCTGGCACATATTATAAAAGTGACTAATCAAGGCCTTACTACACTCAGACCAAGAGTTATGGAACTAATATTTTAAGGGATTCAGTCTGTTTTACCATTTAAAGGTGGACGGAAATCCCCGATAGGCTTAAACCCCTCCATGGAGATCTCCGAGGGCCTACGATTTATAGTCCTTATTCAAAAAGACGTAAAAGAATAACCATTTGCAGTTCAAGAACGATATTGTTTCACAAAGGCAGCACCTTCTACTCGGTTATTTAAGACCCTGAGTGTTGGTCCGGCCAGGCCGGCACGACAAACCGCGCTTACCAATGAGCTAACCCGGTGGTTGTACGGTGTTGCAATTGGATGTTTTGCTGCGCTTTGAAAAATAGCAGCAAAATTATGCTCACAAGGTGATTTTATGTAGAGCCATTTCATTGGCTCTTACACAATACGTGTTGTGTAATAACTGTTGATTGGTACAAGTTTAGTATTTAAATGAGTGTTTACTTGGAATTGACAATCTAGGCAAAGCTGCTGCTGCTGCACTACTAGCGTTAATTTTAAATCGATCATGGTAATTTACCTTTCTCTAGTTTCATTGTTCTTGCTCTTTCGTTATTTATAGTTTACTGTAGCTATAGCATGATATCACATAACAAATTATAAAACAACGGTTATAGGTGAACTTGCACAGGTGTGGAGAATACGTTTCCGGGTTTTTCCTACTAAGATGGGTTTTTGTCCCGGTTTTTCGTATCCGCAATTCACCACTTCTTTCGGCTAATTGGCCTCACTTGCAATTTGGAAATTAATTCATAGTGATAGTTATATTTTAAAGGAGTAAAGCACATATCACAATAAAGATTGCTGGACTCAATACCCCTTGCAGCAGCCAGCCAATCCTATATATGTTGTTTTATGATTCCTTACTGTTAGGATACAATTTAAATGTGAAAAACCTTTTTGATACTAAGATATAACACGAGAGCATGAGCAGGAGAGTGGGGCCATCCTGTACCGCTCGAAACGAGCCACAGCATTGGATTACCCAACAATACAAAACACCCTAACCTTTAGTACGTGCAGTACGAAAACAATAGAGCTACAGTATAATGGTGCAATCAGAATACAGATCTCGAGCGGTACAGGATTACTGGGAGAGTGATACGCGCGTGATGTTTCATGCAACCATAGTTAATAGAGTGGAATGGTTATGAAACCCGGCAAACTTCAAAGGGGCTAACAAAGGCGCTGCGATTTATGTTGGAAGGGGGCAAGACAAAAGATTGTGCAGGGTCATAGTTCATTAGCGTCCCCTGAAGAACTGAACTCACACGTTTCTATTGGCTGATTGATTAACACATTGGAATTTCTATTGTGTTTTGTGCAGGGTCACGGTTGAAAAAAGCTAACAAAGACATATAACAAAGAAGGTCGCTGGGTTTCATAACCATTCCACTCTATTAACTATGATGCAACCAAGCAGATTCTAAAACGACTGAATATGTTTTATTCATGCCGCGGCCATCTTGACTCGGAACAATACATTTTGCGTACACAGCCTCGCGTTGAAGGGTGTCAGGACGAGTCTGTTTACGCCGCGTGAATAATATGTATTGCATCACAGCGTGTCAGTTTTTGCCAAAGTCTCACATTGACGTGCTAGGAACTATGATTTACTTTCGCTTCCCACGGGATTTATCTTATTGGACAATTAGACAATAGTACTCTGGACAGAACAATTGATGCATGACATTTTACGATTTTACACAAAAACTATAAACTTATTTTTCGGCATTTATTTTTTATTAAAAACCTTATTAAATTTATTGTCGAAAACAATGTCACGGTTTTTGTTTTCCAGCCTTTCTAAATATGAAAACTCGAATGACGTAAAACCTAAAATCACGCGATTTCTACGAAAATCAACATGGCCTCAATTCGAATTGACGTTCGTTGCGAAACAGGGAAATCATGTCACTTTTTTAGCTATGCATGGTTTGAATCTGGGAAATAAACCTCAGTAAGTAAAAGTTAAGCTACTCATAGTTTCTGTGGCAAAGAAAAACTTGTGATTCCTCATTTTCACGCCATCTGAGGACTCTTTTCGCCATTCGATCCTTGGCCCAGCGACACAGAAGATGGCAGCCGGTGGCTCATGCCTCGTACCAACCATGGAATGCATTAGTGTTAAAACCTCAGCCTTCCAAGAACATCAGATACGGCTTGCTGTGCTTCTTTGGCCCACATTCGTCAAATGACTGATTGGGAGCTCTCCAGGACTTCACATTCGCCTGGATTATAGCTTGCATGGAATAGCTCTGTCGGGTTAGCCTCGTGGCCCTTTGGAGGTAGCATGACTACCTGCACTTCAGCCTGGCGAAAGCGCTCGTGGATTTCCGGATTGTAATGTTGCTTGGATGGGTTAATCCCAGCTCTACCAAGACGATCCCAAATAAAATAGCTATGGGGTGGAATAGTCACTGGCAGTGGAGGACCTCCAAGATTTGTTGCATGCACTGGCGATTCGATGTTATCGAGCACAAAATGTTTGACCTCACTGTCATTGGCGTTGTTCTCAGAAAGCCATACTTTGCAGTATCCACGAGGGCCAATTGCAGAGTGAAGTGTGAACTTATGAGGTCGGTATGGTGTTCTGCCATACAGTTGTTCTCATTTTCTACAGCGACCCTTTCTGGGAAGGACGCCAATCAAGATTGGACATTCATCGGCGAAATAGAATTCGCCAGGAGTACATTTTCCCTCCTCGATCGCGCGGTTCAAGCCTTCTAGATACCTTCACTACAAGACTTATTGGGGACTTTAAAAGTGAACTCATCTTCTGTTCTATGGTATAACTGGCGACGAACAGTTCGGCTACTAATGTCAATCCCGGTTCTATGTAGTAGACGGCAAGCGATTGTTTCTGTGTTTGCGTAAGGGTCTCGTTCAGCCAAGCGCTTGAGTGTTTTCTCCTCGGATGAGCATTTCTTTACCTTTCTTTGACTCCCACCAGATCTTTTTAGTGGAGTAACATCTCCTGTACTTCGTTTCACACCTCTCCACCGATTGGCGGCATTTCTATCTAAAACTCCGGCGTCCCCCAGTGCAGTTTGCACTTCAACTCCAGAATCGATTCTCTTTAACACGGCCCGTCTCAATCTCGGAGAGAATGGTTTGCTTCTACTTTCTTGGACACGATTGTATTTCTTTTTCCGTCCGAGGGATTATTTAAATCCCCCTTTTTGAAAGGCATATAAATTTTAAACTTGAGTCAGTGTAATCGACAGTGTATAGATTTAAACGCTAGAAAGTTGTCATGTACCTTTAAAAATGTATCGAAATGAGTTGTTGTAAACAAAGCCCAAATTTTTTTTTTTTTCAAAATGTTGACAATTTTGGCGCGAAAATGCTGGAGCGCGCGCGCGTGCTTTCCCGCCTTTTTTTAGACTGTAAAATAGAATTTGACTATCAACATTTTTTTCCATGTATAGAAATTCTTACTTTATTATTGGTATGATTTTCAACTTCTTGGGATTAATTTTGTTGCTGTTATAGGAGAATATGTCATGCATCAATTGTTTTGTCCAGAGTACTATAGTACGGTACGATAGCTAATTACAACATAGAGCATAGTACGATTGCTAAATACGCGATAGAGTGAAAGTAAATTGTCAGCACGTGCATATATGTAGTCAAGCCGAGGCTCTAGCAAGGACGGCCAGATTCGAGGCGGCCTTCACCTCCTCGGAACCTGGAATAGTACTGGCTATCCAAACAATAGCCAATAGCCAATAGCCATTAGCCAATAGCCAATAGCCAATAGCCAATAGCCACGAAATTCTTTGTCAGTGCAACCCAAATGGGGTCCAATTAAATGCAAGGTTTTGAGAGGTGAAGGGCTCCTGACAGATTCAGTGAGCAATTAAATATATCTTGGCAAAGGTCTATGCAAGTCAAGTGACCGAAGTTACCTGTCCTCCGGCAGCACACGCGGCTATCAGTGCGAACTTGCCGCCTTCAGCTTCTAATCTATTGGCTGCTGTGGTAACGAGACGAACGCCTGTTGCGCCAAATGGGTGGCCAATAGACAGCGAACCGCCCCACGAGTTAAACTTCTCCATTGGAGGTGTACCCACCTACAGTAGTGAAATAATTCGAAAACTGATCAGTACCGTTCCTCGCAATCTGAAAAATGGAAACCGCGAACAGACGGTATTTCAACCAAGAAGTTTTAGCACGAGTCCAACTTGTGATGTCATAAAGTGTAAACAAGAGAGAATAAGTAAGAGAGGTAATCTTGTAGTGCGCGGTGTGCGATAATAATGTCTAATAAAATCTATTTTTAGTAACCGGAAGTCATGACTGGAAACTATTTTCCCGCCATGAGATTGTCGCGCACCCGCGCACCTTCTCAGCTGCTTCCGGTTACTTAAAATATATTTTTTTGTTTCTTAGAGCGGTTTTCGATTGAGTGCCGTAAAAATGACAGGGCCAATCACAGGAGCAAGTAAAAACTCTTTTTGAAACTTTTATAGCTATGAGTTTTGAGTACTTCTGTGAAGAAAATTTTCGTTTATAGTGTATACTTTATGTTCTACGTTTGTTTGAAGTCGTGTGAACCTTTCCTGACCCATGACCGCGTAAAAGCCTGGGTCGATTCCTGTATATACGTCATCTTGACGTCATATAATTAATTCGGCTTTGTAATCATTTGAAGAAATACTTTAAATGTTGACGAAAATGACTTTTTTTCTTTACTAACAACTCACAAACTGTATATTTTCTATGCATCGATGTTGTTGTGATAGGAAGGCGCCATGGAGAATAATGCATTAATGAGGTGACGTCTACGCAGGTATCGACCCAGGCTTTTACTTACGCAGTCATGGGTCAGGAAAGATCAAATTTATACGATTTCAAACAAGCGTAGAACATTGAGTATTCTCTGTAAACCAAAACTTTCTTCACAGAAGTATTCAAAACATTTCGAAGGTTCATAGCTATAAAAATTACAAGAAGGGTTATAGGTACTTTAAAGTGCATATAAGCCCTAGCCAGTTATCTTTGATATCGATTGTACATCAAGTGGATAGTCCAACGGTATAGTATTTCTTGATTTGGGTGTTGCGTCCACGAGATATAAAGGTCATATTTCCAATATGCTAATGATGTAATAATGCTGGATTTCTTTGTGCTTGTGAATTAAGCTATTTTCTAATTCAATTTTGTTGTTGTAAAACCACTTTGTTAAGCTTCAAATATAACTTAGAATTTAAAAATATATCATTTGTCTCTACCAGCATGCTTTTGTATAATAAGTGATGTCGGTGATGACATCACATCATTAGCATATTCGAAATATAAACCTTTATATCTCGTAGACGCAACACCCAAATCAAGAAATATTCTACCGATGGACTTCATGTACAATCGATATCAAAGATAACTGGCTCGGGCTGATATGCACTTTAACCAACCACGAGGAAAAGTAAATGCAATCGTGGTAACTCTTGCTAAAATGAAAATTGATTGTATGACGGACCAAAATAATGTTGGGTTTTAGTTCAGAACAAAACATTTTTCACAGCCAATAGCAAAGCTAAGCAAACGCATAACCATGGCAACACTTATTACTTTCGACACTCAACCGAAACCGCTTGAAAACGTAAAATGACTGAACTTAAAATTTGTCGATTTTGGTAAGAGCATGCAATAGAATAAAAATCGCAAGAAAAAAATTAACGCTGGCCTTGCTCGGTCCATTTGGATAAAAACGTTGTCCCCGGTCTTCAAAACGGCCCTCTTGTGCCTGCCGTATTCTAGCCTGCGTACAGCAACCCCTACTTGAGGGAGAACGGCGATTTCATCGTTTCCGTTTCTCCCTACATGGGGAGAAATCGCCGTTCTCCCTCAAGTAGGGGATGCTGTACGCAGGCTAGCCGTATTCAAGATCTCGGACAAGTTTTTTTTTCTCTATAATATATACAGGCCAGTAGCTAGCTAGAGGCAAATGAGGCAGTTGCCTCGGTTAGAATTTAGCCCACCTCCTCCTGTATTCGTTGTGTCACTTTGTGAGACTTCGCATTAAAAATAAATAAAATATTTATTAAACTGAAAACGATGCAGTTTACTGTATTTTTTAATATGACTTCCTTTAATTATAACCGAAACGCGGAATTCAGAGCTTTTAGGCCAGCGTGATAACAGTAAACCTAATACTGCATAGAAAAATGCCTCGGTTAAAAATTTGGTCTCAGGTACGTTGTGTAACATTTGAGTGATAAAAGGAAGAAAGGCTAAAATATTACAGCCTGGTTTTCATATGTCGGGGAAATACCAGATGGTTGGGGATTTTAATGTTTCTCGACCGTCCCAGATGTTCCCGAAATGGTAGAACTGTCGGCAAATATTGGCGAGAATAAGTACAAGATGCAGTAAATATGTGCGCCAAATTGATTTCGAGGGGGTCCGAGTCTGGCCCGAGCAAAACACGTCGCCGACTGTCCCAGACAGTCGAGATTTTTGTTTTCATTTATCGGGAATGATCGCAGACCATCGCAGAAATCTGAGACGCGTCGGCAAAATAAACTCGTTCCCGATTTTGTTCACGATCGTCCTAGTCGATCGGGGACAGTTACGTGTTTTCATAAGTCGGGAACATCTGAGAACGGTCGGGAAACATCGGCTGTCCTGGATTCAGTTCTCGACATAGAAAACCTGGCTTAACTCTTACCTTTGAACTTCTACCCATGTAATTCTGTGCAAACCAGTCTGAGTCCATGGCTTTCAAGTTGGCAAGAATCTGACCCTGTTATCAGAGAATAATAATAAGTAAATTTCGTAACTATGTTAGACTGCGACTGAAATTTTGGTAACATTTCCTCAAAGGCAATGAACTTAAAGGTAGCCTGCTAGCAGCTCTTCTTGGTGGTTTTTTCGCTCATTTGTTTTTGAATGGGCTTCATGTGGCGCGCAGTAGACTACGCCGCAGTTAAGAGCCGCTAGCCGATAGCCTGCGTCGCATCTGAACTGAACCCTGGTTGCGACTCAGGCTACTAGCCGGCTAATTAATGGGAACCTCCACTAAAAAAACAATATTTGCTCTCAAATGATTCTTATGGCTGCTCAAATCATAGTTAATAGAGTGGAATGGTTATGAAACCCGGCAAACTTCAAAGGGGCTACCAACTGCGCTGCGATTTATGTTGGAAGGGGGCAAGACAAAAGATTGTGCAGGGTCATAGTTCATTAGCGTCCCCTGAACGACTGAACTCACACGTTTCTATTGGCTGATTGATTAACACATTGGAATTTCTATTGTGTTTTGTGCAGGGTAGTGGTTGAAAAAAGCTAACAAAGACATAACAAAGAAGGTCGCTGGGTTTCACAACCATTCCACTCTATTAACTATGCCCAAATCCACTGTTGTATTGATCTCTTGTAAATTATACATTTGATGTCACTTGTGGACCGATCAGTTCAGATCAGTTTCCTGTCTACACTGTGTAACAAACGCGTCAACCGTGTGACGTCATAAGATCCAAGATGGCGTCGCGCTGGAAATTGAAATGAGTTTTATGAACAGGAAAATTGGTCCATATAAACAATACCTAGTGTACAATTTAGAGAAGACAAACACAGCAATAGATACAGGCAGCCAGAAGGAACAATGGAGGTTTCCTTTTCAAACATTCGATCAATAAGATCATTCTGATCAATAAGATTCTCTGATTCTGATTCCCTGCTAGCAGGTCTCTCTCGGTCTCTCTGTCTTGGTAAAACGGAAAGTGAAGCAGAGGTCACTCTGTCCTGGTAAAACGGAAAGTGAAGCAGAGGTCTCTCTGTCTTGGTAAAACGGAAAGTGAAGCAGAGGTCTCTCATTGCCTATTACATTTACCATTTTCTATGATTTTCTTCCGTCACTATTATGTAGTCCGCTATTCTTTTTGCCTTAATTGTTTAAGAGTCCCACCTAATATATTTCATTATTGTTATTTGAATTATTTTGCTTGTTATTTATTTTCTTGAGTGGCATGTAGCTTGCCAGACCGCTTTTTAACATCCTGTAGTGTTTCACTAAAAGGGTTAATAAATATGAATGAACACTTACGGCAAAGGCCTCGTGGTACTCGAACACATCAATGTCACTCATCTTGAGGCCCATCTTCTCCAGCACCTTGGGCGTGGCATATGCAGGTCTAACAATCAAATTGATTTTACTCAGTTTATAGAGCAGGGAAGCCATTTATGAGTTACTTGTGATTACTCGCTCCTATGATTGGCTGGCCGTGGGTAATTTGCGTTTGGTTTTACTACACTCAACTGAAAACCACTCTATCTACTGTGATTGTGATTGAATGCGGGAGCACATTAAATATTACATAACAACTTTAGTTTCTTTTGAAGTCCTTCAGTATAGAGCGGTTTTCAATTGAGTGTCGAAAACAACAAGTGATTGCTTTGGTTTTGTGTTTGCTTAGCTTTTCTATAGGCTGTGAGAAATGTTTTCCAGTTATCAGCCAATCAAGTTCTAAACTAAAACCAAACGCAATCAGGTTTTGTTTTAGCGACAGCATTGACGACTGCGTTTATTTGCCTCGTGGTTGGTTCAAGTAAAGCCAATCGTGAATTACTTCAGTTCGTGATTGGCTCAATGTGTTTTCACTTGCTCCTGTGATTGGCCATGGCTCAATGTGTTTTCACTTGCTCCTGTGATTGGCTCAATGTGTTTTCACTTGCTCCTGTGATTGGTTCAATGTGTTTTCACTTGCTCCTGTGATTGGCTCAATGTGTTTTCACTTGCTCCTGTGATTGGCTCAATGTGTTTTCACTTTCTCCTGTGATTGGCTCAATGTGTTTTCACTTGCTCCTGTGATTGGCTCATTGTGTTTTCACTTGCTCCTGTGATTGGCTATGTAATTACTTTGGTTTTGGTTTTACTACACTTAACTGAAAACCGCTCCAAACACATTCTTTTGGGTCTTTTCTGACTATTCCTATTCCGGTGTAGGAATAACAGAATAAGCGGGATACTAATTCCCAAAAGAACAGATATTCAAAAAACGGTATGATCTTGACGGAGGTGACCTGATCGAGAACGAACGGTAAATCCACCGTACTGAAAGAATATGGCGGCTCTACATGTGACCACATTTCCTTGCGAACCTAACGCAGACCAAATAACATGTAGAAATCATCCACTCTCTTAAACGGACAGTGCCGTGAGAAGATCATTTGACTTGAACATCTCTACCGCGAGATAAACAGGGTTTTCGCGCGCAAAGAATTGTGGGTAAAAGTACAAGCCGCAATCTTTTTCTGTACAGTGAATTAGAAGGACGCACTCCCTCCCCCACACACACAAATAACAGACAAACAAACAAACAAAAAAACAAAACAAACAAAAACAGCAACGCCTCTTCCAAGTAAACCGCTGTTCTGTTTCTTACAGGCTATAGTTACTAAACAGTAAATAAAACATTACAAGCAGAGGAAGGTTTCGTATAGTTCTGTATTTTCTACTGGTGTTTACTAACCCGAGTAACAGCTGATCCTTAGGGTCTTGTGATACATACACATAGTCTCTGTAAGAAAATAAAAACTGGTAGCCTGAGATATTTCTAACAGGGGCCTGGATTCTATCAGGAAATATGGGATCTGCAAAGTTCCGCAGATCGTAGTAGCAAAATAACTTTCTGGGATACATGCAATGTCAGAACCGGGGGGGGGGGGGGGGGGGGGAGCCTCCCCGTGTATCCCCCGGGATGTGAACAATTTGCACGGGAAAATCGTGGTGTCCGTAAGTGGCTGATCGACCACTTACCGATCACTTTCCGATCACTTTCCGACCACTTACCGACCATCGACGTTTTGGATCCACAAATACCGTAATAAACCATTTATAATGAATTCAAAGTAATAATGCATCCTAAGTACTTTGCAAAGTTTTAACCCATCGTTATTCTTCACAACGTTGCTTGAATATTAATATCGAGTCTGTTTATTTAGCTTTGCATCGTTCACAGTGTCGGTAGCCGCCACCAGAATTGTTCAAATAACAAAGCCGTGGCGGCGATGTTGGTGGAACTAACAAGAGAAGCTAACGAGGAATATTTTATTAACGACCACCAACACGGCGGCGATTACGTAACGTGCAAGTCAGCAATGGCGCCGGAAACTTTTTCCTATAAATTATAAATGCATTGTAAATCAGACTTTCTTCAAGAAAAACTGAGTATCTATCGTTGTTACGATCGCTTAATATGATTGGATATCGTCAAAGTTCAGCTCTGCATGTAATGTACCAATGCAAGCAACATCTTAAAGAATATTATAGGCCAGTTGGACGGTCTTTATCGTCAGCTCCCCAAATTTCACTCACATAGAGTAAGAAAGTAGAGGTAGATGATTAGGGAAATGTCACCTACATTTATAAAGACAAAGTGTTGGGAGACCAGGCCAGCAGCTCTGGCGTCCTTGCCGAAGGACGTGGCCGGGATTCAAAACCCACAATTTTTTGAAATTGTACAGTAGCATATGTTCTAACCTGAGGTAAGCCTTTGGCTTAAGACCCATGCTGAGCGCCTTGTCTTCACTCATAACCAGACACGCTGATGCACCATCAGTCTGTCAAACAATAAATAACAATATTAACCAAACGAATATTTCAACTTCATGTACAAAATCCAAGCACGTGATTGCAGGTTAATGACTGCTTTATTGGTGACCACATCAGTTAAAATAGTAAAAGGGTTAGACTTCATGTTTGCATTTTATTGACAAATACAGGCACTTGCTGACTGTATGATGAACTCAACATTTCTTCATACTGTATTCAGCCTTCAGCCTCATGCAGTATTCATATTTTTCATTCATCGTACAGTCAGTGCATGCTTGTATTTGTCAATAAAAGACACATGCCAGTCTCTATCCTTAAACAGTGATAAGAAAAATGCAAGAGTAGATAAGTTTAACAACAATAATAATAAGAATTCATAACTAAAGGATTCTTTCTAAGAAAGCCACTTAGAATAGCAGGCCTTGAAATAAAGTAAAAAATCCTAAGGCCAGTTTCAAACGTCAAACTTTTCATGGGGCAAACCTAATGAAATCAAAAGAAGACACCTAATTATCTTTTGTTTAAATTGCATTCGGTGCATGAAAAGTTCTGGGAGGGGGTACTCCAATACATACGCTGTGCAGGTATGTGCCGCCCCAAAGGATATGGTTTTTGAGATGTTTTAAAGTCTGAAATAAGGCCATAAATTTCGCATTTTCAGTCTGGAATAGGGCCATGATCTTGACAGGGAAGTATGAGACCACACATTTTCATATATTTCTCTAATTATAAAATAGAGTACAGGTCTGAAAAAGGGAAAATCTTTTATTTTGGTCTGAAATCCCACCCAAAATTTCTGTGAGTACTCCCCCCGGAAATGTTCCATGTTTGAAACGGGCCTAAAGTCTCCAATTTCAAGCCCTAAATAGGCAGACTTAAATAGACCTAGTCAGCTTGCCTGTTTGTTGCCCCATTTCAGACCACGTTCTCCAGACGATTCAGCGCTTTGTTTTCCAATTTTATAGAAATTGGTACATTTCTTCTTGGGATACAGAAAAACAAAAAAGCATTATTCAAGGGAAAAGTCAGGTGGTCTGAAATCGGACAACAAACAAACAAGCAAGCTGACTAGGTCTACTCGCTTGTTGCAGTTAACAATAGGGCACTGTATTATTAACTGAGTATATATATGTGCTGGAATGCTGCATCAGCAATATATTATTAACCTGAGAGAAATTCTAGTGAGCATATGCTCCATTCTTCTGCTCAGTCGATGGGACCACTTCCACCTGGACATTCACTACTGGTAATTGTTGATTATTATAACATGTATCAGCTTACCAGAAATGAAGAGTTGGCAGCAGTAATTGTTCCAAATGGTTTGATGAAGGCTGGTTTTAGCTTGGCCATCTGTTCAGGGGTGGACACTCGAATACCATTATCAGCAGACACTACTTCTGTCTTGCCTGGAATTTGGTATGCTAACACATCTGATAGTTTACCTGCCTATAAGACATAGTAACAATGTAAAATATGACTAGATTAATAATACTTTATTGACAGCTTGTTTAAAAGAACAAAATGCCATTATATGCAGAATACTAATAAAAAATAAAGAAGTAATATCTGTAAGGATACATGCAAACATACCAGTACATGTAAAGTAGCTCTTTAGAGGCTATGCCATCTAGCAGTTTCGGAAATTCAATAAGTATACTTAAATCTTAGGAAACCTCAAAATGAAGGTTTCGTTTTGTAGAAAAATGCTAGAGAGATGAAAAGCAGTAGTAGAGGAAGAAGGGTGGGTAAAACTTTGAAGGATGGAAAAGGATTTCAAAACTTGCAATTTGACTTTGTGAGGACCATGAAATATTGTTGATTATGAGCCCAAAAGTTCACAAAAACATATTTTCAACCTTTTAATACTTTGATGCATTATTTGCAAGCTAAACAATTTGCATTTACAGTGCAATGCACAAATATATGACCACTTTTAATGTATTTGCATACTTTCATGCATGTGCCACATGAGATTATCCAATCACACGCAAAAGCGGCTCATTCAATAAACAAAGGAAACCATAAATGACGATCCGCTTGTATGTGATTGGATAATCTTGCATGTGGTACATTCATAAAAGTATGCAAATACATTAAAAGTGTTCACACATTTGCATGTCACGCTGTAAACCAAAAATTCATATTTTAAGGGCAAAAGCTATTGCAAATGTGCACACAAATAAACAGACAACAAAGTAGAAAGTGACAGTGTGAAAGAGATGGAAGGTGAGAATAAAGGAAAGGAAAATGGTAGATTTGTACATACCTGTGTTGCCTGATGTGCTAGAGTGTGTGACCTTATAGCAAACTCATCCTACATAGGAACACAAGCATATTCAGTAAGCACCAAACAGAAAATCCACAGGGGTGGTGGTGGGGGTGTCCAACCCAAAATCTCCTTTGCAGGGGAGGGGGTATAGATTTTTGATTGAGTATTGGCAGTGATTTGGTGATTGCTTTGGTTTAAATTTGCATTCGCTTAGCTTTTCAGCTTTCCTGTTAAAAATGTTTAATTGTAATTATCAGCTAATCAATTATTAGTTCTAAACTATTAAACCATACATTGTTTTGCTCCATCATACAATCAATTTTGGTTTTAGTGAGAGTTATCCGCAATAGTCCAATTTCATATTCTAAAATTACTGCTGAATGCGATGACTACAGATGTATTTATACAGAGTTCGCCTCGTTCTTATGTTAAACATTTTATAAATACCAGCAAGAAGGTGTTTGACATAAGAACAAGGCTAACCCTGTATAGAGCGGATTTCAAATGAGTGTCGAAAGTAATTTGGTTTTGCGTTTACTTAGCTTTTCTATTGGCCGAGAAAATGGCATGTTATTAATCGACCAATGAAATTGCAAAGTAAAACCAATCATGTTTTGGTCTTGGTTTTGCTTTGGCTCGTGATTGGTTCAGGCGAAACCCATTCACGAACTTTTCCAGCCTTCAGTTGGCTTTTTTGTATTTACTTGCTCCTGTGATTGGCTGGCTGTGAGTAATTTGCGTTTGGTTTTACGACACTCATGTGAAAACCGCTCTAAATGCATCTGTGTCATCGCATTCAGCAGTAATTTTAGAATACGAAACTGGCCCATTGCATTTACTTTTCCTCATGACTGCTTAAGTAAAACCAATCACGAGCTACTTCAGCTTGTGATTGACTCATTGTGTTCTTACTTGCTCCTGTGATTGGCTATGTAATTACTTTGGTTTTGGTTTTGTGACACTCAATTGAAAACTGCAATAATACTGACGTGAGTAAATCTACCAGACTTAATATATTATAGCAACACAGTCACTCAATAACACAGCAATACCTATACCTGTTCTTGTCGATTGATATGGAAAGCAGATGCTAATCTGAAATTAAAGCCCGATAGGATGTCAGTGTTCTGTGTTTGTTGATCACCTATGCATGCATGCATATAATTATTTTTCTTATTATTTACTCTATAAATTGACATAATATTATTTATTAGTATATACCACACAAGTGAATATCACTTTTCACGTGCTCTCAAACAGTGAATATGATTTCTTATTCACCTCCGATCAAAGCAGCGATCATCTCGCGCGAGTATTTGCCCATTTGACAGAAAATAAAATAACTATTTGGTGCTGGCTATTCACCTGGAGTGAGGTATATACTAAAGCGGCTCGGTAAATATCCACCACTATTCACCTCCACTTCGGTGAATAATTGTTAAGTATTAATTAATTAAGGGTGAACTAATCCTTGTATTCATTTCAATTGGTAGTGGTCAACTCGAAACTGCCTGTACATGTGCTACTTTGACCACTCCACACAATTCTTGTATTTTAACCACTTCATTCAACTTCCTGAATTACTTATTCTATATAATAATCATATTTGTTTTTAATGTCCACTTCTTCAGTAAAAAGTGTGAAATAAAAGAAATCCGAATCTGAAATCTGCATGGTTCATTGCTATCTAATAATAATAATAATATATTTAATAATAATATTTTTTTAAATAACAACAATAATAATAGAGCTATGTTATGTTACGTGTCTGATCATTTCATAAAAATTACATAACTAGATTTTAAACATGGCAGACAGCAGGTCTGATTGCCTTCTGTCTCATTCCATTTGAGGTTTTTGCAAAAAGCGCCAAATTACAGCCCTTACTGTCCTACTAAATTATTGTTCTCACCCTAGCTAGGACAGTTGACAGAAATATAGTATAAAATTCCAACAAAATCCCTGATGTTAGTGTTTACCCTACAGTCTGCTAAAAAGACATGCTTATATAATGCATGCATGACTGCAATTTATTGGTTGTGATTATTTTTGTAAGTGATTTTGAAGTCAGAGCAGACTTTGATGAGTCTGTGAGTTTCAACAATGATTGACTTACAGCATATAGCTACCATGCTGCATCTACTGACATGACATTGAATGGCTTTCCCAGTGTTATAGTATATAGTTACCATATAGCTGCAAGTCTTGCCATATTCTTTCCCACTACAAACTCTGCTCTACGTATAGTGACTGTTCTTGGATCAGTCATGGTTTCTGGACAACTATCCACCCACCCCTCTCCCTTGGGTAAAATTATAGTGTAATTAATGATTCATCGCTGCATTTAGGTTGAAACAAAGGGAGTGGGTGGGGTTTCCCAGAAACCGTGATTGATCTGTTGTTTACCTGTCTGCACTGTGCCCCATTACCTCATTGGTGGAAAACTCTGCCACTGCTGGTAGCTAAAAAAGCAGTAAAAACCTCTCTAAATCTCTTAAATAAAGCCAAGAAGAAACCATTTCTCTTCTAATAAGGTGTACAGGGGGAGGGGGGTCTCAGCATGGTTCACGAAGAATACAAATAATGAATCACAGATCACAAATAGAAAAAAAAAGAATTTCTCGAATCACGAAAATATGTAAGTAATGTATCATCAAATTTTCGTTTTAAGCGCGAATAAGATTGTAGATAAGCCTCAGGGAGTTTCAAAATACAAAGTGGTAACAAGAAAACAGTTTTTCTAAATCAGTTTCGGAATATTTGGAGGTCTCAGAAAAAGATCATGTGAAATAGCCTGGAAGTAAAATCACGAATATTGGGATGTTTATTTGGCTTCTTCACGCGTCACGCAAAATCCATTGAGCACGGATCACAAAGAATAATTTTTTAAACCACACATTACGGAAAATAAAAACATCCAATCACGCATCATGAGAAACCCCCTGTATGCCCCTCAATGATGACTGACTATATTTAGCAACACTGAAAATTTACAGTAGTCCATCATTGCATTCTCATAATATTGCATTAGATATATCTATATACACTGTACATTATTGGCAAAATTCAAGTTAAAAGCACACTTAACAAGGGAGTTTCTGTTAGCAACTAAAATGGCTTGATGTACCTCAGGAGCAAGGAAACTTGGTCTGAGGCGAGATAGTAGGCTCAGTCTGGCACCCAATGTCTTTGCCTGCGCATATCAATAGAAATATCACATTGATTAGGAAAGCAAATTAATATTACTGGTATCTCCATATCTCATGTTATGTCTTATGAAGTGTTTCCCTTAATTGAGTACCAGGGCCGGGTTGTTCGAAGCAAGGTTAACTTTAACCCTAGGTTAGCGCTAAATCTGTAATTGTAATCTGTACAGTTTAACCCAGGGTTAGCGATTTTACCCTGGGTTAGCGCTTAACCTTGCTTCAAACAACCGGGCCCAGCACTACATAATGTACTGTCTGTATTTCTCTCCAAGATGTAATGCCATTCACCCAAATATTTTGATTGAAAAAATGAAAGAGATTAAACAAAAACATTGCATTTTAACATATGAAGAACACTGTTATGAATCTTCAGGGCTACCGAATGGTAAATTCAGGCATTGGCAAGCAGGCCAGCATCTTGCTTTTAGGTTGAGCAGGAGCAATTTTATTTTATCACAGCTGCAAACAATGTTATATACAAAAAAACAAGCAAATGAGCACCTTGGGAAAAGCAAGAGCAATTCGAGCACACACAATCTCTTTTGCGAGCATGCATACACTGTATGAGCAAAGGCCTAACACAATGAGCACTTCCAAATTTTGACTGACCATTCGGTAGCCCTATCTTTGTAATAACCTACTGTCAAAGAATGCACAGTTACTGTAGTTGGTGTAAATCAAGGGTCACAAGTATGAACATAAGTTAAAACTTGTTAGTTATGCCAATTGGCAGTAATGCCTTACAAATAACTGATTTAGTTTTCACACTTTTGTTTGCATCTTTTGTATTAAAATATTACCACTAAAGCCCTAGGTCAGAGTCACTACAGTAACTGTGATTCATGACTTTGTACCTTGTTCAGTGACAGAAGTGTCTTTCTGAGAGGTCGACTGAATCTGATAGGCACATCAGACATAAACTCTACACCTCCAGCCACCACAGAATCAATCTGGCCAGATGCAATCAAGCTCACTCCTGGGATACAAAATGTATTGAAAGTGCTATTTTAGTCATTTGACTTGAAATAACCATCAAACTAGCTAGGGGATAACGGTCGTATTTGGCAAAACATTTCCATCTTGTGTGTGCATGCTCCCTGGTTTAACCATAGTTAATAGAGTGGAATGGTTATGAAACCCAGCGACCTTCTTTGTTATATGTCTTTGTTAGCTTTTTTTAACCGTGACCCTGCACAAAACACAATAGAAATTCCAATGTGTTAATCAATCAGCCAATAGAAACGTGTGAGTTCAGTCGTTTAGGGGACGCTAATGAACTATGACCCTGCACAATCTTTTGTCTTGCCCCCTTCCAACATAAATCTCAGCGCCTTTGGTAGCCCCTTTGAAGTTTGCCGGGTTTCATAACCATTCCACTCTATTAACTATGGTTTAACCCTATTTAAGAGTTACTGTGTGTAGATAATTATATAAAAATCAACCTGCAGCAGTGGATTTGACCAAGTTTATCACCCAAAAGACTGAAGAAAACCCATGGAAGGAGGTTTTTGAAGGTCTACAGTCGAATGTTCTAATCTCAGAAAACACTTTAAGACCTTAACATTTCTAGTTAAAAACCAAACTTAGAGCAGTTTTCAATTCAGCGTTGAAAGTAATTTTGTGATTGCTTTGGTTTTGCATTTGCTTAGCTTTTCTATTGGCTGTGAAAAATGTTTTGTAATTTAATCAGCAATCAAGCACTAAACTAAAAGCAATCGTTGTTTTGGTCCAATGGTTAACTACTTCCTGTAAACACTACTGTACATGTAGTTCCACATTGGCGAGGAAGTTATTTACAATAGTATAATCAACTTTTAGTTGGTCCATCATGTAATCAATTTATTTCATTTTAGCGAGCCAATCACAAATTACTTCATTTTGTTGCATTTTACTTGCTTCCATGATTGGCTCTGTAAATAGTGTGATGTCACAAATTTGCAAAGTTTAGAACTGAGCTGAAAATACAGCGATTTGTTAAAGAAAATTACGTATTAAGCTGCTCATATCTCAGTCGCATTTTAACCAATTTGCCTCATTTTTGGTGTGTAAAGTTATTTCACGCCGGTCTTTCAGACTCAATGTTCAAATGTTTTGTGACATCATCACTTTACCACTCTATTACTTAGGTTTTGGTTTTCCCACACTCAATTGAAAACCACTACAATAATTGAAGGGCTGTGTGCAAAAAGGGCATAAGTGACTCCTGATCACATTCTAAATTCTCCTTCAATTTCTTTGTTTCTAAGGGAGAATTTAGAATGTGATCAAGAGTCACTTACGCCCTTTTTGTACACAGCCCTTCAATTTATTAGTGGAGTAGCCAATGCCAACCGACCTGAGGAGATGGCCTGGTTGGATGAGATACATGCCATGGTGACTGTATGGCATGGAATCTTGTCAGAGAAGCCAGCACCAAGAGCAGCCTTTAAACAAACAGACATGATTACACAATGACGCACTGAATCACTAATTAACAATTAGACCCGCAGCCCGAATGGGCTACGAGCCAATAGCCCATGAGGCGCAGCCGAATGGGCTATTTAACTCGTAGCCCATGAGGGCGAGAGGTCTAATTGTTTTAGTATAAACTAACTAGTAGGACAGTAGAAAATAATAGATAGAAACAAATTGAAGTTGAAAACATGTTATTAATTCGTGAAAATGCATGCGGTTTTTCTCTACCATGGGCTATCACAAATAGACCTATAGTAGGGTAGCCAATCAGAATGCAGGATTTGTAATAGTCCACTAGTTGGTTTATACTAATACATATTATCAAACTCATTAATAATTCATGAAGAAGGAAAAGGAAATCAATGTGCGTTAAGTGATCTGTAAATCTGATACAGATTCATCCTGATTTACATAAACTTCTGCTTCAATTTTCTCGGCCAAAATATGTTGTACATGATTGTATCTCCAAAATAACTGAAAAACACAACATTACTATACATCTAGAGTAAGATGTTTGATAAGTCAGATACATAATTCATGTCTGAGCCTGATAAAGCATGACCAGTCATTCTGTATCTATTACTTGAAATCTCATTAATATTTACTTTGAAGTACTCAAAGAAAAACTCAAACAATTCAAGATGATGAGGGTTCAAGACATTATTTGGTAAATGAATAAAAATATTGACCACAGGAATTAAATTGCCTTTAGTTCAAAATAGAAAGAAATTTGAGATATCCAGAGATTGAGCCAGGTGCCATTCCCACTTTGAATACTCATTTCTCACTTGAAAAAATACAACAAGGATCCCTCTTTCAAATCACTCCAGAATGCTTCTGATTTTATCCCCCAGTTAACCAACAATATTTCCACAGAACCTTATCCATTTATGTGCAAGAAAAAGCAAGGTCTTCATCACAGAAATCATCACAAGTCCAAGTCCTTCTGCCATCCTGGATTTTAAGAAAGGGGTCTTGGACAAATGTTTGTTCAGTAGTTCATGATTGATTGCAGTCTTTCTGGTCTCTTTGTTCTGACAGCAGTTGTCACCTGGTAAAAACTCTGGAAAAATCACATTTTCAGCCTACATTTAGGTCTTCTGGTTACAATACTGCTGGTCCTAGCACTAGGGCTATCTTCATTGTATTGTAATCCCTCGAGACTGTTTTACATATCAACAACAATGCTGCTGGTCCTAGCACTTAAGGGCTATCTTCATTGTATTGTAATCCCTCAAGACTGTTTTACATATTGATAATAATGCCACTGGTCCTTATAGCACTTAAGGGCTATCTTCATTGTATTGTAATCCCTCAAGACTGTTTTACATATTGATAATAATGCCACTGGTCCTTATAGCACTTAAGGGCTATCTTCATTGTATTGTAATCCCTCAAGACTGTTTTACACATTGACAACACTGCTGCTTGTCCTCCCTCTTCTGGATCATTGGTAAAAGGGCCAATTTGCCCCTTGTTGCTCAATTTCTGGTTCAATCTCTGGATAGCCCATAGTAAAGTTAGGGAGATTCAACACTGAACAGACATTTTTACATCTGTATTTTGTGAATAGGATTTTTTGTTGTCATTAATTCCATAGATCTATACATATACATGTAAGCTGCCTACATGAATCTATTGATCAAACTTCAATTACCGGTACTATATTTAATTAAATATTGGAATGATCATGAAGTGATCACACACCTCTCTTGCAATATTGCTTGTCTTTACTTCCTGTATCACAGTCCCAATAATGATATAGTCAACAGAATCTGGTAAATAAAATATAACAATATTATTGTCATGAATTAAGGAAGTTGTGCATTGACATGAATCCCAACATGAACATTCCAGTCTTCCAAAATATTGGCTTGATTCTGATCATACCTGTACTAATTCCAGTTTTCTTCAGCAGTCCTCTGTAATGAAATTGAAAACCTAGATTTACAATGTAGAAATTGACTGTGTAACTGCTCAGACTGAGTGTACTTAAAAAAAGATCAGCCCAAACAAATGTAGTTGTAATTAGTTGATTCTTACAGTCAATTTCACACATTAACTTTTGACGATTGGGTTCTGAAGTTCCCAAGTTCATCAACAAACTTCGTAAATTCAATATGAAGTTTGACATCAATCAGGGAACTTTGAAACAAACTTCTGAACGTTGATGCCAGCAAAGTTTGATCTGTGGGAAAGTTCATTATTTTGATCTGTTCACTGGATGGTTCAGTAAGCTTGTTTTTTTCAGCTGGATAGAAAGTTGATTCAAAGACAAACTGGAGAGCACAGCAATTCAGCTAATTTAAAGAATGCCAATCAGGATTAATGCTTTGCGAGCCCATGTTTACATTTGAACAAAAGAAAACCGTTACAGTCACCATTTTCGTACAGTACAAAAATGGCGATTGTAATGGTTTTCTATTGTTCAAGCTTGCAAAGCATTAATCCTGATTGGCATTCTTTAACAGTAATTATCCAGTTAGCTGAAAGGTCAGTTGAAATTTGAAAAAGCAAGTTTACTACAGCTCAAATTAACTTTCCATGGTCCAAACTTTGCTGGCATCAAGATTCAGAAGTTTAATTGTTTCAAAGTTTGCTAATTGATGTCAAACTTTGTACTGAATTTACAACTTTCGTCAACGAACTTGGGAAGTTTGGAACCAATTTCAGAACCCAATCGTGAAAAGTTACATTAAATCAACTGTAAGGGCCTTTGAAGATTGAATCCTGAATTAAGCTGCAACATTCAAGATTATTGACAATGTTCTTCACATGAAATTTGATTTATAAACAAATTTTAATTCAAGATAACTGTAAGCACTAGACTCCCTGTAAGTATGTTGCATGTGGTACAAAAGTAGCTTAAACTTCATACATGTACATATGTGACCACACACAGGAAAACGTACCTTAACAAAAAAATGTAGGAAATGTCAAGTTTTCGACAAAAGATATAACTCTAGGATGATTGTAACGATTCACTCTTTTCACCTGGTGACCATCTTGGATTCAAAGTGAGGCCTTTGTTTTTGTTAGGTTAGCCCCACACTGAGGGATATCAGAACAAGTACAAAGGCTTGCCACCTTGTGAAAAGAGTGAAGATGTTACTGTACTTACTGCAAAGCTCCTCTTTGAAGATCATGTGGCATAAGGTCAGCATATCTGAGGGCAAAAAGAACAATTATTATTTGTTAATAAGGCAGTGGCTTTTAGAATTTGTAAGTATTTTATGCTATTTTTAGTAAGAAAATGGCAGAAATTAAAAAAATATTTTGACTGAATGAAAATATTTCAGTTATCTCAGACTTCTGTTTTGAAATTCTCTCAACATGTTCTTCCAGAAGCATGCAATCATCAAAAATTTAAATATTTAATATCTCAATGTCAAATTCAAACTTTGGCATCAACTTTGTGACATAATTTCTCTGCCAAACCATTAAAATCGAAAAACAAAAATGATAGGATTTGTTGGTACGAGGAGAGCTTTTATGTTGCAAAATTTGATGGCAATTGAATTAAAACTGAAGAAGTTATACACCAACCCTGGCAATTTGAGGGTATCATTTATGTGCCCATTGCATTCTATCACATAAGAGATCAGAGAAATTGCACTTCAGTTTTCTCATACATCCATTTGACACTTACTTGTTTATTTTTTGTTCACTTATTACAATCATGTACATGTAGCTCACCTTGTACCAGACAGCAAGAAAGGAGTTCTTACTCCATCCACAAGGACCACATTCCTTCCAGCACCACTAGACCTTGCTGCTGCTGAATGGTACAATTTATTGTTTTATTTTTGTTTAATTATATTAGTATAAGAGATAAGTAAGGGCATGTATGCAAAAACATTAGTTATACACTGAATAAAGCACCCTATACAAGTGAATTCAAAATATTCAATCTCCCTTAGAAATGAAGAAAATGATGAAGGACTCGGCAAAGGTAATCCAAATTCCTTGATAAATAGGAACAATGTAACTACATGTAGGGATATGTTTCAATGTGTCACTGTAATTTTTTATATGAAAATATAATTACTGGTAAGTTTTTATAAAATTTCTAAAACAATGCATCATTCTCATTCATACTATACCTTTTGCACCCCATAATACATACCTTTTGTAGATGATACCTTTCTCTTCTGTGCGAATGTGCTTCCACATCTCAATGTTACTGCAATTCATCAAAAAGTAAACATTATAATAATAATTATTATGAATTATTGCTATGTGCTGTGAGATTTCACAAACTTCTTACCAAAGTGTTCTTGATATTTGATTTCAGTTCTTGAATCTGAACATTTCTCCCAGCAAAGAATTATTGAATTTCATAACAATGCATAAAAATATTAAATGTCCAAGGCTAGAGTGAACAAGTTGCACTGTAAATATGTGGTTGGTATTAAAGTGGTTGGTAAGTGGTCAGCAAGTAGTCACCAAATGGTTGGTAAGTGGCTGGTAAGTGGTCGGTAAGTACAATGTAGTTGACAAATGGTTGGTAAGTGGCTGGTAAGTGGTCAGCAAGTAGTCGCCAAATGGTTGGTAAGTGGCTGGTAAGTGGTCAGCAAGTAGTCGCCAAATGGTTGGTAAGTGGCTGGTAAGTGGTCAGCAAGTAGTCGCCAAATGGTCGGTAAGTGGTCGGTAAGTAGTTGGCTGACTATTAATATATCTAGCATGTTTTCACAAAAGGAGCCCTAGAACCTAAAACCCCCTTTTGTGAAAACATGCTAGATCTTGTGTGCCTTTAAGCTTTAAAAGCCAGTAACTCGTGTTTTTGCCGTTTTCTGAAAAGGCAAATGACAGTTGAAGACTTTTCAGGCCTTTCTATCCCATAATTTACTTGACTTAGCTCCATCCCATAATTTCTTTATTTGAGACCTAGAGGTTATGCTTAGGTTAGAAAAAGGCCATTTTCTGGTATTGTTACTCAAAATACAGGAAACTTGCATCCATTAAACGCAATCTACATGAAGAGAACGTTGTATTGCCGTATAGTGCATCGAAATCCATTGAAAGCTCGAGAAATGGCGCCACTTTGAAGATATTAGGGTACACAAGTAAATTAATGCGTATTTGTTGTCTTTAAAAGCCAGTAACTCACTTTTCAACGTTTTCATCCCAAAAATGCACCTTTGTTCTCAGACCTAGTGGAAAATGTACATCTTTCACTAAGCAAATCGATGCGCCATACGTCAGGCAAAGTTCGTTTTTCGCGAAAATTTTTGAACTACTCCTCCCCACCCCACACCACCCTCATAAAATACCTACAGATCAATTATTGGAAAGAAAGGCCAGAAAAGTCGTAAACTGTCATTTGCCCTTTCAAGAAAGCGGCAAAAACACGAGTAACTGGCTTTTAAAGCTTAAAGGCACACAAGATCTAGCATGTTTTCACAAAAGGAGCCCTAGAACCTAAAACCCCCTTTTGTGAAAACATGCTAGATCTTGTGTGCCTTTAAGCTTTAAAAGCCAGTAACTCGTGTTTTTGCCGTTTTCTGAAAAGGCAAATGACAGTTGAAGACTTTTCAGGCCTTTCTATCCCATAATTTACTTGACTTAGCTCCATCCCATAATTTCTTTATTTGAGACCTAGAGGTTATGCTTAGGTTAGAAAAAGGCCATTTTCTGGTATTGTTACTCAAAATACAGGAAACTTGCATCCATTAAACGCAATCTACATGAAGAGAACGTTGTATTGCCGTATAGTGCATCGAAATCCATTGAAAGCTCGAGAAATGGCGCCACTTTGAAGATATTAGGGTACACAAGTAAATTAATGCGTATTTGTTGTCTTTAAAAGCCAGTAACTCACTTTTCAACGTTTTCATCCCAAAAATGCACCTTTGTTCTCAGACCTAGTGGAAAATGTACATCTTTCACTAAGCAAATCGATGCGCCATACGTCAGGCAAAGTTCGTTTTTCGCGAAAATTTTTGAACTACTCCTCCCCACCCCACACCACCCTCATAAAATACCTACAGATCAATTATTGGAAAGAAAGGCCAGAAAAGTCGTAAACTGTCATTTGCCCTTTCAAGAAAGCGGCAAAAACACGAGTAACTGGCTTTTAAAGCTTAAAGGCACACAAGATCTAGCATGTTTTCACAAAAGGAGCCCTAGAACCTAAAACCCCCTTTTGTGAAAACATGCTAGATCTTGTGTGCCTTTAAGCTTTAAAAGCCAGTAACTCGTGTTTTTGCCGTTTTCTGAAAAGGCAAATGACAGTTGAAGACTTTTCAGGCCTTTCTATCCCATAATTTACTTGACTTAGCTCCATCCCATAATTTCTTTATTTGAGACCTAGAGGTTATGCTTAGGTTAGAAAAAGGCCATTTTCTGGTATTGTTACTCAAAATACAGGAAACTTGCATCCATTAAACGCAATCTACATGAAGAGAACGTTGTATTGCCGTATAGTGCATCGAAATCCATTGAAAGCTCGAGAAATGGCGCCACTTTGAAGATATTAGGGTACACAAGTAAATTAATGCGTATTTGTTGTCTTTAAAAGCCAGTAACTCACTTTTCAACGTTTTCATCCCAAAAATGCACCTTTGTTCTCAGACCTAGTGGAAA
This sequence comes from Actinernus sp. WN-2022, assembly GCA_030867875.1. Lineage (NCBI taxonomy): Eukaryota > Metazoa > Cnidaria > Anthozoa > Actiniaria > Actinernidae > Actinernus > Actinernus sp. WN-2022. Next base: position 121,541,384 of record JAOWCC010001589.1, read on the forward strand.
ATGTACATCTTTCACTAAGCAAATCGATGCGCCATACGTCAGGCAAAGTTCGTTTTTCGCGAAAATTTTTGAACTACTCCTCCCCACCCCACACCACCCTCATAAAATACCTACAGATCAATTATTGGAAAGAAAGGCCAGAAAAGTCGTAAACTGTCATTTGCCCTTTCAAGAAAGCGGCAAAAACACGAGTAACTGGCTTTTAAAGCTTAAAGGCACACAAGATCTAGCATGTTTTCACAAAAGGAGCCCTAGAACCTAAAACCCCCTTTTGTGAAAACATGCTAGATCTTGTGTGCCTTTAAGCTTTAAAAGCCAGTAACTCGTGTTTTTGCCGTTTTCTGAAAAGGCAAATGACAGTTGAAGACTTTTCAGGCCTTTCTATCCCATAATTTACTTGACTTAGCTCCATCCCATAATTTCTTTATTTGAGACCTAGAGGTTATGCTTAGGTTAGAAAAAGGCCATTTTCTGGTATTGTTACTCAAAATACAGGAAACTTGCATCCATTAAACGCAATCTACATGAAGAGAACGTTGTATTGCCGTATAGTGCATCGAAATCCATTGAAAGCTCGAGAAATGGCGCCACTTTGAAGATATTAGGGTACACAAGTAAATTAATGCGTATTTGTTGTCTTTAAAAGCCAGTAACTCACTTTTCAACGTTTTCATCCCAAAAATGCACCTTTGTTCTCAGACCTAGTGGAAAATGTACATCTTTCACTAAGCAAATCGATGCGCCATACGTCAGGCAAAGTTCGTTTTTCGCGAAAATTTTTGAACTACTCCTCCCCACCCCACACCACCCTCATAAAATACCTACAGATCAATTATTGGAAAGAAAGGCCAGAAAAGTCGTAAACTGTCATTTGCCCTTTCAAGAAAGCGGCAAAAACACGAGTAACTGGCTTTTAAAGCTTAAAGGCACACAAGATCTAGCATGTTTTCACAAAAGGAGCCCTAGAACCTAAAACCCCCTTTTGTGAAAACATGCTAGATCTTGTGTGCCTTTAAGCTTTAAAAGCCAGTAACTCGTGTTTTTGCCGTTTTCTGAAAAGGCAAATGACAGTTGAAGACTTTTCAGGCCTTTCTATCCCATAATTTACTTGACTTAGCTCCATCCCATAATTTCTTTATTTGAGACCTAGAGGTTATGCTTAGGTTAGAAAAAGGCCATTTTCTGGTATTGTTACTCAAAATACAGGAAACTTGCATCCATTAAACGCAATCTACATGAAGAGAACGTTGTATTGCCGTATAGTGCATCGAAATCCATTGAAAGCTCGAGAAATGGCGCCACTTTGAAGATATTAGGGTACACAAGTAAATTAATGCGTATTTGTTGTCTTTAAAAGCCAGTAACTCACTTTTCAACGTTTTCATCCCAAAAATGCACCTTTGTTCTCAGACCTAGTGGAAAATGTACATCTTTCACTAAGCAAATCGATGCGCCATACGTCAGGCAAAGTTCGTTTTTCGCGAAAATTTTTGAACTACTCCTCCCCACCCCACACCACCCTCATAAAATACCTACAGATCAATTATTGGAAAGAAAGGCCAGAAAAGTCGTAAACTGTCATTTGCCCTTTCAAGAAAGCGGCAAAAACACGAGTAACTGGCTTTTAAAGCTTAAAGGCACACAAGATCTAGCATGTTTTCACAAAAGGAGCCCTAGAACCTAAAACCCCCTTTTGTGAAAACATGCTAGATCTTGTGTGCCTTTAAGCTTTAAAAGCCAGTAACTCGTGTTTTTGCCGTTTTCTGAAAAGGCAAATGACAGTTGAAGACTTTTCAGGCCTTTCTATCCCATAATTTACTTGACTTAGCTCCATCCCATAATTTCTTTATTTGAGACCTAGAGGTTATGCTTAGGTTAGAAAAAGGCCATTTTCTGGTATTGTTACTCAAAATACAGGAAACTTGCATCCATTAAACGCAATCTACATGAAGAGAACGTTGTATTGCCGTATAGTGCATCGAAATCCATTGAAAGCTCGAGAAATGGCGCCACTTTGAAGATATTAGGGTACACAAGTAAATTAATGCGTATTTGTTGTCTTTAAAAGCCAGTAACTCACTTTTCAACGTTTTCATCCCAAAAATGCACCTTTGTTCTCAGACCTAGTGGAAAATGTACATCTTTCACTAAGCAAATCGATGCGCCATACGTCAGGCAAAGTTCGTTTTTCGCGAAAATTTTTGAACTACTCCTCCCCACCCCACACCACCCTCATAAAATACCTACAGATCAATTATTGGAAAGAAAGGCCAGAAAAGTCGTAAACTGTCATTTGCCCTTTCAAGAAAGCGGCAAAAACACGAGTAACTGGCTTTTAAAGCTTAAAGGCACACAAGATCTAGCATGTTTTCACAAAAGGAGCCCTAGAACCTAAAACCCCCTTTTGTGAAAACATGCTAGATCTTGTGTGCCTTTAAGCTTTAAAAGCCAGTAACTCGTGTTTTTGCCGTTTTCTGAAAAGGCAAATGACAGTTGAAGACTTTTCAGGCCTTTCTATCCCATAATTTACTTGACTTAGCTCCATCCCATAATTTCTTTATTTGAGACCTAGAGGTTATGCTTAGGTTAGAAAAAGGCCATTTTCTGGTATTGTTACTCAAAATACAGGAAACTTGCATCCATTAAACGCAATCTACATGAAGAGAACGTTGTATTGCCGTATAGTGCATCGAAATCCATTGAAAGCTCGAGAAATGGCGCCACTTTGAAGATATTAGGGTACACAAGTAAATTAATGCGTATTTGTTGTCTTTAAAAGCCAGTAACTCACTTTTCAACGTTTTCATCCCAAAAATGCACCTTTGTTCTCAGACCTAGTGGAAAATGTACATCTTTCACTAAGCAAATCGATGCGCCATACGTCAGGCAAAGTTCGTTTTTCGCGAAAATTTTTGAACTACTCCTCCCCACCCCACACCACCCTCATAAAATACCTACAGATCAATTATTGGAAAGAAAGGCCAGAAAAGTCGTAAACTGTCATTTGCCCTTTCAAGAAAGCGGCAAAAACACGAGTAACTGGCTTTTAAAGCTTAAAGGCACACAAGATCTAGCATGTTTTCACAAAAGGAGCCCTAGAACCTAAAACCCCCTTTTGTGAAAACATGCTAGATCTTGTGTGCCTTTAAGCTTTAAAAGCCAGTAACTCGTGTTTTTGCCGTTTTCTGAAAAGGCAAATGACAGTTGAAGACTTTTCAGGCCTTTCTATCCCATAATTTACTTGACTTAGCTCCATCCCATAATTTCTTTATTTGAGACCTAGAGGTTATGCTTAGGTTAGAAAAAGGCCATTTTCTGGTATTGTTACTCAAAATACAGGAAACTTGCATCCATTAAACGCAATCTACATGAAGAGAACGTTGTATTGCCGTATAGTGCATCGAAATCCATTGAAAGCTCGAGAAATGGCGCCACTTTGAAGATATTAGGGTACACAAGTAAATTAATGCGTATTTGTTGTCTTTAAAAGCCAGTAACTCACTTTTCAACGTTTTCATCCCAAAAATGCACCTTTGTTCTCAGACCTAGTGGAAAATGTACATCTTTCACTAAGCAAATCGATGCGCCATACGTCAGGCAAAGTTCGTTTTTCGCGAAAATTTTTGAACTACTCCTCCCCACCCCACACCACCCTCATACAATACCTACAGATCAATTATTGGAAAGAAAGGCCAGAAAAGTCGTAAACTGTCATTTGCCCTTTCAAGAAAGCGGCAAAAACACGAGTAACTGGCTTTTAAAGCTTAAAGGCACACAAGATCTAGCATGTTTTCACAAAAGGAGCCCTAGAACCTAAAACCCCCTTTTGTGAAAACATGCTAGATATACTTATGGTGCAACTTGTTCACTTCAGACAAAGTTGAAGATCACATTAATTTTAATAAAGAAGATCCTTTAAGACTCTCAAACAGAACTTCACAAAATGTGAACTTTAATGGGTCAAATCATGATATTAATTTGAAACACAAAGAGTTTTACTTACTATGAACACTTTAACTACAATTTAATTATTTAACTGTGAGATCAACTCTGCTGAGAAAATAATTATATGAAGAAATGGTAATTAATTTGAGCTCATTTTTTGGGGTCTTACTAACAATAAAATTTGAAAAATCCCACTTATAAGCCTCACCTGGACTTTAGGTGGAAATTGACTCTTAGTCAGGGGTTCATTATTATTTTATTGAGGAATGGGTTTATTTTAGAAGAAATAAATGTAAAAATAGAACAGATAAATTTAACTCTATTAGTTTTTAAAACTACTTAGTTGACATCATCTACATAAATACTGCAACACCAATGATCACAGCAAAATCAGGGCAGCTGGATGTAACTATAGCTTCAAAATAAAACCATTGATTGTACAAATAACCAATACACTAGCCTCAGAGGTTGCTCTTAGGCAAAAACCAACATCTCTAAATTCCAATTTGATCTGCACGTGAACGTTTGAACGAGCTTTATAGTACCTGAAGCTCCTAAGTGTCATGTGGATAAATAAACCATTTACATTTGTTTTTCATGTTGAAACTGTATGACATCGACTGCAAACATTTCTGAGAACAATAGCAGTTAATTAGCACATTGAACACACTTTGAAACCTTTTGTTTTTGGAATGTTGAATCAATGCTGAAACCATTTGACATGCATGCTTTGAACATCAGCTTTCAACAAATGTTGAACCGATACTGACAAGATGTTAAAACCATTTGTGCAAGGCTTTCCAAACTGCAAGTCATTATCTCCCCAGATCTGAGGACAGCAACAATGTTGGAGTGACTCTATTATAGTTTGCATCCACAGACGAGAACTATCACATCACGTGATTGCCTTTAGCCAATGAGTGTGTGCCAAAATTTTGTGGTGAACAATAATTAACAATTATTCACTGAAGTCGAAGTGACTATTGGTGAATATTTACCGAGACGAAGTCGAGGTAAATATTCACCAATAGTCACTGAGACTGAAGTGAATAATTGTTTTAGTATAATTTCATCAGTGAATATCAGAGAAATTAAAACTAGAAATTATTAGTCTGACTTCCGACCCTTTTATGAAGTTTTACAAGCGCGCGTGACAGGATAGTTTTGTGACAACATTTGCATAATCACATGCCGCTACGGTTCACTGCACAAACCGACTCGACACGAGACTTGCAGGGACTACAAGAATGGATTTGCTAAAGACAGAGAAATACCGAAAAGCAGTCCAAATGCACACTAGAATTCAAGTTGAAGCAGCAGTCCTCACTTTTGATACCTCGAACCGTGTTACAAAGAGAGGAAATGCAGCGAAAATGAGTGGAAGTGGGCAAACTCGGCTGACTGAAAATCTGCCACGGCGAGTGCAAATTTATCGAAAGGAACCGCTTTCATGAGTTCACTTCAAAGGACAAATTTGCTGGAAACTACAAACTACGGTTTGTAGTTTTGTGGATTATAGCCATCACAGAATCAAAGACAATGGTAAATCAAGAGACAAATGATTTCGGTATGAGATAAAACTTGAAAACACACCGAGAGCGGCGAGAGAAGAGCATAACAGCAACCGGCTTCCTGAATGAAAACTAGAACTTGTTGTTTTTCTATCAAGAACCACAGAGAAAATAACTCAAGTAAGTACACTCTTTTTAAGTCGAACAGTTCCAAAGTCTCGTTGTGTTATTTATTGCTCTAAGTAGACGTTATTTCAGTTGTGATTCATGAGGACCGAATAAACTCAACCCCGGCCAAAAACTCGTAAGTAAACTTTGTTTGTGACGGCTTATGGATTAAAATAAGCTTCAAGTTTAGCCATACTTATTTAGTTGCTTCTTTAGTGGGTTTTGGAAAAGCTTTCTCTTTCATATTATTTATTTCTTCGTGAGAAACATCAGTAAATATGCGAGCGGCCATTTTGGTAAATGCCTTGTATGTTATATTCACCGCTCTGGAGGTGAATATAGCGACGTATGACGTAATTCTCGACCAATCAGAGCACGGGAATCTCTATATTCACTGATGAAATTATACTAACACCTGATAGTTAGCAAGGGGCACAGCCCTGTCGGAGTCAACTATCAAAGTTGATAGAAATCAAGAGCAAGAAGTCTAACTGGTTAAGCATAACCAAGCCACCATTCTATCAACTTAGCGGAGATGACTTGCAATAATTGAAAAAAACTGTATAACTACTCACAAAAAAGATTTCTAAGTTATTTTTGTCTGTAGCATGCACACACTCAACTATCGATGTTAGTATTTTTATTGTTAGCATAATCCAGCCACCCATATCAAGAATAACCACTGTTCAACCAGCTAGATTATATGAGTTGACCTCTTCCACGTATGTAACATAATGTCAATACTATTCATGTCAAGTTATGGAAATGAACCAGGCATTCCATATTTGTATTCCTGAAGAAGGTTATTAAGATATTAAGTAAATAATAATAATAATAATAATAATAACTATTTATATAGCGCTGAATCCATTAATTGTCCTAAGCACTTTACAAGATTAAGTTAAAAAAAGACATTATGGCTATACAATTACAACTATATAAAAATTACATAATACGCGGAATAAAATTCTAAAAATGCTAAAAATATATATATATATTTTATATGATAAAATAATGTATATATATATACATACATACATACAGACTATAGATTATATGCAGCTTTGAATAGGTATGTCTTGAGGGTCTTTTTAAAAAGTAAAATCGATGACGACTTCCTAAGTTCCAATGGTAAGTCGTTCCACAGTCTCGGTGCAGCTACAGAAAATGATCTATCACCATATGATTTAAGTTTGCTTGTCGGGATACTCAAAAGTTCTTTATTGCTGGAACGCAGCGATCGTGAATATTTGCGATAACTCAATAGTTTGGTAACACAGGAGGGCACCATCCCGTTAAGAGCTTTGTACACTAATAACAATAGCTTAAAAATAATACGAAACTCTACGGGTAGCCAATGTAGCTGGATCATTACAGGAGAAATATGGTCGTATTTCTTAGTAAGCGTTACGATACGAGCTGCCGCATTCTGGACAGACTGTAATTTACTTATTGAGTACTTAGGGATACCATATAAAAGAGAATTACAATGGTCAAGTTTAGAACCAATAAAAGCATGAATTAGAATTTCAGCAGTGCCTTGATTTAGATATTTGCATATTACATCTGCATATTACATGCATGCAAAGTCCCCTTTGCTCAGTCAGATCTATACATTTATTTTCTGTGGAATATTTACAAATGACACCACACTACTTTGTTTATTAAAATTACTTTGTGATCTATACAGTCAAATCCTGTAACATTATTTCAAACAAATACTATGAAAATCAAAGCAAGCAGGTTTTCCATTACCCTTGGAGGTTAGTTTCCTGTCAACACATTTAACATTTGATGGCTCAAAGGTTTCTTGTTCCAAAGTTGATAGTGTTATGGGACTGATCTGCTAATTGATCCTGTCACCTCTAAAAGGCTTATCGGTAATTATCTCATGATTGTATCTTAGTTAGCTCTATCTTATCTATATGTTTCTATTTTCTTTTTATTCTATTGGTTTCTATTAGTCTCCTTCTTAGCCATTCTTAGGGTTGTCACGCAAACGCTAGCCCCACTAACGACTTTTGCGTTAGCCCCACTAACGACTATATATATATAAATTAAGTATTATTTTATAGTTAGTGTGATGCCTCATGGCTTTACTGACTTAATAAATGATGATGATGATGACTGCTTACACCAGCCAGACATTCCTTTCCAACTGCATGGCCAATCAGAATTCAGTTCTCAGAATCCAAAAACCACTCACACCAGAACTTTCTGGCAGGAAATCAAATATAGAGGCTAAATTTGAAATATTTGATATTAAATCGGTTCAAATAAAGTTAAAGTTAAACTTAGTTAAAGTTAAACTTAAAGTTAGGGTTTTTAGAGCTATAGTCACTAAATTTAGATCACTGAACAACACAGAAAAATAATGCTTCTTTGATGGTCCTGTGAACTAATACAAACCCTACCCCTACATTTAAAACCACCCTAACCGTCAACAAAGGGTGCTCACTAATTATAAGTTAGGTTTTTTAGAGCTATAGTCACTAAATTTAGATCACTGAACACAGATAAATAATGATTCTTCAATAGTCATGTGAACTAATCCAAACCCTAGCCCTACATTTAAAAACACCCTAACCATCAACAACAGGTGCTCACTAATTTAGGGTTTTTAGAGCTATAGTCACTAAATTTAGATCACTGAACAACACAGAAAAAATGCTTCTTTGGACCCTACCCCTACATTTAAAAACACCCTAACTGTCCACAATGGGTGCTCACTAATTTGGGTGATTAGAGCTACAAAACGTAGTCACTAAAACTCATACATAGTTAGCAGAACTAGTTTGAAAAAATAACCTAGGTTAAATTTTTTTAACCTAGATTAAAAATTATAACCTAGGTTGAAAACATTTCAACCTGAAATAAAATTTACCTGCAACATATATATTCCGTTCTTATTTTTTCTCAAGAAAGTAGATAGAGTTTAGAAGAAATAATTAGTTTTGACGCAGCCTGTACTGATGAGCTTGAAAGTGCTGACATGAGCAAACTGTTGCTAATTAACTCATATCATGTTACGTTATAACGGTCTTGATTGGCTTACACAAACAATCAGGAATGGAATGTCTGGCTGGTGTAAGCAGCTGTTAGTGGGACTAGCATTTGCGTGACGACCCTAAAAATGGCTGCGAAGGTTCTATTGACTTTGATAGTTGACTCGGGGAATGTGCCCCTCGGCAACTATCAACATGATAGAAGCCTAGAACTCACAGTCTCATTGTTCAGAAATATACGGCACCTGGCTAGCCAATCAGATGACGAGTTTGCCAGCAGCCAGCAGTTGGGTTATGCTAATATAATAATTAATGTTATCGAGTGAAACATTGTTCATTAATTAAATTAGCATCAGTACAAATTACATTAATTGTAAATACACTAATAATATTTTGGCATTTATCTGAATGATCCCCTGATTTGAGAGCAGCAGTCTTCGCTTTCGAGTCAAGGCTCGCACGTGGACACAAAAAATACGAATGGGACGTTCCATTATTTATCCGAACCCCCCCTATGGAGGACTTTTTCAAAGGAAAAAAAATTGACCCTGTCGGAATCTGTCAAAACGCATTATAAGACCTGTCGGATTCCCAGAATACAAGATGTGTGACCTGTCGGAATCCCTAAAGGCATAAAATTTCCCTGTCGGAATCCCTAAAGGCATAAAATTTCCCTGTCGGAATCCTATATGCGTTTATCACACTTGGCCTGTCGGAATCCTAAAATCATATCATTTGCCCCTGTCGGAATCCTAAAAAGCATGACATGTTCCCTGTCGGAATCACACTCTAAGAGGAAAAGGCCCTGTCGGAAAAAGCCTCTAAGAGGAAAAGGCCCTGTCGGAAAAGCCTCTAAGAGGAAAAGGCCCTGTCGGAAAAGCCTCTAAGAGGAAAAGGACCTGTCGGAAAAGCCTCTAAGAGGAAAAGGCCCTGTCGGAAAAGCCTCTAGGAGGAAAAGGCCCTGTCGGAAAAGCCTCTAAGAGGAAAAGGACCTGTCGGAAAAATGTCCTCCATAGGGGGGTTGCGGATAAATAATGGAACGTCCCAATACTGTAGCAGTGTAGGGCCCGGACTTTGACCGGGCCAACGCAACAACGTCGACGATATACCAATTACCATGCAAAAAACAAATAAGAGCACATAACATAAATTTACGGACAGAAAGCATAAATGGGGGAACGTTTAGGAAAGATACTCACAGCTACCTAGCCCATTTTTATTGCAACTTTGGGCCAAAGATCTCCACAACTTTCCACCGTGTAGTATGGTCGCCATCTTCGAAGGAGATGTACTTGGTAGCCACGCCTCCAATTGTTGCCAATACCAGTCCCAGTTTTCAATCTCCCCGACCACCACAGGCAAACCAAAACCACGTTTTTTTAAAAAGATAGGAGACTTGCGTTTCAAGTCTCACTAGTTGCGTACCCTTCCATTGAGAAATGTGATAAATGTAAGAGTATAGTATGTATTTATTTTGTACACGGCTAAGTGAAAAGAAATCCCCCCACCCCGCTGGTTTCCACGTAATCGGAAGTTTTCTGCTCACGAACGTGTTACGAAACTTAGTCGAAATATTATCGATTGGCAATATTATGGTCTACCGTGCGAAAGGCGCACGCGGGAAGATCTAGAAGTGCCTCACAAGTCAGGAGGGGAGGTTTCTTTCCAAAATCGTACCTGAAAGAGCTACTATTTTTACCATGGTACTAAGGAACAAACAACTGTAAAGTAAGCTCACAATTTTGGAGCTGATTGGTGTTGATTGCCATGGCGTTACGAGTAAAATTCCCTTTTGGTATACTGGTGGACGTGTTCCCGACACACGTGGACGATACTTCGGGAAACGTCTTCTTACAGATCAGCAACTCAGAGTCGGGGAAATTGGACGAGCTTATGAACGAAATTGAAGAGTTTGTTAAGACGGACCGATTCTCGCCGCTTGCTGCTGGAGATATTGACGTTGGAAGCGTTTACTTGGCGCTGTTCTCGATCGACGCGAGGTGGTACCGTGCGCGGGTCCTGGCTGTCAAATCAAACGAGTGTGAAGTGTTCTTCGTTGATTACGGCAATATAGATCAGATTCCTCTACAGTCTCTGAGAAAACTACCAGAAAACTTCCTCCATCTGCCGCCACAAGTATTTGAATGCGAGCTAAATGGTGTTGACCGATTGAGAGGCCCAAATTTCAAAGATACCGTGAATTTTCTTGGAGAGCAAATTTTGGAGCAAGATTTAGTATGTAGAGCGGTGTCACTGAAGACAAGCAACGTGCTAGTCGTCGATCTTTTTACTGATACTAGTTGTTCGAAGTCTGTCCTTGATCTGTTATTAAATAGGGGACTTGCCTGCAGCTCAGGCGCGCAAAACCTCACCCAGAAACCTTCCCAGCTAACAGAAAAGAAATACAAAAACTTGGAACTCCCTTTAGATAACTATGAAGATTTTTATATCACCTCAGTTAAGAATCCTGACGACTTCACATGTCAACGTCTCAAAAACACAGAAAGCATCCAGCAGTTGATGGAGTCCCTGGCTGAAGAGTACACTGACTTAGGACCCCAAGATCTGCTGTTACAGTCTTGTGTCCCAAGGTATCCATGCTGTGCTAGGTTTTCTGAGGATGGTGGTTGGTACAGAGCATTGATAACTAAAGTAGGCTCTGTAGCTTCGGGATTTATAGAGGTTAAGTTTGTGGACTATGGAAACACACAGCAAACTCCACTCACAGATGTACGGGAGTTGAAGGATAAATTTCTTGAATTGCCAGCACAGGCTATCGAGTGTGCAATTCACGGAGTAAAGCCATTTGGTGGTCATGGGGAATGGCCAGAAGAGTCCCTGTTGCTGTTTAAAAAGCTAACAGAAGACAAGCATATGGTTGCACTAGTGGATGGTACAAAGGATCCAAGAGGCAAGTACCAAGTGAAGCTCTTTGATACCACAGGTGATATGGATCTGCAAGTGAATCAAATTCTGATAGCTGCTGGCTATGCTACAAAGATAGATCAAAGACTCCCTGGTACTCCACCGGCACCAGACATCTCTGCACCAACGCTGATTGATCATGGATCACCACACATGGAGCATGTCCCACCTCAAGCTGAAGAAGAACCCTCACCATCCTTTCCATACAGAAGAGAACATATCTCACCAGGCAGTGAGGAGAAAGTATTAATAACAGCTGCCCCAAGCCCTTCTAAATTCTATTGCCAGCTATTCAAGATGTCAACAAAGCTGGAGAAATTGATGATGGACATTGAGAATCATTATATACACTTAGGTCGGGATGAGGAGTGGTTGTCCTCTCCATCAGTTGGTGACATCTGTTGTGCACAATTCACAGAAGATAACTGCTGGTATAGAGCTGTTGTTACTGAGCTTTTGCCCACAGGTAAAATTGGTGTCCTGTTTGTTGACTATGGTAATTCAGAGACGCTGCCTCCCAAATGCATCAAGAAACTTGTCCCTAGATTCTCGGATCTCCCAAGTCAGGGAATTGAGTGCTTGCTAAACAGAATTTGCCCTCTTGATGTCAAGGAATGGAGGAAAGCTGATATCAGAAAGTTTTACCAAATAGCACTTGAGATGGAAGGAAAGGTAACTGTTGTGGCTCAGCAAGATAATGGAGCATACAGAGTTGAACTTGTGTTAGGAGGGAAACAAGAATTTAACGTTAGCGAGAAGATGTTGCTTGATGGAAATGCAAGTCTTGTGACAGGAGCAGTTTCCAAGTCAGAGCATCTCCATAGTATTGTATCACGGAAGTATGCTAAACTTTCTCTGTCAAATGGAAGCTATGAAGATATTTTTGTCAGTTATTCAGACAGCCCTGAAAGTTTCTGGTGTCAATTGTCAAAGCATAAGAATGATCTGGACACAGTGATGAACTTGATACATGAGTATTGTGCAAGCAGTGGATCAAGGGATGTTGTACGATCACCAAGTTTAGGTAAGTTTATAAATTACCATATTTTACCACTTACAGTACAGCCTGGATGTATGTTAACACATTTTGCGTGTAACGCGCGCGAAATTCCGCGCGTGTACTACACTCAACTGAGTGTAACTACACAAACTGAGTGTAATTACACACACTTTTGTGTACTACACGCACGGAACTACATGCACCTCAGTGCCTCATTAACTCGTTGAACTCCAGAGAATAACTGCTGAAGAATACCGTAGATCAACAATACCTGTTTGCGAATTAAAGTTTTCCACACTGAATTAGCCGAATTAGCATTGGACTAAAGTGTAGAACCTCAGCTAAAAACTTCGGCAGACATTTACAACAATTCTTTCTACAGTACCGCCCAGAAACATATGTACATTTGTTCGCAAAATTTTCGCGAGCAGATCGCGTGCAGTGTTCGCAATCTGTTCGCATTTTTTTCGCGAACTGTTAGCAAATTGTTCGAGATTTCTTCGCGAACGCAATGTGTTCGCGAACAAACATCGCGAGCATATACATGTAGCCCAAACATTTACACGCACAAGAAGTACCGCAAAAAACTTCTTGCGGCGCCAGAACCCACAAGAAGTTGCAAGAACACGCAATAAGTTTAACGAGTTGATAACTGCCTTTTTGCGGCTACACTGCAAGAACGTGCAAGAAGTCCATAAATTATAATGTATTAGAACTTCGAGATGCGAGTACAGCGCACGCTAATTGCTAATTTCGTGTTTTGTTTACATTTTTGCATAGCAAATTATATCGAGAGCCTTTCGGTAATATTTTGATGAACTCATTTTCAAAGACAACGAGATGTATTTTAATATTTAGCTTTCGTTTATGGTAGTGTTTCGCTGCACTCTACGAATTTCGTTTGGTACTCTGCGAATTTCGCTTCTTCGAAATGTCGATCCTTCGAAATTTCGATCCTTGCCTGTCCAAGATCAAGTTACTTTTTCCGGCTCACTTGGTCAATTCGACCAACCTGAGTTGTAAACTTTATTCGGACTTTGATTAACTGAACTTTACGGCTCACTTTCGAACGGTACAGGAGGACAACTGTAGAGTTTACTTCAGTTCAGTCAGTATAACTTTGAACCCGAATCGAAGACCGATAGGGTTAAGGTTACTGGATACCTTCAAAACGAAAAAGATGGTGAAATTTTTTTTCCGCACAGAAATGTAGTTTTAGCAGCAGTGTTTGATATACTAAAAACTCCATTCAAAAAAATTTAATATTGACGGAGAAATACCAAAAGGAAGTTTTTAACCGGAAGTAAAAGGTTCTGTTTGATTGACAGCAGATCAATTAACACATGACAAGTACTCACTCGCCCGTATCGAAAGTGTAGGGAAAGCTAGCGCATAAATACATTTCATATACCAATGTTTACGTTTATTGAGAAACGTTTTTCCACACACGATTCCGTAATTCCTTCGGTTGTTGGCCTTATGTCTTCCAAAAAGCAAGCAGGATACCCTTAGCTTGGAAAACAAAGAAAAATGAAAAGCAAAACAAGGCCAAACAACGCATACGACTTCGAGCCAAATAGAAGTCCTCGCAAAACCCGACAAGGGTTCGTATTTTCACTTGCGTGCCGAGTGATCCACATCTGAACATAAAGAAGAATTGATAGGAGCCAGCCGAGAGAATATTTGTTTCCAAGAAAGCTAAGATGGAAACGTAAAGTCTGACGGTTCACCTTTTTGTCTTTTTTTTTTCAAGTCAAACAAGCCGGCTACAGATACGGCGCGTACCTTTGATCGGAAATCAACATACAATATTCATCTCGGCAAATATATATATTTCTCTAATTCCTAGATTATAATATCCTCTGGAACTCACATATTAAAACAAGAGACTACAAGGAGAACTATGGCTTGTAATTATATTCTACCTTTAGTTTTTCCCGCGGAATTTTGGGAGACTCCAGGAGGTTGCTTCTGATTGGAGAATGGGTGTCGAGTCCGGAAAGCCGCTCTAAGTAGGTGTGAATCAGTTGCTGAACTTCTAAAGCCGATTTCTCGGCTACAATTTTTCAACGTTTCTGCAGTCTTCAAGTGAATTGATTGCATATAAGAATTTACCGGAATTTTTTTAAATTTCGTCCAGTGATTCTACGATAACTAATCTCCAAAAGCGTGTGTGCTTTTTTCCGATTTGTTTTTAGTTTTAAAGATATCGGTCCAAGCGTGATGGCTTGGCAAACATAATCAATGACTCGACTTTAAACTGCAATAATTTCGCATAGAAAATAGATATCAAAAATCGCACACACGCTTTTGGAGATCAATGTCCGCTTAACTTGACACAAGTGTAATTACTTCGTAAGTATAAAAACCCGGCGCTGGTAATTCGCGTTTATAAACGTCTTCGATATCGGGTTAAAGTGACTGTAGTTTTAAATCTAGAGTAATTCCGTATAAAGTAACCTTTTACTGGTATTCTTCAGTTATCAACCTTTCCATTGATATATAGGTTCCCATATTTTGTTCGCCGAGCGCCCGCGTAAACGCATTTTCGCGTAAATCACTTATGAAGGTATCCAGTAACCTTAACCGACGTACGTTACTATAAATCACACATCCCAACTTCGGAAGTGTTCAATTTTGTAAACGTTATCCGTATATCCACAATAATTTTCATATCCGCCAGCCTTCCAGATCTTTGTAAAAGTCATTGCATAAAGTTTTCAAGTAAATTTGGACCATGCAGTTATCGAAATATCGTGAGCCGTAAAATAAACAAAATAACGGCTGCTCGCTTTAAGTTCCTCACCGGCGGTGCGTGGCCCGCTTTAAAGCTTGACTCACTCGCTGAGCGCAAAGCATAACACCAAATAAACTTTTGCTTCAGTGTAGTTTCATATTTACGGCAGATCCTTGTCTTGTTACTAAGTTTCGGCAGAATTCATTGTAAATGTTTGCGTATTAAAATCTCAATTCTTCTTGGAGTCTGAATTTCCACGTGCAAATCAGTCAGGCGTGAAAGTGTCAGTCTGAGTTTTTACAGAACATCAACAGAGTTTCGAAGCAACGTTTGTCGTATTGAAAGACGTGCAAAAACTTCTATACTCTTACCAGAAGACTTCTACTGGGAAAGTGCAATTCCTTTTGAATTAAAAGAGCTTTAATGCATCGGATCGGATCAGTCAGTTCGCGTAAACGGAAATTAATTCGCCTTCCCGCGGTATTTGTGTCAGAAATGAGACACGCGTCTGGCTGACAGTTACGATTGACGGGGACTTTTATCACATAAGAATCTTGACTTTTTGACGCCTCTGGTACGCAGGGTATTTACTAAAACTATCTTACTGTACGTTCGTAAACTGTTTGTCATGAATTCGAATTTGTCACGCGTTAATCCCGGTGAAAGAAAGGCTAAAATACGAAATTGTGCAATGAACAGTCATACGCTTCGAAATTTCGAGAATTTAGTCTAAATTTCGGATCACGATATTTCGATAACCTGGACCGAATTTTCGTTTGACAATATGGGAAATATCTACAACACAAGCCTGATGGCTCGATTTCGTAGCTTGAAGAAGTGATGATCCACAAAGTCATATGACTAGCGAGATGAATGTCAAGAGTTGTTCGCGATCACCTGCGAACACAGAAGGTGATCGCGATCATTGCGCGAAATTTTCGCGAGCAATTTGCGAACACAGTGCGAACAATTCGCGAACATGGTGCGAGCAATTCGCGAACAGATTGCGAACACTGTTCGCGATCTGCTCGCGAAAAATGTACATATGTTTCTGGGCGGTACTGTACATGTTTTTCAAAAATAAGTTCGTAGCAAGGAACCGAAGCGCTTAATACATTGTAAATGCTAAGTCTGTGTTTTAGTCATATCATAAAAGCTAATTGTGACCACACGGGAAAACATACCTTCGTGTGAAAAACAAACGGCCTAAAAAGTCGTTCAGAGACCGTTTGGTGTCCGTTCGAACGTTTTGAGAAACCGTTTAAATGATTTTATAAATCGTTCGAACGTTTTAGGAAACCGTTTGGATTTTTCCTAGCCCGTTTAAACGTTTTGTGAAAATCGTATGAACGATCCACTCAATCCGTTCTAACAATCACTTGGCCGTTTGAACGCTACATGTTTAATAATATACAAGCAACCGTTCGAACGATGCACTCAATCGAAGCCTCTGGAGCTTTCACAAAGGACTAAAAACTAAAAACGTTCTATAAACGGATAACCCTGACATTTGTACGAAACACCGTCCCAGCGCTGGTTTGGTGTTTGTAGTTCATCTGATAAAAGCTTCTGTAGTTTCAACTCAGATCTGTCAATCCTTCAAAATTTGTTGACATGTGCTTTCAGCCGTGAAGACTGATTGTCTGGTTTTTCACACAACAAGAGTGCCGCCAACTTCATGGGAAGTGTGATTTTATTGCATTGTAGTTTTATAAATCACCACAAAGCTTCTCAACTTTGCTGGCAAATGATAACGTCTACTAAACAGAACATTTTGGAGTTCTTTTTATTTAATGTGGATCCGTTTTCAAAGGTAATGAGTTTCGAATCTTGAATTCCGCGACACAGAAGTGCAACATTTTCCGCGAACTGATTTGAATAATCAATGACTCCGTGTTTGTTTTGCTTTGAGATCGCACCAAATATTCTCTACGGATAAAATTTTCTTTTAGAAATAGAGATACTTACAGAATCGAACGTTTTGAAAGTTTTTACTTCATTTACGTATCCGAACAGTTTCCACCTGGTGCGAAAAATGGTTTGAGTCCATTTAGTTTTAATTTGTTGTCTGTTAATTAGCGTGAGATCACACGAATCACATCGAACATTTGCAGTTTTGACTTCATCACTTTGTGATGTTGAATTGTTCGAACGTAAGGGCAAGTCGTTCGAATGTTTAGGGCAAGTTGTTCGAACGTTTATTACGTGAATTGCAGAGTGAATGCGGAGCATACGATCAAAAGTTTCCTTCAGCATAATTTATTAAGTTTTGGCGGAAACCATTGGTAATTGAAACCGCTCGAAGATCTAGAGACGGCGCTGGAGTTGCAGGTTACAAACAATTTCATGCCGAATTGATTTTTGACAATAACTGTATAACAAAGGAAAACCACGCATTTTGCATGTAATACACGAGTGTAGTGCACGCGTGTAATACACTCAAATGCGTGTAGTAAATTAATTTTGTACACGCGCGTTACACGCGTGTAAATGTTAACATACATCCAGGCTGTACTGTAATAGCTACAGTATTTTGCCACGAAATGTTGAAAATAAATTGTGAAACAAAATTTATTTTAGTTACAGTGTAGGGGTACAGCTTATAGCAGAGCACCATATTTTATCACAAACAAGCCGCATCTCACGTTTAAGCCACACCCCTAACTTCAGCCTGATAAACAGAAGCCTGTTTTTTTCCCAAAAGGAAAAACCTTGTGTATAATAAGCCACAGCAGAAAATTCAGTAAGAGTATAGTCTGGTGTTCGAGATCATAAATGCTTGTAATTGAAGCAAAATTTATTCAGAAGAGACCATCATATTGCAACAACGAATTGGTTACAACTTTCCTTGTCCTTTCTTGTGTACATGTATATTTTAACCTGCTGTCTTGAAATCACTTCAGAATTCTTCTGCTGTTGTTCCCGCATTAGCTAACAACATTTTTAAAGAACTTCATTCCTTTAAGCACACAACAAAGAAAGATTTTCTGGCAAAACTATACTGTCAGTGTATGAGCATGTGTCTGAGTCCGTGGTCCACCATCTTGGATTTTCAAGGAGAGGGGCCTGTGGTGAGAATTTCCTTGAGCGTCCATTCTAGCATACACTTGACGAGAATGATGATACTTTTGCAAATTTGAAGGCTTCCAAGACCAATTATGGGCTTGTTAGCAGGGAAGATGACAAGCAAATGAACAGCTACATGTACAGTACAGCCTGGATGTATGTTAACATTTACACGCGTGTACAAAATTAATTCACTACACGCATTTGAGTGTATTACATGCGTGTACTACACTCGTGTATTACACGCAAAATGCGTGTGGTTTTCCTTTGTTATACAGTTATTGTCAAAAATCAATTCGGCATGAAATTGTTTGTAACCTGCAACTCCAGCGCTGTCTCTAGATCTTCGAGCAGTTTCAATTACCAACGGTTTTCGCCAAAACTTTTGATCATATGTGACCCTTCATGCGAAAACCCGTCTTAATTGAATGGATTTCAATGCATTCTCAATGCGTTCTCAATGCATTGCAATGCATCGGAAATGTTTCTCAACGCATTGCCAACTTTTCACAACGATCTGAAATAACGTTGAAATGCTTTCCTAGAGTTCTGGAATGCATTGTCAACGTTTCACAACGATCTGATAGAACATTGAAACGCATTTGTAATGTTTGAGAATGCTTTGTCAACTTTCCACAACGATCTGATAAAACATTGAAATGCATTTGAAATGTTTGAGAACGCGTTGTCAACTTTTCACAACGATCTGATAGAACATTTAAACGCATTGGTAATGTCTGAGAATGCTTTGTCAACTTTCCATAACGATCCGATAAAACATTAATTTAAAATTCTGTAACAAAGGCTTTGAATTTCGTCGAACTTTGAGTACATTTACCGCAACGAGAAATATTATATAAAAGAGAATGAACAACACGGTTGAATTAAGTGGCGGCGCAGGATTGAAGTGTAAAGAAGCAAACTGATTCATTACATTTCCTCTCGTCGTTTGCATACTAATGATCGTGAGACTGCTTTCCTCTCATTGGTCAAACTCCTCAAGCATGACAAATTACTACAGGAGAAATATGTGACATTGTCACGTGCCTGTGGTTTTACGCTTTGGCACGCATTGTCGAGAAGACCTTAGATCAACGTGAGAGTCCACAAGCGATTTTAGAGGGCAGTTAACAATAACTATTGCGTTCCGTGGATAACTAAACCCTCAATGATAATTCTTTGCTTATAAAATCGGTTTAGTCAATTTGCTATAAAAAGGTTTCTCGGGTGTCAATCAAAAGGAATTAGCGTGGCATAGAGCTAGCTAGAGGCCAGAGGTTCACGCGTATGCATTCCATGCTTGTCTGGTTCTTGACACAACAACACTAGGTAAGTGCACGGACGTGTGACAGATTTCCCGGAATTCTGACTTTATTTTTATACATACAGATTCTCAACTTACTCTAAACAGTGAAATGTTTACCAAATATAGACGGATAGATCAGTATCTCAAATTGGCAATTGAAGTGTGAAGTTTTATACCGTCAACTGATTTGCATACAATTAGCTTCCAGAGTAATGTTTGCTTCGAAATTTTAGAAATTTAAAATTAATAAGCATTAAAGCAAATGTTTTGGAGGGTTATTTTACTTAATTGAATAGTTTCCACCTTCATGAGTAAAATGCTTTCATTGAGCGAGTCGATTGCCATGAGATCGCACTATAAAACAACTTATTTAAAATGCGTAGTTCTAATCGGCACTAAGATCGCAGCGAGTTGAAACTGACAAGCCGAACGCCGCGCCATGAGTAATAACACAAAAGTATGGTTCCGGATGTAAGCAACCCCAGGGCCACGCGAGCGTGCCACAGGGCCCCCAGTAGTCGCTGGATCTTTAACCATGCCTAAATTACATTTAGTCCCGATTAAATGTTCTGGGTGATTTTGATTTTACTTCGTGGACAGTTTGCATGTTCTGCAAAAAGTGCAGTCTCTCAAATCTCTCAGATGTGAAGTTTTGGATTTGTTGACAATATTATAATTTGCCACGTGCTGATTGAACAAACAACTTCTTTAGCTTTATACCGAAAGTATTCTGGATATTTGATCCACTTCTTGAATCTGAATATTACTCCAGGATTCGTTGAATTTTAGTCTTTCAATAAGCACATTAAAGAACGAGACTCAGACCAATCAAACTTCACAAAATGTGACCTTTACGGAAGCACAATATTAATTAAACACAAACTGGATTGTGAAGGAATGTTACGAGAAGAAAACAACATAAAGAAGTTATCAGGGCTCATTTTTGGATATCTCATTGTGAACTTCAATCTGAAAGAGCCTGCGTACAAGCCGCACACGGACTTTAGGGAGAAAAAAAACACTCTTAGTAAAAAAAAACACTGCTGCTTATAGGCGGTCTTTTACGGTATGCTAATTACATGCCATATGTCAATCATAAATGAGACGAAGACAACTTCAAAACGCCAGTGTTTGAAGCAAAGATAACTTTATTTAATACTACAAAATAGTCTTAAACAAAATTATGCCGTGAAAAGTCGACATGTCAGTATTACTTGACTGTATAAGAATATCAGAGCACAGGCCGCCCAAGTTCTGACTGTATAACAAGGTTTGTATGGGAGTTCTTCCAATAACTCAGAATAATAACATAAATCTTCTGTAATACAAGGTAAATAAAGGGAGAAGACTTACTTGAAGTTGTTTTGTCGTCCTATGTGTGTTTCAGGTAGCTAGAACGGTGTTTTATGGAATTCTTGAGTCATACGCTTCACCCCTCTAACCAGAGGGGAAGGCTGAACACTCGATACAACAACGGCCTTCGCTCGAGGACGAATTTTTCACAAAATATCAATCCCATCGGCGTTTACTCGGCCGCGGTACAATCCATGGACATCAATTATCCCTCAGAAGTCCCCAGGCTTGATAACTCCTTTCCAAACCCGTTAGATTTGAACGATTTTTGAAGCAATTCGTGCAGCTTCCAACGGCTGACAGATCGTAACGTCCAATGAATGGTCCTTCTTGACAACGCATTTTGGTAACCAGGCGTTTGGGTAACCAGGCCGTTACAAATTATTTCTTTCCCTGAGAGGGACATATCAAATTCATTTGACACTTTCTAATCCCTCCCTCCCCTCCAACGAGACCACTGGACAGCGCCGGTGACACCCAGTGGTCTCGTTGGAGGGGAGGGAGAGATTAGAAAGTGTCAAATGAATTTGATATGTCCCTCTCAGGGAAAGAAATAATTTGTAATGGCCTGGTTCGTCCTGGAATTTGTAACGGATCCACATTAAATAGAAATAACTCCAAATTGTTCTGTTTAGTAGACGTTATCATTTGCCAGGAAAGTTGAGAAGCTTTGTGGTGATTGAAACTACAATGCAATAAAATCACACTTCCCGCGAAGTTGGCGGCACTCGTGTTGTGTGAAAAACCAGACAATCAGTCTTCACGGCTGAAAGCACATGTCAACAAATTTTGAAGGATTGACAGATCTGAGTTGAAACTACAGAAGCTAAAGTTTATCAGATGAACTAAAAACACCAAACCAGCGCTGGGACGGTGTTTCGTACAAATGTCCGGATTATCCGTTTATAGAACATTTTTAGTTTTTAGTCCTTCGTGAAAGCTCCAGAGGCTTCGATTGAGTAACGGATTGTAGCTTTCGAACAGCCAAGTGATTGTTCGAACGGATTGAGTGGATCCCAAGTTTATACGATTTTCACAAAACGTTTAAACGGGCTAGGAAAAAATCCAAATGGTTTCATAAAACGTTTGAACGTCGTTTATAAAATCGTTTGAATGGTTTCTCAAAACATTTGAACAGCCACCGAACTGTCTCTGAACGACTTTTTAGGCCGTTTGTTTTTCACACGTTTTCCTGTGTGTGGTCACAATTAGCGTTTATGATATGACAAAAACAGACTTAGCATTTACAATGTATTAAGCGCTTCGGTTCTTTGCTACAAACTTATTTTTGAAAAACGTGTAGGAAGAATTGTCGTAAATCTTTGCCGAAGTTTTTAGCTGAGGATTCTACACTTTAGTCCAATGCTAATTCGGCTAATTGTGGAAAACTTTCATTTGCGAACCGGTATTGTTGATCTACGGTATTCTTCAGCAGTTAATGAGGTACTGAGGTGCGTGTAGTACACAAAAGTGTGTGTAATTACACTCAGTTTGTGTAGTTACACTCGGTTGAGTGTAGTACACGTGCGGAATTCTGCGCACGTTACACGCAAAATGTGTTAACATACATGTACATCCAGGCTGTACTGTAGTTTTCTTTGGAAAGCAAAGGATAGGAGCTTGAGTAGAAAGCTTGCTGTCACTTGTGTTCTGTGAATATTGTGCCATTTCTATTGTTCATATGGCTTTGTTTATGGTCATTGCAAAACAAGTTTTCTGAAAGCACTCACATATAAGCTGTACCCCCAACTCTGCTGCAATAGGCCGTTTGCAGCTAACAAATCACATGCTTGTACTGGAGAGCAAAAAATATCTGACTTTATTTATTCAGAGGCCTTGTATGAGATCAGTACCGTTATTAGTAAAACCAGTTTTCCACTTCCAATCAATTTTCGATCTTTCTAAAAATGTGTTTTAAAGTTGGCTTGCCTTTGCCATGGGGATCATGAGCTCAATTCGTTTGTTAGCAAAGTATTGTATCAGCATGTGACTGTTAGCTGCAAAGGGCCTATTTCAAAATCTGAAAGTCAAAAAAGGTGTGGCTTATACATGATAAAATACGGTTCTTTCCAAAAACTTATTGAAATGTGCTCTGAAACTTGAGAAAACATGGAACGTTAACCTGGCCTCGTTGTATGCCATATTGGAGCCTTCAAATCTTGTGGTCAGCAGGCTAAATTCAAGATGACAGCCAAAATGTTTCCATATTTTTGTCAGGTTTATGAACTGTAAATGTCTTCGAACTAGAATGTACAGTACCAACTAAAAGTTATTTAACATTTGTGCATATTACACATGTGTAAGGCACATGTAGTTTTGAGTGTACTACAGCACAGCCTGGATGTATGTTAACACATTTTGCGTGGAATTCCGTGCGTGTACTACACTCAACTGAGTGTAATTACGCACACTTTTGTGTACTACACGCACAGAACTACACGCGCCTCGGTGCCTTGTTGACAATACCGGTTCGCGAATGAAAGTTTTTGACAATTAGCATATTAGCATTAGACTTCAGCAAAGATTTATGACAATAAATTTATTATTATTATTTATTCTTCCTACATGTTTTTCAAAAACAAGCTTGTAGCAAGGAACCGAAGCACTATAAATGCTAAGTCGGTGTTTTAGACATAAATCATAGTTGCTAATAATTGTGACTACACACGGGAAAACATACCTTCCTGTGAAAAACAAACGGCCTAAAAAGTCTTTCAGAGACCATTCGGTATCCATTCAAATGTTTTGAGAAACCGTTGAAACAATTTTATAAATCGTTCCAACGTTTTACGAAACTGTTTGGATTTTTTCATAGCCCATTTAAACATTTGGTGAAAATCGTATAAAATGATCCACTCAATCCGTTTGAACATATCACTTGGCCATTCGAATGCTACAAGCAACCGTTTGAACGATGCACTCAATCTGTTAATCAATCGAAGCCTCTGGAGCTTTCACGAAGGACTAAAAACGTTCTATAAACGGATAATCCTGGCATTTGTATGAAAAACAGTCCAGCGCTGGTTTGGTGTTTTTAGAACATCTGATAAACTTTAGCTCCTGTAGTTTCAATTCAGATCTGTCAATCCTTCAAAATTTTTGTTGAAATAATTTCATATGTTTTCAATTGAAGAAGCCAGCTTTTTGGAGATACAAAGATTCTCTGTTGACATGTGCTTTCAGCCGTGGAGACTGATTGTCTGGTTTTTCACACAACAAGAGTGCCGCGAACTTCGCGGGAATTGTGATTTTATTACATTGTACGTGTAGTTTAAATCACCACAAAGCTTCTCAACTTTGCTGGCAAATGATCCCGTCTACTAAACAGAACATTCTGGAGTTCTTTTTATTTAATGTGGATCTGTTTTCAAAGGTAATGAGGTCCGAATCTTGAATTCCACGACACAGAAGTGTGACATTTTCCGTGAACTGATTTGAATAATCAATGACTACATGTTTTTGGTTGCATTGAGATTGCACCAAATATTCTCATCAGATAAAATTTTCTTTTAGAAATCTAGATGCTTACACAATCCAACGTTTTGAAAGTTTTTACTTCATTTACGTATCTGAACAGTTTCCACCTGGTGCGAAAAATGGTTTGAATCCATTCAGTTTTAATTTGTTGTCTGTTAATTAGCGTGAGATCACACAAACCACATCAAACTTTTGCAGTTTTAACTTCATCACTTTGTGATGTTGAATTGTTCGAACGTTTAGGGCAAGTCGTTTGAACGTTTATTACGTGAATTGCAGAGTGAATGCGGAGCATACAATCAAAAGTTTCCTTCAGCATAATTTATTACGTTTTGGCGGAAACCGTTGGTAATCGAAACCGCTCAAAGATCTAGAGACGGCGCAAAGGGTTACAAACAATTTCATGCCAAACTGATTTTTGACAATAACTGTTCAACAAATGAAAGTGTAGTGCACACATGTAATACACTCAAATGCGTGTAGTAAATTAATTTTGCACACACATTACACGTGTGTAAATGTTAACATACATCCAGGCTGTACTGTACATGCAAATGAATGTGCTATGCTAGTTTGTGTGTAATACAGTCATTTGAGTGATACACAAACAGTACTACATGCACCTGAATAACTCATTAAGGGAATTAAATTTGCTTGGCAAATACACATTTACGATTTAGAATGAAAACACTTGGTGAGGAACCAGACTTTGGTGAAACAGGTTTTCTACATTATTCCAAACAACTTGTTATTGTGAACCATATCCACAAAGTTGAAATGAGAAACCCAAATAAACCCAAATAATGTATCTGTAGAAAGTTAGAGTCATAGACTTCTACTGGGTGTTCTACATTCTACATTGTAGCTAGCCCTAAAAACGAGAGGGCGGAAAATGTGCATGTTATAAATATTCATATTTTATGCATATTAAAAATAATGTTATGAATATTCATGATTGAACCAAGGAGGATTGGAATGCCTTCCCATGAACACTTGCGCTTGAAAAATTGTCTAGAAGAAGAGAAACTTGAAGTTTCCCGTGAGTTTTGTCATTTCCAACTAAATTTCTCCTTGAAGTTTTTTAACTCCAGAAACTAGAGATGGATTCAACAAAGTCAGAAATATACTTTCTAACTTTACTACTCGCTAAACATCTTCAATTTTTGAACTTTTCATACAATCTGAGCATATTTATCGGACGCTATTCTCTAGAGGTTGTTTGGGAGAAATTTCCCGCAAACTCAAGACGTAAATCTTACCCTGAAAGAAATTAACTACAAACCTTTTAGACAACTAACCTTACCTGGAAATTAGCATGAGCAGTGACATAAAAAGATTAAGTGTCTAATTTGTGCAAAGGGCTCCAAAGGGCTCCAGGTTTAAGAGGTTTACAAAGCCGTTGAAAATGCGTATTGTTTACGGTGTTTCGATACCATTCACAAAATGTTGCGCTCACTGGATATACAGTACTCACGCCGATCTTTCGTGAAGCATTTTGCGAACAGTACGAGTGGTGTTTATTGTTAATTATACCAAAAAAACAGACGATTCTTTGTTAATCATTTTACTTAAAAACAATTATGATTACCTGAAAAGATAAAGGGCAGAAATAAGTAAATACTTTGGTTTATTCAGTTGCGCTCTCGTATAAAAGCAGCTTTGAGCGCGCGCTCATTGTTCGAAAATGACGTGATCAGATTGCGTCAGCAGCGCGCGCCAACCTCTAAAATTGAAAACTTTTCACTCAAATCACAGGTAATTCTCTGCATATTTTCCCATTTTTCGTAGGCTTTCATTGTAAAATAATGGCCAGAAATACGGGGAAGTCAAAGCTAGCCTAAACATACGTCAAAATCCCAGGAAAAACTTTGGTTTTGAGATGCTTTGTGAAAATTTGTGCTGCTGAGGTCCGATCTCCACGAAATTCAACGCAGAATGAATTGCTCACGTGACGGGGAAAATTGATAATATAGTTGCTACGCAAAGGATTGTGGGAAGGCCTTCCAATCCTCCTTGGATTGAACAGTTGAAAGATCAAGTATTAAACACTCTGTTTTCCCCCATCAAACAATAATTTATGAGCTTCAGCTCAAAAAGTTGGGGGAGAGGCTTATATGTGATCGTTATCCCAAAAAAGTTACATGATCAGTGCATCGCAATACATTTTAGGATATGGTCATACAGTTGCGATGCAAACTTCTTCATGCGCAGAAAGGCAATTGCTGAACCGACTCCGCAATTGCGGTTATAAAACAGCAATTAGCAATATCGTTTTCTAAAAAAATTATATCGGTTTTGTAAATAAAACAGCAAAATAAATTATTGCTGATTTACAACAATATCTCCGATATTGCAGTTAATTCTGATCAGTTTGTACATAATTCGATATTACACAAGAATCATGTTGCTTAAGAATAAATTTACCAATAAAGCTACCAAAAAGTGAAATTTCACTTTCTATTGTGAAGTGAAATTTCACATTGTGAAACGCAACACCACGGTTCATTTTCACAATATTCAATACACTGACAGTTTGTTATTTTAAACTGACTAACAACACAAGTGCTTCAAAATAAGCAACTTGATTTTTGCTTCACTAATAATTTAAAAATAAGTTTTGGCATACATGTAAGATGAAACCCTACATGTAGGTGACAAGCTTTCATTTCCCAAAGAGAATTCCCATGGAGTTCTGAGACTGAAATCAACTTGGCTGATCAACAACAAAAATGTGCCATGTCATCTAATTGTTAGCCCTGGTATTTTAATTTAGTTGCATTGGTCAGCTTTTCGAGAAAAGAGATGTAATTAGCTGAATAGTGCAACACTTCGAGTATCCTGATCGTGAGCAGGAGTGACATTGATAAGCATGAACCCGTGATTTCAAGTGTGACACAACACGAGGTAGAAATTAGCATATTACGGTTGAGTTGCATTGGTTGAGTTGCATTGCTTGCATTGTGCTCACCATCATCCTAGTTTTTACAGCTTTAATTTTACTTTAGGCAAGGGAAAGTAGTGGTATTCTATACTTTGTTGTACTGCTTCAGAGCAAACAACAAATTTTAAACTCGAAATAGGCCAGAGATATAAAATTTCACACCTGACATTTTAGCAATGTAAACAGATATGGACTTGAAATTAATGAAACTACAGTACCCGAAAAATGTATCGAAAATAAGAAAATACAAGAGAAGACAAACGTGAGGCCGTGAGTCTTGGGAAGTTTATTTTGAATTGAGTCTTGAGAAGTTTATTTTGAAGTGTTTGTTTGAACTTTTCGAAGTTGGAAGCATTTGAACTTTCATTGCCAAGTGTTAGTGGATAGCAGGCCCAATCTCAAGGAGTTTATATCATTGGAAGCGTTTGAATTTTTCCAAGTGTTAGCAGGCCGATCAAGTTTAGAGAAGTTTAATATATAAGCGAGCCATGTTAAACACAACTTTCAATGCTTCGTAGCTCGGCTTTTCTCGGTAAGATTACGATCAAAACAAAGAAAATGCTCTGCCGAACTGGAGCTTTGTGTACAATCAAAACAGCAATTGCTGTGCCCATATATCGTTTGAAAAAAGGCAAAACAAAATTGTTTTTCAGAAACAACAATGTCGTTTTTGGAAACAGCAATATAGCTGGTATAGGGCCAAGATTTTTCAGTATTTTTGTCAGGTTGATGATTAGAACTGTAAGTGTCTTAGAACTATGATGTAAGACACACTCAAGCCATTTGAAGTATTCATTTTAGAGCCAGAAACTTTTCAGAAAAGTGAGGAAAATTACTTGCTTTTGGTGAGAAATCATGATGTGGCTTATAAGTGAGACTTTTCCAAAACATTTTCAGACTTAAAATTTGTGTTTGTGAAGTTGTCAAAGTTGGGGTGTGGCTTATAAGTGAATGTAAATGTAGCTTATAAGTAGTAAATTATGGTAGGCTTTTCTTCTAGTTTTTTTCATGTCTAATTTGAGTATTGTTTTCCTCTATTCAGGCATGCCATGCTGTGCTATGTTTAGCCAGGACGAAGCCTGGTACAGAGGAAGTATCACTGGCATTATAAAAGGAAACAAAGTGGAGGTTCACTTTGTTGATTATGGTAATTCTGAAGTCATGCCATCATCCAATTTGAGAGTTATGAAGACTGAGTTCATGAATGTTCCAGCGCAAGCATTTAAGTGTGAACTCGACCAACTTGGGTGTGATAGCAATGAACCATTTAGCGAGGAAGTGAATTTAAAGTTTGATGAACTTACAGCTGAAAAGGAGTTAGTAGGGATGATAGTATCATATGATGATCGTGACGACAAGTACATAATAATGCTCCTTGATAACAGTGAGGGGAAGAATGTGAATATCCTTGAGAGCTTAACACCTCTTCTGCCACAAAAGGGTGGGGCTTCAGCAACCACAACAGTTCCACAGCTTCAACTTAAACCAGGAACCAGAGAAAATGTGTGTGTGACTTCTGTTACTAGTCTTTCCCAGTTCTACTGCCAAGTAATGAGAAGTTCGAGTCAGCTTGATGATATGATGCAAACAATGGATGACCACTACAATGGGCTTGCTGAAGACCGGGAAACCTTATCTCAAGTAACCGTTGGCGGATACTGTGTAGCCAAATACACTGAAGATGACAGCTGGTATAGGGCCAAGATTACAGCCATGTACGGAGACAGTGCAGAGGTTCATTACATTGACTATGGGAACTCAGAGACTCTTCAAATAACAAGGCTAAAGAAATTAGCCTCAAAGTTTGCTGAACTTCCTGAACAGATTGTGGCTTGCTCGCTGAGTGGGGATAAAAGTGGCTTGTCAGACACGCAGTTCACTGGCCTTGTTTTTGATAAGAAGTTCCACCTACAAATTGTTGCTGTAGGAGACAAAGGTGTTGCTGAAGTCGAGTTGATATCAGAAGGCACCAAACAATCTGTGAAAGAGCAGCTATCTAAAACCACAGTAGTTACACCAGTTACTGTCCCCATGACAGCCCTGCATAATGGTTGCAAAGAGCCTGGTTTTATAACGTCTGTCATAAACATGTCCAAGTTCTACTTCCAGCCATCCAAATCAGGTGATTCACTTGACGAAGTAATGAATAGAATGGAGAGTTACTACAGTGGAGTCCAGGATGAGCAGGACACCCTTGAAAATCCTCAAGTTCATACATACTGTGCTGCTAAGTTCACTGATGATGATGGGTGGTATCGTGCCAGGGTCTCCCAAGTCCATGGCAATAGTATTGATGTGTTGTACATTGACTATGGTAACTCAGAAGTTATCCCAGTAACAAGAGCAAAGGTTCTCAAGCCTGAGTTTGCAAGTCTCTCATCACAGGCTATAGAGTGTTGCCTGTACAATGCCAAGGAGAGGAGTGGAGAAGCAGCTGTGAGTGAATTTCAGGAGCTTGTCCTTGATAAGCTGTGCGAAGTGCATGTCAGAGCAAACAGAGACAATGGAGTGACTGAAGTAGAGCTCATTGATATCAATACTGGATGCTTGATTGGCCAGGGACTTCCAAAGAGCAACGAGATCAAAGATACATGTACAGGTATTAATGTTATTTATTGGCATTCAGTTTTCAGAAAAACTAGTAAAAAACATTCAAAAGTGGTTTTATTTGAGAGAAAAAACTAATTTCTAATTCTATCGGAAAAATACCTTTTCCACCCGATTTTTACTCCATGTCACAACAAATTTTGATCATTTTAATAAATATAGGAGAAGAAAAATTGCAACTGAATGTACTTTGAGGTGAAATGTGCTTGAAATTCACCACAAAATGTTGTGGTTTTCTTGTACTTTATACTTTCTTCAAAAGAAATGTCGGAACAAAATCAATGTCGGAAAAAACGCTTGTTCCAAGCTTTCATTGTGCCTTTTTTTGCGCAAATCGAGCCATTTAAAAAGTGGGGGGAAATACAAAAATGTGTGCAATTGCATGATTTGCAAATTGAAGATTGTCCGTGGCAGAAGGCACCATTGGTAAATTGAGAGATTTTGTTATGTGGCTTTTACATTTGCAGATTTAGATATATTGTACTATTGACATCTGAATTTGAGAAATGTTGTTCATTGTTTTGTCTCTGAGTGAATCCCAAAAATAATCAGTGGTGAAAGAGAGACAGTAACTGAGTAAGAAATAATTAAGTAATACAAGTAGATTAAACCAAGGACCGAACGTGTTGGCGAAGCATAATGAATGCTCTTGGTTATTTGCCAATTCAAGTTTTAACGCCTCTTCAACTCTTGCTGGAAACCATGCAGTATACAGAATCTCAAAAGGTATTTCAGTTGCTGGATGCTTAAAATATTAAATAAGAATTCACTAGAGTTAAGTGTAGTTTAAGTGATATTTTGGAAGGAATCCTTTGAAAATGCACAACAAAAGCAGTAAACATATTACACAACTTCTGGCAGTATGGCTGATTTTCTGCAAGACAAAAAAGCAGAACATATAATTATAAATGCCATGAGTAAATCCCTAACATAATCAGAGGTAATAGAAACGCAGTAAGAAGTGAAGTGATACGAGTAGATTAAACAGAGGACCGAGCATTGTAATCTAGAGAATGAGTATACACCGAATTAATGTTTCACAGTTTCGATTACTGAGGAGAAGGAGAACAAAGGAAATTGCCCATGACAGCTCCCTTGCTAGAATGTAAGGTTCGCCATCTCCCCAGATGGCTCATCCAATGAAACCCGGCCTTTTGACAGTGTGCGGAAATTCATGACAGGATTGTTGCTTTATGCCGAGTTGCTTTATGCCGAGAGATCACTCTCATGCCAGAGCCTTTAGAGCTCTTTGAGGTGAAAATAGTGTAGTTCTGCTCCCATAACCGTGTCTCTTCAAAGCATTACTGGTTCAACTCTCCTACAAATAAATTTGAAGGTCTGCTTTGAAACTCTGAAGTTCTCTTTCTGCTTCTTGAGCAACATTGCATTCCCTGAAACCAGTAAAACCCATGCTCTCCATTGAGCTTAATCTTGTAAGTAACAGGCAGTGTATTTGACTTGTAACATAGCTAATGGATGATCATTAACCAACGGTGATCATTGAATTAACCCCTAACGGATGAAGCTTTTTCTAATGCTTCTAACGATTTCTCAAACCATTGAAACGGATAACGAAAGGTCTGGCCTGTTATGCACACACACAAATAATTAGAGAAGAATTAATACAATAATTATTAGGGGTATAGAATGGTCCCTCAAAAAAATTGTGAGTCTCGGCAAAATTCAAGGAAGTCTCGAAATCTTGGCATTTCAAAAAAGAGTCGGATTTTGAAACAAGGGACCATTCTATACCCCTTAGAGAAGTAAGTCTTGGGCTCCGATTTTGAAACAAGGGTCTCGCCGAGTCTCAACTTTGACCAACTTTGACCATGACTGAATGCAAAATTAATAGAGGTTGGCATTGGTTTTATAATCAAACCGTGAAGTTTTAAAAATAGATGATTAATAACAATGATATGGTCATAACAAATTTTGATTTTTACCTAAAAAAGATATATCAGTGTAATTTTAAATAGTTAGTTTTTAACAACATTATAGTTAGCATTTTAATGTGAAATTTGTATAATTATAGTTAACTAGTTTATTTTAGTATTATACACGACCCCACAAGTGGCAACACTTTAATCTGTTATCGTGTTTAAATAAAAGTTATTGTATTGTATTGTAGGAGCCATTCGACTTACTTCTTATCAGATGCGGACAGCTATTTAGGTCCAATTATTTGTGCAGTGGAGGTGGCAAACAAAGTGTTTTGTCGAGCAGCTAATGTGTCACATTAAAAAAAGAGTTCAGTGTTTTCAGTCGAAGCACCACACCTATACATGCAGGTGATGCAATATTTTTTTTTACAAAGAGATCATAGTTTAAAGCAGTTAAACCAGTACCATAAGTCGGACATAATAAACTAAGGTAATTGCAGGTTGAAAAATTATGAACTTTAGAAAGGTTTTACTTAAAATTATTTAATGTTGGAAGACTATTCCACAACATAATATTTTATCAAATATTGATAAAATACAAAATACTTTTTGTGCCTTTCAGTACAAACAAAGGGCAAAGTTAGATTGTTAGAGATGTGAAGGCTATAAGTCAATTAAGTAGGGTGGTGCTAATTTTATACGTCATACACAGTTTATGAAAACTTCACCTCTGTTTTAAATCCACCCAAGAAACATTCTGAAGACTAGCCCTACGAGCACCCTTCATTGCACCTGTGACAACTCTTGCACCCTTGATTTGCGAACTTTGTAGTAGATCACTATTGCTTGCTGAACACCCATCCCTGACAATATCAGCATATTATTTGGCAAGTACTTCAGGAGTACATCATTCTACTCAGTTTATATGTCGATGGTTTTATCATGTTAGCATGTGAGGCAAACGATTAGGCAAGCCATTGTAAATCCCATACAGATCTGACACAAATATTTTATCTTGTGATGTAGCTAACAGCTCAATATTACCCTCCTTTCTTACACCCTCTAGCTTGCTTGTTGTTACTAGAGGACATTTAGGGGAGGAAAAGTAAAGGAATAATGCTGCCCACCGGACTTGTTTTTATATTTTACTGACAATGTCTGGGAAGTAGGATTCTACAAAATGTTAAGACTTTTATGTTGCAAAGTTGTTTCTTTTGCAAAAGAAAAGTTTGGCTATGCTGTCTGTTCTGTGTTTATATTTTTGTTCTGTTCTATTCTTTAGTTTGTTCTTTTTCTACCTCATATTTTTTTAAACCTGAAACTCTGATCTTGTGATGGTTAATTATTTTTTAGTCATCCTTATACTGCCACCTACCCTTTCTGTCACTTGCAGTTGAGTCTGGCATTATGCAAATACAGACAACAATAATATGTACTTTTACTTGAGGCTGTTTACATGCCCAGATGTTTCCCTTCCATTGAAATTGCACCTAATGTTTATTTAGTTGTCACAAGTGAATACTTTTTAGTTGAATGGTAGAATTGTTCTTGTTTTGAGTGTTGCATCTATGAGTTATAGATATAGAGGTTTATATCTCCAAAACGCAAATGTTGTGACGTCAAACCAGGACTCATTTATTATTCAAAAACATGCTGATAGAGATAAAATTAATGACCTTTTGTAAACATCAATGATATCATTGTAGTTTGTATCAGTGAATTTAACATACTGTTAATAATAACAGTTTCATTCACAAGGAGAAAAATACAGTAAATTCATTCAACTATTCGCATTATGTAGAATCTATTTGTGACAACAAAATAAATGTTGGTAAATGTTGCACTTCAAATGGAATCTCGGCTGAAAAACAAGGTTTGCCCTCAAATGTTCCTTTTGGATACCTAAATCTATTGCTGAGTTTATTTCTGGTAAATTGTACACTAGATGTCATTTATGGACTGATTTTCTTGTCCATAAAACTCATTTAATTTCTCATGATGTCACAGTGTTGCCTCTATTGTCAGAAATCAATAGTTATTTTGTTGTGTAACAATAGGGGCAACACTAACCTAACCTCAAGTTATTACAGTTAGCTTGTACCTATTACCAAGTTGTTACACATGTAATTTGTATTCACTCAAATTTGACCATTCTATACCCCTATTATTAGAAATCGTTTGATTGGGCAATAAATGACTGAATACAAAATTAATAGAGGTTGGCATTGGTTTTATGATCAAGCCGTGAAGTTTTAAAAATAGATGATTAATAACAATGATATGGTCATAACAAATTTTGATTTTTACCTATATATCAGAGTAATTTTAAATAGTTAGTTTTTAACAACATTATAGTTAGCATTTTAATGTGAAATTTGTATAATTATAGTTAACTAGTTTATTTTAGTATTACACACGACCCCACAAGCGGCAACGCTTTAATCTGTTATCGTGTTTAAATAAAAGTTATTGTATTGTATTGTAGGAGCCATTCGACTTACTTATCAGATGCGGACAGCTATTTAGGTCCAATTATTTGTGCAGTGGAGGTGGCAAACAAAGTGTTTTGTCGAGCAGCTAATGTGTCACATTAAAAAAAAGAGTTCAGTGTGTTCAATAGAAGCACCACACCTATACATGCAGGTGATGCAATATTTTTTTTTTACAAAGAGATCATAGTTTAAAGCAGTTAAACCAGTACCATAAGTCAGACATAATAAACTAAGGTAATTGCAGGTTGAAAAATTATGAACTTTAGAAAGGTTTTACTTAAAATTATTTAATGTTGGAGAAAGCTGTTCTTCAGTTGGAAGATTATTGCACAACATAATATTTTATCAAATATTGATAAAATACAAAATACTTTTTGTGCCTTTCAGTACAAACAAAGGGCAAAGTTAGATTGTTAGAGATGCGAAGGCTATAAGTCAATTAAGTAGGGTGGTGCTAATTTTATACGTCATACACAGTTTATGTATACTTCACCTCTGTTTTAAATCCACCCAAGAAACATTCTGAAGACTAGTCCTACGAGCACCCTTCATTGCACCTGTGACAACTCTTGCACCCTTGATTTGCGAACTTTGTAGTAGATCACTATTGCTTGCTGAACACCCATTCCTGACAATATCAGCATATTATTTGGAAAGTATTTCAGGAGTACATCATTCTTCTCAGTTTATATGTCGATGGTTTTAGCATGTTAGCATGTGAGGCAAACGATTAGGCAAGCCATTGTAAATCCCATACAGATCTGACACAAATATTTTATCTTGTGATGTAGCTAACAGCTCAATTTTTACCACAATTGCCGGTAATCTCGCGATCTGATTAGTCGATGTGCGGTGGTAAATGAGAGTCCAGACAACGGTGCTGACGCGAGAAAGTTATAGACAATGCTGGCTCTTTCAAAGCTGTCACGCTTTGTAACGAAACAATTTTTGTACGTTTTCTAATATTGTTGTAAAAAACAAATTTCCTCTGGTTTTCCGTGGTGTGGACTCTTATTTACCACGATTTACGTCATCACATCGTCAAAATTTGTTGTGGACTCACTCGGCTGCGCCTTGTGAGTCCACAACAAATTTTGACGATGTGATGATGTAAATCGTGGTAAATAAGAGTCCACACCACGGAAAACCAGAGGAAATTTGCTAAATTCCCCTCCTTTCTTACACCCTCTAGCTTGCTTGTTGTTACTAGAGGACATTTAGGGGAGGAAAAGTAAGTGAATAATGCTGCCCACCGGACTTGTTTTTATATTTTACTGACAATGTCTGGGAAGTAGGATTCTACAAAATGTTAAGACTTTTATGTTGCAAAGTTGTTTCTTTTGCAAAAGAAAAGTTTGGCTATGCTGTCTGTTCTGTGTTTATATTTTTGTTCTGTTCTATTCTTTAGTTTGTTCTTTTTCTACCTCATATTTTTTTAAACCTGAAACTCTGATCTTGTGATGGTTAATTATTTTTTAGTCATCCTTATTCTGCCACCTACCCTTTCTGTCACTTGCAGTTGAGTCTGGCATTATGCAAATACAGACAACAATAATATGTACTTGAGGCTGTTTACATGCCCAGATGTTTCCCTTCCATTGAAATTGCACCTAATGTTTATTTAGTTGTCACAAGTGAATACTTTTTAGTTGAATGGTAGAATTTTTCTTGTTTTGAGTGTTGCATATATGAGTTATAGAGGTTTATATCTCCAAAACGCAAATGTTGCGACGTCAAACTAAGACTCATTTATTATACAAAAACATGCTGATAGAGATAAAATTAATGACCTTTTGTAAACATCAATGATATCATTGTAGTTTGTATCAGTGAATTTAACATACTGTTAATAATAACAGTTTCATTCACAAGGAGAAAAATACAGTAAATTCATTCAACTATTCGCATTATGTAGAATCTATTTGTGACAACAAAATAAAATGTCGGTAACTGTTGCACTTTAAATGGAATCTCGGCTGAAAAACAAGGTTTGCTCTCAAATGTTCCTTTTGGATACCTAAATCTATTGCTGAGTTTATTTCTGGTAAATTGTACACTAGCTGTCATTTATGGACTGATTTTCTTGTCCATAAAACTCATTTAATTTCTCATGATGTCACAGTGTTGCCTCTATTGTCAGAAATCAATAGTTATTTTGTTGTGTAACAATAGGGGCAACACTAACCTAACCTCAAGTTATTACAGTTAGCTTGTACCTATTACCAAGTTGTTACACATGTAATTTGTATTCACTGTTGTAAATCGTGTACTAAATAATAAACTATTGTCCTATTATCCAAGATGGCATTGCGTGGGAAATTGAAATGAGTTTTGTGGACAGGAAAATTGCTCATAACTGACATCTGGTATACGATTTACAGGAGATAAACACAACATTGGATTTATACATCCATAGGGAACATTTGAGTGCAAACATTGTTTTTCAACCGAGGTTCCCTTTAACTTACTGCTGTAATACACTGCTTGTCTCATTTGTAGGCTTCAAGCCTTCTGCCATCTCATTCAGTGAAGGCTACAGTGATATTCATCCCCTGGTATGTCACAACCCTCATCAATTCTACTGCCAATTCCTGACAACAGAAAGAATTGTAGCCTTTGGACAACTGATTGACAAGCTGAAGGAGTACTACAGTAATGTGGGTGCTGATGATGAAAGAGTTACTAACCCTGCCGTTGATATGCCGTGCTGTGTACTGTATGCTGGTATGTATTGTTATACAGTTGAAACCTCTCATAAACAACCACTAATGTCAACAGCAGTGGTTGCTCAAGAGAGGTGGTCAATTATATCAAGTGTTTAATGGTGTAAGATTTAGAATTTTGTTGCAACAGTTGATTGGTCATAATAATTTGATGTGCTGCTAATGCATAAAGAAGACATTCTCATTTTGCTTGCTTTGTGTATCTTTTGTTTCACCTGTCTTTAACCAAGATTCAGGTTGGTAGAATACTTGTGCAATTGTGGTCAACTAATTTCACCATTTTATAGTGCGGCTACTGTAACTGCTGCTACTTGGACCATGTGAACTGAACACATTGCAAAACAAACAAAAAGCATTCCAACTTACCAATCCTAGAATATCCACAAGTGTTTCTTCATTTAAAAGATCTAGTCCACCAAATTTGTCTTCTAATGGATTGAAGCTTGAGCAACGCTATTGTCTTTCTCAACACTACTGCAGTTTACCACTTATAAGCCATATTCACTTATAAGCTGCATCCCCAACTTTGACAACTTCACAAACTCAAATTGGAAGTCTGAAAATGTTTCGGAAAAGTCTCACTTATGAGCTGCATCATGATTTTAGTGATTTCTCTCAAAAACCAAATCAAGTTTGGAGCAACTTTTTGGATCTCAAATCCCCTCAGATTATCTATAATAGTTCAAAAACATTTACAGTTCTTAAACCTGACAAACATTCTGAAAACTTGAAGCTAAACACATGGAAGTCATTCTCTGTAGGGTTTTGGGCACCATCTTGAATGTAGCCTGTGTTGCATCCAAACTGAACCCCGGTTAAGTCCGTCTGCGAAACAGCGACAGAAAGCTTGTTCTAGACCCCCAACGAAGTACAAGGATATATGTAGTCGATTCTGATTGGCTTTTACTAATCCTCATTCTTACACGTCTTCCGACTGGCCATTCAACTGTCACCATGAGCAGTTCATGTCAGAGGCCGCTCGGTTGAAACTGTTCGTTTGCACGTGGTCAGCCATTTACTTGAGATTTCTCACCCAAGACGAGCTAGCGCTCTGTCGTCGTTTCCCTGTGTTTTACTATTGGAAAAGGTTAGGTTTATTTCAATTTCGGGTAAGGTTTTGAAGTAATGTAACATATAGGCTGCCCGTGGTTTAGTGCGACAAGGAAACTTGCCGAACACATTAAATAGAATCTGTCACGACACAATGCTCATCAGTTCGAGGAACACACAAACAAATCTCCCATGCAGCTTGGACAGATCTAGTATGTGCCTGCCACATCCGAACTCAACTCCGGTCAACTGCTCTTGTTCTAGTTAACAAATCTAGATTTCAAACTGATATTGTACAAATATCATTCCTCTTCTCAACGTGTATAAAAGCTGCCACATTTTGAAATGTAAATTATCTGTAAGTCGCACTGGTGACAGGCTGGTGACAGTTGAATGGCCAGTCAGAAAAAGTGTAAGAATGAGCATTAGTAAAAGCCAATCGGAATCGACTACATATATACCGGTACTTCGTTGGGGGTCTAGAACAAGCTTTCTGTCGCTGTTTCGCAGACGGACTTAATCGGGATTCAGTTCGGATGCAATGCCGGCTACCAAAA
Organism: Actinernus sp. WN-2022; assembly: GCA_030867875.1. Lineage (NCBI taxonomy): Eukaryota > Metazoa > Cnidaria > Anthozoa > Actiniaria > Actinernidae > Actinernus > Actinernus sp. WN-2022. The sequence continues at coordinate 121,580,127 of JAOWCC010001589.1, forward strand.
AGGTGAACAGTTTTCATGGATAAGCCTCATTCTTAAGTTCCTTCCACATTTCATCCACAGTTGATGGCACATGGAACAGAGCAACCATAACACAAGTTGTGGATAGCGAGACAGTAATGGTTTACTTTGTTGATTATGGTAATGTTCAGCCAACTCCTCTTAGTAACATAAAGACATTGAAACAAGAGTTCATGGACTTGGAGGCCCAGGCCACTATGTGCAGTATTTCAACTATCAAGCCTACCAATGGGACAGAGTGGTCCAACGCAGCCAATGAGAGATTCACTGCTTTGGTTTGCCACCAGCAACTTGTTGCAGCATTTATTAGGAAAGGTGAGAAAGAGAGATTATTTTAGATTTTTTTGGGCAACCATTGCACATGTGCAATGTATACATTGTTGAATTTCATTTTCCCAAACCTGTCAATTAAAAAACAGACCAATCACAATGCAGTAATGTTCCCTTGGGAAAATACTGCCACCAAATACAAAATATTACGTGCTAACCACCTCCCGGTTAGCTCAGTGGTTAAGCGCTGGTCTGTCTAGTGGGAGGTTGCAGGTTCAAACCTCGGCAGGGCCCATTGACATATTCTGTTGCTATGCTCGCAGGAACAGATGCGATTTTTGACTTTCGGTTTATGCTAGCCTGAGAAAACGGCAGACTCGGGCAATATAATTCGGCTGTTTTCTCAGGCTAGTTTTATGCGTGTCCACCAGCCACCCGATAGTTTTAATAATTACACATGTTTGTAAGTTTTATTCGTGGTTTACCTGAAAGGTTTTCATGAATGAATGAATGTTGTTGACCACGTTCTCCGCAAAATCGAGCATGGATTTTGAAACAGACAATAAAAGGTAAAGAAATTGAGTAGAAAACTCCCAGCATACGGTGTTGCAGCCATGTCTAGGTCGTGTGACAATTTGTCAAGCTTGACGGGGTTGACCAATGAGAGGAAAGCCTTCCCACGGTCGTTAGTATGCAAATTAACACCAAGTTTTCTTTTTATGCGAATATTCTTACAGTCCTGATATTAATACCTGAGAAGACATTTCCGCTTATTTAAAAAGCAGAAGTCTTCTTTGACTTCCGTCTTTGAAAATCTTGGAATCTTCAGAACGCAAAATTATTAAAAGAAAAAATCTCGCAGAACAATATCAAATGATGTGTGTGACATTCTCTCTGTCTTCGACCATCATGTTTCTCACTACGCGGGAAACACGAAATTTGCCATGAATTAGTATGCTTTCATTTTTAGGAACACACAACATTTGGTCACTCATTCTCGCAAACCAAGCAATACGTGACAAATTAAATTGCGCTTTCAAAAGTATTAACTTAAATCACCGCTGTAGAATCTTCATGCTCAGTTTTTCCGGCTGAACCAGCTTACAGCATTAGAGTCACATATTTATTAATAACAACTGTCGCAGAAGCATAGAGGAACGTTGACAACGGGTTGAGAAATTATAAGAACGTGTTGCAATGCGTTAACAATGCGTTTTACAATAGGTTTTACGACACGTTTTATGCTTTTCTCTTTAACCCTTTCCCTACTGGACATGTTTGGCTCAATGGGTGAAATGCAGAGTGCTAACTCAACCCTCCCCCCCCTCAGTTCCAGTTTGGCTAGCCCGGGCTAGTTAAATACTGCTGACTTTTTAAACCAAGGGCTCAAACTTTCCCACAATGCCATTTGGGAGAATTCTGTTCACTCGTTGGCGGTAGGTATGGCTGCTTCGGTAGAGTTTCCAATGAAATGTGCTCTAATTTTGGAGAAATATGCCACTGTCAGAGAGCTTGAAGACATCATTAAGTCTGAGGATGGCTGAAAAGTACTTGGTTTGCTTCTAGTAGGCTTTGTGAGGGGATTTCACAGGGTTTTTCCGTTGTGTTTGGGCTTTCAGACACAGGAAAAAATTCTTCAATGAAATCTTTGGAATCCTGCAGTTGGCATTCTTTTACCCCTGCTTAACCTATTAGGATGTGTTTTTGTCACTTTAAAGCAACGGCTTGAGTGCAAATCACCGCTCTTGGTTGTAGGGGTAAAAGACTTATAAAAAAAACTCTACCGGAGTCCCAGAGGGGGTTCCCCCTTGTGGATTTTTTGTCCATTACCCAGCATGCAATTGGAGGTGGGAACAGGTAAATGTGGTCGAGTGAAATGCAGTGTAAACATCGGCGTGGATCAGAGTCGTTTGGTACGTTTTGTGCAAACAAACCTGCTGGTTGGAAAGATTAAACAAGGTACTGTAACGACTGAGTGGTGATTTTGTGCAAAGGGGAAGGTTTTTTTGAGCCGATTTTCAGCTCCTCAAAATTCGCAAAAATCGAAGAAACGAACAACGATGTCCAAAACAAATGCGTTTTTCTCCAAAGTGGGTGAGTCAAGCGATCCCTGTTATAGCTCTGACTTTGAAGTCATTCATTCCTTGAAATAATATCACAACATCGTATTTCCAGCATGTCTAGGTTTGATGCAATAATTTTCTGCAGCTACATGCTTCATATTGGGCGGTACAGGGCGGTGTAGTAGGGAAAGGGTTAATATGCCGGGTTTTCGCAAATAGGCATGCAGGCAATCTCTGAATATTTATTATAACCAGGTTAGTATCTTAGTGTCTGTATGAAATGTGTCGGATATACTCTTCGGTAAGTGGTCAATATTCAGAAACATATCTATCAAATAAGAAAAAGATTCGCTGTTATGCGTGTAATTTTCGAGTTGAGCGATACTTTCGCTGTTGGCAGAAAGTTTCTGGAGAATTTCACGGTCTACTTCATGTTGCGTTGTGATTGGCGACATCACAGAAAGTTTATGTGACCTCAGAATGTTTTGCTGACCTTTGCGTCTTGCCAGAATTCACGGTTCTAATTATTCCGATAATGTTACGTTACTGATCGGATGGTCAGCGACAAGTTCATGGAGTGGTTGCTCTAGCTCTATAACTAACTTGCGGCGGGAACTTTCTGTAGACTACAAGGTTTTGTTTTTGAGATCACGAACGCGAGCATGGACTCCGAAACGAGAACTGTTTTACACCGGAAAAGTGACCGAGAAAGGTCTACTCGCAAGTCTAAACTTTCTGAGTAATGATAGCAAAATGTTGATTTCTTTTTCAGAGCAGATAACTTGTGTTTCATCATATCGTTCAGATTACGTTTTTTTGCTCAGCTTCAGGTGATCTTTACTGAAAGTTTGATATCCTGTCTCTGAATATTTATTATAACCAGGTTAGTATCTTAGTGTCTGTACGAAGTGTGTCTGATACTGACTCTTCGGTAAGTGGTCAATGTTCAGAAACATATCTCAAATAAGAAAAAGATTCGTTGTTGTGCGTGTAGTGTCTGAGTTGAGCGATACTCTCGCTGTTGCCAGAATGTTTCTGGAGAATTTCACGGTCTACTTCATGTTGCGTTGTGATTGGCTACATCGCAGAAAGTTTCTGTGACCTCAGAATGTTTTGCTGACCTTAGAAAGATTTGGCCGCTAATGGGAAGTATCGCATTCCAGATTGTAGTTGCTCATTCCAGATTGCTCCTGCTTTGTGTTTGTAATAAAACTGTTGGGGCACATGAAATTTGAAGTTTAAGATGCTTTCTAAAGCTATGTACAGTACTGCCGGAAATGATAGGGACATCTGCAACAGACACAGTACGGCACCGCAGACACTGAACAAATGGCCGCGGTCACCGAACACATGACCAGTTTTTGAGGATGCCGTGGTTGCAAGCTGAGGTGATAAACCTAGGTGCTTGCCACGGCGGCGCTGAGCTGCAATGGAAATACATGTACATTGTTAGCACTCTTCGTACTTGAAAGCTTTGAATGTGATGAATGACAAACAGTTTATTAATGCATTGAGCCTTTCACCCAAAGAATGATCACCAGCATTAAACTTGTTGTAAACGGCTGATAATAATAATAGCTCAGACAAATAAAACATTTTTCAAGTGACATACAAATTCTACACTTATTAACCAACGAAGCCAACTGCTTCAAAATAAAATGCATGAGATGTACATGTAGATGTTACATGAGGTCGCTGTTAGTGCTGCGGCACGGCACGTCCACCGCAGTGACCTCAAAGGTGACTGCAGTCACCTAAAAATGACCATGGTTTTTCGATGTAAAACCGCAGGCATTGCATGCAGCACAACCGCGGTAAATGTCCCTAGTATAATTTCTGGCGGTACTGTAGATCTTGAAAAGGCAACACAAGTACCTTATGTGCCAAAACAAGTAAGACAGATACAACAAAAACAGTATTTTAATGAACAGTAAGTTGTCAAGCCAAAGTTTGATTCTTTGCTGCAAAAATTACAGTGATGAGATACTAGAGTGTGAACAAAATTAGGCACATGCCTATTATTTTGTATACAGCAGTTCCGAATCACACATGCCCTTATAGATGAAAAAGTAATCTCAATGAGAAAGTACATGTAACAAAGAAATGGTAAACAAAGAATAGATACAGTCCCACTCAAAAACTTTGCAACCGTCAGCGGCTGGGCGTTAGTGGTTTGGTGGCACTAACGGTAAAAACTGGTGGCTAGCCGTCCACGCCACTAGACGTTTGGTGGCTAGCCGTCGACGCCACTAGACGTTTGGTGGCTAGCCGTCGACGGCGCTAGACGTTTGGTGGCTAGCCGTCAACGGCTCAAGACATTTGGCGGCTAGCCGTTAGCAGTGCACGATTGAAAAAGTTTTCACTGCACTGTGCTGTGCTGCGAGTGAATGTAAACAAACTGAAGTCGAAAATTAGCATATTAACAATAATTGTAGTCGCATCGTGTCTGACAGAATCGAAGACATTTTTTGGGGAACTTCACAGATTTCCCCTGGAATCACTTCAAAACCGTTCAGTAAAACTCGAACAGCGAACAGCTAACTTCCTGTTTCATTCTTCACGTGTTGCTTGAAACCGCTTTGCTGCGCAGACATTGTCTGGTTTTTGACACAACACTGGAGTGTCACGCCGTGAACTTCGCGGGAAGTGCGACTGTAGTTTAATTCACCACACAACTACATGGACTCAACCTTTATGGAAAATGAAAAAGATGTACAATAAAATATTCTGGAGTTCTTTTATTAATGTGGATGCGTTTCTCAAAGGTCTCAAGAATTCTACGACACGGCCGTGAAGCGTGACATTTTCCACGAACTGATTTGAATAATCATTGTATTTATAGGCCGTCAGTGTTTGGCTTTAAAATCGCCTGGATCACACCGGACATTTTCTACCTTCAGAATAAAATGTTTCGTAAGTTTTTATTTCATTTTCGTTTCATGTCTGAACAGTTTCACCTGATGCGGGAAATGCTTTGAGTCGATCTCTGCATGCTTAACAGTGAGAAGTTTTGGCTGTTTTCCAATTTGTTGTCAAATGAATGTTAATTGCCGTGAGATCACACTGTATCAAATCTTCTGGAGTTTTTAACTTCATCACTTTGTGATGAGTTAATAAAATACCCCACCTGCAAAAATATATTTTTTCGGCAACCTGTAATGGGACGGTAAAGTTAGTTGAAGTTCAGTGGACTTCTACATTCAGTGGGCCATGCGCTGTGACTCGTGAGAGTCGATGAATCGAACTTATACAGCTGACTAGTAGACGTTAACCGTTTCAAAATTAACTACTCAAAACTCGGCTGCTGACACTAGATGGTAAATTTATTTTAGTTGAATACTTATTCCTTCAGTACTGCCACGGAAACCGATGAACTGACTAATAAAACAAACGTTTCAAAAGAAATTTCTCCAAACTCGGCCTTGACGAACATTTCAAAATCATTAAACTTCTCAAAATGCAAAATACTTCAAGTCAGCGCATAAAAGGCTTCAAAATAAACTTATTGAAACGTCGGCGGCTCAACGATTTAGTGGCTAGCCGTTGGTGGCTCAGAGGTTTTGGTGGTTAGCCGTTGGTGGCTCAGAACTTTTGGTGGCTAGCCGTCGACGGCGCTAGACCTTTGGTGGCTAGCCGTTGACGGCGCTAGACGTTTAGTGGTTTGGTGGCACTAACGGTAAAAGTTAGTGGCACTAGCGCCGCTAAAAACCGTTAGCGCCGTTTGGCGTTTAGTGGTGGTTGCAAACTTTTTGAGCGGGACTGTATGCTCTCCTATCCTTTCCCAGTGTTTGCTTTATGTCATAGATGTAGGGATTCTCTGATTAACAAGTCTCCAAAACTTAACATGCCAACTAAAATGTTTTAATCATTACATTTCACAGGCAGTGATGATAGCTTAGAAGTTGATGTGTTCAATACAGAAGATGATCTTCAAGATGTCAACATTGCAGAGGTGCTTGTCAAAGAAGGTTTGGCCACCTTTGTATCTGATTCCAGAGTGCCGTCATCAATCCAACAGACTCCAGTACCGGCTCCAGCTGATCATGTGTCGAGGACCTTATCAAGCATGGAGAAAATCAAGCCATCTATGAAGCAGGAGCTGTATGTGACAGCAGTCGATTCTCCTGAAAAGTTCTATTGCCAACTTGCAGGCAGTGATGACAGACTAGCTACTTTGATGGAGAATCTTGCCATCTTCTATGAATCCTTAGGACCTGATGAGCTCCTTTCGAACACAGTATCCCCAGGGGAACTTTGCTGTGCACTGTACTCAGAAGACAACGGCTGGTATCGAGCGTTGATTGAAGCTAAGCACCCTCCAGACTCTGTCATTGTAAGATTTATTGACTATGGTAATACTGAAACTGTGAAGCTAAATACAATCAAGTCACTCACTGAAGAATTCTTAGCAGAACCAGTTATGGCCATAGAGTGCAAGTTGTCAGGTGTTTGTCCTCCTGAAAATGCAACAACTTGGTCACAGGAAGCTACAAATGCGTTCCAAGCAATTGTAAAGTCAGATAAGGTACTGGCCGCACAGGTTAAGTCCACATCAGAGCCCTTTGATGTAGTATTATTGGATGGTCCAGAGGATGTTGCAGGCCAGCTGATTAAAGGGAACTTTGCAGTATCCAGTAAGTCAGAGGGAGTATCCAAGATATCAGCACCATCGTCGCCTGGTCAGAGTGTTAAGCAAGACTTCAAGAGCCCTGTTGTCACAACTGGTGCCCTGATGCAAGTTTATATCACTGACTTCTCTACCCCAGGGCAGTTCCATTGCCAGCTGGCAGAGACAGGGGATGACTTGGATGCAAGTAAGTTTTCCTAAAGTGGCACTTACAGCAGATTTTGTATGAGTGGGACAAGCTATGACATGTCCGTAGCCTTACCGTAACTGTGCCTTAACTTACTGTACCATAACTCTGTATTATGATTGGATCAGCAGGACAAAAACAATAGGGAAACCATTTCAAAGTTATGGCAGTAACGATGCTGTAATCAGTGCTGTAGTTCTTCCCACTCTATTAGTGTTTAGCTCAGTTAGAATAGTATGCTGTGATCTATCAGTGTTCTTTGTTAAGGGTACAGTCCTGCTCAAAAACTTTGCAACCACCACTAAACGCCAGACTGCTTTTGGCGGTGTTAGTGCCACTAGCTTTTACCGTTAGTGCCACAAAACCACTAGGCGGCTTGAACCGTAGATGGCTAGCCACCAAACGTCTAGCGCCGTTGATGGCTAGCCACCAAAAGTTCTGAGCCACCAACGGCTAGCCACCAAAAGTTCTGAGCCACCAATGGCTAGCCACCTAAACTTCTGAATTGAGAAGTGTTTTGCATTCATTTGAGAAGTTTAATTATTTTGAAATGTTCGTCTAGGCCGAGTTTTGAGAAATTTATTTTGAAACGTTTGTTTTACTAGTCAGTTCATCGGTTTACGTGGCAGTACTGAAGGAAGAAGTATTCAACTAAAATAATTGTTGCCGAGCACTATAAAACATATTTTAGCAGGTGGGATGTTTTATTAACTCATCATCAAAATGATACAGTGTGATCTCACGGCAATTAACATTCATTTGACAACAAATTGGAAAACAGCCAAAACTTCTCACTTGGCAGAGATCAACTCAAAGCATTTCCTGCATCAGGTGAAACTGTTCAGACATGAAACAAATGTGAAATAGGCAATCTCAAAGCAAAACAAACACTGATGACCTACAATGATTATTCAAATCAGTTCGCGGAAAATATCACAAATGTCACGCTTCTGGCCGTGTCGTAGAATTCTGAAGATTCGAACCTCCTCACCTTTGAAAAACAGATCCACATTAATAAAAGAACTCTAGAATATTTTAAAGGCTGAGTACATGTAGTTGTGTGGTGAATTAAACTACAGTCACACTTTCCGTGAAGTTCACGGCGTAGCACTCCAGTGTTGTGTCAAAAACCAGACAATCAGTCTGCACGGCAAAGTGGTTTTAATTAAAGCAACACGTTGAAAAATGAAACGGGAATAAAGTTAGCTGTTCGAGTTTTACTGAACGGTTTTTAAGTGATTTTCTTTAGTTATTCCAGGGAAAATCTGAAGTTCCCCAAAAAATACATTGGTCTTCGATTCTGTCAGACACGATGCGACTGCAATTAATGTTAATATGCTAATTTTCAACTTCAGTTTGTTTACATTCACTCACACCGCAGAATGTTTGCAAAAATGTTTTTAAAAAGCATGGCGCTTTAGGGGCTCCGTACTGCAGTGCAGTGAAATTCTTTTTTTTCAATCATGCACTGACTAACGGCTAGCCACCAAACGTCTTGAGCCGTCAACGGCTAGCCACCAAAAGTCTAGCATCGTTGACGGCTAGCCACCAAATGTATAGCGCTGTCAACGGCTAGCCACCAGTATTTACCGTTTGTGCCACCAAACCACTATAAATGCCCAGCTGCTAAAAAAATAGTGGTGCTGACGGTTGCAAAGTTTTTGAGCGGGACTGTAAATAAGCCAATAACATTTTATTCATACTTTTTTAATGGTGTATTTGTCATTGTGTATTGGCTGTTCAAAGTTGCCCAAAAACGTGTCTTGGGTTCTCTGTGGACGAAAATCAAGTGCACAAGAGCACTTTACAAAATTGGCACTGGGTCTAGTTTAACGTCATCAACAGAACATGCTTGATGCGCCATTGCATGAAAGGCCTTGCCTTGCCAAATTAAGCTCTCCGAAACGTTTAACGCGATATCATCTTTCTCGGTTATCTATTCAATTATTTTGCAAATAAGCCAACGCTTTATACCCACGAAGAGACAAGTTCTGGTTGATGACATTAAATTTTATTCTCGTCCCAGTCCACAAATGTGGGTGGAAATTATTCTACATTTGGAAGTTTAGTTGCTAAAAAAAATAATGAAAACATTTTATTTAAAAATTCCCTACCTTTTAAGGTCAAAGCTTTAAAAAAGAATCATAACTGGCCAGGGCTTATATGCACTTAAAGCAGAAGTGAGTAAAATTGGCCTTAACAGCATTGAAAAATGAACTAGGACCAAGTGTGTCAAGTTAATCTCATTACTCGGACTGTGTAGGTGGGCCCGAGTCTTAAATTCGCCTTTGTATGTATATTTTTCCTTCTCAACACAAGTGTGAAATTTTGCATAATTATAACATATTCATATCCAGTAGGGTGAATTACTTTGCCACATGGCTACCATGCTGAATGCGTCAGACTTTGGTACTCTATTTACCTGTTAACTTCTTCTTAACCTCGTCATTCTTATAAAGGAAGTTTTATTGACCAAAAAATGTATTAATCTTTTCAGAATTTTTCTTGCTTTGTAAAGAGTGGCAACTAGTGGTGTGACACTTCAAACATAACATGAGAATAAGATAAACTTTCATATGGTCCAAGTAGAGTCTACACACAGCCTTGAGAATATGGGAAAAAGTTCCAATTGAGATCAAATGTCAAACCCACAACAACTTCAAATTACAATATAAGTTGTTTCTACTTGAAAACCAGACCTAATTTGCATTGTATTTTAAATATTAAATGTAAATTTAGATTATCAGTATTACCAAATTTATTGTAAATTAATTCTTAGATTGGGTTTATTGTACAAAGGTTATTATATAAGTAATTTCCTATCTCTCTTATATATATATACATATATATATTTTTCTTTCCACTCCATTTTTTTGTTCCTTTTCTCAACCATGTTTAAACTCACTTTCAATCAAATATGTATTTAAAAAAACTAAGTGACTGCAACATTTGGTAATTCTCCTCATTTAGTTTCTTCATGGTAGTGGCCAACTCGAAAGCTTTTGCTCCTTTGGCCACTACGCACATTTCCTGGAAATTGTAACCTTGAATACCTATTTTATTTTTTCTCCACTCTTTCCTACTAATTGTTAAAACTGAACTTGTAAATAGTGCAAAATAAAATTGAACTTGAACTTGAACTTACATGTAGTTCAGAAATTAACCATGTCACAATATAAAGCACATAAAATTAGTAATTTCACCAGGTTTGGAGAAGTTTGGTTGGATGTTAATCATGTGGGGAGCTTTTGAAAATAAAGAATATGAGACACCAGTGTTGTTCCAAAACTAACTGAAGTTTCTTAGTTTTGCAATTTTTGAAAGTTTCCTATTCAGTTTCTATTAAGCCAAAACTCCTCAAAGCTGATAAACATGGTGTACTAATTTGGATGTGCTCTTTCTTGTGATGTAGTCTGTTTCTTAATTAGAACTCCTTTTCCTTTTCAATTCCAGAAAGGTCAATTGTGACCCTCCACATGAAAAGGGGACTTTTAAAATGGCATTCAATGTTCTGTTTCAACACTGGATGCACTGAATAGCATGTTAAACGTGTTGGGAAATGCTGTCGCAATAAGATAGCATTTTAATGTTCTATAAGGTCATTGCGGAAAGTTGGCAATGCGTTGAGGAACATTATTTTTGTGAATGTATTGAAATGCATTTCAACTGCAATTTTGTTGAGCCTGGTTTTTGCATGGAGGGTCACATTTCATTACCTTGCATATTACTATGATCTGTGCTGTTAAAGGGTTAACATTAACAAAGTACCAAACAAAACCTGATTTATGTCATTTATAATTATCAAATCTAATGTTTTGAGTTATTTTCTTTGCTTTCCAGTGATGAATGAAATGAATGACCACTACACTCAACTTGATGAGACAGAGAGCTGTTTAGTGTCTCCAAGTGTTGGACAGGCTTGTGTGGCCATCTACGATGTTGACGATAGCTGGTATAGAGCAAGGGTCCAAAGTTTATCTGTCAATGATCTAACAGTTTTATATGTAGACTATGGAAATGCACAGAATGTAAAACCTAAAGAACTGAAACAGATTGAGCCAAAGTTCCTGAAACTTCCACTACAAGCCATTGAATGCACCTTGGATGATAAGAGACTATTGTGGAACTCTAAGGAGACAGAGATGTTCCAGGAGATGATGGGAGAGAAAACACTTGCTGCTAAAATTGTCAGCGAGAAGGATGGCAAATACTTGGTGAAGATTTATGGTGATGGCAATGAGCCTAACAGTGAAGATTTCCTATCAAAGACAGGAGACACTGGTAAGTGTTTCTGGTTGGTGCCTACTTTCTGTGACATCTATTTGCCTTCTGTTAAATGACAACTGCATTACTTTATGGAGGGTTGCACAATCCACGGGCTGCCACACAACCTAGCTTCCAACCCCCAATCCAACCTGGACATCTGACTCAGTGAATTTGTGTAGTGAAAAAGAGAAATAATTATTTATAATGCATTGTTTTCCATGGTGCCTTTCTATCACAACAACGTTGATTTATATAGAATATACACAGTTGTTAGTAAAGAAAAAGTCATTTTAGTCAACATTTAAGTATTTCTTCAAATTATTGCAAAGTCAAATTAATTAGATGACGTCTACCCAGGAATCGACCCAGGTCAGGAAAGGTCAAATTTTCATGATTTCAAACAAATGTAGAACATAGAGTATTCTCTGTAAACCAGAGCTTTCTTCACAGAAGTACTTGCAACTTTTCGGTGGTTCATAGGTATAAAAATTGCAAGAAGGGTTAGGTGCACTATGACCATGTGTGCATTCTATCAGTGAGCACACTTCAGAGATGTCAAAGCAAGCATGCCCACATACATGTATTAACCTTCCTGATTGTTATTTGTGCTCATTGTTGTTAAGTAATGATTCACCTAAGAACAAGAGCACTCAGTGACAGTGGAATATAAAAGGTGTTAATAGGACATTTTCATTAAGACGTTGTTTTACTACAACTACCAGAATCCTTTTCAAGTTCTTTTTCTCATTAAAATTTATCAACTCCTTTGAGAATTCCAAGACAATGGTCCAGATTAAAGGAATAAAAGAATCTGCACAAAGAGTTTTGGTAGTTGTATATGACACCGTCATGCAAACGTCCTATTTTCATTAGATAATTTTGAAGTTCAAATTTAGTTTTGATCAAACTCACTATGGTATGATTTCAAAGAAAATTGTATTTGGAGAATGAGCTCAAATTTGTTATTAATTAAAATAAATTTTGTCTTCCCCCTTTCTGATGGGCTGGGTGGTGATTACTTTCAGTGTTCACAGTAAACATCGATTACCTTTATTTTCTGTTTTAACTTTGACTGTGGACATTTCAGACAGCACTAGTGTACTTCAAGCAAAATTGTATTTGGGGATCTGCTCACTGCTGCCACCTGATTGTCTTTTGTCCTTTGGCAAACCATTACTTAACCCCAAATTTGGTAAACGTCATTAAACTCCAGTGGATAACAGCTGTTGCCTCCTCTGGCTTTTTCGTTAGAATTTTTCCCAGGCTTTTTGCTCATCTTCAGTGCCCACTGCATGGTCCAAATCATACTGACATTGAACGTGGCATGTAGTCAGTTCTTCTACATTGTATTTTTGCATTAAAAATTATCCAAAATGTTGACATTTGCTAAACATTTTAATATGTAGTTCCCATTGCTATTTACCTGCAATGCTGTTTTTACTTTCACAGTTTCATCACAAGTAAGGGAAGACAGTTCTGCTACCATCCCTCAAGTGTCATTAAAACCTGGACAACAAGAAGAAGTTTATGTCAGTTACGTGTCGAACCCCACTCAATTTGCAGTACAGGTATCCAGCTCTTCTGACCAGCTAGATGAGGTTATGGCAAATGTTGCCATAGCATGTGCATCCAGTGATGTTCTCTCTCCCAGTCCAGAACACCTCCAGCCAGGATTTCCATGTTGTGCTCTATTTACAGAAGATAATAGCTGGTACAGAGCTGTCATAAAGGATAAACCTTCAAACACAAACTTTAGAGTGGAGTATATTGATTATGGCAATGAGGACACTGTAGCAAGGTCTAATCTGAGATCAATAAGTGAACAGCTTGTCAAATGTCCGCAGTTGGCCATCCACTGCATTCTTGATTGCACTGCAATGGAGGATGTTACCAAAGAAGCTTTTGAAAACATCGTTATGGACAAGCCTTTGGTGGCCAAGTTTCTGAGAAGTGAAGGAGACAAGTGGGTGGTTGATCTCAGTGATGGTGGTATGAGTATTGCAGACATGTTGTCAAGGCAACCTGGAAGCAGCTCACAGGGTCATGAAAAAGTTGTCCATAGCTCAAAGGAAAACATGTTTACCCCAGGTGAGGTTTCTCTGGGTTATGTTAGCCATGTAGAAAACGATGGACACTTCTACATACAGCTCACCGAGACTGAAGATTTACTGGATGGATTGATGGGTCAACTTACTGGATTATACCCTGGCCTTGCTCCTTCCGAAGAGCTACTTAAAGATGCTGCTGTTGGTTCTCCTTGTTGTGCATTGTTTAGTGAAGATGGTGTCTGGTACCGTGCCAATATCACAAATATTGCTTCAAACTCTGAAGCTGAAGTGGAGTTCATTGACTATGGTAACAGAAATGTGGTTCCTTTAACCTCTCTGAAGAAATTGCTACCTGAATTTCAAGAGTTACCAAGACTAGCAGTGTTATGCAAGCTTGCAGATACAAAGAGCAGTTGGACTGCATCTGATTCTCAGTTGTTTGAATCTCGTACTCTTGATAAACCACTAGAAATAACCTTTGGTGCAGCTGAAGAACCAGGTTGGCTGGTGAACATCAAAGTTGAAGGTGAATGTCTCAACAGCCTTCCCGAATTTACCACAGGGTCTGCAAAAAGGGATGCAACCTACACTAAAACTACTTTTGACAAGAGAGAAACTGCATACTTTCTATCAGCAGAGAGCATGAATGCAGTGTGGCTTCAACCTGTTAAATCTGAAGGAGAACTTACTACCTTGATGGACACCATTGCCACAAGTAAGACCAATGAATCTCTCCCATCATCTCTCCTCAAAGTAGGACAACCTTGTCTGTCACAGTTCACAGAAGATGATGTTTGGTATCGTGCTGAGATAATATCAGTGAAGGATTCCAGTGCACATGTAAGATATGTGGATTATGGTAACTCAGAATGGCTTCCCATTGAAAGACTCAGCCCCATCAGTGAGCGGTTGCTTCATCTACCAGCCCAGGCAATTAGATGTAGCTTACATGGAGTGCAGCCAGCTGTTGATGATAAGGCTGTTGAGAGATTGCATGAACTTTGCCTTGAGAAAACATTGGAAGTGGAACTTATTGAACAATCAGCTGATGGAGTATGTGTTGTGAGACTCTTTGAGCCTGACTCTAAGGAGTCAATTGTTGAAAAAGTCATGTCCTTGAAAGGACAGGTTGTCCCTGATCAAGAAGACAAAGAAAAATGTTTCTACTCAAAAGCTTTCTTCTCAATGGGTCAAAAGGAACAAGCATATTATTTGTCATTTGAAGGTGTAGACTCAGTTTGGCTTCAACCAGTCAAATCCGAAGGAGAACTTACTACCTTGATGGACACCATTGCCACAAGTAAGACCAGTGAATCTCTTCCATCATCTCTCTTCAAAGGAGGACAACCTTGTCTGTCACAGTTCACAGAAGATGATGTTTGGTATCGTGCTGAGATAATCTCAGTGAAGGATTCCAGTGCACATGTAAGATATGTGGATTATGGTAACTCAGAATGGCTTCCCATTGAAAGACTCAGCCCCATCAGTGAGCGGTTGCTTCATCTACCAGCCCAGGCAATTAGATGTAGCATACATGGAGTGCAGCCAACTGTTGATGATAAGGCTGTTGAGAGATTGCATGAATTTTGTGTTGAGAAAACATTGGAAGTGGAACTTATTGAACAATCAGCTGATGGAGTATGTGTTGTGAGACTCTTTGAGCCTGACTCTAAGGAGTCAATTGTTGAAAAGGTAATGTCCTTGAAAGGACAGGTTGTCTCTAAACAAGAAGACAAAGAAGAATGTTTCTACTCAAAAGCTTTCTTCTCAATGGATCAAAAGGAACAAGCATATTATTTGTCATTTGAAGGTGTAGACTCAGTTTGGCTTCAACCTGTCAAATCCGAAGGAGAACTTACTACCTTGATGGACACCATTGCCACAAGTAAGACCAGTGAATCTCTTCCATCATCTCTCTTCAAAGGAGGACAGCCTTGTCTGTCACAGTTCACAGAAGATGATGTTTGGTATCGTGCTGAGATAATCTCAGTGAAGGATTCCAGTGCACATGTAAGATATGTGGATTATGGTAACTCAGAATGGCTTCCCATTGAAAGACTCAGCCCCATTAGTAAGCAGTTGCTTCAACTACCATCCCAGGCGATTAGGTGCAGCTTACATGGAGTGCAGGCAACTGTTGGTGATAAGGCTGTTGAAAAACTGAATGAACTTTGCCTGGAGAAGACTTTAGAAGTAGAACTTATTGAACAATCAGCTGATGGAGTATGTGTTGTGAGACTCTTTGAACCCGAAAGTCCAGAATCTGTAAACCAAAGAGTGTGTTTGATGTCTGGAAAAGAACCTATTCCCTCAGAACTGGTTGCACCAGTGGCACAGCAACAAGAAGCAAGTCAGGGTCCTGTAAAGCCCAGTGTACTGAAGGCAGATCTTCAAGAGGGAACAAGGACTTCTACCTATTTTCTTTCAGCGACTTCTCCCATTGAACTCCAACTTCAGTTGGGAGAAACTGATGAATTGGCTTCACTGATGGAATTAATATCCACTGTGTATACAACATTAGGTGAAAATGAATTAAAGCTGACAAGGCCTTGTGTTGGACAAGCATGTTGTGCTCAGTTTCCAGATGACAACGAGTGGTACAGAGCCGAAATCCAGAACATAGCTGAGGAATTGGTGACTGTTCTTTATGTTGATCATGGAAACACTGAAACAATCCCAAATACCATGATCCGGCAACTCACAGATGAATTTATAGATCTTCCAGCTCAGTACATAACATGCAGTCTGCATGGCATTTCTCCATGCTTGGATGATGGTCAGTGGTCTTCAGAAATTCCTGCCAAAGTGGAGGAGTTCTTTGACTCAAATAAATTAACAACAGAAGTGATGGGAGGAAACAATGGTGTATTTGAAGTGAACATTGTGAATGAAAGTGGGGAATCTCTTGCAGATTATCTTATTAGACATGGATATGCTGTCACTGTTGCAACAAAAAGTAATGATAAAACTCCATTAGTAACTGCTCAAACTTTTAACAGACCAAAACTTTTGGAAGGAACTAGTGTTTCTACATTCTTCACTGGTGGTGTGTCACCTTATAGTATGCTGTTACAGTTGGCAGAAGAACAGTCTGAACTTAAGTTACTAATGGAACAGATTGATGCTTCTTACAGTGAGTTGGATGATGAGAACAACATTCTAGACCCTGTAATTGGACAGGTCTGCTGTGCACAGTATTCTGAAGATGAGCAATGGTACAGGGCAGAAATGCTCGACATCAGTGGAGAGTGTAGCATACATGTCAAGTTTGTGGACTATGGCAACTGTGAAAATGTACCAATGTCAAAGATAAAACATCTCAAGGATGAGTTCCTAACTCTCCCTGCTCAAGCCATTGAATGCAGTTTATCTGGTGTTATCCCTGCTGCAGATGATAAATGGGACGATGACTGTATTGCATGGATGGAGGAAAACTTGACCACAGAACTGAGAGCTGAGATAGTTGGTATGCATGGTGGTGGTGTCAATGTTTATTTATATTTCAACACGGAGGAAGGTGAAAATAGTGTTGTTCAAACACTTGTAGATCTTGGCTATGGGAAGCAAGTTGAAAGAAGCAATGATAATGAGTCAGAAACTTTGAAAATGAAAGAGGATCCTGCTGCTTTAACAGAGATAAACAACCTTAGTGACGAGAATGAAGAGGAGATATTTGAGGAAGCAGTGGAAGAGCTGCCTGAAAGTCAGGCTCATGGGTATCTAAATAGAGAAAGCAGTGAAACCTCAGCCACACAGGAAAGTGATATCCCTGGAACAATCATCTCTCCTGATTCAGGAAGTAATACTAATGTGGAAAATCAAGAAGAGTTGCAGGAAGATCGGGAAGCCAGTGAATATGTGACTGATGGAATCAGCCCAGGTGAAGCAGTGACCAACAGCGAACAAGAAACCACTTCTGAGGAGGAGTTTGTTGAAGCACAAGAACATCTTGATGATAATGAAGCAATCAGATCTAGTTCTAATGAAGGTAATACAATTTTATATAGCTGTGATTTAAGGGTACCCAAGGCATGCAATGAACAAACATTGTTCCTCTTAAATTGAACGTATGGGGATGGCAAATTCCCGAATGAGTATTTAATTATTCGATCCTTTCTCGAATTGACAAAGTTAGATAATGACATTTTCAGTACTTCATTAAATATTAAAGTGCCACTAAAATGAAATTTGACCTGTCCCTTCTTTTGGCACCTTATTGTCTTCCAAAAGGACAAACAGTGGTGGAAATATCCAAATTTATAAAAAAAAACGGTTAACAAAGTAAAAAATTAAATTGAAGTTTGTGAAGAGCTTCCTGTAAAAACCATGTTTGCCGTTACTGAAGCACATTCCCATGAGCCTGGAGAAAAGTAGCTTGGCATGTTGTTCTGTTGAGTAAATGCTACAGGAACAGGTTTGAATAATGGCAGACTTAAAAACTCCAGATTAGGAGTCCAAAAAGTAAGACTTCCTGTCATCTTGAAGAATTGTTTGGTCAGGTAAAACGTAGCAACTTTACTTATTAATTTACAAAATATGCAAAAACATTGATTGTAGTGACACTTTTAAGCAGTAAAATTAATATTATGTTGATAAAAATGAAGAATTTTAAATAACTTTAATATAAACCAGTAAGGATTGGATTAAACCAGGATTGGATTAAATAATTCATGAATCTCTCTTGTACCTCTGTACAGAACTGGGAGCGTTATCCTCTTCAGATGAAAACATTGAAAGTAGTCCTGACGTCAATGGTACTGGTGAAGATGTGGTAAGTGAAGAGGCAAATGAAGCTTATGTTCCTCCACCCAGTTCAAAGGTCATGATAAACAGTGCATATGATGTCAGGTTTGTTAAAGGAAGTCCAGATTCATCAACGAAGAATGCAGGGCAAGACAAATCTTGACCCAAATGTTCAAAATAGTTTTTCATTGGTTTTCCTTTTGTTTAAAAAAAACAAAACGTCTAAGGATCTTTGATGTATTCTCTTCGAGTTGATAGAAAGGTCCAAATAAGATGTTTTTTGAAAAAATGTGAAATAGGAACTTCAAGAATTAGCCATGCGTAGTCAAGGGCTTATTTCATGAATTTTTGATGCTCATAAGTATCCCAGGATAAAGTGTGAATAAGAAGAATCTGAGACGTTATATGCAGTAGCAAAATAACATACTGCAATACATCGATGATTAATTTTATTTAGTATACATTTACACAAGTCTTCATGTACGAGACGTATTGAAATTGTTCTCCACAGATACTGGTTTAATAATTTTGGCACCTGTTATTGATTGTTGTTGGTGATTCATATTTTTATAGTTATAGTTAATATACAGATTTATAGTTTTGCATTGTTACAGTTTCACTAAGAATTAACATAGTTTAGGAAGATTTAAAGATGGCATTACAGTAAGGATTTGAAAGTGCACATTGACCATCATGTAGAAAGTAAAAGACTTGTTGAGAAGTTTGCATAAATAATTATATGATTTATGGCACATAGTTCTCAAGACAGAGTGAGGTTAAACATTATTTGTCTCATGGTAATTACCTGATGCTAATCATTGACAAATAAAAAATAATCAAACTTGAGAGTGGTTGTGAAGTTATTATTTGTGAATGCTAAGAAGAACAGAAATTCGCATTCACTTAAAACGACAGTTTAATGCAGTGTGGCATAATTTTAATAAGTAAGAAATATAGAACAATATCTCAAAGTGTTTGTCACAGAAATCTGAAAATCTTATTAGTGCACCCAGCGTTTATTTAGTATCACAAATATTGATTCTACATCAAGTGAATAATTTAATCATAGAATATTTCTTGATTTGAGCGTTGCATCTGAGGTATAGAGGTATACATCTCCAAAGTGCTAATGAATGCAACGTCAAACCAGCAATTCATTTATTATACAAAAACATGCTGATAGAGATAAATAACCTTATGTAAGCATATATGATATCATTGTAGGTTGTATCAGTGAATTTAACAAAAAAAAAAATTTTCATTCACAAGGAGAAATAGATTACAGTAAATGCCTGGGTTGACATCACATTCTTTAGCATTTTGGAGATATAAACCTCTTAACTCTCAGATGCAACACTCAAATCAAGAAATATTCTACCATTCAACTATTCACTTCATGTAGAATATATATTTGTGACAACAATATATGTTAGGTGCACTTTAATGCAAGGTGACTTTAGGGCCAATGTTTATAATTATTTTGGCACAATCTTTATACTGAACCATATGTCCTAAATCATTTGAATGCAGTTTGAAGGTAAAGACTAAAGATATTTCCTCCCTGTAAAGGGTATCCATTGATTGAAGCTGAATGGTCAGTAACTTGTTTCATCAGTGTATGGAACATACACCAAATTTCAAGTGGTTGTCACAGAAATGACAAATGATACTGTAGACCACAATGACTGTGGGTCGAGCTGAAAGTGTGGTGAATGTTTGTTTTGGGAGTCAAAAACGTTAAGACAAAATCAATGTTAATAGTTGTATTTTTGAATTACTCTGTCCACTCCATATGTTTGGACAGTTATAACCATATTCCATCTTGGTCTGGGTATGTCTTGTCATTTGCTGTGTGTCAGTTGCTATTTGTCAGTGACAACCTTTTTGAAATCGGTGTATCCATTAATTTTCTAATTTCCGTTGTCTTAGTGGCCACAGTTTCAGTAGTCGCACTGAAAGGAGATGGAAAGCTTTAGCCATTTCCTGTTCAAATTTCAAACAATTTTACAAAGGCTCGAATTGGGTGAGAACCAGCGCACCAAATAAGAACGGTCATTATCAACACTCCAGGATAGTAACTCACAGCAAACATTTCGATTTAGGGGGTGAATTTCTTTGGGAAAATAATTTAAAAATTCAAATCCCATGAGAAAATTTGTATGAGAAAACTCTGCTTTTGATTAACGATCGGCTAAATCAGTTTTCCATACAAAACTTAAATAAACATTTATATGAATGCGAAAGGTTTTGAACATTCTATCAGATCGTTGTGAAAAGGTGATCACAAAAAAGCACATTGTCAAATTATTTTACAAAGGCTCGAATTGGGTGAGAACCAGCTGATCAAATGGAGCGGATTTGATTCTCATATTATTCAATTTATAATTTAGCACACATCTAATTATTCAACAGTTTGAGGGGTAATACATATGATCTGCAATTTTGAAAGTCATTAAAAGCAAATTTTCTTTGTATGAAAGGGCTAAAAATACTGACAAATTTCCTTCATTACTATTGGAGTATCCTTCATCAAAGGAGGGTCCAACGTTGTTGTGGCATGTAAAGCCTGGTTTACACAAGCATTTACAGCACTCCTACATTTTAGGTGTACGTGCCAAAAATGTTCTGCATGGCACCCCTTTTTTTGTTGTGTAAATGGAAATGTTCCTGTGCTGAGACCCTGTGAGAAGGTGGTCTTGTCACGCCTGTTTGGGAGTGCCATGTCCAAAATGCTTGTCATGTTAGCCAGGCTTTTACATTCCCCAATGAGATTTAAGGAATAACTTGATAAAGTACACGGTCAGGGAAAAGTTCGGGAATTTAGTATTTGGTCAGGGAAATCCCAAATTTCAATGGAAAAGTCAGGGAATTTTTATTTTGAGGCTTTACATACCTATTTTTGGGGCTGTTTTGTTCAATGTTGTCCCAAAATAGCGATTGAATATTTGTAAAAAATACGAGCATGCGCTGGAGGTCAGTGAAAAATGCTTCTTGGTCAGTGAAATGTCAGGGCATTTTTTTCTGCAAATGTGTGGGAACCCTGACCTGTAAAGATTTGACCTTTGAGATCCATCTTTTATTATAATCTTATGCCAAGAGTTTAGTTGAAAATTGGACTGGAGTTTGCATGCCATTATATGACAAAGTTTGCATTATTTTTAATCGGATGTTCTTTGATTTTGAGCAACTAAATAATCTTTCTTGCACTATGAATAACATTTAACAATTGTAGCAGATGTTTTCAATTCATTTAGGGTTCACAGCATACGGTATACACTATTTTAAACAACAACAACCACTAATTAATTATAATTGATTGATTAAAATAATAAATAGCCAACTATCTATAATTTAAAAAAGTGTAAAATAATTACGAGTAAACAAGACCCAAACGACTTAAACAATCGATAAGCAAGTTTCATTTTCACGTGTGAAATGGAATGCTCATGGGGGAATAAGATAAAATAAGTGTTTTAGCAGTAGAACAGATGTTCGCCTCCATCAAGTGCTCCTTCCAGCTAGTGTGTGAGAATATGAAACTTGCAAGCTAGGACTGGTCAATACTAAAATGTCAGTTTATGTAAAGTCTAATCATTTGCATTGATTACTTTTAATACCATGCAGTTCTAAAATTTCAGTTTCTTTGGCAGGTTAAAGCTCTCAGTGTTGCAAATTTTGGCAACTTGTTAAAAGTTCTAGACCTTTTAAATGCATTTAAATATATAAAGACATTTAAGAAAGCAAATATGAAGCAATACTTTAATGTTCCAGCCATTTATACCCAGACCATATCGCATCTGGAGATAGACAGCATGTAAAGTGATAGACAGAGTGTATAGGCTAAAGACCAGTCCAAGGTAACTTTAGAAAATAGCACAAGACGAGGCAATAAGAACCCAGACATGAATAGAGCTGAGTGAAAAACATGACCTGGACTTTGGATATGACAAGACTCTGAACTTAGTAGTATAGCATGGCTGAATTGACCTGTTGGCTCTGGTTCCATTAACTGCATTTTTTTACCTTTTGTAGAGACAGTAAATTTAACATGAGAATGAAAGGAAAACTGGTCCCTAACCAAAAATTGTGAATGTTTCGTATAGTGTTCAGCGTATTCGACATGGGTTTCGAAATCCTTGTGAGAATTTCAAATGCCTGTGGCATTTTAAATGCTCACAAGGATTTTCTCTTCTTCTACCGATTACTATTATTATTACAGCAGGTATTGTTCCTATTGTTTGTAATTAAGAGTATTGTTGGACTAAATTGTGTATAGTTGCCCTGCTCATTGATTCTTCTTCTTTTTGGGACCGGAGAGTTGACAAGCGACTCGGTAGTGTAGTTATGGGCGAGGACTAGAAGTCTATGGGTTTTTAGGAAGTTGGTTTGAACCCCTCTGGAGGCAGGTTTTTTCTTTCAATGTAACTGCTAGTTTCCCAGGTATGGACAGGCTTAGGCATTTCAAAGTCCCAAAGACTTTCAAATTTCAAACTACTAAGGACTTTGAAGTGTAGTGAGAGTATTCGTCAGGGGTTTCAAAGTATGGCATGTGGTACAAATTGAGACCTGGGACCAATTCAATAAAGCTTTCACGTGTTTACAAGTCTGGCTATTGTTTCATCACCGGAAGACAATGGCTAGACTTGTAAAATACATGTGTAAAATACAGTTTTGTGTTGGCCTCTGGTTGGTCTTCATGGATAGTTAATGAGTAGTAGAAAGTACAATGTAAAGTATTACTTATTAAAGCTTATTTTTGGCAGAAAAAGTATGGGTTAAAGGTGACCAAAAACTATGTTAATCTAGTTGTCAGGCATAATACACTGCTGCATTGTAATGGTGACACTTTTTGAGAGGCAATGAAAGGGCCTGTTTTTGACAGCCATACAGTTGTGTTGTTAACCGTCGTGAATCAGGAAGCTTTATAAGGGACTGGTCGTTAATTAAAGGGGAGCTGGTGCAAAGGAACATCAATTTTTGATGACCATTCCCTCTAAAGCTTACTATGGTCCCCTAATTCGCCACAAGAAAATTGATGACCCTCCCATTTTGCACCAGCCCCGACTAATTAATGACAGGTCCCTAATGTGCATTTTGCCCTTATTTTTTGGGCATGAGCTAGAACATTGTCATGTGTGCACTTTCTGGAGACAGGATTACTATTGGTAAGATAGCAAGTTCAGTAACCATGCGTTATTAACTTTATAGAATAGTGTAACAGCAACATTTTAAACTTGATATGCTTTCAGTTGGGATCCAGTTTGTTGATCAAAATGAAGATTATATTCTGGGAAAAGGGGAAGCAATATTTTTCTTCAATTAATTGCTACAAGATAATTGAGGCTTAATTGTTTTATATCTGTTAGGAGGAAAAGGACCCCAGTGTCGAGAAAGCCAAAAATGATCCTGAGGACTTGCTAGAAATGCAGTCCCTGAAGGAAGCGCAAGTATTTCTAGATGAAATGATTGAAGCACTCTGCACAAACATGGATACTAAGACGGAACAAGAACAGTCCAGGAGTGACACCACATCTGTGGATGAACATGCAGTTGAGTCTGTTCAGGAAAGATTGAAGAGCAATGAGCCTGATGTTCTGGATGCAGTGATGACCTCTGATGTATTACCAGGTGAATCTGAGGAATTCCTGGACAGTGGTTCTGATAAATCAAATTCCAGACAGGATGTGAGTTTGGAATATAATAAGGAAATCAAAGAAGAACTTTTAGAACAAGGCAACACATCAAAAGAACTTGAGCTTCCAGAGAAAATGGTTGATACAAACCAGCCAGATAAAGCAGTAGCTAATGTTACCAGTGATTTTATATGCCGTGAGGATGGTGGTCCTAGGCCTGAGGAGACACATGTCCATCCTGGTGAACAAGACAGCATGCAAGATGAAATTGATGGTTCTAATAACGAGTTAATGCCAGAAACAGGAAATGCACTGCAAGAATCTGAGGATCCTGAGGAAATAGTGGATGTCAGTCTGCAAGAGAAACTCGATGATGTAGAAAAGACAAATCTACTGGAAACACAGGAAAATGCACAAGAATTGGCTGAGAAGAAACAGTTAATGCCAGAAACAAGAGATACAATGCAAGAAGCTGAGGAAATAGCGGATGTCAGTCTGCAAGAGAAACTCGATGATGTAGAAAAGACAAATCTACTGGAAACACAGGAAAATGCACAGGAATTGCCTAAGGATAAACAGTTAATGCCAGAAACAAGAGATACAATGCAAGAAGCTGAGGAAATAGCGGATGTCAGTCTGCAAGAGAAACTCGATGATGTAGAAAAGACAAATCTACTGGAAACACAGGAAAATGCACAAGAATTGGCTGAGAAGAAACAGTTAATGCCAGAAAGAGGAGACATGCTGCAAGATGCTGAGGATGCTGAGGAAATAGTGGATGTCAGTCAGCAGGAGAAATTGGACGATGTAGAAAAGACAAATCTACTGGAAACACAGGAAAATGCACAGGAATTGCCTGAGGATAAACAGTTAATGCCAGAAACAGGAGATACACTGCAAGAAGCTGAGGAAATAGCGGATGTCAGTCGGCAAGAGAAACTCGATGATGTAGAAAAGACAAATCTACTGGAAACACAGGAAAATGCACAAGAATTGGCTGAGGAGAAACAGTTAATGCCAGAAACAGGAGAAACACTGCAAGAATCTGAGGATGCTGAGGAAATAGTGGATGTCAGTCAGCAAGAGAACCTCGATGATGTAGAAAAGACAAATCTACTGGAAACACAGGAAAATGAACAAGAATTGCATGGGGGTACGGAATTAATGCCAGAAACAACTAGGACACTGCATGTTGAAGAAGACAGCATGCAAGATGAAAATGATGGTTCAGATAAACAATTAATGCAAGAAACAGGAAACGCACTGGAAGAATCAGAGGATGCTGAGGAAATAGTGGATGTCAATCAGCAAGAGAACCTCGATGATGTAGAAAAGACAAATCTACTGGAAACACAGGAAAATGAACAAGAATTGCATGGGGGTACGGAATTAATGCCAGAAACAAGTAGGACACTGCAAGAATCTGAAGATGCACAAGGAGAAGCGAATGTTAACACTGATTTCATATTCAGCGAGCATGTTGTTCCTAGGTCTGAGAAGACACATGTTGAAGAAGACAGCATGCAAGATGAAAATGATGGTTCAGATAAACAATTAATGCAAGAAACAGGAAACGCACTGGAAGAATCTGAGGATGCTGAGGAAATAGTGGATATCAGTCAGCAAGAGAAACTCGATGATGTAGAAATTACAAATCTACTGGAAACACAGGAAAATGAACAAGAATTTGCTGAGGATAAACAGCTAATGCCAGAAACAGGAGATACACTGCAAGAATCTGAGGATGCTGAGGAAATAGTGGATGTCAGTCAGCAAGAGAAACTGTCTGGGGATAAGGAGATGACCTCTGATCTGGATCATGACTCTGATAAGACTATACCTCAAATGTCTGGAGAGATTAAAAATTTAGGCAAGGATGCTGAGCTGTTCATTCAACAAGTGGTACCTACTGAGTCAAATGAAATAACAGAATTGAATTCTGAAGCAACAGAACATTTACGGGTGAAAGTTGAGGAGACAGTTGATGAAATTCTAGATGACTGTACTGGAGACTCCAGAGTTTCAAGTGTTTTTTCAGCCCAAAACAACTTAAGAGAGTCACCTAAAGAAACTTCTAAGTTGTCAGGTTTGTGCCATGAAGAGCATGACCTGCAAAATGAACCCAGTGAAGAAGAGGCAGTAGAAAGTGTTAAAGAAGAGGTCCTTGAAGAAACCGAGATGTCAACCTATTTGAAATCACTGTGCCTGCAGAATGGACATGGTGACTGTGAGAAATCCGATGCATTACTAGAAGTCCCAGAACAAAGCAGTGTGGAACTAGATTGTGAAAGTAAAACTGGAGTCAACCAAACAACAAATACTGATGATGGTCCTTCAGAGACAGGTGATACATCCAGTATGTCTAGTGCTGCTCTACCACAAGGTTGTCTTTCAGCAGATGTCAAAGATGATGAACAATTGTCCGATGATGCTTTGGAGATGTTGGACCATTCAGTGGGAAGTGATGTCAAAGACGATGAACTATTGTTATCTGACGATGCATTGGAGATTTTAGATCATGAACTAGCTATAGAGGAGGATCAAAGTGGAAAGGAAGAGGATGCAACAGGAGATGAGATGAAACTGAAGAATGAGCCTCTGGCATTGGTGACAAATAGTGGCAAACTTCAAGATAACAGTATTTAAGGTAGCTCATCAGAATATTTTGTTACTATTTTGGTAGAATTATGGTAAAATCATTTAAGAATGCCAAATTAATCATACAGAAGGCCAAAATATGATGATAATTAACATCACTCTAACGGAGCAGTGAGAACACAGGAGAGAAAAATGGGTTTAGTCTGCAATAAAGTCTGTAAGCAGAGTATTGCCAATGAAGTAAGTTTACAGACTGAATCGACTTTTATCAAGAACTTGCTTTGGTGTTTGATGACCACATATCAAAAAGTCTGTCAATAACACATATCTTGGGGAAGTGAAAGTCGTTCTTTTGTGTGGTTATTTTTGTAATTCAAAGTGTTTGAAGCAAACTAATTTTGTAAGAGCTCGTGCAAACTATAGTTGCACAAGCCACATTTCTTGTACATCCCAATTTTCTATCCTATTTTCTCTCTGAACTCATACAAGAGCTTTTCGTGTTTTTTTAAAAAGAAAGGTTGCATAATATTGTTATTGTAGAGTTCTATATTTACTTTTGTCAGGTTAATGATAGCAGTAACCTGATACTTAGCAGCCTTTTGTTGTTTATTTCCACTTCGCGAAACTGCAAAACTAAATAGGAGATTCAAACGAGTGTCGTACAAATAACACGATTTTGTAAGACAACTCATGCAAAACTGACTTCAACTGTGACAAAATGGTGGCCATAAGATGCAAAGCATGATGGTTGGTTTATATTCTTTAAGATCAGATTTCACGAGTGAAAATTATGACCTAGGGAATGTCGACATATTCTTAGTGCCCCGCCTATCTTCCAATGGAGGTTAAGGTCAGACCCCCTCCCCCCCCCCCCCCCCCCAAAAAAAAAGCCCCTCCCACCATCCATTGGAAATTAAAGCGGGCCACTAAGACTATGTCGATGGTCCCTTATTCAATGAAATTACAAGGTTATGATTTCGCAAAGTTGCTGTTCAGTTATGGTACAGTTTCTGTTTCTCCATTTTTTTCCTACTCGGAAAAATCAAACAAGCAGCACTTCCAATGAAATGTTGTTTTATTGCAATAATGAAATATTTGCAACATAAACATACTACAGTAGTTCATTCATTGCGTGATACGTAAGATGCTAAAATAAACTCATCTTGGATCTGACAGAGAAGATCTGGGGAACCTCGTTCCCAGGGGTCTTTACGCGCCTAGGCAGAAACTCTTATAGTTTTGGAAATATTAAGGGAACATTCGTTTGGGACTGGAATAAGAATATTTCCAGGAACAAAATGCCCAGAATGCATTCCAAGTATTCCAGAATAAGAATAGCTTCCAAACAATATTCTGGCTATTCTTATTCCAGAATAGATCCCAAACAAACTCGCCCTAAAATTGCCAACCCTGCTTAGTTGAAGAGCCTAGCACAAAAGGGGCACAAGTGGCTTTTATGTTCAAATAGTAACTCGTTTCAGGTGACTTGAAACGCATATTTCAATTTTTAATATTACTGGTATATCATGATTATACTATTGGAAGTTCTAAAGAAAGATTGTGTGTTTCACCAGGGCCCGGTTGTTCAAAGCAAGGTTAAGCATTAACCCTGGGTTAAACTGTACAGATTGCAATTACAGATTTAGCGCTAACCTAGGGTTAAAGTTAACCTTGCTTCGAACAACCCGGCCCTGGGCTCTTCAGATCATAAATCATCTAAGTATGTATACATTTTAAAACCTTGGCCCAGATTTGCAAAGCCACTTCATGCCATTTATTTATTTATTTCCTGAATGCAGTAGACTTCTTTCGAAGAACAACATTAAGGAAATACTTTCTAAATGCTCGTATATACAAACTTTAAGCTTGTTTCATAACCTGTTAGGGTAATGCATTTTCAGGCTGCAATAAAACATGCAGTGCAGCAATTTGCAAAAAGCAGCATGTTTTAAAGAGCAGGCACTCAGGATGTCACATTACCTATCAGGACTGAATCGAAGTTCCTGTTTGGCACTGTTAATGAAGACAGTCTACTTGTGTGTGTTGACAATATGGTTTTAGTGTCGTTGTTTGGTGAATTGTTATACTTTAAGATACTAATTTCATGAGAAACAGGATTGTCGATAGGGTCACTTGTGCCAGTTTTCTTACTAGGCTTTTAAGATGTGTGTATTTCACATTTTATTGTGATTTGCAGTGTACCACAACCATATTCTAGATTTTGTCTGGAGAAAACAAGAAAAAGGCAGCAATCCCATGTTACTAACTGAAATCAACAATAAGTTAGTGAGACAGACATTAGGGAATTTAAGCAACCAGGACGGTGACGACGGGACGTAGAGAAATGTTTTCTGCCGAAATTTGGTGTTTACTCTTTCCTTTGTTTGCCTTTAATTGTTTCTCACAAACATATTTTACGAAAATATGGCTAGTAGATTTTTGTTCACGCCGAATGAGAAACGGATTATCTTTCTTACATTCGCGTTCTCTTTAAAACGTAAAATTTGGGGTTTCACATTGTTTTTCCAGATAACGGTTGAAATGTAGGCGACTGCGTGCATTTTCAAGTGCATTATTGTATCTTGTAAGTAAGGCTATTGTTTTATGCCATCCTCCTAGCCATTGGCTACGGTGCATCCCAGAAAAACAAAAACCTATGTTCTTGCATTTCCAACCTCGAGGCAGAGATGAGGCAGAGATGAGGCTGGAAGTGCAAAAACTACTGTAGCCAAAATGGCCATAACCTTGTGTGATAGGTCGGTCAATGCCTTGTGTTTTCAGAATACTGCTGACTGTAATGACAACATGTGTATATATATGGTCAAACATTTTAAGTAATGGTCCAGATTAGAACTGTAGTGCTCCACGGCAAGGAATGTTAAAAGTGTTAATTTTCTATTATTCGTTCTCGTAATTTCATTGGTTGATACTTATAAATTCAATAGAAACCCATCGAAATAATGCATTATCATTCGATATTTTTTTGTGGTTTGAATTTATTTTTGATCAAACTAACTATGGTTTAATTTCGAAGAATATCGTGTGGGGAAAGTTCTCAAATTTGCGATTGGAAAATCCTTTGTTTTCTCTATATCTGATTGGCTGGATGGTGGCTTGTCTGCATTTTCACAGAAAAAAGGGCCAATAGCATAAACAAATACTTTATTTTCGAGAGGTAGTTAGGACTGTAGACACCTCCTAAAGCACTAAGGCATATTCAAGCAAAATAGTATGTAGGGGAGGCTGATTCTACTTCAGTTCTTATCCTGGACCATTACTTAATCACTAATATCGATTCTACACCAAGTGATTTGAGTGTTGCACCAATCTCATTCTTGAGTTAAACTTTCAAAAATTCCAGTTAGATGAAAAAGCTGAAACTGCAACAACACAGTCGTAAATAGCCCATCTTGGCACTGGTATTTAGTGTGTTTAACATCAATTGGAGGCCAATGCTAAATTCATACATCTGTACAGGTGTGGTCATTGCATACAGCAATAGTTTCCAAATACAAAATTGGACTTTCACCTTGAAAATGCAGCTGATATCAGTTCAAAATACATTCAGGCCCAAGATATTTCACTAGCCATTGTGAAGCACTGAACACAGTAAGGAAAACGTGTGTTAATCAATGAAGTAAATCTTGTATTTTAATACTAGCATATATTTTATAGTTTACATAATTGTTAAAAAAAAAACATTTGTTAGGAAGTTATATGATTACTCATAGCATCTTTTGTATCTAAGAGATTTCCATAATTATGAAAATAAATAGAATTAACATTCTATAATAAAACTTTTACCATTATCACAAAGGATTCAGTTATTTCTCAAACTGTTTCAAGTATTCCTAGACAGTAAGGTGCAGTCATGGGTTTGTGCATGTCTGAAATGGTGGTTGTTAATCGGCTTCAGACAGTCTCTTTCATTAATACTTGATTGAAAGGATATGCAATATTTTCCTTGAAAACTAGATCTACACACAGCTTGTTAATGTTTTTGCACGTTTACTTTGATTTCATCCATTCCACACGTTTCATCAGTTTGTATGAAAATAATTTTGTTCCCGAACGTAAAGGCGGGGCTACAACCATGGTTAACTTCAATACAATGAGTTACAAATGGACACGTGAAAGCACAGGCAGCCCAAGCTAACGATTTTACAAGGAATCTATGGGAAGTTTAAAAAAAAACTGTACTAAAATGATCAATAAAGTCAATCTTACCTGTGTTGTGAAGTTGTTTCTCTTCATCACTGATGTGTTTATTTCTGGTTTGAGGCACTTCTGGGCTTTTTCCCCAACCCTATATAAATATTGAGAAGGCAGGAAACACGAGACGCCATTAGTCCACGTGAAGACTCTTCGAGGCCTCTTAATTCTTCGAAAATCCAAACTTTCATCATTTTACCTCCAGAAACCCTTTCTTACATTCCTCTAGCACTCATTTAATCGATCCATCCTATTTCCTCGCTTTCTAAGTACTCAAATTCGACGGTTTCTGCAGCCAACCTAGCATGTAACTATCCGGGGTACCGTCAGCTTGACCTTTTTTCATGGGCTGCCTGTGCTAGTTGAACCACAGGCAGCCTGTGGTTGAACGTGGCTTTTCTTCGGAAGCAGTGACGAACGAGTCCCGAAGGAATTGGGCTTCCACGTCGAATGGAATAATTTGGAGAACAGTCGTTGTGCTCAATCGCTGAACGGTGAAATCTGCAGGGCAGACCCACGAACTTTTCAGCAAACAATAGGTGAAGCGATTGATTAAGTTGTACAAGAATTTGTTATAGACGATTCTGTTGAACTGACTCCATTACCGTGTAAGAAAAAGCCTGGGTCGATTCCCTATCTTACCTCGCCTCATTAATGCATTATTGTCCATGACGCCTTTCTATCACAACAGCATCGATATATAGAGAATATACACACGGAGATTTTAGTAAAGAAAACCGTTATTTTAGACTGCTAAATATTTATTCAAGTTATTGCAAAGGCGAATTAATTGGATGACGTAAGATAGGGAATCGACCCAGGCTTTTTCTTACACGGTAATGGGTCAGGAGAGGTCACATTTTCACCATTTCAAACGAGCCTAGAACATAGAGTATCCTCTGTAAGCCAAAAAGTTCTTCACAGAAGTACTCAAAACCTTTCAAAGTTTCATATATATAAAAATTGCAAAAGGGTTGAGGGGCACTTTAAAGTCCCTATTAATATCCTGTTGAGTAAACGAAACCGTAACCACAGGAAACCCAAGCTCTGTTTGTGTTTTAAATTATAAGGGTTTGTATGAGATTTTGAACGAGTATTTGGTTGTATACCGTTAGGCCAGAAATACTGAAATAAAATCAATGTGCCGTAACGCGTCTGAAAAGCCTTGGACGAAATGTTGTGGTGTGTTCTATTGGCATTTCCGCTATTGTATTTGATGATTCAATGAAAAGTAAAACTGTCAATTCCATTACGCTCTTCTGATGGCTGATATGCCTTCTTTAAAATAACAAGCCTTCTGTTCTGCATATTTCAGCGATTGGTCGATTGAGCACAATGACTTCGTTCTCCGAATCTCCTCGAAAAAACACGGAGGTGTTCGATTCCTTCGATTCCTGCCTTCTCAATATTTATATAGGAGGGAAAAAAAGCCCAGAAGTGCATCAAACCAGAAATAAACACATCGGTGATGAAGAGGAACAACTTCACAACACACAGGTAAGATTTTATGACTATTGATCATTTTAGTACAGATTTTTTTCTAAAAATTCCTATACATTCCTTGTAAAAATCATTAGCTTGGGCTGCCTGTGGTGAAAGCAATATGGGCAAAATAAAATTCAATTATTATATAATTTCTGTTCTGTGTTACAATTACTGTTGGGATAAAATTTGTAGGAAATTTAACATATCTACTACAAAATACTGATTCAGTTACTAGCTAATTAACGATAAAAAATTGTCCGCAAGAGGCCATCCCCATTTGTTGGCCCATCGTGTAAATGTAGATGATTTTAATAATAGCATTAATGACATATTATCCAAGATCAGTTTTGAGAATAAGATTTCATATTTAATGGGTGACTTCAATATTAATATACTTAATAGAGAATCTCATAAACATACTGATGATTTTCTTAATCTTATGTTGACTAATAGTTTTTACCCCTTGATTTCTAAACCAACAAGAATTACTGACACCTCTGCAACTCTAATTGATAACATTTTTACCAATCTAGATTATAACATGATCAGTGGATTATTCTATACTGATGTATCCGATCATTTTCCTATATTTCAAATAACAAATTTTAAGCTTGTTACAGAGACTCGTCCCAAACAAATTCACGCGCACAATAAACCCCCAAAACCTTAACAAATTCCACACTAAAATAATTGACACTGATTGGAATTTTATCCATAATGCCTCTTCAACAAACCATTCCTATGACTCTTTTATTGACTATCTCACACCTATATATAACAATGCTTTCCTATTAAAATAGTTAACCTAAAAGATTATGAAAGTCCAAGCCTTGGTTCACTTCTGGTCTTCTCAATTCTTGTAGGAGGAAAAATTCCCTTTATAGACAAATGATACTAAATCCTACTCCTGACAATAAAAATGCATACAATTACCGTAATAAATACAACTAGTTCATTAAAATGGCAAGAAAAAAATATTACCATGACAAATTAATATCAGTCAATTCATCCCTAAAACAAACTTGGTCAATAATTAAATCAGTCATTTCAAAAAAACAATCCAAAATCTTTTATGAAAGATTCAAACGGTGAATATACTGACCCAACAAAAATAGCATTGGCCCATCACTGGCTAAGAACATTACTAAAACTAATGCTGATTTTAAAACTCACATGTTAGGCTCCTATGCCAACAGTATATTCTTCACTCCAACAACCCCAGATGAAATGTCTTCAATAGTCACTTCCTTAAAAAATAGTAGAAGTCAAGGTTGTGATGGCATTTGTATTGAGCCTATCAAATTTTCAATTGACTTACTTGCATCTCCTTTATCTGAAATGTGTAATTCATCTCTTTGTAGTGGTAAATTCCCTGATAAACTTAGATCGCCAAAGTAATACCTATCTATAAAAATGATGAAGTTACTTTTCAAATTACAGACCTATCTCTATTTTATCTACTTTTTCCAAAATTCTGGAAAAGGTTGTCTATGTTAGACTATCGAACTTTCTTACTAAATTTAGTGTCTTGAATTCTCACCAATATGGCTTTAGAAAAAAGCATTCAACATATATGGCTACCTTGAATTATGTAGTAGGGCGTGCACACTTAGCACTACAGCTTACCACTTTATATTACATTCTTTATCCTTGAATTAGTTGATCAAATTCATCAAGCCTTCGAAAATAATGAATTTACAATAGGTATTTTTATCGACCTTAAAAAGGCATTTGACACTGTGGATCACACTATTTTATTACATAAGCTTGAATTTTATGGAATTAGAGGTACACCTTGTTATCTGAGTAATAGACAACAGTATGTTGTAATTAATAACTTTAACTCTCCACTCATGAACATTAGTTGTGGAGTACCTGAACGTTCAGTATTAGGCCCCCTTCTTTTTCTTTTATATATAAACGACTTATTCCACAGCTCCAAGCATTTATCATTTGTTCTCTTTGCTGACGATACCAATATTTTTTACAGTCACAAAAACATTGCTAATCTAGTGAATATCTTAAATGAGCTTATCCATGTTGCATCTTGGTTTAATGCTAATAAATTAACCCTTCACCCTGATAAGACCAAGGTTCATGATATTTTTCCTACTAAGGGACCGGCCATTTATTAGAGGGGGGGGTGGGCTGGTGCAAATGGGGAGGGGGTCATACCTTTTTGTGCACCAAATAATGGGGGGCTGCACAAAATTCTGCAACCATTTCTGAGGGGCCATGTAATTTTGTGCATTCCATTTTCCTTTCTACTAAAGAAAACAGTCCTGAAGGGATCAACCACAATCAAATTTATTATCAAAAATGATATAACAAAACAACAAAATCTGGTGTATAACAGTCCTTCACTCTATTATAAATGTTATTGTGATTTAGGGTGGGTCATGTCATTTCATGTGCACTCTCTTGGGGGGGCCACATTATTTTATGCAGTGACATGAGCAGGGCCACTTGAAATTATGTTAAGGAAAATGAAAATGCACCAGCCCACCCCCCCCTCTAATAAATGGCCGGTCCCTAAAAAGAAAGTAAATTTTAATGACATCATTATTTCTATCAATGGTAATACAATTAATAGAACTGAATGTACTAAATTCTTAGGAGTGATTATCCATCAAAACTTATCATGGAAACCCCATATTCATGCCATTACTAATAAGATTTCCAAAGCCATTGGTATAATTACTAAATCACGTCAATTTTTGGCTTTTAATTCTCTCAAAGTTTTATATAATTCACTTATTTTACCATACCTACAATACTGTACCCTTATTTGGGCTTCTACTTATCCCACACATATTGAACCTATCTTTTTATTGCAGAAAAAGGTAATTCGTATCATTACTCATTCCCCCCTCGTACTCACACTAAACCTTTATTTGATAAGCTCAAAATACTAACCATCCATGATATTCTTAAGTTCCAGATTTCATGCTTTGTTTTTTCTCACATCAATAACCTCTTACCTGATTCTCTATCTGCCCTTTTCAAATTTAATTTAGAAATCCATGATCACTTTACAAGACATAGATCTAATCTAAGTTATCTTTTTTTTAAATATAAATTCTCAATCCGTTCACAAGGACCCAAAATCTGGAATGGTCTACCAACATCTTTCCGTGAATCACTAAAACCTTTTAATTATAAAATGAAATTAAAATCTCACTTCTTGTCTTATTAATAACTAGTTATATGTAATTGATGAACTGCCTTTCTGTATGTGTGCAATATATGTTTAATTAATTATATATATATATATATATATATATTCTTTTTTTTTTGCTTTGTAACTTGTCAACTTATAATCCTGTAAACTAGTATTTTTTTTGTATGTAGCTAGTACTGTAACACTTAAAACTGTGTGTCCATCTTTTAATACTCTTTCGTTATCTATATGTATACATAACAGCACCCTGACCCTTTGCCATATAAGCCTCTGGCTTCGGTTTTTCTTTATTGATTTTCATGTAAAAATTGTGCTTTTCTTACAAATACAATAAATTATTGTAATCTTGTAACACGGCACAGCATATCAACCCAAGAACGAAGAAAAACGAGAAAGAAGAAATTCATCAACTCCGCGAGGATAAGGAAAACGAACTGTAATTATAGGTGTTTTTTTTTATTTAATAAACTTTGTTTAATTTATCTAGTGGGTATGTTAATTATAGTTGAGTTTGAGAATAATTTTCATCTCAAGAGTTTCCCTCAAAACAATAAGGCTATTGTTTCGGACATACTGTACTGATTGCTCTTCAGTTATCCGGCGCTAATCCCTAAGGACAATAACAAAGTTGCTCTAATGAGTCAGTGGATTTACTGTAAAGGTTTATAAATATTCTGAACTCAGAATTACGTTACGAGTGATAGCGGAAGTAATAGCTGTAAGGAAAATAATAAAGACATTTTAGGGGTTCAGCTGAAAAGGAAAAGCGACCGCAGCGATAATTATTTGGAATGAAGAACTGATAGAGAAATAATTTTACAACTCGGAGGGTGTTGTCAAGCCACTCAAGGGCACCCAAGAAGTACCTTTTGAAATTCGTTTGAAACCAGTTGTATGCAGCTCCTCTAGCCATTTTAAGGCGCCTACTATGTCTTTTGGCGTATTCTAGAAAGCTATTAGCTGTTCGGTTTTTCTAGGTGGAAATCGCGTCAACCCAAAATACTATGGCAAAATATCCCCGGCCTACGAATTTGTTAGTAGTCTAGAACATGAACAAGAATTTTCTAGCCCAAGTAACTTCATGTTGCAAAGTTTTGTGGAGGTACGAATTTTTTAGGGGTTCTTTTTTCCTTTAGGCAATTCTTTTAGGTGACCTCCATTTGCTAAAGGTTTATTCTTTCGGAGTTTAGATGTCAGAATTTCTTAGAGAATGAAAACGTTTTCTCGAAAACTTTAGGTGGCCGCTTCATTAAATGATAATATGTGATAATGGTTTTTTTTTTCCATTCCAACCAATGTTTTTTTACGGATCGTTCTGACTCTATTGATCAGACGTAAACGTACGAATATTTTTTGGGAAACCTTTTAGTCTCCCTTTTCTTCTATAATTTCCTAGGGATTGAAAACAAATTTTCTAGCCAGTATTTCAGAAAACAATTTGCTAGGGACAATTTTTTCAAATCCGAAAGTTTTAGGCGAACTTACTCTCCCAAACAGCTTTTTAACCGAAAACTTCGTTGGGTGCTCTTGCCCTTGGTGTTGTTACTAAACAATCGGCTTCTTCAGACTTACTCATAATAAAATCCACTTCACTTTGTTAACAAGATAATTAAATCCTCCGCAGTCCATGTATTCCTACGCACTTTTTAAAAATCAGAATCCTCCGCACTTTGTTCATCTCATTTGAAAGCGACATTCCTGTAGAATTGTTTTGAAACTTGTTTACGAAGCGATTTGAACATAACCGCGAGATATGTTCATTTCTTCTTAAGCCACCCTGATATGAAAGTTAGCGCTTAGAGATTTTTCACTCTTGTTAGTTAAGAAAACTACCCAATACTCTTGTCAGTATCTCGAATTATAGAACACCTAGAATATTGAATATCTCATTTGAAAGCGACATTCCTGTAGAATTATTTTGAAACTTGTTTACGAAGCGATTTGAACATAACCGCGAGATATGTTCATTTCATCTTAAGCCACCCTGATATGAAAGTTACTGCTTAGAGATTTTTCACTCTTTTTAGTTAAGAAAACTAGCCAATACTCTCTTGTCAGTATCTCGAATTCTAGAACACCTAGAATATCGAATGATATCTCATTTGAAAGCGACATTCCTGTAGAATTCGTTTTGAAACATATTTACGAAGCGATTTGAACATAACCGTGAAATATTTTCATTTTATCTTAAGCCACCCTGTTTCAAAGTTGTCGCCGGCGATTTGAGGAACAAACAGAGATCGCCGAAACCTTGTGTGATAAAGCTTTAGGCGGGACTGTACGTCATTACTAGTTTTTCCTTTCGACTTTAGATCTCCAACACTTCACTGATTCAACGGACTTTACAAGGCGATATATCCTCAGAGCAAGCACCATACCCACGCGTCCATTGGCACTCTCCTGCAGCTCGCACCCAACAGTTTTCAGGATTTCCTGGAAGCCTTTAAACTGGTAACGTTTTCGAACAGCCTTCCAATTCCAAAGCGCATTTCCTTGAATCTCTAATGGTAGTTTAGTTCACATCGGGTGTTGCTTGGTTCCCGTAGACGAAGCCACGACTGATCAACTAGATCAGGCCAGTTGGACTCTAAGCGGGACTCAAAATCGTATTCGGAAGTGTTCGTCATGTTCGCAATATCACAGATTAGTTTGAATGATAAACTCGGCAACATGAATGCGCTACGCTTGATCATGAACTTCAAATGTTTATGGTTTCTAAGCAACGTACTTCCCGCCGATTATTAAACTCGAATTTCGCGCTCTGGGTTTAATTCCCAGAGGGAATATTAATGGTCAGTGATTTTATCACCTCCATGACAAGCTCGAATTAATTTGCTGTTGTAATTATTAAAAGTTTTTTCGTTTATTAAATGATAGGTTTTTCGGACCGATTTTAAAGAGTAACATATAATTTTAAAGTTGATCTAAAGTGCAACAAGAAGCCGCCTGTATAATTTTTTATAGCTTCACGATAGACGAGAAAAGAGGCTCCAAAGTTTGTCATTGAAATGTTTTCATACAAAATTTGACTAAAAGTCACCTTTATTCAGAGAGCCAAGATAGTAGGTTTTTTTAAGCGTCCATTCCATAACATGAGTCCGAAGGGTCAATCGGTGCTTCGGTAATAAAAAGCCGATTGTATAATTTGTCTAAAGCGAAAAAGAAAGCAACCCCTGCCATTTTTATCAAGCTACCTTAGCCATTTTCTCTGCAATTGAATCTACAATACAAATACAATACTTTATTTAACGTGGAGGACATGCTTAGCTATAAGCTAGTTTACAGATGTTCCACTAATAAATTCAAATTCAAAAAACATAATATATAATTTAGAGATTAACAATTTAAAAGACTATATCAATCGAGAAATATATACAAGTTAAAATATTAAAATATTAAAAAGGTTGTAATAAGCACTATAATATATATATGTAATAAAATATAGACTAAAATTGAAGTTTGCGAATATATTTCTGCATTGAATTTGTACCGCTAAGCAGTTAATAAGCTTGCCGCGCGAGTGATTTCGGCAGTTAATGAGATGTGCATATCGATATCTCCAGCCATTCTGGGCGATGTCGCGCCGCAAAAAAAAAGGCTTAATTCCATGCACCCTATACTACTTGCGTCAATCAGAAATAAAGAAACAATACACGAGGGGATGACCACCTGATCCAAGCGAAAAAGGTATACTGCTGGTTTGGGCCTTAATTTCTGTAACACTAGTATATTGTGCACTCTCGGGTACTCTGTTGACTTTCTTCGCTGTCTGTTGGTTTGATATTAATGAATCCCAGTTGGGTTCCATACTGACTGCCGTCCCTTCGGTAGGAAAAGAACCTCTTTTCAGGATCACAATTTGTACATTGCGTTGGGCGTTGACTTTGTGTGAGGCCACCTATTAACCTAACGAAAGAACAAAATGTGTTATCACGAACTTGGTTGTTATAAGTGCCTGCAATCCCAGGAAGATACTAGGTACTTATTGACTGAGTGGGAGGGCCGGTCGGGAAAATATTTGGCTCGAGGTCATGACGTACGGACCTCGCGCCCGACCTAACTCGGTCAATAGGTTTTTTATCATATAACCATATCACGTGACTTTTGTAAATGGTTTTGAAAGGAAAGCGCGCGCGGGGCCGTACGGGTCATACGATAAAACAAGATGACATCTACAGAAATTAGTAGTGTGTTCGCACGGGCCTTGAAAAGTCCATGCATTTTGGCAGATAGGTTATTTACCGACTTGGGGTCAGTTCTTATAGAGAAAAAAGCTGGTCTTGAAATGTACTGACCGAACTAAGTCAGTACAGGAGCCCATTACCAGGAGCGTCCATCTTCTCCATTGGTTCTGTTCCCAGCACAGGAGTAGATGTGGCTATATTTAGAATTGCATTTCGCGCGAAATAAACAAAGGCCATGTTGCCTTAGCCAATCAGATAGCTAACGTCACTTCTCATTATTATTCCTTATCATTCTTCTCACTTTCAACGCGGGAATTCGAGTTGCTGGTTTTCACTCAATCCCCAGAGATTCAAATGACAAAGGGCATGGCAGCCATGTTGGTGCCCCAACAAAAGAAGCTAACGAGGAATCTATTGTTTAAGGGCAACAACATGGCGGCTATCACGTCAAGTGAAAACCAGCAAACTAAATATAGCCACATTTACTCCTGTGCTGGGGTCCCAGCCCATGACATAGGAACGCTCCTGGTAATGGGCTCCTGGTCAGTATACAAACCGACCTAATCCGGTAAATAACGTTCTTATTTTTTTCCTAGTGAACTTTTATTTTATCGTGTATAGTACTTACGCGCGCTCGTACAGAAGTGAACATTTGTCAGTCTACAGTGCGCGCACTTTGTTCGCGCACATTGTTCGCGCACACACCGCGGCAAAATGTTACGCGCATGCGTATTTGCTATTTCTTGTCGGCGCGCGGCCGCCCCCAGTTTCCCGCGAAAACTGAAATGAAACAACAGGCACATACCCGTGATTTTAAAATTTCTGCTTAAAAGTATCCATTTGTGAACTGTTTTGTCAAAAAATAAGAAAACTAAAAGACTTTAACAGGTTGAAGTTTTATTAATTTGTAATTCACTGTGAGTTTACTAAGTTATAAAATTATTTACTAAAAAAGTTGAAACCCTCGGTAATTTGTATTTGATAGCAGAGCCTTCGTTCTTTTGGCCAGCGGAGCATACCGTTTTGCCGCGGTGTGGTTCGCGCATGGCGTGGATAGACCAGTTTACGGTTCATGCGCTGTTGTCCAAGTCTTGTTTCAACTGGCGGGCCACCGATTGGCTGTCTGCCCGCCAAATAAAGGATTTGTACAACTGCGCATGAACCGTAAACAGGTATATTGGTGGCGTAAACTAAAATTGAAAACTTTTGACTCAAATCACAGGCATTTTTCTGCTTTGAGACATTCTAGCCTGATCACAGGAGCACAAACCCTACAAACAATAGGGCTCATGCAAGGTCTCTTCCAGGCCTGCCTCCGTCAGTGGACTTACGATTTTGTAAACGTCCTTATCCGAAAAGACGTTAAGGTCTAACCATTTGCAGTTGTTTCACAAAGGTAGCACCTTCTACTCAGTTATTTTTAGACCCTGAGTGTTGGTCCGGTCGGGGTTGTGTTGGTCCGGTCCGCGACCTCCCGCTCAACAGACCGGAGCTTAACCACTGAGCTAAACTCCCCTTTTCCTAAGCTTTCATTATCAAATATGTGGCAGAAATACAAAGTTTTCAATGCTGGGGTACATTTACGTCAGAATCTTGGCAATAACTTTGCAAAATGTAGAACTAGTTTTGTAGCGGTACAAGTCACGAGCGGTCCGGTTCGCGAGGTCCATACTGAGAAAAACAATTTGACCGGGACCGCTAAGCAGCCAATCAAATTATAGGTTTTATTCTTGACATTTTTTAAACCTCCTTAGAAGTTTGTGAAGACAGTAAAACAGCTTCAATTTTGCCTCCAAAACACTGAATGATTCGTCGTGCTAACACTTCAGATAAAGGGTCTTACATTGGGTCTAAATTGTATAGAATTTTGAGGTCTAATGTGTGAACCTGTAGAAAACAAGTCCTTAAAAAGTGTGGACTGCCCTTGATAACTCACTGAAAAGTCCTTGAAGAAAAAGTCTGAATGAACCATGGAAAGTCTGGTGGTATCTACGCTGAGGAATGTTATGCAGGTCACAAAGAAATTTTGTCTCGTACAGTAACTACCGTAACACTGCTCTGTATATAATTATCTGACTTTATGATTTTGGTTATGAATGAAAGTCTTTGGAATCTCCAAAAAAGAAGAACATTAATCAAGGTGCTAATAAATCATAGCCAAAATCATAAAATCAGGTATATATTAATTGCAAACGAGCGAAGACGCGAGGTTGTGAGTCGACAGAATGGGCCGTTTGCAGGAACGCAATCACGTGGTCGTACTGGGTGGCAAAGAAATCTTAATACATATATTGAAAGGCACTTGTACGAGATCGGTAGTGTTATTAGCAAAACCTGTTTAGAAATGCTTTTTTCCACCTCCAATCGAGTGTTGATCTTTCTGAAACAGCGTTTTTAAAGATGGCTTGCCATCCAGCATCCATGGCAACGCCTTCCCATGGGGATCACGAGCTCGATTGTCGAGCATTCGCAGTAAGAAATAAGAGCGCATGTGTTGGCATGCTATTTGTCGGCAGTCGCCACGTGCTTTTCATCTTCCATACTAACAAGAGCCCATCTGGGCTTTCACTCGGGCCACTATATAGCGATACTTACTGTGACGTCACACAGGCCAGTCAGGCCAGTCACAGGATACAACTTATAATATGGTACAAATATAAACATACATTTGAGACAATCATCCAGCAGACTAAATTGTAAACGTGTGTTACATGAATAAGTAGTTTTCTCCACGACTGTTCACTCTAGAAAACCTCTGGAAGTCATGTTAATTGTATTCGTAGTCAATTTGTGTGCCTCTGTGTAACTTTATCTGCTGTTCTTGCTCCAAAACTTCAGTCTGCTCATTATATTACAGAACTATAAAGGAAATTGTTGGAAGCCTTTAATTTCTTGAATCAAAACCTCGGCCGTGAGAGGTTTCTTGTTTAAGTTTACCTTGAGAGTTGAATTATATTGTTTGGCTCATCATATTCTGTGCTGAGTGTGTATTCTGGCTTCGTGTTGGCGAGTGACGGTGTTGCTCTCACAGTTTAGGAGTTCAGATGTCTTCAGACTTCAATAGAGGAGAGTAACCCATAACTGCTCAACCACAGTATATATATTTGCTAGTAAATCGCTATATTTTGCTATAAATCAGCTATTCAGTATACCTGTATAGCTATAGTGTAACGTACCCAGGTCTCGATACGAGATCGGGTAAACCAGCCAAAAACACGGCCGAAAATATTTTAGTGTTGGCCTACCGATCACGGTGTTTGCGTTGGTATGTATTATGACCGAGTGTAAAATGAAATATCGCATAAAACCTACGAAACGTACCTCAAAGTTCAGGAGTTCAGAACAGCGTCCGCAGAATCTGGCGACTGGACTGGAGAGAAATCTATTAGCGCCAACAATTAATGCATAATCTAACGCATGCGCAGAAATTGTTGCACCGAACAAAAAAAACGGCCTGCAGATTTAGACTCGTGCCTGCCATAGGCAGCCCGAGTAATTAGCGTGGGTCACCTTCTTCTAGTTGGTCAAGCGTGACTAAAGTGTTTATGGAATAATAATAATAATAATAGCATTTATTTATGCACGATAAGTAACTTAACAGCAGAACTGATGTGGTCGTGTCTTAAATTACAATATAAAATAAATACCCCTAACCCCCGAATAACTATAAAACTATTTGTGTATCCTAAACCCTGTAGACCCAACTATTTACAACATTTTACCCTTGACAGTCAATATTAAAACTCAGTCAATGAGATATTTGAACATTTTTAAATTGATAACCTACTATTAATAATGTCCTAAGAATAATACATCGTTAAAAACCACACTGTCTAATTTGAAAACAAAGTTCTGTTCTTTGCGTTTACGGGTGTCGGTAGTACCTTGATGAAGAGAAATGCCGCATACAGTGATGTCGTTGATGCAATGACCAGGAAGGTTAAAGTGACGAGTTACGTCACTGGGACCCATTTTCGTGCCCATAGCTACGCCGTTAGTCTGCTTGTAAAATTCACCAGAAAATGGAAAGCAATCGAGAGTAAGAACGAGCTCGGCTAAACGAATTAGAGTTTCGGTGCTAGGTTCCAGGATAGTGCGGTCATTGGTACGACAGTTAAACACGAAAATATAGAGGAACACATTTTTGATCAGTACGACGGTCCTACGCCTGATTTTTTCAGTCGTTACATCGATGACTGCATCGGTGCAACTTCTTGTAGTAAACGGGATCTAGAACGGTTTATTGATTTAATTTGTTTACAACTTTCATCCGGCTCTCGACTTTACATGGGAGATTTCAGATGTTTTTTATCACTTTTTTGGATGTCAATGTTTCTGTTAGCGGCAATAGCCGTCTAACCACTACTGTTCATTACAAGCCAACTGATTCGCAGAGTTATTTATTGTTTTCATCTTCTCATCCTACACATGTTAAAACCTCTATCCCGTACTCTCAATTCCTTAGGCTTCACCGTTTGTGCAGTGATGAATCTGACTTCAATTCAAAGTCCGAGGAGATGCACCAGTTCTTTGTCGAGCGCGGTTATCCTATAACGCTGTTGTGACAACTGCATTGGACCGCGCCCGTGACATCGACAGAAGAACGGCTCTGCTACCGTCCAAACCGAATTATGTTTCTATTGACTTATCATCCGTCTAATATGTCTATCCAGAGGAACTTTAAGATTTTACAGAGTGATCCAGAGACCGCAAGCTCTGTTTCATGACCATGCATTGATGTGCTGTACTTTGCTAGCTGGTTTACTGGACTTTTTTTTTACCCCCTTTTTTTTGCTCTGACGAAGGGCTAGCACTCGAAACGTCAGCTGCTACTCGCTTTCCACGGCGGTTACCATACCTCAATCGACTTACCAATTACATACCAGTGTTTATATTCCCTGCCGACGCAGACCAACACTAGTTTTTTTACAGGAACTAGTTGCCTATCGGTTTACTGGACTGTCTTTGATCTTTCGTTCTCAAACTCATTAATAATTCATGAGATAGCCATCCAATAGAGGAACTGTATTTGGTCACATGCATGGGTCTTGATACCGGGTGAAACCCTTGTGTTTGATCATGTTTCCAACACTAGTGATCAATATTTCTTAATCATCATATTCATGAACCACTAACTAATTACATACTGATAAACTACAAGTAAGGAGCGAAGAAGTAAAGAAATAAAGAATGACATAGAAAGAAAAAGTCTGCC
The DNA here is from genome assembly GCA_030867875.1 of Actinernus sp. WN-2022. Lineage (NCBI taxonomy): Eukaryota > Metazoa > Cnidaria > Anthozoa > Actiniaria > Actinernidae > Actinernus > Actinernus sp. WN-2022. The sequence goes on from JAOWCC010001589.1 coordinate 121,624,857, forward strand.
TCCACTGGAGTTCGAACCACGACCCTTCCGACTGCTTGTACTAACTCTTATCCACTACTCTACTAGTACGCTAGTTGAAATCACTGCCATAAAAAAAGAATAATAAGCCATCTGTTGAATAATTAGATACAACAGTCAAATGGTAAACAATACTTGCTAATGAAGTTTGAAAAGAAACGTCTGTAAATTGTCGATTTTGCATTCGCATGAGAAGACATGTCAAACACTCATTGTTCGTCTTTCATCAGGGGATTCCAAATATTTCGAAAACAATAAAACCCTCGAGGCTACGCCTCTCGGGTTTCATTTGTTTTCTCAATATTTGGAACCCCTGATGAAAAACTCCAATTCGTGTTTGACATAGTTCTTCAACTTCAAGTGCAATTGGCGTCACTCCGTCAGCCTCTTACAATCTCACTTTCACTTTCACTTTATATGTGCTCAAGGCTTCGTTTCTTGCTTCAAGAGTTCCGGTTTCGATTCACTCATATATTTGTACATTGTTTGTAAGTATTAGCTATACAGTATGTCGCCTCGAGTGTCGACTGGCCAGTTCAATTTACAACTGCCATATCTTTGCTTTCGTGGTGAGGTATCCATAAAAAAGTATGTAATAAAAGTGGTACCGGTATATAATCACTTGTTATCAACATTAATTTTATTCTTCTTTCTAACAGGTGGTATTCATTGGCATTTAGTGATTTAGTGATTGTTACTGTGTGAGGCCAAATTCATGTGTGTCATGCATAACATTCCTCAACATAGATGTTATGCACTTGTCATTGGCTTCCCCAAGGGGAGGGGGGGGGGGGACCCTGGGCAAATGTGCCTATATTTCCCCACATGTGGGGCACTTTTTTTCATCAAAGTCCCCAGTACTAGTGGGGCATTAGGCAAACCCCCAACAGCAGATTAACCCAACGGACAATCAACTAGACTGACTACAATCAACGTTCTAATAAAAGTTATTGCTCCAAACCCATTCATCATTATCTGTTCTTTGAAATAAGATGCAATGAAAGGAGCAGCCAACAAATACTGGCAAGTTGACATTAATGAATAATGGCCTATTGTATGCACAAAATATTACAGATAACTTAAAAAACTCGTTTTGTCCAATCAGATGAAGCAAATCAGTCACGTGCATGCTCCTTTATACCTGATAAAATCTCATCATTCTAAAAAGCCCGGGGAGGGCTTTGATTTCGGTACCAGGGGAATATGGGTACAAAGGTATTACAAAAGAATGCAAATTAGGATGAAGACTTTATATCAAGAATACTAATGAACATGAAATTTTATATAAAGTTTCATCCTAATTAAGAATTCACTGATAAAGACCCAAAGATAGCAAAAGTACACGGAACATAAGGTACCTAGATAATAAATTTTGCACTAAATTTACTAATATCAGCAGACTACCGAAATACACAGATAATATTTTTAAATGAAGTTATCCAACTACCATTACTTGTTTACCGAGCCACTGTTTAGTTCCAATTATTAAACCAAACTCAAAGCCGTAAAATAATAAAAACGTGCATTAAACTTACATATTTTGTGCCGGAGTCAAAAATTTAGAGTCTGCCGTCATGTCAGTCGCATCGCTTTCCAAGTCTTGAACTTTATCGAGGTAAACTACGACACCAAATCCTTCAAGTGCAGGTTATTCTTGCATTGCGAAACGCCGCTTCAAACAACATTGTATGGTAATTTCTTCATGTCCTTCCCTTGAGATGTTCGTAATTGCCGGCGATGATTATTCGAATATTTTGCATGGCGTTGTGAATACAAAGGTTCAATGGTTCATTAAGTAACCATTCCCTTGAGATGTGCGTCTTTCTTTCATTGCATTCTTGAAGCGTTTTTTAAGCCGCTTAAAACACTCACAGCACGTGTTTTATCAAGTCTAAAAATTATCGGGCTTCGCCCTAGAATTTTTAAACTTGACAAAAACACTGCTGTTCGTATTTTAAACAGTACATAAACGCATATATAACCTTTTCAACACCTTCAAAGAGAGACATCTTTGATTGAAAGCACAACTTTTCCCCATCAATCCGCATTGTGCCTCATATACAAACAGCTAGCCCACAATTCAAATATTACCATGAAAAATATTGCAAGCAAAGTCCCCACATTTTGCCCCACCCCAAAATGCAAGGGCACAAATTTGTTGCAAAATCCCCACAAAGTCCCCAATTTACCCACCTACATGAGTGCCCCCCCCCCCCCCCACCCCCCCCCCCCCCCCCACCCACCCCACCGCTCCACCCACCCCGATGACCAGTACATAACCAATCTTCTATCTTGGTGGTGTTTTGTTTTAAAGAAACTAGATGGTTCAATTCATTGCCATTGCATTCCCCAATAATTCCCCAATAATAAGCTTTATTATCTGATCATCATGCATACCACACCTTGATCCATCGTCAATGTTATCACTTGGAATACCCACTTCTTCCAATAACAGTCTTGAGGTCTGATGCAGGTTAATAAATGGGTTTAGGAGCCCCTTCCTTCCATATCACTACATCTTTGCTGATTTTGACAAATTGTTCAGCCACATCCTCTCCAACTTCAAAGCAACACGGACCAATAGACCGGTCCAAATGCAACATAAATGTCTCTTGGATTGCACATGAATCTACTGGTCATAACCTGTACTATGGCTTTGTTGATACCAGCAAGTATTCCTTTCCAGCCGGCATGAGCTGCACCACAAACCTTTGTAAAAATAATAACTAAAGATAGTTTACATGACTTGTACATAGAGTTCTGTTATGCCATCATGAAAACAAATTTTCACAGTTGTCCAGCAACTTAATGACAACCATGATTCCTCAAAGCCACCTTTTCCTGTTGAAGAAGTTAGTTTACCATAATTATCCTTAGAGTTACAGCTAGTACTGTAACTCTAGTACAGCTGGTACTGATCATTGGCTAATTAATTGGGACCAGAAGTGCAGAGAAAATCCTGATAACAGTACTGTTTCTATGTTTGCTTTGACTGTACTTTCTATAGCTTAATTACTTGGAATTTTCTACAGGAGCTGGACATTTATATTTCTTTAGGAAACATGAAGAATTCAGACACAAATTAAGTATGCATAAACATTTTCCCAAAAAATACTCCCACATGGCATAAGGAGATACATGTACATGTATATATGTTACATTGACATTGGAAGTAAACCTAAGGGAGGAATTTTGTCTAGGACAGACTGAGCAGTCTCCTTTTCCCTCAACCGATAGTGTCCAAATGTTTTATACTCTTTGCTCACTCTGCTTTTACACTATCAACAGAGAGAAATTGAGAGACTGCCAACAATCTCTTGCAGACAGAATGATTTTCAAAGAAAAAAACCTCTCTTCCCTGAATGTCTGGATCCACCACTATACATTTACCTTTCTAGTGGAATCACAGTACAACTGAGTAATGCAGTCGGCACCAGGTGCAGCAATAGTTACACCAGCCTGGTTTGTAACCAGGGCATCATAGCTATCAGGTTTTGCATCATTGTCATCATCAATGACCCACACACCTGCACCATGTACACACTTTGCAACATGGAATTTGTCTACATCAAAACCATAGTCTTTGGCTAGACGTCTTCTGTTTTCTTTAACATTAGCTTCTGGGTCTCTTCTTTTTGGACTGTACATTAAATTCAGGGAGGAAAGAGTACTATGTGTGGAAATTCCTCCAGATCTAGTAGTAAAACCATGACTGAATGATTTTCCAGCAATAAGAAGCGATTTGAAGACAGTTATTGGTTCATTTCCAGATGAAATTCCTTTTGTAATATCAGAGATAACTCCATCAACCAACTCCATTAGGCCCTCCTCTCTTTTCTGACGCTGTGGGATTGAGTCTTCAGCATTGTTGTGTTTACTACCATAAAAGTGGAGGTCATAGACATCTGGGGGATATAGCTGTAGTATAATCAAAAGGGAAACAAATTAACATCAAATTCAGCTACATACTCACTGATCATTTGTTATAATTAACAAATAAATATATCCTTATGCCAGACAATTTGGCTTTTGCCGTCTTGTTTATTGCATACCTCCTATTAATTGAGCACAAGGCAATTAAAGCATGCATTAATTAAGCAATAAAAAAGGGGCAAAACGAGGATCCATAATTTACGGCATGGACCAAACAAATGAGTAACTTAATATATTAAACTTATTATAATATTATGCCTTAAAATTTAATGTAACTATACACAACCTTTGTGGTCTGTATAGGAAGTTACATGTATTGACTGCAAATTCACCAATCAGCTCATGAGTTACATACTTATATAGCCATATAATAAATTAATATGTAGTTTAGTTGTAGGATACATTATGGGTATTATTTTCAAATTCTTTAGTTTTAAAAACCTGAATAAATCACCTTTTTGAAGATGATCTTAGTTCGCTCTATGTGGTACTGCGAGGTGACAACATGAATCTTGCTGGCACCAAGACTGTCTATAATAATACGACTCCAGTAAGCATTGCCCTCAGTAGTTTTGGCTTGTTCCTCAAGAATGGTGTATTCACTAGGAAGTAGTCCTTCATCTTGTATAATCCTCCTCATTGCTTCTGCTTCAGTAATAACCTGAAAGAAATGAGAACTGTTATAGTCACTAAATTTTTCACATGGCTCAGTTTTCTTTGTCCAGGGAATCTTGCAACATATTTTCCTGAACATATTCCCCTGGGAATATTCCCCTCACACTTTCCTAGTATTTTACTTACTCCTTACACATGGTAATTAAAGTAAATACTTAATGAGAACATGAAAAAAACTGTTACCTGTTATATGTCCCTATCCACTACACTATAAGCTTCATTGGTTGAAAGAACCAAGAGAAAAACAATGATAATCCCTAATAATGAATGGTATTTAATGTAACAAACCAGGCAAACACTGCTTAATCTATAGTTATTGTATGCAATGAGAAAATCTCACCATTGTGAAAAACAAGCATGCTATCAGCCTAGCCTTCTGCTCAAGGGTATGGGATTTATGGGATATAATCCTCTGTGAATAAATCCCTTATTCCCAAGCAGTCAAGGCCAATAATCCTTATTTAAACAAGGAACCAAACTATAGAAGAGCCTCTGCCAGGCACGCTCACACTTTCAGTACTGTTGTCACTCAGCCTTTGTCAAGTGATAAAACTTCAGCAAATTATACAGTGTTGTGAATATCCCATTCTCACTGCTGGTATCGTTGATTAACCATGTTACTTTGTATTTCCAGTGTAGACTAATCTACATTCTGGTTGGTCAACAGTCCACAATATTTTTTGTAGTTCTTGAAAGGTAACCAAGTCTTAGTATCACATGAATGATGGAGTTGACCCTGCATGCACTGATACAAACCCTATTTCTTTGGATATGGATACCATTAAAGCTGTCAGAGTCCCAGGGTGCATCCGAGAACTATGAAGAAGACTGAAAGGAAGTATGGGGAGGGGGAGGGGAGAATACTCTACTAAACTTGGGTAGAAGGATGCTGCTTAGGACTCTCAAACCCTAAGTTCATCAAAGTCAAAGTCTCAATATCATTCAATGGCATCCCGGCAGGAGTTCTTTGTCACTGCTCAAGCAGAGAACGGATGAATCAACTAAGCATGAACTTAGCAGAATTACTGCAGATATGCAACACCCAAACTATAAATAATTCATTTCTAAACCCCCTACTAATAGATAGTTTCCATTCAAACAGATCTGTGACAACAATACCTGTATCTGGCACTAATAGACACAATTGAACTCTTATCCCCAGAGCATCCCACCTAATTAAACAAGAAATAAACTTCCTCTGCTGACTTTTAATATTATATGAATTCCTTGTTGACTTAATTTTAGTGTTTTTTCAATTGTAAAATAATAAAATATTAAAATGTACATGTAATTTACTATAATGATGTTTGATGTATATATACTGATTGATTTATATATTTTATATATATGATGTTTTATACTCTTTGTAAATCCATTGTATATATATTTTTTCCAAAAATGGATAATTAAAGTTATTAATTATTATATTATTCAAGACAAGAAACTTAAAAAAATTCCATACCCTGTATAAGATTACGACCTTGAAGCCAGGTACTGTACCCATGACTCCTGGATGTGATGGAATTCAAAGGTGGAAACTGTCAAGTTCTGGTAAAAATAAAGGGCTGACAGGGTGCAAAAATGGGGTGGGGGTTACAATTTATTGACTGGTGCATTATATTAAGTAATGGTGAATGTGATTTCACTAATCCCAGATAGAAAATATTTGAGCGAATACTTTATGATCAACTATATAACTATCTTTCTAAAGAAAATTTATTAACAAACAAGCAGTTCAGGCGATTGCACTCAACAATGACTGCTTTGTTAAATTCCACTAATTCGTGGCTGGTAAACATGGATCAGGGTCTCTTTAATATTGTTATTTTACTTGACTTAAAGAAGGCCTTCGATACGGTTGACCATGGTTTATTACTAGACAAATTAAAACTATATGGAATAAACCATAGCTCAATAAACCTATTAGAATCCTATTTATCTGAAAGAATGCAGTCATGTTCAGTGCAAAATGCTAAATCAAGTGAACGATTAATCACATGTGGAATTCCACAGGGTACTATATTAGGCCCTTTGTTATTCCTCATTTATATAAATGATTTGCCAAATTGCTTGAAATCATCAACACCATGCCTATTCGCTGATGACACAAATTTGACAGTTAGTGGCTCAAATCTAGTTGATGTTGAATCAAGAGCAAACCGTGAACTCAGAAACATCAGCAATTGGCTCAGAGCAAACAAGTTACATTTAAATATTGCAAAAACTGAGTTTATCATGATTGGCTCGAGCCAACGCATATCTAATTTAGGCGAAACACCTACCGGTATATTAAGAATTGGAAATGAGTTAGTAAAAAGAGTGCAACAGAGCAAAACGATTGGTGTCATTTTAGATGAAAATCTAAAATGGAATGAACATACAAGTTACATCACAAAAAAGATAGTTTCTGGCCTAGGGGCTCTAAAAATGGCTAGACCATTTGTATCCCAAACCATACTTATGAAAATTTACAACTCTTTAATTCAAACACACTTTGATTATTGTTGTGAAGTTTAGGATACACTTGGTAAAGTGCAATCAGACAAATAACAAATTCTCCAAAACAGAGCCGCTAGAATAATACTCGGCGCAGATTATAATACCAGTTCTAGTAAAGTGTTACCAATTCTAGGCTGGGATAAACTACATGAGCGAAGGGCAAAAAGGAAAGCGATAATTATGCATAAAATAATAAATAATCTAGCACCTGTTACCCTTTCTGGGCTGTATACAATGGTTGGAAGTTCAACGTGTTATAATCTAAGAGGCACCGATACCAAACTTCGTCTCCCACAGCCCCAAACCGAATATTTAAAGGAAAGCATTTCATACGACGGCGCGAAGCTGTGGAACGAATTACCACCGTCTCTTGTTTCATTTAAGAAACAAATTGCACAAACCACCATGCTTGGTGACCGCTGAATTATGATAATCAAAATATTTTAATTGGATTTTATTATACATTTTAGCATTTAGTATCACACAATTGTATTTATATTTAGATTAGTATTAGATTAGATTAGCATATTTTAATTAGGCACAGCTCTTATTGAAATCAGTTTTATTAATGTTACTGTTAAGATTCCGTGGATAAGTAATAAAGATTGACGGATCAATTTTTTCTAAAGATATCTCTTGACTAGTGGTATTAATGTTCTCAAATTAAAATGCATGAAATCGCTCGTTGTGTATGTTTTTGAAAACAAATTCAGCCAATAGAAAGCCACTAAAACAAAAACGGCGATATTATAAAATATTTCAATGTTCCCCACATAGCTACATATTGTCCGCTTCAATCATTTTCTTTAAAAAAATTATGTGAAATCAGAGTTCTTTGCTATTTTTATGAGGTTTATTTCTGTTTAACCAATGAGATATCAAGTTTCAACAATAGAAACTTGCGCCACCCCTGGGGGTTGACATTGATAGGTGCATTACGCGAACCATTACTTAAACGAGGTTATAAAATTCACCGACAACCTTTTCTGAAATAGCTGTATATATTGACACCGTGGCTAATATTTAAAAGACATAATCCATTATGGATCTGTGTACCTGAGCAACAGTTGCCCGATATCCAGTGAGAATAACCCAGGGATGTGGTCGATCAGAGTCTAGCAGCGAGTGATATACCCTCGCACCTTCCCGCACTCTCATCTTCATCAACTCTTGAGGGCTACCATCAGGATTAACACGAAGCCCGAGGACAACTACTACCTCTGCAGCCATAATGCTCGTGCAAAAATAACTCTTTCCTCGTTCCCAGCTCACCGCGGCAAAACGTTAAGCTCCGCTGGCCAAAAGAACGAAGGCTCTGGAAAACTCAATGAATTGACCATATCATTATGACGTCACGGCTTGTTTATGAGGGGGACAGAATGGACATGAACAATAGCATTTTGAACTAAATCTGCTCTGCTGAGAAAAAATTAACTTGGAATTTGTCTGGTTTCCAGAAATCAGCCGTATCAATGTTTATCCCACAATATTTACCGTATTTGGTGGCTGTTACCTCTATTCTACGTTCTACAAAATGCATTTGATAGCAATTATCTTTGTGTTGTTGCTGTTTTGTCCCCCTCCCACGACCGTGATCCTTAGCGTTTAAACAATAGATTGTTTTGATTTGACGTCATAATGATATAGGGTAATTACAAATTGCTATTTGTTTTACTCGGTACAGCTATGCGCATTTACAAATAAGAAAACTTCAACCTGTTAAAGTCTTAGGCTTAGCTTTTAAGTAGTTTTTCTTGCGAAACATTTAACTTCGTGTTGACAAACCGATTACAATTGTTATGCTAATGTTCCAACCAAGATTTCGAAAGGCCGCTTTGTGTCAGGAACCAATGGATCTCTGATTGGCACATTAATGACAATGGTGACGTGGCATAAGTATCGTTATATACTTCCCTGCTAGACAGAGATTCCTTCCCCCTCTCTCAGAGATGCCAAGGTCAAGAAAACGTGAGGCGTGAGATATTTGAGGGTCCGGACGAGCGGCGAAGGCACGAGCCGCTAGGGGGGTCGGAGGGCATGCTCCCCCGAAAAAAAAAAATGGAACCCATAGTGCTTTGCGCCAATGTTAAATCAACGGCCGCATATATTAAAGGCCAGCTTTTAGGTAGCCTGTACACAGACCTCCGTAATCCCTTCAAAGGAAGGAAAAGGAGGTCTGTACTACGGATGAGTTAATCGTGTTCTAGGTCACGTGGATAGTTACAGGAATGTTGTAACCAGTCGCTGATTGGCTGGTGCCTCATAGCGGGTGCTGATTGGCTTAGCGGTTATGTTGACCTTAGTTCTTGCTCCTTGGGAAAATCCGAGCTCGATTCACTCTGGTTTGGAATGGTATTAAGACGAATTGCTATGTCATTTTGTGTCCTGTGCTCGGTTAATATCGAGAAAAAAATGATAAGAATATCGTTCATGGAACTCAGTGCTGCATTTCAAGTCTGGGAAGAAATTATTTCTCTCGAATTTCAAGTGAAAAGTATGCAGAAAGTGCCTAGGAAGTTTGAAAGAATTTGCAGGGAACAAACGAAATTCTTCTTCAGATATCGTCTAGTTCTTCAAAAAGAAAAAGGAAGTCCACGTTCAAGAGCTCTTTTTACAAAGCGAATGGCTGTGGGAGACGATCAACCAGAAGCAATATCAATAGCCTCGGCGGTCAGGCGAGTTGCTACGAGCGCGACTTCTCAAACCTCGAGTTCACGTGGTTCTCAAACTCTCGAATTCATCCAATCTTCCACTTCCTCGAGGAAAGAAAGATCTCCAAATCCCTTCCTTTGAAGGGATTACGGAGGTCTGTGTATAGGCTATCGAAGAAGGGGATTTATTTTATTTCCCCCGCTTCCCAGCGCCCTCCCTCTTTGTCTCTTGCATTTGCCGTTAACAATAGGAAATGAACAATCTGAAATCTACAATGCGTACCGTCTAGTGTTTCTCGGCCAATGGAAATCGAGATGTAATTTATGCAAAATTATGCCGGAACACGATTAACGACAGCGTAGCACATACGTCCCTTCCCGAGTTTTGAGGGGAGACGGACGGCTCAACACAGGCTAGCTTTTTAGGCAAACTAAAATGCTCTCGATTGTTTATAAGTTTCATAAAAGAAGTACACATACACTTTGGATAACGAATTTCATAATTTCTACCGGATTAAAAACCCAATCGAGCCCACGAATTTTCCCCGGATGCTTCGAATATGATTTTAACTAGGCCTCGGATACAAATATCATGTTTTTTTTTTAGATATTTAGAACCTTCCATGATATTTAGAAAACAATGTGATATTTAGGAAAAAAATGGGATATTGTTGGGATATTTAGGAATTTTGTTGAGGGTCTAGGCATTTTCAGCGTAGTTTTTGGTGATTGAAACTGGTTAGCTCAATTCAGTGGCAACAGTAATCTGGATCAGCGGTTTCCCACTTAATAATGTATCCCATGATGCTTAGTGCAGTACAGAGGTCAGACTCAGAGCAAAATGGCGGATCCACCAATGGTTGTAAGCTTATTTTGTGAAAAATGCGAGTACGATAATAAAAAAGGTTGTTATATTATAATATTTATTAAAACTGTATTAACATTATCTTTGTTAGTGGGAAATTTAGAAAATTTTGCCTGATATTTAGAAAATTTTGCCTGATATTTAGAACTTTTTACGTGATATTCCGGAATGATATTTAGGCGATTTTACGTGATATTTGTATCCAGGCCTAATTTTAACAGTACTTGGCAGGAAGCCAGTATTGTTCTGTCTTTAGATTCTAATTCGGTTTACGAGTGCGACTTTTCACAACTGTACAAGAAAACACATACTCTTGCTACCTTGTTTTCATGTCTCCAGTATTGCTTAGCTGTATTTGAAGATCTCTACTTTCCTTGCGAAAGATATATTTTGAGTGCAAAATGAAATGTCGTACTCGCACTCGAGTCAAACACAGCTGAACTCGGCAGATTAGACAGATTAGAGTTTGACCCGCGATCGTAGTTTTGGTAACAAGACTTTCTGGACGTACTGTAGGATGAAAAAAAGGTAAAGGACATTGCTTTCTCTGCTAATAAAAATGCAAAACATATACAGTTACAGATAAGTCGTAACACCTCAGTGGAGCTCAGCCGTGCGAAATTATAATTACGAATGATTTGTGCTTTGTATTTCCAACGAAGCCCGCCGGTCCCTTAGTGCAGCAAATCCCCGGGAAACTCACGTAGTAGTCCTTTTGAACCGGCACAAGTGTTCTCTTGTAGACCTAGAGAAAGTAAAATGTGGACTGCTGAAGGATTATTTGTCGAGTCGCTTCGCCTCGCTGTCCCCGGGGGGAGAGGGGGGGGGGGGGGGTATGTATGTGAGGCCAAGAGGCTCAAACCCTGACCCTGTTTGACCCAATCCGAGCTCCAAAACTCTGATTGCCCCCTTTTGGGGAAAAAAACCCTGATTGCCCCTTCTTTAATTCAAAACACGGTCGGATATATATCCTGGCCTGTATACCGCGTACCGGGATTTCATGCAAAATACGGAACATTTCAAGTCGGGACGTGGCATTGGGTAAACAAATCAGCAGATGAAGTACATAGATAAACTTGTACTGAAGTACGAATTAGCGGCGTCACAATGTATGCTCAAGCATGTTAAGGCATGGTTTGAAGATGAAAACGAGGCTACAGCTATTGTGTTGAAAATAGTCACTTGAATTTGCTCAAATACTAGAATAATGGTGGTTATAGCTAATCTCAGCGTTTTTAACCGTCGTAATATAATATTTTGGTAAAATGTCTATCACGTGACCAACCACGTGATCACAAAAAGTTGAAACGGGGTGGTACATTTTATATTTTAAGTAACGATTTTGTGTTTATCTGATTACACTTGTGGTTGACTTTAAAGATCAGTCCGGAATGGTTGACCCTGATAAAACAGGTCACGTGACCTATTCTTGGAACCATTTTTCGCCATTTATATCCTCTTCAGTGATAAAAAGTCAACCATTCCGGACAGTCTCATTTCCCATAACAAGCTTAACATTTCGAACCGAAAATCTGAAACAAAACAATAACTTCCGCCACCCCATTTTGATTTCTTTGTTTTATCAGCCTTAAGGTCACGTGACCTTCGAAACACCAAAATACCGATCCTTAAATGTTAAGACACATGATTACCGTATTATTCCAAAGTTGTAGGGTATTTCATACATAAATGACAAAGATAGCGAATTTGGAATGTTTTATCAGAACTGCTCAAAAACCATGCCTTAACATGCTTGAGTGGGAACCTCAGTGCTTGCATGTGGGCAGGCGATCAAAATGCGGCAACAGAAGGTCTTTTTTTGACAGTAGCTAAAAAAAATGAACTGCCTAAAAAATACTGAACCCCGACCCTGACTGCACCCAAATTATACTCAAATCCTTACCCTGATCTGCCCAAATCAGGTCAAAACCCTTACCCTACCTGCCCAAACTGAGCTCAAAACCCTGACCCACCCGGGCGGCACATACATAATACGTCACAAACAAGAGTATCCCCCCCCCCCCGAGCTTGCTGTCTCGGTCCTTTCTCCGGCATTCCTCTACTCGCCACTCTAGGCCGCGCGATCTAGACCGGGATCCGAATAAATATTCGAACTAAATTTCATTTTAAAAAGTATATATACAAAAGTTAAGATAAAAGAAAGTCAGTTAAGCATATATACCTATGAATAATTACACGATGGCCCAAACTAGGGATGGATTTCGAAAGATTCGAAAGTGATACAATAACAACACTGATCTTTCTGATTTTCGTAGCCTTCGAAAATGATTTGCGCGCGCAAAGCACCATGGGCTCGGACACAGGGTCTTTAAGCAACCACGACGGCAACGTCCAGGACGATGGCATAAAATAATAGCCTTAATTACAAAATACAATAACTGCACGTGAAAATGCACGCAGTCGCCTACATTTTCACCGTTCTCTGCAAAAACACAACGTAAAAACCCCAAATTGTACGTTTTAAAGAAAACGCGAACGTTAGAAAGTAAAATCAAATCATTTTTCGTTCGGCGTGAACGCAACTATAGTCATTAAATTTTTCGAAAATGTGGTTGTGAAAAACAATTCAAGGCGAACAAGAGAAATAATAAACACCAAATTTCGGGAGAATTTTTTTACCACGTCCCGTCAGTCACTGCCGTCGCCGTCCTGGTTTCTTAAGGTCCCTTATGACTCAGTGGATTGAACGAGCGAGAGTCTCACGCCCAAGGTGTAAAATAGTCGTATTTGCTTACCTCGAGCGCTACCTTCAGATAATAGTAGTGTGACGTCACAGCAGATAAGTGTACACATGCGCAGCTATAGAGTTGTAGCTGTGTACCCTTAGCCAGTCAGGATTGAGATAGAGTAAAATGTACATGATAATTAGTGAGAGTTGGAGGCATCACTGGTGGTATTTAAATGTTCTTGGAGATATAAGAAAACATGGGGTGGGATCTGGGTAAGAGATTAGCCTGCCCCAGGACCATTCTCGTTCCCAGTGCCTCCTCAACTAACTGAAAAGATGGATCTGACCTTAAGACCCTGGGGACGAGGTTGCCTCTGATTTGTCAGTTAGTCGAGGCACTGGGAACGAGAATGGCCCCAGGACCACACAACGGTCAAACGTCTGCGCGTGCGTATTACGGTCAGTCTGGTGGGCGCCGCGCGAAATTCCGCGCAAAATTTACCTTAAAACATTACAGCAACCGGAGTTTAAAAAAAAATCGGCTTGTGAACTTCTACCCAAAAAAAAAAATACGTGAAAGTTGAAGCTTTTTATTTTCAGTCGACGAGAAATTGAACAAACTTCAAACTGTGAGTTTACTAATTTTCTCTCATAATTTAACAAAAGTTCTAAAGTTTGAAAACGGGTGTGTGAACAATGACGGCCGCCGGCTCCCTTTGAATTTGTTGCAAGACTTTTAACGCATGCGCAGACGCTCGACCGCTGTGTGCCCCAGGACACACCATGGCAAAACGTTATACTCCGCTGGCCGAAAGAACGAAGGCTCTTAAGTTTCAGAGGTCTTCGTGAAACCATAGTTAATAGAGTGTATGGTTATGAAACCCGGCAAACTTCAAAGGGGCTAACAAAGGCGCTGCGATTTATGTTGGAAGGGGGCAACACAAAAGATTGTGCAGGGTCATAGTTCATTAGAGTCCCCTGAACGACTGAACTCACGTTTCTATTGGCCGATTGATTAACACATTGGAATTTCTATTGTGTTTTGTGCAGGGTCACGGTTGAAAAAAGCTAAAGACATATAACAAAGAAAGTCGCTGGGTTTCATAACCATTCCACTCTATTAACTATGGTGAAACTTAGTAAAACTCAGTGAATTACAAATTAAGTAAGGATTACTCAATGGCCCACGAGTGTGATACGGTATTTAACATTGCGAGTAATGCTCAACCCACGAGGGCGAACGTTAAGCATTATTCGCAATGTTAAATCCCATTGATTAACCAATTTACTTATGCCGTTTAATATATGCAGAAAGAAATAATTTTACCGAATTTGTAGGAGCAGGCATGATGTTCTCAAATCAAAACATTTTTAGCTTCAACAAACATTGTTCGAGTTTGACAATGGCTGCAATCCAGTGATTTGTATACAAATGCCAAGTAGTTATCGCATACTAATCAGTGAATTACGTATGCGATAACTAGTCATCGCCACTTGCACACGTAATAGAGTGCAACAAGGGATTTATCTTATCACTTGCAACAAAGGATTTTGGGTGTGGCATACGATGACTTCAAAGTATTTCTAATTTTTAGAGTTGTCCGTTTACTTTTATTTTCGGCGGGAAACCGAACGCATGCAGCTCATCAAAAGCACATAACATTTTGCCGCGGTGTGGCCGGGTGGGGTTATTGGGAATCAAGGAAGATAGGGCACATATGACCAAACGTCTTATCCCAAGGGTGAGGAATGGCATTATGTCAAATCCCCACCCCTTGCCGTGCAACATGCGATTTCGAAGAGCCCAACCTCCAATTCCCGCCCAAACTGAAACAAAGACCATCGATCACCCCTGTTTCTAATTTTAGGACTGTATGTGAAATATTTCTCCAAAGACAACAAAACTACCCGAAAGCCAAGCCTAGAACTATAAACAGGTTTAAGTTTTCTTAATTTGTAATTAACCGAGAGTTTTCTAAGTCCTCGGAAACATATTTCTTTCGGCCAGCGGAGCATAACATTTGGCCACGGTGTTTCTAATCCAATCAAATTACAGAGTTGCAGTGGAAGAACAGGTCACCACAGGAAGACCACCAAGAGTTAAGAGAAAAACAATAGGCTAATAATAATCAAACAAACAAATCAGTTAAGACACTTTAATTACAAAAATTATTTAAAGCCGCTCTAAACTAAACTACATAACTGCACTGCAGGTGTTGTACATACGTCTAGGTGATTCTAGTCCTCGTGTGATTGAATAGCGAACGATTAAATATAACGTTGACAAGGTTAATATAGGATTGGTCAATAAAAACTATATATAACTTAGGCTTAAAATTACAGCGATAAGTACAGAACCGCTTTTATTCTTTTGGACATGACAATTTGACAAATAATCTTACTTCTACATCCACGGAAAGTCAAAAATAAGATTTGTCCTAAGCTGTTTTTTGAGAAGGGGGACCGGCTTGATTCTGGTGCCTCACGGTTGTTTTTGAGGAGCACCCACCCTCGATGACGTCATAGGGTAAGGAAAGGTCAACGATGGAGCCCCTGTTGACCTGTATAACATTTTATAAGTGCTGCAACTGATAACTTTTGTTCCTGCTATTGTGTGGCAAACAGTCCATCTTAGTTAAAGGTTCCCTTTCAACCGTGTGCATCGCGCGCCGAAATCCCAGTGGCTGCCATTTTGAAGGGCCCCGAAATTCACATCTCACGAACTCGTGAAAAACAGAAGGAACGACTCGGACCACTGCATCAATGGCATCCAATTGAATAACCATTGTTTAGTAATCTTTACTCTCACATTCATGTGAAAGCGCTTTTGTGTGGCAACGTCACACGAGGCTAAAGTCTCTAGAACAATACCTATTTCAATTGGACGCCATTTATGCAATGGGTCTATTAGGCTTTGTATTATTGCTTAGAGACATTATGTTGGTGACTTTTGAAAATCAAACGAATGGCACAATTGACGATTTAGGGTCTACATTTGTTGTCCCAATTCAAGTCACCTGACTTTTCCCTTGATGTTCTTGTTTTTCTGTATCCCAAGAGAAAATGTACAATTTCTCTAATTGGAAAACAAAGCACTGAATCCTCTGGAGAGCTGTCACATGATCCGAAATGGGACCGGCAACAAATGTACAAGCTTAATCGGTCTATTAACGGATGCTTCGGAGGGCAGATAACCACAACAGATGCGTGCAATACACATTGGCCGATAGACCCTAGAACGCGTATAGGGTCCGCCATAATCTATATCGCAAGCCCACCGTCGCAGTGCACTCGGGATGGATATCTAGTGCCATTGTTAAATCCAAGATGGCCGCCTAACATTGACAATGGAAAAACTGAGATATCCATCCCAGAGTGCACTGCGACGGCGGGGTTGCAATATAGTCTATGCAACATAGCGAGCAATGTTTTAGAAGTAGATAGAGTTCACTTCTGTAACATTGACGACAACAAATTACTTATTTTCACCGTTTGTCCGAGCAGGTATTCGGTTTTTTATTTTCTCCAGGTAGTTCACTATAGCTCCGTAACAAACTCGCTTTACACGCAGGAACTTGGCCTGTTGGCCGAGTACTATCCTACTTGCTTTACTTTCCTTCACTCTGTTTCTAAAATGACCCTCGGGCCAAAGTCAAAAGAAATTTGAAGAACCACAAGTAACTATTCGTCACATAATTTGAATCCTGCAAGACCTAGAACTCCGCAAAACTGAGGAACTTCGCGAATTGTTAACCAAGCAGGCTCAAACAACGGTTCATAAACAAGTCGCTTTTGCACTTTTAACACCAATATTAAAATACTTATTTGTACAATCCTCATAACTTTTAACACTGGGTATTAAAATATATCAATTGAAAAACTAAAAAAAACCGACCTACTCAATTAAAATATAATCCTAATGATAATGTTAAGAACGGCGAGAGTAATTTAGAGTGGTTCTACAGGAGATTTCGTGTTGTTCAAGAAAACTTTCTTGCTACACCTTTGTATACTGAACAATTATTCACCGAAGTAGAGATGAATAGTGGCAGCTCGGTAAATATCCACCACTTTTTACCGACACTAAGGTGAATAACTGTATTAGTATATACCACACAAGTGAATAGCCAGCACCAATGTTTTTATTTTCTGTCAAATGGACAAAAACGCGATGATTGCTGCTTCGCTCGGAGGTGAATAGCAAAGGATATCCAACTCGGGAGTAGCCATTCAGAGCGCACGAAAAACACTTATTCACTTGTGTGGTATATACTAATATTGGATAGCAGGAGGAGAAAACCACTAAGTATAGGCTACCCCATTACATATTAAGAATTCTATTATGCGACTTTTCACTAATACCACTAGAGGACCTCGAACGAGGGCATATTATTTCCACACTCTTGTTAAATGGCATTTCCATATATGATAAATCTCAATAACCCTCGAGACAAGGGTTCTTTTTCGACATTATTTGTGTTGTTGTTTGAGTCATACAAAAAAAATAACACGCTTCATTTGCTGGGCGTTTATTTTCTGAGCAGATTGCAAAGTGAGCCGTGTCCATGCAATCTCGATCTGATTGGATAATTGGAGATGCCGTGTTTGAACCGTACCGTTATACGGAAACTTGTCTTCTGTTATCAATTGCACGAAATGTGCTCTCGCCCTCGAGGTTTTAACATGGAGCGAATTCTGTCATAATGCCATCACAGAATGAATCGACTGCTTTGAGCTAGAACGAATAACCTTTATCTTGGAAACTCGTTGACTATGCGGCATTTGCTGAACTAACAATCACTTGTATTGACCTGTGAGAGCAAAAAAACAAAAACAGGTTAGTTGAGACGCGTACGGGCAAGGGAATAAACACAACGTTCACCAGTTGGCGAGACTGCACAGGATGTACCACAGACCTGTAATATTGAACAGCATTTGTATTGGATTGTTTTATTTTCCCCGTACAACGTAAATCTTGAATGGCACAGACATAGCTAAGGAACACAAGAAGACACTGTATAGGTTTTTGTTGATTTTTATTTAAGATTAACGTTGTACATGAAACTAAAAAAATCCATACAAATGCTGTTAAATATTACACAGATCAAGCTTGGGCTACCTGTGCTGCAGCTTGTGTCACTGAAATAAAGTCAAGCTTGCCATAACCTGTAAGTGTGTGTCCCGTGGTTTAGGAGGTAGCCTTACTAGTATTGCTCTAAGGACATCTACGCAGGCTAACCGTGCAGCTTTACTTACTGTAATTAAGCGGTGGTTTCATCACCACGTGTGATAACGATCTCCGTCACCTTCACGTTGGGATCGGCTTCCTTGGCTTGCTTAATGGCCTCTGCGATTGCCTGCGAATGTAACGGGACATGTTGGTTACTGTTCAAATTCTTCACCTTCATGGATGGAAGATATTAGCACAAGTGAACAACTCGAGAGCACTGCTACTATTGCGTTTCTACCCTACCGCAGCACATAACATGTTAGAAGTCTTACCGCATCAGTATCTGGGTCCCCAGTAGCGATTACATTTCCCTGTTCATCCACCAAGTTCATGGTTTCTGCAACAGTCTGCTCGACTTTTTGTGTTCGGCTGGTTGTTGTGTAGGTCTAGAAAAATACAATAACCAATCAAACTTGAAAATGCATTTGATCATTTTTTACGCTTATATAGTTACTGCGGTAGTTATCATTTAAATTAAAATGGGGCGAACCGATTGGTTCAAGTCTGTAAATGAATGCAATATTGAAAATCAGAAAATTATGTGGAAAGAACGTGTCCCATTTACACAAAAAAACTTTGGAAGTCTGATTTGGTTTTGCGTTTGCTTTTCTATTAGCTGTGAAAAAAATGTTTTCTAATGTCAGCCAATCAATTTCTAAACTAAACCACGAATTACTTCAGTTCGTGATTGGCTCATTGTGGTTTTACTTGCTCCCGACTGGCTCTGTAATTGGTTTTACTACATTCAATCGAAAAACGCTCTAAAACCCAGTGATCCCCGGTTTCTTACCGTGGTGATAACTTCACTCTGCGATCCCCAGGCCTGTTGGGCCATGATCTCCTTCAGTTCCTGTGCTGTGAGTGGTCCGCCATCGCCTTCAATAGTGATAGTCTTGGTGATGATCTCGGTAGGTAGTGTGGTGTGTTTAATGGTCTCGGTTCGGACCGGTTCAACCTGACGATTGCCATCGATGGTTACTGTGCGCGTTACGATGATACCGCCATCCTCTCCCACTGAAAAACAAACCACAGTACACCTAAACCAAACGTATACCACAGTACCCATACACGAAACGTAAAACCAAACGTATACCACAGTACCCATAAACCAAATGTATACCACAGTACACAAACCAAATGTAAAACCAAACGTATACCACAGTTAACAGAACTGCCTTTATAGGAAAATCACATGCCTGACGAGCTAATTCCACGTTAAATTGCACGAGAAACCAATATCGGTTTTTCGAGTGCAATTTAACGTGGAATTACCTCATCAGGCATGTGATTTTCCTTGAATCGCATAGTCCGATGACTGAATTACTTGAACATTTAGTACTTTTGTTGATATTTTGCCAAGTTATAAATAGCGCGCGTAGTCCACAGTGGCACTCCGTCTCAGCCAATCAGTCTGATTTCGCAAATGCACCGTTATGCGATTCTAAAGGTAATCTCGGCTGAAAAACAAGGTTTGTTCTCAAATGATTGTCATGCATGCCTAAGTCTTTCTGTGTTTGTCTACAGTAAATTGTACACCAGATGTCATTTATACATTGGATTTTCTATTGTCAGAAAACAATAGCTATTTTGTTGTGTAACAATAGGGCCAATACTGTGACGTCATGAGATCCAAGATGGCGGTCGCGCAGGAAATTGAAATGAGTTTTATCGACAGGAATATCAGTGCATAAATCACATCTGGTGTACAATTTACTGGAGACAAACACAACAGCAGATTTAGGCATACACAACAACAAACAAACGTTGTTTTTCAGCCGAGGTTCCCTTTAAGGATTCAGCCAATCTGAGCCCGGTTGTTTGAAGCAAGGTAACTCCCTAGGATAGCGCTAAATCTGCAATTGTAATAGTACAGTTTAACCTCGGGCTTGCGATTTAAACAGGAAGTTCCGGTATAAAAGAGTCATGGCCAGGCCACTGTACCTTCAGTTGTCACTCGGCCTTTGTCGAGTGAACATCTCTGTGATACTTCGCTTGAGTGCTCCCCGATTGCTTATCACGCGAAATTCAAATTAAACACAAATGTTAAATTTCGTAGTAAGGGCTACATAGTTTGTAAACAGTCATAAATACCTCCTAAAGTCTTTAATAAACAATGATCTTCCCTATGATCACTTTTTGATGGCTTGTTTGACTTTATGCGCTCAAAATTTCGTATTTTAACAGGAGAGGTTGATTCACTCGCCTACGTTCTTCAGCCCTCTGTAATTTGAATTCCAAATTTCGAGTTCCCGATGCGTGAAAAGGAGGCTTACCCTATTTAGTATGGTAATCAAATGGGGACAAGTGAAATTAGGGAGACATTTCACGCATGTTTCACAAACACAAGTGAAATTTATTCCTAATTTCACGAGTCACTATTTGATTACCATTAATATTATGGAGGGCAAATTACGATCAAGAAAAAAAAACCATTATTTTAAGCGCGTATAGGCGGCGTTTGAAATTTCACATGTGAAATGGTACAATACCAGAAATTCCTATTAACCACCCCAGGGTAGCGCTTACCTTTACTTCGAACGACCGAGCCCAGAAGGCTGGAAAGCCGTTGCATATTCGGCATTATCCTATAAATATTATATTTCAGCCAATCAGAGCCCAGCTTTACTATGCAATACAGGGCGGTATTTCATGGCTAGATCAGGTTAATCAAAATGCAGAAAATTTCGCGCCCTTTCTTTCAGCCAATAAGAATTCAAGATTTTGAATACATAATTAGTCTGTAGACGAGTCGGTCAATCGAAACTTGTTTTCCGGCAACAAAATTTGCAGTCTACCGTTCGGTAAGTTACTTCGTTTTCGTGACAAATCTTCTCGTAAATTTATTATAGGATAATATTGTTATTTCATGCCGGTTTTCTATGGAATACCGGCGAAAATTTCACTCGAAATTCATACTATTTTGGTATACAACTCGCCTAAAGGCTCGTTGTATACCAAATAATACAAATCTCATGAAATATTCGCCGGTATGAAATAACCAGTAAGTTTCCCACGGGTTGTATGCAACGGTGTTTTCCCGCCAAAAAAATATTTTCAAGTCTTCAAGTGACCAGTTGACTGGTGACGAGGAAAGTTGAATCAATGAATGAAAACGGAACCGAAAAATCACATTCATCTCGCTCAAACAACTGCCCAGGTACAGCTTGACCTTATAAAAAGGACAAAATACCATCGAATTTTAAAGCCAAGTTTACTTTAAAATTTTCTTTCAATCGTTTTGTTTTTAATGCATTGACAAAAAATCTTTGGAAACTCGGTCGCCCGTTGGCCGGAAACAATTGATTCAAACTTTGTTCACGTTGCCTGAAGGAAAACCCTTGCCTGTACTAATTTTAACTGGAATTTCATTACCAGCTGCGATAGTTGCGTTCAGTTTTCTAGTTTCGATTGTAAAGTTTATTCTTGGAGATGTATAACAGTTACTCTCTTCAATAAAACAGCGATGAACTGCCTGAAATCAAACTTCGCTTTTTGCTAGCGTCAGTGTACCACAAATTGACTTTTTTTTTTCACGGGTTATAGCTACTTTCTTTCAGCTCCAGTCTATTAGTAAGCCTTTCTTTGAGATTTGGCTGTTCAAATTATCTGCCAAGTGCACTGGCATTAACAGGATTTTCAAATTTTCACTTCAGCTCAAAGAAGTAAACAAACTCGGTGCACCTGATAGAACATAGGAGTCTTTTTCAGTAAATTTCTTAGGTCAAAGCGGCTCGTGATAAATTTACGAACAATTTTGAAATATCACTCGTAGTATTTATGCCAAATATCACTACAAATCATGCTGTTACCTATACTTATATTTGTAGTTTGAACTTGAAGGTTCAATTCAAGCCTCCTCAAATTGCTTGAAAACCCGCAGCATCTTTTTTCAACAAAACGACCCAAAGCTTGCTGCGCAACGCATTAACATCTGTTTGCAATCAGACCTGAATCGATCCTCAAACATTTCAGAGACAGCAACAAGCTTGCAGATCGCTTGTGTCGTCTTACCTGGTGTCGTAGGACCGACGGCTTGCGCGCTCTGATCATACAACACCCACTGGGTGGACACGCTAGGAATTTCACAAGTAACAGCTCTAGAAGAGTCAGCCGTACCTCCATAGTTAGGGTCTGCCTGTGCTCTCGCTGCCTCGGTGATCTGCACCTCCTCGGTGATGGGCTGATGCAGGGGTTCTCCAACGTTGTTAATAGTATAAGACTTCGTTTTCACCTCTGGCGCGGTCTTCTGGCGGTAAACCTGCGGGTCCTGATCAGCTGTGATAGTTACCGTCCTCGTTGTGACCTCCGTTATGGGGTCAGCATCCTCGAGTTCATATCCACCGGAGTATCTTTTAATGTTCTCCCTAACGAATCCCCTCTCACCTTGCTCGTGATCGAGATTGAGGTCGTCCTTGAGGGATCGTTTTATCTCTGGGGGTGTCCTAGACCTAACAGGGGTGGCCTCGAGGCTGGCACCACTAGGTGAGTAGTACCTCACTAGTTCTTCCTTGGTAACGAGGGGTACCCCACTACTGGTATTACGACGGTATTTATCATCTTCTTCACCATTGTCCAGAAGGTCATCTGCGCTTCTTCTGCGATCTTCGTCAGTCTCTTGGTATAGCTTCTTCCTTTCACCGCGTGAAGGTAGCGTGGTGTAGCCACGAGAATAAGGCTCACCAGGGCGTGGTCCAGCTGACCATGACAGTGTTTTGCTGGTTATATCAGTAGCATACTTTGGCTGAGAATAATAAAAATAAACGAGATAAGGCAAATGGTGTTTAGAGCAGATTTCACGAGTGGACAAGTTACGGCAATGACATGCGGCACGGTTACCGTACGACGTGCCGTAACACTGAAATGGTTTCCCTGTTGTTTTTGTCTTTCTGATCCAATCAAATTTGAGTTGCAGTCTATGGACATGCTGTATTTTGCCGTCCCACTCGCACAAAATCCGCTCTATTCTCAGTACACACTTTCAGCTCTTTGCAGCTACAATCATCTGCAAAAATGTCTAAAGTCGAGTAAAATGTAATACACAAGAAGAAAAAACTCAGACACAAAGTTAGAGCAGTTGAGGCTTCCCAACCCCCTCCCCCCATTTCAATGTTAGTGCGAATGTGAATAATGAATTCTAGATAGAAAGTGCACCTGACACAACGTTGAAGAGGGGGAGCGGGGGTTAATTTAAAGAACGTCTCTAAAAGTGAGCAGTGTCTCGAATTATTTTGCAGATGATTGTAGTTACGGTACGGTTACGGTACGGTTACGGAATGCTTTATGTTTCTCCCACTCATACGTAATCTGCTCTACTAACTAAAATAAACAACTTTATTTACGTGTCTATTGTCAGTCTAGCTGAACCCTGGAAAGGGTCTACTAATCGGGGACACGGATTGCTCGGTCGAATTTGGGTTGGTTTTTGAGGAGGGAGGAAAACCGGAGAAAAACCCTCTGAGCAAGGGCGAGATACCAACAAACTCAACTCACATGACGTTGGGTCCTGGAATCGAACCTGGGTCATAGAGACAAAGCGCTTGACAACTGCGCCATCCCGGATCTCCCAACTGATGCTGTGTTGTCTAAAACTTGTACTCTTACACTTTCTCATGTACTGTAAAATGTATCTCTTTTGGTGAGCCGAACGGTATCACACACGCCAAGGTTTGCGACTATTCCTTTTTCTTGACCAGGCCTCAATGGAAAAGTGGTGGTTTGCAATATTACAAAGACCAGCTGTATGCCTGCTCAATGGCAGTGAGTTCCTGTATACAAGCTGCGGTACGTGAGAGCCGGTTTCTTACATAGGCCGCGTAAGAGATTGGAGCAACCATAAACAGTAGAGCAACGCCAACAATATGCGCTTTTTCAACAAACATATTCTTCCCCATACCGGGAGCTTTTACACTGGCTACTATCAGTTAATCATTACGCCAATTGAAGTTAGCTGTATAAACTAGCACTTCAACACTGTTATAATCCACTAAGAGTAGATTAAGGTATGCAAACCACCGTGGAAAGAGAAGTAGCCGACGTTAAGCGCTATCCCATCGTTGGCACTTGGATAAACAGGTACAGTTACATCCAGGTACCATTCTGATTTTTATCATAGACTAATAACTGATTAATTTGCGCCGGTTCATGCGATATACCGCACATGGCTTACCTCATCGTCTGCCTTCCCATTCACCACCCTCACCACTCGCCCCTTGTACGAATCTGTGTCTGCCGACTTCATCTTAGCTCGCTTGATGGTTTCACCGGACGACACGGGAGTAGCAAAGCTGAATTCCAAAATCTCTGCTGCCTCTCCTCTCTTGGGAGTCTCACTCGATGTGATGATACCAATTCTGAAACAGCAGTGGCACGACAGTCATTCAAATCTATAAAAAGAACCTCTCTACTCTGATACCACCAACTATAACCCACACATTTTCTCTTGTGCGTGATCGGTGTAATGCTTAATGTGACCCAATGTTCTCTCCGCCAGACGACAAATATCAACTAATACACCATAGTGGAGTTGAATAGTGGTGGATATGTACAGAGCCGCTTCGGCGAGGTAAAATTAATATCCACCACTATTCACTGACACCGAGGTGAATAATTGTTTTAGTACATGTATATACCACACATGAGTGAATAGCCAGCTCCAAATGTTATTTTATTTTCTGTCAAATGGACAAAAACTTGCACGGGGTGATCGCTGCTTCGCTCGATTTTGAGTAGCCAATCAGAGAGCGCAAAAACTGATATTCACTGGTGTGGTAAATACTAAAAACTGATATTCACTGGTGTGGTAAATATACTAAAAACTGATATTCAATGGTGTGGTAAATATACTAAAAACTGATATTCACTGGTGTGGTAAATCTACTAAAAACTGATATTCACTGGTGTGGTAAATCTACTAAAAACTGATATTCACTGGTGTGGTAAATCTACTAAAAACTGATATTCACTGGTGTGGTAAATCTACTAAAAACTGATATTCACTGGTGTGGTAAATCTACTAAAAACTGATATTCACTGGTGTGGTAAATCTACTAAAAACTGATATTCACTGGTGTGGTAAATACTAAAAACTGATATTCACTGGTGTGGTAAATATACTAAAAACTGATATTCACTGGTGTGGTAAATATACTAAAAACTGATATTCACTGGTGTGGTAAATATACTAAAAACTGATATTCACTGGTGTGGTAAATATACTAAAAACTGATATTCACTGGTGTGGTAAATATACTAAAAACTTATATTCACTGGTGTGGTAAATATACTAAAAACTGATATTCACTGGTGTGGTAAATATACTAAAAACTGATATTCACTGGTGTTGTAAATATACTAAAAACTGATATTCACTGGTGTTGTAAATATACTAAAAACTGATATTCACTGGTGTGGTAAATACACTAAAAACTGATATTCACTGGTGTAGTAAATACTAAAAACTGATTTCACTGGTGTGGTATATACATGTATTAAAAACGGATATTTACTAGTGTGGTAAATAATTATACTAAAAACGAATATTCACTGGTGTGGTAAATATACTAAAAACGGATATTCACTGGTGTGGTAAATATACTAAAAACTGATATTCACTGGTGTGGTATATCTAAAGACAATTACCCACTTTGTGGAGTTGAAATATCAACTGATATTTGTCCTTGAACATTATCTGTTCCTCAAAACTCCGTTTTGCCCGAGATTCATTCTAGGAAACTGTGCACTCCCGGTTACCTCTCCTGATTAGTTCAGTGGTTAAGCTCTGGTTTGTCGTGCAGGAGGTTGCGGCTTCAAACCCCAGCCTGACCACCAATACTCAGGGTCTTAAAATAACTGAGTAGAAGGTCCTGCCTTTGTGAAACACTCTTTTTTGAACTGCAAATGGTTAGACCTTCGCGTCTTCTGATAAGGACGTAAAATCGTAGGTCCCATGTCGGCCTCAAGTTAATCAGTCTCGCCAGACTGTCACGGGTTACCAATGTTAAATAAAGTTGCTTTACTTATTACTTTACTTTAATATCCGCAGATACATTTTTTTTTTTTTTTTTATAAGTGCTTATATTCACCACAAAATTTTGGCGTGTGCTCATTGGCCAAAAGCGATCACGTGATGTTATCGCTTAGTAATCCTGGTTATAATATTTCATTAATCACCTTTCTGAAGGAGGTTGCCTGGCCGCATACACAGCACGCTCAGCCGCCCTGGCAACAAAAACACAACAACATTAATACATATTACAAGTATCAAAATTGCCCAGAATAGTCCAGTTTCGTATTCGAAGTTACCGCTGAATGCAATAACTACAGACGCATGAATGCAGGTTTAGCCTCATTCTGAAGTTAAACATTCTTAAATACCATTGAGAAGGTGAAAAATGCGAAACTACAACAACACGCAGAGTTGTGAATAGCCCACCTTCTCGCTGGTATTTATGAATGGAGGCTAACCCTGCGTACATGCATCTGTAGTCATTGTATTCAGCGGTAATTTTTGAATACGAAACTGGACTATAACATTTTTATCACGAACCAAAACAATGACGTTATATCAGTTTACTCAGTATTCTACTGAACAAACACAAGTCATGTTATTTTGATGTCAATACCCACAATATAAACAACATTTTTTTTAATACATCAATAGGAATTCAACAATATACCCAAGCACTGGAAAAACGGATTTCTTCCCATCAATGGTTTTTGCCTGAGGATGTTGTAAATCTGGGCACTCAGAAATGGCATTGATGCTTGGAAAAATACTAACATTTTCATTAAGCATAAATTAAATATTTTATGTGTTTGAAATTCATCGTTTTCATTTTCAAATGTCTCCTTTAGCAAATTTGTCGGTTAGTACAGTATTTTCCTGTGATACTTACTCTAGTATCTCTTTCTCCTTGCGCTGCTTTTCTCGTTCTCGTTGCCGCTCCCTCTCCTCGCGTTCTCGTTCCTCTCTTTCCTTTTCTTTTTTCCTCCTCCTCTCCTCCTCCTTTCTCTTATTCTCCTTTTCCTCTTCAAGAGCCATCAATGTAGTGACCCTGGTGGTTGAAGGTGGCCTTTCCCCAGCACCGTATACCACAGTGGTATTATCCACCACACCAACCCCCTCAGCATTGATAGGCACATGCTCCAGCGGGATCCCTTCTTCGCCTTTCTGGCCAGGATAGTAAACTGTTGTTGTGGTGGTTGTGGTTTTTATCTGTCCAAGTCTTTCTGCCATTCGTTTCTTGTACTCCTCGCGCTCTTCCATAGTCATTGTTGCCATCATTTCCTCTTCCGAAAGTGGTGCCTTAGCAAGGGGGATTTACCAAATTAGCTACATATGAGACAAGGTATTCTAAAATGTCTTAAAAGATTATACTGCCCTGAATCATACAAAATGAAACCAGTTAAATTACTAGCCAAGAAACCCTGATATTAAAAAAAAAATCTAACACTACATTTTTTTTCCAATAATTAAAATAAAAGTTAAAGTCTAACGGTAAACGTTACAGAGCTTCAGTTTTAAGAAAACAATGCATGTAAGAACTAGGCTGAATTATATTGTTCGGTGGCATTAGGCTTTCCCCAAAGCAGAAGGTTCCGTTTTTCATACTGACAACATAATTATTAACCCTCAATTTTGGCTCAAATAAGAAATTTCTGAAATCAAACCCACAGAAAGTGCGTTTAGAATCTACTTTCCTTTTGTGTGAAAACATTTAATCCAATCAGAGTACAGGAAAGCTTTCAATTTAAAAATGTTCCCCACTCTGAATTTTCATCATATTAGAAGCTCTGATTGTTTTCAGCAGATGCAATTCCAATCTTAAAAAAAAAAAACTGAGAATTTTTTTTATACAAGTTTTGGCAGATTTTCATATCAATACCAATAGACTCATTGCAGAAATGGCGTAAAATTTGAATAACCAATGTTTAGAATCTTTACTGTTTGAAGCCAATTAACAGCCACCAATTATTGAACATTGATTCCAGACATGCAAAAAACCATGCCAGTACCTTTAAATGCTAGCCATCAATTATTTTTGAGGAACTCTTGTCGCGCCCTTGTCTCCGCTGTCGCTGGTTTCACAGTCTGACTTGAAACTTCACAATACTTCGATAGTTTTTCTTCGTTTATTTCTACAGCCTCACTCCATTACAATCTGTGCGTTCTGATCTAACTGTGCTGTATTACAAGCTTTCTTTGTTTCTTAAAAGTTAATGCGATTACAGTACTTGTCAATCAAGATTAAGTTTACAACAACTAATTACTTACTAAACCAATAGCCTAAGCTTCTACAATTTACCGCTTCTGTATCGTAACAATAGCTATTTTACCATCCGAGTGTTTTCAATTAATTAAGGTCTAACTATAAGAGAATTGTTTAACATTCATTATGGTAATTTTTACCAGTATAAATTAACTACCTGAATTCAAAGTTTAACAACAATTATGTAACAAATTTATTGTTGCCACTCATCTAAGACCTACTTCAGAGCAGTTTTAGAAATTGTGTGTCATAAAATCAAAACCAAAGTAGTTACAGAACCAATCATGGAAGCAAGTAAGAATGCAATGAGCCAATCACGAACTGAAGTAATTCATGATTAGTTTTACTTGAGCCCAATCGTGAGTAAATGCAATTGTCGAATGAAACTAAAATAGACTGCATGATGGGCAACACAAATAACAATGTTTGATTTCAGTTTAGAACTTAGAAAAGCTACCAAGCTAAGCAAAACCAATCACTGAATTACTTTCGACACTAAATCAAAAACTGCTCTATCCGAGACCAAAATAATACTTACTTGTCTGTCATCTCCTAGGTGAGCTCTCTTGTCCCTTCGTCCACTCATAGGTTTGTCTTTGTCATCAAGGGGTCGTTTCTTGGCTTCCTCATCAGCAACAACAATGATCTCCGTGGTGGATGGCGCTTGGCGATGGGACCAATTTTTGCTGGATACCCTGTGGAATCTTGGCTGGTCTTGGTTGACAGGGAAACCCTCCTTGCGAAGCTGATACAGGGTTCTATCGCTATAGCGAAACTTGGAGCCAAGCTTAAGGAGTGTGTCCGTTTTGGAAGGTGGTGGATCAGGGAATGTTAGTCTGTTAAATAAACTCTAACAATGAGCATTGATGTGTAGCATTTGTATGTAATATAACTACCACAAAAAAGGATATTTCAGTGCCTATCATACTACAATGTTTGGATACTCATCAACATAAAACTGCAATTTCACTGAATACAATTTAAAATAATTGGCTTAGAAAAAACTCAGATCTCATATTCAGGTTAGCCTACACACCAGTACAAAAGGAAGGGTAGAGGACATAAAAAGGAGGGACTCCCCCTCCCCCTACCCTTAATTATTGGTATTGCTGTGCAGACTAAAATCAGGTATATGCTCCCACTTTACCTCTCAATAATAATTATTATTATTATGAATAACATACTGTAGTACACCAACCTGAAGAAAGTGTGATGCTCAACACAGGATTTGTAGAGTCGCTTGGCAGCCTTCTCAGTTGGTAGTTTGAAGATCATTACAGTAGTGAGCTCCTCAAGCTATGAGAACAAGAAGACTGTTGGAGGTACATTGTAAATAAAATCACCTAGACCACAAATACATTTGTAGCACTGCAGAGGTCTTGGAATCGGCTAAAGTGAACAAGTTGCACAGTAAATACGTTGTCGGTAAGTGGTTGGTAAGTGGTTGGTAAGTGGTTGGTAAGTGGTTGGTAAGTGGTTGGTAAGTGGTCGACTCATTTGAACCAAAATATGCTTTATACCTTTCTTAAGTTTCCAACGTTCTGGCAACGATAAACGGCTTCGATAACAGATAACAAATTAAAATATCCGCGGCACTCACTGTTGGGCCCTCTCCTGTTGTGTCAAAAACCAGACAATCAGTCTGAAAGCGCATGAATCGTTATCTCATACTGGCTCAATAATATTTTCAACCAAAATACACTTAATAGCTTCCAAAGTTTCCAACGTTGTGGCAACGATAAACTGCTTCGAATTTCGCTCTTTGTTCCGTTCGAAATTTCGACGAAAAATCGATCAGATACGTGAAAATTCGAATGCCAAGGCAAAATATCGCCAACCTGCAAGCGACATTTCGAAGATATTTCGTTTATTGTCAAACGAAAAGGTTATCGAAATATCGTACGTGTTCATTGCACAATTCCCTGTGGAAACCATTCCTCAAGTACTGTCGGTAAGCTGTCGGTAAGCTGTTGGTAAGCAGTTGGTAAGCAGTCGGTAAGTGGTTGGCCAACCACTTACCGACAACATATTTACGGTGCAACTTGTTCACTTTAGCCCTTGGAATCAACACTTTTACAGGTTTGACAGTATTTATACTGTTTGTGTTGGAAAGTCAATGGCTTCTTAGGAAAGCCAGTATTACAGATCTTTTAATATTAATTTATGCCTAAGAGACTGGTCACAAATTAGCAAGGGGTGGAGAATGGGGGAGGTTCATTTAAGACCCTCCAAAAATGGAGGGTCTTAAAAAATGTGCAGCTGAAAAAGGGTTAGTTAGGGAGGAAAAGGGGGTTAGGGTCAAAATCTTTCATACTTATTGTTCAGGGAGTGTATTAGACTCTATTTCATTTTCCAGTACTTAACTGGTGATCGTCCCCACCTACATGTACATACCTCTCCAGGCCTGCTCTTGATCTCAAAATTTCTCCCCTTGTAAGAAAGGTAGTTGACCTTTGGCCTGGAAAAAAGCATTGTTCAAACATTTGCTAATTTAAAACATACTTGTAACTGAATAAATTCTCTAAGTTGTCGCTAGAATCAGTCGGCATATGTATCTACGGTGGTTTTTGAATGAGTGCCAAAACACCAAAACCAGAGCCAATCACGGGAGCAAGTAAAAACATAATGAGCCACTCACAAAGTGAAGTAATTCTGGCTTGAACCAATCATGAGGAAAAGTAAACACAATATTGGTAACTAATCAAATTCAAATTTAGCATTTACCATTCTTTTTAACTACATGTACTCTTCTTTAACAATCAGTAAAAGTAAACCATCACTAAGTCTGTAACTGCCAGTTAGAACAGTTCTTGATTGAGTGTCAAAACCAAAATTACAGTACCAATCATGGAAGCAAGTAAAAATGCAAAGTGCCAATCACGAACTGAAGTAATTAGTGATTGGTTTTACTTGAACCAATCACAAGGAAAAGTACATGCAATTGTGGTAACTCTTGCTAAAACTAAAATTGAGACCAAAACAATTTTTGGTTTTAGTTTAGAACTTGATTGGCTGATAATTATATACAAAGCATTTTTCGCAGCAACAGAAAAGTTCAGCAAATACAAAACCAAAGCAATCACATATTACTGGAGACACCCAATAGAAAACCACTCTAATATGGCCGTCAGTAAAATGCATTTCTGGGTTTTCTTACCAAATAAATTGATTCTGCCTGAGATCATCCTTGAATACAAGCACTCCAGCATATGAGACGCCGACCAGCACTTCATCACCATTCCCATCCTATGAAGAAACATTTTTACACAGCTGATGAAAAAATCTGTTGAATTTCTAATGAGACCTGAAACAAACAAAGGCTGATCAAGTCAGGACCCATCTAATCCAAAGATAAATTGGAAATTATTTAGTGTGTTCGTTTTTGTGGAGGGAGGAAATCTGGAGGATCTGTAGAGAAATCCTCGGAGCAAGGGTGAGATACCAACAAACTCAACTCTCATATGGCACCACATCTGGAGATCAAAACTGGGCCACAGGTGAGAGGAGAAGTGTTTAACCACTGCACCACACAAGCTCCCCAACATAAAATATTGTGCACTGTTAAAACCGGATGTCTAGTAGTTCTACCTTAGGGTTAAGATGCTGCAATTATTAATCACTATGTCCTTATACCTCTAGCTTTATTAAGCTATCAATAACATATTAGGTAACTTTAGTTGCTCTTAAAGTGCATATGAAGTGGCAATTAAGTTGATATAATTTTAAAATGCTAAAAATAGAAATGAGGAATAATGACATTTTTATTTGTCAACATCTCATTGCATTTCAGAGATATTCAGGTTTTTGTAATATGCAAATGAGATGACCTATGACGTCATGTTGGTTGCACAGCCTGGAGACAAATCACAAAATGAAGAATATCTGCAAATATTGAGTAAAAACTATTGAAACTTTGCATATGTATGGCACTATGGAATATACACATTACTGTGCAAATTATGATGTTGCCATGGAAACACTCTTGGCCCAGGCACCTTGAACATAAAACTCCAATTTCTTTGCTTGTTATCAAAAATAAGTTGCTTAAACTACTCATTACAATGCCTACATCGTTCCAAATCTTATTTTGGACCCACACTTGTGTTTGACAAAGGAGAAATTAGGGAAGTTTGCCAATGTGTTTCCATGGCAACATCATAATTTGCACAATGACTTGTATTTTCCATAGTACCATACATGTGCAAAGTTTCAATAGTTTTTACCCAATATTCGAGATATTCTTCATTTTATGATTTTGCACTGTGCAACCAACATGACATCTATACATGTAGGTCATCTCATTTGCATATTACAAAAACCTGAATATCTCTAAAGCGAGAGGAGATGTTGACAAATGGAAAAAGTCATTATTCCTCATTTTGAAAGAATTTTAAAATTAGGTTAACTTAATTTTTGCTTCAAATGCACTTTAACCCTTTCAACCCTGAGTCTTTGGAAGTGATTTTTAGCTATTTCTAGGTCTTTCTAGACCAAACAGAACCCTCCCCCTAAATAAACTGTAGTCATTGTTACCATGGAATTTTCAACTGACCTACATGTATAATACTGGGAGCTCAAAGTTTTCAGATGGCCATTTTGAAAGCAGTTGTGGATTACTTAATGGAGCTGGCAGGAAGTTTGTTTGGAGGAATACAGAGAATTTCAGGCTTTTTAAAGCCTTTCTCACCATTTACAGTGCTGGAGGACATCATTAAGTCTGATGAGAGCTTCAATCAGCACTTTCTAAAAGAACAGAGTCTGTGCCAGTTTATTGTGACAGAGAAAGAGCCTCATTTTCCCACTCGTGAATGGGCCAGGACGTCTTCTGTCACTTTAGTGTGGGCTTTATAAATGGGGGTCTGGAGTTACCTATCATAGCTTTTTGGGAATATTGGACAACATTTACCCTTGCCATTGATTCCAATATGAAGCTATTAGGTTGAAATGGCTTTAGACTTATTATATATTTTGAAGAATGAAGATGGGGGAGTTCTATGCTGCCGTCAAATTGGATTTCCCAGCATGCTTTGTCAGAGTGGTTGAATTTAGCTTGCTCTGAAGTGCTTACGGAATGGTGGCTTGGTGCTGGGCAAGTTTCAGTGTTCAGGGACAGAAAGTGAGGTTAGTGGAAACTTGAAAGCCTATATATTTGATGTGAAACATGCATTTTTGTAAGAAAATAATTATTTAGAATCTGAGGAGAACTATTTTTTTCTGTAAGTGTGATTTTAGTCTTTTTTTCAGAAATGAAATAATGCATGATGTAAACTGTAGTTAACTTCTGCAAAGAAAGGAGAATTTAGATGAAATGATACAATTTTAATATGCCTACCCTGGTGGAAAACCTGGACAGGATCCTGTAGGATCCTGTAGGATCCTGTAGGATCCTACACAGGGACAGGATCCTGAGCAGGATCCTGAACAGGAACAGGATCCTGAATAGGATCCTATGTAGGAATAGGATCCTGAATAGGATCCTACATAGGAACATAATCCTGAATAGGATCCTATGTAGGAATAGGATCCTGAATAGGATCCTACATAGGAACATAATCCTGAATAGGATCCTATGTAGGAATAGGATCCTGAATAGGATCCTACATAGGAACATAATCCTGAATAGGATCCTATGTAGGAATAGGATCCTGAATATGATCCTACATAGGAACATAATCCTGAATAGGATCCTATGTAGGAATAGGATCCTGAATAGGATCCTACATAGGAATAGGATCCTGAATAGGATCCTATGTAGGAATAGGATCCTGAATAGGATCCTACATAGGAACATAATCCTGAATAAGGATCCTATGTAGGAATAGGATCCTGAATAGGATCCTACATAGGAACATAATCCTGAATAGGATCCTATGTAGGAATAGGATCCTGAATAGGATCCTGAATAGGATCCTACATAGGAACATAATCCTGAATAGGATCCTATGTAGGAATAGGATCCTGAATAGGATCCTACATAGGAACATAATCCTGAATAGGATCCTACATACTATTAGGAACATAATCCTGAATAGGATCCTATGTAGGAATAGGATCCTGAATAGGATCCTACATAGGAACATAATCCTGAAAAGGATCCTATGTAGGAATAGGATCCTGAATAGGATCCTACATAGGAACATAATCCTGAATAGGATCCTATGTAGGAATAGGATCCTGAATAGGATCCTACATAGGAATAGGATCCTGAATAGGATCCTACATAGGAACATAATCCTGAATAGGATCCTATGTAGGAATAGGATCCTGAATAGGATCCTACATAGGAACATAATCCTGAATAGGATCCTATGTAGGAATAGCATCCTGAATAGGATCCTATGTAGGAACAGGATCCTACATAATAAAAATATAGGAACATAATCCTGAATAGGATCCTACATAGGAACAGCATCTTGAATAGGACCTACATGTACATGCATGTACATAGTTACATGCAGCACCTAATTGAATAGGAATCCTACATAATTATTAAGTAGGATTCCTATGACATAGCAAATTCTTGAAAAAATATATAATCTTTCTAGGATCGGAACATAATCCTTATAAGAATTAACTGAAAAATGTCATGCTCAATTTTTGATGACCCCTCCCCCCAATGATTTCCACTCTAGCTTACTATGCCCCCCTAATTTTCTGCATTAAAATTGGGGACCCACCCCCTTTTTTCACCAGCCAGCCCCGCTCCCCCCTGTAATTAATGATCAGTTCCGGATGTTAATTGTTGTTGAAAGGATAAAAAAAGCTCTAACATAACGATGACTTCTCCTGGTTGTTTTAGACTAAAGATTTTATATTACTCACCAAGTAGGCTGGCTTGTCCAAAAACAAA
The DNA here is from genome assembly GCA_030867875.1 of Actinernus sp. WN-2022. Taxonomy (NCBI): domain Eukaryota; kingdom Metazoa; phylum Cnidaria; class Anthozoa; order Actiniaria; family Actinernidae; genus Actinernus; species Actinernus sp. WN-2022. The sequence goes on from JAOWCC010001589.1 coordinate 121,660,535, forward strand.
TTCCCATTATTTAATTAAGCAAAATATTTTCATCCAGCCCCTTAAAAGTGTGCTTTCATTGAGAAATTTGAATATAAACATGGAAGAGACAAAGTTCCACTTTAACCACAGGCAGTCCAAGCTAATGATTGTTACAAGGAATGTTATGGGATTTTTTTAGAACAAATCTGAAACTGTAGTAAAAGAGGAAATAAAGTGTTAAGAAGTTGTTCCTGTTCATCACTGATGTGTTTATTTTTGGTTTGAGGCAATTCTATAATCGTTTTGGCTTGGGCTGCCTGTGCTTCAACCGAGTGGCCTAGAACCAAGTCTATATCCATATTTGGTAACTGTTGCACATTTCAAATAGCAAGAAGCCAAGAGGCCATTTTGTTGCTGGAGTTTTAAACTCGCTTAGAAGGTCATTTCAACAGCATTTCAATGCCAATATTCATCAGATGAAAGATAATAATAACTGCTCCAAGTGAGAGGCAGTTTCAGTTCTGGAAGAGATGAATTCCTGAAGAAATGGTGAGCAGAAGTTTATGTTAGGTTCGTTAATTTGTTCATGTTGCTCACACTAATTGACTAAAAGATGAATTGCTATGGCCTATACTATTACTAGCCCTGTATACTCTGATCTGTAGTCAGTGTACTTGAATATATTCCAAGATATATTTGAAGAAACTATTTATGAAAGCTTCCAAGAGGTCAAGTGAAGTTTACGATTCCAATCGAAATTTCTTCAAGAGTTGAGATGGACTTCATTGAGATTCACTGTACTAGTAATTCAAACATTTTGCCTTTTTGGAACGACAAAATTCACATTTTCGTGTCCCAGGTCTTATTAATCCCTTTTCAAACTTTATCATTCTAGAATGTTTGATGTTGGAGTGCTTCTCAATACCCTATTCAACACAATCAGCCACAAAACCGAAGTTATTTTGGTAGAAACGGAAGTACATGTAGGATGTATAAAAATATTTGTCGGTTTCCGGTTGGCAAACCGCACGGGACTTTATACACCACCGTACTCATCTAAATCGTAATTCTTATTGTGGTTAATTGTTTTTACAGGTTTTGGATTAAAGATCAAGGACCAAAGTTTTTAACCCTTCCAGCCCCAAAAGTGAAATTCAAATTCTTTTCTCTATACATTTGGATACATTTTGATCAACTCCAAATACTCATGATCTGCCTGCTTCCCTTTGATCACCCTTGGGGCTAAAGGGTTAATTCTTGAAATTATCACCAACAATGAAAGATAATCAGGGAAAAGTTGACTGCCAAGTAGTGAGTGAAGATCACAATCATTTTTATTAAAAATGTATAGTTTGTAAAACCTATAGCTATAATTTATGTAATAAACTAAAAGTTAAAAAGTTAGAATGGCATGGAACATTCATTATTAACTCTGTTACTTTTTTTTCCAAACCTAAGCTAGATTTTAAAGAGGCTATGTTAAGGTGTTACACCTGTATATAGTTGTTCTCTTTACATACAATTTGTTAGTCGTTCTTGCTTTCATCTTAACCACTCCACATACATCTACACATGTACATGTGCAAGGTTCCTCAGTTCATTTCAAAATCGCTGAAAATAACTGTGTATTCCAAGCACATTCAGTGGTTTTTAGATTTTCTCCAAAATCTATAGCCTGGGAAACCAGCCAACTCTTATCGCTCCACCACTCGCAAAAGAGACGTCGGGCAACGAGGCAGAAAATTTCATACTGATGACGTAGCAGATAGCTGTTTCACGATGCATAAATTAGTTGCAATTCTCAGAAGCCGAATGCGAACAACAGAGTTCTTTTCAAGGAATATAACTACCAAGGCTGCTCGCTTGCTTGGCAGTGATTCAAGCCTATTTAGTGTGTGTCGGTAGCTTGTCTGCTTCGTTCTTTCGTGGCTCGGCCCGGTCAAGCGAATTTTTCCTACGACTGTCAAAACATAATAGTTGTTTATAATTTCAAAACCAACACACATCACAGCAGGCCACTTTTCAAGCCAGCTCTTTTGTGAGGTCAGTAAGCCAAAGATGCAGTTATTTTCAAGGTATACTATCGAGGATCCCCATTTGCTTGGGTGAACGGCCATCATGTTCGTGGTTCATAGTGCACTTGCATGTAATGTTTATTCATAGCCTAGATTCACTCCCTAGCAAATAAAGATCCGGCTTGAAAAGTGGCCCTGAACGATTTATGCAGCAACAACTCATTCAGTGTTCTTTGATAGTTCAGTGTGGGTAGGTTTATTGATATGAAATTATAAACAACTATGACAGTATACCTTTTTGATCACTTGTAAATGTTTTGACAGTACAACATTTCGCTTTACTAGCTAAGATTATCTATCTAGTCAGATTCAAAAGCTCAAATTTCATCTCAAAAGTCACTGAAGTCCAAATAAGGTGATGGAATTCCTGCATTTGCCATTAGATGCAGTTTTTGTTACATATTAAGTCTCAACTCTGTAATTTTGATTCACTAAGCAATAACTTCTTTATAGTGTGTATTGTAAATGAATACTTTTAACTTATTTATAGAAATAGTATTTCACTGTCTGGCGATTGTAATGATACATGTACATTGTAACTCACTTACATGCATGTTTCTATTTATAATAAACTATACATGGAGTTTTAAAACAATAATTACTGTCAGTGTTATTTTTATGTTTAATGACAACTATGGTATACGATTTGGGTGTAAGGATCCTACAGGAAATAGCCCAGGATACTACAGGGAATATCCCAGGATCCTACAGGAATAGCCCAGGATCCTATAGTATCCTATAGGAATAGCCCAGGATCCTACAGGAATAGCCCAGGATACTACAGAGAATAGCCCAAGATCCTACAGGAATAGCCCAGGATCCTACAGGAACAGCCCAAGATCCTACAGGAATAGCCCAGGATCCTACAGGAACAGCCCAGGATCCTATAGTATCCTATAGGAATAGCCCAGGATCCTACAGGAACAGCCCAGGATCCTATAGTATCCTATAGGAATAGCCCAGGATTCTACAGGAACAGCCCAGGATCCTATAGTATCCTATAGGAATAGCCCAGGATTCTACAGGAATAGCCCAGGATCCTACAGGAATAGCCCAGGATCCTTTAGTATCCTACAGGAATAGCCCAGGATCCTACAGGAATAGCCCAGTATCCTACAGGAATAGCCCAGTATCCTACAGGAATAGCCCAGGATCCTATAGTATCCTACAGGAATAGCCCAGGATCCTACAGGAACAGCCCAGGATCCTATAGTATCCTATAGGAATAGCCCAGGATCCTACAGGAAATAGCCCAGGATCCTACAGGAAATCGTTCAGGATCCTGAGTAGGATCCTGAGTAGGATCCTGAGTAGGATCCCGAGTAGGATCCCGAGTAGGATCCCGAGTAGGATCCCGAGTAGGATCCCGAGTAGGATCCCGAGTAGGATCCTGTGTCAGGATCCTACAGGATCCTACAGGATCCTACAGGATCCTAAACAAGATCCTAACTAGGATCCTATGCAGGATCCTGTCAGGATCCTACTCAGGATCCTGTCCAAGTTTTCCACCAGGGTAAATGCAGTTCAGTAGGATCATTTGTCTATATGTTGTGTGTCAATCTCAGGGCCTTGCTCTTTCAACTTAGCCAGACTGAAATCCTCAAAGCAAGTAACCAGTAAAACGCAACAAATGTTGTGTTTGGGGCTGAAAGGGTTACGAGCTTTCAACTTAAATGTAAACAATGTTGATTTCACAATGAATCACTTCTGATCAAAAACCCTTGACGTTTTCTCTAGTACCTTTTTGGACACTCTTTCAGAAGGACCATCAAACAATAATGGGTTACTCTAGTCATACTTTATATCTATCTAGTAAATAGAGATTGATAAGAAGAATAAAGTTTGAAGTTCATAAGTTAAAATTATTTAAGTTACCTATAATTTTATTACTGTAACTACAGTTGAAAAACAGTTCTTTATGAAAGTTATTACTGAAGTTAATCATACCATGGATAAATAAATAAAGTTAGCAGAAGCAGTACCCAGAGATTCTGCTGAACCAGCATAAGCCGGTTTTTACCACAAAAAATATAACTGTATTGGGGAACTGTTTTTTTTTCATGTGGCTCTGTACCGAAAACATTTTAATACTGGTACAGAGTACTGGCAGTTAGGTATGTACCAGAGATTCTGCTTCTAACTCCAACCTACCCTAGAAGGGTGAGCATCAACCCCATACATGGTCAGTTTCCTGGCAGCCTCCAGATACTGTATATCACACTGCTCAGGTGTCACCCCTCTGGTTTTTGTTTTTAAAAGATAAGAAATAAACAATGAGAACTTTCCATCAATTCTTAAGCATAAAGGTCATTGATAAACCAGGGTCATCACCATGATTTGGGAGTAAGGTCATGCAAAATCAGAACTGGGAAAATGTAAAAAATGGGAATATTTCAGAGTAAGATCAGGCAAAGTAAAAAAAAAATGGGAATGGAGACGGAGGATAAGCATGTTTACATTGTAATCCAGTGGGTGACTTCCAGTGGATAAATCTAAGTTTCTTTACAAACAAACTACAAGAATAACAGACTGGAATAGAAGAGAAATACAATGTACCATGTGAATGCGACTATGTTGATAGAGGATGGTAAAGGTTAAAGTGGATTACAAAAGCTTATTCCAGAAACTTTATTTCAGTTACAGTGAACCGATTTAAAGTTGTTCTAAATTATTGTAAGCAATCCTTTGCCATCTACCTTACCAATAAATAATGTAGGGGGGTTAAGAGTTTACTAGAAAGCAGGTCATATTTAACAGAGTCAAGTATTGTTCATCTACTCTATCTTTGCCATCCTTTATCAAAATAATCTGATTTTCTCCAGTATGCCTGGAAAGTATACTCTGCCAATCTGAGTACCAGTCATTATTGTAGTCTTTCATTGTGAGAAAGTTTAGGAGTTGACAGTGTCTATGATGTACATTTTCTGTAGCGAATGAGAAGGACTTAGAACAGTTTGGATAAGTGCTATACATGTATATAAGTGTTATTATTATTATTATAAAAGCTTACCTGTGCTCCTTGTGCAGTTCTTTTATCTTTTCACAGAGTTCACGTGTCTGTTCAATACAAAGTTGCTTTTTATTCTTAACAGTTGCAAGAAGTTTCACTCAAGGCAGTTTAACAGATTTACAATAGTTTCTGTGGTATTTCCTCCTATTTACAACATTTTTCATCATTGCATGTTCAAAATTTCACAACAAATAAGAGGACACCATGGTAAACTAGCCTAAATGTGTTTTAAACTGGGCAGTTGTTAGATTATCAACATCAGCTATAGCTTTTAACAGCCTTTTTACAGGAAAGTATTCACACCTGATTTGGAGAAAACACCATTCCTTGCAAATAGTTCCCTTTGTGTTCACGGGGATCATAGTCTCCTATTTCCGCTGCATAAACAATGAAAAATAATATACATCAAATTGAACTTTCATAACAATTTCTCATGATGCAAAATGACATCTAGATTTGGTTTCTACAACAGTGTTCATTCTAGAAATGAAGCAAGGTGGTGTCTCCAATTTTGAGAGACTGGTATCACAAAATGGAATGATTTAGTGTTATTCAAAATCTGAGTCATTCTATGAGTGCGAAAAGTGTTGCATCCATGTTGAACATTAGCAATTGAGTTGTAAAACTGAGAATACACACTATGCATAACTCGTGCAGTCACAACATGAAAAAGAGGCCGGTAGGTCCTCTGGAATGTTGAAGTTGAAATACTAGCAGGAGGTGTGAAACGTGTTGAACATGATTGTTTAGTTGAAAAATGTTTCTTTATAGTGCAACCAGCCAGGCGCATAGCAAATTAACGGCATTGTTTCACTGAACATTCGTTCAGTGCATTTCATAATCTCCCCGGGAGCTTCAATTTCAACATTCCAGAGGACCTACCGGCCTTGTTGACATGCTAGTTACCAGGACTTATGCATAGGGTCTATATTGCTTGTACTTGTGCCCTAGAATACACACTGATACAAAAATTGAAGGCCATGAAATGAAAACGACTTAAGTGACAATTTGCATCACTCCATTCCTCAACCATCAGTTCCTTCCCACTTTGCTAAATAAATGGTTAATTAAAATAACTGCAAGAAAACATGTGCATCTATAAAATTAATGTGTAAGCAGCAATTCTGCTTCATGTAGCTCTTCTATCAGCCTGTACTCTGTGCTTGTACAAGATGTTTTTACTGGGTACAAAGCCATGTGAAAGAAACAGCAGACCCAGTTTTTTTTTCGAATGCTGTTCTAGAGGAATCTCTGGTCTAAGGCAATGCTTTATCTGAATTTGAGGTTTGTGCTGTCATACATACCCTGGACAACATAGGAACCAAGAAGTGCTTGAGCACCAAATGAACATGGCAATCTGTTAATATTCAACATCATTAAAAGAGTTCAACAAATATACACTTGGATTACGATGTCTATGCATTTCTAATATAATTTAATGTATAAAAATAATTGATGAAAGAACAAAACTTTTCTCAATATAATTCAAAATACCTTTCGCAGTTAATGTCATCCCTTACTTGCAGCGACAACATGTACCTACAAAAAAAGATATTCTTCAGGTGAAATTTTTGAAATATTTTGGATTGAAGGAGCTCCAGCAAGGCTGTGTTCCTTTGGTCGAGTCTGAATCCAGATTTCTAATCCTAAAACAGATTTTCTGTTTCTTTGGACAAATCCGAAAATTGATTTTGAATCCCTCAATTCCAAGCCGAGAATATATTCAAAGGATTCAATCCAAATCCAGACTCTTTGGATTTGTAATCCAAGTGTCCCGTTGGGAAAGGATTCAAAACTAATACAGTTGGCCAGTGGTATTCAAAAAGTTCCACTTGGTGGCCACCATGTTTGTTTCACAAACTTGTATGACTTCCTTGTTGTCATGGTAATAAATCCGTTCCTGGATTTTGCATTCCTTTGAACACTGCAAATCCAAAAAATCCTTCATCACAAATCTGTTTTCTGATTTGACCAAAGGAACACACCCTTACATTGTTACAGAGCAAGGATTTTGTTAGATATAATGTACACTCATTGCCTGGTTGATTAAGGGTTATGTGGCAGTGATTCAAATGTATCCCACTACATCGTCACAGAAGATGAAGTTCATGCATGACATTGGCTAGAAAAGAAATGTTAAATTTTGTTTACAAAAAGAATTTTATTTCATAGTTGCTATTTACAACTTACAGCATGACTGGCCCCTTGGGAATCAGAATTTTGTTTTCCCTCAATCCAAACAGACTATCTTGTGGGAAATAAAACTCTGTTTCCCTCAGGGCTAGTGTTTAATGGAAAGCAGTACATTTTCCAAACTGCAGTTTAATTGTCGATGTTCTGATAGTATCCCTGATGAAGAGATGAACAAATGATGACAAGTACTGAACACTATACCTGGTGTAATCAGTCTTTAGCCGCGATGGATATGGCTCGTAGAACTTCACAGCAAGTTGAAAGTTGGGTGGATTACCTATTGTATTAAAATAATTTAATACTAAGCTCATACATGTATGCTGCCTGTTTTAAGACTTGTTTTCTCTTCTTTTTATCTTATTCCCTGGGATATGTGGACTAGTCTAACTCACTTTGAATATTCACATTGCCTTCCCTGGGATATGTGGACTAGTCCAACTCACTTTGAATATTCATATTTGCCTTATATTATTTATTCCTGCTGTCTATTATAATGTGTTCCATGATTTGTTACTACTGTCTGTTAATTTAATTTTGCAAAAAAATACCAGTTCTCATTTCAGTGATTGATCAGGGCCGGTTCTAAACACAGAGAAAACAATGAATCCTGAGGGAAATAGGTTTTTGTTGTTTTATAGGTGTTTGGATCCTCTGAACCAACATGCAAATGAATGTTTGGAATGGCTTTCATACAAATGACAATACCTGTATTCTTTAGTCATTGGGAAGCATTGTTAGACATGTACTTTGTTCCATATAATAATTGCTGCACAAAATCTTGCAACGGTTTATTGCATTAATTCACTGTTTCAACCACAATCCCTTACATGACCGACCACTGCCAATCCCTTGTGGACTGGAGAACATTTTTGTAGCCACTGATACAATACTGAAGAGCAAGAGCCATGCATAAAGATCAGTAGCACAATTGAGGGATACAGAGGCGTAACATGAGCAAAATATCATAATTTCCCAAAAAGACTCATTCATCAATAGAATATTGATTATTTGCAAACTTTGATCAGGAGAAGAGGTTTTAGACAATTTGAGTGATTATTTATTAAATTACCTTTATTTTATCAATACCCACAATGCATTGCAGGCATGGCCTTTTTGAATACTGTCACAGTTATTGACTTATATTTGAATTATTTTATGGAAAAAGTACAGATTTGTTAACACATACTAAAAAACTGACATAATTTCTTCATGCTGGCTAGGCATAAGCTGGAACAAGATATTTTTACGCCTCTTGAGTTGCTTGAGGTCACCAGACTGTTTTTGCATAAACAATGGCCTCTGTATTGTCAAGCTTGTAAGTCATATCTATGATATTGTCCCATAAGAAAAATGATCCCCTGAACACTAATGAGCCCTTCAGCATATGCTGCTCTTTCATCTGTTGTCTTCGCTTTTTTCACTTTAGCCAGCCCCTCTGCCATGTCCTGCACTAGACTCTGCATGGCCTCTGCTTTGTTCTTCTTAACATCTGATAACAGAAACTTTTTTTTCTGCAATATCTTCCTTGTCCCTTGACTATTGGCAAGGTTCTCAATTATTTCTGCTTTTTTTGCCGGACTCTTAGGGGATGGAGACACCTTGTCCTTGGCTCTCTTTTTAGCCATCGCAGGTGTACGAAACTCAACTTCCGGTCCCGCAGCCTCGGCAAGTTTCCTGTTTTCACGAAACTTACGTACTCGCTCTGCTGTTTGTCGCCGCTTTTTCTCTACTCTCTCTTGCTCTCTTTGTTGCTCTAATTTTTTACTCAAAGATAAACCAGTTTTGCGATCAAGGATGACTTTTTTCTTCTGGGACATTCGCGTCTCTATGGTGGGTATTGGATTACCTCGATTATTTTGCTGCCGCTTTTCACGGAGTTTTCTCATCCTTTCCCTCGCTAATTTTTCAGCCAGCTTTTTACTACTATTTTCGAAATATTCTCTTTTGTTTTTGTTCCTTTTCTCTTTTTTTCTCCAAACTGCCATTGAATTCGGAGAAATTGTAGTTTCGCAAGCAAAGCGTAAAGACCATGTGCCAGTCTCTAACGTTCTATTGTTTTTAGCCCTTTAATTTCGAAGGAACCCCCCAATAACAATTCATTGAAGGCTATGCACATTTGCTCTATTCTTATGTTATTTGGCACAACGTTAGATAAAATATTTTTACCCCTACAACCAAGAGCGGTGATTTGGACTCAAGCCGTTGCTTTAAAGTGACAAAAACACATCCTAATAGGTTGAGCAGGGGGAAAAGACAACCAACTGCAGGATTTCAAGGTTTTCAGTGAAGAATTATTTCATGTGTCTCAAAGCACAAACACAACAGAAAAATCCTGTGAAACCCCTCACAAGGCCTACTTTTCAGCCATCATCAGACTTAATGATGTCCTCTAGCTCTCTTACAGTGGGTTATTTGTCCAAAATTAGAGCACATTTCATTGGAAATCCTACAGAAGAAAGCATACTTACCGCCGATGAGTCCGTAGAATTCTGCCAAATGGCATCATGGGGAAAGTTTGAGCCCTTGGTTTAAAAAGTCAGCAGTATTTAACTACCCCAGGCAAGCCAAACTGGAACTGAGGGGGGAGTTGGCACTCTGGATTTCCCCAATTCAGCCCAAACACTTCCAGTGGTGAAAGGGTTAAAATGGCACTTTATGCCATTTGTGTGTTAAAACTGACTAGAACAAGAAACGCTTCGGAATAAACTTTTCAAGTCCCGCTCACTAACACAGCCAATAATCTTCATTTTATACAGTGAAGGAGATTAATCAAACTGGAAGAAGAAGACTAGAACAAGAAATGCTTCGGAATAAGCTTCTCAAATCTTGTTTCGCTAGCACAGCCATTTGTGTATTTAAAATGACTAGAACAAGAAACGTTTCCGAATAAGCTTCTCAAGTCTCGCTTCACTAGCACAACCATTTGTGTGTTCAAAATTACTAGAACAAGAAACGTTTCCAAATAAGCTTCTCAAGTCTCGCTTCATTTGTGTGTTCAAAATGACTAGTATACAAGAAACGCTTTGGAATAAACTCTTCAAGTCCCACTCACTAACACTGCAATAATATTCAATAATATTCATATGATAAACTTTAGCTTCTGTAGCTTCACCTCAGATCTGTCAATCCTTCAGAATTTTTGTTGAAGTAATTGCATATGTTTTCAATTGAAGAAGCCAGCTTTTTGGAGTTGTTGTGCTTTCAACCGTGGAGACTGATAGTCTGGTTTTTCACACAACAAGAGTGCCACAAACTTTGCGGGAAGTGTGATTTTATTGTATTGTAGTTTAAATCACCACAAAGCTTCTCAACTTTGCTGGCAAATGATAACGTCCACTAAACAGAACATTCTGGATTTCTCTTTATTTAATGTGGATCTGTTTTCAAAGGTAATGAGGTTCGAGCCTTGAATTCCACGACACAGAAGTGTGACATTTTCCACGAAGTGATTTGAATAATCAATGACTCTGCAGTGTTTGTTTTGTTTTGAGATCGCACCAAATATTCTCTTCAGATCAATTTTCTTTAAGAAATAGAGATGCTTACAGAACAAACGTTTTGAAGGTTTTTACTTCATTTAATGTTAAGCGTTAGATCGCGCGAACCACATCAAACTTTTGCAGTGTATTAGTTTTATTTAATGTTGGCAGCAGTTGATCATTGTCGCAAAATTTAATTTCATCTCCCTCAGCTGAGTGCTGAAGCATTGGGCAAAAAATAAATTAATCATTGCTCAGTTGTTAGACTTTGTGTTACGACCACGTTTTTTTTTACCGCGGCAAGTTACTTAGCTGCGGCTTTACGACGGTAAAACCTTGGTCATACTGTGGTCAATGGACGTGGTTTGACAGCGTCCGTATGCTTCAATAATTTCAGCCGGTACTGTATATGCTTGATTGTTTGTATTCTCCCTCCAACATTTGAGCTTCCTTCTTAATTCAGAGAATACTGGTACCATTGGGGAGGGGGCAGGGGCCTGGCCATTTGACATTTTCTTCCCAAAAAATGTCACATTCCCCACCCTTGGGATTTCGTCGAAAATATCAAAATTCCCCACCCCACTGCCCTATCATCCTTACGTTGCCTATAAATAACCCACCCTGGGGCAGGCAGAATAATTGTCAAAACTCCTCACCCTTGGGATAGCCTTGCCTGTCAAATCCACATCACCTGCCCCCTTGGGCTTAACATTGATAAATAAGGTGCATTACGTGTATATCAGCGATTTTACCAAATATTGTGTCTAAATTAGAAAATTGTTTCATTCACAAAGGAGAAAGAAATGCCAGAACATTCCCAAGCTGAGGTCACATCATTAGCAAATTTGAAATATAAATGCAACACTCAAGCAATATTTTACTATTCAACTATTTACTCTAAATGTAGAATCAACTTTAATGATAAATGTGTGGGCTCATATACACTTTAGTTATTAAGATAAGCTTGTCATGACCATAATAGATATCTGATGCTACTTATGAGTCAGAAGACTAAGAATCCGTTTAACATGGCCAGAGAGCAGATTTGGGTATTATAGTGGTCTCACTGCAAGTAATAATTTACCACCCAGCATTTCATGTCAAGAACAACTACTTGGCCTAAATCAAACAAATAATTTGTTCAAGAAGAAAGATAAGCTTAGTGTCATGATCTATTCAATGATTTATTGGTGTTGACAAAATTTGAAATTGTATTTAGAATTTTTACAGAATGCTGATAACCTTTGGTTGGTGAATATTGGGATAAGAGTGAAATACTTTCTCTACCACTTGAACCTGACTTTCAAGGTGCAGGTTCTTATTTCTTTTCTTTTTAAACAGTCTGCTCGCACAGACTTTCTTGCAGGTTCTGGCTATGGCTTGAGTGCTGTCAATTGATGAATGGGAGTAATTATAGTTAATTTATGCTAATGGGAGATGTAGAAAATGCAGAAAAGGCATACACAATCAGGGAAATAACAGTTCTTTGGACAGTTATCCAATAAAATCAATTTATCAATTAAAGTAGTAGACACCATGGCTCTGTTTATCTTTTAAACCTGCTGCTTTTCAAAGGCCATAAAATTTGTTTTCTGCCTCAGGCAATGCACACCATCAAACATGCTAATTGCCCAACCTTAATATCCATGATCTATTACCAAAAGTTGAACATGATTTTCAAATGTAGAAGTTGGTTTGACCTTGCAAAATAAAAATTCCATGAGTTAGGGACCATTATTTTAAGAATGTATTATTAACTGATATCAAAGTCAAAATTATTTCTTTTTCTAATACGAGAATTTCCTGATTGAATTTTTTGAGTTTGACCCCCTTTTATATATGTATAACCCCATTGTATATTGGCCCATTAGACTGATAAGAGAAAACACCTTCCACTTATGAAACCACATAATTTATACATGTACTACTGGTTAGAAGTATCTACATACATGTAGGGGTTGTTACATGGAAAGTTGTGTAATATGTCTGGGTGTTTTTACCAATCAGTATTATTTGCTTTTAACCTGAAAGGCAAGAAAAATAAAATTGAAGAGCAAAGCATACAATCACGCATTTTTAGCTGTTAAAATCCTTTGTTATTTTAGAGTGCAAAGACATGCCAAATATATGCAAATGTTTACATCCATGTATCACAAACTAATTTTTCCTTCATGTTAATATTATTGTCAATATAATAAATTTATTATGCAAAAAGTTGTGTAATTCCTCCATGAGAAGCAATGAAGATTCAGCTTACAATATTTTGATGTTTAACCATTTTACTTAAAAAACCACCTCAAAATATCATCCCATATACTTAGCTGTTCTCCTGGTGCTACTGGAGAAAACAGGATAAGTGTAACTTTATTGCAGCTTCCAATACAAAATCACCCTTTCCTTCTGCATACTAAAGTAGCACCTATTTTGTTGATTTGCTTTAATGACTACATCCAATTCTAAACCAAGTAATGGTGGGCAGCAATTATGGCTAAAATAATCAAACTACCTGTAGGAATTTTAAAATGGTATTTATTTAGTACTTTTACTTTCAGAAGCTGAAGAAACAGTAAAAGTGCACTGTAAATGCTTCTTAATTCTGATCACAAGCCCAGCTGCATGGGTGCAAGCTATCTAAAACCCCTTATGAAGATGTAAACGCCTGTGAGCTTACATGTATAACAATAGAGGGTTACAGCTGTCTTCTTAGAAATGAGTAGCACTCACAGATCGCAACCTTCTGAAAATGATAAAACACTGGAATATGTTTAATACAGCACCTTGTTTTTCAGTTATTTTTCAATATGCCAGTCTCTGTGGTTGCTTAAAGAATCTCATTCAACCAAGATTCATTGCAAGTCACTGTTATTGTTTTCATACGGGAAACTACTTGAAATCGGACAGCTGCCAATCAGAAATGTGATATCAGGCTGTTTATAAATAGAGTTTACGGGCTCAACTACTGAATGGCCGGGATCTGCAGGGAGATCGGTTGTCTTTATACTCTAAGAAATACAATAGAATGAGCGGAATTACTACAGTTCTCCGATCAAAATTCCTCGACCTGATGCCAGCAATCAATCTCATGCTCAGTCTGCTCTTCTGACGTTTAAATTTCATGCCATTTCGGTCAAGCGGTCTGATCAAGCCAATGTAGAAAGGCCCTTGTTTGGATAAACTGTAGGATTTACTCTAGTACAGGCTCTAGTAATAATTTCACTGACCAAAGGTGACTCAGAGTAAGTTAAATACTTCCCCTGGCAGGTGAAAATTCAGAAATATATGACTGAACATAAAATCTAATAAATAAGGAACATATTACCCTATAAATAACCTACTGTTATGTCCCTGGAGACCGATGGAATAGGATTTGTTTCAAGATGCTCTCCAGAGCCATTATCGGGGCCCCCGAAAATAGTGGATCAAGAAATGAGCTCACAATGCATCTTGATTGAATGAGATTCTTTAAAACCTGCATTTGCAGTGTACATGTTGATCTTTTTCTTTATTTTGGAAAATACAACATTTGCTTATTTTCTTTTTGGCAAGTAAAAGTTCAGCATGGAGAGTAAATTAATGTTCATATCGACTTTCCAAAGTAGCAAGTTAGTGTCATGCCCTGAATCAATGATGCACATATTCAGAGTTCAGCCTAAGTGACTTGTGATCAAGTTCCAAATTCTCCCTTAGAAAAAAAGGAATATGAAGGAGAATTTGGAAGGTGATCAGTAGTTATGATGTTCTTACATGGACCCCTTTAATCGATTATGCCCAATAATAATTATTATTGCTGGAAGAAATTTAATAAACTTTAAGAGAATATTAATATTTATTGAAATGGAATAATCTAGGGTTAAAACTGAGGATTCCATCTAATTAATATTAATAGCAGAAACGAACAAGTGTTCTATCACGAATCCTGCAATCTGATTGGCTAAGCTACTCACTAGTTATTCTGTGATAGATAGTGAGTAGCAAAAAAGCAAGTTTTCAAAAGCAAAACAATGGCTGCCAAGTCATCAATCTTCTTGTTTCAGTTTAAGACTGAACTACTAGTTGTTTTTTCTAAAGCAATTAGACTACTCAATCTAGGTTCTATGGCTTATAGTCGACTCGGAGCTATGCTCCTCATCAACTACAGTATTGTGCAAAAGTCATGCAAACGTATTTCGACGAATTTCGCTCTTTGTTCCTACTTTCCGTTCGAAATTTCGACGAAGAATCGATCAGATAAGCGAAAATTTGAATGCCAAGGCGAAATAACGCCAACCTGCAAGCGACATTTCGACGATAATTTGTTTATTGTCAAACGAAAATTCGGACCAGGTTATCGAAATATCGTGATCCGAAAGCGTACGTGTTCATTGCCCAGTTTTGTATTTTAACCTTTCTTTCACTAGGATTAACGCGTGAGAAATTCGAATTCATGACAAATAGTTTTTCAAACGTACAGTAAGATGGTTTTGGTAAATAACCTGCATGCCAGAGGCGTCAAAAAGTCAAGATTCTTAATAAAAGTCCCCGTCAATTGTGAACTGTCAGCCAGACGTGTGTCTCATTTCTGACACAAATACCGCGGGGGCGCAATTAATTTCAATTTACGCGAACTGACTGATCTGATCCGATGCATTAAAGCTCTTTTAATTCAAAGGAATTGCACTTTCCCAGTAGAAGTTTTCTGGTAAGAGTATAGAAGTTTTTGCACGTCTTTCAATGCTTCAAAACTCTGTTGATGTTCTGTAAAAATTCAGACTGACACGTTCACGCCTGACTGCACGTGGAAATTCAGAAGAGTTGAGCTTTTAATACACAAACATTTACAATGATTTCTGCCGAAACCTTTTAATACTAGTAACAAGACAATGATCTGCCGTAAATGTGAAATTACACTGAAACAAGTTTATTTGGTGTTATGTTTTGCGCTCAACGAGTGAGTCAAGCTTTAAAGCGGGCCACGCACCGCCGGTCTGGGAATTAAGCGAGCATCCGTTGTTTTGTTTATTTTACAGCTCACAATATTTTGATAACTGCATGGTCCGAATTTACTTGAAAACTTTATGCAATGACTTTTACAAAGCTCTGGAAGGCTGAAGTATCTGAATATTATTGTGGATATACGGATAACGTTTACAAAGTTGAACACTTTCGAAGTTGAGACGTGCAATTTATAGTAACGCATTCCTTTCGTTTATTACCCTTCGATTCAAACAGGGTTCAAAGCATCGGATTTATATTCTTAACGGAGCCATTCTTAGCCTGATTATACTCACTGAACTGAAGTAAACTCTACAGTTATCCTCCTGTACCGTTCGAAAGTGAGCCGTAAAGTTCAGTTAGTCAAAGTCCGAATAAAGTTTACAACTCAGGTTGCTCGAATTGACCGAGTGAGCCGGAAAAAGTAACTTGATCTTTGACGGATCGAAATTTCGTGCGAATATTCGCAGAGTACCAAACGAAATTTTGCACGATATTTCGTAGAGTGCAGCAAATATTCGTGCTAACCTGTCGCAGAGCACTGCGAAATGTCGCACAGATTAAACAAAAGGCTTAACGAATTTTCGCCAAACTTTCGGTTCGTGAATTTTTTTGTTCATTTTCGCCGTAAAGCCCCGAAATTTGCCGAAAGGTGTTTGCAAGACTTTTGCACAATACTGTATCAGCTGATAAAAACTTGAGCTCATAGTCTAATTGTTAAATGGTTAGAAACTCAGTATTTTAAATAATGCTCAGGCTAAGAAGGAAAGTAAAGACTGGCAGCAGAATGTAAAATATGTTAATTTTCTATTCTTTCTCGTAAGCACTTTAATTAGATAATTTTTGAAGTTAATTTATTTTTGATCAAACTTACTATGGTTTGATTTGAGAAAATTGTATGTACAAGGAAAGTTCTCAAATTTGTGATTCAAAGATCTTTTGTTTTCTTCATTTCCCAATAGACCCATTGCATAAATGGCGTCCAATTTAAATAGGTATTGTCTTGGAGACTTTAGTCTCGTGTTCATGTTGCCACACAAACGCATTTTCACATGAATTTGAGTCTAAAGATTCCTAAGCAATGGTAATTCAATTGGACACCATTTACGCTCTATGCAATGGGTCTAATTTTAGCTGGATGGTGGTTTTGTAAGTTTGTACAGTAAATGGCATACAGTTTCCTACAATTTTAGTTTGTAGTTTTGACTGTGGACATCAGACATTATTTGATGCATATTCAAGCAAAATCATATCAGAGGTTATTTATGCCTTTATCACGTACAAGCCGCACCTCATTTATAAGCTGCACCCCTAACTTCAGCCTGATAAGCAGAAGCTTGTTTTTCCCAAAGGGTTTAAGGAAAAACCTTGTGTATAAGCCACACCACAAAATTCAGTAAGAGTAGTCTTGTGTTAGTTCATAAATGCCTGTAATTGAAGCAAAACTTCTTCATAAGAGATCGTCATATCACAACAACAAATGGTTACAACTTTCCTTGTCCTTTCTTGTGTATATTTTAACCTGCTGTATTTAAATCACTTCAGAATTCTTCTGCTGTTGTTCTCCCATTAACCAGCAACATATTTAAGGAACCTCATTCCTTTAAGCGCACAAGAAAGTAAGATTTTCTGGCAAAACTATACGAGTCTGTGGTCCGCCATCTTGGATTTTCAAGGAGGCCTGGGGCGAGAGTTTTCTCGAACATCCGATCGAGCATGAGCTCTGAAGTTGAAGATGAACTCAATGAGAATTATACTTTATTTGAAAATTTGAAGGCTTCCAAGACCAGGAACCATTCGAGGAGTTAGCAGATAAGATGACAGGCAACTGGACAGCTAGCTTTCTTTGGAAAGCGAAGGAGAGGAGTTTGAGCAGAAATCTTGCCGACACTGATGTTCTGTGAATTGAATGTGCCATTTCTATTGTTCATATGGTTTTGTTTATGGTCATTGCAAAAAAAGTTTTCTGAAAACACTCACATATAAGCCGCACTCCCAACTGTGGCAATTTTTTGTTACTTTCAAAATCTGACAGTCAAAAAAGGTGTGGCTTGTACGTGATAAAATATGGTATTGTCTTTGCCTAAATACTTCTTTGGCAAATCATTACTTAATGCCTTAAAAGCATTTGTTATCAAATGCCTTCGATTGACCGAATCCAGGGGCCAACACAATAACTTTTAAACATGGCGCCAGAATAAGAATAGCAATGGAATAATAACTGGAAATCACTTGTTCAGGCACATTTTGCACTGTTGCTACACATGCTTTCTGAAATACAATATTCAGGATACATTTACATGTAGTGATCATTCTGTGTATTCTTATTCCAGAATACGGCCAATCAAACTGACCCTAGTATCACTTACAGACAGACAGACAGACAGACAGACACTAAGATGCTGTTACTTGATAAGAAAAATATGATAATAGATTGGGATTAGTTTTACTGACCCATACATTTGCCAAACATGCAGAAGTAATTCATTGTGTATAAAAATATTTAATCAACTGTAACTACTTATTTATTGGATCACATTTTTATGTAAAGTTTTGTTCTTGAAGATGGTATATAAATAATTAAGAACTATGATCGGTGTCAAAAGTCCAGAAGGAATATCAAAGTATAAATCTTATGCTCAAAGTAACACTACTGATAATTATTATCACTAAGAAACTGTCATAAGATTCATGTAAGAGGCATGGATTAAGATGTGGCAATATTCAACTGCAGTTTTCACAAACATTGTTCACCTTAAGGCCCCAAGTCAGACGCCGCTCCACTCATGTGCCAAACTAAATAGAATGAATTTAGTACAGCAGAAGATTGGCGTCTGACTCAGTTTGGTTTGGCAGTTTTAATTTGGTACGGCAGATGAATTAGATTCACCTGAGGCGGTCGCATAATGCAACGTTGGAGTGACGGCCGAGTCATACGGCGCTCTTCTCATGTGCTGAACTAAATTAAGTATGCTGTCTGACTCAGCAGTCACTCCAACGTTGAATTTAAAGGTATTTAGTTCCGCACATGAGTGGAGCGGCGTCTGAACCGGGCCTAATATAGGGCATTGATAAAGAAATCCTGGTTCTGAGCTTCATTACTGTTCAAGATAATATCTCTTCAACAAAGAGCTGACTTAAAATTATTTAATATTTTTCATCATTAGTCAACAGCAGATTTTAGCATACTTCCTAAACCACCAAATTAGAGGAACATGTATTCCACCTCAACAAATTCAATATTTAAAAAATTAAGACCAACTGCAGTTTGACTTCCAGACAAAATACTGTGTCCCAGCAAGGGGTGTAATTCTTCCCTCATACTATAAACATAAGAAATGACAAAGAACCTTCCAGGATCATAAAATATTATACATGGTTTTGTGCACTGTATTCAATTATTTCATAAATGTACAATTAAATAATATTATTGTGCCAGAAATCGGAAGGAAAAAGAAAGCCAAGCCAAAAAGCAAAATACCTTTCCAAGTGTTTCTATACCATATCCCAAGGATTAATAATACAGAGTTATATTTTTTTGCTTTTATAAGATAAAGTCTTATGATATGTTACCTTATATTTTATCAAAATGGGGTTAAACCAATGCAATTATCAATTATTTTAGGTACATAATTTTCAATATTGTGAACACGTTGAAATAGTGGTCGATATTAATTTCCTTTGAGCTTTCAAGCCTAATAGATATGAAAAGAGCTAAAAACAATGAAAACTCTGGTCTAGACAAGTTCCAACTCAAACTCAAATATTAGCTGTCTTCATGACAAAACTGTTGGCCTACTTTCTAATTAAAAATGGAAATTTATAGTTTATTTATCAGACATTTTGCATAAAACTCGTAAGCACTAAAGAACGTGGCCTTGGAACGGACAGTAAAGGTTTAACGGATAATGTTTTGATCTCAACACTCAAGTGTTAAAATCATCAGAGTGAGCGAGTAAGCAGTACGAATTCAAAACTAATACATCGGCTCGCAATGCAATAAACCAGAGTACGAGTAGCCATGCATTGGGCGTGGTAGACTGTGCAAAAACAACAATTCTACTTTACTTTGTCCCAAGATGGGGTTTATGTTAATCACCTTAAAAAATAATTAGCTCTTACCTTTGAGCTGTTTTTTTATTTCCTTCTGGGGTTCAAGCCAGTACTGAGAAAAAATGTAAAGACATACGAGATGTCGGGGTTAACTTTAACGTTGATGTACAAGCATATTGTGGTTAAGTCACGCTAGGTAGGACACAGCCATGTGTCTGTTTATAGCACGTTAGATCGTCACTAAGTTCTAGCCCTCAATAATGAATATTCCATTTCGGTTCAGATGAACAGCTATCTATAATCTGCCCTAGCCTTAGAATTTTATTAAACTCTAAACAATAGCCCATAAATTCCCCCAAAAGCAGATCTGTTACGTTTGAACTTTGATTGCCGATTCAGATACTGCATGGTGCAACGTACTCTACCAATAGATAAATGACCCGTTTTTCACCTTTTCTCCTTTGTGATCATACAACAGTCCGAAGTATTCCTTCTCCTGTAAGCTAAGCTCTTCTGCTACTCGATGCATCAGATTGATTCCCTTCGCCGTTTTCTGTGGATTAAAGCAAGTTGAATAAACAACGACAAATAAAATAGAGTTGTAGTCTATAGAGTATAGAAAGCTAGCAGGGTTACTGCTTTGTTTATAGTTTATTTCAAAAGATACAGACAAGGCATGCACAAAACTCTTAGCATTTTATACACTTCCCTGTAGACTATTCGCTGTGATCAATCTAGTAGCCCCAACAAATTTTCAAAGCAAGTGTTATATGTCTACAAGGCTCTTAAGAAGATTGACAAATGTTTAAACGGTTTAGTGGTTGCGTTGAATTGGTCGGTTTGTTGCGTTAAGTTAGGAAGTTTTTGCTGTGCATGTAACAGTCCTAGATCACGAAATATGGTAATGCCAATCAACCTGGTTCTGCCAATAAATCTATCTTTTTCGTAGTACATGGTATTCCCAGATTGGCCTGCAATAATAGAATTTGAACCTCTACGAGGAAGAAGGTTGAAGTCGCTAGATGAATTTGCGATCGTTCCACAAACTTTAACTGCGAAACGATATTTCAAACACACTGGATTTCAACATAGTCATAACCCCACTTTGGCCTTGCTACAACCGTCTGCTAGATGTAAATCCATAGATACTGAGCGCATACAGCAGTCGCTACCAGTTCATTAAAAAAATTAAAAGATGGTAAAAGTTCTCAATGTCGTGCGTCGTAAGGCGAATACTGCACACACGCCCAGTTACTTATGGTTAGAAGATGATTAAAAACTATGCTAAGTTAAAACTGAGTTTACATTGAAGGAATTATTATATTTTTACCAAGGCTAACTGTTGAAACTTCGGGAGTCCCAATGTAATGCAATGTAACTGTATAAGCTTGCAAGAAAGTGAACACACTCATCACAACAGACAGGACAAGTCAACCGACCCGTCTCAAAACCTTACCTGAAATACACCCAAGAAGTCATATTAAAGAATATATAATTCTTAAAAACCCTTTCAAGGGGTATTTAGGAGAGTTTTATCGAGCTAAGTGTTACAGTATTTATGATAAAGTGTGAAAAATACGAGTGAAAATACACACTTGCATTTCGGCGGTAAGGAATGTCTTATCGAGGCATGTTACTCGACATAGCATTCTGTTGCGAGGAATCTTCTTTGGTGATTCTTTTGGTGGCGGAGAGGCCTCAGCCGCTTCAACTTCTTGCGTTGCTGCAGGCATCAGGAGGATTTATAAATACAGCCAAAGTGTCAACCAGCTTCTTCCTCTTAAAAATCAATCTGTAGCTCAACCTCAAAACGCCTCGAACTCCAGAACGAACCTCTTTGAAAGGCACTCGGTCGAGTGGATCACATGACCGATGGGATATAAATAAACATTTGACCAATGAGAATAAGCTTTATGTTTTTGTGTTTCTAAAGAGACTCTTGATTGGACAATACTCATTCAAACGTCAATGTCCCGCCAAATGCTCACGCCTTCTTAAAAACATTTTAGCATTCGTATACACAATGATGTCATTCTGACACGAATTCAAGGAAAATCTCAAATGACATAGAAAACGTCCCGGTTAATTTGCATATTTTCCTGATCGGTCATATACCACTCCTATCACACGCTAATGCAATAATAAATGTTATATTTACCTTGTCGAAAAAATAGACTGATAACCGGAGAACTCGCAGCTATATTTGGATACGTATTCACCGCCAAAATACGCTCAGTGATTAACTGGGCAAAAATGTCGCGATTATTTTTAAAATACTGATGAATTATGCAAAGTTTTTTTTCTAATTATTATTATTTTTAAAACGTTTGGCTATTTAATAGATCATTTCTATTAACCGGCATTCCATTGACAAAAAATATCGGCCTTTATTCTCAGGACTAAAGTGATGTAGAAATTACTAGCTAAAATGCGAGGAACACTATGAAGCGATGGCCAATCCGGAGATATTACAGGGTTGTACTGGATGGGAAACTGAAAAATGTTGACTTCATTTATTTAGAGGCACTTGTACGAGATCGGTAGTGTTATTAATAAAACGTGGTTTTTTTTCTTTCAGTCGGCTACAACTGCATTTGACATCGGCTGCCAAAGTCATGTGATTATATACTGCAAAAGAATAAAACACAATATAAGGCACGTGCTGCTCGGCTATGTAACGTTACTATGGTAACCGTCAATCAAATGCAAGGCAACATATTTAATACGTAAAGCCAGAGAATCACACCAGTTATCAGTTATAGACAAATCCCAGACTCTTGACTGATGCGGAATCGGAACAAACATCTTACTGGCTCCATATATGGGCTAGGTCTATTTATATTATTGCCCATGTTATACCCACGTCACTTCCTATTTTCCGCACTCCTTTCCTGTGACGTTCGCCACATATATACGATATATACCGTGTAGGCCGAAATTTTTGCGGGAGGAAAATTTTGCGGATTGCCGACTCAATTTGTTTTGCGGGAGGAAATTTTTGCGGATCGAGACAGCTAAAATTTCTGCTGGGAGGAAATTTTTGCGGATTTCTGGTCAAGTATAAATAAAATTCAAGGCAGTATCGGTATTAAATTGAAATTTTACTTCCTGACTTACAATTTCGACGGGAAGTTTCTATAGTTGTTGTTCTAGCGCCAACATGAACATAAACAACGACAAAACCTGAGGGAATTATTGTACGTTCTTGTAAAAAGGTATTAGTCGATTATGATAACAGTCTCCGTTTCTTTTGAGGACGTGTCTGGAGTTGAATCGGGAATACAGATGCCTGTTGTGCCGGTCGCCTCAGAGTTATGAGAGCACGCTTTATTTGCTGCAGGAATTAAGTCTGTAGATTAATCCATTGCGTACATGTACTTTGGAATTGACTGTATGTTGTCAGTCTTTATTTACGACAACTGACGTTGAACGTGACACAGAAGCGGGAAAGTACGGTTTTCCGTGAGAAGCCGGCTATGTGAGAAGAAAAATGTATTTTATTAACTTTGGCTAGCGTTTCCTATTATGTTCAATGTTAAAAAGTTGCTGTTAACCCGATATAACCATTCAAACAAGATTTACAAATTTTTCTCTGGGAGTATATTTTTGCGGGAGTTTTTTTCTGCGGGAGTTTTTTTTTGCGGATTGAAGGAAATCCGCAAAATCCGCAAAAATTAACTCCCGCAAAATTTAACTCCTACACGGTATGTCTTATCCTTTGTCAAAACTAATATAGGCAAGCCAAAGAGCGGAGTTCCCAATAATCAAAGACGAAGAAATACACCCGCATAATGTAATGGACATAAACTGATAGTGTACGCACAGGCTAACCATCCTATCATTTTGTGTATTTGTCACTGATATTAATCCATTATTTCTTAGCAAATTGTGAAATAAAATATATTTTGACTCGATTCTGCTGTGTATGATTTAGCGCGCGCTCATAATACAGCTCGGGCTTCCTGTGGCTCATCTCGCTAACTACTTAGCAAATTTCCTCTGGTTTTCCGTGGTGTGGACTCTTATTTACTACGAGTTACGTCATCACATGGTCAAAATTTGTTGTGGACTCGCGAGGCGCAGCTAAATAAGACCCTTCCACGGTTTTTTTGAACTTTTGATATATACATATAACACATCGCCCAGAATCAGTGGACATATTCATCCCTGAATCTCATTAGAGGCCCGAAAATCATTGAACCGTTGCTGGTTAATGAGGCAGCGGGAGATTCGAATACAGAGAAAACGGCGAAAACCGCTTCACCAGCATACCGTTGAAGCGCTCTAATATTATGGTTTTTGGACAGAAAAATGGCTTACACGCGGCTTATTATAGCTAATGGTCACACAAAACAGCTGGGCTATTTACTTTAGTTGTATCTTTCAAAAACCCCTGTACCTTAGCCTTCTGAATCTTGGCGAGTTTTGGGCGAATTTTGTATGGAAAGTTGCTCGGGACAATATTCATGGTCGATTTACAACTAGAAATATAAGACGCAGAAATGGCTTACACGCGGCTTCTTGTAGCCCTAAAAATTAACTTTAAAATGAGACCTCAAGCTCTCCAAACGGTCACAAAAAACCCTGTACCTTGGATTAAAAAAATGAAAAAGTTAAATAATTCGGCATTTCTGTCTACCAGATGAATCGAACTCTTCAATTGAGTATTAGAGTGTTGAGTCCCTTGGGGGTGTTTAACAAGCAGAGCGAAGCGAGCGGGAATTTCAAAGTCGAGCAATGATCAGCGTGTTGAGTCCCGTGGGAGGTGTTGTTGCTTCGTGGCGACGGCATCAGAACAACTGAGGACGCCATTACGAGTTGCCGAAGTATATTTTTCTTTGGTTTTAGATACTCTCTTGAAAACGCATTGGCTAAAATATTTTAAAAGTGAAAGTGTTCATTAAAAGCTTTTAAATGATATAAGTAACGGGGTATTTTGTGGTTTAGAAAATGTATCAAGCGTTCGGCTTCGGCGTCATAACAACTGAGGACGCCAGTTAACGAGTTGAAGTAGATTCTTCTCTGGTTTTAGATGCTCTATTGAAATCGAATGGCGTCAAACTACGTAAGAACATAAGTTTACTTGTCGTGATAGGATTTCATCGGAACTAGAGTAGTTAGGTTAAGGCAGAAGATGAAATCATAGGAATTAGTATCGAACTGACTTGGTATTGAAACGTCTTGAGTTGGTACCGAAATGGCTGGCATCGAAAGAGACTCGTATCAAAACGACCGGTTACCGCTTGAATAACATCTCATTTTAAAGCTACATATTTCGAGAATCTGTATTCAGACTTATTTGCGATGCGATTTGAACACGACTGGGAGATTATTGAGAACGGCTTGGAACACTGTTTGTCGACCGGCTTCTTTCCCGTTTCTACGTGAGTCGCATGAACACAACTAGCTCAGTTTCTTTGTGGGTGATATTGTGGATCCGATTTTGTTTGATTTCTTCCGGCAAGAATAAGCTTGAATGATGTCTCATTTTAAAGCTACATCTTCCTAGAATCTGTATTCAGACTTATTTGCGATGCAAGTTGAACACGATTGGGAGAAAATTGAGAATGAGTTGGAATTGCGGACCGGCTATTTTTACCGCTTCGACGCGAGTTGAACAAAAGTATACTCAGTTCAGTTTCATTTGGTGATTTTGTTTGACTTCTAGGGCACGGATAAGCTTGAATAACATTACATTTTAAAGCTACAGCTTCCTAGAATCTGTATTTAGACTTATTTGCGATGCGTTGTGAACAGGCTGTGAAAAAATTGAGAGCATGAGGTTTAAGCCGAAGGGCTTTGTCGTTTTGTGGATAAACTATTGTTTGGCTCTTTCATTCCATTACCTGGTTTTACGAACTTCTATTGAATTGACTTTCACACTTGAGAGATCGGCTTGGGACTAGCAGTTTCCAAAGCTCGTTCATTTGAGATCGGCTAGGGACAAGCAACTCCCCAAGCTCATTTATTTAAGCCAATCGTAGGGCAATCCTCTAACTCATTAATATTATAATTAGTTGACCTTAATGTAGTCCAAAATCTCAAAGTGTCCCTCGAACAAAGGCCATTCTGCGCGATGAGCGAAACCGTCGATACTGCTGAAAAGAGCACCTCGACGTTAGTCAAAATCCCAAATTTGGGAGTTATATCTTGAGTAGAAGCAAAGTTATAGGCCCGCAAACTCGGAAAATTTCGGAAATTTTATATGTATATATCAAAAGTTCAAAGAAACCGTGGAAGGGTCTATTTTAAGATATTTAGTACAGATCCCCCAGAGCACTCCCTGATAATAAACGTACCTTCCCTAACGGAACTACATATATGTTGCTGTTTTCAAAGGTAGTTGGTTTAAGTTTACGTTCATTGACGCCCAGAAGTGTTGATCTTGAGTTTCTTTACGTTTTCATAGAAGTGCGTCTGTGAATGTTTAAGACTCGTTTAGAAAATTGCATTTAGCTGGACCGTCAATCAAACGAGTACCAACCAGATTAATACAGTGGCGTCTACGAATAGCAGTCTTTGAAAGCTTTGTATGTAACAGTCTCCGTGCTTGATTCACGGTCGGCTAAATGAAATTTTTGATAGTCGCACTTTAATGAAAACGTAAAGATGCGTGAAGATCATCACTGCCGGGTGCCATTGAACGTAAACCAGTTATTTACCAAAATTCAATCAACCAACCCATTTT
Source organism: Actinernus sp. WN-2022 (assembly GCA_030867875.1). Lineage (NCBI taxonomy): Eukaryota > Metazoa > Cnidaria > Anthozoa > Actiniaria > Actinernidae > Actinernus > Actinernus sp. WN-2022. The sequence continues at coordinate 121,686,965 of JAOWCC010001589.1, forward strand.
TAGGACACTGATTAAGAGTACGTTTCCTGCATGCAAAGAACATTAACAGCATAAATGCCCCGGGCATATGTCACGACAACATGTCAAAAGGCCTGGCATAGCAGCATTCAGCCGGAAGTCAAATCGATGATTCGGTAAATTGTGGTGTTATCAGTAAGGTACCCTCTCTTAGTATTTTTGGGCTACCTGTGTTACCATATGGTACCCTGGCTTGGTTGTTTTTCAGTATTTTTCAGTTTTTCACTCGTGTTCTACTCGTGTTCACTCGTGTTCACCCGTGTTCACCCGTGTTCACCCGTGTTCACCCGTGTTCACTCGTGTTCGACTCGTGGAGTTTTAGATAAGATCATTGAAAAGCCCCGAGGGGAATGGAAATAAAATATGTATGTCGGCACCGCCTTTGTCGGCTATCTTTACGATTGCGAATAATTTTAAGTGCTAGGCGTTCCTCTGTAGTCAAGTTTAAGGTTTCGAATGTCCCGAAGACATTTTCTAACGAAAAGGTCTACTGAAGCGAGGTATCCAATTAAATTTACGAGTATTGAACGATTCGAATTCGTCTCTGTCGGGTAGACTAGAATTGTCTTGCTGGTCATGAAAAAAAAGCCTTAAGTTTAACGCGACGGAGAAACCTCTCGGAATCCTGTTTAGCACTGAGCAAATTCGTCGTTTTTTCTTAGCGATAGGTACAACGTTTAAGCCTTTGCTGAGAATCGATTTCTCAGCATCGGAAAGAGGTAAATTGTCAGGAATAGTTACAACTATGTTATGTGCATTGAGTGCATTTCCGCTTTCCGTTTCGTATATAGTAGACATAGAATACGTAATACTACCTTGAAATTGAGAAAGGTAGGCATGAAAAGCCATATCGGAAAGTCGAGGACAGAATCTGTCCCAAATGTAGAAGGGAGATTGAGGATGAAAGTCCAACTTACGACTCTCTCAGATGCAGTATAATTAGTATCATCAATGATCAACGAAAGTACAACTGGCGACAACACTGAATAACAACACCCTATTTAACATCACAATGAATCCACCGCTTGCACTTCAAAAGCAAGTTGTAAAATATGCCTAAGGCGCGTAAGTGCAGTTCTGTGTTCAATATTGTGAACATTCACAAGATAAGGTTCGAGTTGTGCGATATGTTTGCAGTTTGTTTATTTTCTTTGATCCTTATCTTTTCCGTCATCATTGTGGTATGACGTTGGTAAAACATCGGAATCCCTTCGAGAATTTCCGATACTGTTTCCGGAAATCCCGAGTATGTTAATCTGAAAACCGAGTGTTCTGATTAATCGGGAAGCCTTTCAAGTACTCCGATTAGATTGTTTGCTCATTACGCCAAAATCAAGGTGTGCGCATTCCAGTAAAGGTGGAGGTAATACGGGCAACAATTTCTTGAAACCTTGTCTCGCAACAATGTTGCGTTGCGAGTTAAAGCGCGATGTTACACGTATTACCATGTACCCACCCATTATACATGAAGCACGATCATAAAATACTATCAGACTATCAATGCAATTTGCTGCTCATTTTATAAAGCTTAGTACACCTCCCCCCCCCCCCCCCCCCGCCTTTTGCAGCTAACAGTCACGTGCTGATATAATCTTCGTTAACGAATGAATGAGCTCGTGATCCCCATGGGAAAGACGTTGCCATAGATGCTGGATAGCAAGCCATTTTTAAAAACGCTGTTTTAGAAAGATCGACAATCGATTGGAGGTGAAAAATAGCTTTTACAAAAAGATATTGCTGATAATAATAATGCCCATATTTATATAGCGCCATATCACCACAGTCTCATGGCGCTTTACATATTACTGACATATCCCGTCAGTGAACTATTTCGGACTGCTTTACGGCGCTAATAGCTGCCACGCAGTTTACAATGTTGAGTGTGTGGTTAGTGCAATGGCCAGGCTGCTGTACCGGGTGACAATCCCCTGCTCTTTTTCGAGTAGTACAACAGGTTCTTTCACGGCCCCTTCAAATACTGATTAAAGTAGAAGGAGACAAGGCCAACGGCTTATAAACGTCCCTGCCCAAGGACGCGACCGGGATTTGAACCCCCGACCTCCCGCACTCTAGACCGTGCTCTACCAACTGAGCTAACCATTGAGGCGGTAATAATAGCAATACCGATCTCGTACAAGGCTTCTAAATAAATGAAGTTAAATATTTCAGTGTTGCCATCCAGTACATTCCTGTACAATCACGTGAATGCCCAGCTGCAAAAGGACCATTAAACTAATATTCAGATAATACGAGAATCTGAACAGTTGTATGTTGTAACAAAAGCCAATGTATTATTTGCAAACCTTTTTTAAACTACTTTAACATTTGAGCATTTATTGAGCTATACATTTTTTCGTTTACAATAGATAAATGTAAAGTCGAAGCCAGTGGCTTATTTGACAAGTAACAGTAATGATGAAACTCCCTTTCTGATTCTGTAGTCTTAGGAAACGCAAGGATTTTATGGACGACAGAGTCCTTCAAATGTCCCTTCTATGGAGTTTACTTGAGATTAGCCTTTTTTACAATAAAAGCATTCTTGACATGCATCGCTATGCAATTTCGTGATGCAAACTTAGAAAAGGCTGGCAAGCACAAAAGGGTTGGGTGTGAAACTTAACAGCCTAGCATGCATACAAACCTGCATGGAAGAACGACATTCGCCAGGCGTCCAGCCCTTCCCCCCCTCCCCCTTCCCTTCCCCCCCTTTCGCCGAGCTTCAGTTTGAGCGCTTTCGTGTCATGTTTATAAGGCCAAACCGTAGTGTTGAAGGAAGACCCCTGAGTCGCTTTATTCTTATACTATATTTTTTGACTTTTATCTTTCCCAGTTTTCCCGCCACCCCAAACTGATTTGTAGACTTGCTCCAAGTCGAACTCGCTGATTGGGTAAGCGATTTCTGGGTCTCAAGCATGTTAAGGCCTGGTTCAGGGGTCAAATTTGATGATGAGTGGATATGTTAGGTTAAGGTTGAAGCCTTTTACCTAAATCAGCTAAGAAAAGATGACTACAATGTTTCGTTAACGAGTAATTAAGGCGAAAATATGCAAAATAGGTCACGTGACGTCAGTTGTACCCTTAATATTTCCTTGCCTTTACATGATAGTCATGTTTTCTAAGCGTGGTCTGAAACACTGCGGGAGGAGTAATGTTTTAGCAGGGTTACTTTATATTCATATGTTATCGTCGCAGCCGCATTTCACTTAAACGATTTTATATAATTATGACGTCATCGATCACGTGGTACGACAACCATCCACTTAACAAATTTGAGGAAGTTGATATTAGTATTATGGTGTAATTAGATTTTGTTTAAACTGTTATTTCTGTCAGAAAACATTTTTTTAACGTACATCTATTTTCCGTCAAATGAACCAGACCTCACCATACTTGAGGTCAAAAAGCGAGAGCGAGAATCGAAGCGAGAGGCGAGTTCGAGTCCTTTGTGCGGGGGCTAAGAAGGACTTCGAGAAAGTCTTACTGATTTGTATTTCTATCCTCGTCCCAGGTGTCTTAGCATCTGGGAGCGCAAAGAACGATGGAAAGAGAGGGAACTCAAACGTCTGCGCGTGCGTATTACGGTCAGTCTGGTGGGTGGCCGCGCGAATTTTCCGCGCAAAATTTACCTTAAAACATATTACAGTGAACTTCTACCCCAAAAAGTTAAGAAAAATACGTGAAAGTTAAGCTTTTTATTTCCACAGTCGACGGGTAATTGAACAAACTTCAAACTGTGAGTTTACCAAAAATTTTCGTAGTTTACCAAACAAGTTCTCAAGGTTTGAAAACGGGTGTGTGAACAGTGACGGCCGCCGGCTCGCTTTGAATTTGTTTTGGAATATGTTGTTGTTGCAAGACTTTTGACGCACGCGCAGACGTTTGACCGCTGTGTGGTTGCAGTTGCTGTTTGCATGATAACGTCACATACTACAACTACCAGAACTCCTAGCGCGGATAAATTGGACCCATTGTCTTGGAATTCTCAAAGGAATTGATAAACTTGAATGAAAAACATAATTTGAAAATGATTCTGGTACTTGTAGTAAAATAACGCCAAATACAGATGTCCAAATCATAGGATTTCTTCTATATCTTGTATATTTGGGGTTTTTTTTTTTGGGGGGGGGGGAGGGGGGGGGGGGGGTGGAGGGAATCTGTAAACATTTGGATGTTATATGCGTGGGTAAATAGCCCACTTCCGCGATATGCTTTACTTGTCACGCACAAAGGTTTCAATACGAGGCCTCGTGCTAAATTAAATTTATTATTTTCTCTTTGAAAAGAATAAATTTAATTTAGCACAGGGCCTCGTATTGAAACCTTTGTGCGTGACAAGTAAAGCATATCGCGGAAGTGGGCTATTAAAGTTATGACAAATGCGTTCAATAGTGTTTATGATCGGGGTTTATGAACGAGGAGTTAGCGTAACAAAGATTCCATCTTTAGGTCTCATGATTAGCTCCGCGCATCTTTTTATCTCCTCAAGAGGTTGCTTCGACTCCACTGAGAAGTGATGAAGAATATAAGCCAGAATTATCTTCTCCTCCAGAAGAGCAAATTTTTGACCTACAACAAAAGCAAAACGCTATCATCAGCTCAAAAAGCAGTAAATGTATCGAAGGAATGCATGCAAGTCCTGACGGTTCATTGAAATTTTATGATGTTTCAGTTGAGTTTGTAAGACGAAACAGGCTGGTCAGAAAAACATAATGTCGCAGCTTTAGTTGGCCATGATTTGTAATAGTTTATTTAGCTGAGGGTATAGTTAGTCAAATTAGACCTATGACGAAAGTGAAATAAAAACATTACTAAACATTACTGGTTCATAATTTTTATTTAACAATTGCCTTTATTTATACTACAAACACATAACTTTACAAGTGGAATGGTGCAAAACTAAACATAACAAAAAAGAAGTGCTTACCTACGAATACAAAAACATATTACAATTTACACAGTGCAAAGACGCGCAGGAGCGGGGACTGAGAGCTAATGGGTAACAGACGTATTTTCGTGAGCTCCGGTAAAAAAAACTGTAAAGAAATTATCCAAGACATATTAAGTACGGACCTAGCACTTGACGACGATGCAATTCGCTTCCATGGGGTACATCGCGTTGGGAAACCAAATGTCATTAGAGCAAGACCCAGACCAATCTTAGCAAGATTTTTGTCCCGCGAAGACAGAGATCTTACATGGAGTAAAAAAGGTATGCTTAATTCTTCCTCGAGCTTTAACGACGCGCACATGCATCACCCCTGATTACCCAAGAGAGGTTCAACGAGAGAGAAGCATCTGTTTAGAGCTATGATCAAAGCACGAGAGTTAGGAAAAAGAGCAAATTATTAAGGCTCTTGGAAGGTCAGTTAGAATCGAAGGCGTGATCTACGTAGTAAATTCGATTCCTCTAGAGTTTCAAGAGAGAGCTGATGAAAATGCTTTGAGAGGTTGAGAGCCCGTGCGCGGTGCTGTTACTATATATAGCGAGTATTTGATAGTCTACGCCTCTTCAAGATCGTTTGAACCAGAAGAATTAGGAAGCGCCCATGATAAAACCCTCATCAGGTGATGACCCAGCTAATAAGTAACATTTCAGTTGATGATGAGCCTGCTAAACATTAGTTAGTTACACAACGCTTTAATATTTAGGTGCATACTTAGTTTATATTTAGGCAATTGTTTAAAACACGTGTACTCGGAGTTAGTTTAGGCTCGGTTTCCAGCCGTGGGGGTTTCGGTGAGCCCGCGATCCTCTCCCCACTCACGGCTGGGCGCGCGAGCTGAAGCATTGTCGGTTTTTAGCCAATCAAAAACTTGCCACTAAAGTATTTGCATAATTTATATTGTAAACTTTTCAAAGCCGGTGTCCCAGGGATTTCGCCCCCCCGTAATCTCACCCCCCCGGGGGGCGAGATCACTAGGGATTTCGCCCCCCCGGGGGTGAGATCCCTAGTGATCTCGCCCCCCTCACTGGTCCCCCCTCAGGGATTTCGCCCCCCCCCCTTCCTAACGATTTGCTGAGTGAACATGAACTTTAATATATGTCACTGTTAAGACTGTTGCAACACTTGATTACTTAATCAATAAAACCGTCTATAAAACAAACTTACGATTGATCGATCGCGGTCCTCTTCACTGCGAACCATTGGGAACCAGACTAAAGTGAACTCTTGAAATACGATTGTTGACTATATTACAGCGCTTGAAAAACGTAATAATCACGCCGCTTCATTAAAACCAAAGCTAGCGCTGTTGACATTCTTTACCTTTGGAGTCTTCTTTTCGCTTTCTATACTAAAGAGAAGCAATGGTATTCGTCTTATTAGAACAAATCTGTAGAGGAAGGCCGAAAATGTTGTCGTTCTTCTGTTACACTATTTTTGGCTAAGAGCTGTTAATTGGCTTTTTATTAAGTCGTGCTTGTGCCTGTATTAAAAACCAAACCATTAAAGTCCCGCAAGGCTAGAGTGATTGAGAGAGCACACAAAAGCGTCGCCATCGAGAATTACTGCAATTGCAAGTTACCAGAAGCGTTCGGCGACATGGTGGAGTGCAGTCTGTGTGGTGACTGGTTTCACCAGAAGTGTGTTGGTCGCCAATTTGATACAAGCGTTGAGTGGCTCTGTAGTTCGTGCGCACCCCGATCATCGAAGAGGCTTCGTCGAGAATAGAGCTTGCCACATTTAAATAACTGTGTATATATCACTTTAATTGTTTAAATAAAATTGTTATATGAGCAGTTTGCTTGTTTCTATTTGGTTGTTTGTTTCAACATGCACGGATAAAGTTGAAATGCGTCCAATTCTTATTTCAAAATATCAAGTCTTCACCAAAAGAATTACGATCGAAGATAAACGTTTATGAAATGTATCTAAGACTTGATATCCAACGAGTGAATACAGCGAACGAGTACGAGTATGACATCAATTGGATTACGAAAGCTGTTTTTAGCTAAAGCAACGTCGAACGAGCTTGCTTTTAGTACGAGAGAATTGGAGGGGGGGGGGGGGGGGGCGAAATCCCCAGCTTAGTCTGTTTACACTGGGGGGGGCGAGATCCCTAAGGAGGGGTGAAATCCCTAGTGATCTCGCCCCCCGGGGGGGTGAAATCCCTAGTGATCTCGCCCCCCGGGGGAGGGGGAGGGCGAGATCCCTGGGGGGGCGAAATCCCTACGACACCGGCCCAGAAGATTTGGATTGCTGTTCCGAAATGCGTTTAAATTTGCTTTGGAAAAGTTTGCTTTCGAATAATTCAAGGATTCACACAAGGAAACAGTAAGAGAGTTAGTTTTGGGTGAAGACACTGTGTCAGTACGCGTACGCACCGGGTTTGGAAAGTCACTTGGGAAACAGTCACTTGTACCAAGCTCGAAGGTGCGCGAAACCCGTAATGTTCAGTCATTTCTTTGCCTATGCAAGACCAGGTAGCCATTCTTACTTCAAAGAAAATTAGTGCTGCCTTTATCGGAGAAGAAAAGACGGACGACTCCATATTAAAAGAGTTAAAAATCACATCTGACTCAGGCCAGTTTACGCGTTTAACTCTGCGATCACAATTCACTTGAAAATCGCTGCATCAAACGAGTTTTACAATTCTTTAAGTCCTATGTACTGAGTTTGTGCATTTTTTAAGGTCTCCAAAACATACTCTACACAAGTACTGAGCGGGAATACTCGACTCTAGCTCAGAATAGTTCCGAGATAATATCTGAACTTTATCCCAGTATTTCGGCTTTTAATTTCTGTCAGCGAGGTGTCTTGAGCTACACTAATATTACAGAGTAACAAATAATGCAGCCTAGTTTCTCAATAATTTTAAATGACGTTTGTTCTTGAGAATTCATTTCACACTTGGAGTTTTAGTTTAGAGTTCCAGTGTGTTTTGAAAGTTTAGAGCCTACGCTATAATCGTGAAAGGGTAAACAGCTTTTCTTGTCAAAACACGCAAATTGAATAATATTGAATTTTAATCAGCTGACGTCATGGACTCGGTGTGTTGACCGCGCGCCCAGCCGTTAGTGGGGGGAGGCTTTGGAGAAACGACACCCCAACGACTGAAACCGAGCCTAGAGTTAGTAAAGCTTTTTGTTTTTGTTTTATTCATTCTACTATATTGCTCAATTCCAGCCAAAGTCTGAGGCCACGGTTTTCTGGCCAGGTAAGATCAATGATGACAGTATGGTCATCAGGATCTGTATTTTTGCGCGTTGTAATTGTCAAATTTTGTTTTAGAATGTTTCTGCTCGCCTTCCACTTTGTAAAGATGATAGCCAGTCATATGCAAATATACGGTCGTTTAACTTTTCGCAATGTTATTAGAGCAAAATTCTCAAGAGGATAAGAAATGCAACCTAATCTCACCTATTCAATTAAAGTGTGTCTCTCTAAATGTCAGGGGTATAAATAAGGCAATCAAACGCAGAAAAATATAAAAATGGATTCATCAACAAAACACAAATTGCCTTTTTACAAGAAAAATATAGTTCAATGGAAGTGGAATGTAATTGGCGATCGGATTGGGGTGGAAACGTGTTTTACAGCCACGGAACAAAACATAGTAGAGGCGTTATGGTTTTGTTTAACCCCAAGTTTGACAACAATTGAGAAAACAACCATTCAAGCAACATTTGACGAGGCAGTTTTCACGTTCTGCAAAGTTTATTTACCAAATGAGCCAAAAAAAACAGATCACTTTTTTAGATGACTTGAAAGAAATACTTAACCAGTTCCCCGAAGAAAACATGATTATAGCAGGTGATTCAATTGTGTGCGTTCGACCAATTGCGCCAATTGATGCAAAACACTTAGTTATCGAAAGGATCCGCAAATCAATGACGCACTTTCAGTTAATAGATATTTGGAGGGATAAAAACCCGAATGATCAAATGTATACATGGAGGGACAAAGTGTAATTTATGTTAGTTGAGGTACGAAATTCACAGAAATGAATATTTTGCTGGCACGGAACAGATGCCTGGGGAGAGTAGTGCTGAGAATTATGGGTAATGTAGTGTGCCATAAGTAGGTGACTGTCAAGAGTTTGAATTCAGTCTAGGTCAGCCTTGCTTCATTTTTGGAAGAAACCGAAGTTAAAAAAGAACACCGAACGCAACAACGAAGACCTCATTTCTCAGATGTGATTACTCCTATAAAGAACTATGGCAGCCCTTATAATGCCTAATGACTCACAAAGTGCAGCAGAACAGATTAGAGAAATTAAGCAGATAAAAACTTCAGGTGGAACGCCCTCATTCAAAAAAGAAAAGCAACGAGGAACAGTACAAATCCGCTAAAGCCCTACTAGAAGCGGCCAAAGATGAGGAGGAGGACAAAACTATCTACAGAGCAGAAGCGAGACCTGTGAAATTGACTAAGCTTTTCACATCCTCCAGTCGAGAGCCTAACATTAAAGAGTGACGGAAACTCCAAGCCAAAATCTGGCTCCCAGATTACCACTTTATACCACACTAGACGACACAATCGGAAAACCCACAGAAACGCTTGCTAGGCAGGCTATATGGACACTGGTTGGCGAATTGTCCTGACTTCCTTGCCCTCGTCAAATGCTCCATAAAGACTAGGCGAAAGTGTCGACACTTACGAAAAAGGTGTAGTATGTTCTGGTTAACTGGAAATTTTGATTTCGTCATTGTGAGTTCCTTAGAGCTTGATTGTGGTATTAGTATATGTAACGTACCAGAGGTTGAATGCCAACAACTTGAAAACATTAATACTAAATTTAAAACTTCTCAGAGGCGCAACTCTGTTAGGGGAAGATTACGTAGAGCTTTTAAACAATGGGTGGCAATGGAGTGCCTCGGATTAATTGTTTTATATGTTGTCTAGCTTGGCTATAGCTTGGCTATAGCTACTTATTGCCGTTTTTGTACATTCCTGGTCCTTACAAGGCACAAAATAATAAGTCGGCTCTTGACGAAGCCGCGTTTGTAGAAGAAGCGATTAATGAACTATTTGTCTTGATCGTATTTCTGAAGTGTCAGACCAACTCGGAAATTGTTAACCATTATCTTGTTTCTTTTCAGAAATCCGTTAAAAATCTAGATCTTCCACATACGAATAAGTGTATCTATATAAGAACAAGATGCGAAGATTCGTCTGTTCTCAAAGGAATTTGTTAAGCCTGGAGCACTTCATGTGCAGTCTCTCGACTTGAATGCGGTTATTACGACGTAGTAATTTTTGAAGAACAAAGGACATGTTGGTCGTTTTCGTGGATATTTACAGACGAATCGCGCGTTTTGCCTTTTGGCTTCAGTTCAATACCATATTTCTTTAAGGCCAAATTGCTCAAACCGTTAATTAAAAAGTGGAGATCTGAAGGAAATCTACTGTAGTGTATATATACTATGGACTTGTAGCAGCATTCCGTTATATTCTAGCACGGCAAATTGCCAGTTTACAAGTGCATTCCGATCTGTTTAAGTTCGGTTCTTACCTAATGAAGTTAATTCTCATTGGAAATATGTTTGGTGCCCTAATTAATTTAACGCATCAGATGCTACCATTTCTGCTAAAGATAACAGAATTCAAAGCTTGTCAAAAGATCTTACCGTAGTGTTCGATTCATCATTCCATGTTAAGAAAATTGGCATTATTGCGGCAAAGTTATTTCAGATGTCATTGCGTGCAATGGGGAATGTTTCTAGACTTATGACAAGGAATATTCACGCTGTTATCACTCCGCAATTCCGCTACCAAATCAGCAGTTGTATGTTACTCGGCTTATTCTGTCTGTTATAGAACTTAGGTCGTTAATAAACTTAACGGTACCGATCCCTTTATGGCGTGTTAAGCATAGACTGACTGAAGATAGTCTATTCTGACGCATCCGCTACAGCACGCGGAACTACCTTAGACTTTGAAGGAAAGGTTTTTCCACCAAAATAGGTCTTAAATTGAAATGGCTCAAATTTCTACTTAATAGAGCCGGTGTCACAGCGATTTCGCCCCCCCAGTGAATTCGCCCCCCCGGGGCGAGATCGCTAGTGAATTCGCCCCCCCGGGGCGAGATCGCTAGTGAATTCGCCCTCCCCGGGGCGAGATCGCTAGTGAATTCGCCCCCCTTCAGTGAATTCGCCCTCCCCGGGGCGAGATCGCTAGTGAATTCGCCCCCCTTCAGTGAATTCGCCCCCCCTAGGGGGGGCGAAATCGCTAGTGAATTGTACTCGTAATTCTTATTGAAATCGCCCCGCCTCAGAAAATAGAGGCAGTAGATGTCAACGCACTGAATAAAAAGTGTTTTTTTTTAATAAATCTAAAGTATTTTTTTAATAAAATGAAGTGTAAGACCCCTACTACTACTGACTACAAAAATACGCGAGTCGGTAACACTCCTTTTCTTCGGAAAGTCATTTCAAATTCTTCCCGGATTTGAATTCATTGTACTGCTAGAACTGTACTGCAAAACTTACCGCCGTTTTATCTTCTCATTAGTTAATAAGTTGTTTATCCAGAAAGGTTTTCCTAGTTAGAACTGATCTAATTACCGAATTAACAAGCGCCGTTAGCTCAATTGAAATAGAACAAAGCACGCGAGTCGGTAACGCTCCTTCAAAGTTCTTTCGAAATAGATGGATCGACGCGAGCATTAACGGGTTATCAAAATCTTACATAGCACGATAATTACGACAACTTCATTATGGTTTTCATGCATGAAAAAATCATCAGACTATTTGGCAGTTGTTTCCAAATATGAGTTCCACTCGCTACAAGCTAAAGTAAGTTTTAAAACTTCCCGCCGTTTTAGATCCTGATTAGTTCATTGCTGCTTGTTTATTCAGGACGTTTTCACGCGAGTCGGTAACACTTCAATTCCTTTATTCGGCAAAGTCTTTTCAAAGTAGGCGGATTTACGGGTTGTCAAAACCTAAGTGCCCACAATAATTACATCATCTACATGTTGGCTTCAGGCAAGAAATACTAACAACTAATCATTCGAAGATTGCAGAATCGAGTTTCTTGTTGCACTGCTCGCGCGAATGAAAATTGTAGCGTTTACCGTAGCTTTACGTTTACCGTAACGAATTTTGTCGGAGAAAAGTGAAGCGTGAATTTTAAAATAAAATTGAATTACATGCCTTTCTACACATTACTGATACCTTTTTACCGTACTATTCTCTACTACATTACCGTAGTAATAATAAGGAAAACATGTATTCGTAACCTTTTAAAAGGTTGAAGGGGAGGGGGGGCGAAATCGCTAGAGGGGGGCGAGGAAGTGGGGGCGAATTCACTAGCGATTTCGCCCCCCGGGGGGCGAATTCACGGGGGGGCGAAATCGCTGGTACACCGGTCGTATACAGTCTCCCTGTCTTTCAAAGCGTTTGCTCATAAACTGTGTCATGGCTTACAGACATTTATATAAATGTAGCCAAAATTGTCATGTACGTTCTAGGTGCCATATCTACATTTCATCACTTTAGATATTTATCACAGACCTAAGGATTCCTAGATAGCTAAATTGTTATGCAGAAGAATTAGTAGAATAATAGATTATGATGATTATACTATTAATGATGACGGATTTCTTAGTATTGACCATTTATGGGGTCCGCACACGTGCGATACGGTTCGCATGCCGTTACAAGGCTAAGTTGCCGAAGTTTAATACTCATTATCAGCAACCAAGAACTTGCGGGGTAAATGCATTTTACAGACAATGTAAACGTAGTCAAAATTGTCACGAATGGCTCTGAGGTCCCCTATCTAGTTCTGGGGAGAGTGAGGAGTAAAAGCAGGCTCCCACCAGCTTTAAGCTGTAATACTCGGCTTGCTAAAACAAATAAAATATTTATTTATTTTATCTACAGTTCCGGTATCGCTTTAGATATTTATCAGACCTGTATCAAGGGAATAAGTTTGGAGGTACAATGGATTCCTAAATAGCTAAATTCTCATGCAGAAGAAATTAGTAGAATAATAGATTATGAAGATTATACTATTAATGATTACGCATTTCCTAGTATTGACATTTATGGGTACGCACACGTGCGATAGGTTCGCATACTTGTTACGAGGCTAAGGTGCCAAAGGTTCGCATGCTTGTTACAAGGCTAAGGTGCCAAAGTTTAATACTCTGTATTATCGACCACGATCTTGTGGGGTAAATGCATTTTCCCAGTATTGGGGGTTATGACAACAATTGCTTATGTCAGCCTGTCTATCTGACTTGTAAAGTAATTGATTACACGAGTACGTAATGCTAGAGGCACGGTAATTGTACCGCTGTGAAATTGGGTCATTTCTGCCCTGTACTTTGTTCAGATGGGATACATTGGAGTGATTCCGTCCAAGATTGGGTAGTTTTAAGCAATAATCCAGAGTTGTTTACAAGAGGTAAAGCCAATTGTATATTTGACAATAAACGTTTAAGCTTTGACAATTGACTTAAGTTTTTCAACTAGGAACGGTGTTATGTTTCTGCACAGATTTTGAAAGAATTTGTGTAACACGTAATCGCTGAAAATGTGTTTTCAGTCGGCCCTAAAGGGGGTACCCTGGAGGGGCGTATGGCATCGTGGCCACGCCCTGGATGGGCATTATAATCTTACCGATGTTATGAAATTTATTAACTTCAATACTGACACGGTCTTTGCCATATCACTGCTTTCACTGTATGCCCTTATTTATTTTTTTCTGTTTCATTTTTATTTTTCCAGAAGTTGCCAACGAGCTGTGGTTATCAGACATTAACGAATTGTGGTTATCAGACATTACCAGTGATAGAACCAAACAGCTAAAGGAGAACCTGAAATAAAGCAGTCCTATAGCATCCAGATCCAGAGGGATTACTGAAGCCTACCTTAGAGCATTTAATAGATGGACATTATTTGCACATGAATTTTTATAAGTAAAATATGTTCCCGCCAATCCATTTCATTGGCGCTGTATTTACAGTATTTGATAGAGACATCCAAGTCTACATCTAGCATAAATTGTGTTTTGTCCAGTTACTAAGGTTGTATATATATATATATGTCTAAGGCCGGAATTAACGAAATTCCAGTGATATTTTATTTACATCCATTAGCAGAAACGCCTTTTGCGTACGAAAAAGCACGTTAGCTACTCTACTTTAGGGGATCGTTAAGAAATTATTTAAAGATATTGTCCCCGATAATTCCAAATTTAGTACACATTTCAATAGGTCTGGCGGAGCATTTTCAGCCGCTAATTCTGGTATCCCAGACAGAAACTTCCAGCGGCACGGCAGATGGAAATCTGTTAATGCTAAGGACACGTATGGTAAAGACTCTATTGCCAACGGACTATAATTACTGAGAATTTCGCTAACGGGTTCACCCCTCGGGCCCTACCTTTGTAAATCTATATGCATGTTGGGCTCGGCTGACCAACATGCCCAAGTATCCTACGTAACTGTCTGAATTGTGTAGTGGAGGCAAAATGTGTAATTTATGTTAGTTGAGGTACGAAATTCACAGAAATGAATATTTTGCTGGCACGGAACAGAAGCCTGGGGAGAGTAGTGCTGAGAATTATGGGTAATGTATATAGTGTGCCATAAGTAGGTGACTGTCAAGAGTTTGAATTCAGTCTAGGTCAGCCTTGCAACCTTGCTTCATTTTTTTAAATGATTGGATCGAGAAGCCCGAGGCATAACGAACATTAAGGGAAACCATTCTGGCTAGGTTAGAATCGTCCGAGTTTAATTTAAATCGGCATAAGATCGTATTTACCATATCAGAGTAAATGTATTTAGATGACCTCAGCTCCCAGAGTTGGCGGCACTGCATTGGTGGGAGTATACGTTCCCGTTTCGTCCACACAGTGGTTTGGGGTTTTCGTATCCGGCAGTGTCGCAATACTTAATAATAGTAGTAAATAGAGACTAAAAGTTGAAGAACGAATGCCTGTAAGCAATTATGAGCAATTATATGAATAAACGTCGTTGGGCTCGGCTTCCCAACTTGCCCAAGTATCCTACGTAACTGTGTGTCTGAATTGTGTAGTGGAGGCAAAATAGTCTCAAAGTGCAATGTAGACCAGACTATGTCCTCCTGTCAGCGCATTTTCTCCCAATAACGTGCTCTACCTTATTTAGCCCATTTTCGGACCATTCTGCAGTTAATGGGAATTCAACTGTGAGCTTTTGAAAGATATAAGCAATACAGTGAATCACTACGAAACAACTTCAGTGCATTCTTGGAAAAACACAACGAAACAACCGACAAAGGATTACTGTGGAACTTAGTGAAAATGGGAATCGCAAATTTGCCATGTTATTCCAAACGAAAAGAAAAACGTAAGAGAAGCGATGAAAAGAAATATTTCCAACAATTGACTGAGCTTCAGAAAAGTATCGAGAATACCGACTGCAAAGGCAAGCGCGCAGAGCTTCTGTTAAAAGCAGAACACCGAAAAAAGAAACTAGATAAACTTTTAGACGATAGAATAAAAGGCACTATACTTCGCAGTAAGGTTAGATGGTATGAAGGAGGAGAAAGAAACTCAAAATATTTCTACGGTCTTGAAAAAAAAAAGCTATAACAGAAAACACATTACCAAGCTTAAAATAAACGAAGACATAATCAATGAGACGTCATTGATTTTGAAAGAGCAAACATCTTTTTATGAGAAATTAAACACCTCCCAAACCAATATCGAAAGCGTTTTTGAACAATATGAATCAAATAATAAAATATCTGACGAACAAAAGAAATCCTGTGAAGGTTTGTTAACAATAGAAGAATGCCTATCTGCATTAAAAAAGTTCAAGAGCAACAAAACTCCAGGGTCGGACGGACTCCCTGCGGAATTTTACCTCTTTTTCTGGAATGCCTTAAAACACCTTATAGTAGACAGTTTCAACAATGCTTTCAGTACAGGTAAATTATCTATTAGTCAAAGACGAGGTATCATTACGCTTCTGCCAAAGAAAAACAAACGTGGACTACAAAATAGCAACAAAGGTAATCGCTAACAGACTAGAAAAGGTACTGCCTAGTATCATCAACCCAAGTCAAACTGGTTATGTCAAAAGCCGTTATATAGGAGAAAACATCCGTCTAATTTCCGACTAATATAGCACATACTTTAAATCACAATCTGTCCGGAATTGCATTGTTCCTTGATTTCAGGAAAGCTTTTGACACAATAGAGTGGACATACATTCAAAAAGTTTTACAAAAAAATGATACATTGGGTTAAAACATTTTATACAGATATTTTAAGCTGTATAATAAATAATGGCTTTTGCGTCTGATTTCTTCAACCTGGAACTAGGATGTCCCCTCTCAGGATTACTTTTTGTTCTAGATATTGAAGCACTCGCACTTGCGATTAATAGTAACAAAAACATAAAAAGGTATTGACGTATTTGGAGAAGAGATTAAACTAACACAATATGCCGATGATACCACCTGTTTTCTTAGGGACACAGAGTCAGTAGTACATCTGAACGAGCTCTTAAACTCTTTCAGTCGTGTCTCCGGCTTAACCATAAACAATTCTAAGACGGAGCAATGTGGTTAATGCAGTGCGCGAAGGTCGCGTGAAAAACCATTTGACTTTAACTGGCCACAAATACCTATTCTGGCGCTAGGGATATACTTTTCTTACGATACAGATGCAACGACCAAGCTCAATGTTCTTGATAAACTTGAACATTTAAAAAATGTCTCATGGTGTGGGAAAAAAGAAATCTCACGTTATATGGCCGTATAAACATAGTGAAAACTTTGGGATTATCGAAGCTAGTCTACAATGCATCTGTTTTGCCCATACCAGAAAATTTTTCCAAGCAAGTGGATGAAGTTACATACAAATTTATTTGGAAAAACAAACCCCTAAAATAATAGACCATTTTCTCAAGTATGCGCACGCAACAGGCTTGACGGGCCGGTAAATACTTCACGTGGGAATCACGTAGTGATTTCCTATAACCCTCCCTATTATTTCAACCAATACTATATCCAAGCTTTTTTGCTCTGACGAATGGCTAACGCTCGAAACGTCAGCTGCTACTCGCTTTCCACGGCGGTTAGCATACCTCAATCGACTTTAGTTGATTACACACCAGTCTATATCCAAGCTGCCTACATGAAGTATTTCGTTTTGTTAGCTTTTGTTAGACTCGTTCTGATGCGACAGCCTTTGTTATTCAAATTTTCGGCTATTGTTCAAAAATTGGCGGCTATTGTTCAAAAAGCGATTTGGCGGCCCAATATTGCGTGCGCATATCTAAGGAAATGCTCTATTGGGCGTAAAGAAGATGGCGGCCTTTGTATGATTAATTTTGGTGATATTGAAAAAGCAATCAAAATCAGCTGGATAAAGAGGCTTGCAGACACGTGTCGCAGCATGGAAAACAATCCCCTCGAGTCCCCTGGTAAAATACGGGGGAGCTTTTCTATTTAAGTGTAACTATGATGTTACACACCTAACGCTTTTAGAGCTTCCACTGTTTTACAAACACCTACACCTAACGCTTTTAGAGCTTCCACTGTTTTACAAACAAATTCTGGTATATTGGCAGGATTTAAAATGGGAGTGGTTTATACAACACCCTACAGCTTCCATAGAAAGCGAAATAATCTGGAACAATAGTAAAATCAAAATAGGTGGGAGCCCAGTATTTTACAAAGAATGGCTACAAAAAGGGATCTACAGCTGTGACGATTTGTGTAATGATAACCACAAACTGCTTACTTATCATGAATTTCAAATTAAGTTTAAAATTAAAACAACTTTTATACGGTTTATAGGGCTCATAAATGCAATAAAAACGTATAAGCGAGTAAATGTGCGTGAATTACCAGTTAATTTACTTGTACCCGTACCACATCCACCTGAATGTTTCACAAACGGGCAAAATATTACAGCCAAAAAGACTCGCGGAGTACTCATAGAGCAACAATTCAAAGCACCTGCTGCTCAAAGGAAATTAAAAAGCCAACGGGTACCCGAAAATAAGTGAAAATAAATTTATACACTTCCGTTCGCTATTACAAAAGAGATAAAATTAAGCATATTCCAATACAATATTAACCACAACATTCTTGCTACAAATGATTTCCTCTTCAAAGTAAAAATATAAGACAGCGATCAATGCCCGTTCTGTGCTGAGAGACACACTTTAGAACATATGTTCGCCCAATGTGTTGAAGCAAAAACGTTCTGGGAATGTTTAAAGAAATGGTGGTTAAAACCACATCGCAAACGTTAAACCTAAACACCGCACATATCCTGTACGGTCTTGTTGATCCTATTGAAAATAGCAAATTGCTAAACCTTGTATTGATAATTGCAAAGTTTCATATGTATACATCATTTATAAGAAATACGCCCTTCTGTTTTGAAAGCTTCCTTATCCTCTTAAGCAAAAAAGCAATCATTGAAAGAGAATCTGCCATCAACAAACAAAAAGATGAAAAATTCCAAACGAAATGGCAACCCATATATGACTGGCTAAAACGAGCTGAAAATGTAATGACTGAAGGATAATTTGTACTGGTTCATATATAGGGAAACGTTGAGTGACGACACTAAGGACGGCTGCACAGGAGGTTATAGTTAGGTGGCCTATCTATGATATGCCGCGGCCCTCAATCCAGCTGAATTACCCTGAACATCTTATAGAATAGACCAGTTCGCGGTTAATTCCGACATTTTGAATGGGGTGCAAACATGGCGCGAAATACAGTGTTTGTATGGGAATACGATGCCAAATAAAATCCGTAAAATCGAATTTCTGAAATATTCTTCAGATACAAACTTAAGATACCAGGTAAAAGATTAACTGGTCTAAATGTAGCTGTGCTGGGAACCGTTCAATCGTGTTTTCAGTTTTCCATACATTGTCTGTAAATTTTCCCGAGGACTTTGACTCGTTTTGACAGACAAATGTATGGAAAACTGAATGAGCATGATTGAAACTACCTCGCGAGGTAGTTTCGATCTAAGCCAGACTGAACAGGTTATCATGGCGGGCGTAAGCGAAGAGGACGTTATTGTCAGAAAGGTTAATATCAACTGGGGATATGACGAGTCTAAATTCAAGCGCAAGAAGCTGTTGTGCTTGTCGAAAACGAAATATCTTGATCCGAAGATATCGCAAACGCTGTCTGCTGGCTAAACGTTGCTTGCACAAGGTTCTTCGCCTGTGAAGAACCTAACTGAATAGTAAGATTGATCCAGAGGATGTTCGAGCTCTTAAACTCTAATAACAAAGTTTGCTGTAGAAACTGCAACCTGCAGAAATTACGGAAACGTGTTTGAAACAGACCGCTAATGTGAACAATGCATTTTCAAACAAATTTATGGGAAACATGTTTCGAGCCTAGTGTGAACGCACCTGTAGACGGAACAAAATTACATATAAATTATGTTTTTATGGTAGCTCTTAACTGGACTCGAATCGTATGTACATCTCTCGAATTTGTCACTCCGTTTCCCGACTGTTCTATTGCAGCAATCGCTGGACAAACAACCAAATCATTCAGATAAAGCATTAACAATGGACCTTTCACACAGCTATTATTGTTTTGTTTTTTTACCAGGGGAATCATGATCAACAATTCTTTGGTTAACAATGGTCAATGATAAGCCTAAGGTAATTGTATGTATTTCGTATTTTGTTTAGATAACCTGCAGCTAACAATGAACTTTATAGCCAGTTAATTACTCGTTCCTTGTTGTCTAAGCGTTGCCCTACGACGAAATTCGGCCATTTCCTTTTCTACTTTTTTTGTCTTCAAAAACGACACACAGTGTCGAAAATATCCAAATCATTGAAAAATATTACCAAAGGACCAAATTAACCATTTTGCAGAGAATCACGTCCGCCATTACTGAAGTGTGTTCCAAATACTTCGAGATTTTCGACCAGCGGTTTGCTGTCGTGACGTCGTCTTCTCAACGCGTCGCTCTTGTAAATGCGTATTAATTTGAACGAACCAGAGGAGACGGCTGAAATTCAGGCTAAATGCGTATTTCCATTCAAATCTTCGTTCTCTTTCCTTTCCTTTTTGGAAAAAAATAGTGTAAACATGTACTTTACTTATAAGTTTGTGCAAAAGTTTGTGTGAACGTAGCCTCGCATGTTGCTGTGTTGAGAAGATGACGTCACGTCCGCTGGAAATTAGCTCTGTCATGGCTCTGTCACGGAACGGGTTCGAGTAATGGCGGACATAAAAACTCAAGATTCGGAACCCCCAAAACAAGACTTCCCGTCGTCATATCAAAAAACGGTGTGGGTAGGAAAAAATATTGCAACTTTACTTTACCAATACGCAAAAATATCACTATCTCAAAATTTGATCGTAGTGGCACTGTAGCGCAATGTTGCCAACTTTAAACTCACCAATGCAGTTCCTAGGTCCAGCTGAGAAGGGGATGAAAGAATACGGATGACGATTCTCGATGTTCTCAGGCAGGAACCTGTCTGGGTCGAATCGCATGGGGTCTGGCCACACATCCGGGTTGAGGTGCAGTGACAAGGGAGATACTGCTACAGTGGTTCCTTTTGGCACGAGAAACTCATCTGATTTAGAAGAGAAAATAATGTTGTTCAGGACATTTTCGGTAACCAAAACTGTAGAAGGCTCATAACAATATTATCATATTACCCATACGGCCCCGCGCGCGCTTCCTTTTCAAAGCCATTTACAAAAGTCACGTGATGAGGGTCGTATGTTTTTGACGTAAGCGGGCCGGATAAAGCTGTCCGACCCTGTTCGATTTCTTTCTTGTTGTTCTGTCATTTGAAAGTGGTCACATGATTTTTTTTTATATTGACTGAGTAGGTCGGGCCGGAAGGGAAATATTTGGCTCTCGGTCATTTTGTTTTTGTATGTGCGCTCGGCCCGCCGTACGTCACACACACACGGCAAAACGTTGTGCTCCGCTGGCCGAAAGAACGAAGGCTCTGGAGTTTAAATACGAGTTATTTAAATCGGTCGTTGCTAGGGAAAGTTGGCAGCCTCGTAAAACCCGGAAAATTAAAGAGTGGGCAATGATTATTGTCAAGGTGACTCCTAGGGTAAAGTCTTGTAGTCTGATGACGTCATTAAGTGACATCATGATGACGTCATCAAAATCAGGAAATTTCTAAACTCTCCAAGGATTTTTAATCTACTAGTAATTTATGAATATTTTCCGAACCTACGAATTAAGGCGCATAAAACCGAGCATGCGTTTGCCATTACGACAAAAAATAAAGATTTTACAACACTTTTCAATCCAATTTTTAGCTTTTTTGGCGAATGAAAAGCCATAACTAAGGCATTTATTGTCGGTTTCCAAAATCCATGCTCGATTTTGTGTAGAACGTGGGCAACAACATTTTAACGGAAAAAAGTTTGGTGTTTAGTGAAAGCGCGCTAAATGTTTAGGATTTTTAGAAACCGCACGCGCAAAAGTGCCTGTTTTGTGGTCGTGAAATAGTCGCAGAACCTTTCTCTAGGTTCAAGTACAGTTAGGCGTCTTTCGAGTCCTGAACGATTCCTTTAAATTTATCGGATTGAGATTCTTGTCAAGTATTATTTTCTTTCACACGATAAACCAAGCTTTTCATTTTCCCCGCTACAGCTTGTTCCGACTTTTTTGAACACTTTACTTCATTCATTCATGAAAACCTTTCAGGTAAACCACGAATAGAACTTACAAACACATGTAAGTATTAAAACTATCGGGTGGCCGTGAACACGCATAAAACCAGCCTGAGATAAGGCTAGCAAAAACCGGAAGTCAAAATCGCATCTGCTGCTGCGAGCATAGCAGCGGTGTTGCATAGCAACTCTTTTAGTAAATAATTTTATAACTTATGAAACTCACAGTGAATAACAAATTAAGAAACCTTCAACCTGTTAAAGTCTTAGGCTTAGCTTTTATGTAGTTTCCTTGTTTTTCGCGAAACATTTCACGTAAATACGCGTACGTACTTAAAATTAGAAACAGGGGTGATCGCCTCTGTTTTCTTTTAGTTTAGGCGGGAAACTGAGGAGACGCGCGCGCGACTGGTTCATCAAAAGCGCATGCGCGTGACGTTTTGCCGCGGTGTGCGTACGTCATGATCTCGAGCCAAATATTTTCTCGTTTGGCCCCAGTCCCACTAAGTCAATAAGTACCTAATAACACACACTATGTCTATGCCTTACCAAATTTGCAATCTTCTGAAAGCGTTCTGGCGAAAAATGGAACAGAGGGACATATGCGAAGACCTTCCTAAAAACATCGAAAATACAAACTACAATTTACATTTCCTCTTGGCATGATCCTCAGCTAAAAACCGGCATCGGGACTAGCGGCGAAACAAAAGTGACTGTGCGTGCATGGTTAAAAATATTAAAATAAAACCACTGACTACAAAAAACGTCATTAATACTTATCTATACTAAACATATTTACCTTTATAACGCGTTCTAAGTATTTCAAACATTTAAGTGAATCCACGGTTAGATTTTCCGGTCGAGATTCTAAAGGAAAGTAGACATAAAGAAAAGTATTATTAATTTAGTAATTGTCAGCTTTTCAACAGGTTGGTTTACCTCAAGCCCATACCAGGCCTTCATTCCTTAAATGCACTAAATAATCTTATTAATTAGGTGTACATATAACCAAATTGCTGTAATAAAAAGATTGTGGTGATCAACTCGAAAGCTTTTGCTCCTTTGATCACTGCGGACGAACACTTAATCGACATACTCTTTCTTTGTTACTTTTTGTTGTCTTTTTGAAAATCTAATGTAGTGTGTATCTCAAAATAGTGCAAAACAAACTTGGGTCTCGAGTCTTGGGAGGGCTGGTACAAAATGCAGCATGGACACCATTTTTATGCAATAAAAAAGGGCTAAAGTAATCAGTTAAGTAGGCAAAATAGGGAAGGGTCGTTCTTGTGTGCAAAGATGCTCACAAAAAATGTTTCTACATGTACTTACATGTACTTCTCTCATATTTCCGCTTCGGTTTCTTCTTCATGATTTTATTGGCATTCAAAACCGTACATCAGCCCTAAAAATGTTGGCACTCGAGGAGCCTGGGCCGAGCTGTTCTGTGACGTAGCATACGGGACCGCTCTTGTTATCTTCACAAGTCCGAGAAAGTTTGGGGCTGTTTTCGGAAGTAATAACTAAATAATAATGTCAGACTGCAGTTCAGGTAGTAGATCTGACTCAGAAGGCAGTCAAAATGATTCAGAATGGAACTATATCCCGTATGTACGTCATCAGCCGACTCGTCCCCAGACCTTTTCATGATTACGAAATTATCCCACAGGGAGCCCAAATGAGGTATATACTTCATGGTAGTGTTTCGTTCCATATAGTCCCCCTGCATAATACTGTAAAATAGTAGAGGAAATGACTATATGGAACGAAACACTACCATGAAGTATATACCGAAAATGATGATTTTTCGCTAACTTTGAGTAGCTGTAGAAAAAACTATTCAAAGATTGGACGTTTTTTTTTTGCAAAATAATGTTCTATGAGGCAAATACCTTCGGAAAAATAAGGTGAATTATAAGTTATACCATGGCATGAGGGGTATTAGTGATTTAAATTGCCCCGAGAGCCGAGGGAAGATTTGTAAAAGCGGCCGAGGGACTTTTACAAATCTTCCCGCGGCACTTTCAATCAAACATCTCCGAGTTTGAACATTTGAATGATTGATGTCAGTAATGGACAGTTGCGAATTTCAGCGCTGTATGAAAGGTTACGAGTTTGTAAGAATGGGAACAGGGGAGCAGAAATTGTGTTTCAAATAAGGGGGGTCGGGGGTCAGGAGAAATTGAACATGGTGATTTCTATTTGCACCAGTCCTCCCACCCTCTAATTAATGACCAGTAGGAACTCTGGTGGCTTTTGTGTGATTTTTGGCTGTTCAAATTCTCTAAACTATTCAAATAAAGAGTAGAACTAAACTCGATTTTAGTTCCGGACAGACAGTCCGTAAAATCGCTCGCATTCGTTACACATGACATTTTACGCTGTGCCTCTCACCCTGCGAATGTTGGACGCAGAGTTGGCAAAGTAGAATCGAGTTACTTTACTGCACGATTGGCTGCGTATGCACCGCTGGCCAAAAGAACGAAGGCTCTGCTATCAAATACAAATTACCGAGGGTTTCAACTTTTTTAGTAAATAATTTTATAACTTAGTAAACTCACAATGAATTACAAATTAAGAAAACTTCAACCTGTTAAAGTCTTAGGCTTAGCTTTTAAATAGTTTTCTTAGTTTTTGACAAAACAGTTCACAAATGAATACTCTTAAGCAGAAACGTTAAAATTACGGGTATGTGCCTGTTGTTTCATTTCAGTTTTCGCGGGAAACTGGGGGCGGCCGCGCGCCGACAAGAAATAGCAAATACGCATGCGCGTGACGTTTTGCCGCGGTGTGGGCTGCGTACATGCCAAGTTGCACCATGCAACTATGGTTAGTTGACTTCCTCGAGCGCACTTCTAACGCATTACTCACCAAAGAATTCGTCCACTTCCTGTTGGACTTTCTTCTGAATGTCAGGGTGTGAACCAAGTAACTGTATGGTCCAGGCGATAGCTGCAGCTGTTGTATCATGTCCCTATGCAACAACAACACTTTATTAATACTCTTACAAAAAATACATAAGTAGGTAAAAGAGAAACGAGTAAAGAAAGTTAGAGTAAGCGCTACTTAGAATAACCTAAGGGCTAATCGAGCTAAGTAGCGTGAATAGTAACGTAATAGTAAAGTAACGTGAATTTCAACTTTACTGAATACAAAAGCTTACGAAAGGATCACATGTTAGAAAACGACGAAAGGGAAGCAAAACGTTTTGAAGTTGCAAGGCATAACGCATGCTCGACAAAAAATAGGGCTCTGGAATAATCCCAATCTCGTTCCCAGAGCCCGCGATATTTAGGATCGCGAGCTTTGGGATCGTGGGCTCTGCTCGTGCATGAGTCGTCAACTTAGCATGCATGATCATCAAGTTACAAAACATATTTTGTGGGTTAAACTCGCTGTTTTAGTAAATTTTACGTGAAAGCACAAGACTAATAAGGAGCACTGAAGGAACTGTAGTAAAAATACAAACGAAGACGATCAGAATTAGCCTGAAGTACAGCTTACGACAAAGCACTCGCGAATTTGCGTAAATTGCTAGAACAAAAACCGTCAAAGGATTGCACCTCCGCTCCCCTCCCCAATGGATACTATTATGGTACTAGTGTTCCCTGAATTAAGAAGAAAGCTTAAATGTTGGAGAATACAAACAACTAAGCATATAACCAACACAGTAATTATAGTCTATCAATGACGCGCTGATCTTGCCCGTCAGTATCGTATCAGTGGCTGAAAAAAATGTCCTCCAGTGGGGAGGGGAGTGCATTGTGGTTGGCCACGCAAGGGATTGTGGTCGAAACAGCAAATTATCGCAATGAACCGTTGCGTATTTTGTTCAAATTATTAATAGGACATTTTCATTATGACCAGAATATTTCTCTTTCTCATTCAAATTATCAACTCTTTTGAGAATTCCAAGACAATGGTTCAAATTAGAGGAACAAAAGAATCCGTGCAAAGAGTTCGGTGGTTGTAGTATGTGACGCCGTCATGGAAACGTCCAATTACTGCTTCGCTCACTGCGCAACAATTATCATGCACAATGCAATTTATCGTACCAAACTTCTTTACCATGTCGGCAGAATATCAATTTCTGACTTAATCGCTCCTGCGTCGCTCTGATGTCAAAAAATATATTATTCAATAGACTATATCGCAACCCCGCCGTCGCAGTGCACTCTGGAATGGATATCTCAGTTTTCCATTGTTGTTGTTAGGCAGCCATCTTGGATTTAACAATGGAAACCGAGATATCCATCCCAGAGTGCACTGCGACGGCGGGGTTGCGATATAGTCAATGGCCGTACCTCAAACATGAACGTGTCCACCTCTTCTCGTATACCTTCCTTGTCTATTTCTCCTCCGTCATACGCATCCAAAAGTACGTCAAGCAAAGCAACGAGACGTCTCTTGCGTTGACCACTGAACTCGTCTACTACTCTCTCCTCTGACGATGAACTGGAACCTCTCTCCTGGATTCGTTCGTTAATCACCTGATGAGAAACAATAACAAAATTGCATTTTAGGCTATGGAAAGCAAGAATACCGAATAATGCCGGCGCTTAGTAAAAGCTATAAAGAATAGTAATTTATTGTTAAAATCCTAGGAAAAAACACCACGCTACCAAATTGTGGAGTCGGACAGTATCGTTCGAAACGAGCCACAGTTTTGGCTTAATTACCCAACAATGCAAACACCCAAACCCAAAGAACGAGAGGTCCAATCAGAATACAGGTCTGAAAATGGCACTGTATTACTCAAATTGTTACCAGCAGGGGTATCTCACATTATTTGAATCATAATATCACGGCAAATCTGCAATTGGGGTTTATAATAGGGGAGCACTACCGAAATGAGGAAAGGACTTAGTAGTTTGGGTAGGCAAGGTGAGAGTCGGTTATTAGTGGTTTCTCTCAAGAAACTAGCCAAAAATTATTGAATATTACTGAGACTTTTATATAGACGTCTATATAAGCGTATTGGAAATATTCGTAAACTTCATGAGGTCGATTTTCAACCCTGAACCTGACAATAATAGGAACTAGTTCATTGTTCGAGATTGATCGTATCGGAGTTGTCTTTGAACTGCGACTACTGAAACCGGGGCCACTTAGACAACGAGAACCAATCACATTGCAGAACAAAAACAAAGCATTCCAACGAGAACCAATCACATTGCAGAACGAAAACAAAGCATTCCAACTTCCGGTTACTTGAGCCAATCAGTGTCGATTACAGGACAATAACATTTCGACTTGCTCGAGCTTCGATCCGGTAAAAGGCGATTCTGAAGTCTTTCGAATGAAGAACATTGTATGGATATGCTAGGATTTGTACTTTGGAATAGGATTTGTTTTCGTGTTGCAATGTTTTTAGTTCTCGTTGGCTGAGTGGTACCGGTTTCAGTAGTCGCACTGTAAAGGGTTATCATGGCATCATGCGCTTCACCACATGAACATACTCAGTGCCGATGCCGATGGTCTAGTATATCTCATGCTAGTAGAAGGAGACAACCGAGGAATTATTTTGACCTTTTTTAGATAAAAAATGCAGTATTTCCTCACTTCTTCCCTCACGACGCTATGTTGTTTACGAACGTGTCTACCCAAAATGATACCCATAGTGCACTGCGCATACCACTGGAACCCAGGCCTTTTCTGGTTTCGCTTCTTCTTGTAGCATATAATTTATAACTGAGTAGCACGCGACTTTTTGAAAAACTGTCGCGTTGCCTACGCGCGGTGAAAATCGCACGTGTAGCCACTCTTGCACAGCTAAAAACTCCAGAAAACAATTTACCAGAAATTAAATGGGTTCAATTTTTAGCGACAAAAAGTACGGACTTCTCACACATGTGACCACCCTAAAATATTTTCCGGCGCCTGCGCGTCATTTGCGTATCTAGCCAATAACGAGCAAGTATTATGTCTTCCACATGTCGCTCTGTCTTCTTGTCAACATTTGTCGCCAAAGTTTATCACCGTGTAAACACTACCGCTCGTGCTGGGGACGCAACAGATTGTCGCCGTGTAGACACTACCGCGTGCTGGGGACGCGACAGTTTTGCGGCAGAAAGTCGCGTCACCCGTGCAAGAAAAAATAGCTCGTGTAACCGCGGCTATACACGGCTACTCAGTTGTAAATTATATGCGCGCTA
The DNA here is from genome assembly GCA_030867875.1 of Actinernus sp. WN-2022. Lineage (NCBI taxonomy): Eukaryota > Metazoa > Cnidaria > Anthozoa > Actiniaria > Actinernidae > Actinernus > Actinernus sp. WN-2022. The sequence continues at coordinate 121,714,721 of JAOWCC010001589.1, forward strand.
CAGGAAGAAGCGAAACCAGAAAAGGACTGGGTTCCAGTGATATGCGCAGTGCAGCATGGGTATCGGTTTGGGTAGACACGTTCGTAAACAACATAGCGTCGTGAGGGAAGAAGTAAAAAAAACTGCAACTTTCATCTGTAAAGCAAAAAATAGCTTGTGTAGCCGCGGCTTAAGTGTTACTGAAACCCCTGATTGTATATGTAATACCTTGGCATTTGGAACCGCTGAGGGTTGAATAACGTACGAGGCTCCTGTTCAAACAGTAGGATGGGCCGTTTACTACCCTTTATAACATCACTGTCTTTCTTATTCAAGTACTAAACGACCTAGCTAAACTATTTAATACAGGTAAATGCCGTGAATAATTTTTTTGTTCATTTAAGATGCACTATGCGTCGAAGGAAACTAAACGAATATTTCATACGAGCAAATATATCAAGCAGTGACGACACACGTGCAAATATACCTTGATTGTAAAGCCATGTAGAATGTCCAGGCACCTGCTGTTCTCTCGCCCCGATCGTGTCAGGTTATAGACCCAATTTTCCCATAACCAGGGTGTTTTCTGACGTTCTTGCACTAACTGGCTCATTCTATTAATAACAAAGACTACAACTTACAAGGATTGCCAATTCTTACATGCTTATTTTTTTCAATGTGTTCTCGGCATTTCTCAGGAGTGTATTAATCCTGGCAATACGTGTGTTAGTTTGTATGCTTTCAAAATTTGTTCCGATACTGTCAAGGGAGGGCAGAGGGATGACAATGGGCCTTTTGCAGGAATGCAATCACTTGATTGTACTGGAGGGCAAAAAAACTTAATTCATATATTTAAAGGCACATGAGATCGGTATTATTATTAACAACACCTGTTTGTAAATGCTATTTTCTACCTCCAATCGACTGTCGATCTTTCTAAAACAGTGTTTTTTTATAGATAGCTTGCCCTCCAGCATCCATGGCAAAGCCTTTCCCATGGGGATCACGAGCTCGATTCATTCGTTAACGAAGTATTATATCAGCACGTGACTATTTCCTGCAAAAGGCATATTCTTGGCTTTCTCAGTCACTTATTAGAATTGTGGCTGCCTTATTTTAACAGGAAAATGCGTGGACGAACCTGTGTACCGCCTTTACGTACTCCGAGTTCATGTCCTTCTGTGCGTTCACAGACACACCCATGGATGTTTCTAAAGAAAAAGTGGACGAGGATTGATCTGAAAAGCTTAGAAACCTAATTGATGAGATCTTGTATCGCCTAGTATATATATAAGTCCGATTTAGGATAAGGTGATAATAATATTAGGTGCATGGACTTACTGCAGATGACATCAAGAGCACAACTTGCAATTATTGGGAAGATGTTGAACTCCTCATGTGCGGATCGTGACTGATAACAATAACACATAAAAGTGAATTATGGATAGAACAATTCGCGATCGTGGCAGTATGACATATTCTCCCGCTCCTTCTCCCCTCCCCTACTAGGCCTCATGCTCAGGTTAGCCATACTGCAGTATGGCAGTTGTACATTGGACCACAATCCCTTCCGAACCTAACACAGTAAAAACACCGCATAGAAATCCTCTATTCTGTTCAATGACAGCATATTGGCAACAACACTTGTACTGCCTTGTTTCTAAGATTTAAAAACTATCTACTGCGATTTTATAACGGATTTAAAGATTTTCCCGCGCAAAGGATTGTGGATAAAAGTACAAGCCGTCAACTTTTTTCGTACGGTGAATTCCCTCAGTCTCCTCAGCCTCCTTTTCTTCTCGCCTTGACTTCACGAATAAATATTAAGACATAGCACTTGTAATGGACCTAGATTTTGTACAAAGTTAAAATACACATGCCTGACTGACAGGTTTAGTGTATTTTGCATCCGTTGTTTGTGTGTGCATATGCAGCCATTGTCCCTCTACTGTTGGAAAATTTAGTGGGCGGACGGGGGATGTATGTGTGTATGTGGGGGGAGACATTTGTCGAGATTGATCGTACACGATTATATGTACTGTTTAAAACACGAACAGCAGTGTTTTATCAAGTTTAAAAATTCTAGGGCGAAGCGTTTTAAACGGCTTCAAAAACGCTTTAAGAATGCAATGAAAGAAAGACGCACATCTCAAGGGAATGACATAAAGAAAATAATGTTTAGTAGGATGAAATTTTATATAAAGTTTCATCCTAATTATAAATTCACTGATAAAGGCCCAAAATTTGCTGCGAGTTTATTAAACGACTTCAAAAACATTCACATGTAAAGAGGGTAAAGAGACCTTTTTTCAGTTATTTTGGCGATACGACTTATTTTGGCCGAGAAAATCCAAGCTAAAAGTTTATGTAAATTAGGATGAATGTCTTCACAGTCATTGATTTCCTTTGTTTTTGCTTCATTAATTATTTATGAGTTTTTGAAATATAATTATTTAGTTATATTATTAACCTTCTTGGATTAGCGAAAGCTATTTAGAAGTAAACAACCTAAGACCTGGAAACTAACAACTCCGCCGGACGCGCCACAGGTTTCCCGCAATAAATCCGTATTCTGTTCATTACTCGGGCCAGGCTTTCGCCGCCGGAATAGTTCCAAAAGAACGCGGGCCCCGATTAATTATTTTGGATGTCATGTAAAGCTTACCTTGAGTACAGATACGAGAACCTCAGACTGCTCTTCAAACACTTGGATAAAGTCATTCAAAATTTTGAAGTGGAATGTTGGGGTTATCATTCTACGACGCTTCTTCCATTTCTCCCCGGTGCTGTACATATAAAAAGGCGGCAAGTTAGTACTGTAATCACTAGTGATTTTAAGGAAAAGTTTGAGAAACGTTCCATTAATTTAGCATATTAAAGGTACTTTGATTGCAATGTTGATCATTATTGTCATGACATGCTTAAGGTAGCTACGGATGTGCCGTAAATTATTATCAATAAGAGGAAATACCCATGAAAAGACTTTATTACATGGTCAACGATTTATAATACAAGCTCATGGAGTTCTCTAACTACGACATTCAATTCGGAAACTAAGGTGAGTATTTTTCATACATCACTCACGTGAGTGCCATAACGAGACATGACGTCATACTAGCTGCCGGGCTGTTTACCATGCAGACGATTTCAACGACGATTTTTCGTGCAAAGTAAACATAGTGTAACATGGCGCGCTGGACGATTTTTAACGCTACCTTCGTTGCGACAACATGATGCAAGTTTTTGAATTACGTTAAAAAACCTGAAACATTGTTGTCCGAATTTTACTGGAGTTGCTTCGTGTAATTACGTAACAACCGTGCAATGTCGTCCCAGAAACCAGCTGTTCGCTACAACCACGGAAACGAGGCTTCATCAACGCATTCTTTTTAACGAGGCTGTAGGAGTAGGAGCCTAAGTGCTAGCTAGATGTTGCGCTAAGAATCGCTCCGTGTAAATCATGTTGCGCTAAAATTTGCCGTCTCGACCATTAAAAACCGTCGTTCAAATCGTCTCGTGTAACATCACCTTTACGCTCTGAAAGGCGCTCTGGTGTATGCCGGCGTACTAGTTAAACTGAAATTAATTATAAGTAAACATACCTTGTGAGAAGGCCTGCTCATCAGCAATCAGTCATCACAACATCAGGCGATCCAACGGAAACGTTTTGTTAAGAAAGTAGACGAATCGCAGTTAGAGTAGATACATATCGATAGACCCACAGTACACTACGCTACGAAGACGTGTCATTCACAACTGAACCTCATCTCTCTATCAGGGACATTCCCAGGCATGTTTTAGCTTCAATCCCGAAAGTGAGACAAAGTAAAGTTGCACCAGGCGTAATATGAAAAACGTACTAAAATTGCCCGAGGGGGAATGAAAAATGAGGATGTACGTAAGGCCAAGAGGCTCAAACCCTGACGGCCCTGTTTGACCCAATCCGAGCTCCAAAACCCTGATTGCCCCCTTTTGGGGAAAAAAAAAACATGATTGCCCCTTCTTTAAATTGTTTTCAAAACACGGTCGGATATATATCCTGGCCGGTATACCGCGTACCGGGATTTCATGCAAAATACGGAACATTTCAAATCGGGACGTGGCATTGGGTAAACAAATCAGCAGATGAAGTACATAGATAAAATTAGCGGCGTCACGATCTATGGGAACCTCAGTGCTTGCATGTGGGCAGGCGATAAAAATGCGGCAACAGAAGGTCTTTTTTTGACATAGTAGCTAAATAAAATGAACTGCCTAAAAAATACTGAACCCCGACCCTGACGGCACCCAAATTATACTCAAATCCTGACCCTGATCTACCCAAATCAGGTCAAAACCCTGACCCTACCTGCCCAAACTGAGCTCAAAACCCTGACCCCCCCGGGTAAAATTGCAGAAAATATTTTAAGCCCGGGCTTACTGGCTTAAAGGCAGGTATCAAGGGCACCCAACGAGTACTTTTTGAAATTCGTTTGAAACCAGTTGTCTGCAGCTTATCTAGCCATTTTGAGGCGCCTACTATGTCTTTTGACGTATTCTAGAAAGCTAATAGCTGTTCGGATTTTCTAGGTGGAAATCGCGTCAACCGAAAATACTATGGCAAAATATTCCCGGCCTACGAATTTGTTAGTAGTCTAGAACAGTAACAAGAATTTTCTAGCCCAAGTAACTTCATGTTGCAAAGTTTTGTGGAGGTACGAATTTTTTAGGGATTCTTTTTTCCTTTAGGCAATTCTTAGGGAATGAAAATGTATTGTTCTGACTCTATTGATCAGACGAATTGGGACGTACGAATATTTTAGGGGAAACCTTTTAGTCTCCCTTTTCTTCTATAATTTTCTAGTGATTGAAAACAAATTTTCTAGCCAGTATTTCAGAAAACAATTTTGTATGTACAATTTTTTCAAATTCGAAAGTTTTAGGCTAACTTACTCTCCCGAAAAGCTTTTTAACCGAACACTTCGTTGGGTGCCCTTGAGGTATGCGCCTGCCGTTCATTTCCAAACCCAAAATTCTGCTTTATTTAGCTACTCGGGGAACAGAATGGTGTTGGAGCAAGTGCTCTATTTGAACGCCTTGCTAGAGATACTTCCATCACAAAAAATAGACGAATATTTGAAAATATATATGCATGGTAATGAATACATGTTTATTACAAACCCATTCCGAGCCAGAGGTGCACCAATGAATAGTCTAAGGATTTAGATAAGTGCTTGGTGCTGCTCAAGACTATCTGTAGAATAACAAGTGTTGGTTAAGATATAAACACTGTAGTACGTCAAACAAATCAAAACCAAACAACACTAACACAAAACGTTTCAATTTCTAACCTCTGCGATCTCTGGTTTGTAGGTGAAGAGAAAGGGATATGTCGGGCCCAACCAAAGACAAAACATGCCATAAGTTTTGTACACGCCAGACCATTGCATCAACTGGTCGTAAAATGCTTCAAAGAAATTGAAACCAAGAGGCAAGAAGGGGTTATCATTTGTATATAGTTTTAGGGTTCCTATTTATATCCAAACAATAAATGTAACGATCAAAGACATAAAAGAACTTGAGCCGAGGTAAAAGTTCGAACATTGCACAACATAGGCCCAACATTATTGGTTCTAATATTTAATGTTAGACTATTTATACCCGGCTGGAAGTTTAGCAACCCAGTTTAGACGATGTTCACCGTTGGACCAACCGATTTCTAATAACGCCAAATGTTGGTCCAACATGGGGTGCTAAACAGTCCAACAATATTGGCCCATGTTGTACAATAATGTTCGAACGTTTAATGACACAGGCTTCCCAGTCTCCGAAGTTCCGATTAATTTGTGTAGTCGGGTTCCCTGTGGTTTTAACGTTCCATCTCCAAACTATCTTAATTGTTTCCCGTAATTAATAATATGTAAGAAATCTTTTATGTGAATAAAGAATGATTACTAACTAAAGTTTTGTGTGGATTTTTTTACTGTTTGGGTATATTACGGGGAATCAAGGTAATAGCCCACTTCCGCGATATGCTTTACTTGTCACGCACAAAGGTTTCAGTACGAGGCTCCATGCTAAATTAAATTAATTCTTTTCACAGAGAAAATAATTAATTTAATTTAGCACAGAGCCTCGTATTGAAACCTTTGTGGGGTTAAAACCACAGGGAAACCGACTACACAAATTAATTGGAATGAAGCATTGTTTGCCTGGCTTCTCATTGTTTTTTCGCGGTAACTTGATTCTAAAAATAGCCTGATCTGGGAACACTCTGGCTCACGAATACATAACAAACAAACAAACAACTTTATTGACTTTATCTGCAAAACAAAAATAATTATCATTATAATAATGAATAATAACATTGCAGATAATTAAGTTTCAAGCAACAAGCAGCAAACAAGCTGAAGGCAGGAGACCAACAAGACAGAGTACCATGAAGCTAAGTAAAGTCAGAAATAATGTACCAATTTCACAACAGACTGAGATTAGTGCTATAGTGTTAATATTATATTAATGGAGGCATCTTACTGTCCCAATTGTAGAAAAGTTGTGAAAGACAACTGCAGAGGCATTCAGTGTGATATATGTTTGAATTGGTTTCATCAGAAATGCACTGTTCTATCTATCAAAGAGTACAACTACTACTGTAGATCTAATGATTTCTGGATGTGCATATTTTGCAGATCAGAGACCTATGCAATTTCACGTGCGAGTAAACTCAATAGTGATTAAATGTCCCCTCAGCCCTCGGGGACATGCATATAATCACTAATTTTCCTCTTGTCATGGTATTACTTTTAATAAGTGACAAATTCTTTGAGGTCTTGGAAATTTCTATTCAGATGGACACTAGCCTGCTTTCAGGCTCTCAGGTTTTTACGGAAATATTAGTTTTCGGGTTGGGTGGAAATGTTGGGTTACCTGTGGGCCGAGCGAGGCCCTGGGCCGAGCGAGGCCCGGACCCGAGCGAGGCGGAGGCGAGTGCATCAGAATGAGAGCCTGCCCGGAAGGTCTGGGTTTCAGAGTAGCCCGCGTTCGTCCACGAATGCAGCACTGTGATTGGCTAATCGTTGACAGATAGGTTTTTGCACGAGCCGCTTCATTATGATTGATTGTCAGATTGACAGATTGTTTCCTGAATTAAACCAAGACGAAGGCAAGATATGGAGTGCAAAGACTGTACGAAAAGTTAGATAAAACCTTTCTTTGCTGGCATAACAATCTCATAAACTCAAACACGATAGCCTTGTGAGAATCGACATACATATGACGCTATATAAGTTATTATCGACTACATACGAGTCAAAACATCGAAGTGCTATGAAACAGCTAGTCAGTTTACTCACGTTCGTGACAATTTCGACACACGGTCGCTAAACTGTACGAAATCTCCAAGAATAAATCTCTAAATGTCGAAAATAACCCGGGGATCCGAAAGAGGATAGTATTGTGACCAATAGACATTCAGAAGCTCTAAAAGTTATTATGTACCGATCAATTCGAAACATCACCATCCCCACCCCGGGCAACTCCCGGGCATTTGAATTTTTGGAGTTTGGTTTGTTCAAATTCCCGTCTCCCGGGCCAAAAATGTTGTTCAAATTTCCCACCCCATCGTCGTATTAGGCGATCAAATGCCCCTACCCCCGGGACATGTGGTTTAACACCGCAATTTTTTTTAAATAGACAGTTGTAGCACAGCCTTTATTTTGTGATGCGACTTGTTCCTTGTTGAAACAAAGTTCTAAAAAGGATAAAGACAAACTGCTGATTCAATATAGGTTTTATTTTACTTACATGAAACCTAGCCGACCAATACGTACTCAACAAACTTTTGATTACAAAACCTTTTTGTTAAATAGCAACAACATAGCAATCATATCCCTGGCCAAAAAAACACTAGGTTCCTGTTAAAAAAACATTAAAATTGCATACCGTTATCAATGAATATCTGAGACATGTTTTGAGCAGTTCGCAATCCATACAGGGATAAGTTGATCGCTACGATCACTGGAGAGTGGTTTACATTTAAATGCATGATCGCTACATTCGCCGAGATATACCTATACACTAATTCAGGGCTCTGAAAATGTAAAACTCCACGCTATTAAAACGAATCAGTTCTATGCTCAAAACTGTGCCCTGTTAGAGCACGTACATTTACTTCTCCCTCTGTAGCTATACAATGTTAAATCAGCGGTAGATTGTCTCCAGGCGTTAATTCCCTGGCCAATCCAAAGAAAGCGAGGTGCTAAAGAGGTTTGCCACGGCCTTAGGCCCGGTTAACCCACTACTGAAGTCGCGGGGGTCGGTGGTTGGGGTTCAATCCCGGGGTTCAATCCCGGGGTTCAATCCCGGGGTTCAATTGACTGATGCGTAAATCGAACGTTGCACAACTTTATACAATTTGTACTTTAGTAGTATCTCGAAATCTTTTTCAAAGTGCTTTGGGCGTTAGTTTATAAGTACGGTACAACATGTTTTTTTAAACCCTAGCATGGCTTGCCCACTTGCTGTACACGCATGTACACAGGGCACCCAACGAAGTTTTCGGTTAAAAACTGTTCGGGAGACTCAGTAAGGTAGCCTAAAACTTTCGGATTTGAAAAAATTGTCCCTAGAAAATTGTTTTCTGAAATACTGGCTAAAAAAATTGTTTTCAATCCCTAGAAAATTATAGAAGAAAAGGGAGACTAAAAGGTTTACCCTAAAATTTTTGTAAGTCCACATTTTCATTCCCTAAGAATTGCCTAAAGGAAAAAAGAATCCCTAAAAAATTCGTACCTCCACAAAACTTTGCAACATGAAGTTACTTGGGCTAGAAAATTCTTGCTTCTGTTCTAGACTACTAACAAATTCGTAGGACGGGAATATTTTGCCATGGTATTTTCGGTTGACGCGATTTCCACCTAGAAAATCCGAACAGCTAATAGCTTTCTAGAATACGCCAAAAGACATAGTAGGCGCCTTATAATAGCTAGATAAGCTGCAGACAACTGGTTTCAAACGAATTTCAAAAAGTACTCGTTGGGTGCCCTTGATGTACGAACTTACTGACTACTTACCTATAATGCAGTAGAATCTGGGGGAGTTCGCGATTTAAAGATTATTTAAAATCTATTTTTAGTTTCACAACACGTGATGTAAGTTTTTATCTCGTTCTGGGTTGGTTCACCTCGTTAGTTACCCATTGTTTGTATCCCCTGGGTCCTCATAGCCAGCATCGTTAAAAAACACTCCATCAGGCACAACAGCGCTACTTGATGACAACCAGGTATCTTACTAAAATAACCAGGCTGTGCCCTGTTAATATAAAATATAAAAACACGTTCCTGGAGCAAACTGCTCTTCAATATTGCGTTTAATAAACTTAATGTCCAAAGGAGGCGTTCCATTGTCTACACTACGTTGTTTCGGTTAATACGACGATACGTTGTCAGTACGTTATTACTTTTTCACAGTTCCGAAGGTCATTCGAAAATAGCAGTACTGACGGGAGAATGAATGAGCCGACTAAAATGTCTTCGTGAACAATTTCGGATGGAGTTGATTTCAATGCTTTATATGTTCTTGAAGACTAGATGTTTTCCCATCGTTGCATGCATGTACTTTTTTAACAAGCGACGAAATTCGAAGTAGTACGTATATAAAAAGGGGTAGAAAAACTTATAGTTCTTGTGAGACTCGTGACTGAGAATAAAATATATTAAAATTCAAATGGACTACAACACAGTATTAAATAAAGCAACGTTCGAGCTGTAGTTGTCACGGGAGGGGCAACCTCTATAAAACATCAGCTTCCATAATAACTTAAAAGCATTCAATATTAGTCAGCCGGCCCTTGACCTTGTATCCCAGGTATTTGTTTAACATGTCGAGCCTTTTATAAATATTCAAAAGAAATTTACATTTACATTTTAATACCTTCAAACACAGCACACAGCTTTTGGAGTCCCTTCTTCTTCGGCCACTCACTCACAAAAGCGGAGTATCTAATATAAAAGTGTCCTCCATGATTTGATCGAGGACGAGAACGGAACATGAATTCGAAATCAAGACAACTTGTTCAAATCCCACCCCCCCCCCCCCCCCCCCCCCCCACCCCTCCCATTCGGTGTCAAATTCCCCACCCCAAAGACAGCTACCGATGTCAAATTCCCTACTCCCCGGGCACAAAAATGAGTCAAATGCCCGGGGGTTGCCCGGGGGGGGGGGGGGGGGTGTGGGGGGATGGTGATGTTTCGAATTGATCGGTACATTATCCTTAGCATGAAAATTCCGAGAACAAACATTACGAAACCGCTAGTTTACGAACTTCTGTGACAAGCGAACTTTATCTAGTTTCGACATATGCTCGCCAAGTGTACGAAATCTTCGTGAATAAATCCCTAATGTCCAAACTAACCAGGAAAACTGAAAGGAGGAGATCCTTGTGACCAATCGACATACATATGAAGCTCCAGAAGTAATTATTGAATACATGAGAACCCATAGAGCAAACTGATAACAACGGAACGACTCGACAACAACGGCGAATTCACAAGTTGCACGCGCGCCATCTTGACACTGCCGCGACTGCCACCCGATCAGAGACTTCGTACAGATTTTCCGTAGAAATACTGCCCACAGGTAACCCAAGCCGGATCCGAAAACTAACATTTCCGAACATTTCCGAAAAAACCCGAGAGCCTGTAAGCAGGCTAGATGGACACTCCCGGTAATGGGTTCTTGATTAAGTTTGTTGTCCGAGAAAAGAATACATTTAATTTACCGCAGTGCCTTATGTTAAAACCTTTGTGCGCGACAATTGAAGCATATATCGGAAAGTGGGATATTAAGAATTTTGTCCCCATCCCAACTACCGCTTACCCAACTACCCTTTCCTCGGAGCTACAGCGAGCAAATATTAACATTTTAACCGCACCATGCACCACAGGAGTCAGGCGTCATTAAAATAATATCAGGCCCTGCATGCTAATGGTATAACATGCAGTTACTCACCGCTTCCCTCGCTCTCAAACTCTAGTGCATTTCCAAAGAACAGTCTCTTTGGAGGACCAGGCAGTCTTTCAGTCAACTTCAGGTTTTTTCCCGTCTTCTTCCACAAGAAAAGAGTAAATAAAATCGTGACCACGAGTATTCCTACGGTAAGAGCGACACCAAGTAACGCCCCCATGTCTGCCTCTTTTGTTGATACGGAAGGATAGCTCCGTTCCTCGACAGACGGCGAAACGTACTTTAAAATCCTTTAAATGTACCCTTAACACCAGCAGAAGCAGCTCATACCATTGAGCACGGCCTACAAATGATCGCGTTGTCGATGGCGAAGTGAAGGTTGCCGTGACCTGGCTATTTATAGTCTACATGTAAACGAGACCAAGGTTAACCAAGGGTACCTATTACATATGCATTCAATGTTGACAAGCTAGTCTGTCATCAGTTTACTTTAGCCTAATAGCCTTACAAATTGCCTTTTCTTGTCCCCCCTCTCCCCCGTGTTTTAAAGATATAACTGATCCTATCTCCACAAGAAAAAACGACTCGAGAAAAACAGAAAACGGCAAGAAATGTATGGAACCAGGTTAGCGATATAGTCGGCCCAGTCCTCTGAACGTTTGCCTTGGGATGTCAATCCGATTGTATATTTATAGTACTCCCAGTTTCTTCTTTGTTTGATGTGTTTGGCTCAAATAGAGAATAATTTAAAAATAAGATCATAGTTAATAGAGTGGAATGGTTAGGAAACCCAGCGACCTTCTTTGTTATAGGTCTTTGTTAGCTTTTTTCAACCTTGAACGTGCACAAAAGACAATAGAAATTCCAATGTGTTAATCATTCAGCCAATAGAAACGCGTGAGTTCAGTCGTTCAGGGAACGCTAATGAACTATGATAGTGCACAATCTTTTGTCTTACCCCTTCCAACCTAAATCGCAGCGCCTTTGTTAGCCCTTTTGAAGTTTGCCGGGTTTCCTAACCATTCCACTCTATTAACTATGGTAAGATATAACCGTAATTGTCTTACAGATCAGTATGCCAACGTAACGCTGATCTACACTACTTTTTATAGAACCTACTAATCCGAAATAATCTTGTCATGAGCCTTGATTCAAATGACTTTACAATGCTATTTAAATATTGTATTTTGTTGTGTAAATGAAATGTTTTCAGAAGGTCTGAAGGTCGTCAAAGTTAATTAACATTTTGCACGTTTAGAAACTTGTTCCCTGTTAAAAAGAGTACACCAGTAGCTACAAAGCCAAGCAGCTAATTCGCGACGTCCCCGGCGCCTCTAAATATCAGACCGCATGTTCCTGTAATAGTTTGTTGCGTTAGCATGTTGTAACTGATTTCATGATGTAACAGTTGATCTAGTTTCTTTCATAATTGTGTGAGCCGATGAAGCAGTATATCTCGGTTGTCGGTCTTCGTGACGCAGGAAGTGCTTGCTGATCCAGGATTCTGTGTTTCGGTGTTCGGAAGAGGTGTTCGATAAACACAAGCGCCAAAATCATTTGGCAATTTCTTTAATTTGAGTTTTTTCAGTAAGCGAGCGAGAGAAAGGGGGTTCGATGTAATCTCGAATCCCCTCTAGATCCGTTTGCAGTTCGAGAACGAGATTGTTCAAGGGCACCCAACGAGTACTTTTTGAAATTCGTTTGAAACCAGTTGTGTGCAGCTTATCTAGCCATTTTAAGGCGCCTACTATGTCTTTTGACGTATTCTAGAAAGCTATCAGCTGTTCGGATTTTCTAGGTGGAAATCGCGTCAACCGAAAATACTATGGCCGAAATATTTCCGGCTTACGAATTTGTTAGTAGTCTAGAACATAAACAAGAATTTTCTAGCCCAAGTAACTTCATGTTGCAAAGTTTTGTGGAGGTACGAATTTTTTAGGGGTTCTTTTTTCCTTTTAGAGGGAATTTTACTTTCGGATTTTAGATGTCAGAATTTCTTAGAGAATGAAAATGTGTTCTCGAAAACTTTAGGTGGCCGCTTCACTAAATGATTTGTGATAATATGTTTTTTTTTTTTCATTCCAACCAATGTTTTTTGCCGGATCGTTCTGACTCTATAGATGGTTTTCACATGACGTCACGGCGGCCATGTTGGTGTACCTTTAACAATAGATTCTTCGTTAGCTTCTTTTGTTAGGTACACCAACATGGCCACCATGCCCTTTGTCATTTGAATCTCTGGGGATTGAGTGAAAACCATCTATTGATCAGACGAAAACGTACGAATATTTTAGGGGAGAGCTCTTACTCTATTGATCAGACGAATAAGCACGAATATTTTAGGGGAAACCCTTTAGTCTCCCTTTTCTTCTATAATTTTCTAGGGATTGAAAACAAATTTTCTAGCCAGTATTTCAGAAATCAATTTTCTAGGGACATTTTTTTCAAATCCGAAAGTTTTAGGCTAACTTACTCTCCCGAACAGCTTTTTAACCGAAAACTTCGTTGGGTGCCCTTGATTGTTTCATAAAAGCAGTACCTTCTCCTCAGTTATTTTAAGACCCTGAGTGTTGGTCCGGCCGGGGTTTGAACCCGCGACCTCCTGCACGACAGACCGCAGCTGATGGGTAACCGGAAGGCGGTCATGTTTAACTTCAGTTTTTTAACTGAACTAATTATTCGATGATGACTAAGTAACACCTTTCTCTCTCTTGGCCTAGATTGCACAAAGACACCTTTTACAAAAAGAACCACAATTCTCGGTACTGATTAATCCTGGAATAACGCTAGTCGGGCTACGAACAACTGTGCAACTGACTGTGACAGTACTCTGAGCCGTAGGGGCGCGTTTTGGTGCCTTTTCTGGAATAAGAATAGCCGGAATAGACGGTAATCGTGTTCTTTTGTGACCTATTCCGTTTTCGGAATGAACAGAATTTTGTATTCTGTTCCGCTCCCGATAGCAGAATAAACAGAATTTCCCCAAAAGAATGTGCCCTAGCTATCTAGGTTTTTGAAGATAGTATAACCCCACACCGCGGCAAAACGTCACGCGCATGCGTATTTGCTATTTCTTGTCCGCGCGCGGCCGCCCCCAGTTTCCGGCGAAAAATGAAATGAAACAACAGGCACATGCCGTGATTTTAACGTTTCTGCTTAAAAGTATTCATTTGTGAACTGTTTTGTCAAAAACTAAGAAAACTACTTAAAAGCTAAGCCTAAGACTTTAACAGGTTAAGTTTTCTTAATTTGTAATTCATTGTGAGTTTACTAAGTTATAAAATTATTTACTAAAAAAGTTGAAACCCTTTGTAATTTGTATTTGAGAGCAGAGCCTTCGTTCTTTTGGCCAGCGGAGCATACCGTTTTGCCGCGGTGTGGTATAACCCGCTCATGCAGCCATTTGCATTCGGTATTTGACGCGAGTGCGAGTATCATTCTATTCAGTGTTGAACACAAATCGGGTTTCTAAACACGCACATTTACCTCGGGGAGGAATGTACTGGCAGATTTGTGACATTACCAGGAAAGATTTCATCATGGTCAGTATGGCGTAATCACGGGTTAATGTGACTAGCCTCGTCCTCAGACTTCTCATTAACGCGCGGCTGGATATTGTGACGTCACAGTCCCACGTCTATCAGTCAGTGGCAGTTTTTGAGGTCTATGAAGTATATGTGTAAAATCTAAGTCAAAATTTTCTGCCGTAGGTACTTTACGTTGGTCAAAAACGTAAACCAACTCAAAAATTACACATATTTCACTTTTTGCCAGGCTGCTAACTCAGGCTTCAGAGCGTCCGCCATTTTGAAAAAAAAAGCTTTGCATGATGGGACTGGAAGACTGAGTGGAAGCCTGGGGAGGAGGCTAATTTTGACTTTTAATGAAGCATATAATGGAGCATATAATGGAGCATATAATGGAGAACTCGTGGATGCAATGTTAATTATATTTTTAGGCGACCATTGCGCATGCGCAATGTAGCCGTAAGTTTCTATGTCTCGGTGCATGTGCCTCGGTGTACAATTTAACTCAGGGGGGTAATGTTGAGTTAGGTATAAGGAAAAACCGTAGAATAAAGATCTTTATATACTTAATTATTCTTTAGTTAATATATTCGACAACAGAAATTAGTTATAGAGCCAACACAAAATATTATTTTAAAGAAAAAACCGAGGGACCCCACCGGTGTGCTAAAAACGTAATAACTAAATCATGGGAAATGTTGACAACGCGGCCTTCAAGTGGGGAGTGAATGTGCATTGCCTTCGCGGAAGAATAATCGGTGAGAATTTTGTCCTGCTTTGCATGCTGTCATGTCTGTGTTCTTATCAAACTTATATTTGCATACACAGCCTTAGAATAGAACTCTGTAGCAATTAAATAATAGAAGTTAAACTAGGTTAGGCTTGTGAATAAAAAATAGAAGAGGATCGGAAGAGTGACCAATAGAAATTATATAATACAACTGAAGAGGTAGGCTGTATCGAATCAAAAATAAAAGGGAAGTAATTCAAAAATCAATGGGGAGGGGTTGTCTATAGCAATAAAATAATAGAACAGCAGGGGTACCCTATAGTAATTAAATAATAGAAGGGGAGTAGTAGACTAGAGTGATTCAAAATCAATGGGGTGTGGCCTATAGTAATTAAATAAATAGAACAGCAGGGGTACCCTATAGTAATTAAATAATAGAAGGGGAGTAGTAGACTAGAGTGATTCGAAATCAATGGGGTGTGGCCTATAGTAATTAAATAAATAGAACAGCAGGGGTACCCTATAGTAATTAAATAATAGAAGGGGAGTAGTAGACTAGAGTGATTCAAAATCAATGGGGTGTGGCCTATAGTAATTAAATAATAGAACAGCAGGGGTACCCTATAGTAATTAAATAATAGAAGGGGAGTAGTAGACTAGAGTGATTCAAAATCAATGGGGTGTGGCCTATAGTAATTAAATAAATAGAACAGCAGGGGTACCCTATAGTAATTAAATAATAGAAGGGGAGTAGTAGACTAGAGTGATTCAAAATCAATGGGGTGTGGCCTATAGTAATTAAATAAATAGAACAGCAGGGGTACCCTATAGTAATTAAATAATAGAAGGGGAGTAGTAGACTAGAGTGATTCAAAATCAATGGGGTGTGGCCTATAGTAATTAAATAATAGAACAGCAGGGGTACCCTATAGTAATTAAATAATAGAAGGGGAGTAGTAGACTAGAGTGATTCAAAATCAATGGGGTGTGGCCTATAGTAATTAAATAATAGAACAGCAGGGGTACCCTATAGTAATTAAATAATAGAAGGGGAGTAGTAGACTAGAGTGATTCAAAATCAATGGGGTGTGGCCTATAGTAATTAAATAATAGAACAGCAGGGGTACCCTATAGTAATTAAATAATAGAAGGGGAGTAGTAGACTAGAGTGATTCAAAATCAATGGGGTGTGGCCTATAGTAATTAAATAATAGAACAGCAGGGGTACCCTATAGTAATTAAATAATAGAAGGGGAGTAGTAGACTAGAGTGATTCAAAATCAATGGGGTGTGGCCTATAGTAATTAAATAATAGAACAGCAGGGGTACCCTATAGTAATTAAATAATAGAAGGGGAGTAGTAGACTAGAGTGATTCAAAATCAATGGGGTGTGGCCTATAGTAATTAAATAATAGAACAGCAGGGGTACCCTATAGTAATTAAATAATAGAAGGGGAGTAGTAGACTAGAGTGATTCAAAATCAATGGGGTGTGGCCTATAGTAATTAAATAATAGAACAGCAGGGGTACCCTATAGTAATTAAATAATAGAAGGGGAGTAGTAGACTAGAGTGATTCAAAATCAATGGGGTGTGGCCTATAGTAATTAAATAAATAGAACAGCAGGGGTACCCTATAGTAATTAAATAATAGAAGGGGAGTAGTAGACTAGAGTGATTCAAAATCAATGGGGTGTGGCCTATAGTAATTAAATAATAGAACAGCAGGGGTACCCTATAGTAATTAAATAATAAGTAGGGGGAAAAGGCCGATTCTGGCGCAGTTTTTGACATATTGTGAAATACTGGCGCAGCGCCAGTAATTCAAAATATGACAAAGACGTCGCCAGAAGTCTGCCTTTTCCTCCTACTGTTAATTTATTCATATTATGTCGTTATTCCAAGAAACCGGTTTAAACTGGATTCCAAGAATTTGATCACGTGACCACGCCCTAATTGACCACGCCCACGAATGGAATGGCCTTTTCCTCCTACTGTTAATTTATTCAGCCTGTCTGATACTTAATGAAATTATTATATAGTTGATCCAATAAACCGGTTTAAAGTGGTATTCAGGAATGCAGTTAAAAGTGGATTTCCAAGAAACCGGTTTAGAATGGAATTCCAGGAATATGACCACGCCCTAATTGATCTTGACCCTGACCACACCCTTGACCTTGACCTTATTTTAATATACTCAAACTACATAAGTAGGTGATGTTTAATAATAATATTGAAATGGAGGGAATCATAAAAGGATACAAAGATATCGAAAAACTAAGATCCAAAAAAGAAGACGAACTAAAAGAAGTAAGAAAGAAGATTTCCTCATTATATAGATCTATGGAGAAAGTAGGAAAAAGTAAGAAAAAAGGAAGGAAAGAGATCATGGTACGAATTAATGAAGATTTAGAGATAGAATCAAACAATGAAAAGAACCTAGAAGAAGAATTAGAGACTATCGAAATAGGATCGAAGGACTTCATAGAAGAATATAGTCTAGATACTACGCCAATTAATAAAAGTAGTAAACCAAAAGATAAATGCATGCCACCAAAGAGTAAACCAAACGACAAGTATTCATTATCGAAGAGTGACATCGCATCCTTAGAAAAAGTAGTAATAAAAGATAATGAAATGAAAATAGTGAGGATGCTCATGGAAGGATATAATAGAATGATAGAAAGGAAGAACGAACTCAAGTATAAACTATCAGAACTAGATAATGGTATTAGTGAGCTCAGCAAATATTTATTATATCAGAAGGAACAACCAAAAGATAAGAGAGATAAAGAAAAAATAATAGAAAGTAGAAAACGAAGAGATGAATTCGCATCTGCTTACGATGATGTTGAATCTGCTTACGATATAAATAATAAATTAATAAATGAGCATGTTAGTGTATTTGGGTTAGATGTTATATCTAGTGGTCTATCAGTAAGAGATTTACATAGGGAGGCTAGACGGTTAGATCTAATGGCTAAAGAAGAAAGAAATCAATACCTCAAAGAGCAAGATGAAGAAAGGCAACAACTCGAACGCTTAGAAGAAATGGATAAGGAAGAGCAATCTAAACCACGAAAGCAACAACTCAAGAAAGATAAACAACCTAAACTACAAAAGCAACAACCCAAAAAAGATAAACGAGTTGAGGAAGAGCAACCTAAACCACGAAAGCAACGACTCAAGAAAGACAAACAACCTAAACCACAAAAGCAACAACCTAAGAAAGATGAACGACATGAAGAAGACAATCAAACTGAAGAAGAGTTGGAGCAATCCGAAGAAGACAATAAATCTGAGGATGACCAAATCAAGGAAGAGCAATCTGAGGATGACCAAATCAAGGAAGAGCAATCTGAAGATGACAATCAAATCGAACTGATAGAACAAGTCGAGGAAGAGCAACCTAAAAAATCCGAGGAACAACTTAAGAAAGACAAACGAAATGCACGAGTTAGACAGCGCAGGAAAGAGAAACGACTTGAGGAAGAGCAAATCGAACAACCCAAACAATTAGAGCAAATCGTACTACACAATCAAGAGACAATCGAACAGTTAGAGCAAATCGAACGACTCGAGCAATTAGAGCAAAGCCTACTACCCAAACAAAAGACATTTGAACAATTCGAGCAAATTGAACTAGACAATCAAAAGGCAATTGAACAGTTAAGACAAATTGAACAACCCAAACAAGAGATAATCAAACAACCCAAACAAGATCTAATTGAACAATTTAAACAAGAGCAAATTAAGCAATTAGAGCGAATCGAGCAATTTAAGCAAGAGCAAATTGATCAACTAAAGCAAAAGCAAACTAAACAATTAGAACGACTTGAACAACTAAAACAAGGACAAGATAGACAATTACGAATTATCAAGCAGTATAAGTAGAATTGAATCTTTCCATTTTCTAAATTTAGAAATGGAAAGATTCAATTCTACTTATACTTCGGATGCGTTATACTATTTCGATATGTGTGAAGAAGAAGAAGATGATGAACCAATGAATACGAGGTGTACTGAAATAGTAAGGGACAAGCAAAAAGGTATAGATGTCTGTATCAAATGTGGTCAAGTGCAAGGATACATCCTAGATAACAATCCTGAATGGACTACGTATGAAGGAAACGACAATTTGGGTATGAATAGATGCAGTGGACCAATCAATGTACTCTTACCCCAATCATCTCTCGGTACGAGTATCAGTGGTAACAAATATGGTAAACTACAAACACTAAATAGATGGTTGCAAATGCCATATAGAGAGAGGAGTCTGTATATGGTTTTCAAAGATATTGAAGAGAAATGTAGAAGCATTGGTATTCTAAAGTGTATTGTGGATGATGCTAAAATTATCTTCAAAGAAATAAATTCACAATACTATTTAAATGATGCTAATGTAAAGAAGAGTGTCATTATGAGAGGAACGAATAGAAAAAGTGTAATTGCAAATTGCGTTCTCTTTGCATGCAAAAAGAATAATAACGCTAGATCATCGAAAGAAATAGCTATACTATTTAAACTAAATCATAAAGATATAGCAAAAGGATACAAGGTCTTTACGAAATTAGCTAAAAATATCAAATCCTTTAGAAAATTAGACTATAGCTCTCCTGATGACTTCATTCCACGATTCTGCAAGATCCTTAACTTTAAACAAGAACTCATAGATCAAGTTGTGAAAATCACAAGAAACGTTCGAAAGCTAAATATCGCAATAATGCACACACCACTTTCTATAGCTATTGGATGTATCCTATTAACGATAAATATGAATAATTTAGCAATTACAAAGAAAGAGATAGCTAATAAGTTCCTAGTGTCAGAAACCACTATATCTAAGGTTTACAAAGCAATAGAGCCATATAGAAATGAGCTTGTATGACACTTAAAGAGACAACGTCATAATGTATTATTGAGATGAACGATAATAAAGAAATACCTCCTATTAATGAAGTCATCATTAATGGAAAGATTAGAGATTACTCATTCGTTAAGGACAATCATAAGAACAAGAAGAGTGTAAAAACTACCAATTGTGATACGGATAAAGTAACGTACTTCAATAGTATGTATGCTATTCAGCAACATCTTGGAATTAATGCTGGTATAGTCAAGATGGTTTGTGAAGGATTAAATAATTGTAAAAGCGGTATATCAAAGATAGACAAGTGTAGATACGCATTCGAATATGTAGAAAGAGATGAACTACCAGAAGATTGTAAGAAATCGTCTTATGAACGAAAGAAAGAGAAATTGCCAGAATCTGAACTAAAGGAAATGCGAAAGTTGATAAGTAAGGAATGGCGACAAAGAGAATACGTTTGTCCTGATTGTAATGCAGTAATAAAGAATGGTAGTAAGTATGTTCACAAGAAGAGACACTTAGGCAAATAGATACCAACCTACTCCTGCTGCTGCTATTGTTAGTACAATTAAATTAGTTTCGTGAGAGGATGATGTAAGTATTATTTGTGGTTTCTTTATTATAGGCTTCACTATTGGTTTATTGCCATATTGATGTGGCAGTTTAACTTTACCTATATTATGTTTTAATACTATAGGTTCTACTTTTTTATTTACTGAGTCGTTAGCTCCAAATGTCATATCATTCGTAGCTTTCAATAATTTGTTATTGTATCCTACCACACTTTGTGTATTTATGATGAGATCAGATGGCATTAACCATATTCCTGGAGCAATGGCTAAGTCTAGTCTCAATTTTGCTCCTTGAACAGCTAATTGATATCGTTGTATACTCATTGATATACTACCTTCAATTACAGCGCTTTCAAAAAGTGATAGCATTTCCTGTTGTGTCTCAATAGCACTTCCACCAGTACCAATAATACTTGATCGCGTATCCACTTGTGAACCTAATATGCAATAAACGAAAGCCTCTGCTGATCTATTTAGTCTACCCATACCAGCTATCGTTAATCCACTATCTTTATTTGGAACGAACCAAGAATATTGTTTACCATCGTGGTCATCATTACGGATAAATGAAATGAGATTTCCTTGGTCAACCTTACCACCCTCATCAGAGAATAGTTCTCCATCTGGACTGGGATATAAATTAGCATCTATATCGTATCCACGAATTTCGTGAACGTTTTCATAACCCTCACCTGAATAATATAGAAATATATCACCAAGCCCATTATTGCGTCCTCCTTTCCACCTGAAGTCTGGATTGGAAGGAATATCGAATTCATTACATAACCGTTCGAAAGTAACCTTACTATAACGGTTATTTGTTTGATTAAAAATATGATCATCTGGTAATGGTGTTCCCAACTCATATAGGATTCTTCGTATAGTATAGTAAACGTGAAACTTGATAAATCCTTGAACAACTGGAGGATACTGTTCTTGTAGACTTATTCCACAACCAGAAGTAGCACACCATACAGCAAAGTTTAATTGCTGTGGCCAATATCCAAAGTCGGGTTTACTCAACCAACGTCTTGACTGTTTAGCAGATTTGAAAGTCACTGTACAATCTTTGAAGATGTTTCTAAACTTTATGATAAAGTACTGAGTTGGGGAAACGTATATCTCCATTTCTTTCAATGATGGTGCAATATCCAAAGCTGTTTGTGTAAATGAGATTCCAGGGATTGGATACTTGTGTGTAGTTGGTAATAAGGAATCTGGAAATGATGTTGGTGGTTCTAGAGCTATTCTCATAGCCTTCTTATCAGCATTCGTTAAGGAACTAGGATCATCAATGAATTTCTTATCACCCCACATACCATGATCCATAATTGGTCCTTTGAAGTATACATTATAATAAGTAGTACCATATTCTTCAGTGGCTTCCTTATAGAATTTGCTTAGGTCAGCATTAGGATAGCGTTGCTTGAAACTATTCCATACTTCAATCAATTTCTTCGAAGCCATATTTATGATATGAGACAATGTTTTATATCATTTAGTATTTCTCATATCTAAATTTATGGATGAAACCCCCATAAGGTGTTACGTCATAGGAGTGTGTTATTTCTCTAGTTGTTTTAATAGTTCCTGTTTTACTTCCTCTCGTATCTTCTGTGTATCGGTTTTCTCTATAGTATTGGTTCTTTTTTTTAATTCCTCTTTTCGGGTATTTTGTCGGATCTCACCTTTCAAGTCTTCATACTTATTAAATTCAACCATGATCAATTCGAATTCTGTATCACTGATCTTGTTATCGTTTAATGCTTTCGATACTAGGTCGCGTATTGTGTTTAGTTTTGCTTTGCCTAACATTACTGTCTTTTCATGTTTGGACACCTTCTTGGTTAGAGCTTTAGTAGCTGTTGCAGAAGAAGCTGAGACTAGACCACACAAACCACCAACTACTCCTACTGGGAGTCCAATGACAGCACCAAACCCTGTCAAAGAAGTCGCTACTGCAGAACTGGTTAAGATAACTGAAAGTAAGCCAGCACCTACAGAAAGATTGTGGGTTATTCCTCGTATTCTAACATATTTCTTCCGTACCTTTTCATAATATTTTATTTCAGCTCCTAATTCTGATAGGACCGTATTTACCTTATGAAGTCTAAAGTTTTCTCCAGTGACTTGTAGTGGTATATCTGGGTAAATCGAATCGTAGTCAACCATATGATTAATAGTAGCATCTTTCGTTTAAACGATTTCTAATACTATCCGCATTGGATATATTCCAGAGGTTAACATATTATGATTACTATCTGTTACCCATAGGCGAATGCTATTGATGAAATTTGTGCCTCTAATACTAGCGTGTAGTAAGTTATTAGGATTGTAGGACATCTTTTCTTCTTTTTTATTTAGTTCTATGGATGTTAGAATTTGTGAACATTTGGTTCCTTTTATTATTTGCGTTGGATCAATTAGATTGCAATGGATATATATTGCTTCGTATAAATCTACAACCTCAATCACACTTCTTGATCCACTTTTTAAGATCGTATCAAGTCCAAGTAGTTTAGCTAAGCTATCGTTTAATTTGATGTCCTTATTTGGTATTAGGTATGGTACACCTTTTACGGCTTCTAATGATAGTGAGCCACTATTTATTGCTCCAGATTTGTGTATAGTGGTTATGATTTTACGTGTATCATAGTATCCCTTAGTGAATCTAGCTATCATATTAAATTCTTTATCGAGAATTGAACCATCACTAGTAAGATTGTATAGATAGTCGTCAAAGTTGCAGCTAATCAATGAAACTTGGTTCATAGCTTTAATAGGATTTTCTAGATATATCGTCTCATCACATATTGTTTTTTCAATATATAGTACTACCATTATATGTATGATCTATACACTCTCATTTAAATAATTTCTAGTTTGATTAACATTGGATATATTCCAGAGGTTAACATATTATGATCACTATCTGTTACCCATAGACTAATGCTATTAATATAATCGACCTCTCTAATACTAATATTAGGTGAACTATTTGAGGTATAGGATATCTTCTCTCCTATTTCATTTAATTCTAATGATGTTAATATTTGTGAATATTCAGTTTCTTTTATGACTTGTGTTGGATTGATGAGATCGCAATGGATGTATATAGCATTAGGACTCTTCATAATCTTAATCTCATTTCGAGACCTTATTTTTAAACTCTTATTAATAGTAAGTAATTTAGCTAAACTATCATTTAGTATGACACCAACTGTAGGAATGAAATAGGCTTTACCATTTGAAATTTCTATACTGATTGGTTTATCACCAATGGAAATAGCTTTACTTATGGCAATCTTAAAACTTTCTATAGTATAATCTCCTTGGGGAATACGAAGTCTTACATTACCTTGCATATCAGAAACTATACCTTCACTCATAAGATCATATAAATAGTTATTAAAATTACAGCTAATCAGTGAAATGTACCTCCTAACTTCAATTGGATACTCGAGATATATAGTCTCATCACATTTTATTTTTTCGATATATAGTACTACCATTATACTATACAGTCTATCTTTTATTTTTATATCTTTCTACAAAATAAACAACTACAGCTACAATAAGAAGCCATGCATTCTTAGCCAAAAAGCTAATTACTTCTCCAGCTGTTCTAAAAATGAAGGATGCAATTGCTCCAATCATTCCAGGCAATAATTCACCTAATTTCTTTCCAATAGTTTTCAAACCATTTCCAATACCTTTTGCAACAGATGATAGTCCACTTGTTAGGCTATTAACAATTACTCCAATAACAACCCCAACAGCTGTTAGGACAGCAATGACTGTAAAACCATATTTTTTGAATGTAGCTTTTATACGATCTCTTAGAGACATGCGCCCTTCTATTACTTCATTCACCCGTTCAAGTCTATCGATCTCATCTGCTTCTAGTTCTATCTGTGCTCTAATTGATCTATTTAATCTATCTCTAACATTTTCGTCTTCAGTTTGAGTTATATCTTCCAGATCTTGTTCTAGTGCTCTAATCTTTCCTTTTCGTCTAGATATTTTTTCTTCGTTTCCAAATACTACTCTATCAGCTGTCATACCAAGAGAACCAGCAATCGTTGGGGGTAATTCCTCACTTATTTCTCCATCTGCAGTAAATAGAACATAACTCTTAGCACCTTTTCTATTTAGTCTTACTACCACTCGACCCAAATCATCTAAGGTTGCTGTGAACTTGGATTTCACAGGGTCGAAGTTGGGAAACAACGTTCTAATTCTTTCCCAAGCGCTATGGGTTCTATTTTCTCTAATAATTAGTAGGTCAGTATTGTCGCCTTCTATGAATGACGTTTCTTCAGTGGTGTGGGTATGATGTTGAGTTGATGTCATTTGAGACATTTCGTGATATTCGTCATCGATATAACCATCATTATCGTGATCATCATGATCATCAAAAGGATTGCGTTCATCAGGATCCACGGGGCCAACTTCCACCATCTTATATTTTATAATATATAATATCTTTTTATACGAGTTTAGTAGCTATATACGTTATAGCCATAATACCACCTCCCACGTATGCCATTTCATATTGTTTCTGATTATTACTTGGTTTATAATAGTTAGATAATTGTGGTTCATTCAAATTGAAATCTGGATGTGTTTGAGCATATACATGTAGTCTAAAAGCGTTGTCAGTCTCTTTGTCATTATCATCTGCGTGGATTTTGTTTTGATATTTTTCTGATAACCAATCTTGATATCCTTGTCTTCTTTTCTGCCACTTACCCATATCGCGTTGATATTTTTCTAGAGCCTTGTCATGTCTAATTCGTTCTTCATCTGAATTGTTACCTGATAGGTACTTTGCTAGATACGATCCTCCCACGAATGTCGTTGCATTTAAGATAGCTCCACCAATCATTATTGCTATAGTTGCCATACTATACTATATGTACATTTGTTAAAGTGACTTTGGTAGTATTTTCTTATCTTCAAGGTACTCTTTCAAATACGTACTTCCAGATAGTACTAGAACCCACTTACCATAATTCGTGATACTTGATGAGGGATCATTTAGGAATGACTCTTTCATCATCTTTTTGCTTAGATAACCAACACCAGCTGAAAGTCCAACTACGACAGCAGCATCTGTAAATGTTTTAACAAGTTTATTTTCTACCATGATACTTACATATCTTACCATAGGTTTAAATCAATTCACTACATACCTATATTATGAATGGACGACTTTGTAGATGGTTTTATTTCTTCTATTACGTTAGGTTCTCCAACTTTATTATTCCTATATCTAAAATACAAGTCTGTAGCAGTTAGGCCAATACCAACTATTGTTAATACTGTCGTAAACGATAACTCGGGTATGTAAGACTTAGGATCCACCCCATCCATACTTACCTCTTTCTTCGCTTTCTTACGGTATTCCGCTAACTTCTTTCCAGCTTCAACCTTCTTAGGATCTTTTGGAGTTCGTTTTTTATTTTCTACCTCCTTAGTAATTTGTTCGATATAGTCATCATCAAATATCTTATCGTTCGACATATTATAAATAATATACTTTAATGTTTAAACCAATTTGCTCTCAGGAGAAATCTTAACGTGTTTTGCTATTTGAAGTAAGCCACTTGCTAGAGCTACTATTCTACCCCCCTTCAATACTAAATATCCAGCAGCGTTTGATAGTTCTTGTTTGACTAATTCATTGGTTTGTAAGTCATTGCATAATTCTTCGTTATTATCTATAGTAATCATGTGGGAGATTATTTCCACAGTAGCTTTTATAGCGGTATCTACTAAGCCGTTAGTAACTTTATTACCAACTATGACTTGGTACCTATTGTAATACTTCTCAACATCTTTTACTGACAACTTCTTAACATCACCAAGACTCATATTGACTCCAACGAATTCATTGATAGTTCCCAATACTGCTAGGATTGCTAAGGATTCCCTTTTATCATCTATGTCTGTTGGGATTACTGCTGGCTCCTTCTTGAATCTTACCTTCTTCTCTTTTGGAGCTTTTATTGGTTGGATATCTTCTTCATTAACATCAATATATTCTTCAATGATTGATTCCATATATTATAATTGTCAACTATCGTTTATGTATCTAATGAGTAAGATCCTTATCCAACAATTAAGATGAAATCCGCGTAGTTGCTAAGCAGGAGAATTGAAATGTAAATGAATGCATCATCAATTTGATTTGCAGTTGTTGCTCCAGTAATTATAATGGAACCACTTGTGAATACGAAAATGGATGTCTGCTTTCCTGCATCGTTATCAAGCTTTATATTAACACATGCATGCCTGTCAAGATTTAAAAATACCTCTACGTCTCTTTCCACTAGGTAATCGCGTAGTCTTTGTCTATCTATTTGGAATCCAATATTCATCAAGCAATTGATCATGCTGATCTTAAAATCGTAGACATCATTAATGTTTAAAAGTTTTGGACAATCGACAAAAGGTTTCTTTCTCAATTCTATACACATTTTATTAAGAGCTTCAATAGTACCATTGATACTTTTACAACCTGTCATCTGTATTGATCCATTATTGAACAACTTCATATTTATGTATTTATCATCATAATTCGATTTTATAATAATGGTTATTTGATTTAGGAAACTCTTCTTAACCTTTTTCTTTTTATTCAGCAAAGATCTCACTTGCTGAATACCTTTGTTGTTATAGTTGATGGAAACTATGGCATCCTTATTCAACTTTAGATATCTATATATATTCTCAGTATCGAATTTCACATTGAACTTGCACACTATTGTCATCGTACTTATGCTCAATTTGTCATCTATAGTATCTAAACTTAGGAGAGAGTTTAACTCTTCTATTTTATTTATAATCATCTCTACGGTGAGAGATGATTATAAATAAAATAGAAGAGTTAAACTCTCTTATACTATTTGAGAGGAGCCTTAGTTCATACTTATTCTGTGGAAGTACTTTTTATGATTTCTTAGTGTTTCACTTGTGCAGAATTTCCTATTGCAATATTTACATCTTATTCTAATATCTTTTAGATAGTCATTTAGCTCTTTTATTATTAGATCGTAATCGTTTGATACTAAACACTTGAACTCGTTCTCTTCATACTTCTCTAATAGATTCTTTTGTGCATTAGATAGGACACCATTACCAGTGGGGGTTTTAAATTCGATGCATAAACCTTTGTAAGTTTTGTGACAATTACTTATTATAATATCTGGCTGCCCTTTCATATATCCTTTCTTATAAGAATCGATTCGTTTAGTTGAGCTATCTTGCAATTCACCCAATCCAGCTGTCATTATGACATTAGGATAGAATCGTCTAATATAACTAACTACTTTTGTGTGCAGGTCATACTCATCTTCTATCTTGAATGTTAGTGTGTTGGGGTTGTCAAACATTTTATAGTATCCATACTTTCTGATAGACGGTAACACTTTAGACGTAACCCATCTTTGGAATCTTTTGGCTGAATCTAACTTGGAACTCATAATGAGAGAATATAAGCCTGATTCTTTTATGAACATTGTATGTGGCTGCACATTATTCAAGGGGTCCCTGAAACGGGGACCCCTTTGAAGGGCCCTGAAACAGGGCCCTTGTAGTTTTCTATATTCTATTTTATCTTCTTCGTCTACGTGTCGTATTATTGCATTTGCAGCTTTCCTATAACCTAGTGCTCTAGCAATATCTATACCTTTGAAATAAACATTCTGCTTACTATCTATGAAAGCATTGATAGACATATTAAGTTCAACATTTTCGAATCTCTTGATTACTAGCGACATTATAATCATATATATTAAGTATCTCCTTAAGTGTCTATTGCATTAGGTATCTCAAGATAACACTGGAATGGATATCGTAAGCAAAAACATATCCTAGAATATTTTTCAGACTTTAGTAGCTTTACGAATTTCTTACGATCTTCATTATCCATGTCTCCACCACACTCTTCAAATAATGTTTTAGTTGCCGTTTGGCATGAACTATGAAATGCTACAACGCAAGCTACATTTTCACGGAATGGTTTAGCTATTGAGGTTAGTTGTTGAGTTAATACCCAAACGGATATTCCTTCGTGTCTACCTGAAAACCCTAGATTAATAAACTTATTAGATCTCTGTTTTAGATCCTTACTAAAAGCACAATCATCTAATATTATTAACGTATTAGTACCTGTAAATAATTGTTGGCAATATGATAGTAAATCATTTATCTCATCTACATTACTTGCATCAGGTGATAAAACAATAAATCTAGGATCACCTTTCGCAAATCCATGATATGTCTTATTATTTATGTATGTTGGGCAAAATAGTACTATGTATTCAAATATATAACGAAAGGAGCCTCTAAGAAGACCTATTAGATATTTCGTCTTTCCACATTCTGTTGGTCCTGTAATGATACAGTGGAAAGGTGTCTTATCATTCAATTTTTCCATATACATATATTAATACTCAACCTCTTAATACATAATTGATTGGAGTTCGTTATTCATAAGAGTGAATAGAGCATCAGCTACTACGAACATGTAACAGGTAACAGCAGAAGATCCAGACTTTCTCCTAATCTCTAGTCTTACACCATCTCGTGTGTTATTCAGTGTCAATCCTCCTCCATGGACATCATTATCTGCGAAAGTTCTCAAATCAACCCACAATGCAAACTTATCACTAGCATAGAAGTCATTTTGTTTTACACCTTCTAATCCTGGAAAGCGTTTCCTTATAGAATCCCACAGATCTGATGGTAGCATACCCTTTGAGTATAGACGATTTGGCATTCCATCAATATCGATAATCACAGATGTAATCTTTGGGTTAGCAAACTTTTCAGAATCTCTTGCACCAACAGTATAGGCTTCCGTGAACAAGAATAATACCCCAGTCATAGACCTCCGTGGTAAATTAATATGTTCATTGATAACGAGATCCGTTGTCTTGATATTGAATGTCTTATATAGAATTATATTCTCATAGAAGAAGCCTCTACCTCCTCGATACGTCGATGCAGCCTCACCTGCAAGTAATTCACTTGAAATACATGAATACTCCATTTCTATATTCGTAAGCCCATAGTTAGGAGGTATCGTAGTATCTGTGTATACTAATACTTCTGCAACTGGGGCTAGCGTAATCTCAAATATTAGTGGATGAGGTAGTGCCTTTGGATAGAATACTCCATGATTGTTCAAAATGGAATGGTCAAGTGGGATTTTATACTTAGTGCCATGTATTGCTGCTAGAGCAGTATCCTTAGCAACATCAGAAGGCTTATCACCAGCACCTGCTCGCATCTTTCTCATAGCTTCAGAAGATATACCTTGTTTTATTCTATTTTCACGTTCTTCTGTTGATAAGTATAAATCATGATATGTGTGGAAAAGATCATGACGTTGTGTATCCTGAATAGTCTCTCCACCAAATATTACTTTTTGTCTATATATTAGGTTCCTACCTATATTGTTCACAAGTCTCTTATTTGCATGTCCCGTGATAACGATATCAAATAGTAGAGCTATGCTACCAGGAACAATAACGACATTCTCTGTTAATTGTGGAATATTGACATACAGAGTTTCTCCTGGACTCGCAGAAGATGGATTCATAGTTATACGATTTAGACTACTTTCTGCTTTCAATCCAAATGGGTGTTTATAAACATGACTGACACTTAGCTTTTCTGAAATCGTTTGTTGCGACATAATACTATAAGGAATAAACTATTCTCTTATTTATATATGTTTAGTAAAATATATTATTCAACAAATGGTTATTGGAAAGGATATTCAGCTATTTATAAATTAGCACAGGCTGCTGGTGTAAGTGAAGACCTTGCGAAAAAGTGGCTTGAGAAACAATCGATTTGGCAAATATACTTATCAGCTCCCACATATGTTCCAAGACCTCACTGGGATATATCGAAACCTAATCAGATCCATCAAGCTGATCTATTATTCCTTCCACATGATACTGTCAATAGGAGAACTTATAAATATGCTTTGGTTGTTGTCGACATAGCTTCTAGATACGTCGATGCCGAACCCTTAACATCTAAATATTCTACAGAGGTATCGAAAGCTTTCACTAAGATTTATTCTAGAAAATTGAAATGGCCCCAAACATTAATGGTAGATCCTGGAACGGAATTCATGGGTGAAATGAAAAAACATAATATTAAAATTCAAAGAAGTGAAGCTGGTAATCATAGAGCACAATCATTAGTTGAAAGAGCTAATAGGACTATCTCTGAAAAACTATTTAGCCACCAATATGCTCAGGAAATGATAATGGAAAATGATCGATCAAGAAAGTGGGTTAAGATATTACCTGGTGTTCTGAAAACTATTAATAGTTCCGTTAGAAGAATTACTGGTAAAGAACCTATGAAATCAATAAGCTCTAAAGAAGTCGAAAATAAAGAAGACAAATATAAAAGGCCTGTTGGATTAGATGAAAAGATATTACCAGCAGGAGTGAAGGTTAGATATTTATATGCTCCAGGAGAACTTGAAGGTGGTGATAGATATAGATCAACTGATCCAATATGGAGTTTAGATATGTATGACATTTCACGTAGTATCATCTCTACAAATCAGCCTGTCTTATATTTCTTAATAGCAGGTCCAAAACGAGGTTTCGTAAGAGAAGAATTACAAACCGTACCATATGATACTGAACTACCACCAAACAGTGTTTTGTGAGCTCATACTATCAATTCATTTTTCGTCTGTACTACCGATTTCTTATAACCATGTGCTAAAGTATTAATACCATCAGGACTGATATTTCGTTTATCGTCATCTCTAGATAATGCTACCTTATTGACTTCTTCCGTATAAATTTCATGTAAGTGACTTCTGATTACGTTCATCTTTCTCATCTGAGGAATACCATCAAATAAGCACATTTTATAATTGTCAAATGTGATGTCGTTCTTAACAACTGATTTCTTAATACCCTTACACTTCTTCTCTTCTATGTCACAGTATTTGAATGCATATAATTTTGCCCTCAGTCCAACGAACTCAGTAATTATCTTACCACATACTTCATCCTTGAACATTCCTATAACTTTTTTATTGACTTCCATTCTTATACCTGATGGATGATCATTTGGATAGTTACTTGTATCGAAATTTAATAGTATATCGTTTTCTATATCCTTGTAGAAATCGTTTGTTTCTATTTCATACATCAAGCTGTCTGTATCTGTGAAAAGGAGTTTTGCTTTCTCATGATACTTAGGTTTAATATAATTATAGTGAAAGTCATACATTAGTGACTTACTAATATCTAAGATAGACATACCCAAGTATATTGGTTTATCAAATACTACCTTTATTCTTTTCATGTGTATGGCTACCAAGTTCTCAGAGAATATAGTTCTATGTTGATAATTTGGTTTGGATACTAACTTCCTTACCTTATTCTCAGATGTAACGAGTTGGATGTCAACTCTATTACGTATGTTTTCCATAGTCTTACCAAAGGTTGAGTTGTTCATCAATTTGAAGAAGTCTTTTTCGAACTCATTCTTAGCTTCCTTACGTAGCTCTGTATTCAAGTTTATGTATGGAGCCATCCAAGCACTCTCACTAAATGTTATACCTCTATGGATCTTAGTAATTTTCAATCCTAAGCTCTCGTATAATTTCAGTGCATCATGGTGAATAATGTATTTGGTTTTATTATTCAGATTTGGAATCAATTTCTCTACCTCATTTATCATCAGTCTTTCTGGAGCTAAAGGATAGTCATTGTGTAGATTGTGATGATCTGTTGGATACTCTAGATCTACTTCTAATATGGAAGGATATTTGTACCACTTCCTCAACTCCATCTTATTCATCCACTTAAAATTATGTGTTGGTAGTTTCCTACTCATTGCCCACCCATATAAATTATTCGCATCTAGGTATTGAATATATTTCGAGGGCTTCAATGGATCATAATTATCCATGTACTTATTATTAGCCATACTATAGCGGGTTGAAATCATTGATACTCCACCTCTAATACCTTTCTCAACCATATTTATCATATCAATATCATGTAATAGTTGTAAGTTGATCTTAGTCATTTTCAAACAGGCATCCCATGATAATCCTGGCGATGTATAATACCATGCGGGATCTAGATTATAATTCTTCAAACATACATCTCTAAAGTTCTCAAATACATCTGCCAATAGGATGACATCAGATTTAAGATACGTATCATGATAGTCTTTCATGGATTTCATATCGAAATTCTTCCAAACAGTATTAGCATGTTCATAATCCTCTTTTGAGATCGATGTGCCAGTCAGCTTCGAATAGAAGGCTTCTATTGGTGGAAGACTCGTGTCAGCTAACTTTTCGAAATTATCTACGTAATCATAAGGATAGACTCCTTTCCTCAACAATAAATCTAACTGCTTTCCTTTGTAGAATCTTTTCATATTCATACAACTAGACTTGTCAAGATTACCTACAAGATTTGCTAGACTCATTTGCATAAATTTAAAGCTATCAATGAATCTGATATCTCGTGTAATATTCTTATCCTTTCCATCCTTCACAAAGCTGTCTACAATTATCTTCTTTGTGAATGAAATATACTTCTCATCCGTAGTTGGTATACAATCTATCTCACCTTCCGTTACACCTAGGTTCTTAATAAAAAGATGTGCATCATATCCAGACAGATTATGAAACACGACAGGAAAGAATTTTGGAATTTGATAATTAATATTACAATCATTATGTGCGGCACCTCTATACTTACCCGTTATATGGCAATGATCCAATACTTTATCATCTACTAACTCTCCACCACAGATATGGCAACTAATGGCTTCCCCATAGGCAATCTCATCTTCTCCTGTCATGCATACCTTCTTAGTGAATTTAAATTTATTATAGATTTCTTTTATAGAATTCTCAAGACAACTTATGAATTTCTGTGCAACATCATCACCATGAAACTCAGCTGTATATGTAACTAACTTTGGTTTCAATACATTATCATCAAAACATTTTATCAAATAGCAAAATCCTGATGGTTTATGCTTCTGATATTGTTTCGTATAACTCTCACTGTCATTGGGGCTGCAAGTTGATATGCTCTCTGTGAAACATTCAAAATCAGCATAGATTACAAATGGTACTCTCATAGATCTATTATAATTCTTGAATTTTAGCATAGTTCCCTTTTTTGGTAGCTCTATCTTAACAGCATCGTGGTCTGAACAATATTCTATATGCTTGTTTAGTGATTCCTCCGACTTGAATGAGTTCAAGCATCTATTACAAAAATGCGTTTTATGATGATGCTTGTTAACCTGTGATGACAATAGTCTGCTAAGACTCTTAATCCAACAGTAATGATTTATATCACCATCTGATATCATTAATAAGTTAATGGTTTGGTCTCTATTGAACTTACTAATTCTTAGAGGATATACTTCATTGCTATCATATCCAAAAACATTCACTGAATATGGTACGTTGTTCCTTTCGAAATGGTCTATCTGTTTTAGTGAAACTGGAAATTCGATACCACTCCAATCTAGCCTTTCCGAATTCTCCTTTAGTCTTTTCGTAATACGTTCGTTGTCTCTATTCCTAGGATATGCTGCTTCAGTCACACACCATTTGAAACATTCGTTATCCATGTTTTTCATATTTATGATTGCTTTCTTTATGGCTAAGTCCTTAGGAAGAGGCATATATGAATTCGCCTTAATAGGTACGTGCTTGTCGATATGTATGTCTAAATATGATACTCTTGCGAATTTCCATCCAGATCCTTCATTTTGGAATGTTTCGATTTTTTCGATTATTTCTTCCATCATGTTATCGAATATATCAGATACATTTGTTGCTTCTGTAATTATCTCTATTCTAGAATGGAAATTTCCAATAGTAGTAACAGGTGATCCCGTATTCGTGTCTTCTTTTGTGAACTCACATGTGAGTATGAATTTCATCTTTATCGATTTGTCTTGTTGGTTTATTAAATTGATGACTCTTTGTTTATTACTATCGACATAAGTCTTATAATCGATCTCTTGTCCTTCTATTCTGAATGTCTTCAAGAATCCTTTTATTGCAGTCTTGTACTGCCTAGGTTGTGGTCGTGGCTTGTTAGTATCGTATAGTTTATTTATTTCCTCCCTTATTTTTTTGATGCGTTCATCCACTTTCTTATTAGCCTCTGGAACAAGTGATAGAATCTCATCAACGAATGCATTCATAGCATTCTTAGTTGACTTACTAGATGCTTTTGGCTTACTATATACCACTGGCTTCAAGATCGGCACATTGATTTCGGGTACTTCCATATCCATAACGTTTTGTGCATTGCCACTCATCCCAATAATATCTTAACGCGCCATTCCTTTAAGCCCTTTTCATGTGAGCACATAAATAATCACCTCGAAAACGTGCGCATGGCTGATAAGCACACAAGCACACGTGTCAAGCACGCAGTACACTTAAAGATATATCGACCTAGTATAGTACGATGGTGAACAACGCAAAAGCGCAAAGCACACGAGCACACAACTGCATTGACATGGTACGCATGGAGGCGCGCATGGTGCGCATGGAGGCGCGCATGGAGGCAATGGAGGCGCGCATATACCCAGACCCAGTCGACCCCCTGTACATAGACCCGCGCTCATGTGGCAGCCTATTCATAGACCCACCCCTAGTCGACCCCCTGTACATAGACCCGCGCTCATGTGGCAGCCTATTCATAGACCCACCCCTAGTCGACCCCCTGTACATAGACCCGCGCTCATGTGGCAGCCTATTCATAGACCCACCCCTAGTCAACCCCCTGTACATAGACCCGCGCTCATGTGGCAGCCTATTCATGGACGACACATACCCAGACCCAGACGACATAGACCCGCGCTCATGTGGCAGCCTATTCATGGACGACACATACCCAGACCCAGACGACATAGACCCGCGCTCATGTGGCAGCCTATTCATGGACGACACATACCCAGACCCAGACGACATAGACCCGCGCTTATGCGGCAGCCTATTCATGTACCCAATAAACCCAGATGACATATCCAACATATGGGACCAACGCATTCTAAATGTAATGATAAGGGGCTCAGACCGTCACACCCTAAGGAGAATACGCACCCAGTTGAATAGGATATGCCCCATCGATTCGGATGACGAAGACATGGACTGGGAGTCTAATGAGAGACGCAATGCATGGCACCCACGCAACCCGAATTACACAAACTCAGGCGACGCAGGCATAGACTCATGTGATGAGGTGGATCACGACGCGATACGTGACCGCTATCCAATCGCGGATCGCGAGCCGTTACGCACCTGCGAACCAAATGTGGATCGTGACCTGACGTACACATGCAATCCGAACGTGATCAATGCATGCAGTGAAAAATACAACATGGTTGACATAACCTATGAGTGTGCCTTGTACTACGATTCATATGTAGGTTTACCACCACCACTTTATAGTCTCGAGTACAATTCACTCAAGGATGAGCCACCACCTCCCATGGTCAACTACAATCCATACGTGGGTGTGCCACCACCACCTTACAGTCTCGAGGACAACCTACCCCTGGGTGAGCCACCACCTTACACCCCTAGGTACGATCCACTCTTAAACGCATTTCCTGGAATCCACTCTTAACCGGTTTCTTGGAATGACGAGTGCAGTCAAGGTCAAGGTCAAGGTCAACTTCATCGAGAGAAAAAAAAGACATTGCGTGACCTTGGCATTCCATTCGTGGGCGTGGTCAGGGTCAAGATCAATTAGGGCGTGGTCACATTCCTGGAATTCCATTCTAAACCGGTTTCTTGGAAATCCACTTTTAACTGCATTCCTGAATACCACTTTAAACCGGTTTATTGGATCAACTATATAATAATTTCATTAAGTATCAGACAGGCTGAATAAATTAACAGTAGGAGGAAAAGGCCATTCCATTCGTGGGCGTGGTCAATTAGGGCGTGGTCACGTGATCAAATTCTTGGAATCCAGTTTAAACCGGTTTCTTGGAATAACGACATAATATGAATAAATTAACAGTAGGAGGAAAAGGCAGACTTCTGGCGACGTCTTTGTCATATTTTGAATTACTGGCGCTGCGCCAGTATTTCACAATATGTCAAAAACTGCGCCAGAATCGGCCTTTTCCCCCTACTTAATAGAAGGGGAGTAGTAGACTAGAGTGATTCAAAATCAATGGGGTGTGGCCTATAGTAATTAAATAATAGAACAGCAGGGGTACCCTATAGTAATTAAATAATAGAAGGGGAGTAGTAGACTAGAGTGATTCAAAATCAATGGGGTGTGGCCTATAGTAATTAAATAATAGAACAGCAGGGGTACCCTATAGTAATTAAATAATAGAAGGGAGGTTTTGCCTATAGTGTATACAAAATAGAACGCAAGGTCTTGCAGATTTGTAACATTTCTGGCATTTAATCCCTAATTTTGGTTAGTTTTCATGGATCCTGTGACGTCATAAGATGAATCAACTCCCTCCCTATAGAAAACTACTACAATAGAATCCCGTAGGTTTTCATTGTGACATCACAAGATGAATCAATCCCGTTATTCGGGTAACTTTTATTCTAGTTATTCTAGTTGAATTGCTGCTCCAGTCTCGAAGAAAACTAATTTAGAGAACTAAAGTATATTAGAAATAGAATTTGGAGCAAAAAGAGTTAATGTTGTTTTAAGGCGGTACTTGCACTTTAAATAATAGAAGTTAGAGGGTGGGCTAGTGAATCAAAAATAGAAGGGTAGGAGTGACCAATAGAAATTAAATAATTGAAGTTAGGGGGGGGGGGGCTATATTGAATCAAAAATATAATGCGAGGGGTAGATCATTGTAATTGAAAAATAAATGGCCTATAGTGATTACATAATAGAACAGCAGGGGTACCCTATTGTAATTAAATAATAGAAGGGGGTATACTATAGGAATTCAAAATTCAATAGGGTGTGGCCTATAGTAATTAAATAGTAGAACAACAGGGATACCCTATAGTAATTAAATAAAAGAAGGGGAGGGGTAGACAAGTGATTCAAAATTAGAAGAGGTACTTGCAGATAGAGGGAGGAATAGTGAATGAAAACAGAAGGGGAAAGTGGCCAATAATTAAATAATCGAAGTGGACAGGTAGGCAATATTGAATCAAAAATATAACGAGAGGGGTAGACCATAGTAATTCCAAACTCAATGGAGTGTGGCCTATAATAATTAAATAATACAACAGGAGGGGTATCCTATAATAAAATTAAACAAGGGGAGGTTTACCCAAATTTATATTCTCAAAAAGATATAATAATGATCGCCGATGTTCGCATGGCGGACCTATTGTTTAGCATGAGTGCATTGCGTTATGTATGTGCCGTTCCCCAGAAAACATCCAAACTGGAGTTCCATTATACGGGCGTTTAAAAACAAGCGCATTAACCCTAGCACCAGAGATAATGTTCTGTTTTCCACTCGAATGAAAAAATCCCACAATATTGTTTTTGCAAAGTTTTGCGGTTGAAGCCACCGATGATATTCAGATGAACCGACGTTTTATATGTTAATGATTTCAACTTGGGGTCAGTTTAAATAATTGATCATCGGACATATGACTCGTGATAAATTTCTTTGTGTTAACATTTTCAAGGGTGTGGAAGCAATCCTTTCTTATTGTATCATATGTTTCACATTTAATAATAAAGTGGAATTCGTTTTCTATATCTTTATGGCAGGTGGGGCATATTCTCTCTTCTGGTTTGGTGTATGGTCTAGTGTACCTCCCTCTTTCATATTGTAAACAATGATTACTTATACTAAGTTTGGCTAGAGCCATCCTATGCTTGATATTGGAGACAACCACGAGGTACTTTTCTAACTCATAAACAGTCTTAAACGATCTATATGTCCTAAGTTTGTTGCGATACAAAGGTTTTTTCTTTTCTTTAGATCATTAAATATGTCGTTCAACCAGTGCTGGTATTCAATAGCTGTGGTTACACTACCCCAGATAAAGTCGTTTACCCAGTAAAATTACTGGCCCCAATAAAATCCATCTGGGGTTTGAATTTACCTGGGTACAGTGGCTACACGAAGACCGTCAGTGAATATCACGCCCCAGTAACTTTGGGGCGCGAAGGCCTTTGTACTGCAAGATCCTCGACATTTCGTTGGCTGAACTATCTGGGGTCGGCAGGACCACTAAGACTTATCTGGGGTGCTATAAAGGGAAAGTTCCATTGTTCTTTCTTTCGTAACTATGGAAATATACCTAGATACCTTTTCTCCTGGGGAAATCGGTTAGAAACGAAAACACGAATTTACCCGGGTAAATTTCCAATATACCTAGTAAAACTGGTCTAGTGTAACCGCAGCTAATATCTTGTACCAAGAGAGGATAACTACTCTTGCTTGTACTAAGTCTCAGTTTGATTTGTGATAAGAATGTTTGGTAGTCGGATGAATGACCAAATAGGGCCACGGGGGTAGAGATTACTGGTAGCTTTTTGTCAAAAAATCCTGCCCTTGGGTATGGGGTTTGATTGATATCATTGTACAAATGCCCGGGGGTTCCCCGTGGTCATATGGCCGCTGACCAGTGCATTGGTATGGCGAAGTTCGCCAGCCCATAAATTCAACACCTAATAAATTGTCCGAAAAGGTCCCAAATTGCGGGGGAAATGACCCAAACAACTTCATTAAGCATCAATCTTTTATTTCAGAAGATATTTTCTGCCGGTAGATATCTAGGGGGAGTAAAACGGAAGTCACCCGCGGGGGTCTGCTTCAGGAGGGTAGTAGGTATCGGGCTTTTCACAAATCGACATGACCACAGGTAACCTAACAAACCTCGAGTCAGGAAGTGTGATTGCACCACCGCATATTCAGTGTGGCGTAATCGAGCTTTTATCTCAGTATATGCGGTGACTAAACACAAACATCTCCCACATGAGCTAGACGGATGTGATTTACGTACATATATATCAACATAAGTCAACTATAGATGGTTTGCACTCAATCTCCAGAGATTCAAATGACAAAGGGCATGACGGCCATGTTGGTGTACAGAACAAAAGAAGCTAACAAAGAATCTATTGTCAACTGTACGGCTATGACGTCACGTGCAAAGGGTCCATAGAGAGTAACGAACCCCGGGATGGAGACCTGGAAGCGAAACTTTTAAACAAATATTGAATAAATCGAATATCGATTGCTATCTCATCATCTATTAACAATGCTATCACCAAGCTCCTTCCCAGGCTCTTTGGCGCGCTAACACCCAAGGGTGTGACTGACACATCCCAATATCTCGTTTCTGCGCGCATCCACGAGTTAAAAATCAATTAAAATGCCTTAAGCCCATTTTCATCATTCAAATCGATTCTACATCAAGTATATAGTTGAATAGTAATATATTTATTGATTTTGAGTGTTGTGTCTAAGTCATAGAGGTTTCTATTTCCAATATGATAATTATGTGATGTCACAGTAGGTCTAATTTATTATACAAAAACGTGCTGACAGAGAAATATTATTTAAACAAACATGTTATATTTGGGCTTTATATCAGCGATTTTACCAAATATTTTGTATAAATAAAAAAGTTTAATTCACAAGGAGAAAGAAAATATTAGATAGAAACCACTATAACTCAAAGACGCAACACTCAAATCAAGAAATGTTTTACTATTCAACTATTTACTTTATGGAGAATCAATTATTTTTTTATATTCCATGATCAACGGTATCAAAAGCTTTTTAGATCAATGAATAACACTCCATTTAGCAAACTGCTCTGAATCATACTGATTGATAAAATATAACCTTCTCAAATAGGACGACAGTTATAAGGATTGTTATAGTATTTGTCTGCTCTATATCTAGGCATTTCTCTTGCAATTTTCCATTCAAGGGATCTATGACATATATATGGGTTAGTTAAAGAATATGAGATAAATCGTGAAGTAATTTTAAGCATCTTTCCGAACATTTTGTCAGGTACATTTTCTTTCCATTTTGACCCAAAAAGTTACCTTCAAGGGGAGGGATGGTAAGTCTGGGAAGGAAAACTCTCCCCCCAAGGTATGCAAGTTCACCACTAGGAGGCTGGCAGCCTTTTGTTTTCGATTGATACTGATCATTTAAATCTGATCTGACTAGAACCAAGAGTAAAAAACACTATAGAGATTATTCTAAATTTAATAAGGAACTTTTTTTTTTTGAATGATATAAATTTAATTAATTGGGAAGAAATTCTAAAACCAGATAAACATTTGAATGAAAAAGCACAAGATGCAATCAATATTTTAAACACAATTGCTGATAAGCATGCTCCAATTAAACAGGCCTCCCAAACCAAACAAAAACAATTGAATAGACCATGGCTTACAGCCGGAATCCTAAAATCGATAAAAAAGAAACAAAAAATGTACCACACACATTTTTAAAGTAAAGACCCACAAAGAATTGATGAATACAAACAATATGCAAATAAGCTAACATTTTTAAAACAAAGAAGTAAAAAAGATTATTATAGTACACAATTTCTAAAATATACAAGGACAACCTAAAGCACACTTGAAAAATTATTGGAACCCTTATTAAACGTAAAACAAAAGGCGAGTTTTCCCTACTAGAATTATTCATAATAACAAGACTTTTACACAACAGGCAGATATCGCTGGGTTATTTAATAATTTCTTTGTAAATATAGGCCCAACTCTAGCAAAGAAAATCGAAACTGATAATACCAATCCTATTCAATATATAACTTCCTCACCAGCTAATAGCTTTTGCCTATCTCCACTAACTGAACCACAAGTTTATACACTATTTGCTGGACTGGATGAAAAGAAGGCATATATTAACATCCCAAACAAACTTATCAAACTCGCAAGCGGACCACTATCTATACCCTTCACAAAAATATACAATGAATCAATTTCAACATGTAGTGGCCAACTCGAAAGCTTTGCTCCTTTGGCCACTACACACTCTCCTCCTACAAAATCTTTATACCTTTTATGGCTGTCCTAAATGTACATAATTACCCAAAAAAATAAGTGTGAATAAAATGAACTTGAACTTGAACATTGGTAAATCTATCAATTTTTCTAGACAGTTACCTCCCTGATCCAATATTAACAAGCTGCAAGTTAAAACTACTTTGTTTAATACCTGTTATACATATTTGAACCACAGTTTGTTACAATGAAATGTCAAATTGACACAAAAACATGTCATGATAATACTCAGCTCCTAACAAACTTTCTAAGTCATGTTTATGACATATTACATGCATGTGTGGCAGTACTGGGGCCAGATTTTGTGGGGGGAGGGGGGGGGGGGGGGGGGGGGTTATAGAGGAATCAGAATAATAAATAATGGTTATTACCAAATAATCATCTTGTTTTGGACAGAAAGAAACAACAGTTTAACTTCCACAGACAGCCCAAGCTAATGATATTTATAAGGGAATGAGAATATTTAGAACACATCTGAAACGGCACTAAAATGGTAAATAAATACATCGCCTAAGATTACCTGGTGTTTATTTTTGTTTTGAGTCAATTCCGGATTTTCGCCTTCCCTATACGCAACAAGAGGTAAAAATTCATGTCTTTTTTACCATTTTAGTGCTGTTTCATATTCTTTATAAAAATGTCCATACATATACTTATAAATATAATTAGCTTGGGCTGTATGTGCCTTTTCTCATAAAACCATCTACAGTTCTGTACCCCATGAATACATATACATGTACCGTCCTATACACCTTGCATTTATCATTTCAGTGCTCCCCCTTCTTTTGGAATATTCTTATCTAGTGCCATGCACACTTTTAGAAGAGCATCATTCAGTTAATATATTAAAATAGGATAAGAAAAATACTCTGCTCTTGAAATAATCAAGGGAAGGTACATGTATGTATGATTACAACCGTCTGTAGACACCTAGATGTGCATGGCAGTTGGGGCAGCTGTGGAGAACATCTTTGCATCCGTCAATGAAGAAAGGAATGAAACAGCAGCCAAGCCAGCACCTGGGAATAAAAAACAAACATTACATTCCTAATGTACAACTGTTTACAGTTCAGTCACTGATCTTGTGCATACCATGGGAT
Source organism: Actinernus sp. WN-2022 (assembly GCA_030867875.1). Classification (NCBI taxonomy): domain Eukaryota; kingdom Metazoa; phylum Cnidaria; class Anthozoa; order Actiniaria; family Actinernidae; genus Actinernus; species Actinernus sp. WN-2022. The sequence goes on from JAOWCC010001589.1 coordinate 121,757,490, forward strand.
TAATGCACAGTAAGATTTAGCTTAAAACTTCCCTAAATGTCCATAACCTGCATCAATGGGTCTACATCATTGGTGAATGTTTCTTTTTTTGTTTCTTTCTCGGTGTAAGAAACCCGAATATTTGAATTGCAAATTATTTTCAGCAGTGTTTAAGAAACAATACATACAAATATTATTGTGCAATACAATACAATACAATACATAGTAATGATTAGTTATGCTAATGAGAAATTAAAAGCAAGGTAAAAGTTCTAAAAAAGCGATCATCAGCAGCAAAATCCATTGCATGGCGTAGTGGTGAGGGTTTGGTTTAAAATCAGGGTTAGGGTTTGTTTCGATTCTTCCCAGATGCTAAATATTTTTATATAGTCGAGGGTGGTATCCTTGTGAGTATTTTCGTTCTAAAAATTTGTAAGTTGCGCTTTAGTTTGTACTTTCAAGGAACCCGACAAATTCGGGTTTCTTACACCGAGAAAATACCCATTTTATTTAAAGGGTTAGTGCAAGAACAACATATTTTAAATGACTAATAATCAACAATATTTATTAGACTAGCTGTGATCTTGAGGTTTCTATTGGCTGATAGGGGCAAATCTCCAACTCAACTATCAAAGTCATTAGAGTAATAAATTGTGAGAAGGCAAATTGTTTTAACTGTCAATTAATATCAAGAAAATTTATTAAAAACATGGGAAAATAAGATTGTTTTGAGTTATTTAGCCAATCATGTTGTGAGTTTGCACAGAGTCGGTGGCTATAAGCTAGGTTATGTTAAATACATAATATAGTATATATAGGGAATTAATTCATCTAGGGAGCTCACAAATTCAGATAGAAAGGTCAATAATCTTGCTTTAAATGTACGTAGATCCAAAATAATGGGAGATCCACACAGAGAAGAGAAAAACAGAAACTAAGAAAAATTGGCAGAGGTGAAGGAAATCAGTGTTGTTAGGGGACTTGAAAAAGAGAAATAAAACAGAGAAAATGTAAAGAAGTGCATACAGAGGAGGAAAAAGAAAAATAGAAGTAAAATAATCAAAAGTGCATCTGTTAAATGTAGGACTCAATGAGGCTCTAAATAAGACTGTGTGCCAGCTCTTGCTAACCTAGACTATGCAGCAGCAAAATATGCTATAATCTATGTCGAGAATGTGCAACAAGCATTTCTCAAGGGGATCTGCCATTATTCCAATATTCATTATCTAATCAGAAAATTGTCAATTGTTTCATTACATTATATGTACTAATTTGTACATACTACCATAGTTAATAGAGTGGAATGGTTAGGAAACCCGGCAAACTTCAAAAGGGCTAACAAAGGCGCTGCGATTTAGGTTGGAAGGGGGTAAGACAAAAGATTGTGCACGATCATAGTTCATTAGCGTTCCCTGAACGACTGAACTCACACGTTTCTATTGGCTGATTGACTAACATGTTGGAATTTCTATTGTGTTTTGTGCATGGTAGTGGTTGAAAAAAGCTAACAAAGACATATAACAAAGAAGGTCCCTGAGTTTCCTAACCATTCCACTCTATTAACTTAGTATGATACTACAGAAATAGAGAAAGACAGAAAGAGGAGAGGACTTTGATAAAAAAGAATAGATCATTAGGTCAAGCAAAATAAATGTTGTGTTTCCAGTAACGAGCTGAACAAAATCCAGGAAGGTAGGTCGGAAAATAATCTTATAATAATTATGTTATTAATTTTTTTGCAATTGTGCTGAAGATACACTGTAGCGAGAAGTTGTTGTTTATATACTTCATTTTTGTTAATATGTTTTATATTTTTATGTTGATTTTATCTGTTTCAAGTGTTGGAAAATAGCAATAAAAAGTGAGAGGTCGACATGAAAAAAATTTGGTCGGGTTACTAAAAAACAACATTTATCTTGTTTGGCCTTAACAGATTTCGTATGAGTGGGACAAACTACTGCAGGTCCATGCATAACCGTGTTGTAACCATGCTGTACACCATTTCTATAATTTGATTGGATCAGCTGGACAAAAACAATAATGAAACCATTTCAATGTAATGGTATGCCGTACAGTAACCATGCTGTAGTCAGTACTGTATGTTCTTACCCAGCAAGACAAATACCAGCCGCTATCAGCCACGTTATTGTCCCATCCTTGTAAGATGTGCTTGTGATAACATGTGTCTGACAGTTTGGGCACACCATACTAACAGGCTGCTCACGAAAAACCACATTCAGTAGGATAGTAGGTTGAGTAATGATGGTTGTGGTGGTCTGTGGAGGTTGTTGTGCAGGATAAGGTTGTGGTATTGGTTGAGGAGGGGGCTGTCCTTGATATCCAGCTATATGAGAGATAATTAATTTATTCAAACCTTAATATTTTAAAAATACGGTAGCTTTTAAATGAGCAAGCATTGACAAGTATGGCTAGTATGCTTTTACCACCTTCTACTAATTTGTGTGGTTGATTCTGCTATTGTGCTTAACATGTGTGTGTGTCAGAGCTACACAAAACTACTTAGTTTACTTAGGCTCTAGGCATTAATTTCCTTACATTTTCCCTATATTTAGTTAAATATTATAGAACTATATTTATTTACAAATATTATTTTCTAAATATAGTAATATATATCTGTAAAAAAAGATGAAATGCGAATAAAAATGTATTTGTATTGTGGAAACATTTGCGAGTTTCCCAAAATGTTTCCTTGTTGTTTGCCCATGTGCAAAACATAATTATGTTTGGAAGCAAATAATATATATATAACAATCATAGTCTAGCGCTTAATAGCAATAATAGCATTTGGACGTATAATAGCAGAGCTCCTGTACGGGCCAAAGGCCTGCGTGAGTGGAGCACCATACATAATTATAGCATGAGAGTGAAATTTTAGCGACATGTCTTGTCTGACCGCCCAACCACCCAACCGTACACCAGTGCGTGGAACACGTGAGGTTTTTGAGTCCTGAATCTATGGCTTTTAACGCCGTTCTGTCCTTTACATTCAATCTTCCATTTATGGGAATTTGTGATTTCTAAATTATCTCAATGATCAGTGTAATTTGTTTGCCGTAATGCGTACAATATTCAATTTCCAACTTTAATTTCCGTTACATCTCAGTGTGCACACATACGCATCATGTTCTTTCTGTCGTATGCCATCACCTTTGCTGTTACATATGCGCATACAACTCATCTGCACTTGCAGAATGTATTTTGAATTCGTAATTATGTCTGCACGCATGCATTACATTTCCTGTTAAATATGCATGTGCAACTCAACTACACATGCACTAATTAATTGCCATTACAGATATGCATGTGTATCTCTTCGTATTTGATTATTGGGAGCTCCGCTCATAGGCTTGCATGCCTACATGTATATATACTATTCACATACTTGCCAACCATCCAGATTCTGTGGGACAGTCCCAGATTTTAGTCATTTGTCCCATGTCTGGCACAAAAATGTCCCAGAATTTTGTTTCAGGGTTTGGCAATCCTGAATTATTACTTATTATAGACTTATTTGGTATAAAAAGTGTCTTTTCAAAGATAATTGGAAATATAATTAACATATAGGAGGAATAAGAGAGGTCCTAGGATTGAATGTGGGAGACCACATTTAACAGTTCTAGCTGGTGATAGAGTATCGTTAAATTTAACAATTTACTGTCTGTTATTTAGATACAGCACTGTTCGAAAATATTACAACAGGGGAAGTGAAATTTCACCTGAACAAATGAAACTTGCCCTAAAAGACAATGGAAATTTTACTTGTTCAGGTGAAATTTCATTTACCATTGTAGTATTTTCAAACAGTACTGTAATCATCGAACCAATGAAGTTGAGTTCCTCTAATGCCATAGTGACAACGTTTTTGAAGTAGGATTTTGTGGTTCACAGTGTCAAAGGCCTTGGATAAGTAAATAAAAAGACCTATGTTGAATTCTTTATTGTTAATATTGACTGTGAAAGATTGCCAATAAGTTCTATGTAATAGGACCAATAAGTTGAATAATTATTTCAAAAGCCATTATGATATTGGTTATTAAATAAGATGACTGTTATAAAGTTTATCAAGGTAATTTAAAAGATAACTTTTTCTAGTCTATAATTACAAAATTGCATACTCAGTCATCTGTATTGTATCGGTGCTGATGCTGATTTCAGTTTCTCAGGTAACTCTACTCCATGCATATGGATTTAATTGCTTTGTGGCAGCACGTACCGAGTCTTAAAATGCGAGTTTTTTTTTTGTTCAGTGCAACAAAATGTGACTTTTGACCGATGTACTGTATTAAATTGCAAGTTCACCACCAATCAGATTGCACTGTGCTGGTCACGTAACACTCGCCAGGTTAATTTATTTACATAATTTAATACTGTCAGTAAATCAAGATGGTCTACCCGTGAGGAAATTTCTCTCTAATTTGGAGTCCCATCTCTCAAATGTAAGCACTTTAATGTTTTATTTAACTTCACTCGTGCGAAAGCCTTCCAACAGGCTCAGGATATTTCAACTGGCGCTCTTGTTTTAAATTTGGAACTTGCGAAAATTTATCACATCATAACACTCGGCGAAGACCCCAGCTCACTATCTTGGTCCTCTGATTGGCGATATATACACGAAGCCAGAATACACCCTCAGACCTCAGCACAGATTAATTTCTGATGAGCCAAGCAAATATTATGCATATGTTCAACTCTCGACTCACTCAAGGTAAACGTAAGCTTAAATTAAAGATCTACTTTGGTCTTTTATTGTGGATCCAAGGGAATGTTTCAGTGTTTGGTCATTATGCTGACTATAAGATTGCTGCAGGTAATTTGTCCAGAAATGTAGAGTGTGAAGCTTCCAGTAATAGCAAAAGTACCTGTTTACAAGAATCTTAATCACAGAGTGAATTATTGTCATTACGAGACAAGGAGTATCGATCGATGAGTCATTGTCAGAAATCTATTCCCAGCCGTAACGTTAGGCAATCTGTCAATGGTAAAACTGTTGACAGTTTGGGTCAGGTCAACTACACAGCTAAGGCATGTTTGACGACAGAATAACCTAGCTAGAGTCTCTACTGGATTAAGATACTGTTACATGTCTGTTAATATGGGGAAAACTGAAGAATCCTTCATTGAGCTTGATAACCATGTTTGGATTTGGAAGCAGAATTGAGACTTTAGCCGTATTTTGTGAGTCCCAAATCGCTAGTTCCCATACAAGTCATACAAACACGTGTTTTTTTTGCCTGCAACCACATTATATATATGCAAATATATAAATGACGTTGTGTTTACAAACAGTAAGGAACAGCAGATAATGTTACATAGAGGCACACAAATTGACATAGCTAGCTCCATCACAGGATGGACAGGATACAACTTATAATATGGTACAAATATAAACATACATTTGAGACAATCAACTATTAGTACTCGGAACCTGCAGTATAACAAACAGCAGACTAAATTGTAAACGTGTGTTACATGCATAAGTAGTGTTTAAATTAAAAGGTCAACATACGAGAAAAACAAAAATATTAAATTACATATATGCTTGGGGAAAGTCACCGCGCTACCGGCCACTCCTAAAGACTGCTAAATTCAGCTAATAATTCTTCTCTTTGGTTAACCCTTGTCCTGCCAAGGTTTTAAAAGTGACTTTTTAGCTACTTTAGACTGAACAGAACCCTCCCCCTAAAACAAAGGCAATAACTGTTGTCATGGAAATTTCAACTGACCATTAACACTGAGGGCTCAACTTATTTAGCCTGCCATTTTGCTGACATCATCAACTCATCCAACAGACCACACAGCAAAGTTTGTTTGAGGAAGGACTCAGAAGTTAAGGCTTTTTAATGCATTTTCCCCCATTTTTAGAGTGCTGGAGGACATCATTAAGTCTGATGAGAGCTTGAATCAGCACTTTCTCGAAGAACTGAGTCTGTGCCTGCTATTGCGATAGAGAAAGAGCCTCATTTTCCACTCGTGAAAGGGCCAGGACGTCTTCTGTCACTTTATCGTGGGCTTTATAAATGGAGGTCTGGAGCCACCTATCATAGCTTTTTTTGAATATTGGACAACATTTACTTGCCACTGATTCCAATATGAAGCTATTAGGTCGAAATGGCTTTAGACTTAGTATATATTTTGAAGAATGAAGATGGGGGAAGGGTCATGTCCCTGTTTGGTTGGATTTCCCGGCATGCTTTGCAGTCATTATGGATGAATTTAGCTTGTTGTGAAGCGCTTATGGACAGAATGGCTTGGTGCTGGGCAAGTACAGAAAGTGAGGTTAGTGCAAACATGAAACTCCAGAGTTTATGTGAAATATGCATTTTTGTGAAAAAAATTAGAATCTGAGGAGAATTTTTTTTTTTTGGAAGTGCTATTTTAGTCTTTTTTTTCTGAAATGAAATAATGTAACCTGTAGTTAACTTATGCAAAGAAAGGAGGATTTTGATGAAATTATTATTTGTTAACATGCCCAATGCAGTTCAATATGATCACTTGTATATACCTTATGCTGCGTAGGAATCTCAGGGCTTTGCTCTTTAAACTTTGTAAGATTGAAACCATCAAAGTCAGTAACCATTAAAAAACGAGTATATTCGTCTTTAAATAGCAGTACAAGGGTTAATATTACTAAGAGGATTTCAAATGAAAGTGTATATTTTCAATTTCAATCTCATGTGGCCCGAGTGAAAGCCCAGATGGGCTCTTAAAATAAACAGCATGCAACATTAATAGTTTACACAAAAATCAAATAATTTTAAAGAGTATGCAGAAACAACAAAACAAAAAAATCCACCAGACTGGTTTAGATTTCATACAGTTATGCGTCACATGACAGTCAGGTGTGTATGTTAAACCACCATACGTTTATACTCATAGAGTCACCCGACTTTTAACGTTATCCTTATTCCGAGTTGTGGTTGATGTTTAGAAAGATTAAAGCTTAAATAATATCAGAACTATTAGAATAAAGTAGGGAACATTAATTCTGCATTTTGGTTTCTTGGAATCAATTATCATATTTACGAAATCAACGTTCGAGGGAGCTAATCAGTTCAGCTAACCACATCAAATTAATTCCATGGCTTGTTTATAGCAGAGTTCGGCTTACCATTTGATGGATATGGTGGTGGCGGCTCTTGCCCGTGAGGGATAGCGCCGTAGTTGTGATTATAAGGAGGAGGCTTCTCGTGATCCGCCATATTTTCTGACTGGTCTATTAGCCTCGTTCTGGTGAGTGACTAAAATGTTATTTTTATCACATTACGTATTCTTACACTGTCACGCTCTCCAAACAAAAACGTAACAGTTAATTTTTTGTTTCGGAAAATACTGTGAAATGTACGGTACAAGCCGTAAAATGATCCTCGATAAATGATTCGACTGATTCGACTGGTGTAACTATTTCTACTCAAGGCCCTTGTCACAGGGAGCCCACACTGATATAGCTGAAAGCGATTTGTTATTCGTTGAATAATAGGAAAATTAGAGGGACACAGACGAAATGATAAACAACCGGATCTCCTAGCGTGTAGGGATCTGATCAGCAAATAATATATATACCAAAAAAACCTGAGGGTTATCTAACCAGGACCACCTCAGACGGGATTTGACGAAGATTGCTAAATTGTTTTAAACATTAACAGTAATTAAGTTTCATTTGGACACAATACAATAAATATTGAAGACAAAAAAGAAGGAATTTGGTATAATTCTAAAGTAATTGCTAGGCTCATAACTAGAGTACGTATGTGGACAAATGACAGTAGTGATAAGGACAATAATAAATATATAAAAGTGAAAATCAATTTCAAAAGAAATAAAATTATTTACTCGGGCATTGCCTATTGTGTTGTATTGTTTCTTAAACACTGCTGAAAATAATTTGCAATTCACATATTCGGGTTTCTTACACCGATAAAGAACCAAATTTCTCTTAAAAGTAGTATTTTTCATCTGCTCTAATATTTGACATCCTTCATCAAAATCAGTGTGTCACATTTTCTCCAGTATACCTGGAAAGCATACTCTGCTAATCTGAGTAGTTATTTGTCTTTCGTCATGGGAGAACCGGTAAATTTAGGGGGAAGGCTTCGATTTTTTGGGCTTCGATTTTTTGGGCTTCGATTTGGGGAGGGCCAAAATTTTTTGGCCACAAATTTTTGGCCGCCTGTTTTAACAATGAAACTTTTACAATATTTTTAGGCTACTTCAATCGACCATTCAGCTCCACCTTGGAAATGTCCCTTAGCCAGCAATCAGCGCGTGCTGGATCCTGCTAATGGGCAACGTTCGAGACCTCAAACATTCTGCTTGATAACGAGGTTTTCAGGAGTAAAACAAAATAAATGCTTTCCTCTTTTGTTAAAAAAAAGACGTCATTTTTTGTTTTTGTTTTTCGTCAGATACCCCTGGGCTGATATTTTGGGGAGGGCCAATATTTTTTTGGGCTGATGTTTTGGGGAGGGCCAACATTTTTGGGTCCTCGTTTTAGATATTTTACCGGCCCTCCCCCCCCCCCCCCCCCCCCAGTAATTAATGACCGCTCCCCAAGAACCAATGGATCTCGTGGGAGTAAGTATCGCTATTGTTATGAGCTATTCTGCCATTATACGATTATCTCGGTCTGAGCTCCCGGCTCCCGTACGTCCCGTTCTCAAGTTATAATGAAGGCCTTGTCAGAGATCAAATTTGGCGGGTAAAAACTGTTTTCCTTATTTAAGCACAGCCGAGCACGGTAAGTGCTAAAATGTGTCACGTGCTCTATCACGTGACTTAGACCACGAAACGTGGCTCCGAGTTTAATTATAACAGAAACAGAGAGGATAATGAGTGGATGTGGTTAAGGTTAAGTAATGTTTCGTGTAAGGGCGATAGCACCAAGGCAAAGGAATGCAGTGAGGTGTTAAAACTCTTGATTTTATTGGTTTAAACATAAAAATCGCCCAAAAGTAAGAGAGAAGTATCATTTTCTCTGATTTTATTAAAGTTTTAATTGATGACATGATTTACATGGTGGTTCCGTATGTGGTTTACCTAAAGGAAATCGTATGCGAGGAACCTTATCAAATGTGCCAGTTTCGTAGCTTTTGTGTTCGGCAATTCTTAATGGTTGGAAAAGGATTTCCTCATTAAAATGGAATGAAACAAGCACTTTCTACAAACTTTATTTCATCCCTACCGCCCAGTGTATCTATATTCCACAACGAACAATGGATTCTGCTATAGTTCTTAACTGAATCATTACTTAAAGCCTTTTACCTATTTCAGCTTAGAAAAGATGACTACGAGTTATTAAGGCGAAATTATGCAAAATACGTCACGTGACTTTTTGGTACCCTTAATATTTCCTTATCTTTACATGAATGCCATGTTTTCTTAGCGTGGTCTAAAACACTGCTGGAAAAGGAATATTTCAGCAGGGTTACACTTTGTTTCTTTTCATATGTTATCGTCGCAATCGCATTTCACTTAAATTATTTTCTCTAATTATCACGTCATCGATAACGTAATACGACAATCATCCACTTTAAAGTGCAAGTATCATGTCAAAAATAATAATAATTATATTGTACTATTGTGTTTGTTTCTCACAAAAAGGTATTAATCTTGCAAATTTTGTAACATATCTGGCATTCAATCCCTAATTTTGGTTAGTTTTCATGATCCTGTGACGCCATAAGATGAATCAACTCCCTCCCTAGAGAAAACTACTACAATAGAATCCCGTATGTTTTCTTTGTGACATCACAAGATGAATGAATCCCGCAATTCGGGTAGCTAGCGTTTATTATAGTTTAATTTCTGCTTGGCCTGCCTCCCAACGAAAACTAAGTTAGACAACTAAAGTATATCAGAAATAGAATTTGGGACAAATGGCTTTACTTGCACTTTAAGGAATTTAAGGAAGAGGATATTTAGGATTATGGTGTGATTAGATATTGTTTAAACTGTTGTTCCTGTTAGAAACATTTACAGTAAATCTATTTTCCGCTAAATGAACCAGGCCTTTGCATGCTTGAGTTTACGTCGAAAATAACATATTATTTTATCATAATTATGGTTTTCCTACGGGGATGGAATTAACTGAGACATGTCCACATCTCTGAGTGACATTTCTGATTGTCACATCATCTCCATCGGTATGTATAGTTTGTCAGAAGGAAATCAGGTGATAAGCTTATTGGGCTATGATAGGCCGGGCTAAAGCCTAATATAACCGATACATACTCTGCATGTGCCGGATCATATGTTCTACATTTGGAGACACTGGTATCAACGACTCCGGCTAGCTAGAGTGAATTTCCCGAACCATATACTGGTAAGTATCCCCGGCCTGAAGTATGATTTCCGTCGCCAATATTCATGATTCTAGAAGATGCAGATTTGTAGTGTATTAGGTTGGTGGCCAAACTGATAAAAGAAACGATTTACTCTGTCTTCATTCGAGGAAATGCGGAAACTACTTGAAGTTTGATCAAAACTGCGGTTATGTTCGGCCTCACCACCGAGGGTTGGCCGAATCTTTCTTTACCGTGCAAATGCGGTACCACGCAAAACAAACTTCCAATGGAGAAAAACAGCTAGGGCGGTGTTTCACGACCTTTCGCCATACTTCTGAAAAAGAATCAGAAGTGGGCTGCCTGCCGCATAAGCTGTTGCAAAACAAACAATCAAGAGCTTAGCCAGTTCCTTATTTTCCCGGAAAAAGGAACACGCCATTGCATATGCAGTTTTCAGTAAACCTGACCCGGAAAGATATAACCGTTGACTCAGTAGGATCTGTGTCCCCTGAATCCAAACAGGAAAAAAACACTACAATAATCCGCACTGACAGAGCTTCCAGACCGCGTATAACGAGTGGGGGGGGGGGGGGGGGGGGTTGGGTTAGGTTAGGGTCGAAATCGAATAAAGAAGAATGGAATGAAATTTTCATGGAAAGTAGTCATATGCCACAGGTATGAAATATGCTAAAAACATCGCTTGAATCGGTCCGGAAAACACAGTTCTCGACGACTAAATAGGAAGTAAGACGAATTGTTAATTTTTTCAACGAAAATATTCAACCCATTTTTTTCCGAAAACTCTCTTATACAATTTTTTTTAAACTTTGCAGTCTTGAAGGCCTACATTTAGTCTACCAGGGACACTAGGTCGTTTTAAAAGTTTAGGTCTAGATTTCGAAAAAAATGATTAAATACATGACGTCAACGCTGTGTTGCTATGGTAACACCGATGTCAAACAATCCTACATTTTTGGAAAGTTTATTCTATTTCTAGTAAATGGGTGAAGTGGCTAGTCCGACCGAGCTCTGACAGTGGAGTATCAGCCGTTCAAAGTGGGTATGGTGCGTCCCTGGAAATTCCAGGCAGTTTCCCAGTTAAATCCATGCGAATATTTTTAGCGGGTTTTCAAATTACCGCTCCATCCCTGTAACCCAAGGAGCAGAGCCTTCTTCAAATCCACGAAACGAGAAGGAAAGAAGGCTCTGCAGTATTCGTGTTGTTTTCGTACTGAGCATGCGCCAATGGCTCGCCCAACTCCTGGGCGAGTCAAGCCTGTTAAACCGGTTTTTCAGCGCGCGGCTAGAATCTTGGGCGAACCGTTGTCGCCTGCTCATCACGAAAACAACACCAATACTGCAGATAAAATACAATAACTTTTATTTAAGCACGATAAAAGATTAAAGCATTGCCGCTTGTGGGGTCGTGTATAATACTAAAATAAACTAGTTAACTATATACAAATTTCACATTGAAATGCTAACTATATCAGGAGCCCATGGGCTCCTGCTATATATAAGAGGGGCTGAATGGGGTTAACTGATAACTGAGAAATGGCCAAAAATATTACTGTTAACTGAGAATTTTACCTTTTTTTGCTGTTAGCTGATATTTGTGAGATAGCTGTTACCTGATATTTCATTATTTTTTATTAAAATGACGTAACGTCACATGCTATTATTGGCTTTTCGGATGGTTTTCGACAGATTTGATCCAGTTGATAATAGTCAAATATTAAACATGACACATCAGAGTTATCTGATACTAGAAAAATCTATTGAATAGACAAAAGTAGTGTTTGATGTTGAATTAGCGGTTATTATTCATTTCATACCAGCAAATATGTATTCAAATCAGGTTAGGGTAGTCTTTTTATATAACTTAACTGATAACAGCAAAATTTAACTGATAACTGATAAATAGCTAAAAATTTAGCTGTTAACTGATATTGGTACCCCCCCATTCAGCCCCTCATATAATATTGTTAAAAACTAACTATTTAAAATTACACTGATATATAAGTAAAAATCAAAATTTGTTATGCCCATATCATTGTTATTAATCATCTATTTTTTAAATTAATAATTCAGTAATATATAAAATAATCGTTCTTGCGAGGGGCAGTTTGCGGTGATTCAGCACCAAAATAGTATAAATTATGCAGGGCCTGTGATTTACTAGCCATACTGGTAAAGTTCTTTACATTAGAGGTCTCCGGTAAGTCAGGAGTGAGCAGGCTCCACATAATTGCCGCTCTATGTGCTATCGAATTCTTCATGTAATAGCTATTGAAGTGTGGCACTATAACCCTATTCCTGTTACGTAAATTGTGCGTTCTGTCATTCTTAACTAGAATATGGTCCATAGAAGCGGAGGTGTACTCATAGAAAATTAAATATGCTAGTGTAGCTAACCTTACTTTGTACATTGAGCATAAAGGGTCCCATTTTGCTTGCTTGTGTACGTCTACGGAAGGCATATCTCGCGTGAGGCCGTATATTAGCCTAGCAGCTCTACAATGTAACGATTCTAAGGCGTGGAAGCCATCCTTATTGGTGAAACTACCCCAGATCGGCAACGCATATATTACGGAAGGTAATACAAATATCTTAGAATACAAATCCAAAAGCGTATGGCGCGGTAGAAACGAAGAGCAATGCCTTCTTTTCTTCTCGTTAAGGTACGTCCCTGTTGGTACGGCTTATAAAGGCAGTGGTGAGCTTATAATTTATAATATTAAATTTCAAAGTTGAGATCAGATCAGGTCAGATCCGTCCCATATCCATCCGGGTAGTAAGTTCAGGGAGCGAGACAGAATTCAGATTGAGCCCGGCAGTTTTGAAGCTCCATATAGTTAGTTTCGCATCCATCGCCCGTCTTCGTGAATTCAATCTTGATTGGAGCGAGTAAAATCCGTGAGGAGCTGGAACCGAATCTTAAAATAGCAACGTGACGTCCACTAAGCCAAAAATAGATTGGCGCAGACTATCATAGGGTAAGGAGATCGGTTCGCTTAGGTGTGGTCTCTTGTGAGAATATATATAGGAGCTATGGCATAACTCAGGAGTTTAAAATCCATTGAAGTCTGTAGTTTGTTGGACCCCTATATGGCACTAATGGGGATACTCGTCGTACCTTTTAGAGGTTAAAATGCGAAGTTTGGTAAAGTACCACTTAGGGTGTTCAATTTGAAACGTTCATGGTTGTCATTATCGTGACACCTATTAGGGTATTCAAAGTAAGACAGGAACTAAAATAAACTAAACTAACATTATCGTTTAATGAACTATTGTTTTATTGGCAGCCTAATATAGTTACTCTACATTCAGAGTCTACATTTTGAGTCTACATTCAATTTGAAAGTGTTTGATGAAACCCCCCGGTACCGCTATTTTAATAAGAAAAAATTAAAATATCAGTTAATTTTGTGTTTCGAGATTGATACCTCTTTCATAGAGCGAGGTAAATATAAATGTGTGCCACGCCTATATATAGGAAGAGGTGCTGGTATCTCTTAGGGGTTCCTTTTAAACTTTCCAATCGACTTGCATCTCCGTCAATTTTATGTTTAAACCGGTTTCCATTTGGATTCTTTGAGCAGAAAACAATTTTAAGAACGCTCTTTTTTGGTCAGTAAGGACATGAAAGATATTGGAACTATGGATTTTAATATGGCTCTTAAGATGGCATAGCTTTTAAGATAGGATTGCGTTGAAATCCATATTTTAATATTTTGGGCGTTTATAATTGACACCGAAATTATAAAACACTGTTCCAAAGCATTTACCTGTAAGGCATCCAGTTGCATGATGTTACGGCCGTGCCGCTTGACTGGAAGGGATTTTTTAAATGACTTTCATAACTATGTTATATTGATCACGCACTTCGTATATGTCATATTTATTTAAAAAAGGCTATCTAAAGTATTATTCAGTTGAAGCAAACATACAGTACTGCTGTAGATCCGACAAGTGCGGTCAACTTAACTCGAGTAAGGTAAGTCCATCTGACAGACCGAATAGATTTCCTAATTTCTATCGCAATTTAGCTCAGTGCGGTATACGTGGGTCAAGCAGCTTATAATTGACAACGCACGATGAATAGAAATTGAGATGTACCCTTATGAACTGCCTGTCATGTAGCAGACCCCTGATCTTGGCTGTGGCGAACCTTGTCTCATGAAATAGTTCCTCCCACGAAACTCTAAAGGAGTCATTTGTTAGCCGAAGTTAATGCTTTCAAATGCTGCCGAAGCATTTATGACAAGAACTGCTGTCTGTTTATGTATCCAGGGATTACGAACGGCAAAAAGGCTGCCATTCAAGCACTCAGTCTCACGATCGATGTCCAATTTGCGTCCAATGTTCTTAAAGGCAAAAAATTATACATATTAATACTGAGTAGGATCCCTCCAATCCTCTTCCACAAAATCAATGGGAGGCAACTTAAAAAGGCCATTTGCGATATTTTTGAATTCTTGAGAGGCGACCCACACACACAAATAGTATTGCCAATAATTATCTTTCGTTTATACACTGGTTCCACAATGTTTTTATTTGATCTATTTACCTGATCTAGTTATATATATATAGTTATATATATAATTGTTAAATATATATATATATATATATACAGTCGATCCAGGAAAGGTTGTCTTATAGAAAAGTCAATTACACACATATAACTGTCACGTAACCGTATATACAGAATATATTAACTTCCCTTTGGTTCGCTGGTGTCATGAGTTGGGACCTGCGGCCTGGAGATATAGAAAACGCAAAAGATTCTGAAGAAAGAATACTCGAGTTCCAGAATAGTTTTGCAGCAAGTAGTATACAGGACAGAGACGCAAATTGGATAAAGGCAGTATCAGTTTACAGGAAGGTTGCGTTTTATCTGGATTTGACGAGTAAACATTTGCGTTTAATTCTAAAAGTTTGGTCGTGAAGGGAATTATCATGCAGACCGCAAGGACAAACATTGTGTTATCTATATTCAAGATATTTGAATTGTATGAAGTCATGCACATCAGGCAAACCATTTAACAATTAGTATACAAAGCAAAAACGTTCAATAATAAATAATATGTAGAGAGAGAAAAGGTTTGCTTCAGTAACAGCTAACTTACAATGGTTAAAAAAGCCGGAATGCTTTGCGATGTTTAAATCTTTGAAACCAACCACGCTCAACCACGTAATTTAGTCTAGAGTTAAAACACAGGAAGCCCAAGCTCTGTTTATGTAAATGTAATTTATAAGGGTTTGTATGGGAATTTTTTAATCTGGATTTTCGATAAATATACTGTAATAAAGTGAATAAAACTTACCTGGTGTCTATGATCTGTGTCTTGGCTGTGTCTGTACGTAGTTTCAGCGAATTTGGGCGAATTTTGAATCCCTTACTCTTCATACTATAGAAGAAATGATATGAAGAGTAAGGGATTCAAAATTCGCCCAAATTCGCTGAAACTACGTACAGACACAGCCAAGACACAGATCATAGACACCAGGTAAGTTTTATTCACTTTATTACAGTATATTTATCGAAAATCCAGATTAAAAAATTCCCATACAAACCCTTATAAATTAAATTTACATAAACAGAGCTTGGGCTTCCTGTGGTTAAAACTGTTGGATACTTCGCAAATAAAAATAACGAACCGAGACTAATTTTGAATAGTTATCTGCATTTTTTGCCATTGTGGTCTTTTTATTCAATGTATTATTTAAAATAAACAGTTGTGGCTGTATTGGAAGCGATGTATTTAGTCAAGGATTCTATCAGGCAGTCAAACTAAAAAGTTATTTATACTACACAAGACAGTTTTTTTATTATATATTTTACGAGAAGCCGGGCAACGATTCATCATGATATAATTCAGTGGTTCTTTTTCCTCATATTCAAACTACAAATCAAATTAAGAACAGAAAATAAATCTATGCTGTTGTAAATTAAGCCGACTTAATAGTCGAACATTATTTATTCAAACGAAGTATTAAATTTACATTGAACAAGTTCATATATCTGGATGATCTCAAGGAACACTGAGTTGTTGCTCTCTCGCCTATCGCCCCTTGAATTTATATATCGTGAACAGATAACACAACTGAATGTTTGTCCTTGCGGTCTGGCGGCATGATAATTCCCTTCACGACCAAACTTCTAGACTGATTAAACGCAAATGTTTACTCGTCAAATCCGGATAAAACGCAACCTTCCTGTACTCACTGATACTGCCTTTGGGTCTCTCTCCTGTATACTTGCTGCCAATTAAACTGTTCTGGAACTCGAGTATTCTTGCTTTTGAATCTTCGCGTTTTCTATATCTCCGGGCCGCGGGTCTTACCAACTCGGAACACCAGCGAACCACAGGGAATTTAATATATTCTGTATATACGGTCACGTGACAGTTATATGTGTGTAATTGACATACCACACTAGCCAGCACCAAATATTTATTTAATTTTCTGTCAAATGGGCAAAAACTCGCGTGAGATGATAGCTACTTTGCTCGGAGGTGAATATGAAAATAATCATATTCACTGTTTGAGTAGCCAATCAGAGCGCGCGAAAAGTGATATTCACTGGTGTAGTATATACTAAATATATATATATATCCATTTACTCGTTTTCGATCTTTATCAGATATGTAAATTGTCGTGTTTTTTTCAAATGGCGTTTATACTTTGAGTAAGATTGACGAATAAGTTGACTGGCTTATAAGCCGCCCCGCACACCTTTTAAGGATTTATGTTTAAAAATCCTACGAAACATCAATTTAACACAGAGGCTTCCACCTGATATCAGTGGCTCTTTTCCGACAGTAAGATGCGGGTTTTCTTTGTGCTTCTGGTTGTCGTGTCGCTTGTCAATGGCAGTCAACATGTCAAGGATGCAGAAGATGTAACTGAGGTTGAGCCTTGGCAACAAGACCGTCCAGGTAAAATTATATGCCGATATATATATAAAGCTAAGTGAAAATACTTTAACCCTCTCCCCCCCCCAAAAAAAAAACTATAACCAGGAGTATCAGTTATACAGGAGTGGTCCTGTACCCTTGCATGTGTTGGCCCCTAACACAGTAGATGGTGTGTCTATTTATAGTTGCGAAGTTCTGGTATGCGATTACGTTGTCTTTTGTTCTCTTGCGCTTTAGTATTTTTTAGCAGTTTGAATCGTGTTAATTACAATTTTCGAGTGCATCTTGATTGGTTAAAAGTGACGGCCTTTATTTCTTCTCGCGGGAAACTCTATGCTAAAAATAACTCTACCGTCTACAGTGTTGTGTGACAATATAATGTGGGAAGATCCCGCTATAACTATATCGGGTGTATTATGGGTATGGGTAAGGTCATTAAAATACAACTACAGCCGATTGCCGCAATAGGCTTTTTGCATTTTTGAATGTAATCACGTGTCAGTTTGTACTGGAGGGCAAAACAAAAAAATCATATATTTAAAGGCAATTGTACGAGATCGGTAGTACTGTTATTAGCAAAACCTGTTTGTAAATGTTATTTTCCACCTCCAATCGATTGTCGATCTTTCTAAAACTGCGTTTTTGAAGTTTGTTTACCATCTAGTAAAGATCAATCACGTACGGTGGCCCGGTCAGGTTACCACGTTACCACGATAGAGCCTATCGTGGTAACGTGGTTTTGAACGAAATTCAAAACCACGTTACCACGTTACCACGTTAGGAACATAACGTGGTAACGTGGTTTTGAACGAAATTCAAAACCACGTTACCACGTTACCACGTTAGGAACCTAACGTGGTAACGTGGTTTTGAACGAAATTCAAAACCACGTTACCACGTTACCACGTTAGGAACCTAACGTGGTAACGTGGTTTTGAACGAAATTCAAAACCACGTTACCACGTTACCACGTTAGGAAAGTCCGCATGGAACTGGGCCTCGAAGCACATGGTTGACAAAAATGACTGATATAATGGCAAAGCCTCGTCTTTTCGTTAGTTTTCTTTTTGTTTTATGGTTTCCGTTGAGCAGTAGTCAACAGGGAATCCCGATTCCACCAGATTTTCCGATATCAACGCATTTGAACGGCCGTTAGCATGTTATATACTGCTGTGTTTATTTCAAAGATCCCTCAACGATTGAGACATTTAAAATTTTAATCAGTTGTCAGTGGCAGTGGTAAGCTTATATATATGATAAAAACAATTACATTTATAGGAGGGTCTTTTTGTATTGTAGTGCGGGACGTCATACGTGAATATTTCACTGCAGGCTACCCATATACGCTTATGTTATCTCTGTTGCTCACATATCATGCAGTCAGGATGAGGTTAGTCTTGTAAAATTTAAAGTTGGCTTGTTGAGCTTTACCTCATCTTCAAACAGATGAAAATCTCCGAGAAAATCTCCGCTCGATTCACTGCCTTCCTTACACTCCGCCATTTTGTTAACCATGTGCTTCGAGGCCCAGTTCCACGCGGACTTATCTAACGTGGTAACGTGGTTTTGAATTTCGTTCAAAACCACGTTACCACGTTAGCTTCCTAACGTGGTAACGTGGTAACGTGGTTTTGAATTTCGTTCAAAACCACGTTACCACGTTAGGTTCCTAACGTGGTAACGTGGTAACGTGGTTTTGAATTTCGTTCAAAACCACGTTACCACGTTAGCTTCCTAACGTGGTAACGTGGTAACGTGGTTTTGAATTTCGTTCAAAACCACGTTACCACGTTAGGTTCCTAACGTGGTAACGTGGTAACGTGGTTTTGAATTTCGTTCAAAACCACGTTACCACGATAGGCTCTATCGTGGTAACGTGGTAACGTGGTAACCTGACCGGGCCACCGTAGACCGGGCCACCGTAATCACGAGCTTAATTCATTCATTAGCGAAGTATTATATCAGCACGTGACTGTTTCTTGCAGAAGGCCTATCGCGCGATTTGAAAATCATCATAGCGAAGACTTGTATAGGATATGTGAAGTTCAATAATTTATTTAGAATACAAAAGTTTTAATTGGTGAGGCAGGAAAGCTTAAAATAAAGTAAATAAACGGTCGCATTTTTGTAAAAATAAAAAATAAATTGGGCGGAGGGGTGGGGGTGAAGAAACCCCAGAGAAAAGAAGACTCAGGAATTGTCTACTGCCTTGATTTGTAATTCCATGTTTGTAGCGTATAAGGACGACGACATCGATGGTTTCGTCGTCCATGTTGGTTTGTAACCTCGCCTGTGCAACCGCACAGTCTCTCCGCGCATTTTTTTTTTTTTTTTTTTTCTCACCCGACCGACCGACCCAATTTTTGAAAACCCCACCGATGAGAAACGGAAACAAAAATAGGGATGGCCTTATTTATTTAAACATATATTCTTTGTGTTTGCTCCAGGAGCAGGAGCTCATCTAGGGAGCTTACACAACATTTATTTACTAACAATTACTGGAAACGAAAGGAGGAACTAAGCTGCATACACAAGGCTTGATCGTAACAAGATTTTGAAATAGAAACAACACAAAGATTTATAGACTAGAAATTATGACAAAATAGAAGGCGAGTTGCATGTACAAATCAGAAAAAAACGATTTGGACTGACTTAAAATACGTTCATTTTGTGCTTGTACTAGTAATAAGTGCAACAGAGGTAAGAAGTTTGGATCGTTGGGCTGCATACATGGGACAGTAAAAGAAAAAGTGCATCGATGTTTCATTTGAGAATCCACAAATACAACATGGAGAAGAGATGTCAGGCTGTTCAAACTGAGATAGGCGGGGAGGACAGGTCTGCAGAATGTGCGCATGTCCAGTCAGCGGTAGAAATCGTGGGAGCAGTCCCAAATGGTTTCTGTTCAGAAAATCTTCAGAAAGTCAACACATTAGTTTTATTAGTTTAGCCATCAATCCAATTAGATTTGGGACTGGTCCATGAAAGGACTTAAAATCAAAGCTCGTACTTTTCTGTAACAATGCTTTGAAGCCCAAATTTTGAGTGAAAATTCAACCAAAATAATGTGCGTGAGCGTAATTTCCCGGCAATCTCGTACCCAGACCCATTTGTTTCTTACTGCGCATGCTCGACGAAAAAATAGAGGTTAGTTGAGGAGGCACTGGGAACGAGAATGGATTTCCCGGGTGAAATCCACGCATGCGCAAGCGTTTTGCATAGCTGTCGGTGGGGAGGACGGTGGGGAGGTAGTTGTACGGAAAGTATACATCTATACCTTGTTTCGATATGTAGGTTGCTTGTGTTGGAAATTGAGGATTCATTTATTAACCGAATACAAATATATAAAGAAATTAAGAAAAGTAGATCAATAGAAATTTAGGGAAAAAGTAAATAGAACGAAATGGACAATTAAAAGGGAACCAAGAAAAGAGGGATATAAAGGAGCAAAAATTAACATTAAGGAAAATAGAAAGAGACCAAATTAAAAATTATAAAATAAATTTAGAAAACTGGAAACAACTTACAAAACATAGAAATTAATTTCTAGAAAATACAGCAAAACGGTCTTGGATATGGTTATTTGTTTCATTCTTAACGGTATCACTACGTGTTTTCTAAAATCCAGAATATGAAGAATTTCCCAATGAACTCAACGAAGAAGCTGAGTCGGTAAGAAAAACCGTTCAAGACGTGCCTGGTCTGACTGATGAAATGCTGATCGAGGTCGTCGACGAAGCAAAGAGAGAACAAGAGGAAGAGAACAAGAGATTTCCTGGTGACGAAACATTAGACGATAAGGAGGAGTCACTGCAAGCGCAACACTATAAGAGATTTGTCCCAGAACTCGAGCCTGTACGATTTGATGCATTGGTGATGGAGAAAACCACTCGGAAACTCGCCCAGAAACTAGGGTAGGTAAAATCTCACGAGCATGCGTGAGAAAATTACTTCCGGTTGCCTTCAATTTCTTCTGTGTCGATTAGATGGACTTGTCTTGCTTGTATTCGTCCACTGTTATTAGACTTTTATTCCGCTTCCAAATGTATACATATTTTTCAGAATTCACTGGCTTAAAACATTGAAATAATTTCCCTTTCTTTTTTGTGTTCATAATGATTTTTCAGCATGACATCAAAAGAGGCTGCAATGAAACTGGATGGCCTTGAAAGCCGTCATTTGCATGGGAACTATGGGAAAAGAAAACTACGTTGTCGACTGTATTCCCGCTTTCGCTCTATCGATGGATCTTGCAACAATCCTCGGAAGATAACTAGCGGTGCAGCTAACACAGCTTTTAGCCGCGTATTGGTGTCTGCTTATAAAGATAAAATTTCTAAACCGCGAGCAGCGCACGACGATTCTGAGCTGCCGAATGCTCGCAAAGTAAGTTTTACAGTTTTCTGGGATCAAGATGATGAGTCTAAAAAGGTGTCCCATATGAATATGATCTGGGGCCAGTTTATTGACCACGATATAGACCATGGCGGGCAGCCGAACATAAGTTGTGCTGGTACATGTGGCTTAAAAGGCGAGTGCTTTGGAATACCAATACCCACAGACGATCCAGCCTTTAAGCGCAAAGGAGTCAAGTGTATCCAATTAAAACGAGATGTACCAGCGGCTGCAAGGAAGTTAAAAGCGGCGAGGGAACAGATTAATATCAAATCTTCCTTCATTGATGCTTCTCAGATATACGGAGATGCTTTAACTCGTTTTAACGAACTGCGAGTTCCAAATTCTCCGCTGCTTCAAGAGAGAGAAAATCCCTCCGGTGGTAAAAATTTCCTTCCAAAACAAGGTGGTTTTTGCCGAACTCCAGATATCAAAACACAACCGTGTTTCAAGTCAGGAGATTTTAGGACAAATGAGAACCCAGGTACAACACTGTTGAATGTGTTTTACTGACCGCGCGGGGCATGGTAACAGCTTGCGAACGAGAAAACTTCTAAGAGTGTGTGCATGGATTTTTTCAACGGAAAATTTTATTTTTTTCTAGCACAAAAACTATATATTAAAAATTGTTCGAATTAATCTTTCTTAGAGAATTTTACTTTTTCTTCTTAAAGGAAATCCTGGCTGTTGGAACAAGTTAAATTGTTGGCAATATGGTTTAAGTGGAATATATGTTGACAAAAATGGAAAATATATTTTAGTTTTTGAAAATAATTACGTGAATATGAGCCATGACGTTTCACTTCAATAGGAACCGCCAAAAAACGTCATCAGATCCAAAATGGCGCATACTCATGTCCATATTTTTTCAAAAACTAAAATATATTTTCTAATTTGTTCAGCATATTTTCAACTTAGACCCCCGGGGGGGGGGGGGGGGGAGGCCGGGAGGGGGGTACTCCATATAATGGACTATACGGGGAGGCTCCGCCCGAAAGGGGTGCCTTTTCAGGCTGGAGGTATATAAAAGGGTAGGAATTTAACGAGTTGAAGTATAGAAAAGGGTAGGAAAAACTGTCATTTGGGTATTTAAAAGGACATTTCAAAATATCTCGAACAGATGCACCTAACGGCTGATTCAACCAAGTATTTTAAGGGGTCACTCAAGTGAAAAGTTTAGTAAAAGGTATATGAAAGGGTTACCTTTTCTGTCAAAAATGGTATATAATAGGGTAAGGGTTTGAACCTCGGGGCGGAGCCTCCCCGTATAAAACAAGCTTAGACCATATTGCCAACAATGTAACGGCAACTTGTTCCAACAGCCAGCTGAGTTTCCTTTAATTTAAAACGCGAATTTTGATTATTTATCAGTGCAAAAGGCCCATTACATCTAAGAAACTGTCTCGGATTATACATGCATTTTGATGCCGTGAGGGACAAATGGAAGAAAAGAACACAAGGTTAAACGTGCAGAATTCCCTATCCTGACTAAACGAGATGATGGCTGACTGACGCCTCAACTGTCGTCTTCATTTTCTAGGCTTGCTGTCTATGCATACCCTCTGGTCACGTGAACACAACCGGATCGCGACCAAGTTACAGGAGCTGAATCCTCGCTGGAGATCGAACAAAGTCTTCTTTGAAACGCGTAAGATTGTTGGCGCTATGCTACAACACATCACCTACAATGAGTTCCTACCTCTCATCCTGGACTGGAGAACTGTAAGTTTCTCATAGGAAAATAGTAAATACATGATAATAATAATAATAATAATAATAACAACAACTTTAATAATAAAAACTTTAATTATTCATTTTATAGAGAAAATATACAATGGATTTACAAAATCTTACAGAGACATTACAAATAAGATAAAGTATAAAACATTACATTATAATCAGTATATATATATGAAATATCAGAAAATAGTAAAATATACATTATAATATATATATAAGGTAAGTCAACTTATTATCGGACAGTAGTTGTGACTAAGTTTGTATAACATGATTCCTTTCGAATTTCACTATTCTCCCTGAAAATAGACTGAACATGTCCGTTGTTGACAAACCTGTTATGGACCCGGTTAACCCACTATCGGCCAAGCAATACCTATTATCGGCGACTCGATGTTTGTAACTGTGCACTTTGTAACCATGGGAAAACCTTTAAAAAGTGTTTAGATTGAATTATTCAGCGATTATTTAGGCCTGTAAAAACGTACTTCATTTCGGGCATACGTGGCGGGAATAAGCGTTGTTGTTGCCTCGTTGCATGTAGTTGTTTTATAGCTTCTACACTGTGGTATAAATTGTTCCTCGAGTTTTCACATTCTTATAGTAAACCGCTTCCTTGCGATAACTTACCTTTCCTTTGCTTTTCTCACTATAAATTGAAAAACAGGAAGTCTTTTATTTCACTGAATTTTGAGAGTCAAGAAACAAGACGATAGGGTTAATATCTAGATAAAGTGAACAGTCTCGGACTGGCTTGAAAACCTTTTTGTGTGACAGACACTCCTCTGGGGAGATATTTCATTTGTTTACATGCGTGCCTGAGAATAGGAGGTGGCCGATAGTAGGTTGACTTACCTTACTATTCAAATAGAACACTAAAAGTCAGCAAGGAGTTCATTAAAAGTCATTAAAAATATTTAAAAGTCAACAAAGGAAGTTTATTTTCTATGTATTAAGTAAGCGGGACGCTCTGGAGATAAAAGAGCTCATGTGTCAGTAGGTCTATATAAACGGAAACTATATCTGTTAGTAGAAGATTTAGAAATGAATTTGTAGTTAAATGATAGGTGTAATAGGTGAATGTATACTGGGTAGTAAATGGTAGGTTTGTGCAGCTACGACTCCTGGATCGGCGGTCCCAGTTTGCGAAAAAGTAGCTATAAAACCTGGATTGCCATAATACCTGTTTTCAAAATTTACCCGGATTTCCATAGCAAATAATTTTTTTGCCAGGGATTTACAAAGTATTTACAAACATTGCCAGGGATTTACAAAGTATTGGCAAACATTTGCCAGGGATTTACGATGTATTTACAAGCATTTGCCAGTGACTGATTTACAAAGTATTTACAAACATTCAGGGATTTACAAAGTATTTACAAGGATTTACAAACTGTTCAATTCAATTCAATTCAATTCAATTTATTTTGCTCAATTTTTTTAATATACAATAATTATAAAATACAGACAGAGAACGGAGATAGACTAAGAGTAATGTGTGAGCCTGAGGGCTAAGTTAGCCGCTGGGTTTTCTAGTTAGCCCCCAGCCATATTTAGTTAAGTTTTTATAACAGGTAGAAGAAAAAAAAGGAATTTAAGAGTTAACAAAATGATTTTAGAGAATTAGAGAGAAAATAATGATATATAGAAATTATGAGTGTTGCTCTGACAGTATAGAACGTTTCAGTTGTTTTGAAAAGCCCTGTGCCATATAAGCCTCTGGCTTTGGCTGTCCAATATACTGTAATCCTGTATATTACTTATTATAATAAATTATTATTATTATTATTATTATTAAAAGGCGAATGCACTGACTAGAATTTCGAACATATTTACATGTTATTTACAAAGAATTTACAGAGTTTGACACAGAAACCAGGGGAATCAATACGAATTTACAAACAATTTAAAAGCAATTATATTATATTTTACAAAGTGTGTAAATGTGCCTCGAGATTGTAAATTTCCATTTACAGTCTATTTACAAAGTATTTACACTATATTTACATACTATGGAAAAGGTATTTTTTTCCAGTGCGCGTGCGTGGTAATGGACCTATTATGCAATTTCCCACTTGTGACATCGAAAAGACAAACTACAGAGACCATTTCGCGTATGGCTCTATCAATTCCAAACCTGTCCATCCCCTCCCCGGGCATACGTGGGGCATCTGTCCCGGTGGTGGAGCATTTGCCAGCAAAGAAAATTTGGTGGGGTGGGGAATTGGTCAAAGAGAGTCAAAATAGAGGGGCATTTGTAACGTTGTCAAATACCCTACAACAATAGCTTTATTCACACTTTTTGAACATTAATTTACCATAAATGGAAAATAAAACAGAAGTGTTAGGAGGTCTGAAGTAGTAAACATTATTCTAGTCGCACATAGTGTGGGTCAAAAGCAAACAATACTGAAACATACACATTCAACAGAGGGGAAGGCGGAGAACTTAAAATTGAAAATGTAGGGAGAAGAGGTTTGAGAAGTAACAACGGCAATTAATAGTTTGACAGAAGTTTCTGCTTAACGTTTTTGCTAAGATTTTTTACTTGATGTTAATTGTCTTAAATCTTCTTTAATTGCATTCCAAATTTGCACGCTTTTATACCTTAGACAAAATTTTCTATAGCTGGTTCGGACTTTTTTTTTTTTGGGGGGGGGGGAGTAAAACGCCGCCTTTGAAGCCAAACGAGTGTTATAATGGCGTATTTCAGAAATTGGAGTAAAGAAGTTATCAAAATGCTGAAGGAATTGATTGTTATGGTAAAAGTAAAACATAAACACAGAAATATATATGTTCTTAAGTCAGGAAGTTTAAGTATATTGAGACTTTTAAATAAGGGATTAGATGAATGGATGTCAAAATTAGAAAAAGTCATGATACGTACTGTTTTTTTTTTACACAGAGCAGATTTCACATGAGTGGGACAAACTACAGCATTACTACAGCACGGTTACCGTACAGCATGCCGTGACATTGAAATAGTTTCCCATTGTTTTTGTCCTGCGGATCCATTCAAATTACAGACAAGCACGGTTACAGCACGCGCTCAATAAATCTTCAAAACCCTGCCTTCGGTCCGGTTAATTGCCTACATATATATATACATACGGGAAGTGTTATTGACAAACAAAATCGGAATATATTATACATTGATATAATTCTTGTCTTGTTTCTGTATATGTATACCTTTTAATATATAACTTTCTGTAACATTCGTCGATGTCTTCGAAATGCGTGCAATGATTCATGCCGGCGGCTTCGCATACAGGGTCACTTCGTGTCGGGAAGCGGTTAGTAACGCAATCGGCTGCTTTAGCCCAGAAAAGCGTACCGTGAGAAGATATATTCCAACATGTTGTCTGTGAGATTCCATACGGTTTAAGTATAGGCTGAGCGCAGCCTCTGGTTATTTTATTGCCACCTTCACTTTGCAGGACGTCGGCACGTATTTTAAAGTAAAACTGGAGAGCCTTTGTTCTTCATTCAGATTTTTCATGGTAAAACTATACTTCGTATCGAGAGCTATCGTTCTGGATGGTTGCGCATGCGCAATAATATTAAATTGCGCAATAATGTCCATTTACTGCATAGAAAATATAGAGACTACATTTTAAGAGGGCGACCAAAGGCCTTGGCCCAAGTAATTACATATTTACACGGAGTTCCAGTTCAGCAGAGCTTGTTTAGATGGAGTTCTGTGTAAACAAAGATAAATAACGTAATATGTACACTATAAATGCAATTAAAATAAACAGCAGACAATAACTGTACATTATACACAGGCTAACAATAACTTGCTCCAACACTAGCATATATATTTACATGTAAAGCATTAAATAGAATATATACAATAACGATAATATTAAATAATATTCTAACATCAACATTAATGCTGTGCGCTTTTTCTTGCTAACAGAGGTTCCATTATGGTCTGGTTCTTCAAAAAAGTGGATTTTTCCGTCGGTACGACTCCTCAATCGATCCTTCCATTTTCAACGCCTTTGCAGCCGCAGCCTATCGCTTCGGACACAGTCAAATTAGAAATCTGGCCCATCGATTTGGTAAAAATTACGATCCCGTCAAACCGGACATACCGATGAATAGGACGTTTGACCCTACATTTCTTTACCAAAGCAACAAAGGTGGAGTGGATTCGATAATAAGAGGCTTTATCAGAGATGCATCACAGAAAACAGACAGGTAAATACTTACTGCTGGACTTCAAATCTCCAAATCTCTCAAATCTCAAATCTCCATCGTAAAACTTGCAGAACATTAAAGGGGCACTGTCAACCCCAAATGAATAAACGTTCTCATGACAAAAGACAAAAATAACTACTCGGATTAGCAGAGTTTGCTTTACAGATATACATGCTGGAGAAATTCTGAGACAATTTTGATGATGGATGACAAAGCCTGTTTGAGTGGAAACTGTAACCGAAATCTAGTTTCTAGAATGATCGAGCTTTTCTAATCCACTTTAATCGTTGCCATCCTCTATCGAAAAATGTTTGAAAAGCATATCAGGACAATCACATGGTATGATTCCTCTTCGGCCTTAGGGTGTTATTTTTGTAGTTTTGTTTTAATGAAATTCGATTGACATTGCCCCTTTAAACAAAAGTCTGAGCTTCCTGTATACAGGGGAGACTGGTCCGGCTCTACACGGAACTGAAACTTTTAAGGTCGGTACACACGAAGGGACAAGTCCTTGGTACCAAGTCCCTGCGACTTGTCCCCTCGTCTGAACTAGGAAAAACTTTTGTCCCCGGCACTTGTCCATTCAAATCAAACTCCCGGGGACAGAATGTGATTGTCCCCTCGTGTGAACTCGTCCCTCGGACAAAATGAAAACAAACCAATTGTAAAGCATCTTTTTACTTTCCCACAAGCCCTTACGAACTCTATTTCAAGATGACGTCTGCTAAAATCACAATGTCCCTGCAAGACACAACAAGGGATTTGTCCCCGGGACATGTCCCTGGCACTTTTCCCTTCGTGTGTGCCGACCTTTAGGTAATAAATAATAATCAAATCAAATCAAAGGAACAAGAAGATCTCTGAAAGCTCTATCGGCATTGGATTTAAAGGTAAATCAGCCTAATTTCAGGTGTCCCAAAATTTCATGCGCCCACATGAGCCTTGTCCGCTGGAAAAAAGTAACCAGAAATGTAAAAAAACACTTGAATGAATGTTTATATATTCCTTTTTCAAGTTTCTTTTCTAAGGCTGTCCAGGAAGAACTCGTCAGAGGACCAAGAGATCTGTCTGATCTGGCGGCCATCAACATACAACGTGGTCGAGAGCACGGCATTCCGGGCTACAACTCCTACCGAGAATTCTGCAAACTTCCGAAAGCCAAACGATTTTTAGATTTCAGAGATGTGATGACTTTGCGGAAGATTAAGAGGTTGGCGAGCATCTACAAGAATGCCAATGACGTGGATCTCTTTGTGGGGGGTCTCTACGAGAAGCCCGTTAGGGGAGGAATTATGGGAAAAACCTTCAGTTGCCTCCTTGCAGAGCAGTTTCGTCGTCTACGTCACGGCGATCGGTTTTGGTACGAGAACTATTCCCGCCGCACGGGATTCACCCGCTGTCAGCTGCAAGCACTCAGGAAGGCCTCACTTGCTCGGGTCATTTGTGACAATGGGGACGGAATTAAGCGGGTACAAAAGAAGGTTTTGGGTCTTGAAGGGCGTTACAACCGTTTACTGCCATGTAAACGGATCCTCCAAGTCGATTTGAGGAACTGGAGAGAGAATGCTTACTTCGGAAGACGCAGATGCTGGTAGTACAAGTAATGTACTTGTTGTATATCACTGACGTAACGCGACACGGCGCAATGTTTGTCAGCGGTTTTCCAAAATAACGTTTGCGTATAGAGAACCCCAGAACTCTCGAGCTCTCCTCTCTCGAGAATGCGCAAAATAAGAGTCTGGGGTCGAGAATGAGAGAAAGTCATGAAGAGCATGGGTAAAGAGGAAACACCATATGAGTCTCAAATGGAGTCGCTGGCTCCAGTGACTGAAACAGGAATACTTTTAATTTGAAGCTTTATCTGTGCTTACATCAAGCTTTCAGATAAGCTAATAGTCAGTCTAGCCCAAGACGTTCTGGCTGGTGATGTTTCTGATGGGTTAGCGGGATCCCTGTGGTTTGTGACGTCACAGCTCATCGTTTTGGGACTTGATGAACCGTGACGTCACAAACTAGTACAAACCACAGGGATCCCGTTAATCCAACAGAAAAATTACCAGCCAGGACGCCTTGGGACTAGGCTGGGTGATAGTCAGGGATATGTCCAAGGGATTTGTCTGTTGACTGTACTTAGAATCAGACATCAAGTTTTATACCGGAGCTTTCACTTGATAGTATTTTTCTATTTGTGCCGACACAGTGTTAAAATCACTAAAAACATATTTGTCTGCATTTAAAGTGCTCTTTGCATTTTAAAAAGAGTGACATATGCTTGTTGGACATCACCTATGAAAGCATCAACAACGTTGTCAAAAATTATCCTGAAAAAGTGACAGCCGTTCTTTAAAGAAAACCGCTGAGAAATACAGATATCGCGTTGCGTTGCCGTTCCGTCGCGCTGTGTCGAATACGACTGTTACGCGACATTTGTCACGAAATTCATGATTTTGCTTTTTTACTATTTTCATCATATTACGCAGTAGTTGTCACGCAAGGTATAATCACGAAGTCATATTTCATGTGACCAATATAACATTTATTAGCTGAAGATTGTTTCCAGTGAATAGTACTTCAAACGCCAATTAGTTGAAGGTAATTTCGATTACTAGTTCCTCTAAATTTATAACCTTCAGGCACTTAGGCAACTTGATTACGCGACTTAGTTTGCGCTTTGTAACTACACAGCTGATTATATACATTTTTATCATTATTTGCCATTATTATTATTGTAAAGTTTATCATAATTCAGGCGGCCCGGGGGCTGCAAGGCAGTAAACTGAATAAATTATCTGTCTGTCTATCGAACTTCACGTTTTTCAAATGTTGATACAAAATTATCACTTTTTAAAAACCTGTCGCAAAAGGGAAAGAAAACGTTAGAACTTCCTCAATCTAAAGGCGTCTTAAGTTTATGATAAATATCAGTAATTAGTATATACCACTCAAGTGAATATCACTTTTCGGGCGCTCTGATTGGCTACTCAAACAGTGAATATGATTTCATATTCACCTCCGAGCAAAGCAGCGATCATCTTATGTCCATTTCACAAAAAGTAAAATAACTATTTGGTGCCGGCTATTCACCTGGAGTCTGGTATATACTAAAACAATTATTCACCTCAGTGTTGGTGAATAGCGGTGGATATTTACCTCGCCGAAGCGGCTCCAATTCGGTGAGTAATTGTTCAATATCCGTACAAATATGTTCTCGATCTCTCGCGCGTGATTGGTGGAATGGGTCACGTGATCCGATATTTGCTCTCGCGCTCCCGTAAAAGAAAATATTTGACAGTTTATAAAGACAATAATCTACTTTGTGGCGTTGAAATATGAACTGATATTTGTCCTTAGATATTACTGTTCCTCGGAACTCTCAGTTTTCTTCGAACTTCGCTCTCGCAAACTGTTCACAGATGATTAATGCATATTTCAACGCGGCAAGTAGATTATTGTTTATATAACACATTTGTTCATCATTAATAAGAATTTTGTCATCTGACAGAATGCAGCGTTTGTCTATCACATAAATAAATCCCACACAGAGTACGTTTTAACAATTATATGAAACTTCCATGTATATCATAACGAATGTTCCACCATAAAGTGAATACCAGATTGTTAAAAAGTATATAGTAACATGGAGGCTAAAACACACGGTTAGTGCATTAATTAGATTAAGCTTGGGAAGCCAGAATTATTCGCTTCAACTCGATTACATGCAATTTTATAGTCAATAACATGCTAGAAAATACGATGCAAACGATGCATTTGAAGGTTTATTGTAATTCGGTTTCACAATTGGACTCCAAACACAAACGTCCATACAAAGTACTGTAAAATTCTGAGCAATACAATGTCTATTGACGGTCGTAATTTGATGCCTAGTGCGCACGCGTGGGATCGATTTCTGACAATGTCAACATTTCTTAAGTGTTCTCAAATGACCAGAGTGTTTTATGATAGTATAAAACATGGATTCAAGGCTTCTTTATCTGTTTTGTAATAAGATTTACACGCGCGATGAAAGGTAACCGCCAGTTGAAAACAATAAAACACGGCAAACCATGTTATATACTCTGATAAAACATGGGTTTTTAGCCAATCAGAGCGCGCGTACTATCGTATCTATATTATAAAAAGTAATAACGTCTATGTTGACGTTTTTAAAATAAAGTGACTGTATTATAAGGCACCCAAATATTTCTCTAAGTCAATTTATTGGAGGTAATAAAACCTTTGTACACTGCTTGTAAGGAGGTTTACAGTAAAAAAATTCCTGTCTACGTCTGACATATCTCTATTGTTAAGGGCATAGAGAAATATATTTTACTACCCTGAGGGGTTAACAATCCTATACTTCTTTTCTGTTGGTTGAAATGCGATCAGATGAGGCCACTAATTTGCCGCGGATTTTCTTTCTTATTTCCTTCCATATTATCTTTTTTTAAATCAAATTTAGACGCAAAATTGAGCTTCATGATGTCAGACATCTGTGCCACAAGCCCGTCGATGAATTCTAAATGTCTGACTAGCGGCTTGATACAGGTTTAAGATGTTTTCGTTTTTCAACCCAAGAAAATACTTCCACACACACAAAAAAATGATAACTGCCCGAGTCTTCGCCGACAGCTCCTTCCCTGCGCTAGTTAGATGTAATCATCAAATGCTCGCGAGAAAGGATAAAAAGAGAACGCTTGGATGGTTTAGAAGGTATTAATCCAATAGACAGCAACGTGATTGAAGGGTACTGCTCCGAATGGCATTATGTTGATGCTGGAGTGCCTCAGATTCTGTCCTGGGGCTTCTATTATTTTTAGTATATATTAATGACATAACTTCTAACGTGACCTCACAAGCCTTCTTGTATGCTGACGACACCTCTCTACTTGAGGCTGTTGAATCGCCCCATTCCTCTGCGATAAAACTAAATGATTTAGAAAGTATTTCTAAAATATCCAGTATCAAGCAGCAAGAGTAGTTACTGGTGCAATGAAGGGCTCTATAGTTATGCAAAATTGTTAACTGATCGAACTCGGTTGGGAAAGCCTCCATTCTAGAAGATCATATCATAAATTAATGATATGATAAAATTACACATGGGCATTCCCCTTTCTATTTATCGAATTTACTCCTTTAGACAGAGAGCGATACGGCTGTTTCACGCTGGAAATTTATTTCACGCATATAGTGTCCTATTTTTTAGAGAGTGGAAAAAGTGAAACCATAAAACCCTTCAAATGGCCTTTAGACTCCCAAAAGCGATAGAGGTAATAAAGGAAACACATTTGGATAAAAAGGATTAAAATTTACAAACAAATTTAAGTCAACTGAAGTTTATATACATATAGGGAGCTTGGGGTACCTGTGAATGAACCTTTTCTTCGGGAGCAGTGACGAACGAGTGCCGAAGGAATCCGACACCTCCTTAACTTAGGCTGCCTGTGGTTTCAAGAGTAAACACAGTCTGTCAAACTATGATGGTGAAGCATTTTCCCATGGTATTTCGATAATTTTTCCATGATATTTAATGTAGCGTAGCATTTCATTTGCAGTACGGCTTTCAAGCCAAAGGAAGCTCGCATTTCCCCTGTGGATCGTTTATGATTAACTTTGTCAAGGAATACATACCGCCGAGTGAAAATAAACCTTGCATTTTAGCACTCGGTTCCAGCGGCCCGAGTAATAAGTGACGAAGAAAAGTTTAAAATATTGAAATATTAAGACGGTAAAATACTCGCCGGGTCTGATACAACATTCACCTCGGTTTGTTCAAAATACTTTTTGTATCTTAAACAATAACCCTTGAATCAAAAAGCAGTATCTAGTCACCACACAGCGGTCAAACGTCCAGAGACATGCGCACAGTGTACTTACCCATATGTACACGTTTGCCTGACATGCATGTTCTTTCTGAGCTAGCAGTGGCATGGTATGATTTTTTGACAAGTTTTAGAGCTCTTTCACGTGTTTTGTCTTAGCCGCTGAACCTTTGACCTAGTTTGCCCTAATTATACAAACTGACTTTTTAGTTGTTACCCTGCGAGCAGAGATTTCTCATCTCCTTGCCTTTCCTGTTTCTGCCACGAAACGATTGCTTTTCGCGTTGAGCATGCACCACGGTATCTGAATTGCCATTGGCCCGCGAGAAAAACGAGACGGTAAACATTGTAGATTCATTGTAGATTTCAGATTGGCCATTTCCTATTGTTAACGGCAAGCGAGAACGCGAAGTGAATAAAATAAAATAAATTATAAATCAAAGCTTTAGTTTAGGATAAATTACGGTAGATTTATTGAACGGTAATTTCAAGGTGTTCTGTGCAGTTCAGCAAAATAAGACGCCAAAGTCGGAGTTTGAAGCCCGCTCTTGATATCAATCGTCGGCAAACAAAAAACTGACGACATAAATAACGGCTGCGAAAGGTACTGTGGGCTCTTGCAGTACCAGCGAAGATCGCCAAAAAGTCATGCCTGTGCGATATCAAACAGGTAAAACCGGTTTGGTAACTGGTTTATCACGTGGTTTACCTCCAAGATTTTGGAGGTTGCAAGTGCGCATGTTCAACGGGAAAAGCGGCAATCGTTTCGTGGCAGAGGTTTCTCTCGGCGACAAGACCTCTGCTCGCAGGGTATTTAGTTGTACGCATGTTTTGCTCAGTCTCTGTTTTTCAGTATATAAAGGCCGATGTGTACTTTTAAAAATATTTTTGAAAGTCTAAAGGATCTGTTCAGAGGATCATCAGCCCGTCTGTCTGAACAGTAGCTTCAGTATTATATATTATGAATTATTTTTTATTGCCTCCCCCGCAGTACATAAATCACGGGAAAAAGACTCGACCCTTGATAACAAGACTCCCTGACATCAAATGAACTATAAATCTCAGTTCCTAATGACACCGATTTGTATTCTTGTCGCTTTCGTTTTCAATGAAGTTGCAAAAGTGCATTAATTGGTTTAATCTAGAGAAACATATCATTCACGGGTTATTAGAGCTATGGCTATCTCACATAGTTTGCGGCTTCTGATGTTGGTTCATTTAATTTAGTGATAATCACCGAAATTTGAAAGTAAGGTAAAGTCACTTTATTTATAGAGGGTAACACATGTAGCTCAGTAATCTTCCACATGGCCCTCTGTTGACTTAGTCCTATGGTTTTACGTCCTTGCTGAGAAGACGTGAAGGTCTAGCCGTTTACTGTTCGTTCGAAATTATGTAAAGGCAGTGCCTTCTAGTCAGTTATTTAAGGACCCCGCTGAGTGTAGGTCTGGTCGGCGTTTTGAACCCTCGACCTGGTACATGAATACTTTTTGCTATTCGACAGTTTATATGAGCCACATGGGAAAGAACATATCAACAGAAGTTATATAATAAAATTTGATTGCTGTAGCACGAAACGTTTTCAGGTTGGTCAGAATTTGAAGTTCAATGATGCTTACCTGATTTATACTGAAATAAAATATAAATGGTACGCGCGTCCGCCGGCCGGAGAGACCGCCGAAAAGAGCGGGAATAGTGCATTATCTCAACCGGTATTTCCAACCGGAATTTCAGGTTTTTCGGTGTAAATGGAGCACACTTTCAAGAGGCTTACATCAGAAAAAAAGTTCGTTCTAGCCTCAATTTCATGATTTTTTTAATTTCAAAATGCCGATAACTCAATAGCAATTTATTCAAATTAGGGACGGCTATTACGAATATTGTTAATGTATCTATTACTACATTGCCATGGATTCAAATCTCAGTTAAGTTAATGTTCTTGGTTACCTACCCAGTACAATGAGAGGACTTAGCAATTGCAAAATCACTCATGCTTTTAAGTAATCATAAATTTGGCGGAGGTTTACACATATTACTTTTCTTGTTATTGTTTTATAGCTCTGTCAAGTGTTAAAGGCTTGTAGATTTAGATAACCGTGTTTTTGTATTCAAAAGCCTAAACTCGACGAGGCCGTACAAGTGTAACTACTTTCTTGAAGGTTAGTCGAGGGGCTGAATGGGGGGGTACCAATATCAGTTAACAGCTAAATTTTTAGCTATTTATCAGTTATCAGTTAAATTTTGCTGTTATCAGTTAAGTTATATAAAAAGACTACCCTAACCTGATTTGAATACATATTTGCTGGTATGAAATGAATAATAACCGCTAATTCAACATCAAACACTACATTTTGTCTATTCATTTGAACAACATAACTTTTAATGATAACATCCTATTTTATGCGAAGGAAAATGTACATAATTTAGTAGAATACTCGCATAAAAATTGAAAATTGCGAACCAAGGCAGGAAAATATGTCGAAAACCATCCGAAAAGCCAATAATAGCATGTGACGTTACGTCATTTTAATAAAAAATAATGAAATATCAGGTAACAGCTATCTCACAAATATCAGCTAACAGCTAAAAAAAGGTAAAATTCTCAGTTAACAGCAATATTTTTGGCCCATTTCTCAGTTATCAGTTAACCCCATTCAGCCCCTCTTAGTCGGCCTGAACTATTATCTTTTGCTTAAGTCGTCTTCGAAGTTATATTGGTGTAGGGAGTATATATATACATGTGATAGATTAAACGTCAACGAAACGAGAAATTATGTACACAGAAGACAAACATAGCATAGTTTACACACTGTAGTTTATATTTCAAACTCTCGCTATCTCGAATAATTGTTGGTTTTTATAGACGTTCTATGAAGCGAAAGTAAACTATGTCTGAACGAAAACATTGAGAGAATGGTGAACATGAAGTAGTCGAAGTCTGATTGGGTTTGTCATCGCTGATCAGAAACAGAACGACAAAATAACACCCTGAGATAGAAGAGAATTACCATGTGAATGTCCTGATATACTTTTTTTTGATAGAGGATGGCAACGATTAAAGTGGAATACAAAAGCTTGACATTTTTTAGAAACTTGATTTCGGTTACAGTGAACTGATACAAGTTGCGCATGTCCTAAATGTCTCTCAATGGCAGTATTTTTCATCCACTCGAATCTTTGTCATCATAAGTAGTGCCAGATTTTCTCCAGTATACCTGGAAAGCCTGATGTGTATACTCTGCTAATCTGAGTAGTGAGTTTTGTCTTTCCTCGCGTGAGAAAGTTTATCAGTTTGGGGTTCAGATGGCATTGCCCCTTTAATAATCTCAACATGCTTTTAACAAATTAGAGTTAAGTATCTAATGACAAGTTGATGAGAACATTCTCCAAATTAGCTTTACCGAGTATTATGAAGGATGAGTTTTGTACAAACACTTGAAAAATTCAAATTACGCGAAGTGCTAATGACGTCATCATGGTTACGCCGATATCAAAGTCATCAGTTGACAACTGGCCGAGTTGCTATGGCAACTGTTCATACTGTAGTCAATTTAAGATAGCTGGCATTTTGAGGGCTCGTAGTTCGTCAACAATAAATAGGCAAAAGGTTGGTAATCTATATAAACAAAATGCAAGAAGGTCCACTGAGGATTCTCTGAGAGGAAGTTCGATAGGGGTTCGATCATAGCAACTTCTTTGGGTTTTTTTTATAAAAGGGAGAGGAAGGAGGTTAGATCGAAAAGGGAGGTTCGATCGAGAGAAAGGGGGGTTGGATCGAACCTCCTTTCACCCCCTGGATCCGATCCACAAATTGAATTTAACATATGACTACAAACTAGGAACGAACTGAATCTTTAAATAACGAAGCAAATCAGGTTTCACCACCGTAGGGAGCAGGTCAAAACACATGCCCCACTGATAGGGACCCATTTTTTTCACCAGACACAGCTGTCAGCGCAGGGTACCACCCCCATCCCCCATTTTTGACCATCTATTTCCATTCTGGGGGGCCTAGGAACAATTTTATTAGGGAAGAGGTCAAAACAATGGTACTCTGGCGTGACCCACCACCTATTTTGGCAAAATCTAGTTTTTTGACCACAAATATCTTCTTGAATAAAATACTTATTGAAGAAGTAACTATATTTCTAGTTTCTACAGGCAGAGAAGAACGTGTATCTGCATTAAAATCAGGTATCCCTCTTTTAAAATGCGAGAAAACCACCCTCGAAGAAAGGGGTAGGGGGTATTACCCGCCACCCACCGCCTTCCCTGACAGAATTGGGTCCCATTCGAAATCCATTGTTTTGACTTCTTCCCTTACAGCAAATGAAATGATAGCGTAAGACAAAACATGCAGTGTATTTGTTTCTAGATTATGCCCTTTAGCTTCAGAGATATTTAAGAACAATTTTTTTAAATATTGAGTTGTTTTTTTCTCCAGAGGGGTGGCTGGCAGCAGCCCCCACCCCCCTACCCAAAAGTGGGTCCGTCTTGAGGGCATGTGTTTTGACCTGCTCCCTTATCGTGCAATATCTAAGAACATCTCTCTTTGTTGAGAACATTTCTTATGGGATGTTACGCTTGTTTCGGTTTTATCGTGTGACAAATTATACGCAAATTTCTCAGTCGTATTAATTTGCTTCAGAAGAATGGTGGCGTGGGTGTTGCTGCTAGCCATCGTGTTGGTTGCCAATGGTAACGTACTGGACGAGCGTGATGAAGGTATGGTAATCACTACGTGTAACAGGTATTATATATGAAGGATGAGTTTATACATACACTTGAAAAAGACAAATAATGCGAAGTGCTAACGACGTCATATTCTCGGCTTACACCGATATCAAAGACACTGAAAACTGGCCGAGTTATCAATTTGCCTCCCGGCGTAAACTGGGATTCTTAATCTGGTTAGTTTGATTTAGATACGACCCCACAAGCTGTTAGAACTGAAAAAATCCAACCCTTTACAGACTTTGAAGAACTATGGAAAACGTTTGCCAAATGATTGTACAAGTACAAACATATTTCGTTATTGCTCATTTATAGTAGCATTGTAATATCTGCTTGTGTCTCCTTGCTTGTATAAATAAACTTGTTGTTGTTGTAAAATGTCAGCATTGTACAGACAGTTTACATACTTTATATAAAACATTTTTCCAAAATATCTATGACATATTTTACAAAAATTTTACAGAGTAGTAAATTTAGAGTAGTAAATTTAGTCTGTAATAATGGTTCGATTTTCTCAGTGTAGCCTTAAACACTATCGTATTTAAATAAGGTCATTTTAACATCATTCTATTTTTTCATTGTCAATCAAACAAATTTGCCCAAGATTACGTTGTCTCTATTTAAAAAAAAACACATTTGAGGAACATTGGTCTGTGAAGTGATATACCACAAGTGTTGATAACAATGATATCCCCACTACGATTTTGCTATCAGCCGGTAGTACCACTGACTCGTATGTAATAAAACGTTTTTCATTCGTAATTAAATAACGTCCAAACAGAAAACATCCGAGAGGTTCCTGGTCTGACTGATGAAATACTCCTTGAGGCCATCGACGAGGCAAAGAGAGAACAAGATGAAATCGAAAAAAGAACCCCTAGAGTCAAGGACCTGGACAAGACGGGTATCACCCTGCAGTCTCGGCATTACAGGGGATTTGTACCACATCTTGAGCCTGATAGGATTCACGCCATGGTGATGGAGAGAACAACAAGAAAGCTCGCTGACAAACTGGGGTAAGTTTCTACCAATCGAAGGTCTGATGAAGTACATTCTAATACTTTACTAACTACAGCTCAAAAGTGTTGTCGGTCAATTTGACTCAAGCCTACACGACTAGACTGCAAGGGATTATGGGAATAGAATAGAAGCTTTAAATTCTGACATCAGCAAGCGAAGTCCTGCCATCTGTTCTTGCTTGCTTGATTTAAAATCATGCACAGATGTATAAATTTTTTTTTTTATCATTTGCCGATTTGCCGTTATGGACGAACCATATTTGGGGGGGGAAGGAAAAAACATAACCATACAAACAATTTTATCAATCGGCTGCCTCTGTCCAAACAAGTTTTTTCACTCAGCTAGCAATTTATTTAAACGAATTATTCCTCAGCCCCTGCAAATATATTTTTTTCATTTTTTCTCATCCTCCCCCTTTCAAAAAAAGAATTCCTCGTTCCTTATATTAGATGGCAAAATTGACCTTCTACTCATACTTCCTTTCGGTCTCATCGATAGCGTAGGCTTGAGCCACAATACCGACATCCTTATTTAAAATAGGATTGTATTTATTTCACCGCTATCGTGCCGCCTTTGGTCTCCTTCAGCATAGATGCTTGATAGGAATATACGAACTGTGCCGCATTATACCAAAAGAAATAATTTTAGCGGAGCTCTCGAGTGGGCGGAGCACCATAGATATGGGATGAGAGCAAAAATTGGCTGACTTCCGGTTTCCCTCGTGCCCAATCCCCGACGCGCGGCGAGCGTAGAGCCTGAAAATCATTCTCGTTCCCAGTGCGTCCGAGGCACTGGGAACCAGAATCCTGAAAACGTGCTTCACCTGCGCGCGCACTTTTGAAACCAGCTAGTGGTATTTTTCATTTTTTTTCCGTTATCTTCTTCTTCTTAACCTTTTGCACTGATTTCTATTAATTCTACCAGTTATTTTGTGTTTTTATCTTTGTTTTCCTTGTAATTTATAGGTTTTTTTTGGGTCGCAGGTAATTGGGAGCTCCGTTTTAAGTCATGTCTAAATATAGATTACTTCTCTCTCTGTCTCCTTGGTATGATAATTTTCTCGTTTTTATTTCACTATTCTATTTTGTACACTTTTCTCTACCGGGCACTACGGTGTGCTTGTATTTGCCATGAATAAAAGAAAGGCAGCTCTGATTAAAGTCTTTGGTTTACTTGATGTTTAGGCTTGAACCAAGAAAAGCTGCAATGGTTCTGAGGGGCTTAAAGAGTCGCCATTTGCAAGAGGCATTCCAAGCGAAAAGATCAATTCCCTTTCCAGTCCTTGGTGACTGTGATGACACATATCCGTATCGTAGCACTGACGGCTCCTGTAACAATATTGAGCGAGAAAAACTAGGTGCTGCTCAGACGGCTTTTAGTCGTCTATTAGAGCCTGATTACGCAGACGGAATCTCAAAACCGCGAGTTGCAAAAGACAAAAAACAACTACCAAACGCACGGTACGTGAGCTTGAACCTTTTCCGAGACGTCAACAAAGAATCGCAAAGGCTCTCGCACATGCATATGATCTGGGGACAGTTTGTCGACCACGACATTACCCACACTGCATCTCAAGGCGTTGACTGCACTGGTACCTGCGGGCTCAAAGGCGAGTGCTTCGGGATACCGATTCCTAAAGGAGACAATACTTTTAGGAGCAGAGGAGTGAAGTGCATACCACTAAGGCGAAGTGCAGCTGCAGCTGCTGATACTTTCAAACCTAGAGATCAGGTTAACATAAAATCGGCCTGTATCGATGCCTCGCAGCTCTATGGTGACTCGGACAGACAGAATAATCAAATGAGAGTGACGGAGAGTGGTATGCTGTTAGAAAAGCCGAATCCCGCAGGCTCTAAGTACAAGAGCTTGCTACCGAAGCAGGTTGGTGGTTTATGCTTCTCGTCTGATCCGGTTGCCATGCCCTGTTTTATATCAGGAGACTTCAGGGTCAACGTAAACCCAGGTAAGTCCCTGAAAGTTTTTCACAAGTTTGAGACTTGTGCTGTGTTATCATCGTATATCCTTTGCCAATACTATTCTGACTTATTCGACAAGAAGAACACTCCTTTATCCTTTTGCCGAATCCTTTGCGTTTATTTCCTGGTTGTTTCCGAAATGACTATATTCATCTTTTTTTCCAATGTCAAGCCTATTTTCGAGCAGTTGTACTGCTAAATATGCAGTGGCAACTCTCTGAAAGACAACGTTTAGTTTCAGTTGTTCCTTAGTA
Organism: Actinernus sp. WN-2022; assembly: GCA_030867875.1. Classification (NCBI taxonomy): domain Eukaryota; kingdom Metazoa; phylum Cnidaria; class Anthozoa; order Actiniaria; family Actinernidae; genus Actinernus; species Actinernus sp. WN-2022. Next base: position 121,798,828 of record JAOWCC010001589.1, read on the forward strand.
AAATCACTGCATTTGAAACCTCTCGTAAGCGACAATAGGTTCCGATAGGTTCAACTCTACGTGAAATAAGTAAACATATTTTCCTATACTTTAATTTCGGAGGCCGATCGTGGTTTCTTTAAACCAGGGTAGATAATTATTTCATACATGAGATATCTTGTCAATGAGAGATGAATTAATTTATTCAGTTTCCTGTTATTGCAGGTCTGATATCTATGCATACCATTTGGTCTCACGAACATAACCGTCTTGTGACGCAGTTGAGAAAACTGAATCCTCATTGGGATGCGACCAGACTGTACTTTGAAGCGCGTAAGATCGTTGGAGCGATGATGCAGCACATCACGTACAATGAGTACCTACCACTCATCCTTGATTGGAGTACAGTGAGTTAAAAATCGTATTCTTTAGTTTGCGTATGACATCACTAAAAATCTAAAGTTAAACTTTAAGTCCTACAAAGCTGTTCTTTGTATATATTCTAGAGATCGATAATAAAAGTCTTCACAGAAAATTTCACGTCGATAGGTGTTTACGGCTCCGGGGTAAACACATTTTTAATTTTATGATAGAACGGTCTTCCGCGGAAGGCACAAATATCCACTACTTATATCAATTGTTTTTAACTTTATAAATGCATGATTAAAAGTTGCATTCAAAGAGTTTTGAAGTGAAACCCAATGATTTTGATGGGAAAGTATAACCTTTATTTGAATTGCCGTGTTATGGCCACCAAGATGGCGGCCGCATGCAAAGTTCTGTAAGGAGCGTACCGTATTACCCTCAGGTTCTGTAACATTGCCATTCATTGGCCCACAGCTCCGTTTGGAAATAATATAATCAAGGTTCCATAATTTGGGTTATAAGTGTTTTTTTTGGTAGTTCTACAAGGACAAAATGTTTTATTTGATTTTATCAATGCAAACCAATTCACTGACGATGAACATCAATCACTCCATAAAGGAAAATGAGGCACTAACAAAAACTAGTGATTGTACATTGCACATTGCGCCGAATTTAGATACACATGATTGTGAACAATCAGATACATCACATATGAATGCACTTTAGTTTAGCTTTAAAATTTTTTTTTAGGTTCTATATTTGAGCAATTGCAAATTATTAATAATGCTTTAAAAAGCATATCAAGAATAAAACTAGCTTAGCGCTAGAGGTGAGACGGGTGTCAATTTTGATAATTAAAAGTACATGTCTACCGGAAGAGTTTCTAAAATCCTACGAAACTATTTCGGGGACCTGGGCATATGCCTGTTTTCTACCGATTTTAAAAGATGACATTAATACTGTTCTGTACCAACCAATTTGGAACAATAAGTATATCAACATATCGTGTTCGATACTAGTTAACACGTCAGCTTTGAAACAGAGGATTAAAAAAATGGACCTTCTTGATGACAATTTCAAATTAGGGCACAGGCAGCCCAAGCTCACGATTTGTGGCTCTTACAAATCCTACGATGTAGATTACGTGATCACTCGCGCAAGTCGATTGCGTGATAGCGTGCGCTAGAGTCACTGCTTTCTCCAGAAATTTTCCTTGTCATCTCACTAATAGAGTTTGTATGTGTTGATTTCTTATCGTGGTAAAAATAAAGGTAATGAAATAACATTTTGCAATAAATGTACTTCGAGTATCCTCTGCTATTTTGGGCTAGTTTGGATCGGTTTTACAGAGTTTTTGATTTTTGAGATCTCTCTCTATAATGAAATGACAAGGCTGCACAGTCCGTTGAGCACATCAAATCACTCGAAGGGCAAAAACACACTCTAACATCACTTCAATTGTCGCCAGACTCCACAAAAGGACGTACCGAATATCTGTCTACGTTTATTTCGGATTGGAATTCCAAAATTTTACATTTTAGCCCTCGTAAACCACATATTTGTGGTATCAAAAACCGTAGCCTGCGTAGCAAGCGTTTCAGTGTTTTTTTTTCGGAGCGTAGGAAGACTTTTTCGCTATTTGGCCGCTACAAAAACCGCTATTTGAAAACCCGCAGATGCTGGTAACTTAGTCCCAAGACAGCGGGACGTCCCGCGGATGGGAAATGGGCTCTGATTGGTTGGTCGTAGTCACGTGGGATTTGTCGTCGCCACGAGTGATTTGATGTGCTCAACGGACTGTGCAGCCTTGTAATTTCATTATAGAGAGAGATCTCAAAATCAAAAACTCTGTAAAACCAATCCAAAATAGCCCAAAATAGCAGAGAATACCGAAGGACATAAGAAAAGGACACTCGAAGTACATTTATTGCAAAATGTTATTTCATTACCTTTATTTTTACCTGGATAAGAAATCAATACAAACTCTATTAGTGAGACGACAAGGAAAATTTCTGGAGAAAGCGGTGACTCTAGCGCGCGCTATCACGCAATCGACTTATGCGAGCAATCACGTAATCTACATCGTAGGATTTGTAAGAGCCACAAATCGTGAGCTTGGGCTGCCTGTGATTACGGTGGACAGTGCGAGATAACTAGCTATTAAATCTATTTGTATTCCATGGCCAGCGCCAAGTTCTTTGTCATTTTTAATTACTGTTAAGACCTTCAGGGTACGTTTTGGGGGAACTTTATAGCGCTCCCTCCGTTTATCGCACATACCAAAACTTATATATCGTTGGAAAGCTTATATAACTGGCTACAAGACTGCAGGTTTGTATGAACGAAAACAAATAATTGCGCTCTTGTTCGTTAAGCTTTTCATTCCAGTTCAAACTGCTAAAAGCGAACAACTATTTACAAGAATTGTCTGAAAATGTAAAGTCTGGTAGTAAGATATCGCATCAACAAAAGTGTTTCTGGGTTTGTCAATATTCCAATTTTTACTATTTTCAAGTAAACACAATATGTTTGGATTCCTTGTAAACTATACTTCAGTTACACGACATTGTCGTATTCTTGTTCCAACAGAGAAGGAAATATCAACTCATTCCTAGACGCTATGGATTTTACTACCGTTACAGCCATAAAGTCGACCCATCCATTATTAACAGTTTCGCCGGTTCCGCCTATCGCTTTGGACATAGCCAAATTCGAAACGATTTTAACCGCTTTCTCAAGAACAGCAAGAAGCCAATCAAACCACCAATTAAAATGTACAAGTTCTTTGACCCGACCTCCGTGTACGATGTTAAAAAAGGTGGCCTAGACTCGATCTTACGAGGCCTGGCAAGGGATGCATCTCAGAAATCTGATGGGTAAGGAATCCCAGAGCCAGAATTGGTTCAGAGAGAGTGAATCTGGTCATTCGAGTTATTGTATTTCTTCCTGTTGGAAACAATATTCATGAATTTGTTTAGGAATTTAAAAGGTAGTCGGCGCTACTATTGTGAACAATAAATACTAATAAAGTTAAAATATAGTATGGGCGGGAGAAGAACTGCGTTTTTAAGCCAAATATGGAAATGGTGTGTGAACCAGCAATTAGTTTTTATGGGATTATTCTTTGTTTTACCACTTGGAGGTGGACGATGAACTTCAACAGACTTAAAGCCCCTTTATGGAGGTCTCCGAGAGCCTATGGTTCATTTTTATCGTCCTTTTCGACTGAGAAGGCGTGAAGGCCTAACCATTTGCAGTTCGGGAACAAAATTGTTTCACAAAGGCAGTACCTTCTACTTAGCTATTTTAAGACCCTGAGTGTTGGTTCGGCCGGAGTTTTGAACCCGAGATCGACCTGCTACACGACAGCACCGGCGCTTAACCCGGCAGCCCGTATAGATGCACACCAGATAACATAACAAAATCGAACGGGACGAGAACAATGAAGTACGTCACGAGACGCAGTCGATTAGCGTGACTGATGTTTTCGTCACGTTGTGACGTCATCTGTGCATCTAAGAGGACAGACGCACGGAGGAATTATACAAATAATGGCTACGAAATAATTTCAGGCAAAAGTGCATATGGCTCTAATAACGCAAGACTATCAACCAATCAGAGCGCTTCATACTGGTAAACAGGAAGTTCTGGTATAAAAGGGTAAGCCCCTCCTCTTTTCACGCATGGCGAACTCGAAATTTATAATTCAAATTACAGAGCAGTGAAGAACGTAGGCGAGTGAAAGCATCTCCTGTTAAAACAGGGGCGGATCCAGGAAATGCAGAAAGAGGGAGCCGTATAGGCGCGATTAGCTGGGGGGGGGGGGGGCGGGGGGGGGGGGGGGGGGGTGCGGGGCCCAACAAACAAAAGGGGGGCCGCGGCCCCCTTAACCCGCCCTGTAAAATACGACATTTATGGGGTTACGTTTAAAATCAAACAAGCCATCCAAAAAATAAACAGAGGGAAGATAGTTATTTATTAAAAGCTTTAGGCAGTATTTTATGACTGTTTACAAACCTCTATAGTTTAACATTTACCGTTTTGATTTAATTTCGCGCGACATGCAATCAGCAGGGAGCACTTAAGCGGAGCATCACGGAGATGTTCACTTGACAAAGGCTGAGTGACAACTGAAGGTGTCAGTGGCCTGACCATGGCTCTTTTATACCGGAACATCCTGTTTAATAGATAGATATATAGATATATCATAAGCAAATGAATACAGAGATGATGTTCACTCCACAAAGGCTGAGTGACAACTGAAGGTGTCAGTGGCCTGACCATGGCTCTTTTATACCGGAACATCCTGTTTAATAGATAGATATATAGATATATCATAAGCAAATGAATACAGAGATGATGTTCACTCCACAAAGGCTGAGTGACAACTGAAGGTGTCAGTGGCCTGACCATGACCCTGTTATACAGGAAAATCCTGTTTATATAGATATATATATATATATATAAATAGTAAAATGAAGTGACTCATTTGCTTATATATCATAAGCAAATGAATACAGAGATGATGTTCACTCCACAAAGGCTGAGTGACAACTGAAGGTGTCAGTGGCCTGGCCATAGCCCTTTTATACCGGAACTTCCTGTTTAATCGTAGAACATAGAGGCTGTATGTAGGTGTGTTTATCATGCTTCATAATTAAAGGGTGCAAATTAAACTGTATGAAAGGTAATTTTGAATTGAATTAATGACGATTTACCTCTTTTACATATTTCAACTCAGGTATTTTTCAAAAGCTGTTCAAGAACATCTTGTTCGTGGTCCGGGAGACTTAGCTGACCTTCCAGCTATCAACATCCAGCGCGGTCGAGACCATGGCCTGCCAGGGTACAACGCGTACAGAAGATTTGCAGGCTTAAAATATGCGAAATCATTTAGCGACTTTAAAGATGTCATTCCCCAAAGCAAGATTTCCAAGCTGAAAAAAATCTACAAGAGTCCTGATGATGTCGACCTGTATGCTGGCGGTTTGTTGGAAAGATCTGTCCGTGGTGGTATTCTGGGAAAAACCTTCAGCACCCTGCTGGCTATTCAGTTTCAGCGCTTGCGCCGTGGCGACCGCTTCTGGTACGAAAACCCATTTTGTCCAACAGGATTTACCGCTGACCAGTTGAAAGAGCTGAGAAAAGTATCGCTGGCTCGTGTCATCTGCGACAATGGTAACAACATCGTCAAAATTCAAAAACGAGTATTGGGATTGCCATCTGGGTATAGAAATCGAATTGTACCGTGTTCTAGGCTACGTCGGGTGAATCTCAAAAGGTGGATCGAGATACCTGGGCACGAGCGTCACTGTCATCAAGGATGAATGCTGAGGTGGTTTTAGGAAAACCAAGATGGCGTTAAATACATGGATAGCTCCATTAAGATAATAACAGTAAACAATACGTTGGTAAAGTGTAAGTAAGGCTTAACTTATATTCAGCTCTCGCTTTTAATTTCTCAAATAAATGTCAATTCTGATCGATAAGACTCTGTGCCTTACGTGTGTTAGCCTGCGAACAGGCTCACGAGAAGAGGGGGAGGATGGGGAGGAAAAGCCTGCACGGACGCTATACAAATGTGAATTACGCCCGCCCTACATTGATCTATCATTAGGCTCGGTTCAGACACCGTTCCACTCATGTGTCGAACGCAATTGAAACCAAAGGATAATAATTGGGCGGCTTTGTTTATCTATAAGATCTCATATCATATTAACTCGTAAAACTAGAAGTAATCACAGATTATTACAAGTGCGTTCGCCAGTATTGCTGTGAACAGGGGTTGTATTAAGAGGGCATCCATGTGAAAACCATGCACCCTGAAAAAATGAGTCTACATGGTACATCTCAGATTTTGTTCATATTTTGCACATATGTTACTATTGGCCTGGCATTAGACTTGGTAGAATATTTTGGAAAAATTCCAAAAACTGTAAGAGATATGGGGGTCAGTACGAACTGTCTCGGTTTGAGGGGTATTTCCACTATGTATTTTTAGTCATGTTTACAGAATATTTTTGAACAAACCACATAAGCTATATACACAAAACGTTTCTGCAGCATAAACACGACCAATTGCAATTTAATTATGATATAAGTGCCAACAAATATTCAGTATTCAAGGAGTAAGGCTTTCATGTACAAGTGACTTCCGAAATTATTTTTCAAAAAGTCAAATTTTAGGGTAAAATGACATTCGAATACTATCGATGCGGCGAAATTGTAGAAGATGAGAGAGTTATTATTTTGTAGATCAGTCATTTGGAAATACAACTGGGGACTAAAAAGTTTGTAAAGTTTATTCAGCTTAGGAGCAGTGAGGCCAAAGTAACATACTCCCAACGCCCGGGTCCAACGTAAATAAACAATCAACGCCAGATGCAATCTGTATCGTGTGCAGAATAACGGGACAAATTACGGACAGGAATGAGAAACATAGCCCTAAAATAACTGGGTGATAAATTTATTTGTCACTTATGCCTATGGTTTTGCAATAAACAACAACTAATTAACAATCAACTTCAAAATAAGAGAAATTAGTAATACGAAGGATGAATCAGCGATAAATGCATACCTGATTCTAGCCTTATTTGTGCTCTCCTCCCCAGCTCTGTCATGGTCTCGAAGCCACAACTTACGATAATTATCTTCTTGTCGATTTTACACCGAAAGAACATTTACCCATTATAGTTTAGTCAGATGGCTTGTAGCATCCGCCATTTTATTTAGGACTAGAACCCAGTCTACCTGATATATGTAACTGTTATGGGGTCAAATGTTTGCATACATTCATACACAAGGTCACAACAATGAATTATAAATGATTTCTAACATCCCGTGCATATATCCTGTATATTCACACGACCCGCATACGGCCATCCCAATAAAATGTTCCGTTTCCAATCGCCAGACCGACCCATTTTTTTTTGGAAAAGTTAACAAAAATACAAAGCTTGACATTGACCCAATTTTTGGGAAAAGTTAAAAATATATATTTGAAGAACATACTTTCAACTACACCTCTTTTCCTAGCTCTCTACGTATTTGCATTTTATTGGGATGGCCTAATCAGCTGTGTCGGTGCCGAACTGGAGCGCAGTGCCATCCTGGAAAGCGAAGTTCAGAAATGTCTGACGTATGTTGCTATTGCTACAAACTATCTTAGAAAAGGGTTCAGAAAACATCTGGGTGAACGATAAAACATATTGTGTGGATCGTGACAGACTTTATCCAGACCTGAATTACGCTGGATTTACATAATTATACATGTATGTGCGGGGCGCTTGTTCAGACACACGGTAAGCCACGCAGTTTACAAGCATGAGTAGTTATGTTAGTTATCTTCCCATTAATGCGGCTGACCAACAAGCACTGAGGGTGGTCACTGCCAGATATTTGTTCAAAGTGGTTCCTTAGCGTCCTGTGATACACAGCTGCTGATGAATACGAGCGTCGTGAGATGCAATCTCGTTCCCAGAGCCCGCGATCATTTGACCAGCGCCAAGATACTGTCCAAAAGATCGCGGGTTATGAGAACGAGATTGCGTGAGACGGGACCGCCATTTTACGTGATCATCCGATCGAGGCACGAGGGATCGAAAAGGCGTAGGCGCGAACACTGCGCTTCTCTGTTTCTCTTAATGTTGCCTGGGTGGCTAATTGAACGAGCAGGAAGCATACAAATGTTTTGCTGCACGGGTGGATATACGAGGAAACGTTGTTGCCGAAAAAAAACTAACGAATGCGCACTGTGTCAAATTGTCTTGCCGGTGGGGTCTGGGTTTGTGTTGATAAGAAACACATATGCTGTGTGTCACTGGAGCCTAGTAAACATTGTTTTCCTCTATAGCCAACGTGAAAACATTGTTGCGGAAGCAAATTTTGCCTCATCGAAACAAAAAAATGTCTTTGAAATGCTTCAGAAAAATGTTTTCCTTCCTGGAAGATTGATTTTTTTTGCGCAAATTTTCCCGCGGACTTTGACTCGTTTTTACAGACAAATGTATGGAAAACTAAATCCACGATTGCATACTTCCCAGCACAGCTACATCCCTCAAATTTCGATCAATTAAACTTTTACCTGGTATCTTAAGTTTGTATCTGAAGAATATTTCAGAAATTCGATTTTACGGATTTTATTTGTCATCGGATTCCCATACAAACACTGTATTTCGCGCCATGTTTACAACCCTTTCAAAATGTCGGAATTAAAATAAACCGCGAACTGGTCTATTACCTTAAAACTGTAAAGAAATACGTTATTCTTTGTGTACGGGGTTTGTAGTTTCTCAGCTGTAGGATGGCCGGTGTCCGCGGGGAACAGGATATCAGGACACGTGACTTGTCCCTTCGTGTGTACCGACCTTTACGTCTGCGAGCGGGCGAGGCGCGCGGCGTGATTTTTTTCACTTACGTGGGTTGTTCTTTTATCTTTCGTTTTCCATATTGATTTTTTTTTTTTTTTATGCAACGAGCTCCTCTATAAAGAGATACGAAGACGACAGTAACAAATCGCATACAAGTGTATCACAGGCAGCTTTAAGCAGAGAGTGAGCCATTATGCACTAGTCTAAATCAACCCCCAACCCCCCCCCCCCCCACCCCCCCCCCCCCCCCCCCCCCCCCCCCCCCCCCCTCCTAGTGCTGTCCCAATTATGCTCCAAATTCAAAATATTATTTTGCACATTTCAGGCCAAATGATTTCCCTGAAAATCCTAAAAAACATAAAAGTTGACCTTTAAGGCAGAAAAGATGCCCGACGAGAGAAAAGTTGCCCCAAATCAAAAAAGATGCCCCAAATCAAAAAAGTTGCCAAAAAGTTGCCGAGCATAATTGGGACAGCCCTACGGCCCTCCCCCTCCCACCCTGTCCCGGGTTGGGGGAGGAGGAGGGGGGGGGGGGGGGGGGGGTTACTTTCACTAGTGCATTACCTAAAATCAAAAATGAATAAAATACCCTGTCTAGACAGTACAGTACAGGTGAAAATATTTATAGATTTTATGATAATTTACTTGACACGCGCCATCAACAACATCCGCGCCAAGTGCCAAGGCATTTCATACAATTCTTGGTAAGGGGGTCGGGACATGCCTTCAACGGTAATATAGTTGTTTTTCCCTGGTAAAACCGAGAAGATATGCCACATTCCCTCGTTGAATATACACAAAATGAGCACTTGATCAAGTCCAAATCCATCTCGTGGATAGGGCGGGAAATACACGTGCAGACGTTACACGCAGTTCCTGTCACGCAATTCTTGAGATATCATTATATCACTGAAGTGATTTCATCTATTTCGGTGATACCACATTTGATTTCATGGATTATACACACATTTTGGTATTTCAACGGAACGAACAGAATATTATGAAACAAGATTGAAACAAATTGAGTCCGTAACGAGGTAGTAACGACATCAGAATGGCTTCCCGTTGCTGAATCTAAACGGTTCTAACTTGGCCAACTATTCGATGAGCATATAATAAAGGGCTTCCAAGTAAACGAAACCATTAGGTTTTTTTTTATTATGAAAAGAAAACATCGTTTCTTTACAGAATAAAAACTAAAAACTTGAATAGAGATCGGCTGAAGAACCTAAATACGACTGTACGTGCATTTCTACTTGTCACTCATTCACCCCGCTACAGAGGCTCGCAAAATTCAGAGTGACTCGCCGGATTAGAAGCTGTATTTAAAGCGTAGCGTAGTTTGAAATCCTCTATATATCATATTCAAAGAAAATTCATTGTCTTTGATCCAATCAAACAATTTTAAACGAAGATACTGCCATAAACTATGAGTACCTATTTTTCAGCTTTGACTCCGTCAAACTCGACAATAATTCAGTCACTTTAGACATCTACATATCGGGTGATGGACTTGGTCACCCTTCAAAACTAAAATAATATTGAAAATGAATGTGCATTCGAATTCTTAAAGCAATTATTGGCAGAAAATCTGTGAAGTTCACCGTATTTTCGATTTTAATCGAAAAAAAATCGCCGTGTCGCCATATCGTCGTTTGTTTAATACCTGAACATTGCGGATTTGAGAGTGTGTAATCTCTAACCCAGCATTAACTTTACAGAGATTTTTTTTACCAGATGCAAAGATCTATTGTAAGTCAATCTAGGAATATTTCTAAATTCAAAGAAAAGAAGGCCGCAACTCTGCAAACGGCCATTGCCAGACAGCATTTATCGGGTTTTAAAAAGACCTATTAAAGTAGCGTTAAATAAAAATTCGACAGAAGCGACAAAATAGAAATAAAATTAGTTGATTTTGGTTTTAATATGCTGATGGGACTTAGTACTAAAGCAGGTAAAAATATTATCTTTCTACTTAAAATCATTTGCGATTGCGACATGTTACAACATAAGGTATATTTTGCTCTGATTTTGAGCATTTCAGGGGGTCCAACAGTTTGATTGTCATATCTCAAAGGCCTTTTACATTTCAGCCAAACTATTTCACATGGGACATTAGCTAGTTAAGATATAAATGTGTGCCAAGTTTAAAGGAAATCGGAGAGGTGCACTGTAGACTCGTCTGCATGGTTTTCACATGGACCCTCTCTTAAATGGAATTAATCAGTGTGAAGATTTACCATTTTTTTACTTTCTTTTTAACATAAGCGCTATATGCTGAGGCTTTGTCGTTTGACAGTTCAATTAGTTTGACGATCAAATTATGGAAAAGAAGATTAAGAATAACTTTTTATTTTGAAGTCCATAACAATGTTGATACAAGTTTAACAATGTTTACAGTCCTTGAATACCCCCAATGAGATATTCTTGATCAACTTAATTTTTGGAAAAGAAGGTATTTGGAAATAGTAACAATAACGAGGGAATTTCACTAGTAAACAATTAACCAATTGATGCTTATAAATGAGTAGATCCATGAAAATGTACACTGAGCTATCTCAGCATTTGGCCACTAGCAAATTTGAGCAAAGGACTGGGGCCAAGTTTGTCAAATTGATCTTAGCATATATCCAGTTGTTTATTAAATTTGTTAGTGGTCAACTTTAGACAACAACTAATTGACTTTGCTATAGGATGTGAACAGTCATTGAGCTATCTCAGCTTTTGGCCACTAGCAAATTTGAGCAAAGGACTGGGGCCAAGTGCCAAATTGATCTTAGCATATATTCAGTTGTTTATTAAATTGGTTAGTGGTCAACTTTAGACAATAACTATTCGACATCCCATAGGATGTGAACAGTCCTTGAATACTACTGTTGCGTAAGGTGGCTTACTGTGTTATGGCTCATTAGTTTGATCATTAAAATATGGAAAGTAAGGACTTTCAACTGATTTGAAAGCAGTAACAATAACGAGGGAATTTCCCTAGTGAACTACCAATTGATGCTTATAAATGAGTAGAGCCATGACAATGTACATCTGATCTATTCAGTTTAAAACAAGATGTTAACAGTACTTGTTACAGGACCTCAAGTAGTTTGCCCTCAGCTGTGTTGTAAGATATACGTACAGCTGGACACTCCAAAATGGCAATTGTAATCTCATCTACACTACAGGTGTTTGTATCGATTTGATGGTTTGATAGCTTGAGTAGCTTCAGGAGTGAATTCGGTGGAAAACTGAAAGGAAGAATTTTTGTTCTGCAACCAGTGTGTCCTCAATGTACAATTTTGCAAACCAGCGTTGGTTTGATGCCATTATTTTTTGCTTTATGTTGCATGAGGTGCAGTTCCCAAGTGTTCCTTTTTCAGGTACATGTAATTTCTTGTTGCATTTGGAGCAAACATGGTAGTTTACCATTGACGTAACACCAATTATGTTGGCAGTAATCGCCTTAATGGTGAAACTTGAGGGACGATGTCTGTTTCTGGAAGGTGTTGTTCAAAAGGTGTTGTTTCTTCAATACAACTGTCTTAGAACTTTTTTGAAAAACATTGCATTAACTTCGAAAAAAGGGCCATCCTTTCATGTAGGACGACACGAATTGCTACCAAATTGTATTGCATTGTATTGTATTGTGTTGCGTTCTATTGTTGTATTGAATTGTATTGTGTTGTATTCTATTGTATTTTTGGTAAAATTCGTGTCGTCCTACATAAAGGGATTGTCGAAAAAAGGATTGAACTTACCGATCTAGCCAAGGAGGATTGAAGGCCCTTCCCACAATCCTTTGCGTAGCGAACTATATTATCAATTTTCCCGGTCACGTGAGCAATTCATTCTGCGTTGAATTTCGTGGAGATCGGACCTCAGCAGCACAAATTTTCACAAAGTATCTCAAACCAAAGTTTTTCCTGGGATTTTGACGTATGTTTAGGCTAGCTTCGACTTCCCCGTATTTCTGGCCATTATTTTACAATGGAAAGCCTACGAAAAATGGGAAAATATGCAGGGAATTACATGTGATTTGAGTGAAAAGTTTTCAATTTGAGAGGTTCGCGCGCGCTGCTGACGCAATCTGATCACGCCATTTTCGAACAATGAGCGCGCGCGCTCAAAGCTGTTTTTGTACCCGAGCGCGACTGAATAAACCAAAGTATTACTTATTTCTGCCCTTTATCTTTTCAGGTAATCATAATTGTTTTTTAAGTAAAATGATCAACAAAGAATCGTCTGTTTTTTTTTGGTATAATTAACAATAAAAACCACTCGTACTGTTCGCGAAATGCTTCACGAAAGATCGGCGTGAGTACTGTATATCCAGTGAGCGCGACATTTTGTGAATGGTATCGAAACACCGTAAACAATACGCATTTTCAACGGCTTTGTAAACCTCTTAAACCTGGAGCCCTTTGGAGCCCTTTGCACAAATTAGACACTTAATTTATTTATGTCACTGCTCATGCTAATTTCCAGGTAAGGTTAGTTGTCTAAAAGGTTTGTAGTTAATTTCTTTCAGGGTAAGATTTACGACTTGAGTTCGCGGGAAATTTCTCCCAAACAACCTCTCGAGAAAAGTGTCCGATAAATATGCTCAGATTGTATGAAAAGATAAAAAATTGAAGATGTTTAGCGAGTAGTAAAGTTAGAAAGTATATTTCTGACTTCGTTGAATCCATCTCTAGTTTCTAGAGTTAAAAAACTTCAAGGAGAAATTTAGTTGGAAATAACAAAACTCGCGGGTAACCCCAAGTTTCTTGTCTTCTTGACACATTTTCAAGCGCAAGTGTTCATGGGAAGGCCTTCCAATCCTCCTTGGATCTAGCCGAGTATCCGTCCTAGACGTCCGACATCTACCGCTTCGCACGAGGTAGAAAGAAGGTGCGTGCGCATGGTATGACGTTTATATGACGTTGTGCTACCGTGACACGGGGATCCCGCGTCACGATCCAGCCCTTGAATTAATTAAAAATGGCGCAGATTTGGTAGAAGCTTGTGCCGTGACACAGGGATCCTTCGTCGAACGCAAATATTTCATTGTAGAATTGACCAATAGGAAGTTTACGCAGATATTCAAATTTGTATTGCGTTTTCCCCTATTTTCTCCCTCCCTATATGCGTGTAGTTGTTTACGGTCTACACAGTCATGTCTCGGATAGATATTTCAGATACTATAAAATAATATTGAACACCGTATCAGCTTTACTGTAGTCTTCGGACTTGTTATTGTCGTCATAATTTTATATTTTGGCTGGTTAGGTCCACACATCGGATCCGGTGTTTTAGCAGGATTTTTGTATACGGTATTTGCTTATCAGTCCTGATTAAATGCCTTTTTTAAAAACAGCGATATTTTAGAAGGAGACCTATAATATAGAAGAATTATGTTTCACTTCTGCTTCCTTAGCTTCTTTTTCTTAAATATTATCACAGAAGTATATGAACAACAAACATACCTGTAGGCGTAGGCGAAGCTCGAGGAACAGGTAATGTCCAAGGACAAATATCAGGGCATATTTCGACGCCACAATGTAGGTTATTGTCATTATCGTCCTTCAAATATTTTCTTTGACGCATGCTTATACGCTCACAGGGGGTGTAGTCGCTGATATTTCCCGCTCGCGGAGAGAAAATATCGGGTCACGTGACGCTTTCAACCAATCACGCGAGAGAGAAAATATTTGATGGGTTATGAGCACTGATATTTGTCCGAGGATATTATCTGCTCGGAGAAGCGAACAGTTTCCGAGAGAGAAGCGAACAGTTTCCGAGAGCGAAGCTCAAGAGAACTGTGAGTTTCGAGGAGCAGATAATGTCCGAGGACAAATATCAGTTTTTAGTATATATACCACACCAGTGAATATCACTTTTCGCGCGCCCTGATTGGCTCATCAAACAGTGAATATGATTTCATATTCACCTCCGAGCGAAGCAGCGATCACCTCGCGCGAATTTTTGTCCATTTGACAGAAAATAAAATAACTGTTTGGTGCTGGCTATTCACCTGCAGTGTGGTATATACTAAAACAATTATTCACCTCAGTTTCGGTGAATAGTGGTGGATATTTATATCGCCGAAGCAGCTCGGTAAATATCATCCACTCAGTTCCGTCATGATGGGTATAATGGCCTTTTGCCATGCCAAAAATATCTGACTTCATTTATTTAAAGGCACTTGTACGAGATCGATAGTGTTATTAACAAAATATGTTTGTAAATGCTATTTTAAACCTTCAATCGATTGTCGATCTTTCTAAACCAGCGTTTTGAAGTTTGTTTGACATTCAGTAAAGCCTTTCCCATGGGATCACGAGCTCATTTATATATATTGAGTTGATATATTTCCCTGCTAGCAGAGGTTCCTTTTCCTCCCTTTCTTTTGTAATCGCGTTGTGCACTGGTGAGGGAAAAGAAGCCTCTGCCCAAAGTCGCAGATACAAAACATCGTGCTTCGTAGTGATGTCCATGGACGAATATATTATAAAAAATAAACAGTACGCATGCTTGTATAAAATATTTGCTGATTTTGAGCCCGCTACGTTACCGCGCACCCGCCGACGTCAATCAATAGTTTACATACTAATTACCGTGGGTCAACCTGTCCGTAAGCGTGGTAAAAGTGTTTTCGTGTCGCTTAGTAACGCAACGCATGCGCAACAAACAATGTTGCGACTGGGGGCAGAGGTTTCTTTTCTCGATTTGCAAAAAAATTAAAACTCTGGAAAAAAAACTTTGAATTTCTAACGAGACCTGAATCAACCATGGGGGCGGATCAAAGCCAGGTCCCGGCTAATCCACAGATCGAATTGGAATTTAGCGTGTTGGTTTTTGCGGAGGGAGGAAAACCGGAAAACACGGAGAAAAACCCTCGGCTTACAAAGCGATTACAAAAGAAAGGGGGAAAAGGAACCTGACTTTTTCCTGCATAAGGCCCATTCAGTCATTAGAACGATCTTAGACACTGATCCAAAATGCCGAACTCTGCAGTGGGCTATTCATGACCGGAGCTCAGTAGAGCGTAAATTGTTAAAGCCATAATTCGAAAACGAGAATCACGAAAATGAGAATGACCACTCGAATTCAATTTGTTTGAAAAATCACTTCATTTACGTCGTACATAATTATACAATAAGTCTAATGATAAATCACCCATCTTCCAAGCGGGGT
Source organism: Actinernus sp. WN-2022 (assembly GCA_030867875.1). Taxonomy (NCBI): domain Eukaryota; kingdom Metazoa; phylum Cnidaria; class Anthozoa; order Actiniaria; family Actinernidae; genus Actinernus; species Actinernus sp. WN-2022. The sequence goes on from JAOWCC010001589.1 coordinate 121,814,709, forward strand.
GACAGACATATATAGTCTTTGACCAAATTCTAGATGTCATCAGTCTTTCGGCATAAGGAGATTTTGCGCATGCGCACGCCGCCTCATAAACGCAGTTGATAGGCCTGAACAACAGATGGATTTGCTGAAGTATTTTCGACATTGTTTCTTATAGTAACACGGTTTCCTGATTTAAAATAACTCCATAAAACAAGGTCTTTAAGTAAAAAAATATAAGCCGGCAAGGAAGAAATCTCATTTCACTCTCCCGGCAACTAAATATTTCTAATGACAATGATTTGTGATTCTTTCGCCGTGATGAAGTTTCACTCATCTAATTATACTTTGTATGATTTACGAAACAATTAGTAGTTGTGCTTCAAGGTGTACGTAGATACAATACAAAACTGACAAACAGTTAATCAAGATGAGGACAGGATATCCTAATAGTAAAGAAATCTGCCCAAAAGTGCAGTAGTTACGTTGAGTTAATTACTGGAGCTAAATCACGAGGTGTTGGGATAAAGGTATATGTGGGGTACAGGTATATCTGCTGGTTTTTCAGTTTAGTGATATTTATGGTTAAACTCAACAAGTAACATCACTAAGTTCGTATGTTTCTTTAATATTTGCCACAAATAGATATCGTTGGATGAGCGTCCCTGGCAATCGGTAGTCTCTCAATACAATTCAAGGTAATTGAACATGTGATGTGGGGTGCCTCAATTGATTGTCATTTTCTAACAACAGATCAAGTAAATTCGTTGCACAGATTGTCAAATAGTTTACTATTAAAACAAATGGCTATGTAATTTGAGGTAATTAACGTAGTTTGCGCAATATTCATTCAGAACCACATCTCCTTACCTCCTAACAAGTGTAGGACTTGGTCAAGGTAAGCTAGCCTAGCGGCGTTTTTCTTGTTCTTTCCAACACAATAGAAAGCGAGGTAGGAGCAATGTCTGACTGATTTCATACAAAGTTATCTTATTTCAGTGAAATTATTTCATACAAAGTTATTTTATTTCAGTGAAATTACTCAATAGCAGTGAAAGTGTTTGGCACTCACATTTCACAGATTTGCTTATTTCTGCATGCTGTTCAGTATCTGACAAGGTCATTTGATTTTTTTAATGTGCTGACCAGTATATTAATTAAAAACATCAATATTCCCGAATATTGCATAAGGTCTTCCTCCCTCCGTAAAAATCAACCGTGAGTCGAGTGTAGTGTGTCCAAAACAGTTAATGCAGTGGGGAGTGTGTGAGGAGTAAAAGCAGGCCCCCACCAGCTTTAAGCTGTAATACTCGGCCTGCTATAACAAATAAAATATTTATTTTTATATTTTGTCTTATCCGGACCATTTAACAACATATTCTATGGTGATGTTTTACTCTCTTGTCGGCTTATAATGCTTCGTTTAAATTCATGCAAAAATCATTTTTACCTGAAACACAATTTCATTGATTAAAGATGAGAACACTAGTTTATTACGGCAACTTTAGAATTTTTTATACGTACAATAACACGAGGACGTGATGAATTGGTATTTGTATGATGAATGGTATCCGGTTTTACGAGAAAACATGGCTCCCAAACCCGGATTTCCAAGTTATTGTGAAAAAGAACCCAGATTGTTCTCCCTGTTTGATTATTCTGAATCGTCTATAACCCGGAATTAGACATCTCTTTACGAAAAACTCCAACCCGGAAATCGAAATTAGGTTCAAACTGGGATCCAACTGATCACCGCACATTATCCACGTCACTGAGACAAGAGCCGTGTTCACGCCAAGAGCTTGCTTGCACATGCATGGCTGTGCTTCAATGCAATGAACTCAGTTACACACGCACTAATTTATCTCACAGAACTCTTACATTTAGCTAACTAGATCTAACTAGTACTACTGTATTTCAACTAATTAGTTCTGTTTAGCCATGGGTCAGGTTTGCACTTTAACGGCTCTTGAGGATTATCTCGCGCATATGAATAGAACTCCATGTTAATTAATTATATTAAGCTTCAATTGAAAAGCCAATATCGTGCGACATTGGGTTTTCACTGACGTACAATTTACATGGCATTCTCTCGCCAGGGAAAAAAAACCTATAGTATTTATACGTGTAGAAATACCCTTCCGAATTCCCCATCTCTTTGTAATAATGACATTTTTGGCTTCACTCTGGACAACTTACACAATGAAACTGTCGAACTGCCATTTCTAATACAATCTGTACCCTCAGTTAAAATTGGTTTAGTTAGCTAAAAAGGGCAACTCAAAACAATCTTAGGCCGAGGTCACACTTGAGCTAGGAAAATGTACCTAGCATCCCTTTTTCTACCGTATACTTTTTCCGTGGTCAACGAGTGATGGGTTGTCAGATTGCCTTTGCATTAACATGTGAAATGTGACAGAACTGTTAGGTTGTGTTTTCATAGCCAAGCTAGAAGCACACGTCGGCGTTTTTGAAGTTTAAGTAATTAGTACGTTCACCTGATTTGAGAGGTCACACCTCTAGTGCGCTCTAAGTGAGCTATCTCCATGACAATTTCCCGTAGTTTACTTTGCTTAGCTCAAGCGTGACCATGGTCTAATTTCAACATCACCTCGGCAACATACCACAAATAAAACCTCTCAAATATGTTTCAGGGAAATGGCGGTGCTGGTGTTTTTCGTTCTAGTAGCCATCATGTTGGTTGCCAACGGTAACATGCTTGATAAAGGTATTGTAATTTATAATATAAGCAGTGTGCGCTCTGATTGGTCGATAATCATGTGTTATTAGAGAACAGATGCACAGATGACGTCACATTGTGCTCTGATTGGTCGATAGCCGATGTGTTATTAGAGTACAGATGCACAGATGACGTCACATTGTGTGCTCTGATTGGTTGATAGCCATGTGTTATTAGAGTAGAGATGTACAGATGACATCACACTGTGTGCTGATTGGTTGATAGCCATGTGTTATTAGAGTACAGATACACAGATGACGTCACACTGTGTGCTCTGATTGATTGATAGCCATGTGTTATTAGAGTACAGATACACAGATGACGTCACACTGTGTGCTCTGATTGATTGATAGCCATGTGTTATTAGAGTACAGATACACAGATGACGTCACACTGTATGCTCTGATTGGTCGATAGCCATGTGTTATTAGAGTACAGATGCTCTGGTTGGTTGATAGCCATGTGTTATTAGATTTCAAATAATTATCATGGTGCATGGAGATTCGTTCTCATACCTCATCCTCTCTTGAGAATCACAATTACGTGTTGTCTTTAATCCGCAGAGCCTATTCAGCCATTTCGGAGCTGACTCAGCTGAGGACCGAGTGTCAAAAATTAATCTGATTAAGAAATGAACTCCATTACAAGAAAGATCACACTAAAATTAGTAAGTTTACCGAGTTTGAGAATGTTTGGATAAATACGGAGTGAACAGTGAACGTCCCAAAAAACCACGATTCTCTCTTATTTTTGCGATTTTTGAAAGTTCGCCACATTTTTCTGATCAAACTCTGTAAACCTACGAATTTTAGTGTGATCTTTCTTGTGATGTGGTTCATTTCTTAATCAGATACGATTAAATTTTGACTCCTTCCTCAACTCCGAAATGGCTAAATGTTGCATGCTTTTCAATCACAATATTAATTGCAGTGTCATTGTGTGGTGAATACGATGCTTTATTACGAAAGCACGAACCTCGGTGATTTAAAAAAATCAACTTCTTGACTAACAGAAATGGATGTGGTATTCTCACACTAAGATTCCGTTTCTTTGCATGATAAACGTAACAGTTCAAACAAAAACCGTTCAAGACGTTCCAGGTCTGACTGATGAAATGCTCATTGATGCCTTCGACGAGGCAAAGATAGAACAAGATGAAATGGAGAAGAGAACTCCACGGGTAAACAACTTGGGCAAGTTACGTGTCACGCTACAGTCACAGCATTATGAAAGGTCTGTGCCAGAACTTGAGCCCGCGCGCATACACGCCATGGTTATGGAGAGAACCACGCGGAAACTTGCTAACAAACTGGGGTGAGTTTCCGGCGACACGTTGAATGTCTAATAAAGTTATTTATCCCATACCATGAAAAATACACCGAAGTAGAAGGCTGGAAAACCGTTGCATATATCTTAAGGCTACTATTTATTGCGGCAACTAATCTTTACGATTTTTGCGATTTTTCGCAAATCGCAAAGATTAGTTTCCGCAGTAATTTCTACTCGCAATATTTACCCTGTTTTTCAGTTTAAGCAATAAAGAAACGGTTATTGTTTTGTTGTAAATGTGGCACGTTTTGTTGTTTAATACTACCATTTGCAAGCTACCGTTAAGCGTGAACCTTTTTCCACGTTCGTTTATATGATTTAGCGCGTAGCGCGAAGGGAAATCTAGCTGAAAAGTAGTACTCCTTAGGCTTAACTTGTCTTTACTCAGGACTGATATTTATTTGCCAGTTTTTCCTTTGCAAAATCGCAAAATTAAAACACTCGCGAAATACGCAGTTTCCTAAATCGCAAAATTTAAGTGTCGCAATAAATAGTAGCCTTAAGGTAGATCCTTTGCATGTGACGTCATCAAAATTCTAAAATCTAAACTATGAGATATATGAAGCTGTTCTTTTAATATGATTTAGATATCGGTATTCTCAGTATTCTTCGAAAAATTTACGTCGATACGGTGATTCGTTTTTGCGTTACAGTACTTTGAATTTTGTGACAGCCCACTCAGGTCAGCGTGTTTCTAAATGTCAAGTAAATCCATATATTTCGGCCAATTTCAAATTTTAGACTTGATAAACCTTTAAAAGTGATATCTAAAGTGTTTTGAAGTGAATGCTAATCACATTGATGTGAAAAAACAGCTTTATTTGTAGAGTACGTTTTGGCCGCCATCTTTGTGTACTGAAGCTGTACACCAACATGGCCGCCGCATACTAATTACACTAAATTGTTCGAATATTATTTGGCCGACAGCTCGGTTACGAAGTACTCTATTGCTCCAAAATTTCGGTCATTTCTATATTTTTACCTGCTCTATACACATGCAGCATTAAAATATTTTACTAATATAAGTTTTTTCTTGAGGCAATTGTTTGTGTGACGTCAATGCAAACGATCAATTCGGCCGCGGTAATCCAACATATCAAACGTTTCCCCCCCGCCATAATGTGCCGCGCGCGCGCTCGTCCGATATTCCAGTTGTTTTCCCGCCAAAATATTGTGATGCAGCGCGCGTGCCAGGTGTATTTTTTTCATTTTAGCTTCCTCACTGCTCAGCTCAGTATGGATACATAAATTTGTTGATGTAAGTAATATTAGCTTGGGATAAAATAGTTATGCAATGTTTTCTCGTGTACTTAAAGTGCCACTACGACGAAATTTGACCATTTCTTTTGCCACTTTTTTGTATTCCATAAGAACAAACAGTGGCAGAAATATCCAAATCAGTGAAAATTTTTTGAATGGGGCCAATTAGACAACACATTTTAAAGAGAGTTTACGGTCAAAATCACGTCCGCCATTACTCGAACCCGTTCCCGTGGGCGAGGAATGCCTAGTCATTTTTTAGCGTATGTGACGTCATACACTTAACGCATCGTTCTCAAGTTGCTTCGAACCCATACATTTCTTCTTATGTTGTCGACAAACTCACACTGCGAATTTTGCTGTGGTTTAGTAAATAACGACCTAAAATCTGCATCAGATTCTTCAGAACATAGTAATGTGTCTTACTGTTTAAATTTATTGCCGGATGTTGATGATTTAGGGGGAAATAGAGCCGCTGGCGACCGAGTTGAAACTGAGCTGGACGAATGAATAGTCGCTAAAATCGCTTGGGAAGTGGCCTGCCAGTAAGTAGTGCTAGCTAGCAGAGGTTTCTTATCTTTTGGGGGTAATTTTTCCCCAGGGTATTTTCCCTGGTTCGGCTTTCAGGTTGTGCTGTTACTGGATCCGGGCTACAGTGAGAATTCAGCGTAGAAATCACTAAGGTAATGCTATAAAATTAAATCGCTCTCCTGACTGATCTGCAGCTTTTACAGTGGCTATCACAGAACCAAACTTCGCGCCCCCCGTTTCTGTTTGACACACAAACAACTGAAACAAGGTACTTCATGAAACAATATTGGTGGTTTCTTCTGTGGTTTATTGTCTTGAAAATAAAATTAGCAGTAAATTAAAAGGCATACTACATCGATAGGTTTATCTGTTTATAGGAAACAGCAATATGAGTTATGTATGATAAACTACATGTATGTTCTCAGCAAACGTAGCCGCTTATTTTTCGGTCAATCTATACTAGTACGGTCTTACCGACTATTCCATGTGATACAAACAATTATGGAGAAGCTTCTGTCCTCAAAACGTACACAAACCATCCTTGCATGAGGCTTGAAGAGAATTACAAACCGTATTCTTGGTACTCAACTATAAAAGGCTTGAATTATTCGTGTAGCGAAATGCCAGCTTTGTTGTTCGTTAAATTGCTACAGTCCTGTACAATGCACAAACTATTCAAAACGTTTTGTTTGCTTTTCAAAGCGGGTAAATGGTACACTTTCTTACTACATATGTTAGTTCGCGTGAATGTTTGTATGGGAAAAGTAGCCACACGTGTTGTTGTGGGAAGTTTTGACTGTGACATTTCCCAGTCACTGGTTCAGTGAAAGAATCAGTCTCGCCGGCCGGCTAATTTCAGAGCGTTTTCTTGACTTTCTATTTTTGTTCTAAACATAGTTTGAAAAAAGCTCCAACTCGACGCAAATTTGTGCGAATTACTTCAAATTTTCACAGATTGTTCGCAATTTATATCAGCTAAAAAACCCGTGTCGGCGATTTTTTTAATTTTTAAAAGAGAGGCGCTGAGAGCGATTCCCGCATCTATACTTGGATTCGCGTTAGCAGTTTCACGAAGACCAAAATATCTTCAGAACGGCTTCGAATTTCCACAATCGCCGACACAGTTTCGTAAACAAGGTCTGTGGGAGTCCAGAAAAGCAAACAGATCTTAAATTCATTAAATTGCCGTGGAGTTGGAGCTCTTGGAAACCAACTCGCTTGTTCGGAAAAGAAGTTTATTTAAAATCGCACTTTTATCAAAATTACAAACCTTAGGTATATTGTTGTAGCCAATTTTATAAGCTTTAAAATGAGGTATAATTTATCTAAATACGACGAATATTCGAGACGCTACTTAATTTTATCCGGAACAGTACCCTGAAGGTATATGATAACCTTAAGTGTATGACGTCACGTACGCTAAAAAAGTGACCAGGCGTTCCTCGCCCACAGGCACGGGTTCGCGTAATGGCGGACGTAAAATTCAAGATTCGGAGTCCAAAAAATAAGACTTCCCGTCGTCGTATCGAAAAACGGTTTGAACTGGTAATAATATAGCCACTATACTTTACGAATATGAGAAAAAATTGATATGTCAAAATTTGATCGTAGGGGCACTTTAAAAATCAAGTCACTTGTACTCGTGGGGTATTTCACGGTATACCACTCGAAAGCATTACATAACTAGTTTGTACACGAAATCTTAGTAATTTTCAAATAGCGAGGTATGTACAAACATCAATACAACTTAAGCGGCTAGCAAACATTTACATTCTTAACTAAATTTAAAACAAAAAGCAAATGTAATGCGTATGAATAGCTTGCTATCTTTTAAATGGGGTCGCCTCCCACCCCCGCGCGCTTTCTTTTCAAAACCATTACGAAAGTCACGTGATGGGAGACGCGTTTCACGTGAGCCGGACATATAACGCTGTTCGGCCCTGCACGAAATTTGCTTATTGTTTTGCCATTCGAAAGTGATCACATGAAAAAAAACTTATTGACTGAGATAGGTCGGGCCGCACGGGAAATATTTTGGTCTTGGTCAGTATAAATAGACCGATTTAGCTTGTACATTTGTTGTCCCAATTCAGGTCACCTGACTTTTCCCTTGAGTAATGTTTTCTTGAGGAAATGTACAAATTCTTCTAATTGGAAAACAAAGCACTGAATCCTCTGGAGAGCTGTTACATGATCTGAATTGGACAACAATGTACAAAATGCAAGTTAATTCGGTCTATTGAGCGCTTTTCCGTTTTGTACTCGGCGTTTTGAGTTGTTTCATAACGGAAATTGAAAACATTGTTTATGAGTTTCCATAAAGTTACAGAAACACTTGTTGGAAGTTTGGGAAAAATCAAAAATATAGCATGCAGTGGAAACACTAGCCCTTCGGGCTTCTGGCCCAAAGCAATTTCTCATAGACTATATATCGCAACCCCGCCGTCGCAGTGCACTCTGGGATGGATATCTTGGGTTTAAAAATGGAAACAGATATTCATCCCAGAGTGCACTGCGACGGCGGGTTTGCTATATAGTCTAAATATGGAAACATGAAAAATGTTTTCTATTTCTTAAATTATAAACACGGCTCACAAGTAATTAGAGCGCGCATTTTCTGGGTGCTGTATTAAAATACTTGTTTTTATTTTCAAGAATGACAGAGAGAGAAGCATCAAAGGTCCTGAAAGGATTAAAGAGTCGCTACTTGGAATTTAAGCGTACAAGCATACGCTTTAGATGTTATTTCGCTAACCCATATCGCACCATTGACGGTTCATGTAATAACCTATTCAGACCCAAACTCGGTGCGGCTAACACTGCATTCAGTCGCATATTAGAGCCAGACTACGAAGACGGAGTATCGAAACCACGTGTTGCGAAGGACGGAAAGCCACTACCAAATGCCCGTAACGTGAGCCTGAGCCTGTTCAGTGACGTTAACGCAACATCTCCGAAACTGTCCCACATGTGTATGGTCTGGGGCCAGTTTATTGATCATGATGTGGACCACGCCGCATCACAAGACATTAACTGCGCTGGTACATGCGGCCTCAAAGGCGAGTGCTTTGGGATACCAATTCCAGAAGGAGACGAGACTTTTAGGAGCAGAGGCGTGAAGTGTATACAGCTTAAACGAAATACACCGATTGGAGGTGGGAAGATAAAACCTAGAGATCAGGTGAACACAAAAACGTCCTTTATCGATGCCTCGCAGCTCTACGGTGACTCGGAAAAGCAGTTTAATGAAATGAGAGTCACGGAGAGTGGTATGCTGTTAGAAAAGCCGAACCCCGCAGGATCTAAGTACAAGAATTTGCTGCCGAAACAGCCGGAAGGTGAATTTTGTCGCTCGTCTGATCCGGTTGCCAAGCCCTGTTTCTTATCGGGAGACTTCAGGGTCAACGAAAACGCAGGTTGGTTCGATTCTCAGATGCTCAGTATTTTTTATTTGGAGGAATACGCCCATTTTTAGTGATTATATTTAGAGTAGCATCGTAGTTTTTAGCTCTTTCAGTCAGTGTAGTGCACGTCATTCTATGGGGTACCACCTTAGAAATCAATGTTCTATGGAATAATTTCTAACGATTATCATATAAATAATACAATCATTAAATAAATAAATTACTGATTCTTACATATTTTAACACTTATTTAACATTGGCAATGAAAATTAGTTCATTTGGGCGATTTGAGACGACTTTTACGAAACTCGCCCCAGTTCTTCCTCGGAAAAGGTATGTTTTGGAGCTAAATTTGCGATATTTTGCAAAATATCTCCGAAACGAAAATGGTAGGTAACCCCCGTTTTTTCTTCCATACATTTAAACACCGCAAGGTTGGCCAACAGATAGCAAAGTATAGAAAAATTGTAATTTCTGGATGCCTAGATATTCTTATGTAAATACTGTAAGTAGCTATTTTTACGCTCGTGTAGGGATACTAACAAAACAGATTTCGTCGTATTCTGCTATAGTACTGTCCACTTGCGGTATTTTAAAGGTTTTTACGTTAAGTTTGGTATATACATACTGTGTAATATATTCATTTATTCGCTACGAACAAAGTTATACCTAGCAGTTGATGGGCGCTGTTTACTCGTGCTGACATTTCACATATTTCTGCTGTGAGATCTCTAAATCACTCACGAGCAATTCGCTAGCATGGTTCCTTCACAAACTAATCTTCAATGTGAGCCCGCCATAAATCTGGCCTTTGGAAGTTATGTCTAGTGTAAAGGCATGCGCATTAGATATTCGATCCAATCACCACCCCCAGCGGATATAATTGTTCGCAGAGCGTTCGTGCAACGTCTGGATTGTGTTCGTCGCATGTGCGCGATCAAAAGGAGGAGAAAGTTAACTGTCACTGGCGAAGTTTGTATCACACTTTCAACCTACTTTAGCCACATTTATCGGATCTTCATAGCCTTAACTGAGTTGGTTATTTGCAACGAAAAGTTGTCACGAAGGTTAACGTCGAAATTAACATGAACTAACACGGGATATTTTGACTTTTGAATAACAACTGAACTACAAGAAGAACCACTGACAGAATTTCGCATTCTCTCAACATTCTTCAGAGGAATCAGATGAAGTTGGGACTCTTTTCTGATCTGATGGAGAAGATAACCTTTTTCTGGATTAAAACGTCTGTGATGAAAGGTACTTCATTTTCAGGCGTTTTCAATACAACGGAGTATCCAAGTCGAAGTTCTGGCTAGAAAGTGTTTCGATTTCATAGGCAATACGATGGATAGCTTGAGGAAGAGTTGCGAGACAAAACTGAAAGCTATTCAGTTTTGGTAACGTTCTTTAGAGACTGCTTCACACTGGAATTTAATTCGACCGAATTTTAGCATTGTACTATAAATGTCACTATATTGTGGCTTTGTGGAAGGAAAACTGTAAGGAGAACCATTTTAACATATGTAAAAATATATTTTACTTTACACACTGGGCAACATTGTTGTAGTCGGATTGTCGTTGCTGATGGCTAACACCAGAATATTTCATCATTTCTGAACAGGTATGAGGCCCTCTCCATATCATGTTAGTTTCTTTTAAATTCTGTAATATGCAAATTATCATTTCCTTGTGTTTATGAGTTTTACACGCGCGATTTATGCCACAGACATTGTAAATATTACTTAATTTTGGTAGCTGCGCTGATTGTGATATTTAGTGTTTATAGTTTGATTATTTATTTTGTCTGTCTCATTCATTAATTTTGTTGAAAGCTAAACAAGACATTCTTACTATTTGGCATGTCAGTTTACAAAAAAAATGACCGCCAGCCAATTTGTTTATGATTTGATTTCGCTTACCCTGCGAGCAGAGGTTTCACATCTCTTTGCCATTGTTGTCCTTTCCCTTTCTTTCGGCGGACGGGACAGGCAAAGAGATGAGAAACCTCTGCTCGCAGGGTAGATTTTGCTGCATGAACACAATTTGTACACCTGCATGCTCTTGGGCAACATGCACATATCATGTATGTTGATATGAAAATGAAAAGATTCAAACAAAATTCAGCTAAAATTGTTTTATCCGAGTATTGAGTATTCTTAACAATATCTGAGTATTATAGAGTGATTTTCATAAACCTGTGAAACAGATACTAGAATATTTAGTGCAATTAAATGCTAATTCTATTGTTTTCTTTTGTGTATATTTGACTATTAGATGTTAACAAGCAATAATTGTTTCACAGGTTTATGAAAATCACTTTAACATCAGTAGTACAGTCTTTGTATGTATTTTTATATTTTGCTATTCTTTAAGCAATAAACATTTTTTTAAAGGAAGCATTGGCTTGTTTACACTTAAAAAGATGACTTAAGTTGCTGTATTTGGAATATTTCCTCTGTTTTCTTCAGATTTGGCACTGGGATTACTGTGAAGCTACATGTACTGCTACTGAGCAGTTTATAGTGACATCTAAGCTTCTTTTTCTTGAATGGTGGCATATATACACCAACTGCATTCAATTATTTAGACCTAGGCCATTAGAGCTATGTGATCCTGTGAACAGGATTAAAAAACACTTAAGTTTAATAAGCCTTGAAACAACTATAATGGCTAATCAAAGTCTGCATCTCATTTATCTCTAACAAGAAAAAGAGGTGGAATAGAGCTGGATTCTTGCAACTATAACTCTGTTTAAACTTCATTTGTTCTTGCCATTAGAGTTTCAAGCTTTTGTTCAGGTACATTCTTATTTTGATATTTTGAATAATTAGAGGAGCATGAGGTATGCCTTTAAGGCACATCTGATAGCCAAGTGAGACCACGTAGCCGGGCTATAGTCTCCACTTAAACAGCATTTGCTGGCAACAAAAATATTCAGTTGATTCAGATTGTGTTGTTGGTCTCAAGAACTGTTTGCAATACTTGCACAAAAGTCTTTGAATTTTATTGTTTGAATCTAGATGCATGTAAGGTAGTTTTGGGTTTTATTTCTACAGGTCTTGAGGGCTTTCTTGTACTAATTTTGCTTATATTAGCAGTTGCTGGCTAGGGAGTGGGGCATTGAAGTTTAATTATAGGACAAGAAGTCCTTCAAAAGTTCCCAGTATTTTATAGCTCTATTTATAGACTAATGTTTCTTTGTATTATTAAACTGCAGGAGAAGTTTTGTTGATGTAAATGCCTTTGTCACCACAAATTAGTAAACTCAAATGTTGATGGCTGTTATTTGGGACTGATATCAGTAGAAGCACCCATGTCATTTAAACTGAAGTTCTTTCGAAGTCGGTTAAATTTTATAGCTACATCTGTCTTTGAAATAACTTCTTTAATATCAGTTAGTCTCAAAAATTTTCATGGAACCTTTTGAATGAAATATTTTTGAGGCTTTCAAAAAATCATTTCTCTTTTCCAAAAACACAACTACTCCAAACCTTTCATTGCTTTTGTGTAACAGTTTGTGATATGTTTCTCCAAGAGTATCTTTAGACAAAATATGAAGTGTCAGGGTAAGAATATTTACCATTTCTTTCCCAACACAATCAAGATATATAATGCTGTACATGTTTTATAACAACCACTGTACCAGATCTACAAATACATCAAGACGACTAAAAATCACCACTTTTTCTGGAGGTATAAATGACGACCACTTCAACTGCTGCCGACATACTGGTAACAATTGCAAGATGATCCATCTCCTCAACCTGCGTTCCGTAGCCATCTCTTCCCGTACACTTCTCCTTGCACCAAAACTCGGTTACCTTAGCCCTACAATTTGCGTTTTACTGACCGAGATAATCGACAAAATGGCTGAAGTCTAAGATTATTTCCGAGCGATCGAAACAACTAAACATCGCCAAGTAAAGCTCCTCGACAGGAAACGTTGTTAAATGTATGAACCTAGAGCTACTTAATGTTTGACAGATCACACATTTTACCTTTATTTCGTAAAGAAAAACTCGATATATAACTACAAACCGGCCGGCAACGCTTTGACCACGAAAATAAAGAATCAAATAATAGCGCACGCATAAATTACTTCACAAAATGAGCCCGCGTTACATGCTTGAAATTTCGATTAGATTGGCGCGCGAAATGCTCGTGCACTATACATTGTAGCTACTTCACGCCAAAACGAGAATCGCAAAAACGAGAATGTTGACTCCCTATTTTGATTGCATTTTTAGAGAGGCCTTGCTTGGAGGAACAACTGGGCGAAGTTAAAAAAAAAAGTTAATTTCTGAGCTTCTTTTTTAACGCGTAGCACTAGTAGGTGTAAAGAATGTGATGTAAAGTGGTATGCTGTAGTGCTATGTGTGCACGCCCTACGAGGGAAAGAGTGCTAGTGCTACGCGGCAAACATGATTTCATATCATAACTACATATACATATATAATCGCCGTGACCCATAAAACGCACCAATACCCACGATTGCTCTCATCTGACTTGATAGCTCAGTTGGTAGAGCGCCAGACATGCAATCTGGAGGTCGTTGGGTTCGAGTCCCACTTGGGTCAGAGATTTTTTCTCTTTCCCTCGTAGGGCGTGCACACATAGCACTACAGCATACCACTTTACATCACATTCTTTACACCTACTAGTGCTACGCGGCAAACATGATTTCATATCATAAACTACATATACATATATAATCGCCGTGACCCATAAAACGCACCAATACCCACGATTGCTCTCATCTGACTTGATAGCTCAGTTGGTAGAGCGCCAGACATGCAATCTGGAGGTCGTTGGGTTCGAGTCCCACTTGGGTCAGAGATTTTTTCTCTTTCCCTCGTAGGGCGTGCACACATAGCACTACAGCATACCACTTTACATCACATTCTTTACACCTACTAGTGCTACGCGGCAAACATGATTTCATATCATAAACTACATATACATATATAATCGCCGTGACCCATAAAACGCACCAATACCCACGATTGCTCTCATCTGACTTGATAGCTCAGTTGGTAGAGCGCCAGACATGCAATCTGGAGGTCGTTGGGTTCGAGTCCCACTTGGGTCAGAGATTTTTTCTCTTTCCCTCGTAGGGCGTGCACACATAGCACTACAGCATACCACTTTACATCACATTCTTTACACCTACTAGTGCTATGCGGCAAACATGATTTCATATCATAACTACATATTCTTATATAGATGCTACGGCGTTTTCACAAGTTGGGCTATTTTTAGATTATTTTTGCGGCCAATTAGTGGGTTACACCAGTGGCGGAACAAAAGATGCCTCATTAGCTTCTTTTGTTATACCAACAACACGTCTGATACGCTTTTGTGATTTTATTCCCTTAGGAATGATTGCAACCCAATAATAGCGGGAAACCGTTCTAAAAATAACCTAACTTGTGAAAATGCCGTAGCATAGAGGTAGTATGGGAGATTCTCGCTCTTGGTTATGGGCTCTTGGAATTACCTTTTCTTGTCTCAACATAATATTCCTGCCTCATAATAAAAGTCCCGCTCACAGTGGAATATTTCATGAAAAGCGGTCATGAAAACGAGGCGAAGAGTAACTCGTCTGCGAATATGAAACAAACAAGGGAATTATCTTTAAAACAAATCGCGAAATTCGCTGTATTATAAAAGGCAATATTTCTATATACAGTACTTTGACTGTCGTAGCGTCGCTCCAGTCACCGTTCGCCTCGTTTTCATGCAGTTTTATTACTTTATTTGGCAATGGCGGAAGGAATTGTGAGGAGTAGTACTGGCTCTCTTTTAGAGGCTTATTGTATGCAAATGTGAGCACTTTTCATTAAAAACCCTAAAAGAGAAACCGCAGTAGCCTCCCAAATGGCATGAAAAGCTCGAGCACTTGATGCTAATCATGGCTCAGCAGTCTATATTTGGCTAGGGGTAGGAACTTGGTGTAATGTGCACTATAGTGTGTCAATATACTATGTTAGAACCTGTAGTACATGTAGAAACCTGCATGTTGAGCAGATTTCGTATGAGTGCAACAAACTACGGCAATGACTACGGCACGTTTTTGTCCTTCTGATCCAATCAAATTACAGAGATACGGTACAGCACGGTTACAGTACGATTACAGTAAGGCTACGGCTACTCATATGAAATCTGCTCTAGTGGCTGTAGTACGTGTGGTACTTGTAGTAGCTCGGTATTACGTGTAGTAGCTGTACTACTGGTGTAGTACGTGTAAGTAGCTGTAGTCCCGGTGTAGTACGTGTAGTAGCTGTAGTACGTGTAGTAGCTGTAGTACGTGTAGTAGCTGTAGTACGTGTAGTACGTGTAGTAGCTGTAGTACGTGTTATTGTAGTAGGTGTAGTACATGTAGTAGCTTAGCTGTAGTACGTGTAGTAGCGGTAGTACGTGTAGTACGTGTAGTAGCTGTAGTACGTGTAGTAGCTGTAGTACGTGTAGTAGCTGTAGTACGTGTAGTACGTGTAGTAGCTGTAGTACGTGTTATTGTAGTAGGTGTAGTACATGTAGTAGCTTAGCTGTAGTACGTGTAGTAGCTGTAGTACGTGTAGTACGTGTAGTAGCTGTAGTACGTGTAGTAGCTGTAGTACGTGTAATAGTTGTAGTATACGTGTAGTAGCTGTAGTACGTGTAGTAGCTGTAGTACGTGTAGTACGTGTAGTAGCTGTAGTACGTGTAGTACGTGTAGTAGCTGTAGTACGTGTAGTACGTGTAGTACGTGTAGTACGTGTAGTAGTAGCTGTAGCACGTGTAGTAGCTGTAGTACGTGTAGTAGATGTAGTACGTGTAGTAGCTGTAGTAGCGGTATGTAGTACGTGTGGCACATGCAGTAGCTGTAGTACGTGTTATTGTAGTAGGTGTAGTACATCTAGTAGCTTAGCTGTAGTACGTGTAGTACCTGTAGGATAGTTAAACTGCGGGGGAGGTTAGGGCCGTTTAGGTTAGGGTTAGTAGCTGTAGTACGTGTAGTAGCGGTATGTAGTAGCGGTATGTAGTACGTGTGGCACATGCAGTAGCTGTAGTACGTGTTATTGTAGTAGGTGTAGTACATGTAGTAGCTTAGCTGTAGTACGTGTAGTACCTGTAGGATAGTTAAACTGCGGGGGAGGTTAGGGTTTAGGTTAGGGTTAGTAGCTGTAGTACGTGTAGTACGTGTAGTACGTGTAGTAGGTGTAGTACATGTAGTAGCTTAGCTGTAGTACGTGTAGTAGCTGTAGTACGTGTAGTACGTGTAGTAGCTGTAGTACGTGTAGTAGCTGTAGTACGTGTAATAGTTGTAGTACGTGTAGTACGTGTAGTACGTGTAGTACGTGTAGTACGTGTAGTACGTGTAGTATCTGTAGTACGTGTAGCAGCTGTAGTACGTGTAGTACGTGTAGTAGCTGTAGTACGTGTAGTAGCTGTAGTACGTGTAGTAGCTGTAGTACGTGTAGTAGCTGTAGTACGTGTAGTAGATGTAGTACGTGTAGTAGCTGTAGTATATAGCGATATGTAGTACGTGTGGCACATGCAGTAGCTGTAGTACGTGTTATTGTAGTACATGTAGTATATACATGTAGTAGCTTAGCTGTAGTACGTGTAGTAGCTGTAGTACGTGTAGTAGCTGTAGTACGTGTAGTACGTGTAGTAGCTGTAGTACGTGTAGTAGCTGTAGTACGTGTAGTAGCTGTAGTACGTGTAGTAGCTGTAGTACGTATTGTAGATGTAGTAGCGGTATGTAGTACGTGTGGCACATGCAAGTAGCTGTAGTACGTGTTATTGTAGTAGGTGTAGTACATGTAGTAGCTTAGCTGTAGTACGTGTAGTACCTGTAGGATAGTTAAACTGCGGGGGAGGGTCGATTTATCACTGGACTAATTTCACCCAGAATTGCCTATGGGTTAAACGGTGCCTATAACCTTTTCGCAATTTTTATAGCTTATGAATCTCCGAAAACTTTTGAGTACTTCTGTGAATAACGTTTTGGTTTACAATGAATACTGCATGTTCTACGCTTGTTTGAAATAGTGTAAATGTGACATTTTGTGACCTTTCCTGACCGGCATGACCGCGTAAGTAAAAGCCTGGGTCGAAACCTGTATAGACGTCATCTCATCAATGCATTATTCTCCATGGCGCCTTTCTATCACAACAACATCGATGCATAGAAAATATACACAGTTTGCGAGCCGTTAGTAAAGAAAAAAGTCATTTTAGTCAACCTGTTAAGTATTTCTTCAAATGATTGCAAAGCCGAATTAATTATATGACGTCAAGATGACGTCTATACAGGTATCGACGCAGGCTTTCACTGACGCGGTCATCGGCCAGGAAAGGTTACATTTACACGATTTCAAACACGCGTAGAACATAAAGTATTCACTCAAAACCAAAAATTTCTTCACAGAAGTACTTAAAACTTTTCGGAGGTTCATAAGCTATAAAAAATGCAAAAGGTTATAGGCACTATAAAATGTTATTATCATAGTAAAATGATGTGATAGTTTCAGTATAATGTTTGATAATCGTTAGCATTCCATGGCTATTTCAGAATTGTTTCCACTTGCATCAACTGCTAAAATATAACAATTTACTGTACCCAATAGCAAATTGTAGCGCGGGAAAAATATCCTGACTTCGTCGTATATTTTTTTATTAAATGTAAATCAAAGAGTTTCATTTGGTATGTTTTTATGCCTACCCTAAGGGGTCCGTTTAAGCCAGATATTTTTTTTTTATTGTCCCTGCAGGACTGGCGTCTATGCATACCATTTGGTCTCACGAACATAACCGTCTTGTGACACAGTTGAGAAAGCTGAATCCTCACTGGGATGCGACCAGACTGTACTTTGAAGCGCGTAAGATCGTTGGCGCGTTAATGCAGCACATCACCTACAACGAGTTCCTACCACTCATCCTTGACGAAGACACTGTAAGAAATATGAGTTATTTACCGACTAAGAGGCCTGTATAGAGAAAAGAAAAGTGGTCCTAGGTCTTGCTGCCGAGGTCAGTGTGTCCCATTATGTGTCCCAAGTCTTGTTGCCGAGGTCAGTGTTTCCCATTATGTGTCCCAGGTCTTGCGGCCGAGGTCAGTGTGTCCCATTATGTGTCCCAGGTCTTGCGGCCGAGGTCAGTGTGTCCCATTATGTGTCCCAGGTCTTGCGGCCGAGGTCAGTGTGTCCCATTATGTGTCCCAGGTCTTGCGGCCGAGGTCAGCGGTCAGTACTGTTAAGGCCACTGTTTTCTCTACACGGATCTCTCAGCCGGTAAATAATGTATTTATTTTATCTCTATTCTTTTTGTCTTGAGAGATGAATTATTGAACAAACTCCAATGGATTGAGAGCGCGCACTGGTTATCGTGAAAGTGGTCAGAAATAGGAAAAAGGCTACTGTATATGTGGGGATTAGATTGGCAGCACGTAGTATCCGTTCCCCTTTATTTTCAAGGAAGCATTGAGAAAATAAAATAATGACAGAAGTAGTGATTAAAAAATACCATAACCAGTGCGTGAAACCATGCGTATAATTAAGCGGGAAGTTGTCTGGTACCAGAGTGAGCTTGTTACTCCAATGATCCCAAAATTGGAGCCGGTCAGAAATTTCTTAGTTTCTGTCGAACCGCACTGTTGTGTTCTTTTGTGTCGCCAGGACAACGGGCCTCGCTTTGATGCCTTTGTGAATAAGGTAATTACAATGCACAATAGCTGTCAAAACGCTCAAAAAGATTGATTCACGTTTATTTTTGCTTCAACAGAGAAGGAGATTCAAGCTCAAGTTAAGAGAACATAATCATTATTACGGATACAGCGCTGGCATTAACCCATCCATTTTCAATAGCTTCGCAGGCTCCGCCTATCGCTTTGGACATAGCCTAGTTCAAAACCAGTTCAATCGGTTTCTTACAGGAAGTACTAAGCCCGTCGATCCGCCAATAAATATGAACAGGTTTTTCGATCCAAGCTCCTTGTACGATGTTAAACATGATGGCGTAGACTCGATCCTACGAGGCCTTGCGAAAGATCCATCTCAGAAGATTGACGGGTAAGACATTGGAAATTTCCCAATATTATTTTTCATAAAGTACAGACTTATCTCATAATAATAAAAGTAATTGCATTTTTTCGATATGGCAAGCTCTCTATAGTCTTCGAGGCTGCTAATTACAGGTAATACGTGTTGAAAGGTAGGAAGATAGTGATATGGACAGACAGACAAACGTACTGACATAACAATAGGTAGATAGACCCTGTTTACTACTTCAGATTTACCCATGCTATTTCGGCAGATTATACGCCTAAATAGTTTACGAGTACAATTAAAGATATTAATTTCTGAGTTGTGATATGTGACATGAATCCGTCAGTTTTATCTGGTCGACTCTAGCTTTCTATTATTTACATTTTTATTTGTATTGATTCAGGTACTTTGCAAAAGCCGTTCAAGAAGAACTTACCCGTGAGCCGGGAGATTTATCCGACCTTCCGGCAATTAATATCCAACGCGGACGCGATCATGGCCTCCCAGGATACAACGCGTACAGGAAACTGTGCGGGTTAAAGCGTGCCGAGTCATTTGACGATTTCAATGACATAATTCCACCGAAGAAGATCGAAAAGCTAAAGAATATTTACAAGCACCCTGAAGATGTTGATCTGTTTGTTGGGGGAATGCTCGAGTTGCCCACTCCTACTGGTATCATCGGAAGGACATTTAGCTCTCTCCTGGCCATTCAATTTTGGCGCCTGCGCCATGGAGATCGCTTCTGGTACGAAAACAACCATTGTTGGACAGGATTCACCACTGACCAGCTGACGCAGCTAAGAAATGCATCACTGGCTCGTGTCATCTGCGATAATGGTGACAACATCGCCAAAATTCAAAAGCGAGTATTATCATTGTCATCCAAGTCAAATCCAGTTGTTGGTTGTGCATATCTCCCAAGGGTGGACCTCAACAAGTGGATCGAGATTCCCGGGTACAAGCGTCGGTGTCTTAACGGCTGGCTGACGAAAGACGTCTCATAACATAAAAACGTTTCGGGAAGGGGAGGGGGGGGGGGGAGAACTCTCCCTATATTGAACTGACGGGGGTGCTCGGCGCTCCGTTTAGGGGTAACAATTATCGTAATCGTACCTTTTAGGGGTACTGTTCGCATGAGTTAGCTACGCAACCCGAGTCGTACCTTTTTGGGGTTTACAATTAGTTATGGAGGGGGGCGTAAGGGGGATACGAAAACAGCAAAACCGCAGAGAAAAAACTAAAAAACCGCAATACCATACTTTTTAGATGGTCGTATATTTGTCATTTTTAGTCTTAAAATTTATAATAACCGCGAACCGCTTAGTCCTGTAAAACCGCCACACCACAGGTAAAAAATAAAATTTCCGCAAAACCGTACCAAAAATAACGCAAAACCACATCACCGTAAACCCTTAACCCCCCTCGTTATGTTAAGGTCTTTTACTATTCGTGAAAAAGGTGTTTGATGTAGTTACATGTATTTTTCCTTCGTTGTTAAATAAAAGGAATCACTTTATAAATGTTATATTTGCGTACCTTTTAGGGGTCATTTTCAGAATGACAGCCGAGCAGCTCCATCATTTTCGTACCGGAGTCCCCATCCCCCCTCCCGCACGGGGTTTGAGCACTGTAGTAGAGCAGATTTCGTACGAGTGGGACAAACTACAGCACTGACTACAGCACGGCTACCGTACGGCATGCCGTGACGTTGAAATGGTTTCCCATTATATTGTTTTTGTCCTGCTGATCCAATCAAATCACAGAACTACGGCACAGCACATCTACAGCACGGTTACGGACATGCCGTAGTTTGTCATACTCATACGAAATCTGCTCTATTTGTAAACTTAAAGTGCATACGAGCCCAAATGTTTTAACATTAAAATGGACTCTACATCAAGTTAATAGGTAAATAGTAAAATATGTCTTAATTTGAGTTTTGCGTTTATGAATTTTAGAGGTTTTTATTTCCGATATGCTAATGAAGGATGTCACAGGAGGCCAATAAAAAGTCATTTCTTTCTCCTTGTAAATGAAACTATTTCTGATTTATACAAAATATTTGGTAAAATCACTGATATAAGGCCCACATATAACATGGATGTGCAGAAAAACATATTTATCTCTTCCAGCACGTTTTTGTATAATAAATAAGGCCTCCTGTGACATCACATCATTAGCATATTGGAAATAGAAACCTCGACAACTCATGGATGCAACAATCAAATCAAGAACATTTTACTATTCAACTATTCACTTTATGTATAATCGATTTTTAATTATAAAAAATGGGCTTATAGGCATTGTAATATTTATCGTTAAATAAAATCAAAAAAATCCCAAAAGGCATAGCAGTAGTAATTAGTAATAATGGTTTATTC
This sequence comes from Actinernus sp. WN-2022, assembly GCA_030867875.1. Lineage (NCBI taxonomy): Eukaryota > Metazoa > Cnidaria > Anthozoa > Actiniaria > Actinernidae > Actinernus > Actinernus sp. WN-2022. The sequence continues at coordinate 121,836,364 of JAOWCC010001589.1, forward strand.
AAAATAAAGGTTTGCAGCAGATGAGTCAGCTTAATTGTCCCCGGGGAATTCATTTACAACTAAAATTGAGTTACATAATAATAAATAATAATTCTGATTACAAGAATATATTTAAAAGTGATCTAAAGTAAAACTAAACTGTAAAGGTAACCTAATAACACTTACTTAAACTATACATAAGACAGATGATGAATCAAATTAAACATTATCGTATTTATGCTTTATATTTAAAAGGCTGATAGCGTAGGGAATTGTGCTGAATCTCTCCGTACGAAAGTCAACATTCTCTACTAATAAATTACTTCTTAAAGTTCTATCATTGCGTCTTGAGGGTAGTACGTGGTGTAGTCTATGGCCTGGGATGTTTATTTGTTTGACAAGTTAGTGACATAAACAGGATCTGCGCCTTTGCAGACGGCAGAGACCACATTTATCAAGCGCATTGCGGCCGGTAGGGTAAATCGGGAAACACTATACTCATAAAACGTCTCTGAGCCATCTCGGATCAATCCCGGCTTCTGGGAAACCCCCACCCCTCCCCACACTTCACCCTAACCTAACCCCCACCCCTCCCCCACACTTCACCCTAACCTAACCCCCACCCCTCCCCCACACTTCACCCTAACCTAACCCCCACCCCTCCCCCACACTTCACCCTAACCTAACCCCCACCCCTCCCCCACACTTCACCCTAACCTAACCCCCACCCCTCCCCCACACTTCACCCTAACCTAACCCCCACCCCTCCCCCACACTTCACCCTAACCTAACCCCCACCCCTCCCCCACACTTCACCCTAACCTAACTCCCACCCCTCCCCCACACTTCACCCTAACCTAACCCCCACCCCTCCCCCACACTTCACCCTAACCTAACCCCCACCCCTCCCCCACACTTCACCCTAACCTAACCCCCACCCCTCCCCCACACTTCACCCTAACCTAACCCCCACCCCTCCCCCACACTTCACCCTAACCTAACCCCCACCCCTCCCCCACACTTCACCCTAACCTAACCCCCACCCCTCCCCCACACTTCACCCTAACCTTTAACGGTTAATCATTAAAGTGCATATGAGCCCTAGCCAGTTATCTTTGATATCGATTGTACATGAAGTGGATAGTCCAAATGTAAAATATTTCTTGATTTGGGTGTTGCGTCTATGAGATATAAAGGTTTATATTTCCAATATGCTAATGATGTGATGTCATCACCGACATTTGCTGAATTACTTTGTGCTTGTAAATTAAGCTATTTTCTATTTTAGATTTTTTTTTTGTCAAATCACTTTGATAAGCTCCAAATAGAACTTAGAATTTAAAAATAGGTAATTTGTCTCCTCCAGCATGCTTTTGTATAATAAGTGATGTCGGTGATGACATCACCTCATTAGCATATTGGAAATATAAACCTTTATATCTCGTAGACGCAACACCCAAATCAAGAAATATTCTACATTTGGACTATCCACTTCATGTACAATCGATATCAAATATAACTGGCTAGGGCTTATATGCACTTTAATAGAACGATGCATATCCAAGGGAGGGGCGGATGGGTAGTTTTCCAGAGTGGTCAAGTGTCTACAGCTGATTCAGCAGCCACCATCTCTTGTTGGTCTGATAAATACAAAGGAAGAGAACCATTCCATAGTTGACAGCTAGGTGTATTCTAAGCCTGAACGAATAAGACTACACTATACGGTAATACTTAGGTTTCTTGTAGATTTATTACTCAAATCAATGACTACAGTATGAGCCGTGTGCGTAGCTTGTACAAGCGCGTCTCGCCAATGCATGGACTGTAATACAATCTCTACAATGTCAATCTTTAACAATCATGGTGACGTTACATGGATGTAGCAATAGTAACTAAAGAGTTCAAAGTCAGTTTATGCCTAATTCTATATGGAACAGATAACTAATGGTATCTGACGTAGTCCCTTCGATAAGCGGGCTCCCAGGTAGCTCGCTTTGGTCTTGTGCTTATGGCAGGCTGGCTACTAGACCCTTGTTGATTCTCCAGTGCTGTTTCTGGTATGGTCGTCGGGATTGGCTCCTTAGCCGGTGGTGTCACTAGTGCCGGAGAGGGAGCCTCATCTGGTTCGGCCTGTGCGCTTTCCTGGGTCTTCTTGATATCTATCCTGTTTCTTCTGTATAAGGCGTCATTCGCCTCGACCTCGTACGAGCGTTCATCGAGGCGTTTGCGTACGACTGCCTTGTCCCAGGTCTTCTTGTTAAGTGAGATAGGACGCATGCACACAACATCTCCTTCCTCCAGAGCTTTCAGGTCTCTTGCATGTTTGTTATAGTAGTGAGCCTGTTTTCTTCCTTTCCTTCGTACTCTCCACGTTGACACTCTGAGGCCTCAGGAGTTCTGCTGTTGTTGGTAAGAGAGTTTTGGTGTGTCGACCCAGCATCCTTTGCGCCGGGCTAGTCCCCATCGCCTCAGTCGGAGTGTTGCCATGAGCCAAGCGCGCCAGGTAGGGGTTACGCAACAGTCTCTTTGCTGTCTTTACAGCTGATTCAGCAGCTCCGCTCGCCTGTTGATGCACTGGACTCCTGGGATAGACATCGAATCCCCACTCATCCGCAAACTGTTTGAAGCTTTCCGACGCGAAGTGCGGTCCGTTGTCAGTGACCAGGCTGTCTGGTATGCCGCACTTGGCAAAATATCCCTTAAGCTTCTTAATTACTGCTGACGTGTGTGTCGTCCAGGTGATTAATCTCCAGGAAGTTGGAGAAGTAGTCGCAAATAACTATGTAGTTCCTGTTGTCAAGCGTGAAGATATCTGCCGAGACCTTTTCACCAGTCTCGAAAGAGGCGTGGGTTCGTATCCCACCGCTGCCACCATGTAAGGTTTTTTGTAGATTTATTATTCAACTCAATGACTACAGCATGAGCCGCGTGCGTAGCTTGTACAAGTGCGTCTCGCCAATGCATAGATTGTAATACAATCTCTACAATGTCAATCTTAACAATCATGATCACATTACAATACTAGCTGCGGGGAAGGAACAACGCTTCAATACTCTTGCTAATGATGTACAGTCTTTTCGCAGCTTTCTTAATTACTTCATCAATGTGGTTGTCCACTTTAAATTAGACTGAATAATTACACCTAAAGCCTTGAAGGACCGTACATTATAGGTGGAAAAGTAAACACTTGCTTGAGAAACGAAGTATGCCGGTAATTACCTTGTATTTCTTAGGATTACAGCGCATTTCAGCACAGTCGGCCCATTGGACAATACGATCGATCTTGGGCTAAAGCGTACTAACTGGAGTCCCTTTGAATAGTTTCCGCGAGTCAGTTTACTCAGGAGCCCATAACCAGGAGCGTCCGTAGCTCCTGTATATGGGTCATGGCGTTTTCACAAGTTGGGCTATTTTTAGATTATTTTCCCCGCCAATTAGTGGGTTGCACCAGTGACGGAACAAAAGATGCCTCATTAGCTACTTTTGTTATACCAACAATATGGCTGCTACGCTTTTGTGATTTTATTCCCTTAGGAATGACTGCAAGCCAAGAATAGCGGGAAACCGTTCTAAAAATAACCTAACTTGTGAAAACGCTGTGACATAGGCCTAGTATGCGGGGTGAACCCTGTGACATAGGTCTAGTATGCGGGATGGACGCAGTGACATAGGCCTAGTATGTGGGATGAACACTGTGGCATAGGTCTAGTATGCGGGATGGACGATCCTAGTTATGGGCTCCTGGTTCCTCCACAGCGATGTTCTCATTAATATTTTTTAATTCATATATTTTCATTTTTATTCATATATTGTCATTAATATTCATATATTTCATTAATATTAATTAGTTTCACGTTAGTGAAACTAACCATCACTATCCCTTACGCCACGAGGGATTTGCTGTCAACAACCGCTTTTTTAGAACTTTTATACTACATGCTAGCAGGCGTTACTTCATTAGACACCAGTCCCTGCTCTCAATGAAGTATTTTAGTGCAGTGCTTTTGGGATTGCGTCCTTCTGGCGGATGGAATCTAGCCCTAACCTATTGCCTTGTTGTCCGCCATATTGGAGCCTTCAAATCTTGTGGTCAGCAGTCTACATTCAAGATGGCGGCCAAAGATGTCCAATGTCGTAGTATTGGAATATAAGACATCCTCAAGTCATCTTAGATAGGTTGAGGGATTTGAGACCAAGAAACAGTTCCGAAATGTGACTTACATGAAAAATGGGTATGTATGTGAGGCCAAGAGGCTTTGATCCAAAATCCGAGGTCCAAAACCCTGATTGTCCCCTTTTTTGGGGAAAGAACCCTGATTGCCCCTTCTTTAAATAAAAACAAATAGGCCCTGTTAAATAAATTGTTCGCCTGAAAAGGAATTAAACTCAAATCCTGACCCTGATCTGCCCAAATCAGGACAAAACCCTGACCCTACCTGCCCGGCAAACTGAGCTCAAAATCCTAACCCACCCGTCACAAACAGTAGTACCCCCGGATCACCACAAAGCCTCACTTTTGTGTTGAGAGGAACAGGTAAGGTAAGGTAACTTGGTGGCCCTTTCCGCTCGAAGGCTGATATCCACAGGCCCTGTATCTACATCATAATAATATTAAAAAGATAAAAATACCCGTGATATATCTAAGATAAATGGTGTAAAATATATAACAAAAACAAACATCATCAAGTTACAGTAATAAAACTAGTCTAGCTTAGATACTGATTAATTATTGTTGCACATGCTGAAATGTATGCAATGCCATGAAATCGTAGTTATAAGCTCCCTTGGTTATAACGAGCCAATCAGTATGGGAACATAAAATCCCTCTAACATTAACTTATCAAGAATTACTAAAAGTACTTAATATACATAAAAATACTACAGGCAAATACAAATTCAAATCTTAATTAATATAAAAAATGCATTTATAAAATTGCCTAGTTAACTTAGAAAACACTTTAAGAGGATCTGCTTTTCTGTACTCTTTCGGGCTGTTGCGCCAAAGTGAGGCTTGGTGGTGTCACGTGACATCATCACGCATTACATTTACATTTACATTTATTTTGTTTTACCACTCGAAGGCAACACATTCTACTCAGTTATTTTAAGACCCTGAGTGTTGGTCCGGCCTGCGTTTGAACCCGCGATCTCCCGCTCGACAGACCGGAGCTTAACCACTAAGCTAACCCGGAGGCGGTTAAGTTCTATTAAGATATAAATCAGCGTCATTAATCACGAGGAACAATATGGGCCCTAATTTGGTCCCCTGTGGAACTGTGTCCCCAGTGCTACGAATAAAAGGGTTACTCTACGTTTTTCTGTTCAGACGCAAAGATCGGTCAGGAGATAAGACAGTGCGACCCTCACATTTACCGGCTGAGCTTTCGATGGTGATTATGGCCATGTGATTTCGTAGATTTGGTAATTCGAATATTGATATACTACTGCTACTGCTATAATGCTGCTGCTACTGCTATTTCTGCTACTGCTATTGCTGCTACTGCTACTATTGCTGTTGCAGTTGATGCCTAGGAATGTAAACATTAACTGAATCAGAGATATTTGTCGGCGCCAGTCCATGAAAAAGTTTCGCTCCTCTACAGCAGCCTCTGTCTAGTCAAAGTGACATATTCATATATATTCAGAAATCGCTAGGTATTTTCCATCGAGATCACATCAGAAGTAATCCCCATTATTTATACCCAGAGATTTGGTCTTTTGTAAAGTAGGCAAAGACGTATGTCGATATGTTATGACCTGTTATAACGCTGGTTGTAAAGTCACTGCATAGTAGACTGCAGTCGTTACAAGGCCTACTCAACAGATCGCATAGCTTCTAGCATTGCGGCGTTTGTATCTGCGCTCTCATTATCCAGTGGTTCGGACTTCTTCGTTCTTTTCGAGTTTCTTCTCTTTTCGTTAGCGGTTTAATTTTCATTCTGCATTTCGGCATTGTAAATCCAGTTTTCTATCCGACCACTACAGACTACAGAGCGTGTGGCAAGCGTTGTGTATTGATATGCGAACCCTATTACAGTTTTCCGCAAATCTCCGAACCCTTGAGCCTCGTCACATATTGAATAAAAAACGGTGTGCGGCTTTTTGGAAATCCGAAAAGGTTCTTTAGTTATGCTGTCTGGTGTCAAATGACAAGGCTATTTTCTGAAGCTCCAACTTTGATTTAATTTTGCATTTGAACAAAGTAAAATGTCAAAAAACCCGAATACCGTTTTGAAGGCTGCAATGTGTCGATTGACATTATGCAGTTAAATCAGCCATACGCGCTCACGCGTGGCTTGGTAATTCGTCTTTATAAACACTGCCCGTTTTGCGTTTCTAGGTCCACCGTCTTACCGATTAAATTGTTTTAATAAAAACATCACGCAGGCTCATGCTATGGTTTATAAGCTTTAAACTGTAGTTTTCCCTAAAACAATGCGCACAAGATTTTTTTTAACGAGAGGCACCTGCGAACCTGCCTTCTGCGTTGTTATCTCTAATCAGTACTACTGAGCACGTTTGGTATAACCTACTTCTTTCATTTGTCCACTAATTTGCTCCCATTTAAGGTTATTGCTGTGCATTATGTTTAGTTGCATGAAAAGATGACGGACAAACCAGTTCATCACAAGCAGAGACTGAACTGCCGGAGAGGTGGCGGCGGACAATGGTTAGCATAACGATTAGCAACTCGGTTTTGTCCCTATTCAACTTTAGATTATTACAAGCCATCCATGAATCAACATCACGAACGCATGTCTCAATTCTAGTACCCTGGATGCCAGAGGTCCTTCTCGCTAAGATTATTTAACAATTATTCACCGAAGTGGAGGTGAATAGTGGTGGATATTTACGAGGTAAATAATTGTTTTAGTATATACCACACTGCAGGTAAATAGCCAGCACCAAATAGTTATTTTATTTTCTATCAAATAGACAAAAACTCGCGAGACGTGATCGCTGCTTCGCTCGGAGGTGAATATATGAAATCATATTCACTGTATGAGTAGCCAATCAGAGCGCACGAAAAGTGATATTCACTGGTGTGGTATATACTAATCAAGGTAATTCAAGCGAGTGCCGGACAAGAAGGGCCTCTAGCACCCAGGGTATAATTTTAGATGTTGCCAGTTCCATATAACCTCAGTGGATGAGTGAAGGTAATATATTACTGGGTGTCATCTGTATATAAATTAAGTCCATCCTCAAGTCGCGATGTATTAAACAAGATACGGATCCCAGGACGGAATTTCACACCGGACCTCTCGTTCTCACTCAGTTCACCATGCGCAGCACGTCATGCTCTCATTCAGTTCACCATGCGCAGCACGTCATACACTCACTCAGTTCACCATGCGCAGCACGTCATGCACTCATTCAGTGCACCATGCGCAGCACGTCATGCACTCACTCAGTTCACCATGCGCAGCACGTCATGCTCTCACTCAGTTCACCATGCGCAGCACGTCATGCACTCACTCAGTTCACCATGCGCAGCACGTCATGCTCTCATTCAGTTCACCATGCGCAGCACGTCATGCTCTCACTCAGTGCACCATGCGCAGCACGTCATGCACTCACTCAGTTCACCATGCGCAGCACGTCATGCACTCACTCAGTTCACCATGCGCAGCACGTCATGCTCTCACTCAGTTCACCATGCGCAGCACGTCATGCACTCACTCAGTTCACCATGCGCAGCACGTCATGCACTCACTCAGTTCACCATGCGCAGCACGTCATGCACTCACTCAGTTCACCATGCGCAGCACGTCATGCTCTCATTCAGTTCACCATGCGCAGCACGTCATGCTCTCACTCAGTTCACCATGCGCAGCACGTCATGCACTCACTCAGTGCACCATGCGCAGCACGTCATGCACTCACTCAGTTCACCATGCGCAGCACGTCATGCTCTCACTCAGTTCACCATGCGCAGCACGTCATGCACTCACTCAGTTCACCATGCGCAGCACGTCATGCACTCACTCAGTTCACCATGCGCAGCACGTCATGCACTCACTCAGTTCACCATGCGCAGCACGTCATGCTCTCACTCAGTTCACCATGCGCAGCACGTCATGCTCTCACTCAGTTCACCATGCGCAGCACGTCATGCACTCACTCAGTTCACCACGCGCAGCACGTCATGCACTCACTCAGTTCACCACGCGCAGCACGTCATGCACTCACTCAGTTCACCACGCGCAGCACGTCATGCACTCACTCAGTTCACCATGCGCAGCACGTCATGCTCTCACTCAGTTCACCATGCGCAGCACGTCATGCACTCACTCAGTTCACCATGCGCAGCACGTCATGCACTCATTCAGTTCACCATGCGCAGCACGTCATGCTCTCATTCAGTTCACCATGCGCAGCACGTCATGCTCTCACTCAGTTCACCATGCGCAGCACGTCATGCACTCACTCAGTGCACCATGCGCAGCACGTCATGCACTCACTCAGTTCACCATGCGCAGCACGTCATGCACTCACTCAGTTCACCATGCGCAGCACGTCATGCACTCACTCAGTTCACCATGCGCAGCACGTCATGCACTCACTCAGTTCACCATGCGCAGCACGTCATGCACTCACTCAGTTCACCATGCGCAGCACGTCATGCTCTCACTCAGTTCACCATGCGCAGCACGTCATGCACTCACTCAGTTCACCATGCGCAGCACGTCATGCACTCACTCAGTTCACCATGCGCAGCACGTCATGCACTCATTCAGTTCACCATGCGCAGCACGTCATGCTCTCATTCAGTTCACCATGCGCAGCACGTCATGCACTCACTCAGTGTACCATGCGCAGCACGTCATGCACTCACTCAGTTCACCATGCGCAGCACGTCATGCTCTCACTCAGTTCACCATGCGCAGCACGTCATGCACTCACTCAGTTCACCATGCGCAGCACGTCATGCACTCACTCAGTTCACCATGCGCAGCACGTCATGCACTCACTCAGTTCACCATGCGCAGCACGTCATGCTCTCATTCAGTTCACCATGCGCAGCACGTCATGCTCTCACTCAGTTCACCATGCGCAGCACGTCATGCTCTCACTCAGTTCACCATGCGCAGCACGTCATGCACTCACTCAGTTCACCACGCGCAGCACGTCATGCACTCACTCAGTTCACCACGCGCAGCACGTCATGCTCTCACTCAGTTCACCATGCGCAGCACGTCATGCTCTCATTCAGTTCACGAGTTCTTTATTTTAGTGGAATACTTCATAGAGATCAGAAAACACAAGGTGTTTTTATTTCCTCTATAATCAGTTTAATATCACCATAAACAAACTCTTACTGTCTGCAGCATTGTTAGCGTCATGCCTGCTTATATTTAACTAATGATCAGCAGAAGGCAAACCTAGTATTAACCTTACACAAAATCAGTTGACATAATTATATATTCTAGACATCAAGTTTTATCTAGGTTGATACACCAAAGCGTGCTAAGATGAGACGTTTGATGATTGGAGTTCAATCGTTGCATAGTTTATAGAAGTTCAAAAGTGAGATAACATGAATACGAGGCTAGTGTGACCAATAATGAAATCAAGAGTTCTAATAGTACTAATAGTTCTAATATTGCACAATTCTATTGCCGTTAGCTGCTCTCCGTCTTAGAAGGGTTAAAACTAGTATTAAACGTGCGACAAGCATTGCGTTGTTTAGCTATATGACTATAAAAGTGTAACTAAAGGTTCTACAATGATAGTATACACCAGGCAGTAATGAATGGCTACATGCCGTCGGGTAATTAACCCTTGTGAGGTTTATCCTTCCACCATTTTAGGTTAACTTTTTTAAGATACCGACATCTTTTCCATTTGTTTCGGCAACTATGTTGGGCCATTACTCTTTTCCGAATATACTTGATATTTACTCCGTTATCGCAGATGACACGCGCCAACGTCGTCTTTCTGATTTCCCTTAGCTGTTGCCAGGTGAATCCAGTCCGTGGGAGGTTGTAGAATTTTGGGTTTTCGTACCAGAATCGATCTCCCTTTCGTAGCTTTCGAAATTGCTTGCCAGCAGACAACTGAAGGTTATTCCCAAGGCACCATATCCAAAAGGCTTTTCATAAAGACCCCCAATGTACAGATCAACATCATCAGGATGATCGTAAGTATCGTTCAGTGCCTTTACTTGGTCGATGGACATGATGTTTTTGTATCTAAAATCTGCAAAAGTCGTTGCCTTTGGTAATCCGCAGAGTTCTCGGTAGTGGTTGTAGCCTGGATTCCCGTGTTCACGTGCACGTTGGATGTTGATCGCTGCTAGATCCGACAAATCTCCTACATCTCGGACAAGCTGTTCCTGGACTGCTCTGGCAAAATTTCTGTTGATTGAAATAAGAAAAAAATGTATATTGTTTTGGATGAAGCAAGTGAAAATGAGAAAAGAGAAAAGGGTAACTTAAAATCCGAGTTCAATCGATAGTTATAGAAGGAAAGAAGACTTAAAACTGATGATAGATTTTAGTTACTTAGTGGTGCCAAACTTTAAGAACTTATTTTTTAAATATATGCCGATACGAGCGATATAGGTGATTGTTATAATAAATCAAGTTGTTAAAAAATAAGATTTTCTAATCAACTTTATTCTTTGCAATCCTTTTTGTTTAAAACAGTTTGGAAATGATATCAAGTATTCACAAGATAGTTCTTTTGAAGGTATACTTTTCTTTTAGATAAACCCGAATGTTTTTAAGTACAGTACACTTTTTTAAGTACAGTACACTTTTACATGGCTGTTTATTTACTCTATCTTACTGAATGATTTAATAATAGATTTAAATGTTTATATACGTTTAATTTTGTGTTTCATTCAGTAAGCCTGGTTCATAAGCACAAGCAATATACGCAGACGCAGTGCCGTATATATCATTAGCGGCACTTGTTCTACTCACAGGTTTTAGATTAGATTTTAGATTAGATGAACCTTATTTTACAGGGTGGCACATTCAGCAACGTGGCTGGTGTCCAATGGGGCCCTAGGTATGAGATAAAACAAGCGCTGCTAATGACAATGCATGCATTACTTCGTCCGCTTATGTTGCTGTGCTTGCGTCGCTAGTGTGAACCATGCACGCTTAAACAATTTGATAATCAAAAGAAGTGTTAAATAAATGACCCACTGTACTGTTTGACAACTTGACAGATGTGTGCATTCAGTGCTATGTTATTTATCAAACATGTATTGACCATTAACAGTTTACTAGGTTGCAAATTACCGCAACTTAAAAACTTCTGGAACGAGGAAAACCAAAATAGGACATTTCATGTTGAATTAAATGCATGATGAAATCGTATGGCCGCAACCCAATAAGCTTCCGCACCTTTCTGGAAAAGAGGCCATTCCGAAAAACTTACCCATCGACGAGTTGTGCTGGATCTTTAATTAATCCACGTACAATGGAATCCACTCCACCTTTTGACACGTCGTAAAGGAAGGAAGAATCCAGGAACCTGTTCATCAAGATTGGCGGAGTAATCGACCTGTACGATGTGCCAAACCGATTGAACTGGTTTTGGACAAGACTGTGTCCAAATCTGTAGGCAGCTGTCGCGAATGAGTTGATGATTGCTGGATTGGCTTTTACATTGTATCCTTTGAAATACCCTCTACTTAAAAGTTTGAGACCAAAGCTCCGCCTCTGTTAAGAATAACAACAACTGTTAAATATCGTTCAAATGGTTTCAACATTTGTTGAAAGATGTTGAAAGCTTGCGTGTCAAACAGTTTCAACATCGATTCAACATTCCGAAAACGAAAGGTTTCAAAATCTGTAACTGCTAGCGTTCTCGGAAATGGTTAAAAATCATGAATTTCTTTTGACATATACATGAGTTATCTTTTAGACTGTTGAGCACGAGTCAAATTCACTTTTCGTGTGGGTTTGTTATTCCTCGCTCGTTCAAAATTAGTGAAAACAAAACACGGATAGTGAACAAGAAGAATAAAGGGCTTGCGTAGTTAGCTTTTATTTTATTTTATTTTATTTTATTTTTTTCCCTTTTTTTTTCCTTTTTTATCTCCTATATTTTGTTCTATGTGTATGATTCGGTTCGAGAAGAGCTCCGCTAAAATAATCGAAATTAATAACAATATCAATAAGTGGCTAAAAAAACGAAGAAGATTACCTCGGGTGATCGCTAAAAAATATTAGAAATTTGCTAAAATGCCAATGACAAGGTAAAGAAATAATTACAATTCCGTTAGTCTATATTTTAGTCTACGTACCTTTGCATCGCAATAAACTTAGGACTTATAGATCGTTTAAAACTGTTTATGAATTAGAAAATTACATCGTGGTTGTCTCCAATATCAAGCATAGGATGGCTCTAACCAAACTTAGAATAAGTAATCATTGTTTACAAATCGAAAGAGGGAGGTACACTAGACCATACACCAAACCAGAAGAGAGAATAGGCCCCACCAATCATAAAGATATAGAAAACGAATTCCACTTTATTGTTAAATGTGAAACATATGATACAATAAGAAAGGTTTCTCCACACCCTTGAACATTTTAACGCAAAGAAATTCATCACAAGTCATATGTCCGATGATCAATTATTTAAACTATTCATAAACCCGCCTATGGAAGTAGCTAATTTAACAGCAAAGTTTGTTTACGATAGCATGCAGTTAAGATCTATAAATATCACAAACTAACAATGTAAATTTGAGAGCACTTAAGTAGCTCTATCTTGCCTAAGGGCCTATATAAATCCTATACTGTTTCAGTTATCACGAGTGCTTGTAATGCATAATGCGAGGTTATTAGCAACAATGCAATGTACCATCTGCTGTACAAGGAGCTAATAAAGTACATATCATATCATATCGCGTGTTTAAAAGAGGCCGGCAACTTTAAAGTGCCACCACGACGAAATTTGACCATTTCTTTTGCCACTTTTTTGTATTCCATAAGAACAAACAGTGGCAGAAATATCCAAATCAGTGAAAAAGTTTGAAAGGGGCCAATTAGACCACACATTTTAAAGAGAGTTTACCGTCAAAACGTCCGCCATTACTCGAATCCGTTCCCGTGGGCGAGGAAAGCCTAGTCATTTTTTAGCGTATGTGACGTCATACACTTAACGCATCGTTCTCAAGTTGCTTCGAACCCATACATTTCTTCTTATATTGTCGACAAACTCACACTGCGAATTTTTCTTTGGTTTAGTAAATAACGACCTAAAATCTGCATCAGAATCTTCAGAACATAGTAATGTGTCTTTCTGTTTAAATTTATTGCCGGATGTTGATGATTTAGGGGGAAATAGAGCCGCTGGCGACCTAGTTGAAAGCTGGCATGGACTAATGAATAGTAGCTAAAATCGCTTGGGAAGTGGCCTGCTAGTAAGTATTGCTAGCTAGCAGAGGTTTCTTATCTTTTGGGGTAATTTTTCCCCAGGGTATTTTCTCTGGTTCGGCTTTCAGGTTGTGCTGTTACTGGATCCGGGCTACAGGGAGAATTCAGCGGAGAAATCACTAAGGTAACGATCAGCAGTTTATAAGTCCTAAGTTTGTTCATTGTTGACGAGTTCGTAAATGAGAGATCGAGAATTATCTGTGTCCCGGCAATAGATTTTCCGGCGAATCTACATTCTAAAATACAATGTAATTGCTATAAAATTAAATCGCTCTCTTGTCTAACATGAAATCGTGAATGATAAGCATTTACTAGAGACTAAAAACATATATTGAAACTGACTGATCTGCAGCTTTTACAGTGGCTATCACAGAACCAAACTTCGCGCCCCCCGTTTCTGTTTGACACACAAACAACTGAAACAAGGTACTTCATGAAATAATATTGATGGTTTCTTCTGTGGTTTATTGTCTTGAAAATAAACGATTAGCAGTAAATTAAAAGGCATACTACATCGATAGGTTTATCTGTTTATAGGAAACAGCAATATGAGTTATTTATGATAAACTATGGTCTCAACAAACGTAGCCGCTTATTTTTCGGTCAATCTATACTAGTACGGCTATTCCATGTGATACCACAGGCTTCCCAGACTCGACGTATATTTCCCGCTTATTAGTCTGTTGGGTTACCTGTGGTTTATCGATTAGTTTCATAACGATCTCAGAAGAGTTTAAATAATTGCTTCGTGTGAATTCTCTTTTCCGATTCCTACGAAATGAATCTTCAATAATAAAAGATTGATACTTAATGAAGTTGTGAATGGATTTTTGGCGATTTGGGGCCTTCTAAAGCAGTTTATTAGGATTCGAAATTTTGACCGTTGGCAGAGGCTCTAACAAAATATACAAGGTAGGCAAGTCGACCTCGCCAAAGCACACACTTACCTCAAAGATCACCCAAAAATCGGCACTTTTCTTCCTCGTTCGCTATTCAGCTTTCGGCACAGGAGGAAATAGTTATCAAGCAACATCTGACCAGAGATTTAGGAAAATCCATCAAATTTATCATCGCCAAATGGCCTCCTCGAGACCCCAAAAGCGCGACCTTCCAATGATCTGTAAGAACCAGAATGACCAAAGCGGTCGAAATTTTCCCGACCCTACCCAAAACGATGCAAATCGCCTTTCTTCATGGGGGAACCCCCAAGCGTGAAATTATACGAAACTGTCGGTTACAGACTAATTTTGAATTTGGAACTCGCCAATCAGAGGACCAAGACAGTGGGCTGGGGTCTTCACCGAGTGTTATGACAGTTCCACGTGAGAAATTTTCGCGAGTTCCAAATTCAAAATTAGTCTGTAACCGCCAGTTTCGTTAAAAGGCCTAGTAATGGTCTCTCTGATTGGCGATATATTTGTTCCGTTCCTCGAGCGGAAGTATAATTTCATGCTTGAGGGTCCCCCATGAAGAAAGGCGATTTGCATCGTTTTGGGTAGGGTCGGGAAAATTTTCGACCGCTTTGGTCATTCTGGTTCTTACAGATCATTGGAAGGTCGCGCTTTTGGGGTCTCGAGGAGGCCGTTTGGCGATGATAAATTTGATGGATTTTCCTAAATCTCTGGTCAGATGTTGCTTGATAACTATTTCCTCCTGTGCCGAAAGCTGAATAGCGAACGAGGAAGAAAAGTGCCGATTTTTGGGTGATCTTTGAGGTAAGTGTGTGCTTTGGCGAGGTCGACTTGCCTACCTTGTATATTTTGTTAGAGCCTCGGCCAACGGTCAAAATTTCGAATCCTAATAAACTGCTTTAGAAGGCCCCAAATCGCCAAAAATCCACTCACACAACTTCATTAAGTATCAATCTTTTATTATTGAAGATTCATTTCGTAGGAATCGGAAAAGAGAATTCACACGAAGCAATTATTTAAACTCTTCTGAGATCGTTATGAAACTAATCGATAAACCACAGGTAACCCTAGACTAATAAGCGGGAAATATACGTCGAGTCTGGAAGCCTGTGGTGATACAAACAATTATGGAGAAGCTTCTGTCCTCAAAACGTACACAAACCATCCTTGCATGAGGCTTGAAGAGAATTACAAACCGTATTCTTGGTACTCAACTAAAGGCTTGAATTATTCATGTAGCGAAATGCCAGCTTTGTGGTTCGTTAAATTGCTACAGACAGTGAGTCTGTACAATGCACAAACTTGAACGATTATTTCTATTCAAAACGTTTTGTTTGCTTTTCAAAGCGGGAAAATGGTACACTTTCTTACTACATATGTTAGTTCGCGTGAAGGCTGTGAAGATTTGTATGGGAAAAGTAGCCACACGTCTTGTTGTGGGAAGTTTTGACTGTGACATTTCCCAGTCACTGGTTGAAAGAATCAGTCTCGCCGGCCGGCTAATTTCAGAGCGTTTTCTTGACTTTCTATTTTCGTTCTAAACATAGTTTGAAAAAAAGCTCCAACTCGACGCGAATTTGTGCGAATGACTTCAAATTTTCACAGATTGTTCGCAATTTATATCAGCTAAAAAACCCGTGTCGGCGATTTTTTTAATTTTTAAAAGAGAGTTCCCGCATCTATACTTGGATTGCGCGTTAGCAGTTTCACGAAGACCAAAATATCTTCAGAACGGCTTCGAATTTCCACAATCCCAAAAAAATGTCAAATTCTCCACCCTCGGGACAACACGTTTGGTCAAAACTGATCAAATATCTGCCCTATTTCCTTATGTTTCCTATAAATAGCACCACCGATGGGCAGGCAGCCTATGTCAAAATCCCCACCCTCGGGGTGGCCCTGCCTGTCAAGTCTCCACCCCTTGCCCCCCCCTCGGGCTTAACATTGATAGGTGCATTATGCACAGTGAACCGCAAAATGTGCCTTTCCAACACTGAATGGGGAGAGGGAGGGGAGAGTGGGTGGGTAGAAAATTGTCAAAAGGGATCAAAATGGAGGATGTATCAAAAATAGAGATTGCATTTCGGTCTTGCATCAATGCTTTGCAACATTCCATGTCTCAAAGTATTCGCAGCCATAAGCAATATTATGACATTTACCATTTCTTCAAAGTAATAATTATAATTATAATTGTAATAATTATTTTTAACTAATAATAAAAACAATAATGATTATAAGAAATATAATAGCAACACTAACAACACTAGTGATAATACAGGCTGGTCTTCTTACTGGCATACTTTATAACATACGCATGTACACTTCTTAGAACTTGAAATAAAATACTTACGATTCTCCAATCAAGAATGAGAGGTAGGAACTCGTTGTAGGTGATGTGTTGTAGCATAGCGCCAATAATCTTACGCGTTTCTAAGAAGACTTTGTCTGCATTCCAGTGACTATTCAACTTCCCTAATTCTTTCGCAATCCGATTGTGTTCCGAAGCCCAGTTAGTATGCATGGATGTCAGGCCTAGTCAAGAGAGAATGCAGGTCTATAACTAGTCGATCGTGTTACTGTTACTTAGCTTGCCGTGCAATACTTCCCTAATCCGTCTAATGGCAAAACAGTCACTGTGAAGAAAAGCAACATCTTTGTACAGAAATAGCACCAAAAGTATAAAAAAACGAACAAATTATCGCTAGATTTCACTGTTAAGGGCATCTCTGTTCTTAATTGAATACCGAAATCAACCCACGCCACCCCTCCAATTAAAATAAAACACCTCATTTTCAATTAAACAAGAAGCTGCACGCAGCTTTAACTCGGACCGGGTTAAACTTCATACGTGTGCCAGTGCCAAATAGAACTGGATACTTCATATTACCCTGCGAACAGAGCCTTATTTTCTTTGGTTTTCTAATCTCCTTCCACGGAGAGCGAAGAAAATAAGACTCTGCCGTATTCGTGTTTGCCGTCGGTCGTGCAGAATCTGGGACGAAGAAACCGGGTTTAATTAACATAACAGGTTTCAGTTTCATGTCTCAAGCGTTGGGAACAGCCTCTTGTGATTGGTCAGTGGCAAATGAACCGTCTGTTTCCAAGCAACGGACAACGCATGCTCAATGTGATTCAAACACGAATACAGCAGAGTCTTATTTTCTTCGCTCTCCCTGGAAAGAGATCATAAAACCGAAGAAATAAGGCTCTGCTCGCAGGGTAACTTCATATGTGTGGCAGTACCAAATAGAACTGGATACTTCATAGGTGCGCCGGGACCAAATTCCTCAAACCTGTTTCAAATTATTTCCCCTATGTCTATGCTTATTGTACAGGATTTAGAGCACAGGGAGAGAGAGAGAGAGAGAGAGAGGGGGGGGGGGGGGGGGGGGGGGGGGGGGAGTGAAGAGTCTAAAAATATATAACCCTCTCCTTACAATAAGTATATATGAAATATTTCGACCTTCCCCTTTTGCCCCTTTCCCCCTATTACCAACCCTTTTTCAGTTGCCCATTTTTATGACCTTCCATTTTTGGGGATTAAAAATATATTGCCCTCCCCCTTTCTCTAACCCTCCCCCCTCCCCCCTTTTAGCCACATTTACGTTTACCTTCAAGCTAATGCATGTTTATCTAAACGTTTTTGACACCACTTTAGGTCGAAGCCACACCAATAATTAATTTGTGCAAGCCTTTAAAGTCGAAGTCCCCTGGGTTATTAACACCATATCAGATATTAGACCTCTCGATCTCTCCTTTGCATCTGTGTAGATTAGCAGAAGAAACAGATTATTCTGATTACTAAGGCACTTTCTTACCAGAATTCTCGTTTGTTCGGACGTCTCCAGCTCGAACACACGGCTTGTTTACCACGTCGGGGCTGCGACAGAAGTCGTCCTCCGGTTTCTGGGCTGGCAGTAAGTCCATAAATCTTTTCAATGGCGTGTTTGAAGGATTTAGTCTCACCAAGAGCAGACTCGTGCCCGTTTTACGCAGGGATTCGGTTCTCTTCTTTTCATCACCATAGATCATAGAGCCGTCGACGAAGGCGCTCCTGATGTTAATGTGTTCTCGTGGTTTCCCTATAGATTTAATGGATGTACCCGGAAAAGGTGCATCTCGCTTCAGGAACATGCACTTTCTATTGCAAAAGGCACTGTCATTTTAGGAATTTCTATCCCGAAACACTCCCCTTTTAGAGTTGAACAATCGGTTGTGGAGCAGTCGATGGCAGGTTGAGCGCCAAGAGCAATATCGTGATCTATGAATTGTCCCCATATCATTGAAATGTGAGAGAGCTTGGAGGAAGGCCTGTCAAATTGCTGTATTAGTGTACGGCTAACAAGTCGAGCGTTTGGTAATGGTTTTCCTGATTTTGCTACTCTTGGTGTTGATATTTTGTCCTGGTAATCGGGTGCCAATACTCGCAGAAATTGGTAATCAGCCGCACCAAAAGTTGGATTACGCAAGTTGTTACAAGTACCAGTTACTGAGCGGTACAATGCTGAACGGTTACACTGTATAGTGCTCCTCTTCCGTTGCAACGCTCTTTCCAAGTGATCGGATGCACTCTGTAGGCTTTGAACTCTGCTGTACACTTCATCTGGTGAAATACTGAAAAAAGAGAGGTGATATAATGTGAACATTTCCATACTATCAAGCAAGTCAGAGATCAAATTTCTGGTAAAAACTGTTACAGCCGAGTACGATAAGTACGCGAAGTTTCTCACGATAATAGATATCGTCATTCTTGACTCCCTTAAATGGTTTGTGTGCAGTAAAACGTGTCACGTGTTCTAGCACTTGACTTAGACCACGAAATCAGTAAATCGAAAACGCGGCTCCGAGTTATGGTTAAGGTTAAATCCTTAGTCTTAGAAAACTGAGATGAGTACAATGTTTCGTTTTAATATAACGAGTTATTAAAGCGAAAATATACAAACTAGGTCACGTGACTTTTTTGTACCATCTTTACACGAGTCTAATTATGACGTCATCGATCACGTGATACGACAATCATCCACGTAAGGAATTTAAGAAAGTAGTATTAGTATTATGGTGTGATTATATAGATATTGTTTAAACTGTTGTTCCTGGTAGAAATATTTATTTACGGTAAATCTATTCTCCGTTAAATGAACCAGGCCTGAACATGCTTCAGCTTTCGATTATGAGTCACAAATAGAAGAACTTCATTTATGAACTAGAAATCAGTTTAACCACTGAATGTGGAAATGTGGGGTGTATCGCAAAGATCTACAAACCATTGTACCATCTTATATAATAATACGCTAAGTGTGTGTGTGTCAGTCAGTGTGTGTGTGTGTGTAACGCTCTTTCCCAGGGTCCCTCGATCGATTTCCTATAATATGGAGGACGCGCGCGCGGTCGCGTCCGAAAATGTCTTGGTTGCATTTGATACGCGAATGTTTTAGTTATAGTTTAGGGAAAACCTATCGCCAAGCGAAGCGGCCGAAGTGAAACGACCGAACGCCGAGGTAAGACCAGGTATTCAAACACAGTTAGAAATGTTGTCCGTGGAAAAGGCTGTTATTTTTTTTTATCTTACAACTCTATGATGTGTCTAATAGTAAGATATTTTGTCCATGTCTGTTTTCTGTATCCAGTTTCCTGTGTTCTTAGATATAAAACCAACTGTTTCGGCGGCCAGATTTGTTTTCGTCACACGAATTCATGTCTCGAGCTGCCTGTGACCGTCAGTTTTGGCACTTTTTGACAATAATTGTGCTCATCGGTTTAAGAAATTAACTGAGATCCGTAAGACATTATTCCCTTTATAAAAATCACAATACAACCTTGAAAATATCAACACGCTAAAAACATTGTGCCAGGAGTCAGTCAGCCGGCTAGACTATGTTACTATAATTTATCATATTTGTTGATTTCCTGTGAGTTCCCACGGGTCCCTGCTAGTATATATATATATTGAGGTATTCACAAGATCATGATAAACAAAAAAATAGAGATGAAAATCGACAAAGGCAGAGCGTATAGACTCATAGACTGAAGACTGACCCAAGGTGGAGAAGGCTGTTCTATGATTCAAAACCAAAACTTTCACTATTCCCTGCCTTATTCCAGATTTTAATAGATTTTACAGTTATAGTCGACTTTATCGAACGCAGCGGAGAGGTCCAAGAGTAGGGTAGGTACTTCATATATCGTTAAATAAGCACTAATATAACGAATACAAACCAAGAATATAAGATATTAGTGCTTGGAACATTTCATTTAACGATATATGTAGTACCTAGGAAGAGTAGCAAAATGACAGCGCTGGTCGTCGATTGCCGTCAGGATATCATTTTGGACACGTAGCAATGCTGATTTACAGCTATAATGTTGTTTGTAGGCAGATTGCAGAGGTTCATGAAGATGGTTCTGGTACAGATAGTCTGTCAAGCGAGTAACAGCCACTTTTTCAACGGCCTTAGAGGCAAACGTATGTTTCAATATAGGTCTGAAGTAGGAATGCCTCGTAAAACCGTATATAGGACTAAGTCGACAGAGGGCCATGTGGAAGATTACTACATGTTAGCGGTAAACGTGTTACCCTCTATAAATAAAGTGCATTTACTTACTTTACTTTAGTTCGAGTTTAACTCTTTAAAAGTCAGTGTGGTTTCCAGTTTCCCGCTATATTCTAGGTTTTCCGGTGAACGAAAAAGTGAAACAAAAGTAAGTAGTAAATGATGTGTAATATTTCGCGTGAATTACAAGTTAGATTCACTGGGGGATGGGGACGGGCAAAGGGGAGTAGGAGAGGGGAGTGGTCAAAAATATTTTGCAGGGGAGGGGCGGGTGGAATTGTTTTCTTTTTAATACCCCCCCCCCCCCTTAAAAAAACTACCCCCCTTTTTATGAATCGCCGAAGCGGCTCGGTAAATATAAACCACTATTCACCTCCACTTCGATGAATAATTGTTTTAGTATATACCACACTGCAGGTGAATAGCCAGCACCAAATAGTTATTTTATTTCCTGTCAAATGGACAAAAACTCGCGCGAGGTGATCTATGCTTCGCTCGGAGTTGAATATGAAATCATATTCACTGTTTGAGTAGCCAATCAGAGCGCGCGAAAAGTGATATTCACTGGTGTGGTATATACTAAAAATAAATATATAGATATAGATATATATTGTAAACTCACACTAGTGTTTTGAGAGACCAATAAATATAACCCTATAACGGTTCCATTTCATATTTCGCTTAGCCAATCAGCGTTGTATATCTCTACTGTATATAATATCTACGTCTATTTGTATTCCTTACTCAGCTCATTTAACCCCTGCAGAAGGTTCGTTCTGCCGAACCGAAATATAGGGTACAATAAATAACATCGTACAGCCGTCCGATCAGCCATATCAAAGTCATTGCGTACAAAGCCTACACATCGACATCCGGTAACTCACTTCCGGTATCGGCCAGGCATCTCACTCAAAAATACATGGTTTTGGAGCTATTTTGCCTTCTAAAACAAATAAAATGATTTATGAAACATTTCTACTATCAAATTAAAGTTAAGTAACATCTAATCTGTAATTGATAACTGTTTGGAGTGATTATATTAAGATTTCGACTGAACAAATTTGAATTTGCTTTCGTGAGTGAAGTGAATTTTTACAAGGCGTTACTCGTTTATTGATGACCAAGCAAAGAAAAACTGGATTTAGCTTGAATACGCATGTCTGAACTGACTTTCTACCGCTGAATTCAGATAGAATAATACATTTCCAGTGTTTTAATGTATAAATCATCGAGGTTTCTCGAGTTTTAAGTGTTACAAATCGCTGTTAAAGTTCCATTTCGTGCTATTTATTCTTGTGTGACCTTTGTAATGGCGGGAGCTGCAGTAGGAGAGATTTTGAGCGGTCAAAACGAAAGCAGAGAATTCTCCTTCGTATAGTTCCGGTATCAACAGGTAAGCCACATTATAAAATTGTAATGCGACTGAAGTTGTTCTCTCTCTCAAATAAAATCGCATTTACTTCAAAGCGATGACCAATACCAAATGTCCTCTTCTGGTTGCAATGATTTTGATATGTTGCAGTCTTCATATATTTTAATTCTTCTGCTGATCCTGATCTCCACAGATCCCGCGGCTACACTTTTGTTTGTAACAGTGTTCCTTGCAGCCTTTTTTGCAATAAATATTATTCATTTTCATTATTACATTTGATAATTTATGTATTTTGTCGAATGTAATAAAGATTGTTATTAGTATTATTTATTCTCTTTTCATCCGAAGTACTTACGCAGCTATAATTGGTTTCTAATAATCGGGGGAAATCCAAAAAGAACTGGGGAGTGAGAGGGTGGATGGATGAAGGAGTGTAGTATAAGCGGCTACCGAGAAGACTGGTTGGCCTGGTTAAAAACGCGTCGAAATCCGAGTTATCGACGATTCAGAATAATCAAACAGGGAGAAAATCCGGGTTCGTCTTCACAATAACTTGGAAATCCGGATTTTGGAGCTGTTGTTCTCGTAAAACCGGATCCGCCGTTCTGGACCCCGCATACCTACCTTTTATCATACAAGTACCCCCCTCTCCCTTCCCCTCCCCCCCTCCTCCCTGGCTGACTCATTTCACTTTATTCACTCACCCTAATTTTTGGACCAGTTTTCTAGTTGTTCTCTCCATTATCATGGCGTTGATTCGTGCTGGCTCCAGGCGTGGTACATATCTCTTGTAGTGCT
The DNA here is from genome assembly GCA_030867875.1 of Actinernus sp. WN-2022. Taxonomy (NCBI): domain Eukaryota; kingdom Metazoa; phylum Cnidaria; class Anthozoa; order Actiniaria; family Actinernidae; genus Actinernus; species Actinernus sp. WN-2022. The sequence continues at coordinate 121,859,378 of JAOWCC010001589.1, forward strand.
GTTCTTCAAACGTCTTGGCGATTAATCGGTCCACGTTCTTTATTTTTGGAGTTCTCTTTTCCACTTCCTCGGTCTCCTTCTTAGCTTCATTGAGGGTCTGGACGAACAATTCTTCCGTCAGGACTGGGCCATGCTGCTCTGATCTCGGTCCAGGCTTAATAACATCTTCTCCTTTCACGTCGGTGTCATCCATGTTTTGTATATTCACATCCTCATCATCTTTATCCTGGGACATCTTATCGATGGCGTCTTGGCTAAAGTCTTAATTAGAGATTAATAGGTGCATCAACAAGTGACACCAGTCAATTATATAAACGAATAAACAAATAAACAATTTTTGAGATTTTACTGCTCTCTAAAACACTGGTTTCCTGTGTTCTGGAGACTAAACATTGGCTTGGCATTACAACAACAATGTCATTACATTTTACATGACGGGTACGTCAACTTTGATGACCTCCCAAGGAGTAGGTAAAATCTTTGATGACCCCCCTACAAAAGCACTTAAAACTTTTTTTGCCCCCTCTCTATGATTTAGCAAGCCATAAATAATCAGTGAACACTCCCTTAGAATAGGTTCCCCGGGTAACTACCTTCTGACCCCGCTGCAGTCCGTACAAGCTTGCCGCCCTTATCGAGAGTGAATGATTCGTAGTTCTTTGAGGTGATTTACTAACACTGCATTGTCCTGACTATGGTTTGATTGGATTCTCAAAGTGAGGGCACGACAACTCCTGCGAGATGTTCCAAATATAGCTCAATCCGGTCATACGCTGACTCACAGACCTGGTATGGGAGATGGACGCTCCTGGTAATGGATCCTGCATTGTTTGATTCCTATTAATTCTATAAACCTTTTTTTCGAACCTAAGTTGAGGGGGGGGGGGGGGGGGGGGGGGGGTGATGGATGATTGTATATATATATACAGTCGTTGCCGTTAATGTTGTCCTAGACATATCCAAATATTGATTTATAGCCTTTGTTCAGTTAGCACCTTTTACATAAAGAACGGTAATCAGCCGTGAACGCGCCCTTTGTATTTGGTCACAAAGAGCCACGGTGGTCTAATGGTTAACGCTCTTGCTTACCAGTTCGAAGCCCCGAGTTCAAGTCTCAGTATCAGCATCGTATCTTATTTTTTCTTGTTTTTTTTCTTGTTTTTTCCCCCTTGTCTTTTTTGTTTTGTTTACATATGTTTCCTTTTGCAGTTTATTTTTTTATATTGGATAAGAACGGACGATGTAGCTAAAATAATACTCTCAACCTGAAACGGTCTCAACTTTTCCCAGACTTTCGAAGTAGATAATTATACCAGCACTGACTGAGTACGCCCAAATTACGCTATTTCCGTTTAGAACGGTGTAGCGATTCTGTTGATGGTTGTGGGTTTGAAAAAGCGTAATTTGTTTTTCTTACACTGTGCCGGGCTTAAATGTATATACCAGAAACTGTTTTGAAAATACTAGATACCCACTGATTCAAAGTATTATATCTTTGTTTAGAAGTAGGAAGCGATTTTAGCAAGTGTTATGAATTTCATTCGTACTGATTTTCTGAACTTAGGCAGACTGAGCGAGCGACCTGATTTTTTTTTTCGAGATTTAGAAAACATCGGCCGCGAGACACGGAGCGGACAGTTTTGAAAATATCCGGCAGTCCAGAAATTGTCCAGAATTCTCTTTGAAACCCATAGTAATGCTTGCATAAGTTGACAAAGCTTTTTTCTTTGTGAAGGAAAAGAACTCACATGGAATTAAAGCCGTGTACTCGGCGTAAGGTTTACGAGTGTTTGACAAACGATAACAAACTTTTGAAGCTACGCCATGGACGATGTCGATGATCAAAATACTACATTCCCTGCGGCAGTCGAAGCTTTTGCAAAAGTTGCTATTTCAGGCCTTTGCAAAAGTTGCTATTTCAGGCCAGTACTCTCAATATTTCATTCTATCATTTGTATTTATATGACACAATCTATGGTACAAAATAAAGCTGTTGTTGTTGTTAAAAGAAATGTTCGAACATCCCTTAATAAAATATATGTGGATGATAGGTGTCCTCGGCATGTCAAAGGTTAAAAAGAACTCCGTTCTTGTTGTCACGTTTGAAATAAAACTTTTAAGGGAATGCAGTCAGAAAAAAAGGGGAAAAAGAAATGAAAAAAATCTTCGCAGTAACAAATATGCCGATACTGAGACTTGAACTCGGGGCTTCGAACTGGTAAGCAAGAGCGTTAACCATTAGACCACCGTGGCTCTTTGTGACCAAATACAAAGGGCGCGTTCACGGCTGATTACCGTTCTTTATGTAAAAGGTGCTAACTGAACAAAGGCTATAAATCCATATGTGCATATGTCTAGGACAACATTAACGGCAACAACTGTATATACATGTATATATATATATATATATTTCTCTTCAAGTTGGGGCGAGGTTGACTAAATAAGATATTTCGGAAGATATCTAATGTTATAACATAGCTTTTTTACCTTTTTGCATAGAACTCTCACCAAGGGCCCCCTCAGAGTCCTTTGGCTCACTCGGAGTTCCCTTGGGGAGTGATGCGAGGACAACCAGAAGCACAAATATGGCTGTCATGATTTCTACCAATAGAAAACAAGAACGTCACTTCATTGCAACCCGCATTCACATCTACTAAACCTGTTTGATTAAACTGAGTTTATCTAGCCTCTATCTTGAATGTTTAGTTACAGAGGGTTAAAACTACTCGAACAGGGTACGTGTTTAGTGGCCAGATCAGTCACTCTTTTGTCTCGCATTCCTAGTTAGCAAGCAGCTAACGTATTGTGGATAAATCACGGTTTCTGGGAAACCTCCACCCCTCCCCTCCCCCCTCCTCCACACTTCACCCTACCCTTTAATGGTTAACAGATGGTTAATCATTAATAAAACGATGCATATGCAAGGGAGGGGTGGGTGGGTATTGTTCAGGATAGGCCCGTTCATCCCGCTTAGAGTGTAGAAGCCATGAAACAGCTCTGCAGAAGTTATAAATCGTATTCTTTATAAATAACCCAATCAATAAACTATTCAAATGTTACTTCATTAGCGTGATTGTATCAATGTCGGCAGAATCACAGAATCAGAATTAAACTGGTTCTGACGTGCATTTGACGTGGGAATCATGCTCAATTGATTCTATTGTTCCTTTATAACCCACGTTTGTTTAGGGACGGACCATTAGATTATTGATGGGGGGGGGTTGCGAGAATTTTAGTTGGTCGATATTTTTTTTCCTGATTCTAGCCCTGCACGATATTTTTTTAAAGCGCCATGACCTTGCACGATATTTTTTTCTGAGCTTACCTAAATATTTTTTCGGTTATGTTAATGCAATATATTTTGTACCAACAATCCTATATTTTTTTAGCGTGACTGTTTTTTTTTACATTGCACGCACTCCCGCTCGTTCAAGTAGCATTCCTGGTTGGGCCTTGGAAGTTAAAGAAAGACACATAATTAATAGTAAATGCCAAAACAAAGCATGGGTATTCTGTGGCTGACAAACGGGCTAAGAGAAAAGGGAGAAAAGGACAGTCAAAGCAAGAAATCATCACATAGAGATCAACCCTCTATCAGCAGAAGTGATGAAACACAAACTGGTACCCAAAACCTATCATTACGATTTATATTCCATATAAATATTTTTTTATCAAAAATGTTACTGTTGCATTAAGATTACCAGCAGAAGTGAAACCAGAAGAGCCTTGTGTCCGGGCCTTGTGTATTAACCTGCGAACATTTATAACCCGGATCATGTGTGCTGCACGCAATGTCGGCCGACGGTCAGCCGATAGGCGGCCGAGGGTCGGACGAGAGTCGACCGATACTCGGCCGAGATTTGGCTATTCTGTATGTCGGCCGACATGGTTGATGATGCACCGACAGTCGTCCGATTGATCACTGACACTCAATAGCTATCGATAGTTTGCCGACAGTCGGCCGAGGTAACGGTGACTGTGATATTTTCAGCTAACGTATATGTACTTCATAGGTTGTAGAGGCCACAACTATTAATGCTTACCTTTGTAAACTTAAGATAGCATAAACTAGCAGCTCTTTATTTATTTTCCAGCCATGCGCCTCTGCGTATACTCCGATTGGAGTGCGCGGAGTATATATTAGAATTAGAACCGAGCCCAACAGTAAACAATTGATGCTTATTAATAAATCGTAGCGACCCCAATATTTTCAAATGTTATTTTATGTCGAATACTGGGAGCCGGCGCGGGATTTAAGTATCGACGAATTCATTGAGATAGCTCGGCCTATACATGTGTCAGTCTTCAGTTTAAATTGACCCATTTATACGAATCGTTCGCTGCTTAGCTAAGCGGTGCGGCTAACTTCCTCTCGTATAAATGGCCCTATTGCTGCTACTCTAGATCTATTCCAGATTCGAGGCGAAATCTCCCCTTCAGATAAAAAAAAATCGGTACCCTGTTCCAGACCAAAACGGTGCGATATAATAATAATAATATATTTATATAGCGCATATAGCATATCTGTTCTATGCGCTTTACAATAAGGTATAAATAACAACTTAATTAATTATTATCTACTAACGTAACGAGTAATAAGTAAACTATGTAGCAATGTAGTACATATGGGTAATAATAATTCATAACTAGTTCAGATTATAAGCAGAGCAAAAAAGATAAGACTTGAGCTTAGATTTAAAGTTGTTCACATCCGGGCTGGATCTTATTTCTACAGGTAGGCTATTCCAGATTTGAGGTGCTGATATAGAAAACGCGCGTTGACCATAGGTTTTAAGTCTAGGCATCGGTTGAGTCAAGCGAAGTGTGTCAGATGACGAGCGGAGCATTCTGTTAGGTTTGTAGATGTGTAATAACTTTCTTAAGTAGACAGGTGCTTGGTTATTAAGGGACTTATAAGTAGGCCTGAGCGGATTGTGCTAGCATAATTTTTGGCATAATTGGAGCAAACGAGCATAATTTTTCAAAGAAGCACTGCTCGAGCATAATTACCAGATTGTAGCATAATTTGAAGCATTAAAGCCAAAAGCAATACTATTATTGCTTTTATAGTGCCTTTCCTAATTATTAGCTGGTATACTTTGCTTAGATTCTAAATTTTTCCAAAGCAAATACCTGAATTTCACTTTCTAGTTATCTATTCTGGTTTTGACTTTATAAGTGTGACTTAACCTTTGAAAAATAGGTCACCTAATAAAATGTTGTGTGAACAACTAAAAATGCCGCGCATCAACTAATGCCGGCCGTCTTCGAAAAAAGTTTTTTGTGAGCATAATTGTCTAATCTACGAGCATAATTTTTGAACTTTGGCATAATTTGGGCATAATTCGACAAAACTTGGAGCAGTGCTAGCGGCATAATATGCCACTTTTAGGAGCACAATCCGCTCAGGCCTACTTATAAGTAAGTAGAAGAATCTTAAATGTGATGCGCTCGTTTACAGGTAGCCAGTGCAGTTCCTTTAAAGTAGGTGTGACATGATCGTATTTACGCGTGCATGATATAATGCGAGCGGCAGCATTTTGGACATATTGTAGCTTCTGGATTAGTTGTTTTGGTAGGCCATATAATAGGGAGTTACAGTTATCTAACTTAGTAGTAACGAATGCGTGTAGAAGAATTTCTGTAGTACTTACAGACAAATATTTACTTACTCTAGAAATATTCCTTAGTTGGTAGAACGCCGACTTACAAATAGAGTTAACCTGGCGAGACATAGACATAGTGTCATCGAAGATTACTCCAATGTGTCTGGCATAACTAGAGGGGTATATAGTGTCATTACCGACAGCAAGAGATGGTAAGAGAGCATACGGACGATGGCGGGAGTGTAAAATTAAAAGTTCAGATTTATCATTGTTAAGTTTAAGTTTATTATAAGTCATCCATTGTTCAATCTCAAGTAGACAGGTTTCTATACAGCGCTTCGATGAGGCAAGTTGTTCAGAGTTATTGTAGACGAAGGTGGAGTATTAATATCTGTGTGTCGTCTACATATAGGTGGAATGACATGATGAACTTCAGGTTTGAAACAGGACGAAAATTAGCAAATGTCTCATGGTCAAGAGAGGGTTAGGTGATAAAGCAGCTTGCTTCAGGGTTGATGGCATTTCGCAGTTTTCAAAGGACAGATTGATTATCCTAGTAATGGTGGGTAGGACATCATCCAGACAGTAGCGAAGGAGTATAGCAGGTATAGGATCCAATATACAGGACTTAGCGATTTATATACGCAATCGATCTTGCGCGAGCGGATGTATAAAAGACACTAACAAAACACAAATTAAGATATTAAACGTTGCATTTGAAGTAATTTCATCAGTCACTATGAGATATTTAATTGTATAAAGGAACATTTTATACCGCAACAGAAAGGAATATTACTACACTTAGACTGAATTATATTCAATACAGTAAACCACTGTTTATTTGAGTGAAAACAGTATGCAGAATAGTTTAATTATAACTTAACATCTCACCGATACCCCACGGACATATAACCGACACCTTACCGATATACCACCGATCCACTATCGGCCGACACATATACAGCAGGAGGGGGGAAATCGACCGACGTGTCGGCCGACACACGACCGACAAGTATACCAACATTTAAGTCAAAGCTAAAGTCACATTTATTTCGTCTTTCGTTTACCTAGCTAGATCGTTTCTTACATTTCTCTTGAATACTATGATCAGTGTTTCTTGAGTTCTTGCCTTTGTGCGCTAAGTGTGTTATAGGGGGAAATCGACCGACGTGTCGGCCGACACACGACCGACAAGTATACCAACATTTAAGTCAAAGCTAAAGTCACATTTATTTCGTCTTTCGTTTACCTAGCTAGATCGTTTCTTACATTTCTCTTGAATACTATGATCAGTGTTTCTTGAGTTCTTGCCTTTGTGCGCTAAGTGTGTTATAGGCAGTCAGTTTACAGCATGGTGAAAGAAAAAGGAGCGCAGGGCGGGGCGCTGGGCTACTATAGTACGGCAGAGGCGAAGGTTTAGATGATCACTATACGGCATATATGAGTTTCTGATCCACTAGATTGTTTAAACATTTAAATACCATAACGACACCTTTATTTATCAGTAACTGTTATTTCTGTACAGGGAGCCAACCGTACAACCAAGGTATTTTAACACTGGAGTAATTAATATGATGTCCAAATTTCTTCGTTCCTCAGTGTCCGGCAAAATACCATGAACTGGAACAACTTTGTTGGATACATTTTTAGCTTTTTAGCTTAAGAATCCTGGCTGCTCCACATGATCAAAGTATGCCGTATTGAGGTTTGTTTTGAAGATTATTCTAACTAAACCCAAAATGACAATATTAGCGTGAACCGAAATAGATTAAAACAAACGGCATCGGCTGCGGTTTCCGAAAAGATGAAAGACTCGTATGTGTTCGAACTCAAGAAGAAAATCAAAATAGGAACTGATGAGGAACACAATCAGAAAATTCGTTTCCACTTATTCAGTACACCTTTTAGCCGGAACGGTGGACTCATCAGTTCGACAGTGTGTAGAAAACCGTTGTAGAAAACCGTCTCAGTTACGCAGAGTACTTGTAGCATCAGCACTGCGTTGAGCACAACTGAAGTGCAAGTCCTGTTGTCCAAAGTGTAAATAACCAATATCCAATATGGACGCAAAACCGGATGGTAAGAAACTTTGGACCCGAATCGTAATTGTTTGCGTAAGTGGAATGTTTCAGATAAAATATCGAGCTTTATTTTGTAATGTATGTAAGTAAGTAAGTAAGTAAATAAATAAGTAAGTAAGTAAGTAAGTAAGTAGGTAGGTAGGTAAGTAAGTAAGTAAATAAGTAAGTAAGTAAGTGAGTGATTTTATTTAAGTGTCAATACCTAGCTTTGCAGCTAATTGGGGACACTAGTCCTACGATTTTACGTCCTTAAGTAGTATAAGCGGGATTAAAATGATACCACTTTTTCTTGCACAACAAAACTCAAAAAGTGAATTCAGAAATTCATTTTTGAGTTTTCTTGTGCAACAAAAAGTTGTATCATTTTAATCCCGCTTATACTACTAGGGGTAACTAAGGGTCATTCAAAGTGTCACTAGACATTCTTGTACATAAAATCCAACTTGATAATCCTATTAGAGATATGATTACATATAGTTATATCGCCGCAACATCCTTACACATAAAATCCAAACTCGAGTATCTGTTAAAGCTATCCTAACGTATAGTTATATCGAAGGGAGAATGGTGAGACCACGTAGTGAACCACTTCCACGGAGTCTAGCTCGAGAGGCAGGTGCTATTCTAGAGGAGAGAGATGGAATGCTTGAGGGGATGGAGATAGGTCGCCGTACTATCCGATGGCGCTTCTTCCAAGGTGTGGCAGGAGATTTGACCCCTAGGATCATGGAAAAGTTAGTTGCAAAGGTAACCACCAGCTTCTATCTGCGCTACAGCTACACCTATCGCATTCGCAATGTCAATGACGGACGCGTGATTCTATTCTCCAAGACTGTCCCAGGCTCTCCATGGGTGAACATCCTAGGAGACGCAGAAGAGTGGATCGATAGCAAGGAGACAGCTCGTTTGAATCCCGACAACATCAATCGACCAAATACCCAATGGGCCTTCATTCGTTGGATCTACGTAGATGTAAAAGTTGTGATCGATCGTCAGCTTCTGTTGGGAACAGGTCCACTGCCCCAATGGCTTCGCCAGAAAAAAGGAATGATTGCCCTTGATCGATATGGTGACAATCTATGTCTTTGGCGCTGCCTTGCCATGCATGAAGGAGCACGAATAGATAGGTGTTGCGTCAAAGCTCGAAAACTTGCCCAGGCCTTCTATCGTCTGACAGCACCCACACAAGACGTTCCCAGAACTTCCTTAGACCAGCTGGAGGAAGTCGAGTTGCACTTTAGAATCGGTATTCGGGTGTACGAACCTACGGAGGATGGCGCTTGGCATCTGATGCGACATGCAGCTCACTACAAGCATACGATGACGATTGGGATATACGACGGACATGCCTTCTACATCAAGAACATCAACAAGCTAGGGCACATCTACGTATGTAACGATTGTAAGCAACGGTTCACACAGGCTTGCCACCTTCAACGCCATGCAGATCGTTGCAGGCGTGGCGAAACGAAGATTGTTTGCCCCGGAAAAGTAATCACAGTACCCCAGTCGGCATACGAAAAAGCCTTCTGGCCAGAGAGCACAGCCAGCAAAGTCGCTTTATGCTGGTTGGAACGCGAAACCAAAAGGATTGGACAACACATTCATCATGCAGCTTGTGGGCATGGTGGAGAGCATTGGATAGAAGGAGCGCCGGTCGACGGCTACGAACCTTTTTCGAAAACCATCTTCCAATTTCATGGATGCTATTTCCATGGCTGCCCGAAATGCTTCCCTAGGGAAAGGAGGCTCTATCTCAAGACCTGTGAAAGAACGGCAAAGCTACAAGGAGCTGGTTATACAGTAGTGGAAGCTTGGGGCTGCTCCACAAAGAAGAAAAACAAACCGGTCCCCACACCAACACAAACTGTCTACCCACACTTCATAGTTTACGATTTCGAAGCCTATCTCGATACAACGAAAGGAAGACAACCAACAGAACACTTGACCATCGAAAACGTCCATGTCCCAATATCAGTATCAATTGCCGACACGTACGATCGAAAGCCAACCCACATCTGTCGACGCAATCCAAAAGAACTCATCAAAGCCTTTGTCAAAGAACTCCAGCAAAGAGCAGAGACAATCCAAGGAGCTATGGAAAGATGGTTTTGGCTTGATTCACCCAAATTCTCCTTTTACACCCTACCAAAGAGTCAACAAGCGAAGATCAACGAATGGATCTATCAAGTTCCAGTGTTGGGATTCAACTCTGGCAGGTATGATCTCAACCTGATCAGGGAGCACTTTGTAGGAACCGTTGCCGACACATGCAAGAAAGTCAGAGTAGCAAAGAAAGCCAACACCACTATGTTTCTATTGACTCCAGATTTCCGTTTCCTAGATGTGATTAACTACCTTGGACCTGGAACTTCCTACGAAAGGTGGGTCAAGGCATATGGATGTGAATCGCAAAAGAGTTTCTTCCCATATGAGTGGTTCGATTCTCCCAACAAGTTGGATCACATTGGATTACCAGACTATCCAGAGTGGGGTTCGAAGTTGAAAAGAGAACACCTACTATCTAGGGAAGAGTTCGAAGACTGCAAGCGCACCTTTCTCGACAAGGGAATGGAGACCTTTGCAGACTGGCTACGATACTACAACAACCTAGATGTAGTTCCATTCCTAGAGGCACTCGAAAAGATGCAAGATTTCTATCACGAGAAAGGAGTAGACATGCTGAAAGACGCAGTGTCCATTCCAGGAGTCTCACTACAGTTCCTGCTTCGAGGTAGTGTAGAAAGGGGAGCTGAGATGTATGCTCCAAGTAAGGAAGCCTACCTCATGCTGAAAGACGCTGTCGTGGGAGGTCCAAGCATAGTGTTCACCAGACTCCACGAAGCGGGAAAAACTAAGATTCGTAGTCATCAGGGAGGAACTAAGATTTGTCGTAAGATTCTTGGATACGATGCCAACGCCCTATATCTTTCTACCATGGAGCTTGAAATGCCTTGTGGAAAAGAAGAGGTCATTCGCTACGATGAGCCAGGTCTAGAAGCCGAAGGATTTGTCGAATGTCTACAAAATGGTTCGTGGTTTGGATATGCAGAAGTAGACATTGAGATACCAAAGAAATTGTGGAAGAAATTTGAGGAGATGCCACCCTTCTTCTACAACAAGAAAATCCCCAAGGAAGCAATTCCTCCACAAATGTTGGCCTACCTTGAGAAGACTGGTAGAAAGCTCAGCGAGGAAAAGAAGTTAGTTGGAAGTCTCTCTGGAAAGAAGTTGCTCCTCTATGAGCCTCTATTACGTTGGTATGTAGATCATGGCGCAGTGATCACTGCTGTCTACCGTACAATAGAATACGAACCCAAAGAAATCTTCGGTTGGTTCGTAGACCAGGTCACCGAGGCACGTCGTATGGGAGATGAAGACAAAGGTGAGGCTTTGTTGGCAGATGTGTTCAAACTACTGGGAAACAGCGCTTATGGAAAGTTGCTCGAAGACTTGGGACGCCAAACAAAGGTCACCTATACAAAAGATGAGAAGGTTGTGGACAAGGCATTGCGAAGTGTTTGGTTCGAAGACCTGGAAGAGATTGGCGAGGCATACGAACTCGAGAGTAGGAAGGACCAGATCCGAATCAAACGCCCTTTCCAAGTAGGTATCGCTGTTTACCAGCTCGCAAAGCTGCGTATGCTTGAGTTCTACTACGACTTCGTCGACAAGTACATCGATCGCAATGATTTCGAATATATACAGATGGACACAGACAGTGCCTACATTGCCATCTCTGGAAATAGTCTCGATGAAGTTGTACGACTGGAACTACGAGAGGATTTCGAAGCCGAAAGGAAGGAATGGCTAGCTTGGGACGAACGGAGCAGTCGTACGCCAGGACTCTTCAAACTCGAATTCGAAGGACAGCGCGCCATTGCCCTATGCTCGAAAGCCTACTACGTCGATACGGGTGGCAGCAAGAAGTATTCCGCTAAAGGTATGTCTAGGCGTCACAACGATATTACGTGGGATCGATTCAAAGCAGCCCTCCAGGGTGATATCGACATGGCGGAAAACCGAGGCTTCCGACTATCGCCAGAAGGCATAGCAACCTACAAACAACGGAAGCTTGGGCTATCGGCTTACTACGACAAAAGACGCGTTCTTCCCGATGGAATCCACACCGAGCCAATAGAGTACGCTGTTTAGCGTCTAGGTACAAACAGAATTCCTTTTGGTGGTAGTTCTGTATCCCTAGGAACGACTTGTAGCTCTTCACGAACGAATCCACGTTTGGGTGCGGCCTTCTCCTTCGCAAGGTAGTAAAGCACAGGCTGTCCCGAAGATACTACACTTCGCGAAATGGTGTGTATTTGCAAACTCCACACAGGATCAGTAGCTCTACGTTTTTCACCTCCTTCCAATTCTCCTGGTGCGTAAAGATATCGAACTAGAACGTCGAATGGTAGACGCTCTTCTCTCAATCCAACGGTGCGCGAATACGTAGGAGTCTTAAGATCTACTTGTTGCGCCACCACAGAATTCGAAGGCTCTTTACCAGTCAACCGAGTCACCTCACTATTCATAGCTTTGATAACCATTGGTAAACGAACTACCCATTCTCTACTACGTTCATCTGATCCTTCCGAAGTAAGTACCATCTCTTGTGCATACTGATACCCAAACAATCTCTCGGCTAGAGTTCTATTTGCTCTTTCAACAAAACTTTGCGCTCTATGATTACCAGCCTCACCTCGTTGAACTTTCGTACCATGTAGTTCTAGCGTTTCAGACATACGTCCCATGAATTCTCTACCAGGATCTACTTGCAAAGTCTTTGGCCATTCTAGTGGACTACGTTTATAGATTCGTTCGAATGCCGCAGAAACTTCACCACTATCTTTAGATGCCAAAGGTTCGGCTTCTTTGTATCGAGAAGCTACATCGATTACCACTAATGCATACTTATATAGTTTCCTTCCACGTCCAGGCCGATCGTGTGGTAGAAATATCAAATCAGCTTGGTGGACTTCATTTGGTTTCGATACAGTCCAATGTGGTCGTGGAATGTGTTTTGGTGGTGGTAGATATATTTGCCACATAGATTGCTTTTCCAACCAACTCCTAGCCACGTCTTCTGATGCTTTCGCTGCTACCGATAGCTTGCCAATTGCAGAGTGACCTTTCCAATAGCCCATAGGACCATAGAAGATATTCGCAAGTTTAGAATCCATCATACATCTATACATTCTAACCTTCAACAGATGAAAAAAAAAAAAAAAGGAAGAATGAAGAAAGTCGTTGCGTGACCCTCTTCATTCTTCCTTTTTTCTTTTTTTAGTAACTTACTAGTAGCTTAGGGTAACTTACTAGTAGCTTAGGGTAACTTACTAGTAGCTTAGGGTAACTTACTAGTAGCTTAGGGTAACTTACTAGTAGCTTAGGGTAACTTACTAGTAGCTTAGGGTAACTTACTAGTAGCTTAGGGCAACTTACTAGTAGCTTAGTAGTAGCTTAAGTAGCTTACTAGTAGCTTAGTAGTAGTATCTATATCCATTTACTAATAGTGTATCCAACGCCTAGCATTCCACCACCAACGTAGAGCAACTCGCCAGTCTTCTGATTGTTTGAGGGTTTGTAGTAGTCAGATAAGCGGGGTTCTTTCATCTCTTTGAGACGTTTAAGCGCCTTACGTAACTTATCGGATCGCACTAAGGCTTCGTTGGTATCTCTTTGATCGTTGTGTGCTTTGCGTTCAAGACCTTCCTGCTCTTGTGCATAGTCATATAAGCTTTGACGTTTGATTCTATACGCTTTCATTTCACGTTCTAGTTTTTCGGTGGCCCTATCGTGTCTCTCTCGTTCCTTATCTACAGCATCGTCCTTTCCAAACATTCTAGCTAGTATGCCACCACCAGTAAATGCCGTCGCATTCAAAACAGCGCCGAAGATCGACATACCAATTGCTGCTAGTGCCATTATTGTTTGGTCTTTTCTTTTTCTTTCTCAAGTTGTTTCTCAAGATATTCCTTTGCGTATAAGCTACCAACTATCACGGCAGTCCACTTTGCGTAATTCACTATGGAAGAAGAAGGATCGCTAAGCATAGATTCCTTGGTAGTCTTTTTTACGATCCACCCAATACCAGCAGCGAGTCCAACGATTTTGACTGCATCGGTTGCCGTCTTCGTCAATTCCTTCTCCATCTAGATATATACTACTATGGTCTCGAGTCTTTAAGTGTTACTCCATGTCTAGTGCCGTTGGCTTTGCCGGAGCTGCAGGTTGTGTCGTTCTAACGGTGGCAACACGCTTATTACCATCTACATACTTCTTGTACGCAAAGTACGTGCCAAACAATGTAGCGCCAGTACCGATGACTGCGAGGATAGTCAGGTTTTCGATCCGACCTTTCTCTACGTCGACTTCTTTGCATGATTCGCTTTCGCGCGTCAACTCTCTCTTCTGAGATTCTCTAGCGAGCTTGTTGCTTAATGCTAGTGCCTTTCCGGCTGCGACGCGCTTTGGGTTTTTTACCTTAGTTGGTACAGTCGTTGGAGGATTCGCAGTTATCTGATCCTCCATCTTGATTCAATATAGTAGGTATATGTGGAGGTTCAACAGTTGTTCCAGGAATGACTACGTGACCAGATATGTGGAATAGGACGCTAGCTAGAGCTACAAGGCGACCTGCTTTGAGCGATAGTAGGCCAGTCGCAGCACTGATTTCGTTGCGGACTAGAGGGTCTTCTTGTAGGTCCTTGATTAGGGCTTCTTGAGAATCTATTGGTACTAGGTAGGCAACTAGGCGGGTAGCTAGACGCGTCACGCCGTCGACTAAGCCTTTCGTTACTTGCTGAGCTAGGACGGCCTGATACCTCCTATACAACTTGTCTATTTCTTTCTCAGGAAGTCTAGAGATGTCTCCTAGAGAAAAGTTCTTACCTAAGTATTCTTTCGTTACGCCTGTTGCGGCTAAGATCGAAAGTGATTCGCGATTGTCCGACGTAACGTCTAGGTTGGTTGGTGGTGGGCCTGTTACATCCTCACCGAATATCTCGAGTACTTCTTTATCCATGATAATATGTTGTAGGTGCTGGGAGCTCTAACACTACCTCGAAAGGATGGCGGAGACAGAAGCACATGCGAGCGAACTTATGGGATCCAAGTATCATTCGTAACTCTTTACATTCTTGCGAGCCTCCATAATCCTCAAATATCCTTTTACCATCTACGGCCGATGCTGTATGGAATGCTACTACGATAGCTACGTTCTCACGGAAGGGTTTACATATGCTCGTTAGTTGTTGGGACAGCACCCAAACGGAAATCCCTATATGTCGTGCAGAAAAGGCTAAGTCTACTAGCTTGTCAGTTCGTTTCTTGACGTCCTTCGATGCGGCGCAATCATCGAGAATCAATAGAGTATTGGTACCTGACCAAAATGTTGTGCAAATACTCAAAGTAGCATCGATGGCATCCTGCGGTGGTGACATGACGAAGAAACGAGGATCTCGATTTGCAAATCCACGATAAGTTTTGTTGTGGGCATACGTAGGACAAATCAGTACTATGTAATCGAACTTACCACGAAATGATCCACGAAGTTGTTCTATGAGAAACGCAGTCTTCCCACAATTCGTCGGACCGACTATGAGTGCGTTGAACGGCACGTGCTCTACGAGAGAATCCATCAGTATAATATACTTTGCAGAGATCTGTTCAATATCGTGACCTGAGCATCCGCAAGGACATAGATGTGCATTTTCACATTTCCACTTCCCTTTGCAGTTCTATGTATGCGAATGTCGATGTCCTTTCCACTACCGGTTTGTGCCAAGCCATCACCATGAACGGTGGAATCTTTTGCTGTGCGACAATCGATTAGAATAGAGAATCTATTTTCAAAGAACTTCTTTGGAGTCATAGAAGTATTGGGTGTGCCAAACCAGCTTCTTGCAGCCTCCCAGAAATCTAGGGGAAGCATGCCGCTTGGAAAGAGTCTGTTGGGAATCCCATTGACATCTACTTCTACCTTTAAGATATCTGGATTCGAGAATGCTTCACTATCTCGCGTGCCAATGGTAGGTGGATCTATGAATAGTAGAAGCAGTCCAGCAAAGGATCGTCGTGGAACATTGATGTTTTGAGATATCAAAGTATCGGACGTTTTAGCGATATCTACTGTTTTGAAGTGAACAGCGTAGTTGTATAGGAATGCAGTACCTATTTCATATTTGTGAAGTGCACTACTAGCCAGCGTTTCGTTCCTGATTGCTTCGTATTCTAGTTGGAGGTTGGTAAGTTGGTACGTACCTATCTTCGTCGTATCCGATCCAATTACAACCTCGTTGGCAGACGCTAGAGTTAACTCGAACGTAATGGTACTTTCTAAGGCATGTGGATATAGAACTCCATGTTGTGTCAGAATGTCAACATCTAAGGGAATCCTATACTTAGAACCACATGCAGTTAGGAGCGCGTTGTCTGCAGCAGATGAAGTACTTGCGTCACCAGCTTTCGATCGTAGCTTATTCAAGTTCTCTGATTGAATGCCTTGTTGTATTCTAGACTCTCTCTCCTGCGTAGATAGGTATACATCGGAGTATGTTTGTAGGAGGTCTGGCCTGACAAGGTCTTCTACTGTTTCAGCTCCCATCCTACAGATTCTACGCATGACCAAACAGCGTCCAACGTTCGAAACGACTCTGTTATTCACATGTCCACCAGATAGTACGATGTCGCCCAATAGCGCTAAGCTACCAGGTACTAGTACTACATCTTCTGCTAGCTTTGGAACTTCTACGTATAGAGTCTCACCTGGATTGGCAGATGATCGAGTGAAAGTTTTCCTATACAAGTCTCGTGGAGCCTTGAGTGCATGAGGCTCTCTTCGTACTTGTGTGGGATCCAATGTTAACGAGATCATGTTGAATATAACTATATATGTAGATATGTTTAACATGGCCTCTGAGGGTAGGTATGATGAAAGAACTGATGAAGCTGAAAGAGGAAGAGACTACGACAACGATGATACTGTCAATGAAGAAGCACGGAAATTGGCGTCAGACTCTACGAATGTGGATCCGAGTGAATCATTAAACCTGAAAACTAGACGCGACTTCGCCAAGGAAGGTGCTCGACCAAAGAATCGGGAAACCTCGTTTACCGTAGAAGATAACGATTACTTCGACGAACTCGTTGCGGAGGATGAGGATAGAATCAAACATCCGAAATTTAGCGATCGCCACGTAGTCTTCAAAACAGGCACATCGGATGAAATGAAACAAATGCTATTCGATACTGTATGGAAACACTATGTGGATGTAGGGATTCGTGGAGGATTCATTGAGATAACTGGAATATGGGAGGCCAATAAGGAACTGGCTAGAATCTATCTTCACGTACTTGGAAGTAAAGAGAAGCCCATACCTTTGACCACAGTGAAGGGTGAAAGATATCAAAGTATGGGTAAAGATCTCAAATTTGCCCTAGGTCCTACGGATGCAGAAAGAGAAGACCAAGTCCTCCAAGGTCAAGAAAAGGCCGCCGAACATCTCAAAGTAGAAGATAGCATACTTCAAGACCTAACGTCAACTGAGGATCAGAAGGAAGCGGCTAAGAAAGAGAAAGTACACATCCATAACGAAATAGAATTACTCGAACGTCAAGAGGGAGCCATACTAGAACGTATGTCGCTACGTGAAAGGATCAAATACATTTTTAGAAAGCATGGAATGACTGTTCTTGCAGTGGTAACTTCTATTGGCGCTATCGTTAGTACGATAGTTTCCCTGTTGTCGAAATCCATACCAAAACCAATAAAGACTGGTATTGATAAAGCAGCAGATGCAGTAAAGAAGGGATTGCAAACGACTGGGGGGTTGTTGAAAGAAATGGGAAAGAAACTTGGACAGATCCTACCTGGAATGATTGGATCGATTGCGAGTTTCATATTTACTATGGCTGGTAAAGCTCTGGGAGTACTAGCACAGAACGTTTGGTTATTCATCGTAGCAATAGTGGTGATCACGATAGAGCAATACAAACGACGTTAACGAAACAACATCCATGCAATTCCAGCTGCGGCAATGGATGTCACTGCGAGATTAATTTCATGTTGTGGGGCAGCCTTTTGTACGGGATCTTGTTTCTTGTGCGTGACAGCCTTTGGTACAGGAACTCGTTTCTCGAGATGCGGCACCAAATTCTTATCTGGTGGTCCTTTCATAGGAAGAGGTAGGTGTCCTTTGCCTTCTGCATTGATGTCGTTAGTGCCTAGCACCATATCTTTCGTAGCTTTCGGGATTGGATTCTTATAGCCATCTTTCTCACTAAGATAGTACACTAGATTGCTTGGCAATAATCGCACACCTGGAGCTATTGCTAGATCGAGCCTCTTATGCGTCCTCGTTACAGCAGTAAGATAGTTATTGTAGCTCACCACTAAATCGTTTTCGAGAATAGCGCCTTCGACTAAGCTCTTGAACTTTTCCTTGACGTTATGGCTATCTACACCTATGATGGATTCGTTCAAGTCGGCTTGAGCACCAAGCATGCAATATCCAAAAGCCTCGACAGATCTATCCAATCTACCTAATCCAACATCTGTCAAACCCTTTCCGATTGGTGGTGTAAACCAATTGTATTGCTTTCCTTCATGTTCATCGTTCCTAATGAAGGCCACAAGATTGCCCTGATCCTCCTTACCGCCTTGGTCTGCAAATAAGTTATGTTTCTGAGGCCATGTGGTTGCACCTTTGTCATAGCTTCGGTCTCCATGGACGTTTACGTATCCTCTCCAACCTGGGTACAAAAGGAATATATCTCCTAGTCCATTATTCCTACCTCCGTGCCATCGGAAATCTGGTGTTCGAGATATACCAAATTCGATGCACAATTTCTTAAGAGCTGATTTGTTATAGGGGTTATCCATTTGCTTGAAATGAGAGTTACCAGGTAAAGGAACTCCATGAGTACCACCAAGTTCACGTAGAATTCTTCGTATCGTGAAATAAACATGGAATCGTAGGAACCCCTGAACGACTGGTGGATACGTTTTGAAAATAGGATCAAACAATGACACTCCACATCCAGAAGTCGCACACCACGTTGCAAAATTCAATTGTTGAGGCCAGTATTTGAAATCCGGACCATGTAACCAATGGTAGGACTCATTTGCTGTCATATGCTTTACGACGGTCTCCTTGAATATATTTGGAACGCCTGCTTCGAACCTATCCTTTGGGGTGCCATATATCCATAGATTAGTGAGATCGATATCTTGTGCCGGTCCAGTAGAAGGAACTGCTGTAATAGGATATTTTGCACTATTGTCTAGGATCAACGTAGATGGGAAACCTTTATGCATATCCCACAACGCATTATCGATGCGTCTTTGAGTGACTGCAGGTAGCTTTGAGACATCATTGCCGTAAACGACATAGCTAGAATCTCCATCTCGAAACCAAATACTCGTCGAATACTTGCCTGGACCGTTCACTTCCGTAGAGGGATAGAACTTGTGAAGATCTGCATGTGGGTATCGTTTCTTGAACTTTGCTAATAGATCTGCATTCAACGTTGCGATCTCTCTACTTTCCAACACCCCCTCATAAACTGTTTTGGTGCCAAGGGCTAGGTCAAGCGCCTTGCCTGCGCGCCCATGCAAGACCCTTAGCTGACCTCCACCTGCCTTCGTAGGGAGGCCTGCATCTGTGAACACCTGGTAGGTTTCCCCGTGAAAGAATAAATTAATGTTCCACACCCCATCCCGACCCACGAAAGAGTCGAACCATCCGGTTACAGCCTTTGGAAATAGGTACTTGAACTGCCGCCATGCGTCTGTCATGTTGAAGCTATACGTATATATAGTTATACCTTCAACATATAAGATGGTTCTCTTATATATCACCACAACATTGGCTGACCATACTGTCTACTTCGACGATCCAATTCTTATACGGAACATTTCACTAGTCGAGGTCACTATTGAGAATAGTTGGTGGAACCTAGAAACGGAGGCTACGTTCGAGTGGGATACCGGAGGCTTAGGGTTCCCATACAAAATCTATCCGGGGTCTCATAATATACGTACACTCAAGCCCTTCTTCAATGAAGCTATGTCGAATAAAGTCGTAAGCTTTATAAATAGAGGTAGTAAGAGGGATTGGATCCTAAAGGTTCAGAAAACAATCAAGCTCAGTAAGAATCTCTGCGAACTATTGGGTATCGAAGGAAATGAAGATGTGGAGGGAAACGTATCGCTAAAAATTGGACACTACGATCTGGTGATCAAAGATATCAACACAATGTATGTATACTGCGATGTGGTAGATTCCAATTTCTCACTACTAGAGGGAAAGCGATCGAATGTACTGGCTAGCTTTAAAGTACGAGGCAGCTGGTTTGACGTAAATACGTATTCTACAACGCCCCCACTACCTGTCCGAGCTCCAGGGACAATGCAAAGCAGCCTTCGCCTTACGATTCGTGATGAGAAAGGCAACGTGGTAGACTTCCGTGGTCGACCTATACGATACGTGTTGAAGCTTGAGTAAGCTATACGTATAACGTACAATGGAAGGCGATTCGATTCAACCGTTTCCATCAGCACCAAGTATCTATCCACAGATCGCTAGTGACACTGGAAAGAACTTTAGACTGCAAACGATCCGAGACACGCTTTCGGACATCGAAGTTCAAGAAAGGCACTACGAAGGTGTGCGCAAGAAATATGCACGTTCTCAAGGAATAGTTCATGGCATCGCAGTGGCAACTGGAGGTCTATCTGTGATCTTATCTGGATCTGGATTGGGTGCAGCGTTGACTGGGGTTGGAATAGTGATTGGTCTACCACTTGGAGTTATTGGTGGGCTATGTGGATTAATTTCAGCATCTACGACTCTTGGTGCTAAGAAGTTAGGAATGAAGGTTTCTAAGGACGAAAGGACAACTATGTTGGCAAAGGCGAAAATCAATACGATTCGAGATCTAGTATCGAAGGCACTACGAGATGAAAACATATCCGACTCCGAATACAGTCTCATCCTGAACGAAGCGAATAAGTATGAGATCATGAGATCTGAAATTCGTCGCAAGGCTTCCATAGGTGAAAAAAGCACGGATCGGGTTCGAGCCGAACTCAAGCAAGAAGTGCAAAAGGAAATGCGAGAAAAACTTGGAATGTAAGAATCAACGTTTCCTATGAAAGAAACGAACATGGCTCTCACTTTCACTTTGCCAAGTCCTACTGCTAGTTAGCCCATGTCTAGCGTAGATTGGTTCGAAGTGGGAATGGTAAGAAGACAACTCCTTGACAAAACGCTTGACCGCATTTCCAAATATGTCACATCGCTTAACGACATCCTTAAAAGACATAGACGATCCGGAGCGACGTAGCACCTCGTAACTTGCTCCAACGACTTTCGTCTTAAGCATTGATTTTGGGCCTATATTGTTTTCCATTGCTGTAGTAACGACCTCGTGGACTATTTGTTGAACGTCCCTAGGTACTCCTACAAGATCTAGTTGTAGGAAAGTCGTTGCAATGTGAGGAACTATGCGCTCAGCATCCAAGTCTACATCAATCTTATCGTCGTCACACAGAGAACGTATGAAGACCTCTCCACTATGGATGCCTTCGTTTCTTAGTTGCATGAAGCGAGCGACCTCACCTTTAGATCGTACGAATCCACATTGTATGCATGCATGGTAGAGTAGAGCAGCTAAAATATTTTTCTTAGCATCACTACGCTTGAGACAAACTTTCATTACTTGGGTAAATGCGTTGGCTACGATTTCTAACGCGTTCATAGGGAACGATAGGTCATAACTTTGTTTGTAAATAGTGTTGTATGCTCGTAGTTCTTGTAGGAGCGTTCGTCGTTTCAGTTCTATGTCATCATCGCTTTGCTTTGGTTTTGCGCGGTCTAGATCACTTTGATACTTAAACCCGTCCGGACCTACTATACGCAGTCGAGTAGTAATAATATCGATCTTCGTTTCTTCACATGGTTCAATCTCGGAAACAAGACCACAGGTGGGACATACGAATTCCGTTCCTTGTATTTCAAAGGGACAGAGACACTCAGGACATGTTTCACTGGTGTTAATATGTTCCACTTGTGGTTTGATATTCAGGCTTCTACGAATTCCAGGACCAAACAATCTGACTAGCTCGTCCATGATACAACTATAGATGTCGTACGTTCAATAGAAAAAAAAAAAAAGGAAGAATGAAGAGGGCCACACAACGACCTTCTTCATTCTTCCTTTTTTTCTTTTTTCGTGGCTATTCCTAAGCGTCCTTCTCGTTCCTCAAGGCAGCCAACACCTCGTTGAGCGCATGGTTGAGAGACTCTCCAAGACCTTCCACTGGTTCCAGCACTCTTGGTTCTGCGGGCAATGCTACCTCCGGTTCCACCATGTTTGGCTCCTCCTTTCTTGGATCCTCTAGCTTCTTGCTGGACTTCTTAGCGCGTCTTATATAGACACCGGAAGACTTCACCTTGATGGTGAGACGGTCGCATCCTGAGCAAAGCTCGTAATCAGTACGACATCCTTTACCGCACTTCGAGCATGGTACATATGGGGCACAGCCTTTTGAGATTTGGTAGTTATGCTGGGAACAGAACTTCGTTGTCTTCGAAATCCTCTTTGGGCATTTCAAGTCCTTCCCTCTCATCAACCAATCACAAGTTATTGCGGTGTCTACGTTCGAGTCCTTCTTCGACATGTTTGATCTGTATGGTGTTAATGTGTACTAAGATGACAACGAATGCTAATATCGTGGAATAAAGAATATATACTAATACCATTCGGTGGTAATATACAGTATAATAATCATTCCTTTAACATATGCTTCAAGTTTAGATTTTATGTACAAGAATGTCTAGTGACAAAAAAAAGAAGAATGAAGAGAGTCACGCAACGACTTCCTTCATTCTTCTTTTTTTTTCCTCCATTACCTACGTTCACTCATCTTCTGCGGCTGTGGCACTATGCTTAGTATTGGCGGCATAAACATCTTGTTGCTCATACCTATTCCTCTTTGAGGGTTGTTGTACTATACCGATCTCTATGTCTAGTGGGTAGGAAAGTCCCATACTAGATGCACAAATACTTGAGGCGTTACAAATACCATCATGAATGGAACCTGGTAGAATGAGTTTGCTCACATTGTCGACGCCTAGACCGCTAGAGTTCTCATCGACTAGAGGTTCATACTTAGTGTTGTCCCCATCAGCGTACGATTTACTTTCATCAAAGAATTGTCCATTAGGCGTTCCAGTCTTGTAATCACATTTCATTCGCATCCTCATCATGGGATTGGGTAATTGACATCCAGCATTGGTAGTGGAGTTCGTGGAAATGAACTTTTGGATCATCGGAACCACCTTGGTGTTGGGGACGATGATGGCGTCGTGTGGACTGCGTTTCCGTGGATTGCGCATACAGACCTTCTCGTTTTCGATTAATTTTCTTATTTCACTTTCAAAGGCCTCATCAAGGTATTCTACTAACTTGAACGTAGGACTCAACTTTTCATCTGCAGGAAGGTCCAATTCTCCCTTGTCATTTTGCTTAATTGTGATTCCATCTGCCTCAGTAGGTACGAGGGTATTCCACTTTTGGAATTGGAGGCAAGGATGACGATCACGTTTCTTGCCTGCATCTTGTTCGTTGTGTGGTGCTATCTTTCCCACGTGCTTTTCCCCTTCGAACCGAAAGACCGCAGGATGAGGTCCATCGCCAATGTCAAAGAATACGGAAATATACTTGCATCCGTTAGGTCCGTTCCTAGGCTTGGTCCAGTCGAACGATATGATGGATCCATGGGATTGTCCATCTTCTTTGGTCCTTTCTAATGCTTTGATCACATCGCCTACGTTGAAAAGCTTTGAACTCGCCATTTTCTCTTCGATGTAACTATACGTTAGGATAGCTTTAACAGATACTCGAGTTTGGATTTTATGTGTAAGGATGTTGCGGCGATATAACTATATGTAATCATATCT
Source organism: Actinernus sp. WN-2022 (assembly GCA_030867875.1). Lineage (NCBI taxonomy): Eukaryota > Metazoa > Cnidaria > Anthozoa > Actiniaria > Actinernidae > Actinernus > Actinernus sp. WN-2022. The sequence continues at coordinate 121,883,030 of JAOWCC010001589.1, forward strand.
CTAATAGGATTATCAAGTTGGATTTTACGTACAAGAATGTCTAGTGACACTTTGAATGACCCTTAGTTACCCCTAGTAGTATAAGCGGGATTAAAATGATACAACTTTTTGTTGCACAAGAAAACTCAAAAATGAATTTCTGAATTCACTTTTTGAGTTTTGTTGTGCAAGAAAAAAGTGGTATCATTTTAATCCCGCTTATACTACTCCTTATCCCAGAAGACGTGAAGGTCTAACCGTTTACTGTATTATGTAAAGGCAACATCTTCTATTCAGTTATTTTAAGACCCTGAGTCTTGGTCCAGCCGGGGTTTGAACCCGCGACCTCCCGCTCGACAGACTCAATTTCTATTCGTCGTTCGTCGTCACGAGCCTGCTTAAACGGTAGCTAAATCTTAATTATAAAACTCAAATATTGTGATAGAAAGGAAAAGTCAAAATCAGGAAATCTATTAGACATACCTTATTCGAGTTAGTTAATTCACTGCACTTGTCGGTTCTTCAGCATGCGCAGTGCTGTGTGTTTGCTTCAACTGAATAATACTTTAGAGAGGTCAGTTATTTTTATAACTGATAAGTATGATACGAAGTGCATGATCATGCAATATAACATAATTACGAAAGTCATTTAAAGAAAGCCGCCGGCCCTTAACAGCATCCAACTCAGCTGCCAGTGGTAAAATCATGCAACCATGTCTGGTCTTTCATATGTAAAACTGGGTTCCTTTTAAACGTAAATCTTATATATCAAACTAAGCATCTAAAACTGAGTAGGCAGGGCCCTAAAATAAGTTGCAGGAGCTGGCCTAGTATATCTAGTATAACTAGTATATCATCATTTAAAGGCGGGATGTTTCTGATTTCAGTACTTCGAACACTAAGTCATACAGAGTGTTGTTCGGCAATCTGAGTTTTTCACGAGGGATCAAGTAAGAATAAAATTTAAGGCGGCTAATATCAAAGACACCCGAGCTTAAAACTCAGTTGAAAAAGTTGGCCTAACTTTTCTAAGTTGTTCGTGCATGATCGTACTCCATCTGTAGGCCAATTGATACGCTTCTCTGAACTTTCACTTCACTTAAGAAGTACACTAGTATCTTTGAATAAAACTACACAATTACGTTTGGTTTTTCCATAGGATTGAATATGATTGTGAGCTTTACAAAGCGATGCTACTGAAATATATTACAATATGTTCTATTATTACAAATTCTGCACCGTGGGTGTGTTACCTCGACAACATGATAACATACGTTTATTTAAAACAATAACAACATGTACACTTATTTCACTCTAGATGGAAGAAAAATGAGAATAAGACTAAAGTACAAGGTTAAGTATTAAAGTTTAGGTTGAACATGAAGGAACAACATCTTCGTACCTGAAGCGCTCGAACTTATGGCATTTAAGTAGTTACGGTGAATACATGTTGACCATGTTATGACGAAAATCATTGTCAATATTAGGGCAGACACATAAAAAAAACTAACTTCAATTGGTTAAAATAGAGCAGGTGTTTCCTCTGCTATTTCGAGTTCTTCCAATCTTCCACAAGTGTTCTAGAACTCTATGGAAATACGGAAAATGTCACCCGTCGCCGCAGTTTCTATTTCCTCTATAAAATAAACGAGTAAAAATACTAATTGCATGCTCTGACAATATGCCGGTACGTATATTTAGTCTAAATTGAAGGTAATCCAAACTGAAGCTTGTTGCTCAGCCTGATGTACAAGTATGCCGAATAAAGTAGCGTGCGTCATGTAGATCAATTTGGCTGTTTTTATTGAGATCAGACAACACAGACTGTGAATTCAATGATCGTGACACCAAATCCACTCCAGGTAAACTAACACCGAACCACATACCGATGCACCGACACAAACAATAAGGAAACTGAAAAAAAGACAGTTTTCTTTTCACTTTTTGTTACCTTTCAGCTTGAATGGTGGACCCATTTGAAACTGAGTATTTAGTGGAACTTGTTTTAACCCAGAGCTTGCTTCAGTGTACTGACTTGGTTCAGTGGTGCAATGTAGACTGTGATGAGCAGAACTGAGAAGTGTAATTACATTCCTGTTGCAATGGTGTCTATAGCCTGAGTCCCATGTTAAAAGCAAAAACCGCAATATGCTGAATCTTGAATAGAAAGGTGAGAAACTTGTGACCCGGATCGTAAACTGGCGGACAATTAAACTAAATAAAGCTAGCTTCGCGTTTGGCAAAGCTCAATATACCCGACATTTAACCTGATTTTGTATTACGAAGATGACGATTTAAAGCTATATTTATTCCAGTAAGACAAGTATTTGATTCATTTGCTAACAAAATGCTGATTTAGAATTTTTATTATATAAGTCACATCAATAAACCAAAATCGAAAGCGGAATCAGTTTCGGCTTTTCTTGTAATTAAAGGGACACTCACAATTCAACTAGGGACTCAACAATGTAAATCAGAAACCGTCGTTCGCTGGAGTTTTTCAAAATCACGGCATCATGATGTCTTGCTGGCAGGCGTCCCTCCATTTCACTTTACTTCCCTTCTCCTATATCTCAGACTCAATCAAGTACGAGATTGAACCCACCCACAGCAGACATGATAATCACTATAGAGAATAATACATGGGAGCGCGGAGATATGGAATTGATCTTCTCGTGTTCAACTCGACATCTCACGTACGAGTGAGCGCAACGAACGAGTGAGATATCGAGTTATCAAACTCATTAATAATTCATGAGATAATCATCCAATGGAGGAACTGGGGTGGATGCATCTTGACATCCAACGAAACACCAGTTCCAAACGCACTCAGTATATAGTGTTTGATTAGATTTCCAACTCTTGTGATCAATATTTCCACTAACTAATTACGTACTGATAAACTACAAGCAAGGAGCGAAGAAGTAAATAAGTAAAGAACGACAGAAAGAAAAAGTGAAGTTGAATTTGAATTCTGCCCTTTTCCGCATGGATTATCATGATTATTAAACATGTTAATCAAACTTTGTGTGCTCATAACTTTGTCGGTATCTAAGATATGTAGTCAAAACATTGCACAGTTCATTGTTCCTTTATTTCTCCTGTCCAAGTCTCTACAGTGTGGGATTTATAATACTCGACCATGACTGACTCTTTCACTTGAACAGCCTCTGACAGCAGAAGCGAAAATTACTTTACGGAACTCCGTAATTTCCTTCAGTTCTACGTCTAGATCGTAGAAGGAGATGGCTTTTAAGTCCCAGTGTATTTAGTTTCGATTAACTGATCCTTTACAATGCTTTGCAAATAGGACAATTATGCCGAAGCGCTAAGTCCTGTCTGACTCGACTTCCACGGCAAACAGTTGGAAAATAAGGCTTTTACCTGCTGGTAAAACCGCCAAAATATCTCGCCTAGAAAGTACAAATGTAGAGTATTCACTGCCTGCTTTGTTCTTCTTAATAATTTCCTGGATTAAAGCTCCACCGCTCGATCACTTCTCTCTTGTCGCCGCCATTTCAGTCAGTTCGCAGGAGGAATGTGCGACATTTCATGACACCGATGACAGCTAATTAACCAATCAGAATTTCCCGTTCAGATTCTGAACGGGAAATGAAAATGTATAATGATGGTTGGCTGCAGGCAAAACGTCATGCGCATGCGTATTTGCTATATCTTGTCGGCGCGGCCGCCCCCAGTTTCCCGCGAAAACTGAAATGAAACAACAGGCAAATGCCGTGATTTTAAAATTTCTGCTTAAAAGTATCCATTTGTGAACTGTTTTCTCAAAAAATAAGAAAACTACTTAAAAGCTAAGCCTAAGACTTTAACTGGTTGAAGTTTTCTTAATTTGTAATTCACTGTGAGTTTACTAAGTTATAAAATTATTTACTAAAAAAGTTGAGACCCTCGGTAATTAATTTGTATTTGATAGCAGAGCCATCGTTATTTTGCCCAGCGGAGCATACCGTTTTGCCACGGTGCAGCTGCAGGCCCTCCTTCTTCTCTCTCGTGCCAGTCTCCTTTCTCCATTTCCACGCGGCCAAATCATTTTATCATTTCCTTTGCGTTGAAATAACACCGAGGGCCTGTTTCGCAGGCTTAAAGCCATGAAACACCTCTGCAGAACCAAGGTATTTTAACACTGGAGTAATTAATATGATGTCCAAATTTCTTCGTTCCTCAGTGTCCGGCAAAATACCATGAACTGGAACAACTTTGTTGGATTAATTTTTAGCTTTTTAGCTTAAGAATCCTGGCTGCTCCACATGATCAAAGTATGCCGTATTGAGGTTTGTTTTGAAGATTATTCTAACTAAACCCAAAATGACAATATGAGCGTGAACCGAAATAGATTAAAACAAACGGCATCGGCTGCGGTTTCCGAAAAGATGAAAGACTCGTATGTGTTCGAACTCAAGAAGAAAATCAAAATAGGAACTGATGAGGAACACAATCAGAAAATTCGTTTCCACTTATTCAGTACACCTTTTAGCCGGAACGGTGGACTCATCAGTTCGACAGTGTGTAGAAAACCGTTGTAGAAAACCGTCTCAGTTACGCAGAGTACTTGTAGCATCAGCACTGCGTTGAGCACAACTGAAGTGCAAGTCCTGTTGTCCAAAGTGTAAATAACCAATATCCAATATGGACGCAAAACCGGATGGTAAGAAACTTTGGACCCGAATCGTAATTGTTTGCGTAAGTGGAATGTTTCAGATAAAATATCGAGCTTTATTTTGTAATGTATGTAAGTAAGTAAGTAAATAAATAAGTAAGTAAGTAAGTAAGTAGGTAGGTAGGTAAGTAAGTAAGTAAATAAGTAAGTAAGTAAGTGATTGATTTTATTTAAGTGTCAATACCTAGCTTTGCAGCTAATTGGGGACACTAGTCCTACGATTTTACGTCCTTATCCCAGAAGACGTGAAGGTCTAACCGTTTACTGTATTATGTAAAGGCAACATCTTCTATTCAGTTATTTTAAGACCCTGAGTCTTGGTCCAGCCGGGGTTTGAACACGCGACCTCCCGCTCGACAGACTCAATTTCTATTCGTCGTTCGTTGTCACGAGCCTGCTTAAACGGTAGCTAAATCGTAATTATAAAACTCAAATATTGTGATAGAAAGGAAAAGTCAAAATCAGGAAATCTATTAGACATACCTTATTCGAGTTAGTTAATTCACTGCACTTGTCGGTTCTTCAGCATGCGCAGTGCTGTGTGTTTGCTTCAACTGAATAATACTTTAGAGAGGTCAGTTATTTTTATAACTGATAAGTATGATACGAAGTGCATGATCAAGCAATATAACATAATTACGAAAGTCATTTAAAGAAAGCCGCCGGCCCTTAACAGCATCCAACTCAGCTGCCAGTGGTAAAATCATGCAACCATGTCTGGTTTTTCATATGTAAAACTGGGTTCCTTTTAAACGTAAATCTTATATATCAAACTAAGCATCTAAAATTGAGTAGGCAGGGCCCTAAAATAAGTTGCAGGAGCTGGCCTAGTATATCTAGTATAACTAGTATATATATCATCATTTAAAGGCGGGATGTTTCTGATTTCAGTGTCAAAACCGTGTGAAAAGCTATGACTGATAAAAATACACAGCCGTATTTAATAGCTGGTTAAACGACTAATAACAAAAAATTAAAGCTCTTCTAAAATGTCACTCAGAGACGAATGTTCGTGAGATTACTATGATCTAGTTGTGGTTAAAATGTATCAGTGCGAGCCGATCGATAAATCTAGAATTTCATGATTATACGAGAAATACACTTCGAACACTAAGTTATACAGAGTGTTGTTCGGCAATCTGAGTTTTTCACGAGGGATCAAGTAAGAATAAAATTTAAGGCGGCTAATATCAAAGACACCCGAGCTTAAAACTCAGTTGAAAAAGTTGGCCTAACTTTTCTAAGTTGTTCGTGCATGATCGTACTCCATCTGTAGGCCAATTGATACGCTTCTCTGAACTTTCACTTCACTTAAGAAGTACACTAGTATCTTTGAATAAAACTACACTATTACGTTTCGTTTTTCCATAGGATTGAATATGATTGTGAGCTTTACAAAGCGATGCTACTGAAATATATTACAATATGTTCTATTATTCCAAATTCTGCACCGTGGGTGTGTTACCTCGACAACATGATAACATACGTTTATTTAAAACAATAACAACATGTACACTTATTTCACTCTAGATGGAAGAAAAATGAGAATAAGACTAAAGTACAAGGTTAAGTATTAAAGTTTAGGTTGAACATGAAGGAACAACATCTTCGTACCTGAAGCGCTCGAACTTATGGCATTTAAGTAGTTACGGTGAATACATGTTGACCATGTTATGACGAAAATCATTGTCAATATTAGGGCAGACACATAAAAAAAACTAACTTCAATTGGTTAAAATAGAGCAGGTGTTTCCTCTGCTATTTCGAGTTCTTCCAATCTTCCACAAGTGTTCTAGAACTCTATGGAAATACGGAAAATGTCACCCGTCGCCGCAGTTTCTATTTCCTCTATAAAATAAACGAGTAAAAATACTAATTGCATGCTCTGACAATATGCCGGTACGTATATTTAGTCTAAATTGAAGGTAATCCAACCTGATGCTTGTTGCTCAGCCTGATGTACAAGTATGCCGAATAAAGTAGCGTGCGTCATGTAGATCAATTTGGCTGTTTTTATTGAGATCAGACAACACAGACTGTGAATTCAATGATCGTGACACCAAATCCACTCCAGGTAAACTAACACCGAACCACATACCGATGCACCGACACAAACAATAAGGAAACTGAAAAAAAGACAGTTTTCTTTTCACTTTTTGTTACCTTTCAGCTTGAATGGTGGACTCATTTGAAACTGAGTATTTAGTGGAACTTGTTTTAACCCAGAGCTTGCTTCAGTGTAATGACTTGGTTTGGTGCAATGTAGACTGTGATGAGCAGAACTGAGAAGTGTAATTACATTCCTGTTGCAATGGTGTCTATAGCCTGAGTCCCATGTTAAAAGCAAAAACCGCAATATGCTGAATCTTGAATAGAAAGGTGAGAAACTTGTGACCCGGATCGTAAACTGGCGGACAATTAAACTAAATAAAGCTAGCTTCGCGTTTGGCAAAGCTCAATATACCCGACATTTAACCTGATTTTGTATTACGAAGATGACGATTTAAAGCTATATTTATTCTAGTAAGACAAGTATTTGATTCATTTGCTAACAAAATGCTGATTTAGAATTTTTATTATATAAGTCACATCAATAAACCAAAATCGAAAGCGGAATCAGTTTCGGCTTTTCTTGTAATTAAAGGGACACTCACAATTCAACTAAGGACTCAACAATGTAAATCAGAAACCGTAGTTCGCTGGAGTTTTTCAAAATCACGGCATGGCTTGCTGGCAGGCGTTCCCTCCATTTCACTTTACTTCCCTTCTCCTATATCTCAGACTCAATCAAGTACGAGATTGAACCCACCCACAGCAGACATGATAATCACTATAGAGAATAATACATGGGAGCGCGGAGATATGGAATTGATCTTCTCGTGTTCAACTCGACATCTCACGTACGAGTGAGCGCAACGAACGAGTGAGATATCGAGTTATCAAACTCATTAATAATTCATGAGATAGTCATCCAATGGAGGAACTGGGGTGGATGCATCTTGACATCCAACGAAACACCAGTTCCAAACGCACTATAGTGTTTGATCAGATTTCCAACTCTAGTGATCAATATTTCCACTAACTAATTACATACTGATAAACTACAAGCAAGGAGTGAAGAAGTAAATAAGTAAAGAACGACAGAAAGAAAAAGTGAAGTTGAATTTGAATTCTGCCCTGAGAAATTTGGCGGTTGTTGTAAAATATTATTTATGATATAGATTATGAGAACATCCTAAGAACGCGTGATTTTATTGGTTGCTCAGCGCGTTTGATTTTCTTATAATGCACGCTTGACAATTTCTTTTCAAGTAGCATCAATAGGAGATGGCTCTCCTATGTCGTTTCTGATAGAAACACGAGTGCGGGTTCGGGAGAACGAGAAATGCCAATCAGGAACACGAGCCCGAGGGAAAGGTGTTTCCTCTGCTATTTCGAGTTCTTCCAATCTTCCACAAGTGTTCTAGAACTCTATGGAAATACGGAAAATGTCACCCGTCGCCGCAGTTTCTATTTCCTCTATAAAATAAACGAGTAAAAATATTTAGTGTAAATTGTAGGTCATCCAATCCAAACTGAAGCTTGTTGCTCAGCCTGATGTACAAATATGCCGAATAAAGTAGCGTGCGTCGGTAGATCAATTTGGCTGTTTTTATTGAGATCAGACAACACAGACTGTGAATTCAATGATCGTGACACCAAATCCACTCCAGGTAAACTAACACCGAACCACATACCGATGCACCGACACAAACAATAAGGGAAACTGAAAAAAAGACAGTTTTCTTTTCACTTTTTGTTACCTTTCAGCTTGAATGGTGGACCCATTTGAAACTGAGTATTTAGTGGGAACTTGTTTTAACCCAGAGCTTGCTTCAGTGTACTGACTTGGTTTGGTGCAATGTAGACTGTGATGAGCAGAACTGAGAAGTGTAATTACATTCCTGTTGCAATGGTGTTTATAGCCTGAGTCCCATGTTAAAAGCAAAAACCGCAATATGATGAATCTTGAATAGAAAGGTGAGAAACTTGTGACCCGGATCGTAAACTGGCGGACAATTAAACTAAATAAAGCTCCGCGTTTGCCAAAGCTCAATATACCCGACATTTAACCTGATTTGTATTACGAAGATGACAATTTAGCTATAATGATGGTTGGCTGCAGGCAAAACGTCATGCGCATGCGTATTTGCTATATCTTGTCGGCGCGCGGCCGCCCCCAGTTTCCCGCGAAAACTGAAATGAAACAACAGGCAAATGCCGTGATTTTAAAATTCTGCTTAAAAGTATCCATTTGTGAACTGTTTTCTCAAAAAATAAGAAAACTACTTAAAAGCTCAGCCTAAGACTTTAACTGGTTGAAGTTTTCTTAATTTGTAATTCACTGTGAGTTTACTAAGTTATAAAATTATTTACTAAAAAAGTTGAAACCCTCGGTAATTTGTATTTGATAGCAGAGCCATCGTTATTTTGGCCAGCGGAGCATACCGTTTTGCCGCGGTGCAGCTGCAGGCCCTCCTTCTTCTCTCTCGTGCCAGTCTCCTTTCTCCATTTTCACGCCGCCAAATCATTTTATCATTTCCTTTGCGTTGAAATAACACCGAGGGCCTGTTTCGCAGGCTTAAAGCCATGAAACACCTCTGCAGAAGTTATAAATGGTATTCTTTATAAACCCAATCAATAAACTATTCAAATGCAAATTTCCTTTCATTAGCGTGATTGTATCTGATTGTATCAACGTCGGCAGAATCACAGAATCAGAATAGACTGGTTCTGACGTGCACGTGACGTGCACGTGACGCGGAATCATGCTCAATTGATTCTATTGTTCCTTTATAACCCACGTTTGTTTATGCTGGTTGACTTTTCGAGATTTTAAAAGCTTTTGCGTCCGAATTTAAAGTGCGTAGAAAATAGAAATTATCCTTCCGGGGTCTTTTCTTTTCAAGGTCGAAGAGATCAACCAATGGATGGCTAGCAACAAACTCAAACTCAACATACAAGGTCAAGGACGGGACAAGACTGAACTTCTAGTGATTAGCTATTGCGCCAGTATACCTACATTTAAGTCAAAGCTAAAGACACATTTATTTCGTCTTTCGTTTACCTACATTTCTCTTGAATACTATGATGTTTCTTGAGTTCTTGCCTTTGTGCGCTAAGTGTGTTATAGGCAGTCAGTTTACAGCATGAAAGAAAAAGGAGCGCAGGGCGGGGCGCTGGGCTACTATAGTACGGCAGAGGCGAAGGTTTAGATGATCACTATACGGCATATATGAGTTTCTGATCCACTAGATTGTTTAAACATTTAAATACCATAACGACACCTTTATTTATCAGTAACTGTTATTTCTGTACAGGGAGCCAACCGTACAACCAAGGTATTTTAACACTGGAGTAATTAATATGATGTCCAAATTTCTGCGTTCCTCAGTGTCCGGCAAAATACCATGAACTGGAACAACTTTGTTGGATTAATTTTTAGCTTTTTAGCTTAAGAAACCTGGCTGCTCCACATGATCAAAGTATGCCGTATTGAGGTTTGTTTTGAAGATTATTCCAACTGAACCCAAAATGACAATATTAGCGTGAACCGAAATAGATTAAAACAAACGGCATCGGCTGCGGTTTCCGAAAAGATGAAAGACTCGTATGTGTACGAACTCAAGAAGAAAATCAAAATAGGAACTGATGAGGAACACAATCAGAAAATTCGTTTCCACTTATTCAGTACCTTTTAGCCGGAACGGTGGACTCATCAGTTTGACAGTGTGTAGAAAACCGTTGTAGAAAACCGTTGTAGAAAACCGTCTCAGTTACGCAGAGTACTTGTAGCATCAGCACTGCGTTGAGCACAACTGAAGTGCAAGTCCTGTTGTCCAAAGTGTAAATAACCAATATCCAATATGGACGCAAAACCGGATGGTAAGAAACTTTGGACCCGAATCGTAATTGTTTGCGTAAGTGGAATGTTTCAGATAAAATATCGAGGTCTAACCGTTTACTGTATTATGTAAAGGCAACACCTTCTATTCAGTTATTTTAAGACCCTGAGTCTTGGTCCGGCCGGGGTTTGAACCCGCGACCTCCCGCTCGACAGACTCAATTTCTATTCGTCGTTCGTTTTCATGAGCCTGCTTAAACGGTATCTAAATCGTAATCATAAAACTCAAATATTGTGATAGAAAGGAAAAGTCAAAATCAGGAAATCTATTAGACATACCTTATTCGAGTTAGTTAATTCACTGCACTTGTCGGTTCTTCAGCATGCGCAGTGCTGTGTGTTTGCTTCAACTGAATAATGCTTTAGAGAGGTCAGTTATTTTTATAACTGATAAGTATGATACGAAGTGCATGATCATGCAATATAACATAATTACGAAAGTCATTTAAAGAAAGCCGCCGGCCCTTAACAGCATCCAACTCAGCTGCATGCTAGTGGTAAAATCATGCAACCATGTTTAGTCTTTCATGTGTAAAACTGGGTTCCTTTTAAACGTAAATCTTATATATCAAACTAAGCATCTAAGACTGAGTAGGCAGGGCCCTAAAATAAGTTGCAGGAGCTGGCCTAGTATATCTAGTATAACTAATATATCGGCATCATTTAAAGGCGGGATGTTTCTGATTTCAGTGTCAAAACCGTGTGAAAAGCTATGACTGATAAAAATACACAGCCGTATTTAATAGCTGGTTAAACGACTAATAACAAAAAAATTAAAGCTCTTCTGAAATGTCACTCAGAGACGAATGTTCGTGAGATTACTATGATCTAGTTGTGGTTAAAATGTATCAGTGCGAGCCGATCGATAAATCTAGAATTTCATGATTATACAAGAAATACACTTCGAACACTAAGTTATACAGAGTGTTGTTCGGCAATCTGAGTTTTTCACGAGGGATCAAGTAAGAATAAAATTTAAGGCGGCTAATATCAAAGACACCCGAGCTTAAAACTCAGTTGAAAAAGTTGGCCTAACTTTTCTAAGTTGTTCGTGATCGTACTCCATCTGTAGGCCAATTGATACGCTTCTCTGAACTTTCACTTCACTTAAGAAGTACACTGTCTAGTATCTTTGAATAAAACTACACTATTACGTTTGGTTTTTCCATAGGATTGAATATGATTGTGAGCTTTACAAAGCGATGCTACTGAAATATAGCTGACATAATCCCTTCGAATTGTGTGCCGGGTGAATAAATTACAATATGTTCTATTATTCCAAATTCTGCACCGTGGTTGTGTTACCTCGACAACATGATAACATACGTTTATTTAAAACAATAACAACATGTACACTTATTTCACTCTAGATGGAAGAAAAATGAGAATAAGACTAAAGTACAAGGTTAAGTATTAAAGTTTAGGTTGAACATGAAGGAACAACATCTTCGTACCTGAAGCGCTCGAACTTATGGCATTTAAGCAGGAACACCCAACGGTAAAACTTCATAAAAACAAACATTCTGATGTTTTTATAACAAATCAGATGTATTTAAACATATTTAAGGGAATTGTTTTTCAGCTGGCAGACGAACAGCTGTTCTGCAGCGCCAGCTAGCCAGCCTAAAGTTCATGAAGAATTTCTAAATTTCCCAGCTGAAATATTTAAGTGCAGAATTTGCCAGTAGCAAAAATATTTTTTTGAAATATAGAACGCTATATTTTTATTTTAAGAATAAAAACCGGAGCTAACCTGCAGAATTCGGTATTTTTAAAAACCTGTGAAACAACAGGTACGTGCAGAATTTGCCAGCTGAGAAATATCGCTCTGTTATATTATTATTATGTAATTATATCGGACTGCAGAATTTACCAGCTGACAAATATCGCTCCGTTATATTATTATTTCGTATCAGACTGCAGAATTTGCCAGCCAAGAAATTCCAAAGTGCAGAATTTGCCAGCCGAGTGGCCCAGAAGAACAGTTATTTTGCAGAACAGTTCGTTGGGTGTTCCTGTTTAAGTAGTTACGGTGAATACATGTTGACCATGTTATGACGAAAATCATTGTCAATATTAGGGCAGACACATAAAAAAAACTAACTTCAATTGGTTAAAATAGAGCAGGTGTTTCCTCTGCTATTTCGAGTTCTTCCAATCTTCCACAAGTGTTCTAGAACTCTATGGAAATACGGAAAATGTCACCCGTCGCCGCAGTTTCTATTTCCTCTATAAAATAAACGAGTAAAAATACTAATTGCATGCTCTGACAATATGCCGGGACGTATTTAGTCTAAATTGAAGGTAATCCAAACTGAAGCTTGTTGCTCAGCCTGATGTACAAGTATGCCGAATAAAGTAGCGTGCGTCGGTAGATCAATTTGGCTGTTTTTATTGAGATCAGACAACACAGACTGTGAATTCAATGATCGTGACACCAAATCCACTCCAGGTAAACTAACACCGAACCACATACCGATGCACCGACACAAACAATAAGGGAAACTGAAAAAAAGACAGTTTTCTTTTCACTTTTTGTTACCTTTCAGCTTGAATGGTGGGACCCATTTGAAACTGAGTATTTAGTGGGAACTTGTTTTAACCCAGAGCTTGCTTCAGTGTACTGACTTGGTTTGGTGCAATGTAGACTGTGATGAGCAGAACTGAGAAGTGTAATTACATTCCTGTTGCAATGGTGTTTATAGCCTGAGTCCCATGTTAAAAGCAAAAACCGCAATATGCTGAATCTTGAATAGAAAGGTGAGAAACTTGTGACCCGGATCGTAAACTGGCGGACAATTAAACTAAATAAAGCTTCGCGTTTGCCAAAGCTCAATATACCCGACATTTAACCTGATTTTGTATTACGAAGATGACAATTTAGCTATATTTATTCAAGTAAGACAAGTATTTGATTCGTTTGCCGCTTAAAAAATGCTGATTTAGAAGTTTTATTATCTAAGTCACATCAATGAACCAAAATCGAAAGCGGAATCAGTTTCGGCTTTTCTTGTAACTAAAGGGAGGCGTTCCCTCCATTTCACTTTACTTCCCTTCTCCTATATCTCAGACACAATCAAGTACGAGATTGAACCCACCCACAGCAGACATGATAATAACTATAGAGAATATTACGTGGGAGCGCGGAGATATGGAATTTATCTTCTCGTGTTCAACGCGATATTTCATGTACGAGTGAGCGCAGCATTGAGTTATCAAACTCATTAATAATTAATGATAGTCATCCAATGGAGGAACTGGGGTGGATGCATCTTGACATCCAATGAAACACCAGTTCCAAACGCACTCAGTATATAGTGTTTGATCAGATTTCCAACTCTAGTGATCAATATTTCCACTAACTAATTACATACTGATAAACTACGAGCAAGGAGCGAAGAAGTAAATAAGTAAAGAACGACAGAAAGAAAAAGTGAAGTTTGAAAAGAAGCGTATGTAAATTTTCGGTTTACCATTCGCATGAGAAGACATTTCAAACACTCGTTGTTCGTCTCTCATCAGGGAATTCCAAATATTTCGAAAACAATAAAACCCTCGAGGCTACGCCTCTCGGGTTTCATTTGTTCTCTCAATATTTGGATAGTTCTTGAACACGAGAAGATAAATTCCACTATATCTCCAAGCGTTCATGTATTATTTTATTTATTTTATAAACAATACTTGGACCTTCAGCTGGGGCCAAAGTCTTGAAACACTCAGTGCTTCCATAGCGCCCCCATTCCCCTATGCAATGTTAGTTACAAGTGTGTAATGACTCACTCGCTTGCACCTACTCCAGGTCCTAAAGTCGCCTAACATCGCCTGAGGTCACAACATGAAATATGGCAAATTTTCCTAAGATCGCCTAAGATCGCCTAAAATCGCCTAAGATCGCCTAAGATCGCCTACTTTAGGACCCAGAATAGGCCTCTTGCAACTCTGACTTTGCACACAACATTGATACGGGGAAGGGGGCGTTTCAAGGACCGTTTGTCCCTATCGTAGCTGCAAAACCAACAGAACAAACAGTGGCAAAACATTAAAGCTACATGATCATTGGAAATTGGTAGAATTGTTATTTCTCCCGCCTACCTCCTCAAAGTACTTGAATGTGTTGAGTAATAATAGATCAGGAGTAATCAAGAAAAGTTTATCCTTTCTTGTTTTTCTGTTTTCAAGGCTAGATTTCCAGTAAAAAAGAACAAGCTCTGAGCTGTATGCGTAGACCAAAGCGTCGTCAAAACGTTCCTATAAATTGATCAAAGTTTCTGCGACGAAATCCGGTTCTAGTTTAGCGGTCAGTTCGTATACTAGAGTAATTCATTAACAAGCACTGAACAAGAAAGTTGACTCAGTAGATGAGTGGTGACTGTGTTTTAATTAGTTCACGGATCATCGTTAAGGGAACTAAAACGTTAGATAACTAAAGTTAGAAAAAACGACGGTGTATACGATCATGCCGGTGTACGATGTAGTTTATGAATCATTGTGAGGTTTTCCTGCGAAATTTCAGTAATTGATGAAAAACCGCTATCTTGAAATTTACTTTTCGATTAGGTTTGGAGTAAGTTGTTTCTGAATCGTTTACTCTCAGTTGAACATATCTCAATTCCAAGGCCGTATGTGGGCTTCGTTTGCTTTCCACCGCGCATGCATGCTGATTTACGAGCACAAATATGTATTATAATATGAAAATACTTTTCATTAATTTACCTTTTAACCTGAATGGTGAACCCATTTCAAGCATGTGCTGGGGAAACTGGCCTTACTTGCTTCAGTGCAACTTGGTTGTCGCGTAGTGACCGTGATGAGCAGGCGTTATAGATAAAGGTGTTTTATACCCCAAGTTCTATGATAAAAACAAAATAGAAACAGGAAAAAATCGTAATGTTTTGACTTCTATCGTAAATTTAATCAAGTACCGACTCTGAAATCCTTAGCTTGATTTACGTGCCTAAAACATCTCACTTCAGTTTTAATATTGAACTTTGTTAGCGGTATGTAGGTTACACATCACTGACTGCGCCACTTCAAAGTTGAGGCTTGTGGCATTTCAGTGTTCAGAAGTAATAACAAAACATTAGAAATTAAAGTATGTGATGGCTTTAAATGCTGATTCCATTGACATTGTGCATGTCCTGAATATACTGTTTTCTTTCTCTGATATGAGAAATTCAAAGACTGCGCCACTTCAAAGTTGAGGCTTGTGGCATTTCAATGTTCAGAAGTAATAATAAAACATTAGAAATTAAAGTAATTGATGGTATTACTCGTTAAAGGAAGATCAAGACTAGATCATCCTAGATAAATATTCTAGTTATAATCGATGCCTGGTTACGGAAAGCTAGAGCATCGAAGTTTACGATGCCTCTGTATGATAAGTGGGCACTTGACAGAATGCTGGAGTGTCACGCAAACGAAGCTTGCGTGAGACCAGTCGATTAGATCGAACCTTGCGTGAGAGTAGTCCAATTATACGAATAGGTGGCACCACCACTGCCACCACCACTACTACTACTACTGCTACTACAGTGATAGTACTACTACTATTACTACAGTGATACTACTACTACTACTTCTACTACTACCACCACCACTACTATACGTCTACTACTACTGCTACTACTACTGACTACTACTACTTTGCTACTACTGCTACTACTACTACTGCTGCCACAGTGATACTACTACTACTACTTCTATTACTACTACTACCACCACTACTATACTACTACTACTTCTACTGCTGCTAATACTACTACTGACTACTTCTACTTTACTACTACTATTTCTATTACTACTACTACTACTACTTCTACTACTACCACCGACTGCTACTACTACTACTACTACTAATAATGGAATACATCCACGAAGTGGCTATTCGTCCACTAGTGGGCCTACAATATGACGTGCTTATTCCAAGAAGATGTCAACTGAAGATCTAACCATTTGCAGTTTGATCACAAAGGCAGCACTTTCTACTTATGCAGTTACTTTTAAGACCCTGTCAAACCGGTGTTTGAACGGAGTTTGAAGCCGCGATCTCCCGCACGACAGATCGGCCGCGCTTTACCACTGAGCTAACCAGGAGGTGGGGGTCGGATGTTTTCTGTCAATAGGCTCTGTATGACAAGTGCTTTTTATACAATGTTGTATACATCATGATATAATATGAAATACAAGTCGATAAAGTCGAGTGTTTGACATCTATCTATATGTATCCGTATGTATCTATACTATGATATATCTATTCATGTATCTATGTGCGTTTGTATCTATGTATGTATAGGTGTCCATGCATATAT
Source organism: Actinernus sp. WN-2022 (assembly GCA_030867875.1). Classification (NCBI taxonomy): domain Eukaryota; kingdom Metazoa; phylum Cnidaria; class Anthozoa; order Actiniaria; family Actinernidae; genus Actinernus; species Actinernus sp. WN-2022. Next base: position 121,899,939 of record JAOWCC010001589.1, read on the forward strand.
CTATCTACATCATATACAGTTTTATATATTATACAATGTAGATAGATACATTATATAAATGTACATATCTATACAATTATGGGATGTTGTCGAAAAACAGGAGCCCATGCGAATATCTCTATTTTTAATTAGCCAGGAGACATGCATCTGTAAAATATATTTCAGTCGCGATCGCCACCTTGATCTCATGATATATATATATATATATATATATATATAGTGTGTATATACACTGAAACAAAAAAACTCTGCCAAAGACTTATATATATCATATATATATATCCTTTATATTTCCGTCAAACTTTTTTGACAGTTGTTGCTTTGGTAGACACAAAGAAACATAATAGGCTTTGTTTTTCTTTGTCTTTGACGGTAATGAACTAATATGTTTAACCGTGAAATTCTGGCATTTTGGCCAGCAAGGTTTTGATCACACGTCAGTAGCAAGAGCAAGAGCAAATTGAAATACAAACCGGTCGCTGGACGCTGTAAATCGACCCAACAAAATTACCGGTTTTTGTATTTTAATTTGCTATTGCTCTTGCTACTGACGTGTGATCAAAACCTTGCTGGCCAAAATGCCAGAATTTCACGGTTAAACATATTAGTTCATTACCGTCAAAGACAAAGAAAAACAAAGCCTATTATGTTTCTTTGTGTCTACCAAAGCAACAACTGTCAAAAAAGTTTGACGGAAATATAAAGGATATATATATATGATATATATAAGTCTTTGGCAGAGTTTTTTTGTTTCAGTGTATATATAGTGTGTATATATATATATATATATACAGCCGCGTGCAAAAATTCGAGTGAGGCGCGATATTGCAGAATATACAGTATATACATATAGGGTATATAGTGTATATATATACAGAATATACTGTATATATTGTATACATATACAGATTATATTACATGAGTATATTCTGTATATTCCCCAGTTATATATATACACTATATACACACTGTATATGTATAAAGTGTATATAGTGTATATTCAGGCATCGCCTTGTAAAGAACGACAGAGTATATTCTGTATATAGTGTATATAGTGTATATATATACACTATATACACACTGTATATGTATAAAGTGTATATAGTGTATATAGTGTATATATTCAGCCTGAATATACACTATATACACTATATACACTATATACACTTTATACATATACAGTGTGTATATAGTGTATATATATACACTATATACAGAATATACTCTGTCGTTCAGGCATCACCTTGTAAAGAACGACAGAGTATATTCTGTATATAGTGTATATAGTGTATATATATACACTATATACACACTGTATATGTATATAGTGTATATAGTGTATATAGTGTATATTCAGAACGACAGAGTATATTCTGTATATAGTGTATATATATACACTATATACACACTGTATATGTATAAAGTGTATATAGTGTATATTCAGGCATCACCTTGTAAAGAACGACAGAGTATATTCTGTATATAGTGTATATAGTGTATATATATACACTATATACACACTGTATATGTATAAAGTGTATATAGTGTATATTCAGCCTGAATATACACTATATACACTATATACACTATATACACTTCATACATATAGTGTGTATATAGTGTATATATATACACTATATACACTATATACACACTGTATATGTATAAAGTGTATATAGTGTATATTCAGCCTGAATATACACTATATACACTATATACACTATATACACTTTATACATATAGTGTGTATATAGTGTATATATATACACTATATACACTATATACAGAATATACTCTGTCGTTCAGGCATCACCTTGTAAAGAACGACAGAGTATATTCTGTATATAGTGTATATAGTGTATATATATACACTATATACACACTGTATATGTATAAAGTGTATATAGTGTATATAGTGTATATTCAGAACGACAGAGTATATTCTGTATATAGTGTATATAGTGTATACATATACACTATATACACACTGTATATGTATAAAGTGTATATAGTGTATATAGTGTATATTCAGGCATCACCTTGTAAAGAACGACAGAGTATATTCTGTATATAGTGTATATAGTGTATATATATACACTATATACACACTGTATATGTATAAAGTGTATATAGTGTATATAGTGTATATTCAGGCATCACCTTGTAAAGAACGACAGAGTATATTCTGTATATAGTGTATATAGTGTATATATATACACTATATACACACTGTATATGTATAAAGTGTATATAGTGTATATAGTGTATATTCAGGCATCACCTTGTAAAGAACGACAGAGTATATTCTGTATATAGTGTATATAGTGTATACATATACACTATATACACACTGTATATGTATAAAGTGTATATAGTGTATATTCAGGCATCACCTTGTAAAGAACGACAGAGTATATTCTGTATATATAGTGTATATAGTGTATATATATACACTATATACACACTGTATATGTATAAAGTGTATATAGTGTATATAGTGTATATTCAGGCATCGCCTTGTAAAGAACGACAGAGTATATTCTGTATATAGTGTATATAGTGTATATATATACACTATATACACACTGTATATGTATAAAGTGTATATAGTGTATATTCAGCCTGAATATACACTATATACACTATATACACTTTATACATATACAGTGTGTATATAGTGTATATATATACACTATATACACTATATACAGAATATACTCTGTCGTTCAGACATCACCTTGTAAAGAACGACAGAGTATATTCTGTATATAGTGTATATAGTGTATATATATACACTATATACACACTGTATATGTATAAAGTGTATATAGTGTATATAGTGTATATTCAGAACGACAGAGTATATTCTGTATATAGTGTATATAGTGTATACATATACACTATATACACACTGTATATGTATAAAGTGTATATAGTGTATATAGTGTATATTCAGGCATCACCTTGTAAAGAACGACAGAGTATATTCTGTATATAGTGTATATAGTGTATATATATACACTATATACACACTGTATATGTATAAAGTGTATATAGTGTATATAGTGTATATTCAGGCATTGCCTTGTAAAGAACGACAGAGTATATTCTGTATATAGTGTATATATATACACTATATACACACTATATGTATAAAGTGTATATATATACACGATATACACACTATATGTATAAAGTGTATATAGTGTATATTCAGGCATCACCTTGTAAAGACCTGAATATACACTATATACAGAATAGACATATACAAATATAAAGTGTATATTTTTATTTCTATACAGTAGTGTATATTTATACAGAATATACATGGAAATATACAATGGTATATTCTGTATATTCTGCAATATCGCGCCTTAGTGAAAAATTCTGACCCCCCCATGAAAATTATATACTTATATCAGTTATATCGGTTGCATCATGGGTAATCCAAAATGTGCTTTTCAGTCATTTTTCTAACAAAAAATATACCAGGTAGGATCGAAAAATGTACTAGCTTGGTTTATTCTATTTCCCTAAATGAGGCTGAAGTATTCAGTAAATTGCATTCAAACCTTGGAGCCTAAGTTTAAGTTTATTATCAATTTGAAACACGTTCTATTTTATCTTATGGCAGTTCCACCAGTCGTTTGCAATTCTGCCAAACAAACTGAACCAAATTCAACACTTCAAAGCCAAACGCAGCTAAAACATTGTTGCCGTTATGAAGTCTGCAAAAGAGCTAAAATTTCACTGGGAACACACCAGTTTTCTTTTGCGTTTTTTTTTGGCGACGTAATTATTTCGCATATGAAGTATTGATCAAACATATTTTATTTTATTCAGAATTGAATGCGGGCGGTTTTCGTTTTGATGTCGCGATGCATATTTAATTATATTCTGACATATCTTGCAGTTAACGACGTTAGAACTCTACGCGAGATAAATTTTAAGTTATATAAAGTGGTTAAGATTTAATCAAACTGTGTATCAGTTGATTTATAATGGTAATAGAACTGAGTGGAGTGCAATTTGGTCTGAAATCATACGAGTGATTACAAAATTGCACGACCGCGAAGCGGGAGTGCAATTTGTAATCAAGAGTATGATTTCAGACCAAAATTGCACTCCACTCAGTTCTTTTACCACTTAATTATATTCATTTTTGAAATTTTAACAAACGAAAAACGTTCGTAAATTTGTTTTTTTACAACAACAAACTAGAAAAGTCAAGAGGGTAGCTAGAGCTTTGAATCTAAGAGCGTGCGCGAGCGATCACGCAATCCCTACGCTGTGAAATGGCTTCTTAAATTCTGCCTTTTGATTGGTTCAGCAAAAGGATGCAATAACAGACACAAAATGATGCAATTTAGGCTGAAATCACTGCTGCTTTTAACCAATCAAATTGCAGGAAACACCAATGATTTCAAAATGAATATAATTAATTTTATTACTAAAAATTATCTTTGAATGATTGTCGGGAATACCAATAAATTTACAACCTAGTGAGGCCAAAGTAAATAATAGGTTTACTTATGAATAAGTCTCAATGTGAGTTTAACTGACGACCAATTGTAAAATTGATGTAACACGCAGGAGAAATTATTTTTACACAAGACCAAAACCATTTAATTCTGGTCCATAATTTAAACAGATTAAAACAACTTCGGTTCTGATCTTTCTTTCCTTTCCAATAACTAAATGCGATTTTTACAACCGCATTGCGGACTTCATAAAAAAATGTTCTTAGCTACGCTGTGTTTAATTAATTTGGTTGAATGTTTGGCAGAATCGCACACATCGAACTACCATAATATAGAACGTGTTTTACATTGATAATACGCTTAAACCTAGGCTCCAAGGTTTGAAATCAATTTAGTGAATACTTCAGCCTCATTCAGGGCAATAGGGTAAACCTAGCTAGTACGACGTGGAGAAATTAAAGTTCAGAATACAGTGAGTTCCTTGAAGTCACAGCAGCGTTTCGGTCCACCGGACCCAATGGCAAACGCATGGAATAAATTAGTACAACTAAAACTGAAAATAAAACTTGTTGTCTTCAACGAATGGGCCCATATGATCTAAAAATGTTTAACTCGTACATTTTTCAATCCTACCTGATATATTTTTTGTTAGAAAAATGTCTGAAAAGCACATTTTTGGGTTACCCATGATGCAACCGATATAAGTATATAAGTATATAATTTTCATGGGAGGGGGGGGGGGGGGGGGGGGGTCAGAATTTTTGCAAACGGCAAAATTCGGTTTCTTTCGCCATATTTTTATCACATGTACAGAGTCTGTTGTATCCATTGTTTGTATTGTATTTTACACTATAAATATCTTGGATTTTAGTTTTAGTTTAGTTCCAAGTATTTTTAAATTTGTACTTAACATTGAAAAAGGCCGAAGGCCGAAACGTCTGATTAAATTTATGGACCAGTGAGGAGTTCGTCGAGTCACTTCATTTTACTATTTAATCTACTCTTCAAGTGTACAAGCGTCTTGTATCCAGTTGGATCCTCCTAGCTAGCGACATCATCGTTGGAAAGCCAAGTTTACTTTATTCATTCCTATATATATATATATACAGTCGATGCCAAAAAGGTTGTCCAGCAGAACATAATATAATACTATAATATCCATTGTTTTGGCCTATTGTTTTGGCCTAGACAATAGCCCAAAACAATGGATATTATAGTATTATATTATGTTCTGCTGGACAACTTTTTTGGCAGCGACTGTATATATAGTCATGATATATTTCAGGAGCCATTACCCATACTACGTCTGTGATGCAGCATTTTTACGGACCGGGTTATTTTTAGAATGTGTTTCACAAGCGCTTGCGTAATTTTAATTCAAATGATTAATGATGTTGCAGTCATATTGGTTGGCCAAACAAGAGAAGCTAACGAGGCATCTTTTGTTGACAACATTCCGCGATGAAAGCGAACAACGAGATGTGAAATCTAAAAATAACCCGGTCTGGGAAAACGCTGCATCGCGAATATATGACAGATGGACGCTCCAGGTAATGGCCTCATATATATTTAAAATATAAATAGACACAAAATTACTATAAATATAAATCAAGAGCTTGAGTTTGTCAAGTAGATGTATATTTAGATTTTAATAATATATGTTATTTTGCCGTGCACGTGCGTCTGTCATGCACAGATGACGTCACAACGTGAGGAGAACAAAGAAGCACACTGACCTGTTCTCACTAAAAAATTTTTTGGCGTTATCTGTTCCTCATCTGAGCATCTACACTGCTAACATGTGACTATCGACTAATCACCAAGCGACGGAGTTTAGCCGAAGAGATTCAGTCGATCCCACCTTGAATAATGAGTAAACAACTGGTTCTCCACGTTGTCACTAAAAAGGCAGTTTCAGTATGAAAAACTACATAAACTCTTCAAGAATTTCGTCAAATCCGTTGTAGCGGAAAGTGTATGTGACCACATAATAATAATATTCAACAGTTGAAAGTTATTTGAAACTTCACTGCAGGTGCAAATTTGATAGACTAGGGTAATCACACAGGCAGATCTTCAGTTTAAACGATCCATTAAATCATGATTTGAGTAGAGCTAGAGCAAACCAGTTAATCAAGGTGCGGGATCAGGTACGACAAAGCTAAACAACAACAACAGCATAGTTCGGGATTTTTTACGGTTCACTTCGTATACGTGCATGAGCTGTAGGTATTGAGTTGTTTGTCATTTTGACTATTTTGACTCATATGACTACAAGCCGCTTTTTCACGGGTGCTTTTTCTGGGGTTTTTCCTCTCTTCTCTCAGACAAACTAACCCTATATATATGGCCGAGGTAATTCTAACAATTTAAGACAGAGCTGTGTCGTGAGGTTACACAACGAGCTGTACGTATATAGAGGCTGCCTAAAGCCCGGTCAAGCGGCCTGGTTTCAATATACATCGCCGGGTACAATAATATCAGTGTTGAAACATCTCTCGAAACCGTTTGAAATGACCTTTTAACGATAGCTTTCAAACATGCTTTCATTCATTGTTCATTATCTTTCAACACCTTTCAACAATGTTTACACGGGTTAGTCAAACCGGTTTACAGATCTGCTTTAACCGAAATGTTGTACCGATGTTGTATACCGAATGTACCGATGTTGAAAGCTCTTTTTAAAATTTTGCCGAGTTCGACGTTGTGGGTTGCGATACGTTTGTATTCAGTAAAGTAGCAATAGGCAAAGACTGCTTTTCAGTTTTCTTTGAGTATAACCGGCTACCGGAACTGAAGCCAGTTTGTCCGTTTCTCGCAGTATTCGACGCAGAATCTGCCTTCGTACGTAAACTCAAAGCGCGAGCTCTGAGCTGACGGATTAATTAGATCAAGAAAGCGTCATCAAAGTTTTAGTTACTATTTATAAACCCTTCTTTATAAATTAACCTTACCGTTATGTTCACTGAGCAACAAGGAAGTTGCCGGCGAATGACGTCAGGAGCCCATAACTGATGACGTAGGTGGTGATCGAAGATTTTTCAAATTTCCTTGTTGGGGCATATTCCGGGGTTCCTTGGATGCTAGAGGTTCTACAGCCCTCTCTAAGCCAAAGAAGGGTAATACCGGGTATACCGAAATAAAAGGAATACACCGAAAAAAATACTGTTGACATAAGAAAATCAAAGGACATGTCAAAAATAGTGATTATTTCCAATTTTATTCTGCGGTTTTTATTTTTGGATTTTTTTTCATCACTGACGACAAGACTCGAAACATTTTAAAATATTGGTCGTTTTCATACGAGTGTGGTAAATATGCGAGTCATGAGGTTGCGAGTTGCGTCAACAATACCCTGGGTACCAGAGGTTCTACTTCCTCGTTAGGCGCCGAGGAGCGAAGCGACGAGAGAAGCGACTAGAACCTCTGGTGGCACGGCTTGCCAATCTCATTTCCATGTTCGAACTGGTATCAAATTTCTCGAGTAACCGGCTTTGCAGTCATGACGTCTGTTAGCTGTCAAATACACTGATTTGCGCTACACGTGCCGACTACTTGTGTGTTCGAAATTCAGATAATGCAAAAGACTCCACTGTAACCTGCTTTATAGCGAACATGCCTTGATTCCTCGACTCTCCAGCTCTCTAATGTGTGATTCCACAAGTGAATTTAAAAGACACGCAACTATGGTTTTCTGAGGACAAGGCAGACCTTTCAAGTTCAAGAACGAATCGTACACCCGGGGATCGTACACAAGCGGGAATCATTTCAAACACCAAAGACTTTCCCCAACCAGTAGACAGTACGGCAAAAACATCTTCTGCACGAATTTCAAAATTGACTCTTCTTGTTGAGGTTTGAGACTTTCGATCCGGCTGGGAAAGGCGACTTGAGTGTCACAGAAACTGCTTAAGAGTCTTCCGCCGTCATCTTGATTGAATAACCCAAAACCGGTTTTTCATTCGCTAGGTTATCTAGCCAATCATATCGACGGATATTATTCCCAATTATAACTAACCAATAATAAGCGTGGTACAAATTCTGTACCAAGTTCGAATGGAAAGCCGTGCCACCAGAGGTTCTCGTCGCTTCGCTCCTCGACTCTCGTCGCTTCGTTCCTCGGCGCCTTACTTTCGCGAAGGGAGGCAGTAGAACCTCTGGTACCCAGGGTACGTCAACAATGGATGCTCACTAATTTAGGGTGTTTAGGGCTAGTCACTAATTTTGGTTTTTAGGCCTAGACATTGCCAGAAATGCATGCGCAATAAATTTGTCACTTTCTGACTTTGAGCCGAATATCTGACTTTCAAATTTCTTTCAGAATGATCACGAATAAAGAGTTTTTCCACTGTAGCTGTTATAAACGAACGAATTGACGTTTCGCCGCGCTCGATTACAAAACTAAAGTGGTCAATATTTCTTTAATTGCAAGAACTAATCAGAAAAAATGAAATCCAAGTGCGGGGTTTTTTCAATTCTAAAAACCTGCGGACCATTTACGAACGTGAAGGAATTCGACAATCTTACCTAAAATCCGTCAAACTCCTTGTAGCCGTTCATCAGGACAGCACTTGGGAATATTTGCCACGCTCGATTTCGAAAGTTTGAGTGTTTCTCTCCAACATATCAAAGATCGAATCCAAAAAGACAGGTTTTTCTTGCGGGTTTTTTCGGTTATTTTCCGGGAAAAAGTCCTCTGACATGAATGCGACCGTTACCATTCTTGTGGAACTCGCCCGACGCTCTGCTCAGAAAAACGTCTGTTTTCGAAGATTTAACCTGCCACCTGGTCCGCCATATTGAATTTTACCATGGTTTTACTCACACACCCCCTGAGGAAAATCTATATAAGGTAATGCTGTCTAAATTTGGATTATTGTAAGAGAATTTTCCACGGGAAAATCCCGCGGGATAGTCCCGCGGGATGCACGAAAATAGAAAATTGTGCGAAGCATAAGATTGTTCGAGTCCCACCAAGCGGCATTGTTTGTCGATTTTGAGTTACTATGGTCAGTTTCGAATAGTACAATGATTGGTTTAGATAATGACAATAACGATCTGGAAAAATTCACTTGCCAAAGCGTTGAAATCACCAGTCGAACTTTGCTTATGATCGAACGACTGCCGCCATTGTCATGACAACAGAAGAAATCCGAGCTTGATTTCCAGCCAACAAGCAATCCGATCTCTATTTTTTGTTATATACCTTGGGTATTTACACTACAGGAAATATTTATAACTTTGCTTTGAAGTTATATAACTTTCTTTATCGCTGAAACTGTGATCGTGTGTTGGAAGAGCCGAAGTCGGGGACTGGGTCTTATTATCAGTTGCACTTGAAGCACTGTAAATACATTGCGTTTTTATTATTTAAATTCCTTTTCATGCTCATCACTATTTAATAGTTTATTGAATAGTTCTCAGAAATAGCTCTTAATAGTTTGTGAACAGTTTCTGAATGGCCAATATTACGGACTGGTCAGAAATAGCAGGGGGAGGGGGTGGGGACTATAATGTTTGACCTTTCCCCATATAACCAACCCTTTTTCAGCTGCCCATTTTTTTTGCCCCTCTATTTTTGAGGGGGTTTAAAAATTATGCCAATTCCCCCTTTCTTCACCCCCCCCCCCCCCCCCCCCTGCTAATTTCTGAACAGTTCCTTAATACATGTCAGGTGGAGGGGGACTTTGTATAATAAATTGATAGGTATGTGATGTCGGCTCCAGAATCAGAATATGCATGATATTAAACTGGGATGAACAGAATTTTTGTTAAAAAGTAATGCAGATTGGCAAATATTTTACCAAACCACCTGGATTTCCATTTTTTTCACTTCATATATGCATGTACACATACATGGACTTGGCGTTTCCCTTGAAGTACAGATATCATTGTGATATCAAGTAGGGAGCTGTTGGATATTCATGCATTCAATAACATTGAAATATGCTTCTGCATTCTCCCTATATATATGAACTAATCAATATCGGGTGTTGATATAAATGCAATCTATAGACCAAACATAAGTTTAGCAATAAGCATGAGGTGTAAAAAACTTAAATGATATTTTTTTTTATTATATTACTGACAGAAACTTTAGCAGTTAATTAAATGCTAAACTTACGCTCTGTATATATGGACAGTCACAGTTTAGCAGTAATTAAATGCTAAACGTACGCTCTGTATATATGGAGAGTCACACTTTAGCAGTTAATTAAATGCTAAACTTACGCTCTGTATATATGGAGAGTCACACTTTAGCAGTAATTAAATGCTAAACTTACGCTCTGTATATATGGAGAGTCACACTTTAGCAGTAATTAAATTCTAAACGTACGCTCTGTATATATGGAGAGTCACACTTTAGCAGTTAATCAGGTTAATTAAATGCTAAACTTACGCTCTGTATATATGGAGAGTCACACTTTAGCAGTTAATTAAATGCTAAACTTACGCTCTGTATATATGGAGAGTCACACTTTAGCAGTTAATTAAATGCTAAACTTACGCTCTGTATATATGGAGAGTCACACTTTAGCAGTTAATTAAATGCTAAACTTACGCTCTGTATATATGGAGAGTCACACTTTAGCAGTAATTAAATGCTAAACTTACGCTCTGTATATATGGAGAGTCACACTTTAGCAGTAATTAAATTCTAAACGTACGCTCTGTATATATGGAGAGTCACACTTTAGCGGTAATTAAATTCTAAACGTACGCTCTGTATATATGGAGAGTCACACTTTAGCAGTTAATCAGGTTAATTAAATGCTAAACTTACGCTCTGTATATATGGAGAGTCACACTTTAGCAGTTAATTAAATGCTAAACTTACGCTCTGTATATATGGACAGTCAAACTTTAGCAGCCGTTAATTAAATGCTAAACTTACGCTCTGTATATATGGGCAGTCAAACTTTAGCAGTAATTAAATGCTAAACCTACGCTCTGTATATATCCGAGCTCACACTTTAGCAGTTAATTAAATGCTAAACTTACGCTCTGAATATATGGAGAGTCACACTTTAGCAGTTAATTAAATGCTAAACTTACGCTCTGTATATGTGGACAGTCACTTTAGCAGTTAATTAAATGCTAAACTTACGCTCTGCATATATGGACAGTCACACTTTAGCAGTTAATTAAATGCTAAACTTACGCTCTGTATATATCCGAGCTCACACTTTAGCAGTAATTAAATGCTAAACTTACGTTCCGTATATATGGAGAGTCACTTTAGCAGTTAATTAAATGCTAAACTTACGCTCTGTATATATCCGAACTTACACTTTAGCAGTAATTAAATGCTAAACTTACGCTCTGCATATATGGAGAGTCACACTTTGGCAGTAATTAAATGCTAAACCTACGCTCTGTATATATGGACAGTCACACTTTAGCAGTTAATTAAATGCTAAACTTACGCTCTGTATATATGCGAGCTCACACTTTAGCAGTTAATTAAATGCTAAACTTACGCTCCGTATATATACGAGCTCACACTTTAGCAGTTAATTAAATGCTAAACTTACGCTCCGTATATATGCGAGCTCAAACTTTAGCAGTTAATTAAATGCTAAACTTACGCTCCGTATATATGCGAGCTCACACTTTAGCAGTTAATTAAATGCTAAACTTACGCTCTGTATATATCCGAGCTCACACTTTAGCAGTAATTAAATGCTAAACTTACGCTCTGTATATATGGAGAGTCTAACTTTACGATATAAGCGATTTGTAGTGATCATTATATTCTTATTCCATAATACGTCCAATCGAACGCACTCTTAGCCTGTTCTGAGTGAGCGGACAACATTTACAGCAGTTAATTCCTATATTTTGTAGCAGGGGCGTAGCTGCCTTTAATCCATTAAGAGGAATTTTGGTGATTTAGTTTTTGCTGTAGTAGTGATTTTCTTCTGTTTTGTATAACTTTTATTAGAAACTCAACTCTAACCCTTGAGTGAGCATGGCGAATATGTTATCTACTGCACTATTCAACCGAACCCCAATCTTACTAAACGGCCATATTTTGATTTTGAAAAATATGATCATGACTTTTAAAACAAATAGTTCCGATTTTGTCCATTTGTAATGTTTGAAAACGCTGGGAAATAGCGTTTCACAGTCTTGTAAATTTCAAAAAGTTCCTGAGCTCGTGCCTTCAGCGCTCGTTTGTCTTGTACCCCCGGGGTGACTGGCTACGCCCCTGTATAGTGTGTCTTCTAGAGCATAAAGAAACACAGAAACGTCTCATTTTAAAGTTGAAGATTGAGACAATCCGTTTTTAGTGAGACTCTCCATATATACAGAGCGTAAGTTTAGCATTTAATTACTGCTAAAGTGTGAGCTCGGATATATACAGAGCGTAAGTTTGGCATTAATTAACTGCTAAAGTGTAAGCTCGGATATATACAGAGCATATAGGTTTAGCATTTAATTAACTGCTAAAGTGTGAGCTCGGATATATACAGAGCGTAAGTTTAGCATTTAATTACTGCTAAAGTGTGACTCTCCATATATATAGAGCGTCAGTTTAGCATTTAATTACTGCTAAAGTGTGAGCTCGCATATATACAGAGCGTAAGTTTAGCATTTAATTACTGCTAAAGTGTGACTCTCCATATATTCAAATGACCGATCAATATCCTAACCCTACATTTAAAAATAACCTAACCGTCAACAACGGGCACAGGAAACCCAAGCTCTGTTTGTGTTTTAAATTATAAGGGTTTGTATGAGAATTTGAACAAGTATTTGGTTGTACCCGTTAGGCCAGAAATACTGAAATAAAATCAATGAAAACTTACCTGAAGTCTTTATCTGTTCTTCATTGGGCTCTGTATGCAATTTCAGCGAATTCTGTTGAAATTTTACCCCTCGACCTCTAGCAGAATTCGCTGAAATTGCATACAGAGTCCAATGAAGAACAGATAAAGACTTCAGGTAGGTTTTCATTGATTTTATTTCAGTATTTCTGGCCTAACGGGTACAACCAAATACTCGTTCAAAATCTCATACAAACCCTTATAAAGAGCTTGGGTTTCCTGTGCAACGGGTGGCTAACTAATTTAGGGTGTTTAGAGCTGGTCACTAATTTTGGGTTTTAGAGTTCCTTTTGTGTGAAAACATGCCTTCCAATCAGTAGTCCAAAACAATAACCAAGAAAGCTTTCAGTTTTAAAATGTTCCCCACATTGAATTTTCATCATTGCTGCGAAGCGAGCGGAGCAGCGTGCAGTTCTAATCTGTATTTTGTGGTAAAAATATTAAAACATTAAGGAAGGAATGGACAAGACTTTTGTGGCCAATACTTTATATGAGGGTCGTACAGGGGTTTTCTCGTGATGCGTGATTAGCTGATTTTATTTCCCGACGTGAATTCAATAAATTATTCTTCGTGATCCGTGACCCAAATGTTTCGCGTGACCCGTGAAAAACTTGAATTAACAACCGATATTCGTGATTTCACCACTTATTCCACGTGATTTTGAGTCGCGAGACCTCCGGAAGTTTTATGAAGACTATGAAAACATCAAAACATCGATGCGCGCCTTACGCGAGCCCCGTACAATTCTCGTAACGTCTCGTAAGGCATCGGCAACTACCAAATAACGGAGAGCTTTTCTCGGTGATCCTCGGTTAATCTTCGTAAACGTCGTAAAGTAATCGATTGTGATTCACGTGCTTCGCATGCGTATCATGTGTTTCCAAGATACAGTGTCCTAAATAAAGATCGGATGAATATAAACTGTATACTACATTTGAGTAAAGAGCCTCCGCACCGTCGATCGTGTGGAGCATTTAGTTCTTCCGGACAGCTACAAGATCAATGACACCAACAATTAAGGTAGGGCTGTATCCACATCCCGTCGCAATTTTCTCCGGCGAGCACGGAAAATTTCTTGTTCTGGACTATGCTCCATCGAAGAACCTCACTAGGCTTCTAGAAGTTACGCTTCATGTCCCGGCAGACGTCAAGGTTGTTGGAGAATGCCATGGCGGAGCTAAATCGCTCGCTTACTGCGATGGAATAGCTTATGTAAGCTCGGCTGTCACCAGGAATGCAACTATTCCCCTTGACAAAGAAGCCAGAAATACAGCCCCCCAAAAAAAAAAGTAGAGCTCATTTCTGAGTTGCAGAGGAGAGATCTTGACACGCGCGGAACAGTTCCGGTGCTCCAAGAACGACTGTCTAGGCATCTAAAGAATGTAGAAAGAACATATGCAGAAACCAAAAGTGATCTGGCTAAAGCCCAACTTTCTCGAAAGTTCGAGCCTTCCAGCGTTGCTAAGGCAAGCGATAGTATCATCCTTTGTGCCAGAGATGTGGACAAGGTAATCTAATCCATCACATTAGAGAGAGATGGAGTGGCAGTTAAAGGCAATGTTACTGTTTTAGCAAAATACCCAGCAGCCTTTATCCGTCTCACAAGGGCAACCCAGGCAGAATCATAGCTATTGCAATGTCAACACTCGAGAAAACTACTATCCTACGAAACGGAACTGTCGAATGTAGTGAAAGCGCACACGTGGTATATATAGTTTATAGTTTATGTAGACATCGGAAGCGTGCAAATAAAGACGAAGATCTGTGGTGAGGAGACTGTTGGTACTGCTGGCACAGGAAAGGAAGGATATTCAAATGGAAAGGGAGACCAAGCATCATTTGCGCAGCCTATGGGCATATGTATTGCGCTCGATAAGAACATATTCATTGCCGATGCTCAAACTGGCTCTGTCAAGCTAATTACCTCAATAAAAGGCATTGTAAAATATCTAGGTCATCTCGGACTCCTGTATAAAGCCTTTTCTGTTCATATGAAACATCAGACAGTCCCAAAACTTTCCCTACCCCAAGCAATCGAGCTTCTGGAATAACTTGACACTTACTTGAGAACGACAACAGAAAGAGCATTGTCACATAGCAACGACGGCAGCACAGGTAAACCAAGCGGTCCTCAAGGAACTATTTCTAATCAGACAAAGATTTCGGTCAATATGATCTTAAATGGGTTGAAAGATCTGGAGGCGTTAGTTAAAGAACTGAACTCAAGATACATCATTGATCTGTACTCCTGTCTGACGTGTAGGATGTAGTACCCTGGAGTGCCTATACTACTACACATACGATAAATCATATTATCCCGTGCTGCGCCAGAGCACTCCACTAAATGCCATTCCGAGGCTGGATCATCTTAAGGCTATGAGGCAATTAAATAGGCCAGAAAAAGACCTCATGATTGAGTGGGCGACAACCAATGGAAAAGCTGTACGACAGAGAAGTGTGAGGCAAGAGAACACCATGTTCAAGGCCGGAACATTGCCATTAAAGATGATTGTACAGAACGTCAGACTATCCGAAAGATAACTCTCATTCAACCCTAACACAGTCGAAGATCAGCCTGTTACTTCTGCTACGACTGCTACGACTTCTACTCCTTCTATGTCACACGAGGCCATTGAAGAGGGTCAAGCAGAAGAGGAAGCCGAGATAGAAGACGAGAAAGAGTACGACACTGATTCAGATTCTGACCATTCTACGGCGGACAGTGACGAGGAAGATACATTGGACAATTTGACGTTTCTTCGGACCGTCACAACACGTAGTGGACGAATGGTTAGAGTCGTCTATCGAGAATGATAAAGGTATGCAATTTGCAATATGTAGTCTTTCTTTTGCCTTTCTCGATTTTTCTTTCTTCAGATACTCCTTCTTTGCCACTTTTCTTTGCGTTAGAGCAGTATAAAAGAGTACGTTACTTGCTTATTTTCGTGATTTGGGAAAATGAAATTTTGATATCCGTGATTCGTTATGTTTTCCGCCCGTGAACCGTGTCAGAGAACCCCCCCCCCCCCCCTGTACGACCATCTTATATTACCCGGCATAATATTTGACAATTGGAAATTTGAATGATTTTCCAAAACGTTGCTCTCCCTTAATTGCGAAATTGTAAATTTGGTCAGTTATATGCAATACGACATTTTCATTATGGCGTCATTTTTGAGGGCCACAATTTTATTAGTTATACACTATTTAGTGCTCGCCCTCGTAAAATAAAGTCTTTATTATTATTATTATTATTAAATTAATTTACAACAACTGTCAATAGATCTTTCTCAGTTCAGTTCCAGTTTATATTTGTTGATACTTTTATACAATAAAAAATGTAAACATTGTTTGACATATTTTTTACTTAACTTCAGTTTAACTTTATTGTTTTAAACTTCTACCTGACATGTTCACTTGTTATCCTCTTCCAACGCGCAGCAATCAGTATCTATAGATAACCTAGTATTTAAAGTTATGAGAGTTTTCACTAGAGGCAATTCAAATCTGTTTAAAAAAAACCAGAAAATTGTTCTTCGAGTTGATAGATTTTGATGTTTAAACCAGAAAATTGTTCTTCAAGTTGATAGATTTTGATGTTTAAGCCAATCAGGTGGATGATTGAAACAATACCACAATTAGCACCTTTCTGAATCGCTTGCCGTTGGACTGCCTAGTTCTTAGCTGGTCTATTACTTATCATGATAATAGCTTTTCCTGATCTCTCATATTGCATGGCAAGCATGGACAAGTTTGGCTGACCATTCCATATGAGCGCACCTTGCCGTACTTCAAAGAAAAGCCTTGCGGCTGGTGTATTATCTCTACTTAACGTATTTTTCTATTTCAATAAACATCGTCAGTCAGTAAATCACAAGTGTATTTCATTCAGTGTATTGTATTGAATAGGGCTGAATGTCTTCCTAAGCTCTTTCACTATGATGTAACCGTGGAAAAATGGTTACTAAAATAGACCATAACGAAATTACGAAAATCATTATAAAACCAACGCAGGATCGGAAATTCTGACACCATTGAAAGGAATGCGCGCGAGCGGTACGCGAGAAAAAATGATATTTCGAATGACATCTAGAAACGAAATACATCACCGCTAACCCTTCATTTAAAAATACGACTCGCAACTCGCAACTGCAACTGCACTAGCAACTTCATGACTCGCAATATACCTGAACCCTTTTTGCTGCGCAGCGAGCGGAGCAGCAGTTCTTATATGTATTTGATGATTCGTTCAGCCTCTATTTCATTTTACACATAATCCTTTGCGGTAGCCTCGATTTCGTTTTAACAATAATCCTTTGCGCTTGCTGGATTTGCTGTTAGTACTGTTAGCTACGCTTCGCCAATCGGGAAACAACAATTTTTTTATTCAGCTATTGAGATTCAGATTCAACTTGTGACATACTTTATACTAGAAGTAATTAATCATAGATTATCAAAGTGCGTTCGACATATTTTTTGAAAGAGAAAGGACTGTGGTAACAGTCTGAAAAATTGTTGCAATGATGTGGACGGTGTACGCAATGCTTTTTATTTTTTTAACTATTAAATGTGAAAATTTTGATGTCTTGACTTATATGTTAATATACAAGGGGATGCATTTGGGTATAAAACTGTAATTATCTTTGTTTAACATTAAATCATTGGATGCGATGCTTATGTGGCTATATGTATACATGTGTGTTTTATATGGTTGTGGCATTGATTTGAGAATTCGTAGCACATTTTGCTGTGTGGTATACAGTGTAAAGCAATAATTGAAGTTGTCTCTATCAATTCCAAGCCCGCCCATGCCCCCCTCCCCCCGGGCATTTGTGGGGATTTTGTCATTTTGGAATCAGAACGTTGCAAATGCCCCACTGTGGGGCCAGCTAAGTTATGCAAATGCCCCACTGTGGGGCCAGCTAAGTTATGCAAATGCCCCACCCCGGGGCAAGTATTGCGAACGCGCCAAATTTCTTCGCCGTTTCAAAGCCACATTTCACCGCTTTTCTTTAATAAAGTAATGCAGTACTCACCTTCAAACACTTTCGTAAGTGCCCCCAAATCCCACATTCACTAGCGAGTTCCCAACAAACCGCGAACTTCACCCCGAAACTAGATAATTCCTAACGTCATGTTCACGGATGACTTCTCCGCCGCCATGTTGATCGATGAAGCAAGCACGTGTTGATCAGTTGAGCAAAACAAAATCAAACACAGGGGAGGGGTGGGATATTTAGTTGATAAATGCCCTGGGCCCGGGCTGACGAAAAACAAATGCCCCACCCCAGGGACAGATAGGTTGTCAAATGCCCCACCTTGCCCGGGGGGGGATGGGCGGGCTTGGAATTGATAGAGACATTAGTGCCATTCCCCTTGGGCTTGCTAGGGTTGATTTGTGTTATACATAGCCTGCGTGGGCTTACTGTATTTTGCGAAACGAAACGGCTTTGCGAAATTGCGAAACTGCGAAATTGCGAAATTGCGAAATCATAAATAAAATATAAAAGAGATAAAGAGAGTATTCACAGTTATATCGAACAGCCGTAAACTCGAGGAGTGCGTACATTCTATTGACTCATGTACTGGAAAATATTGTGTACACCTTGAAACATATGGATTGATAACCTGCTATGGTGTATTGTTCAACAGAAATTTTCAAACGGGAGATTTCATGCAGTTTGGACACCGTAGTGTAGCTTGGTTTGACGGTGTATAGTAGGGCGGTCATATGAGTTTGCTCTTCGCGCTCATATGAGTTTGCTCTACGCGCTCTACGTGCTCTTTTGCATTTGATAATTACTTCTAGAGCTTCATATGAATGGCACTTGGTCACAACACTAACCTCTTTCGGATCCCCCGGTTATTTTCGACATTAGGGATTTATTCTTGGAGCCGTTCGTACAGTTTAGCGAAGATGTGTCGAAAGTAGAAACGTTCACTACGTCTTGTCACCAAAGTGCGTCATAGTAGTTCGATGTATTGACTCTTATGTAGTCGATAATAACTTCTATAGCTTCATATGTATGTCATTTGGTCACAAGGCTATCGTGTTGGAGTTCGTGAGATTATTTTGCCAGAAAATAAAGGTTTTATCTAACTTTTCGTACAGTCTTTGCACTCGGTTCACAGAATTTTAGCCTGAGTCGTTTCCATGCCGTAGATATGTATTTCTTAGTTATGCCCTTTGGACATGAAATAATTTTCCAAATGGCACCATATTTTTATTTCTACATGTTTAATAACACAGTTCTCTGCTGTAAAAAAAATAGAACATTCTGTGAAATGTTTCCTGTCTTAAAGTTTGGGAACGTAACACAAGCACACACATGCACACGCATGCACACTTTTCCGGTCTGAATCTCGGTTTATATTAAATTATCCTGTACCTCACAGATTTGAAAAGCCAATATCTTCCCTGTTGTTTTGATGGATGGTTTCGATGCACAGAAACGACGCGGAATACCTGAGTTCACTTTCTGTGCAATATCAAGACAAATGAGCAATTATTGAGTGTGCTTAAATTATAAACAAACTGGCATTATATGGATCATCACAGTTTGGGGGCCATTTTTGCCTTAAAATCAATTTCCAAGAAGTCTTACTTTGCTTCTGGAACGACAATCTTCACGAAAATTTCATCAGAATGTATGTTGCATGTCTAGTTCATGCGTCCAGAATATCTAGGCCATAGCTATAATATTTCCATTCTAGAAGTAATTATCAAATGCAAAAGAGCACGTAGAGCGCGTAGAGCAAACTCATATGAGCGCGAAGAGCAAACTCATATGACCGCCCTACTATACACCGTCAAACCAAGCTACACTACAGTGTCCAAACTGCATGAAATCTCCCGTTTGAAAATTTCTGTTGAACAATACACCATAGCAGGTTATCAATCCATATGTTTCAAGGTGTACACAATATTTTCCAGTACATGAGTCAATAGAATGTACGCACTCCTCGAGTTTACGGCTGTTCGACATAACTGTGAATACTCTCTTTATCTCTTTTATATTTTATTTATGATTTCGCAATTTCGCAGTTTCGCAATTTCGCAATTTCGCAAAGCCGTTTCGTTTCGCAAAATACAGTAAGCCGCCTGCGTGGCTATAGCTACATACATTTACATACATACATGCATACATGAACTTTATTTGAGTGTCAATAGTATTTAGCTGTAAAGCTAATTGGGGACACTATATTTAGGATATATAAAATACACTAATATATTACAGGATATATAAAGTACGTATAAATTTAAAATATTACATAATTAGCTAGCTATAGCTACGGCTATTCAGATGCGTATAAACTGCATTCCAGTTCCTAGAACATAAACTATATATGCATGTGCATAAAGTACAGCCCATGCAGTTCCTTCAATTTAGATCATTCACATTATTTTTCCCGGGTATTTTTCAAGTGAGAACAAGGTTGGCTGCAGAATATTGAGCGCCATTGTTAGTTCCAGAATAATTTATGGTCAATGTTGGTAGCCGGGTCCTGGCTAGTCTTTGATCGCTTTGATCAGCCTTGTTTCACGTCCGTTAGAAATTCAGTGTAGATTAATTGATTAGGATTTAGGGAACACAGCAATGAACGGCTCAGTACTTTAAATTTCTCTCACCTTAGGCTTAGCTTGTAATGTGTTGATATTCCAGTTCCTTGGCATATGAAGTGTCGGTGTAGAATAACTCTCTGTCTGCAAGATACGGCGATTACGGCTATCTAGAAAACTCAGACATAGATTTCTCTTCAGCCAGATCATCTTACTGTTTGTAGTTTCGGTATCTGTATGTACAGCGAAAAGCAGAATCCAGTACAGCGAGCAAGTCAACAGGTTGTTTACAAATTATGGCGAGTTGATTTGACTGTCGCTAGTGACTAGTGTCGTCACCGCGCCGACAAAACAGACCATGTTTGACCACAGGCAGCCCAAGTTCTGTATCTGTACTGTGTGATCGTATCAGATATCGTGTAAAAGTACTAGAAAAAAATGAAAACAATAAAATATTGAACTTTGAAGAACTTGTCTTGTGTTATCAAGTGTCCTTAAGTATCATATTTCAATTTTAGCGCTCTGGGACCTGTTTTAGTACGTTTTCTAGCTCGCTCTTTTTCTTGTTTACTCTCTAATATATATATAGTAGAGAGTAAACAAGAAAAAGAGCGAGCTAGAAAACGTACTAAAACAGGTCCCAGAGCGCTAAAATTGAAATATGATACTTAAGGACACTTGATAACACAAGACAAGTTCTTCAAAGTTCAATATTTTATTGTTTTCATTTTTTTCTAGTACTTTTACACGATATCTGATACGATCACACAGTACAGATACAGAACTTGGGCTGCCTGTGGTTTGACTTGATATAGTTTGGATATCAGACTTTGTCGAATGCTACAGAGATGGCACACTTTGATATATCGTACTTACTAACTTTTTAAACATTATTGCATTGGATTGGGAAAGTACTCGCCGTTTTGTGCACATGGCGGCCGAGCATCGTGTAGTTACCAGTTCCCCGGCCGAGATAATTTATTCCAAAAAGTACAAACCTCGATTCAAGCACAGGTAGCCCACACAGGCCACAGGGAGTCCACTGCAAGATTAGGATGTACCCGGCATAATAATTTGAATGAATTTGGTTATATGCCATACGACATTTTCATTATGGCGTCATTTTACTACAATTCAGTTACAGTTCTGTCAGTTCCAGTTTATAGTTATTTATACTTTTATACAATAAAAAATGTAAACTGAAATGTAAATATTGTTTGACATATTTTTTACTTAACTCAGGTTAACATTATTTTGTTTAAACTTCTACAACATGTTCACTTGTTTATATCCTCTTCCAACGCGCAGCAACCAGTATATATAGATAACCTAATTATACGTATATATCAGTCGTATAGTATACAAACGGGCAAAAGACGCATTATGCGTCTTACCTAGGAAATCATTGCTTTCACTATACTACTCTTTAATCTATCCATATTTGCATTGCTGTAATATAGTTTGGGCCTTCAACCTACCCAACTAATCTTCGTAGACTACTGCTCCTACAAAAACGTGTTGTAAGGACAATAGAAAACACACATTTTGATGCTCCCTCAGGTCCTATTTTTAAACGATTAGCGGCGATATTGAAAGTCTTTGAAATCAATTCACTGCAAACTGGTATTTTTATGTACGAGTTCTTATTCTAATCATTTACTTCCTTCTAGTTTCAATGATCTGTTTACTTCCGGCAACAATTACATAATTATAACACCAGAAATGCTTCTAGACTTCGTTCCCACTATTGTAGAACTAGACTCAAACAATTTTGCATTAAATATCAAGGCCCGCAACTTTGGAACTCATTAAACAATGAGTTGACAAATTCTTTTAGCTTAAAAAACTTTAAGTCAAACTTAAAAATATTTTTATTAACGTCATATTGACAACTTAATTACTGCTATCTAGAATACACATACTCTCTTGCTGTAATGTATGTACAGAGCTCCCTTGTCTATCTTAGCTTTAATATATGTACCGGCCATCTCCTGTAGTGTTTATTTTATAGTTATCTGTAATCTCCGGTATGTAAGGGAAAGCCTGAACTTCCATAAGCCTTACGGTTTCTCGTTAGGCTTCCTCGTCACTGTTTTCACCCCACAAATTATACTGTTTATGTTATTGTACATTGTGGCAAACAAATAATAAAATGCTTAGATCTCATAGTCGAACTAATTAAGATTTCTTTGCCCAAATACGTGGCTTGTCCTCGATCGGAAGAAAATATCTAACAAAACGATATAGAAATTGGTACTGAACTATCAGGAATGAAGGACAATGGCAACAACATGTGCGAGAAATGGCTGAGTTCTTGGCCACTAGTGTCATTTATCGTTTCATTTGGCGCTTTAAAACCCCCGGCCCCTTCCATGATAGCACAGCTTTGAAACTCATGTTCAAGCTAATGGAATCGGATAACCCAAAATGTTGGTTTAGTTTTAGTAAGAGATACTTCATAAATAAAATGTAACTGAAGAAAAAGATGCTTTTCTTGAATGAATATCATAGGCGATGACCGAAAAAAAATGATTTGGTGTCAGTTTATTAGTCTTGATATCAGCAGCCCATTTGAGCCTATTTTAGGTCTATTTTGTGTCCAGGCGGGAACCGTTCTATATAGTTTATGTCTATTTTGTGTCTAGCCAGTTTAGGTCAATTTTGTGTCTAGTTTAGGTCAATTTTGTGTCTAGCTTAGGTTTATTTTGTGTCTATTTTGCGTCTATAGTTTAGGTCAATTTTGTGTCTAGTTTAGGTCTAGTTTAGATCTAGTTTGTTTTTTATTTAGCCAGTTTAGGCCTATTTTGTGCCGTCTAGTTTAGGTCAGTATTTTGTGTCTATCATTAACAATTAATCACCGAAGTGGAGGTGAATAATCGTGGTGAATATTTACCGAGCCGCTTCGGCGATTGAGGTGAATAATTGTTTTAGTATATACCACACTGCAGGTGAATAGCCAGCACAAAATAGTTA
Source organism: Actinernus sp. WN-2022 (assembly GCA_030867875.1). Taxonomy (NCBI): domain Eukaryota; kingdom Metazoa; phylum Cnidaria; class Anthozoa; order Actiniaria; family Actinernidae; genus Actinernus; species Actinernus sp. WN-2022. The sequence continues at coordinate 121,923,786 of JAOWCC010001589.1, forward strand.
TTTTATTTTCTGTCAAATGGACAAAAAACTCTAGCTGCTTTGTTCGGAGGTGAATATGAAATCATATTCACTGTTTGAGTAGCCAATCAGAGCGCGGGAAAAATGATATTCACTGGTATGGTACTATATACTAAACTGGTTAAGATCAGTACTGGCTGTATTTATCATCACCGTTATGCAAGGCTGGAGAGCCGGGAGGCACACGGCTGTCATGTTTAATCCCAGGGCCCGATTGTTCAAAGGGTGGATAACTTTATCCAGCGGATAAATCCTTATCCAGTGGATAAAATAAGTCGGTAGTTTGGTTAACACTTATCCACTGGATAAGGATAGTGTTATCAACCCTTGAATAACCAGGCCCAGGAGAATAAACTAACGAGCTGAGGACGAGGCTGTATTTCAGGCTTGTTTCGTTGTAAAACTATTCAGTGCGAGGCCACCGATCACCGCCGGCGTGAAGAGTGAATTGCAGGTCATGCTTCCACCTGTATTGACACAGATAATTTAAAACAAAATATTTCAGAAGGAGCACTGGTGGTTCAGTGGTAGAATTCTCGCCTGCCACGCGGGAGGCCCGGGTTCGATTCCCGGCCAGTGCACGCTCAATTTTTTTTTTACCTTTAACGGGCATGAGCCGATTATTTCGCTTCTGTCACGAAACTCGAGAAGGCGAACTTTTCATTATAGCGAGATTTATCTCCAAAGAAGATTCTTGAAGCGAAAACTGTTAAATTTGCATTTCTCGGATCAGAAGATTTTTAATTCTGTACTTTTTTAATACAGTTTAAAATATGCCAAGTCAGATATTAAATATATTTGATATATTTCATGTAATTTACTTCATTAGCTATTTAGATGTGCTCGGAAAAATGGTAAGTTTGAATGGCGATTGTACGGTGGCCGGTAGGGACAAAACATTTAGGTCAGGAACACACAAAGTTAATAAGAGACTGACGCAAACATAATAAAATAACATCAAAATTTATAATTTGCATGCAAACTTAAAAATGTAAATACAAACTTAAATACAAGCAAACATAAGAAAGTGTCAGCAAACTTTATAAAGCAGATACAAACTTAATAAAATGAATGCAAACTCAAATAAGGCAAACTATGTAGAATAGTGCGCAATCGCACTTCTCAGCTGCTAGCTTCCGTTTACTTGAAACATAGATTTATTAGACATTATCATCGCAAAAGCGCGCCTATTGGATATTCCCTCTATTACTTGTGCTCTCTTGGTGCGAATGATTGTCTAAACGTCTTTCGTTTGGCTATTTTAACAAAGGTAAAGGTAAAGATATTCATTGATATAGCGCAAATTATATATGAATATATTCAAATGCGCTTCACAAGGTTACTTTTGTGATACGGACTGCTATTGTGGCGCAATGTGCAGTTTAGAATCATGAGTGATTGTTACTACCTCAGAATACCTGAGACAATCCCCTACTCTTTCTCGAAATAACACAACAGGTTCGTTCACGTCCCCCTCGAATAGATTAGAAGAGGAAGGAGCCATCGACTTATGCGTCCAAGGATGCGACTGGGATTCGAACCTCCGACCTCCCGCACTCTAAACCGTGCTCTACCAACTGAGCTAACCAGTGAGGCGGTTACATGTGAAACGCAAAAAAAAGCAACTGAAAACACGATTGTACGCTTTCCAGCACAGTTACATCCTTCAAATTTTGATCAGTTTAAACATTTTACCTGGTATCTTAAGTTTGCAGACAGTGAATATTTTGCATCGGATTCCCATACAAACACTGTATTTCGCGCCATGTTTGCACCCCCTACAAGATGGTGGAAATTACCTTGGATATTGGTCTATTTCTTTTTGTGTATATCGATATTTATATTTGACACTGACAAACAGAGATGGTTCTCCAATGTCCTAGGTAAACACAATAATGCACTTTCGAGGTCTTCAGAAAAGCTGCCCAGAAATGCACCCGCGTTCCGCTTGTTTTTCAAGGCTCAAGCATGCAGTATTTTGTTATATGACATGGAGTGTTGGAGTGGGATATGGGTATATTGAATATATTGAACAGCCACCTGGTGTGAAATAAACCAGTAGAGTGAAATAAACTTCTTGTTCTTTTTCTTGTTCTGTTCGATTGGGTTACCTGTGCTGCAATGACTTTCCGCTGACTGCTATGATGGTCGGCTCAACCAACATGGCGGACGCGCGTTGCATGTTCTTCTAAAACTCGTCGATCTATAGTTTTAGCGTTGAACCACTTATGCCTCTAACTGAATTGTTCTCTTCCCTCGGAGGAAATCCATATTTTTCGGCGGGATTTGGTTTGGTTGGAATCGGGGCCCTGTTGGCTGGTTTGAAAAAGGGAAGTCAGCACGCGTTTGTAGCTTTTCGTCGTTTAGCCCTTGTCACACTAGAGGTTCCGTCCAAGGATAAGAGTTATCATTGGGTTCTACAATGGATCACAGCACAGGCAAGCAGGGCTCAGCATCTGAGCGTAGAAACAACCTTCCAACAGCACGAAACTGGGCGCGTGACCACAAGATATGACTTTGTACCGAGCCCGGGAACACATTTCTTTCAGTACAAGAAGCACTGGATTCGAGTTGAGCGTGCACGAGAGAAAATGGTTGACCTCACTACTGGGGCGCCTTGGGAAACAGTAACCTTAACTGCACTTGGACGAAATAAAGAAATGTTTTTCGAACTCTTAAGTGAAGCTCGAACTATGGCTTTAGCCAAGACTGAAGGGAAAACTGTTATGTACATTCCAATGGGAGCGGATTGGAGGCAGTTTGGTTTCCCGAGAAGAAAGAGACCTTTGAATTCGGTAATTTTAGATGACGGAATCAGTGAAAAAATCTTAGCTGATGTGAGGGAATTTATAACCAGCCCTAGGTGGTATATGGACAGAGGTATGTCAAATATGCATGTAGCTGTATGTTGGGATCTGCATTGCGGCGCAAGGGGGAGGGGGAAAGGAGTGCCTGCAGTCCTGCCATTGTCTTTTTTTCTTCCATCCCTAGTTAAAAATGCACAACACATTTGTCTGTGAAATGGCAAAAGCAGAATTTGCAAGCATGCAAAAATCTCCTCTCTTGCTACCCTGGCTTACGGAATCAATGAAATCGATGATCAATGACAGTTAACCCTTTCACTCCCATGGGGTTTTAACCCAGGGGGGGGGGGGGGGGACTCCCATATAAAAGGGGTAGGGATGCTCGTCGGACATTTTCGATTTGACCCCTAAGAGGTACTAAAATGGGCGTGGCTCAGGCTTATTTTGACCCCTAAAAGATAAAAAAATGTAAATAGATAAGAGCTTTTTTGTTCAATTGACACCCGACCCCTAAAAGGTACCGCTTTACATAGAAATGTCTGTGTTTGATGGTGGATACCCTAAGTGGTACCAAACTCCTGATTTTGACCCCTAAAAGGTACGACGAGCACCCATGTACCCCTCACATAAGGGAGTCCCCCCCGGGGGTTTTACCTGATTTTTGGCTCTTTCTAGACTGCAACGAACCCTCCCCCCCTAAGAAAACTGTAGTCACTGTTACCATGGAATTTACAACTGACCCATAATACTGGGGGCTCAAAGTTTTTAGACGGCCATTTTGAAAGCAGTTGTGAGCTGGCGGGAAGTTTGTTTGGAGGAATACAGAGAATTTCAGGCTTTTTAAAGCCTTTTTCACCATTTATAGAGTGCTGTAGGACATCATTAAGTCTGATGAGAGCTTCAATCAGCACTTTCTCAAAGAACCGAGTCTGTGCCAGTTTATTGTGACAGAGAAAGAGCCTCATTTCCCACTCGTGAATGGGCCAGGACGTCTTCTGTCACTTTAGCGTGGGCTTTATAAATGGGGGTCTGCAGCCACCTATCATAGCTTTTTTGGAATATTGGACAATATTTACTTGCCACTGATTCCAATATGAAGGTATTAGGTCGAAATGGCTTTAGACTTAGTATACATTGTATATTTTGAAGAATGAAGATGAGGGAAGTGCCATGTCGCTGTTTGGTAGGATTTTCCGGCATGCTTTGCGGTCATTATGGATGAATTTAGCTTGCTGTGAAGTGCTTGTGGACAGAATGGCTTGGTTCTGGGCAAGTTTAGGTGTTGGGAGACAGAAAGTGAGGTTTAAGTGCAAACATGAAACTCTAAATTTTATGTGAAATATGCATTTTTGTGAGAAAATTTAGAATCTGAGAAGAACTATTTTTTTCTGTAACTGTCATTTTAGTCCCTTTTTCTGCAGTGAAATAATGCCAACTATAGTTAACTTATGCAAAGAAAGGAGGATTTAGATGAAATTATTCATTTTTAATATGTCTAATGCAGTTCAATAGGATCATTTGTCTATACATTAAGGTGTGTGGGAATCTCAGGGCATTGCTCTTTGAACTTAGTCAGATTTAAACCCTCAAAGCAAGTAACCAGTAATAGTGCCATATGGCACTCTTGGGAGTGAAAGGGTTATAAAGGAACAGTGCCACGGTAATGTGCATGCGTAACACGTGATTTTTAATAATGTCAAAGACAATGAAAAATCACAATGTTAATGTCACGTCACATCAAAACTCAACTGTTCTGGAACGACCTTTGGAATTTTCGCTAGCACGAAATCTAGAGTTTATAGTTTTGTGATTTGCATCAGTTGAGAAGTTCAGGATTTAGAATCGTATAAACTCCCCACTGGACCAAGACATACATGTAAGTGCTTCGAATATCTACACGTATGGTGTTCAAGATAATAGTTTAGGAATCCACTCGGCAATGCCGACTCATAAACAAACAACAACCTCTGTGGGAATTATAATATTCCATTCTAAACTGTGTGAAACTATGTGGAACCTAATGTTCTGACTTCATAGCTTTGGGGCTTTGTGATTTTTAGGATGAGTTGTTGTACAATAATTATAAGAGCACTTCCACTACAAAATCGGGGAAGAAAAGAGTTTGATTTTGCTAAATACTGTAGCGAGCTTGAACTGTACCGAGCGAAGGCTGTGTTGATACTGCAATAAATACATGCGAACATTCAGCATCTTACAAGCAGAGTAAATGTCTCCCCTACATTCTCACAGTCTCCAAGTTTCCTAGGCCATTCATTGTCTCCCTCTCAATGCTTTGGACGAAACTACCAGGAGACAGAAGCTTTTTTCTGTAGCTATTAATTCTTCCACTCGACGAACCGTCCAAGAGCACTGAATTCAGAGTCAAAAATACTGGCAAAAATTATAGACACAAGCAAAATAACATCATACATGTAAATCCTAGGATACAAAACTAAATTACTGTTCTAAATAGGTACACATGTATAAGGTCAAATTAAACTTAGGCGAAGCCGATGGAAGAGGATTTCTTCTTTCGCGTATCAAATCTCTCCCCATCTTTTGATTTCTTGACAACCCAACCAAAATTCAAACATTCGCGCATGGGCACTGTTCCTTTAATAACAATCAATACCAATTGATGCCAATCAATATGAGATGAAAGTTTGTGACTTTTAATCATATCTACATGTATTGCCCCATCAAACTATTGATTGGTATTGTTTTTTATTGACTCTACAGTTAATAGTAATATTTTTGTGTGACTATCGATTGGCCAAATACCAATTGATATGAATAATTTTAACTAATTTTTATCTATTGATATTGATTGATCAATTATTGAGTTTCCAATGATTGATTTTCATCAATTGCATATGCTACACATACTGTATTTACCTGTGTATAATGTACACTTTTTACCCCAAATATGGGCTTTAAAATCATGATGTGCGTTATACATGGAATCACACTTCATTGAACATAATATCATTTGCATAACAACACAAAACAAAGGTAAGCATTAAACTGGCTCTTTTACTTTTAATCTATACCAATGAATAACCTTATTTACACTAAGTTTAGATCCCTGAATAAATCATAACTATACTAATAAAAGGCACATTCAGTTTGGATTAAACAATCCACAAAACAAGATTAACTGAAGAAACCTTGTTGTCCATTTGCTTGTCTTCTTCTTTGATAATGTCTTTCATGCTTTATAGCATCGTTAAAGCCTGTTTACAATAGGTCTTGGAAGTCCTATAATTTTCAAATAAAGTACCTTCTTGTTGATCCTTGGCACTAAAATCGATCGTGAACTACGCAAGTGAGAACTCGCTCCAGGCCCCTCCATGAAAATCCAAGATGGCAGCCCAGGTTGAGAATCTTGCAAGATCTTGCACCTCGGACTCATGATTGTGTGTTGTGTGAAGAAAAATGGGCTTCCTCTTGCACTTACAGGAAATGAGGATCCTTGAAAATGTTGTTGGATAATGGTGGAATAAAAGTAAAAGATTTCTCAAGTCATTTAAAGATGGCAAGTCGAAAAAAGCAAAAGAAATGGCAAAGAAAGTTGTAATCATATTCTAAGTTATGATATACATGTACATGTAGCTGATAACACTTGACTTGGACACTATTTTTGTAGATGGGCAAAAATAAGACTTTAAGTCGATTTGAAATAAGACTTTAAGTCGATTTGCAACTCAGCTATAAGCTGCATATCTACATGCAACTTAAAAATGTTTTTTTAGAAAATCACAAAAAATAATATCAGATACAGGCTTAAATGTGCATTATACACAGGTAAATACGGTAAAATGTTTAGTAAATTCATCCCGGAAGAGGTAAAAATCAAAAGAAAACTGGCCAAACGAAGTGTGCCATCTGTGCAATTTAAATTTGAGAGTAACATACATAGTAATAACTTTATTTATACAGGGTTAAAACATCAGGCCTTCGATTACATTATAAAAAGTAGGAATAGTTGAAATATCTAATCAGTACAATGTTAATATCTAGTAATTTGAATAACGCACCTAATAACTAATATCTATAACTATTACATCTACAATGTATACAATATCTGACTATAATTATCTAACTAATATTAACTACATGTATGAATAAAAACAAATGAATAAAATAGAGATGCCCGCTTTCCATGAATGCCGTGTGTATAATGAATTTTACTAATTGTGAAAGAAATCACTGCAGTGAGATTTAAAACAAATGAGAGAGTTTGCTTGCCACAGCTCGACAGGTAAGCTATTCCAAAGCACCGTACCACTATAGCTGAAGCTGTTCTTTAGAAAATTGGTGTGGGGCAGAGAAATACATTTTAGCTAGTTTGCCCACGGTGTCCCTTAGAGAATAACTCAAAACGCCATAACTATGGTCAGTGAACTTTGAACAAAGATATTCAGGCGCTAGGCCATTTAGCGATTTATAGACCATACATGTAGTAGTAGTTAGAATTTTCTGTTGATTGTATAGTTTTCTTTAGCCAAGTTTTTTTAATAGATCATCAGTATTGGCGTCGTAATTGGAAAAAGTCAAAATTCGTACAGCACGATTTTGTAGCTTTTGAAGTTTAGTGGCAAGAGTTTTATTGCAATTTCCCCAAATGACGCTACAGTAGTTGAAATGGGTCTGCACTAAAGCATTATAGATACACAAGAGTGTTTCAAAAGGTACAAAAGGTCTTGTGCGTTTCAGGGCGCCAATGCCAGAGTCAATTTTCTTTGACAGTTTGTCTATGTGCACATTCCAAGATAAGTGTTCGTCAATATGCAGTCCAAGACATTTTGTGGATGTAACTCGATTAACAGGGGCACCATCGATAAAAAGAGAGGGAGCTCTGTCAAACACACTTAACCTTTGCCTTGACCCTATTAACATGTACCCAGTCTTGGACTTATTAAGGGTGAGCTTATTTGCAATGAGCCATTCACTAACCCTCACAAGATCTTGGTTCAACCCATGATATCATTGCTGGCAAAGTTAAGTGCGTGTCATCGGCTTACATCAAAGGTTGAGAATGAGAGAGACAATTAGGCAAATCGTTTATGTAAAGTATAAAGAGGAGAGGACCTAGGATAGTTCCGTGGGGAATGCCACAGGTTAGGGGTTGGGTGTCTGAGATAGAGAACCATTTACGAAGCATCTTTGTTTGCGACTATCCAAATATGATTTGAACCAGTTAAGTGAGGCGCTTCTAACACCATAAACATTTAATTTAGATAATAAAATGGCATGGTCAACAGTGTTGAAAGCTTCTTAAGATCAAGGAATACCACTGCATTAACATTGCCTTTGTCAATATTAAAAGCCCAGTGGTCAGTGGCTTCGAGTAAGGTTGTAACAGTGGAGTGAAGTGATCGAAACCCCAACTGATTGCTTGAGATTAAATTATTTTCAGTTAGATAGCTATAAAACTGATCGGAAACGTTTATCTCAAAAATGTTTGCCAGGACGGGGATGATAGAGATAGGTCGATAAATACTTAAGTCGGAACGTTCTCCCTGTTTGAATAATAGAATTACTTTAGAACATTTCCATTCACTGGGAAAAACACCCGAGACAATGGATCTGTTAAAAATAATATCAGATACAGGCTTAAATGTGTATGTTGTAGTTGAAATTGACCATCCAGTTCAATTTGACCATGGGTCAAAACAAACTAGTTCAATTTGATCCAGTCAATTCAAACTAGGTTAATTTGACCTGGTCAAAACAAACTAGTTTAATTTGACTCAAACAAATTAGTGAGCACTAGGCTTTAGCACATTCTGCCGGCAGAATTTCGAGCATAATAGGGCCTCAGGAGCAGAAAACGTAATTGGGGCATAATCCGGGCAGAATAGGCCATTTTGCATATTTTGAGGCCTGGGAACGAGGAAAAGTGGAGACGAGAGGGAGCTGGGTACGAGCAAAACAACGATGGCGGCGGAACAAACAGAAATCATTGACCATGACGAAGAATGACAAGAAAGACAGTTGGTTACCAATGCTTTAACTTATCTTAACTTTATTGCAGGCTCCGACCTAAAGCTCGTAAACGTAAAATTAGTACTAATCCATGAAAAAAACAATAATAATCGGATTGTACACGCTAATACTGCAACTGCCCCAAATTTTCAGAAGCATAAATCCGAGCATAATAGTACTTTTGGGGCATAATTTCGAGCAGAATAGTCTTTTTCGGGCAATTCTTTCGAGCAGAATAGCCTTTTTTTCGAGCAGAATGTGCTAAAGCCTAGTGAGCACACATTGTTGACGGTTAGGTTTTTTTTAAATGTAGGGGTAGGATTTGGATTAGTTCACATGATTATTGATTGTTTGAAGCAAACTAAAGCAAAAAAAAGAATTTGGAGTTTCATGACAGATTCTATGTGGGTTACTACTTCATGTAAGTGTTGCCTTGTTCAAATCCCTCAGAGTTCAGTACGTGGTATTACATCTGAATGAAAGGTAAGTGTAAGTATACGGGAGGGGAGAGAGAGGAGGGAAGGGAGGGAGGGAAGGGAGGGAGGGAAGGGTGATTTTTTTTAGAATCATTGATAGCGAAACCTGGGTCAATTTGACCTAGGTTGAATTGACCAGGGTCAATTTGACCTAGGTTGGTTTGACCAGGTCAAATTGAACTAGTTGAATATGACCGATGGTCAAATTGAACTAGTTTGTTTTGACTCATGGTCAAATTCAACTGAATGGTGAATTTCAACTGCAACATGTACATGTTACATGTATGACAATTGCTTTGTTTCAAATGGATTTGGATGCTGCAAGAGACTCGCTCATGGTGCCAAATCTTGGTGAGAAATCTGAAAGAAAGGCATCACTATTAATTTATTGTTGACTCCAGAAAGAAGCTGTTCAGCTAGTCAAAAGATTCTGTCTCCAGGTTTCAAGGAATGATTGGTCAGCGAGAAATCCGTGATCACAGGGGGAGGGGGGGGGGGGACTGTTGGAGATACTCGTCATACCTTTATTTAGCCAATACAATGCATAGTTTGGTACCACTTTGGGTGTTCAATTTGAAATATCCACAGTTGTGGTTATCATGGTACCTTTTAGGGTATTCAAATTACATGTCAGATAAGAACTATATGACTTGTCAGAAAATTATCATTTAATGATATCTTGGTCTGGCTTCTTGTCTTGGTATTTTCACAGTCAATATTGCACTTTGATCAAATGTCAGTTAATTTTGTGTTTACTGGTACATGTAGATAACCTCTTATGGGTAAAAATAGATTTGATCCACACCCACAGAACGAGATTTTGGTACCTTTTAGGGCTTCCTTTTAAAATGTTCAATGAGCATCTCTGTTACTTTTATATGGAAGTCCCCTCTGGGTCCTTGATGTACGTGACGTTTGACTAGCAACACAAATATGAAAACATTCACAATGGGATCAAGATGGTTTGCAGGTTACAAAATGTTTTTGAAAATAACTACTTTTGTGAGACACTTCTGCTCTAGTCTGAACACTTACCCTAAATTACCCACTCTGCCCCATGAGTGGGAGAATTTGTCTCGATTTTTTGTCCCACCCCAGGGGTGTTAATAAATATGTATTTGTCAGGGAATACTGAAAATGCAATATGTGTCTGACTGGTACATGTATGTACACTGTAATTGACTTTAAAATTTGTTAATTCAGGTATTCCATATCGAAGGGGTTACTTATTGTATGGTCCTCCTGGATGTGGAAAAAGCAGCTTCATGTGAGTCTAAACTAATAAATTATTAATGTACACTTTTAGATGTTACTTACAACGTATCATAAAACACTTCAATGTAGCTACATTTGTACATGTACATGTAAGCTGCACACCCTGAGTTTAGAACATCAATTTTTTGAGGAAAAAAATAATAATTAAAAGTTGAGAAAGCTTCATATTTATAAACCTTCTGCACTTCTGCCAATCATCAAACGTAGCTTTCATCAAGCTTTCAAACAGGAAACAAGTCCAGCTCTGAAATATGGTAGTATAAACTTCTTGTCTACGTACTCAGACACATCTTTCCATAGCACTTTTTTTATCAGTATTTTTTGTCATTCAGACAGGTGACTTTTTAGGTTGAATTTTGCATGCCAACAAAAATGTGACAAATGAAATTAATGAACTTGGTCAATAGCTTATTTACCAGGCACTTGATTGGAAGAGAGAAAACTGAACACTAGGGAGTCTTTCTAGGTTTTTATGTACATAAGCGGCACACCTGATGTTTAACATGGTTTGCATGGGCCTTGAAAAGTCCTTGAAATATTGCAAGGCCTTTGAAAAGTGCTTGCATTTTGATAGAAGGTCTAGCTACTGCTCAATGAAGGGCTAGTGCTGACGATCTAGGGCTAGCACTAAAAATGTCAGCTGTTACTCAATCCCCGTGGCAGTTAGCATACCGTGATTGACTTTTAGTTCAGATCATACCAGTGACTAGGTTTGAAAAGTCCTTGAATTTTTACCATAACTCCTTGAATTTTATTGAAACCTCCTTGCATGTTTGAGAAGACAGTAAAACAGCTTCATTTTAGCCTCCAAACGATCACTAGTAAGAGCAAGTATCGTGCAAACAAGTCAAAGAAAGGGTCTAACATTGGATATAATTTGCATAGACTTTTGAGGTCATTCAAATAATGGTGATCCTGTGGAAAACATTAGTCTTTGAAAAGTGTGGATTGTCCTTGAAAAGTCCTTGAAGAACAAGTTTAGAAGTCTGTATGTAGTAGATAAAATATGAGCGGGAGATCTGTATGGGCATTTACAATGGCGAGCCGCTTCATTGTAAAGCCCATACAGATCGGACGCGAATATTTTATCTTACTTGTAAAATGAATAGATAACTAAAAGCCATTATTATGCACAACATAAAATTTTAACCTTTGATTTCTCCTGCCTTGCTATCGATGTGGGATGAATTAGTTTCTCCCAAAAACATATCCCACATCGAAGAGACAATGTGTATGCAATAAGAGAGCAGAGCGTAGCGTGCAGAAAAACAGGTCCCACATGGAATAGATGGTGTGTACATGTACATAATAAGAGAGCAGATGTACTTTGTCATTTCACCCCTCCCGGGATAGGGGAAGTCAGTGATCGGTCATGAGACTTCCCTCACTAGCTTAGCTAGTATTCTGTACCTGATACAGAATATTACTAGAGCTATAACAGACCATGGTGTTTGAACGGTCTCGTGGTTATGGTCACGGTCACGACTTTGCCATGTCCGTGTTTTTGCTTTATTTTTTGCTACTAGGAGGTCCGTTTCCAGGCTCATTCCGTACCCTGGCACTTCTAAACGTTCCGTTTACATTAGGGGCTGTTTGTATGTCTGATGGGCTGTTTTTCATCGTGGAAAACGGCAATTCTACTGTTGTATTGGATCGACGTCGTCTTTGCTCTGTTTGGGTTTTGGTTGTTTTTACTTTCATGAATAACTTTGAGCTTGGCAATAATGAACTATTGTTTCAACTGGACCAAGTACTGTCTTGGGGGCAACAGTGCATTGCTAATGAACCTTCTCAAGGAGTTACTCACAAGTATCCATTGTTGTGGAAAATCACAAGAAAGAGATGGTTTAAATGCCGCGTTACTTATTATTCTAACTCTGCTGCAATGTTCAACTTCATGGAACTATATATAGAGCTTAATTAGTGGGGACATTATTACATCCAATGCCTGGCCCAGATTGTAATACTTCTGATCGTACTATGAAGATTCCTGTTCGGTCAACACATCTATAGCAGTAACAACAATGACCTTTCACGCTAGGGCACTTCATTACGCAACGGAAACTCAACAAACAGAATTAATATTCAGCGACAAGCTCAGTGTTTATCTCACAGTCATATTTCTTGCTGTCTGCAGTTCTGCCTGTTAAACACTAGATCTGTTAAAAACAAGGCATTGGTAATAAAAGACTTTGCTGTGGACAATGATGTGGATATTATGGCTTTGACAGAGACTTGGCTGCGACCAGGAAATTTTGATGACGTTGACGTGGGTACCCTGTGTCCCACTGGGTACAGGTTCTCACACGTCCCTAGACCGTATGGTAGAGGATGGGGAGTTGGAATTTTATTTAAGGACAGCCTTGATATCAACACCGTAGTGACTGATTCCTTTGAAATATTTGAGCTACATGTAATGGATGTTCATCTTCGAAACCTCCAAAGTGTCAGGATCTTAATTATTTATCGTCTGCCTGATAACACCTCCTGTCCCTTGTTTTTTGAAGAGTTCTCTAGACTACTGGAACATGTTATAGCTGAACCTTCTGGCTGCTTACTGATTGCTGGTGATTTTAACTTTCTTTTGGATGATTCCAAGAATGGTAACGCCAAACGGTTTGATGACATTCTCGTGTCGTTTGATCTGAAACAACATGTTCGTTTTGAAACTCATCCTTGATCTGCTCATATCAAAATCAGACGATACTATTATCAGGAATACCAGGGTATATGACCCTGTTATCTCAGATCACCTTGCAGTGCACTGTGACTTATCTCTTCAGAAGCCACAATTCAAGAAAAATGTTGTAAACTTTCGGAAACTGCGCTCCTTAGACATGGATTCCTTTCGTGATGACATCTGTAATTCTCTGTTGATAGAGGAACAATCTACCGACTTGAACACTCTAGTAAATCAGTATGATGATACATTACGATCGTTATTGGACCAACATGCTCCCCATACCAGAAGCAACGCTTAGTAACCATACGACCAGCTGCACCCTGGTACACACCGGAAGTGGCTACTGAGAAGCGGAAGAGAAGACGACTGGAACGGAAGTGGCGCAAATCTAGGTTTAAATGTGATTGGGATGAGTACATCTATCAATGCAACGTTGTCAACAATCTGATCAACTTGTTGAAATCTGCCCACTACACTGCAATTATTAATGAGCATTCCTCAGATCAGGGGGTACTTTTTAGAACTGTGAGCAAGCTTCTGCAAAAGTCATCTGAGAAGCGATATCCACCCTCTCCGAATAGCACTACCCTTACTAACTCATTTGCTGATTTCTTCATTAGCAAAATTGACAACATACATTCTCTACTTGTGGAAAGGAATATTAATTGTCAAATGCCTGACACCCTTGAACCATCAACGTACATTTGTATGACGTGGAGTTCAGCAATTTTAAAGAGCTCAGCCAAGAGGACGTTAAAGAACTCACGAGTAAGCCTCTAGCTAAGTCCTGTGGACTTGATCCCCTACCAGCTATAGTTTTGAAAGTCTGTTTCACAGTACTATTGCCAGCTTTAACCCAGATTGTTAATTTGTCTCTATCAACTGGTGTGATGCCCGATGCCTTGAAGATTGCTGTGTTATCATCTACATTGAAAAAACCTGATGCTGACTTTAAGCAGTTTCCTAATTTTCGATCTATCTCTAATCTAAAGTTTGTTTCCAAGCTGGTTGAGAAAGCTGCTGCTATTCAATCGACGGAATACATAATGACTCATCACCTTGACAATATCCTTCAATCAGCATACAAAGTGTTACACTCTACTGAAACTGCATTGCTCAGAGTACAAAATGATATTCTGTGTGCTGTTGACCAAAACAAGTCAGTCATACTGCTCTTACTGGATCTATCAGCTGCCTTCGACACTGTTGATCATACAATACTGCTATCAAGACTCTTTCACCGTTTTGGCGTAAAGGGAAATGCCCTCAAATGGTTTAGATCATATCTATCCTCGCGCAAGCAGTTTGTCCAGGTGGATGATGGTATCTCTTCACAGCGTCCTTTAGTGCGTGGTGTCCCACAAGGATCGGTGCTTGGTCCTTTGTTATATCTCATGTATATGTCACCTATAGCAGAAAAAAAATTCGACCACTCTCCCCTCCCTCTCTACGGCACTCCCCGTTCCCTTTCACTTTTTTGTTCAATGCCGGTAATGGGACTCGAACCTGCAACCCTTCGGCTTGGAAGAATGCTTTGGAAGACCAGAGCTTTACCAACTGCGCCACAGAGACTTGCGTTGGAGTTTCAGTCACGTTTTTGGAATAATATAGCTTTTCTTAACCGAGAGGGGACTAGTAACGAATTTCCATATTAAATTTTATTCACACATGCGCAGTCTACTAACAAAGTCGGACTTCGCTGAGTTGCACGATTAGAAGCGGGGATACTGTGAACAAACCGACTTTTATAGAGTTAAAACCGAACTAAAAGAAAAGCAGATAATAGGATTTCACCTCTCACTTTATATTTAGAAGAAAATTTCTATGGAAGAGTGAAGCGATATCTGTCAAAAGCGATGAAAGAGAATCAGTTCTCTGACTTGACAAGAAAATTATGGAAGTAAGTTTATAAATCAGCTTCTATTTAAATAACCTGACAGCAAAGAAGTTGTGTAGGAAGGATTGCTTTAGATCTATAGAATTATAAAGCGCAGGGAAGACAAGAAAAACTGCCAAAAATGGCTGTGAATAAAATCATTCTCAGGCAGGTATTACATGTATAAAACTCAAAAAGTTATCAGCTGTCAGTGTCAGTTTAATTAAATAATTTGTACCATTCTCCTGCCCAACAATATCCGATTAAAAGCATAGTAAAATCAGTTCACTGGCAAGCACCATTGTCCCTAACATTGGTAAAAACTTGTGGATCTTACAAATTTTCGTAATTGTCTGTATAATTACGTGACCAAAACATGAGTGAACTGTACACCTGACTACACGATCATTTACCTGCATGAGACTTCTTTTTCATATTTAAGTCTTAAGTACGATAAAGTCAAAGAGTAACAAAAGCCTTATTGGGGCAACTGCAGAATACCCTACCCAAGCACTGTATGTGCTTCAATAGTCCTGTGAACTAATACAAACCCTACAAGTACATTTAAAAACACCCTAACCGTCAACAAAGGGTGCTCACTAAGTTAGGGTCTGAACAACACAGAAAAATAATGCTGCTTCGATGGTCCTGTGAACTAATACAAACCCTACTCCTACATTTAAAAACGTCACCCTAACTGTCACAAAGGGTACTCACTAAGTTAGGGTTTTTAGAGCTATAGTCACTAAATGTAGATCACTGAACAACACAGAAAAATAATGCTTCTTTGATGGTCCTGTGAACTAATCCAAACCCTACACCTACATTTAAAAACACCCTAACCGTCAACAAAGGGTGCTCACTAAGTTTGGGTTTTTAGAGCTATAGTCATCACTAAATTGAGATCACTGAACAACACAGAAAAATAATATGCTTCTTCGATGGTCCTGTGAACTAATACAAACCCTACACCTACATTTAAAAACACCCTAACCGTCAACAAAGGGTGCTCACTAAGTTTGGGTTTTTAGAGCTATAGTCACTAAATTTAGATCCCTGAACAACACAGAAAAATAATGCTTCTTTGATGGTCCTGTGAACTAATCCAAACCCTACACCTACATTTAAAAACACCCTAACCGTCAACAAAGGGTGCTCTGACACTAAGTTTGGGTTTTTAGAGCTATAGTCACTAAATTCAGATCCCTGAACAACACAGAAAAATAATGCTTCTTTGATGGTCCTGTGAACTAATACAAACCCTACACCTACATTTAAAAACACCCTAACCGTCAACAACGGGTGATCACTAATTTAGGAGTTTTAGAGCTATAGTCACTAAATTTAGATCACTGAGCAACACAGAAAAGTAATGCTTCTTCGATGGTCCTGTGAACTAATACAAACCCTACCCCTACATTTAAAAACACCCTAACCATCAACGAAGGGTGCTGACTAAGTTAGGGTTTTTAGAGCTACAAATCACTAACACAGATTATAATCCTCCTTCAATAATCATGTGAACAATTCTAAACCCAATCCAACATTTAAAATAACCCTAACATCAGTTAACATAACTTCCCTTTTAGAATCTTAAAAAGAAACCAGATTTACAAAAATGAACTGGTTTAAAAATTTTGAACTGGTGTAAATATTTTGAACTCATGGTTAAAATTTTTGAACTGGTTTAAAAAAATTGAACCCAAAATTTGTTTGGACCACAACATGTATATATATATACATATATTATTTTATCATATAAAAGTGGTGATCTGCAATTACATGAACAGTCCAACCCATGCTTGCATGGATTAATTAATTATGGATGATGATGATGAATTTTTTTAAAGCTTTTTTAGAATTTTTTAGAATTTTATTCCGCATATGTAATTTTTATATAGTTGTAATTGTATAGCCGTAATGTATTTTTTTTAACTGTCTTACTCTTGTAAAGCACTTTAATAGGACAATTAATGGCTTCAGCGCTATATAAATAGTTATTATTATTATTATTATTATCACGCACGGACCATGGGATCTGTATATTGATACAGAACCTGATGTTTTATTAATCAGGTTTGTACAGGGGTTTCAGAGGCGATCATGTGGTGTCATTCAGCACATGGGATTGGCTAGTACCCTTATGAATTATTAATGAATTTTACAAGTAATAGATAAAGAATGAGTGGCTGATCTTTATCCGATTTACAAACTCGAGCTGAAAGCGAGATAAAGATAAAGATCGGCCACTCATTATTTATCTTACTTATCAAACGTCTAGATGTAGAGAGTCATGTTTTCAGTTATTTTGGCGATACAACTTATTTTGGCCAAGAAAATCTAAGCCAAAGTTTATGTAAATCAGGACGAAATCTTTATCAGGTTTAAAGATCACTTATCGGTCGGTGATTTCCTTTGTTTTTGCTTCGTGAATTATTAATGAGTTTGATAAATATATATATACAAATGTATGAAACATATGTTTAACAAAAATTTTGGTTGAAAGGTGTGGCCTACATTGTATCTACAAGTGTTTACTGTATGCTATTTCTGTTATGATTCAGCTTTCTTTCTGAATGTTACAAATGTAAATCTGAACACTGCGTTCTTAGATAGGAGCAAGGGGTAGGAGCATATAAATTTACTGTAAATGGTTTGTTTTACGTTGAAGTACATTGTATGTTTTGTGTATTAAAAAGAAAGGAATAACTTTGCAGTTAATTAAATAATAATGTCAAAAAATAATCAACTAAGGTTACAGTAATCTGTCTATAAGTAAAATCCTGGCCTTAAGAGTGCTCTTGAAGTTCTTAAGAGATGAAGTGCTTAAGAGAGGGCTGGTTTGGTAAGGCACATACATGTACATGTACTTTTAACATTTCTTGAGTGTTCACAAATGACTGGAGTGTTTTTATGCCAAAAATGCAAATAATTTATTCTGCGTCGAAGATATAGGGAGCCGTTACTGGTTCACTCAAGCCAGAGGCTTATGATTAAAAATTTATATTGGAATTTAGGTTGATTTTTGAGGAGGGAGGAAACCTGGAGAACCTGGAGTCTGAATAGATACCAACAAACTCAACTTACATGTATGTATGATTCTGGGTCCGTAAATTGAACCTCGGGCCACATAACCCCTGCATCCCATGGCAGTATAATAGTATGATACTTAATTCATGTACATGGCTAAGGCTTCTTTACTTGCTCTATGATGTAAATTTAAGCACACATTCAAGGAAAGCAAGCAATCAAACAAAACACGCTTGTGCTCTAATAAAACACACTTTACTGCAACTGCTTATAAAATAATTACAGTGTATATCATCTGATTCATGAATTCAACGTCATGTCTGCCATGTACAAATGTATGCCCTTTGATTAGACTTACCAAATATTGCATTTCATTTTCATAATAGTCAGGCACTAGCTGGTGAACTGGATTATAGTATATGTGTGATGAACCTGAGTGATCGCACATTATCTGATGACAGACTCAACCACCTGATGAGCGTGGCACCACAGCAGAGCATCATTCTACTAGAGGATATCGATGCAGCTTTTGTCAAAACGGATGAGAACAGTGATGTAGGGAAGAGGGAGAACATGTACATGAACAGGGTAGGTACTTTGTAAATGTAAACCTAATCACAAATTGCAATCGTTTTAGGCTTAAACAGGAGGTTACAGTATAAAGGGCCATGGTCAAGCCACTGACACCTTAGTACAGTAGTTTTCACTCAGCCTTTGTGGAGTGCATATCTCTGTGATGCTCTGCTTGAGTGCTCCCTACTGATTGCTTATTGTGCGAAATTCATATAAAACATAAAAAACAAACTTCATACATTGTAGTAAGGCCTACAGAGTTTCCCAACAGTCATAAAATACCACCTAAAGTATCTAATAAACAACTACATGTACCTTCCCTATGTTCACTTTTTGATGGCTAATTGTTTGACTTTAAACCCTCAAAATGTTCGCATTTTAACAAGAGGCTGATTCACTTGCCTATGTTCTTTGCTGCTCTGTATTTCGAGTTCACCATGCATGAAACGAGGAGAGGCTTATCCTTTTATACCAGGAATTCTTGTTTAAACAAGGACCTGCACTATAAAAGGGAAAAGACCCTCCCCCTTTTCAGCCTTTGGGATTCTAAATTCGAATATCAAATTCAGAACAGTCAAGCAAGTAAGCAAGTGTCTTCTCCTGTTAGAATACTAAATTGCTGAAGCTAAAATTAAAATAAGCCAAGAAAAAGTAAACAGCAGGATGTTGGTTACTCACTGTAGTTATGCCTGTCAATAGCATTTTAGAACTGTTTAAAACACTTTAGGATATTCGATTTAAATTCTGCACGATACCAAATGTCAGAGGTGACTCAAGTTGATCGAGCATCACATGTTGCAGAGCTAATTGAACAGAGATGTTCAAATGACAAAGACTGATTGACAATGAAGGTGTTTAAACCTGGTTGAGGCCTTTTTATAGTGTGAGTCCTTGTTTAGTTTATAGTGGATGAAGGGAGAACATCATGTAAGTGGACTTGGATCAGTTTCTATCCTTTTCTACATGAAAATGGAAATATTTAAAAGGAGAACTGATCCTTCAATCAAAATTCACTTACAGTCTTCTTGTACATGTAGTTGTCTTTGCAGTGTTAGCTTGCATGAGAACATTGTAGCATGTTGTGAAGAAACAATACAACTTATTCACACAGCAGACATGTTTCATCCTAGGAGAATAAAAACCTTTGTATTTTTGCATACACAGACTTATCCTAACACCCTTCAACAGGAGGCTATGTACATTGTATGCAAAAATGTATTTTCCCAAGTCAAAATGGCCGCTGTGTGAATAAGGCAGATTCAAGGCCACCAGATGAGACACCCTATGAGTCATCACCCCCAGATATCAATGGCATCATAGCCTTTGTTTTCCAACCTCCCCTCTTCCTCAAATCCACTCTCAAGCGATGAAAATATACTGGCTTGCTAAATGTTTGAATGTACATGTACATGTTAGAGGGGATTAAGGAAGGTTGATAGATGCATGAAGTAATGAAATCTATTTTTAGTGTAAGTAATATTCGTAAATAAGCATGGTAATATTCATTATGTCATAAAAATACAATAACCTACATGTATTTGTGGAGTTTTTGTATTGTATTGTATAAATTACAAGTTTATTACTTTACAATTACATGTACTCTCTGGCAGGGAAGCCTAAAAGAAACTATGGTATTATGGTGTTCTAGGCTTCCTCCTTATACAAGATGATTTGAAAAGATTAATAGACGAAGATTAATAGAGTTTTCAGTTCGATGTTCAAAATAGGCTGGGCGAGCTAATAAATTCATAGGGAAGGGAATTCCATACTTTGGGTATAGCAATGGTGGATTATAAAAAGACTTGAGGAGTTTAGGTGTACTTATATTTTATTCCTACTAAGATGGCATATGAACAAGATTTGTTCTTCCCTGCTTTGACAGTAGATGACTGGCTGCATATTTTAAGTGAAGATCAAGACTGATGTGAACTTTATAGACTTAATGGAAGGGATTATTGACCAGAGTGACCCGAATTTACAGGTAATATATTCTACTCTTATGGAAATATTTCTTACAGAGGATGTGGTTGTTGGTTTACATATTTTAATTTTCTAGCCGCATCATAAGATACCGGTAGAGCTGTTTGAAAAGGTCCCAAAGAAGATATTGGAGCCTTGGAGTGAAATTGATGAGCAACTGTATCTGTGTCAACTGCGACCATATGTTCAAACGATGCCTTGATCTTCACAAGCATGATAAGATCTGTAACGGGAGAAGCAGTGCCGGAACAAGGCCCGGAGAAAGTGAGAAGGAACACCCCCACCTCTCAAAAAGCAACGTATTATATGCCGCTGATCAAGGGGGGGAACTCCTATATAAAAGTGACGGGGATGATCGTCGGAAATTTTTAAAGAAACCAGAAAGGCATCAGAATCTCGTTTTGTGGGCGTGGCCCGAATTCATTTTCACCCCTGAGGAACCACTGTTCTTTGACATAGAAAACTTTTAGTTCCTTCAACTTGCCTGCACTCTTTCATATGATCTATTTTCCTCTTCCCCCCTAATATCTATTATTATATTAAGTGTATGACAGGGCGTAAACTCTCCATTGTAAACAAAGAGAGTGTGAAATAAAGAACATATATATTCCGTGATGGCATTTCAACGGAGTTCCAGCACGACTCACCATCTCCACTTCATCACTGACAGTCATCATAACCACTGCATCGTTCACACAGTAATACTTTGAGCCATGGTGTTCATTATCTTGCAAAAATGTTTATTGATCAAGTCGAGCGTGAATGTACCACAACGGTGAATAAGAGAGTAATAAATGACTAGAGGAATAATCGTTAATACCACCGGCAGAAGTCACAATTTTCAACTAAGTGAATTGAAGTTCACCCTGTCACAATTTTGTACTCTACTTTCAAGATTGAATGAGTCAGAGTTACAAAACTAAAAATAGATTTCACACTATTGCTATAACTTTGAGTCATCACACCAAAAATAGAATCAAAACATCGCTATCATCAGTTATTTATGATGATGACCTGATCAATATCACCATGCTTATTTACGAATATGGTTTAAACGAAAAAGAAATAGGCCATTTTGATGATGTTGCGCGCTAGAATAATTGCTATCTGTTTTAAATAACAAAAGGCTGATGAACCAGAACGAGTTTTAGCAGCTCGGGTCTATTGTTCTACTAATGCGTGCAACATCGTCAAAATGGCCTATTTCACGACTACGTGCATCTATCACCTTTCTTAATCCTTTTACTCTGACGAAGGACTAGCGCTCGAAACGTCAGCTGCTACTCGCTTCCCACGGCGGTTAGCATACCTTCATCGACTTTAGTTGATCGTACCAGTGTTTTTCCTAATCCTCACACATGTACAAAATGTACTTCCTTTCAAACAATATAGCATTCAAACAATAGCAAGCCAGTATGTTGTCATCGCTTGAGAGTGGATTTGAGGGGGAGGGGGAGGGGAGGTTGGAAAACACAGGCTATGATGTCATCGATATCTAAAGGGGGTGATGACTCAAGGGGTGGGGGAGCTAAACAATAGATATACCATTATATCGGTTGCAGAACTCATTTGTATACTACTTATGATGCTCTTAAAACTGTAATTATCTGGGGGAGGTGTGTATGTATTGATTTTACATTTGTATCGAGCAGTAAATTGCTCCCCAATATTTCTAGATTTTTAAGCTAGTTATTGTCAATGAATGCTATTGAATGAAATTATTGATTGTTACAGAAAGTACAACATATTATTATAAGTGCATTCCAAGATTGTTGGTACAAGGAATGTATCTGCTCCCCTCATTGGCATCATCATTAGGTCCTGGCGTGAATGTTTTTGGATCAATCACGGTTTCTGGGAAACCCCCACCCCTCCCCCACACTTCACCCAACCTTTAATGGTTAATCATTAATAGAACGATGCAGTATCCAAGGGAGGGGTGGGTGGGTGGTTACCGGGATTGAGCCCTGTTTGTTTTTTATCTGTAGGTCACATTCAGTGGCTTACTCAACACTCTGGATGGAGTGGCCTCAACAGAGGAACGCATCGTCTTCATGACAACCAACCATCTAAGTCGCCTGGACGCAGCTCTCATACGACCTGGCCGCGTCGACTTCAAACAGGAAATAGACCTCGCCTCTCGGTCCCAACTCACCAGGATGTATGCTCGGTTTTACCCCGAGCAACCGCTGACTGTAGCTACTGAGTTTGCAGATCAAGTGTTAGGACTGGGCACGAAGAAGAGCATTGCACAAATTCAAGGACATTTTATGATGTTTAAAAGCGACCCTGCTAGTGCTATCGAGAAAGTGGAGATTTTAAAAAGAACATGACAAATACATGTTCTGTAGACGTACAGCCCACTTGTACATTTACGATACTTGTCGTAATCCACCATACGGAGAAAGCTGGCGGCTTGTACTTTTACCCACAATCCTTTGCGCGCGAAAATCTTTAAATCCGATATGAAACTTCCGTAGACAGTTTTAAATCTATAAAACAAGCCAGAAGAAGTGTTGTTACCAATACCAACACTGTCATTGAAAAGAATAGAGGATTTCTACGTGTTACTTTGACTGTGTTAGGTTCGCAAGGGATTGTGGTCCAATATACAGCTGCCAACTTTGGTTAATGGGTTGTCTAGCAGGATGGCCGCTGGGTAAATGAGGCGATTGCTACTTACAAGCAATAAAGCGTCCTAAATTCGTCTGTCTGTCTGTTTCTACTGTAGGGTTTTGTGTGTTGCGTTTTGTTTGATCCACAGACTGCTCTAGGTATGTTAGCTGTAAGAACAACAGATGCTGCAATTTGTAAACATGTCCACCCACCCAGAGAAACAGCTTAAAGCTTGACGGAGAGTGGGAGGTCTGTCACAATCAACCCATTTTACTAATTAAGATCTTCCACGAGGATCCTTACTGTAACCTTCCTCAAGTTATTTTATACCTTTCCCTCACTTAGTTAATATTGTTGTCTCCTCTTTGTATATGTTTCTTGCCTTTTGTAGTGCGCGTGCAAGTTATGGGCGGGTATATTTGTAGCTCCTAGTAAGAGTTATGGGAGGAATATAATCAGTGTAAGTAGTATTGTAGAGAGGCCACTTGAGCCGGCTCATTGCTGACTAACACCATACTTATGCTGTTTGGGTTAGGGATGCGTTTTCTCGTTAAGACTACCTCGTACTGACCTGGAGTCAAAGGGAGATAACGCTACGATAACTGGTTTGTCGGCTTTTCTCTGTAGTCAGTAGAAAAGAATAATTCCACGCCGGCCGTTGATTTCAAGATTTGATTGTGTGTTCGTTTGTATAGCCTCCTTCGCAGGCATCCGGCTCAATTCACCTGCCACAGGAAGCTGACAATCCCTCAATTCACCTGCCACAGGAAGCTGACAATCCCTCAATTCACCTGCCACAGGAAGCTGACAATCCCTCAATTCACCTGCCACAGGAAGCTGACAATCCCTCAATTCACCTGCCACAGGAAGCTGACAATCCTTCAATTCACCTGCCACAGGAAGCTGACAATCTCTCAATTCACCTGCCACAGGAAGCTGACAATCCCTCAATTCACCTGCCACAGGAAGCTGACAATCCCTCAATTCACCTGCCACAGGAAGCTGACAATCCCTCAATTCACCTGCCACAGGAAGCTGACAATCCCTCAATTCACCTGCCACAGGAAGCTGACAATCTCTCAATTCACCTGCCACAGGAAGCTGACAATCCCTCAATTCACCTGCCACAGGAAGCTGACAATCCCTCAATTCACCTGCCACAGGAAGCTGACAATCCCTCAATTCACCTGCCACAGGAAGCTGACAATCCGAGTTCGAAAACTAGACGGATGCCTGCCGGTGGAGGAGGCTAAAGTTTGTACCTGTTCAAGTCTCGGGGAACGTTTATTCATACTTAACGCGTCACAGTAAGTAAACGTGCATGAAATTCCTAAACGAAGCGTAAATGTTTTGGTTAAGGCATCACTGCAAAAAGCATTAAAAGCTGCAATCTTTCTCAATTGATTACGAAACCAACACGGATAGCAAGAGACAGCTCAATACTGTTAGACTTATTAGCAACAACTCACCCCTCTAACATCACAGTTTCTGAGGTTGTCGAATCGAGCTTCAGTGATCACGATCTACTTATTTCTGTGCGAAAAATAAACATTGGTAAACAACCACCAAGAACAATTGAGTGTAGGAATTATGCAAATTACATCGCTGGCGACTTCTGTTCTGATCTATTGGAGACCTCCTGGGATGAAGTACTCAATGAGAATGACATTGAAGTGTCCTGGCTATCATGGAAGAATAAGTTCGTTAGTCTTTGTGATAAACGCGCGCCTATAGTGACAAAGAAAGTTCGTGGTCAAAACTGCCCTTGGTTAACGAACGATATCAGGTATTTAATGCGTCAACGTGATTTCTCTCTGCGGAGGTTCAGGAAATCGAAGCTTGACACTGATTTTGCATGTTACAAAGAACTACGTAATGAGGTGAATAATAAGAACAGACATGCAAAAGGTGTTTATAATCAGAAACTGCTAGCAGAGAATGTTGGAGATTCTAAATCGTTTTGGAAAGCTGTGAAGAAATTTTACCAAACAAGAAGTCAGTCGCAAAGAATACTATTGGAAACGAGACTATGTTAGACAAGAGAACTGTTGCGCAACGATTTAATGAGCACTTTACATCTGTCGTTAATAAGCTGTTTGAAATCAGTAATCGTCCAAGGGCTATTTATGACCGTACTGTTTATGGCCTAGACTCCTCTTTTACAGAGAAGAGGTTCTACTCGTTTAACAAAGTGACTCAGTCATTTTTTTTTTCCAACTTAAGGCCCTTAAGACCACTAAAGCTACTGGCTTAGATCGTATACCGGCAAGACTTTTAAAGGACAGTGCCTCAGTTACAGCACGATGCATAACTCATTTAATTAACTGTTCTCTTAAATCGGGTGTATTGCCGAGGGACTGGAAACAAGCTAAAGTAGTTCCACTATTTAAATCAGGAAAGAAGGACGATGTTGACAACTATCGCCATATTTCAATACTCCCGGTGCTATCCAAGATCGTAGAAAGATGGTATTCATACAACTGCACCTTTATCTACAAGATAATGATTTATTGTCTCTATATCAGTCGGGGTTCAGGAAGAATCACTCTACCCAGGTGACTGTAACTTACCTCTGTGACATGATTCGCCGTCACATGGACTCAGGTTTTGTCACTGGTGCAGCGTTCATCGACTTAACTGGAGGGTATCCAGTCGATTCGCCCACGAGTCGATTCGCCCACGGTCAATTCGCCCACGTCTCTAGTCAAGTCACCCACGTATTTAAGTCGTTTCGCCCACGTGTTATATGAATGTATAATAATCGAAATAAAGTAAATTGAAACCATATTGACTATTGTGATCTACTTTACACTCCTTATCTACTTCAACTCGTAATGGTGCCCTTATCTAACTTCAACTCGTGATAAATTATTCACCGCACATGTGGAACGGGGATCGATAGACGCATGTACCGGGCTGCGGTGGCGGCTCAGCACGGTATCGATTGGCGGTGCGTGGCTTGTCATTTAGAAATCTCGGCTCCTGTTCCCACAGCGGAAAGTACCCGAATCCAAGACAACAGCTTTCCTTGTAAGTATTGCACCCGTCCGAAGCACGAAAAAAAAAGATCCTAAAATACTACGCCATATAAACTTACTGCACTCATAAATCCGTATTTTTAACATTTCTTTTCTCTTTCTCCAACAGCTGCATCTTTGAGTGTATCCGACTCGGAGCCACCCGAAGACAGCGTAGTACCAGAGACCACTTTAGGTTAGTTTAAGAGATATTTTCCAAAAAGGTAAATAATAATAAGCATTACTTATTAAAAGTTATTAAAACTCTCAATATCATTGCGGTTGCAGATGACACCCCTCCTTCGGCAGCAGACCTCCTTCGGCAACGTCCAAATCCTCCTTAGCCTATTGTTGAAGATTCGCTAGAGGATCCAGCTCCAGTCCATATAGAAGACCAACGCCCCCTGACCTACCAGCTGGTAGAGGAAGGTTCCCAGCGCAGGAGAACAAAGCTCGTGGACAGCATTGGATTTAGTTACAATGTGAAGTCCAAACGCTCCTACGCATCCTTGTAGATGAACTGCCAGATGGTCCATGTCCTGCACTGTCCAAGCCAGTTCACATGGCCAGAGCCGCCAACCGTCTTCGCCAAAAACTGCGTCCAGAGGATCAAGGGCACCCAACGAAGTTTTCGGTGAAAAAGCTGTTCGGGAGAGTAAGTTAGCCTAAAACTTTCGGATTTAAAAAAATTGTCCCTAGAAAATTGTTTTTTGAAATACTGGCTAGAAAATTTGTTTTCAATCCCTAGAAAATTACAGAAGAAAAGGGAGACCAAAAGGTTTCCCCCTAAAATATTCGTACGTCCCAATTCGTCTGATCAATTGCCTAAAGGAAAAAAGAATCCCTAAAAAATTTGTACCTCCACAAAACTTTGCAACATGAAGTTACTTGGGCTAGAATTTTTTTTGTTATGTTCTAGACTACTAACAAATTCGTAGGCCGGGAATATTTTACCATAGTATTTTTGGTTGACGCGATTTCCACCTAGAAAATCCGAACAGCTAATAGCTTTCTAGAATACGTCAAAAGACATAGTAGGCGCCTTAAAATGGCTAGATAAGCTGCAGACAACTGATTTCAAACGAATTTCAAAAAGTACTCGTTGGGTGCCCTTGGAGGATCCCAGAGACATAAACTTCGATCTCGAGGAAGACTGTCTCCCTCCAGAATTTTACCGATCCGAGGTAAAGGTCAAGAACAGACGGCACTTAATCTTTGCCACCGCCCAGCAGCTATCAACCCTGGCAACTGCCAAGTCCTGGTACGTGGACGGCACATTCAAGTTAGTGCGCCATCCCTTTACCCAGCTCCTGACAATCAACGCCTTCGTCAGATCCGGCGAATACGCCAAACAGGTGCCGCTGGCATTTGTCCTTATGTCTGGCAGGAAAAAGAGTGACTACAAGAAGGTAAATCCTAAATTTTTACCAAACAAAAGAAGAAAACAGAAAAAAGACTGCAACAAAGAATCATGACATGATTGTTTATGTTAATGTTTACTTTTGTCTCCTTTTAGGTCTTACGAGAAGTAATACGTATGCTTCCTACAGAACCCTCCGTGAAGCAGGTCACCCTCGACTTCGAGAAGGCACTGTGGTCAGCCCTGAAATCTGTTCTCCCCGAAGTACAGATTCAGGGTTGTGTATTTCACTGGACACAAGCCCTGTGGAGGAAGGTTAGTGATGGACTCATTAGTAATCAAGCAAATCCAATCAAGCAATCCAATAAGGCAACTAAAAATAACGGCTGGTATCCGTATTAACTCATGTACAATCAGAGAAAATATCAATGAAACATTTGCAAAGTTACTCAGAAACATTTATTTGTCTTCATTAGGTGCAAGAGTTGGGTCTCCAGGTTCCATATGTCCACGACGATGGGACCTACCTGTACGTAAGGAAGCTGATGGCACTTCCGTTCTTACCCCATCAAGAGAGAGTGCCGATGTTTCACAGGCTACAATTACAAGCTGTAACGGAACCACTTAAAGACCTAATTAAGTACCTAAAGAACAACTGGGTAGAGAGTACCACGTTCCCCACCAAGGACTGGTCGGTGTATCGACAAGCAATACGAACGAACAGCGACATCGAAGGGTGGCATAACGCATTAAACCGAAGGTACAATATAAAGCTAAATTCCCTGTTTGTCCGACGCAGTTCCATTCAATACAATGTAAATTAATTATTACAAGTCGATAACCTTCTTTAAAGAGGTCCCCTTTAGTTTATTTCTTCAGCCAGAAAACGAGCAAAGCATTCGGGTATAATTATACTAAAAACATCTTACCGGCAGAATTGTTCTTGTACATGGTTATCAAGCTCAATGAGGGTTTCTTCAGTTTTCCCCATATTAACAGACATGTAACAGTATCTTAATCCTGTAGAGAGACTCTCTAGCTACATTTTTGTAGCTAGGTTATTCTGTCGTAAAACATGCCTTAGCTGTGTAGCTGACCTGATCCAAACTGTCAACAGATTGACAGATTGACAGATTGCCTAATTTTACGGCCGGGAATAGATTTCTGAGAATGACTCATCGATCGATATCTCCTTGTCTCGTCTTGTTTGAGAGCTTTGACCTTCGTTATCTGAGCGCGGCTGACGGAATCTAACCTGAGATTATAATTCGATACCTTATATATCTAAACTGTGATTGTATTTCGCTCACGTTTTTAGATCTGTTCGGACAGCGCAGATGAATGTATTACGTTGTTCGTGTATTTTTGGGTCTATAACTGTTCCTTTACAAGAATCAGAAGATTAAAAAGTAGTTAAGAAGAACTGTAGCGCCTCGAAGTCTCACGTGTTTCTCATTTCACATTCTCACAGTGGTAATACGGTAATGATATTATGTGATGTAAACAGTGTAAAATAAATCTATAAATTTAATGCGCATGCCTCCTGTGTTATCGCTCCGATCACAGCGTCTCCGACCCACATTGTTAGCGACAAAGGTTAGAACTGATCAACTTATGGCGTTGACAGAATAAAAAAAAACAAGAAGCTGCACGCAGCTTGAACTTCGGCGTATATTTTTTTAACACGGACGCTCTCATACAATGTATATCTGCGTGTTTGGCACATTACAAACGCACAATCAGATGCGAAAGTATGCACATACAGTCGATTCCATCTAAAATTTCACACGAGTGAACAAAAGTAGAATACGAGTAAACACGAGTGACTTCAAGTAAGCCAGGGTACCCTAGGATAAAACAAGTAGTTCAAAACTGTTCGGATTCAAATACTATGATGATCTGATCTGATCTAATAGGTCTTTATTTGTAACATTCACACACATAAATATACATAATTACATTAAGAAAGTACATGAATAGGTTACTGGCAATCTGAAAATAGATAAACTAATCGAGTCAGATTGCCACAATGAGTAACTTACAATGTTCGGTCAGGATAATGTCAATACACATTCACAAAACACAAAGTGAAATAGTAATTAAATAAGTGAATACATAAAATAAAACTATGAAATAAACATAAAACTATGAAATAAACATATGAAATAAACAGGAAATAAACATAGGCATCAGTAAGATTCAATAATATTAATTTTAAGAGTTTTTTTGAAGGATGATTTTGATAGAAGTTTATAGTCGTCACGAATGGAATTCCAAGTTTTTGCGCCAGTAAAACGGAGACTAAATTTCCCATAGGTAGGTAGGCAGTAGGTTTCCCTTGCTGCCAATCTAGTATTGTAATTATGTCGTGTGCTTGTTCGTTCAAAGAAGTTAGAAAAAACATTAGGTAACCTGGATGTATTAATAATCATACATAAAAATTGCATTGTGGTAGTAAACTAAATCAAGGAATTTTAGAATACCTAATGCCTTGAAAAGAGGATTAGAGTGCTCACGAAATTCAGAAAATGTCATGATTCGTACGACTTTCTTTTGTAGAGTAATTAGTGGTTTTAGAGTTGAGGTGTAAGTGTTACCATAGACGATAAGCCCATAGGTTAGAAAAGGAAAGATTAAAGTATAGTAGAGCTGAGTGAGAATATGCATGTTAACGTAATGTCGAATTTTGGAGAGCACTCCTATACTTTTACTAATTTTTTTAGACACATGAAATACGTGACTCTTCCAACTTAAATTAGAATCTAAGTAAATACCAAGGTATTTAATACTACGTTCTTTCCTAATAGTTTTGCCATTAATGGTCAAGTTAATAGCAAAAGGTACTTTTTTTTTAGGCGTATGAAATATAACATAATTTGTTTTACTTACATTAAGGGATAACTTATTACAGGCTAACCATAAATTAATGTGTTCTAAATTAATGTTTATGAGATGTTCTAGAACTAGCAAGTCTCTATTAGAGTAAAAAAGATTTGTGTCATCAGCAAACAAGTGAAATTCAAACAGCTCAGAACAGAATTGTATGTCATTGATATAAATTAGAAATAACAGAGGGCCAAGTACAGATCCTTGTGGGACACCACAAGTAATTAATTTCTCATCCGAAGTTGAACTGCCAATTGATACAAATTGTCTTCTATTCTGTAAATAAGAGGCAAACCATTCAAGTGCTATACCTCTGATGCCATAATGTTCAAGCTTCTTTAAAAGTATTTTGTGATTCACAGTATCAAAAGCTTTACTGAGGTCAAGGAAGATTCCACAAGAAAATCTCCCCTCCTCAATAGAGTTTTGGATTTTGTCAGCAATAAGGGATAACGCATGAATGGTTGAATGATTTTTACGAAAACCAAACTGTTTATCACTTATAATTTTAAATTTATCAAGATAATCTATCAACCTATTATACATTAGTCTTTCTAATAATCTATTGAAAATTGACAGCAAAGAAATCGGACGATAGTTATCAGTAGAAGCCCTAGAGCCATTTTTATGAACTGGTATGACACGAGCAATCTTAAATTTACTGGGAACTCTCCCATGGGAGAAAGAAACATTAAAAAGAATTTCTAATGGTCTGGACACAAAATCTTTCAATAATATCAATAAACTAGATGGTATACTATAAGGGCCAGTTGATTTTTTAGGGTTCAGATTTAAGATTTCTTCTTCAATTTCACCTAAAGTTACTGGAAATAGATAAAAGCTAGTTGCAGATGGAGCAGGTACATGTAAGTACTCCAAAGGTGATTTAGGAACTTCAGGTATAGATCTGGCAAGGTGATTACCAACATTGGAAAAATAGTCATTAAATGCATTGGCAATACTTTTACTGTCAGTTAGCTCAGAGCTGCCTGACACTATCTTAGTTGGTATACTAGCACATTGTGGTTTAAGAGTTATTATCTGTTTTATTCCTTTCCATATGTTTTTAATGTTATTAGTGTTATTAGTAAAATAATCTTCATAATACTTTTTCTTACTAGCCTTAATAAGGGTACTTAACTTATTACGATAAGCCTTGTATTTTACTTCATAGTAATTTAGTTTTGTTTTCATAAATTTCTCAAAAAACTTATTTTTCTTTTTAATGGATACACTAATTGCACTAGAAATCCAGGGCTTAGCATTCAATTTCAGTTCTCTCTTTGAAAGCTTTTTAATAGGAACATGTTTATTAACGATCCTATTCAGTTCAGAGTAAAATGTGTCAAATATACTATCAACATCAGTACTATTTGGAATAACAGTATTCCAGTCAACAGTGGAAATGTCATTAATGAATAATTGTTGATTGAAATTAGAGTAATCTCTTTTATAAAACTTCATCTTAGAGGGAAGATTACAAAATTTATTGATAATGAGGAAGTTGGGGAGATGGTCTGAGGCATCATATAATATATTGCCACTAAAAGTATGATGCTCTGCAGAATTAAAAAAACATATTATCAATCAACGTTGCAGAGTGGTTAGTAATTCGTGTGGGTTTAAGAATCTGAGGGTGAAAATAGTAAGTCCCAAGGGTATTAATAAATTGTTCTGTGGCAGGATGAGAATCAAAATTCAAAAGATTGATGTTAAAATCACCCATCAGAATACAAAGCTTATTCTCCTGGTTTATGATTTCGATTATACCATATAGATAGTCCAAAAAAGACTCTAGATTACCATTAGGATGCCTATAAATCACTCCACAGATAATATTCCGTTGTAGGCGATTGTCTAATTCAATCCACAAACCTTCATAGTCTATTGTAGAGGTTGAAAACGTCTCTCTTGTTATATAAGAAAGGTTCTGCTTGACGTAAAAACCGACACCACCAGCATTGGAAAGACTAGGTTGTGAAATGAATTTACAACCCTCTAAATCAATATTAGTAATTTGCTCCTTATTGCAAATCATTTTGGTTTCAGAAATACCAATTAATGAAAATGTTTGGTTAAGTTCAGATAATAAATTATGTAAATTATCTAAGTTTGCAGAGAGACTTCTAATATTCCAATGGAGAGCAGAAAATGTTTGATTGGACTGAAACATATTTTGTATGTCCACACTAGAGTGAAACTCATGTACAGAATAATATTTGAAGTTAGTAAAGGAGGGAAGGCAAAGATCAGCATCAATGTTATTAAGGCAAGGAATATTATTTAAACTGTTAGATAATTCAAGGCAGAACACGAGTGCATAACGCTTCATAATTTAAATAACAAATACTATAATAAAATAATAATTGTTTATCGTCTCAGATGTTTCGAGTTATCAGTGCGGTAACCTCTTTTTGCATTTCAGGGCTACCTGTCTTATCCTAGGGTACCCTGGGTAAGTTATTTTGGGTTACCTGTGTTATCAGTGCGGTTTCTTCTATTTATTTTCTGGTACCCTGTGTTATCCTAGCTTGTCTCAGTTGTGTCGGGTCACCTGTGTTTTCAGAAAGGTAGCCTATCTTTGAATTTTCGGGCTACCTGTGTTAACATCGCTATTAGTGTGCAAACAGTCAGATCGCTGTTAGAACACACGCACAATCAGTCATAATTTAGGACGATATCTAGTTTCTGAGATAAATGCTTGAAAATCATAAGCCGAAGACGCGTGATTTTCAAGCATTTCGAGTGTTCTAGCTGCCAAATCCAAGTCGTGCTTTAAGCCAGCGAGAACGGCATAAAAAACGTCTGGTCTATTAATTGCTTTTATGACATGACTATGATAATGCAGGATTTGAACAACAGAATACTGGCAATTCAAGTGTATAAATGCAATGCAATGACATATTCAGACTTTGAATTTGATTGAAAATAGATCGGCAAAAACTCGGGGAAATGTCCGGCTAAAACTGTATGAATAAATGTGAAATGAAACAAAAATTTCATAGCAAGAAAAAAATTGTAATTCCTAATGCGAAAATACGCATCTAAAACGAGTCAGAACACGAGTGACTTAAAGTAAGCCAGGGTACCCTAGGGTAACACAGGTAGCCAAAAAATACTAGAATCCAAATACTAAGATGATGTGTTCTAAAACTCCACATGAGTCAGGACATGAGTGAACACGAGCGCACAGCGGTTTGTTTTATCGGGTTACCTGTGTTATCAGTGCGGTACCCTATTTTTGTATTTCCGGTTTACCTGTGTTATTTTAGATTGGCGTAGTTGTGTCGGGTTACTTGTGTTTTAAGTAAGGTACCCTGTCTTTGTATTTTCGGGCTACTTTTGTTCACATCGTTATTAGCATGCACACAGCCAATCACTGTTAGTACACACGCACAATCAGTCAAATTGGATTGCACAATCAGATGCGAAAGTATACACGCACAGTTGCATCACATAGCAGCGCCAGAGTAACAAGAAGCTACACGCACCTTTAAAGAGGAACTAAAGCCTAAATCAATTCAATATCTATGCAAAGATGTATTCCAAATAAATAAATTGTGCTATTTAATTTTTCTATGTTACGCGTCTATGAAGAGAAAAGCTGAAACCTTCCTCGCAGCCTCCGCTCAGACGGCTCAAGTCTGTTTTTTTTGCTGGACTAACGGCTCCTAATTACGAACCACTGTGTTTTCTTGAATATGGGGAAATTTGCTTTGAATTGAGCCACCACACAATCTAAATTTATCAGCGGAGAATCGAACTTGAAAACTAACTTGAAAACTAATTTTATCTTCAAAGACACGCATCACAGACAAATATAATAGCAGAACTTATATATTTAGAATACATATTTGTTTTGATGTTGTGAACACAAGTAGAACACGAGTGAATACGAGTGCACGCAAGTAAAACACGAATCAACACGAGTAACTTCACGTAAGCCAGGGTACCTAGGATTACAAAAATACTAGGATCCAAATACTAATAGGATCTGAAATATAACTCCACGATTCAGAACACGAGTGAACATGAGTGCACTAGCGCTTCATGATTTAACTAACACAAAATCACAATAATAATATAATAATAATTGTGTTATCGGCTTAGTTGTTCCGGGTTACCTGTGTTATCAGTGTTTGCCGTGGTTACCTGTGTTGTCCTATTGTTATCAATGCGGTACATTACTATACTCTATGTATTGTCGGGCTATCTGTGGTATCCCAGGGGAACGCAATTATCATGATAATATTTAGTTGTTCCGGGTTACGTGTGGTATCAGTGCGTGCCGATTTGTATTTTCGGGTTACCTGTGTTGTCCTATAACACAGGGAACCACGGCAAACACTGATAACACAGGTAACCCGGAACAACTAAGCCGATAACACAATTATTATTTTATTATTATTGTGATTTTGTGTTAGTTAAATCATGAAGCGCTAGTGCACTCATGTTCACTCGTGTTCTGAATCGTGGAGTTATATTTCAGATCCTACTAGTATTTGGATCCTAGTATTTTTGTAATCCTAGCCGGTACCCTGGCTTTTGTTATCAATGCAGAACGGTGACCGGTACGGAACTATACTCGAGCTAACTAATTTTCTCTTCAAAGACGCGCAACACAGAAAAATAAAATAGCAGAACATAATTATGTCTTTCCTTTTGAATACATCTTTGTATAGACGTTGACATTGTTCGAAAGCTCAGTGAATCATTGTTTTTTTTAAATTTATTTGTACCGACGAACGTGAACTATTAAACGACAAAATGTGTGAATGCAAGGCGAGACTGACTTCCGACTTCCAGTTACCTTGCGTGACCTGGCAAATTAATAAGTTTTTTATTATGCTTTCACTATGCGAGCGGATGACATTTCACTAGTCTTGTTCCAGTCTATCCTAGTCTATGGCTGTGCAACTAACCGTACTAAACAGCGTCGAACAAAGCTAACTTTTTAATAGTCCCCTTTAGGTCCCCTTTAGTTTATTTCCTCAACAAGAAAATGAGCACAGCATTTCAGCTGGTATACACTGAAAACATCTGCTTAACTAAGATTTGTAAAAAATCTTAGCGAATCACGTAAATATTATTCCGCTTGGCTCAATGAGGGTTTCTGCCGTCAAAGTCGATTTTTTTTTCAGTTTCACCATATTAGCAGACATGTATAATGTCTCGAGCTCTCAATCCAGTAGAAAGACTGGTTATTCTGTTGTAATTTAGCCAGTGAGTTTATTATCCCTAAGATAACCATGTTTACAGTTAACCCACCAAGTTTTAATTCATGCCACGCTCCGATTTCGTTTGTTATCAAACTTGGGGTGGAAAGACCTAGTAGTAGTCCCTCCTCTGTTCTGAATGATTTTCCGATCACCTTTAAGTGGGACTCGAGCTCTGATGAGCTTTTTTCATCTATGTTAAATTCTAAGGAAATTGTGAATAAGTTTAATTCTCTCGAGCGAGATGAGGCTTGTCTTTCGGATCCTGAGGAATACGTTATCTATTACAATAAAACGGCCATTAAAAAAGCGTAAGGTATCCAAACCACAAAAATGGTATGATAAATCTTGCTGGGACCTGAAGAAAGAAATAATCCAGGTCAGTAAGTTACTGTTAAAGTATCCTACCTGTCCCTCTCTGAGAGGCAAGTTTTATACTTTAAAAAAGTCATATATAAAGTTGATACACTATAAAAAGAGAAGTTTTAAATGCGATTTATTATGTAAGATCCAAACCCTTGAGTCAAATAATCCAAAGGAATATTGGCAGCTTATAAAGTCATTACGATCAACTGAGAATCAGAATAAACCGAATGGCGATATCATAGAATCTGAAGAGTGGTTTTCTTACTTTAAAAAGCTACCAGGTGATGATTGTAATAATCCTTTTGATCGTGGTATAGAGGGCATTGTATCTGAAATGGAAGTTTTCGCTTCTCATAGAAATGTCATTCTCGATAGACCCTTTACGCCGGTGAGTGAACTCGGTAAACTTAGCGGTAAATTAAAAAACAATAAAGCGTCGGGGATAGACTCGATTAGTAATGAGATAATCAAGTGCGCTATGAAAGTACATCCGGAGTGGTTTGTTAAGTTATTTAATTTTGTTCTTGCATTAGGCTATTTTCCACGCTGTTGGAATAATGGTTTCATTTCGCCAATTTTAAAGCGGGTGCAGCGGATGACCCTAACAATTACAGAGGTATCACTGTTAATAGTTGTGTGGGGAAATTCTTCACATTAGCTCTAAACTCGAGACTTACGCAGTTTTTAGAAGAAAATGGTATAATTAAACCAAATCAAATAGGATTTCGGAAATCATATAGGACTGCGGATCATATCTTTCTCCTTAAAACAATCCTAGATTCATATTTCCATCATGGCAAGAAAGTATACGCTTGTTTCGTTGACTTTAGGAAAGCTTACGATTCAGTATGGAGAAATGGTTTATTTTATAAATTAATGAATATTGGTGTCAGCAAGCAGTTTTTGAGTATTATTATTGATATGTATAAGAATATCAAGGCTTGCGTTAAAACGAAATCCGGCTTAACTGATTATTTTCAGTCATTTGTAGGAGTTAAGCAGGGTTGCAATTTAAGACCCAATTTGTTCAATGTTTTTATTAATGATATACCAGATATTTTTGGTCAAGGATGCCGGTTCACCAGTATCTGTGGGCAATAAGAAGGTGAACTGTCTTATGTATGCCGATGATCTATTGATCCTATCGGAGAGCAAGGAAGGTCTGCAATGCTGTTTAGATAATTTACATGCCTATACGAAAAAGTGGAAATTATCAGTGAACCTAAGTAAGACTAAGACCATGTTATTTAATAAGTCGGGTCGTAAGATAGATCTGTCGTGCAATTTTGGCGGCACCAAAGTGTCGACAACGCCCTCGTACACTTATCTTGGGACAGTATTAACACCTTCGGGATCTTTTCAAGTAAATCAAACTACTTTATACAATAAAGGGTTACGAGTATTGTTTAGCCTTTTGAAGACGTTTCACCCGCGCGAAGGCACCTCACTAAGATTATTCCTAAAGTTATATAATACGTTGATTTGTCCAATTTTGCTTTATAATTGTGAAATTTGGGGTGCTTATATAAATAATTATGTCTTTTTCGAAGTTTCAAAAGACGTTGTTCAATATCAAGATAGGATGCGATAAACTTAACATTAAGATGTATAAGATGTTACTAGGAGTAAACTCCAAAGCTACTAACTTAGCAGTAAGGCTGAATTTGGCGCCTTTCAAATACACATGATTGATATTTACAAGTTAGTTTTACGATATTTCTTTCATTGTTATCTAATGCTCTCCAAGTATCTTGTGGACTGCATAAGGATGGAGTTTGGTCGTGGTTTGGATTAATTTCACATTTGTTGAAGTTAGGTAGCTTTGATTTTAGAAATGCCAACATTTTACCGAGTTTAGAATTTAAATCAATATCCAAGTTAATTGTAAGTAAATTAAAGCAAACATATGCAACTGAATGGAAGGAAGAGAGAGAGAAAATTGTTAATGGGTTGAAACCGTCTAAGCTAGAGTTATATATGAGCATCAAGAGTGAATACACGCGGGAAGGTTATTTGTTTAGCATTAACGATTTTGAGGCGCGGCGTGCTGTCACTCAATTAAGGATTTCAGCTCATAAATTTCCGGTTGAGCGTGGTCGATATTAACAGATTCCACGACCACAACGGTGCTGTAATATTTGTGGATCGAATGAGCTAGGTGACGAATTTCACTATCTCTTCCGATGCACGAACGTACGTTTGGTACGAGCACGGAGTGTTTTTATGGACAAATTACTGTCCGTTAATCATCTCTTCTCTTCGTTTAGTTCGGCTACCCTATTTAATTATTTAATGGTTATGAAAGATATAAATGTTATAAAGGTTACTAGTAACTACATTAAGGAGATTTTAAATATTTACAACGAGTTTGTAGTTTAGTTTTCTTTCACTTTGTTGGATACACACCAATGTAAACAAGTTGTGTGTACAAGGTGCCAATAAACTATTGATTGATTGATTGATTGGTTGTAATAAAACATGCGTTAGCATGCCCATGATGGAATAGATTTCTGACAATGACTCATCGAAATCGATATTGAACTTTCTTATCTGAGCGCGCCTGACAAAATCTAACCTTTGATTATAATTCGATACCCGTTTATATCCAAACGTGTTTGGATATTGTATTTCGCTTACGTTTTTAAATTTGCATTGGCACAAAGTCATTTCGCAACACGTGATCACCAAAACATATTTAATTTCATAGATAATCCTTATTTGAAGTTATATGTACTCTGATGGCATTCCTATAGTATTATATAAAGTTACACAAACAATCGCCGAAATGCTTTCTCAGAGCAGTGTTATGCACGTGTTCATGCATCTGTCTGTGTTGCCTTAGAGGCAAACTCAGACTGCTTTGGAAGGTCGCTCTTCTTGAACTTCCCGAACAGCTGCTTGCGCTGGTGATTGTCCTCCACAAACACATTAGCTACCTCGACCATGTCCATGGCGTCTGTAAGCTCTTTATGCACGTGAAGTAGCATCAGGTGATTCAGCCGGTCCTGTCCCGTAGGTACGTTTTGACGCGCTTTAACGCCGAGAAAGAGCGCTCGCTGACAGCATTGGTAGCGGGCATGACGAGCATGAGCTTGCCAAGAGTGCACACTTCACTCAGCAACTGTTTGCGCGCCTCTCCAAGGGACTGGAAAAAGTCAAGTAGATCTGTGATGTCGAAGGTGCGTCTATCATACCCCATGGTCTGCACTATCTCTGGTAGAAAGGACAGCTGGGGTTCCAGTTCGTACTGCTCCAGGTCAGTATCGCCATAGACGGCCATCACCTTCGCTAAATCTTCGCCGTAGTCTTCGCGTCCTATCGCCTTTAGGAGAACCTCTTGGATACTCTGGTAAACCTTGTAGTCTTTCTGGTAAAATCTGGTCTGGATTCGAGCTGTCGTCACGTCGATAACTTCATAGTAGATATGGCGGTAGTGTTCCTTAGCCGTGGAAGGAAAGAAATGGGTGCCACTATCTCCAACTTGTCGCCGTGCAGGAACTCGTCTTTTTCTTGGCAGCTGTGGCTCTTCGACTCCATCCACTTCGCTTTTTCTTTGTAACGGCTCTAGCCCAGAATAGATCAAAAGCTGCCTCACTCCTGTCCTTAGCAAGAGTGTTACACACATCCTTAGCTAGGCGTTGCCCTTGGGCCGCTGACATGGATGTATCTTGCAAGGCCTTGCTCAGATTGTCAGTCTGCCTCAAGACAAGCTCTCCTAGGATACAACCAAAGAAGAAGGGGAACGTGGTCATCATGCTCTCCACTCCGCGGATTCGCTCTTTCATCTCTGTGTCCTTGTAGACCTCCAGGAACCACTCCTACAGCTCCATTAGCTCCTTGTGGTTGTTAAAAATCGCAGCCAATGATCCTCCACGCACAGTCCACCTTCTCGGGCAGAACTCGTGAACTCCTCTTGACTCATTTTGTGTGTCCGCCCTGATGTTATCTAACTTAGCATTTCTCTGGGGTGATTTCTTCACGAGCTTTCCGATCTCTCTCACCGTCTCAAGAGAGTCGCTTATACACTTTACGGACTTGATCGCGTCTCCGACAGCCAGGTTCAGCGCATGCATGTCCATAACAATGGGTGTAAAGACATTTGCCATTCAGAGCCTTTATTTGGGTAGCTACTCCACTTTTCTCACCAGCCATGGTAGCAGCACCGTCGTAGCATAGGCCGCGCGCGTTTTCGATACGAAGATGCATGCTAATAAGAGCGTTCTTTGCACGGCTACGACGGCATCAGCGGTGGTTCTTTCCATAGGATACATGCCAATGAAGTCTTCATGGACTGCAAACGTCTCATCCACCCAACGAATACACAAAACTAATTGTTCTTTGTTTGAAATGTCCGCTGTTTCGTCTGCCATAATAGTAAAGAATGTTGCGTTCTGTATGTCCTGGGATATCTCACGCAGCATACCTAGCGCCATCGCCTCCAACATCTCATTTTGTATAACAGGAGAGGTGTATTTAGCGTCTTTGCGTTTTAACCAGTTAAAAATTTCGTTTTCTTGGCCACGCAGTTTAAGTTACTGGAAGAAGTTGGAATTTTCTTCGCTTCCTGTTTCTAAATTCCAATTTCCTCTTAAAGGCAAGGCCTGTCTTGCCGAGTACCTTATATTTCCTAAAATGGCCAGCAACACTTTACGATTACACATCTTAGCTTTAGCTTGCTGATCAGACATCATTTCCCCGACATCTCCAACTACTTCTGCGGGTGTTGTAATGAGTCTTGCTACCGCTTCTCGGTGGGCAGAACTCATTTCGTGTTTTTTGAAACCCTTTTGTTTCTCAGTTGCATTTTTCCAGTTGCTGTTCCCACTTTGTGTGAATCCAAAATCGGCATAACCAGTTGAGATCATGTTGTTTGCAACAGCCGTCATACAAGTGTAACAAAATGCCGCGTCCTTAGCTTCGTCGTAGTGCAGCCACGAATCCCGGTTGAACCACCCTGACTGGAAAGACCTTTTCCTGTTGCCGTAGGATTTGGAAGGAAATGTGAAGTTTCTTGGCTGATTTGGCCGCTCTTCTAGTAGAGGTGATTTGGAACTGACTTGGCTTTCCGCCGACTCGGCAGCACTTTGTTCTTGCTGCTTACAGATTGAGAACCAGTCTCCTCGGAAATCTCCATGGCTACAGCACTAGGCTCACCCGCGGCACTCTCATTCTCGTCGGGTTTTTCCTGATCTTCTTTACCTTGGGGCCTTACCCAGGATAGGAGAAACTTCTGTTTGGATTTCACGGGTCGTTTAGAATACATCGCTGAATTTAGCTCATAGAGTAAGAAAGAATTCCCAGTGGCTAAACGCAATGGAAATCCCAAATTTGCATACTAAGAACTTTCCCGACGTTTGCCTTTTCATAGCGTGGAAACCCTTGCTTCTGATTGGCTAGTTGTCCGAAATTGAAACATTTTGCGCCAGGCGTCACAGCGGAAAATGTCAAAAAAAACATTAATGATAATTTGCTAAAACCCATTAGACATTAATGGGAAGAGTTCAACTTTACCGGGAAAAGTTTAACTCTTCCCATTAATGTCAGATGGGTTTTGGCGAATTCCCATTAATGTGTTTTTGAACTTTTTCCCTGTGCGTGAGGGTGTTGCACGTGAATAGTTTCTGGCAGCATGCGCAGTTGTCAAGTTGTTGCTTAAAAATATGTGGAAAAATTACACTCTCTGTTTAACGTCAGTATTTCACCAGGCACCCAAACTCGTCAAATGATTTTCTTTATCCCGAAGAAATACCATTGAAAATCGATTGATTCAAAAACCTATTCTCCCTGCCATTTAAAATTTTATTTAGATTTGTAGACTAAAGAATAACAACTGAATTGAAAAGAAAAGTGCTAATCCAATATAGTCCAAATTAGCTCTGTGACTTGTACATGCTCGAAGATCCAGCGCTACTTTTTTCTCGGCGGCTTTACAAATAAACTTCTATTACTCCATGGAATTTTTTACTATTCACGGCTTCAATTTTTCGCCGAAGTGGAGGTTTCAACTTTCAAGCGCGTGTTAGTCCTAGTTGTTTTCGCATACGTGACCTTGTCAGGGTCAACGAGTCTATGGCAATTAATTTTTTAAAGCGAGTTGACTAGTCTCGCGTTGGTGGCTCAAGCGAGTTTCGGCTGTGGCTGGAGACACGCCGTTTTACAGCGTTCGACAAAAAAATCCCCTGGGTTTCCGAGGGGGCCAGGTACCTGATAATACAACAAAGCACTGAATCAGCTCTAGAGAGATATCACATGACTGATCTGAAATGGGGCAGAACTAGTGGCAGGCTGAATTTGTCTATTATATCAGGGAGGATTGGATGTACTGAAATCCCACATCTTAGCTTTTAACTGTGGTGGCAAATGTGGGATTTAACTGATAAGACCTTGAAGGAAATACACACTAGAGATTTGGGCTAAGCGGATACCTACAGACCTCTTCGAAGTCAAGAAGAGTCATTCAAGTAAGTGATTTGAGTTTATAGAAAACTGAATAGACATCTCAAGTCATTGTGCAGAGTTTGGATGAACTCAAGATAAAGTAAGATCGTAATGTTGAAAATAAACATTTATGGCGTATCTTATGCCAAAGATATAATATGAAACCCTACTATGGGTGTTGGCTTCTGGTCAAATTAAACCCCATTCAGCCTAATCCAACTAAGTTCAAGCTCTATCATAGCTTAATTCTCAGGCCTAATCCAGTTTTGCTAAGACAGTGAGGCTCAGTTGCTACGTTTTCTTTCAATTTTCTGAACTGCAGTGATTAGTATACTGCACCAGTCAATTGAAACCCCAACTAAACTCACAAAATGTATAACGTTCGTGTTAATTCCTCGGCCAATCCAAGGAAAGCGAAGTGTTGGAGAAGGACTTTGCCACGGCTCAGATCAGTCCCCGGTTAATCTCCGCTGTGTCGCGGGGGTCAGGGGGTTATTCAATTGACTGGTGCATAAGTGTCCGTCTTCATCAATCCAAGGACATTTTTCATTGTGTCCACCTCGGCAAATGTTCGTTACAGTTAGTTTATGAAATGAAAGTGAATTAAACAGTTATTTCAGTTACTGGAGATTTCCTTCCGCCGAGTGTGTTTAGTTTCCCAGCCCATATCTTCTCGGCTGTTATCTCGCGCATTTCGTCATTCTTTTCCGACGTTTATGAGTACTAATAAGTTCTTCCTTATCAGATAATACTAGATTAGCCACACTCTATCCTGTATATTGTTAATCAAGGAAGACGGCTGACGTATAACAGTGAGGGTTCTCATAGCTTTGGATCACAGAGGGCATAGTTAACTCACCTATGAGCAAGATAGTTCATTAAGTTAAGAGTTTTTCCGGGAGTTTTTCGCCCTAGTGTGTTGATTTTTTTAGGCAGCGTCGAAGTGATTTCACATTTTAGATTGTAAGTTCTTCTTCTTTGATTTGATTCTACCATAATATAATTATTTTTAGTTGTTTTTAAATTATATAATAGATTAGTTTAGCGGAACACGTCGTTCAGGGAGAACATTTTGTACTTAAATGATATACCAACCTGGATAAATAAAGAGTATCTATCTGTCTAAGTACAACGTATGTTTGCATATATTTCAAAAGTTTTAGCCGATCAAAATGTTTGGTAGAAGTAGCTTGAAGAGAGACCGGTTCGCTTGAGTACTGAATTAAAACGTTTTCTTAATTAACTAATTAATAATTTATGAGCATTTAGTCCTATCAGATCAAGCCAATTAGTCACGTACATGATTCTCTATACCTCATAAAATCTCGGGGCTGATTGATTTTTTCCTACTTCGAAATCCTCTGCATAACGTTTTACCCTCGTTAAAATTCTATAAATTTGCCTCGCTGTTTTTTGCATGTTTATGGACCCCAACTTCATCTCGGAACTTGGCCAATGCAGAGAAAAAAATTACATAGAGAATTTCAATGAGGGTAAAACGATTCAATCAGCCGCCGGCTAGGTTCCATGAGGTACAAAGACTCATTGTTCTTCTCCCAAACCTAAGGTGCAACCGCCGTAAGGTACCATATCGGCTGAATGTTATTCCTACACGACCGGCCCACCATTATGGGACCTGGATTTTTGCTCTGTATTTCAACTGCGCATGTCCGTGAATCACGACATAGTATAAACAAGTAGTTAATATTTTTAGAACTAACGTTTTTGGTGCCGTTTAATAAACTCACAGTACGTGTTTTATCAGGCCTAAAACACTTTGACTGCACCCTCGCGTTTTGAAACCTGATAAAATTAAACTATATATACTTCAGTCAAAACTCCGCCTTTGTTAAAAAGTTGATT
This sequence comes from Actinernus sp. WN-2022, assembly GCA_030867875.1. Classification (NCBI taxonomy): domain Eukaryota; kingdom Metazoa; phylum Cnidaria; class Anthozoa; order Actiniaria; family Actinernidae; genus Actinernus; species Actinernus sp. WN-2022. Next base: position 121,968,251 of record JAOWCC010001589.1, read on the forward strand.
AGTGGAGTACTGTATTTTTATTCAGCTATCTCACGTGGAGAGAGACTTTCCTTTGATTAAGATTAAAGAGTTTTCTTAGCTTCAGCCAATCTCCATTTAGTAACAAAATCGATAAGTCGAGTGTGTATTTTTACTTAATCTTAAATCCATCATCTCGAATGAATTGCTATTGAATTCGTTCCCGGTTGTATGTTTTCACTTTGAATATCGGTCAGATTGAATTGACGATTAGGATCAAATAAACGACCTACTCAACAACAGGACGTCATAATAGGTATTTAAATCAAATGCAAAGCGTTATAAATGGTCCGCCGAGGTCCTAATCACACCGCATTGAGATCGTCGTCGAGCTAGTTTTCTCAGTATCTGAAACTACAGAATTAGTTTATCAAACTAAATAGACTTGAAATGAAGTCTGCTTTAATAGTTGTTCTTGGTCTTGCTGTCTTTTACATGTTCATGTTAACACCAAGTGAAGCCTTTACAGCCGGTGGAGGTGGAAATGTTGGAAAAAGGCGGCACGAGATTCAGGTGAGAACGGTACAAATACAATGCCTTCATTTGACCACTGATTGCGATGATCATATCTTCACAAATGAGTTCATGTCTCTGCAAACTTGAACCATTATTTTTGGTATTTTCTAAAGATTCTTTCACGACGTTAAATTAGACTAATCCTTAAATCTGGTGTGAATGATGCTTAACTATGAATTTTTTTTAGTTGTGGTTTAGGGCGGCTTTATTCAACCGATTACCTGACTAAAATGCATATGTTACACTTCCAAGCTGGAGGCACGGACTACGAAAACGCACCAATAAATTGTAACTATATATATTTTTTAACTTTCCGCTTGTAATGTAGTATTTGATCAAATCTTTCAGATACAAAAACATTTTTTTTTTATTGTCATCGGGAAAAAAACGATTTCTTATTTTGCCGGAAGTAAATTTGCAAGGTTTGATTGACAGAGTGTCATGCGAAATGTAGAATTACTCAGCCGTAACATAGCACAATAATAAAACTTTTGAAATCGGCTCCAATATCTCCAATATTGATATTTTACGGACTTTTCCCCCCTAAACTTTTTAATATGTGGCTTACTTTATCATTCGAGGATGTCATTTGAAAATATCTGAGGAAACGGCGACCCGCACAATAGACCATAGATTTTTGAGTCTATAAGACAATCAGAGCGTTCGTACATACAGATACCAAAACTACAAACAGTAAGATGGTATAACCTCGCTGACGAGAAACTAAGTTTGTAGGTCTGAGTTTCATAGGTCTGAGTCGTATCTTGTGTGGGTTGTGACACTACACATCAGTGATGCATGTCTGCATCTTGGTTATACAAATTAACACTACATTCAGGCAGAGTTTAATCTACACTTCGATATGCCAAGGCACTTGAGTTGAATATCAACACAAGGTGAGAGAAATTCAAAGTATTGAGGTCATTGCTGTGTTCCCTATGCATATATATTGACATACATACAGGAACATCACCATTGATCATAAATTATTCTGCAACTAACAATGGCACTCAATATTCCGCAGCCAGCCTTGCTCTCACTTGAAAAATAGTGTAGTTTATACACATGTATTGACTTTTTCAATACATATAGTTTATATGCTACACTGGAGTGTACTTTAGTATTGTGAATGCTAGGAAGTTTATAATACACATCTGAATAGCTAGCTTGCTATAGGGTTGATTGTGTTCTACACTACCTCCAATTATTGTTTTTAATACACTGTATACCACACAGCAAAATCATTGTTTAAGAACTGCATGCAGCTAGTGCTACAAATGAATGATAAACATGTAATATTAAGCCACATTAGCATCGAATGATTTTATGTTACACAAAGATAATTCAGTACAGATTTATACCCAGATGCATCCCCTTCAGTATATTAACTTATAAGTCAAGACATTAAAAAAAATCACATTAGTTAAAAAGAAGCATTTTGGATCAGGATTATTTACACCCACAGACCACACTAGTCCACATCACTGCAGCAATCTTTCAGTCTCCGAAGGGAAGGAAGCCCAATCCTTTCTCTTACACCCTCTTACAAATAATATGTCGAACGCACTTTGATAATCTATGATTACTTCTAGTATTATAATTCTCAGTAAAACACTATCGTCCATATAATAAAATCGTATATTTAAACTACGACTAAAACACTGATATTTATAAAAAAGATCTAAAACAGCATTTTTTTTATATAATAAATGTTGCCCCCTGACGTCATGTAATTAAACCTCTTTCATAATCTCATGACTAATTAATGAGCATTTTGTCCAATCAGATGAAGCAAATCAGTCACGTGCATGCTCCTTTATACCTGATAAAATCTCATTATTCTAAAATGCCCGCGGAGGGATTTGAATTCTGTTCCAGGGGGAAACGGGTTAATAATTGAGACAATGGATAAGCACCTTGCAACTCTTGGAATTTCTATTGATGTTTCAGCTTTCTCATTGAATTGCTAATTAGGATGAACGTTTTATATAAAGAATACTAATGAACATGAGTTTTATCCTAATTAAGAATTCTCTGATAAAGACCCAAAGATAGCAAAAAGTACACGGAACATAAGGTACCTATAGGCCTATAGATAATAATTTTTTCACTTAATTTACTAATATCAAATTATCAGCAGACTACCGAGATACACAGATAATATTTTTTAAATGAAGTTATCCAACTACCATTACTTGTTTACCGAGCTACTGTTTAGTTCCAATTATTAAACCAAACTCAAAGCCGTAAAATAATAAAAACGTGCATTAAACTTACAAACCGTCCTCTTCATATTTTGTGCCGGAGTCAAAAATTTAGAGTCTTCCGTCATTGTCAGTCACATTGCTTTCCAAGTCTTGAACTTTATCGATGTCAACCACGACACCAAATCCTTAAAGTGCAGCTTCTTGCCCAAGCTTGTTGTTTGCCACACAATGCTTTCAGCATTGCGAAACGCCGCTTCAAACAACATAGTATGGTAATTTCTTCATGTCATTCCCTTGAGATGTTCGTAATCGCAAGCGGTGATTAACTCGAATATTTTGCATGGCGTTGTGAATACAAAGGTTCAATAGTTCATTAAGTAACCATTATAAGTTTTTGAAGCCGTTTAATAAACTCGCAGCACGTGTTTTATCAGGTCTAAAACTCTCGGGCTGCGCCCTCTAATTTTAAACCTGATAAAACACTGCTGCTCGTTTATTAAACTGTACATAACTCATCGGCACGGCATTCAAACCCAGAAATATTGTACCATTCTATTGTTCACTTGTATATAAATGCAAACTATTTTATATAAATGCAAACTATTTTACCCCTAGTTACATAGATACACTATTATTAAGGAACTCTGAAATTCACAATAGAGAGACACGCTACTCAAAGCTAAATTTGATATGTCCTAAATACAAAAGGGAAATGAATGGAGGGCGGACTTTCGTAGTCAGGACAATTAAAGAATGGAACTCTATAGATATAAGTATACGTAAGAAAGAGTCAGTAGCTAGTTTTAAACATAGTTTATTTAAATCATTTTTGAGTAAACAGAAAGCCACCATGCTCATCAATATATAAATTTCTATTACTTTCGCAGTTAGGACAATTTAAAAAATGGAACTCTATAGATATAAGTATACTTATAGTATACCTTTTAAGTAATTATTATAGTAGCTTTTCTCGTTATCTTTACAATTGTACATAGTTATATCTTAGCATATTTTAATTGTTATTCGAAATTGTATTGTTTTATTCTTATCATAGTGAGGGCCACAGAGTCATCAGTGTTTTTACTACTGTAACGTGTTACCCTCTTGAAATAAAGCCTATTATTATTATTATTATTACTTGATTAATTAACATAGTTTTGACTGTACCGTTGTTTTTACTTACATTTTGTTTGTTTGTTTGTTTGTTTCAGGCGGCCAAGAGAGGTGAACGTAGCTTCTGTTCTGTGGCAGCACAATATTGCAGATGCGGTACAACAGTGAACTCGGTGGTGCCAGATCATCCTTTGCAGGATTAAACGTGTGAAGATAATGCCGGATGACATTGGCTAAATGATATCATAAACGATAAACAACTTTCGATATACACAGTATGCCAGTCTACGCAGTTCCCGTCTCCCTTTAACTGGTAAACTAACGCTGAACCCGATGAAACTAAGATGTATCCTCGAGATCGCTGAACTCAGATCGATCAGGAGATCAATTATAGCCGACAGTCTGACTTTCAAAGAAGTTAAATTTTGTCAAACCCGGGCTCTCAAACTATGGCCTTTCAGTTTCACGTGTTCCCCCAAAAAAAAACAGACGCATGTCACATGATGAAAATTTATCATTTTATTTAAAAAATCAAAATTAATGAATAATAAATAAAGACCTGAAAAGAACCTGGAAAGAACTGTGTTTAATAAGATCTTGGCAATTTGTTGCTTATTTGATATTTAAAACAAAAATATTTTAAAATGTGATTTACCGCCTTACTGGCTAGCTCAGTTGGTAAAGCACGGTCTAGGCTCGAACTCGTAACCCTTTGTCCCGGGGGGTACTCCTGTTTGTGACGTATTATGTATGTGCCGCGGGGGTGGGTCAGGGTTTTGAGCTCAGTTTGGGCAGGTAGAGTCAGCGGTTTGACCTGATATGGGCAGATCAGGGTCACGATTTGAGTTTAATTTGTGTGCAGTCAGGGTCGGGGTTCAGTATTTTTTAGGCAGTTAGGGTTCAGTTTTTTTAGCTACTATGTTAAAAAAAGACATCCTGTTACGGCATTTTGGTCGCCTGGACATGCAAGCACGGAGGTTCCCAGACATCGTGACGCCGCTAATTCGTACTTCAGTACCTATCTATGTACTTCATCTGCTGATTTGTTTACCCAATGACACGTCCCGACTTGAAATGTTCCGTATTTTGCATGTAATCCCGGTACGCGGTATACCGGCCGGGGCAGGAGCCCATTACCAGAGCGTCCATCTTCCCCACTGTGTCTGTACCCCAGCACAGAGGTAGATGAGGCTATTTTTAGCATTGCGTTTCGCGCGAAAAAGAACAAAGGTAGGCTATTCTTAGCCAATCAGATAGCTAACGTCACTTCTCATTATCATTCTTCTCACTTTCAACGCGGGAATTCGAATTGCTGGTTTTCACTCAATCCCCAGAGATTCAAATGTTGGTGCCCCAACAAAAGAAGCTAACGAGTAATCTATTGTTTAAGGGCACCAACATGGCGGCAACCTCTTTTCGCGGGAATTTCGAATCTAAAAATAGCTTCATCTACTCCTGTTCCTGGTAATGGGCTCCTGGGCCGGGGTATATATCCAACCAATTTAAAGTAAGGGCAATCAGGTTTTTTTTTCCCAATAGGGGGCAATCAGGGTTTTGGAGCTCGGATTTTGGGTCAAACACGGTCAGGGTTTAAGCCTCTTGGCCTCACATACATACCCATTTTTCATGTAAGTACTCCCCCTCTCCCTCCCCCAGGCCCTTTGCCTGTAGTGCAGCGTAGTGCAGATGGCATGACCACAACACTATAAGTGGGTCTACTGGCTCCATTCGGAATGCGACTATTGTTTGCATCTTCATCCTTGACTGGTCTTGACTGGTCTTGACTGGTTTTAAGAGTAATGATTATCGTTACTTTAAAGCGATTTGACAAGTAATGATAATCATTACTTTAAGTTCGAGATCGTGTTGGGTCGACCAGGCCCTACTGATGGCATGGTCCGAACAACTGGCCAGCCAGCCGGTCAATGCGTCTGACGCCTGATGATGTGTCTCGCCGTTCAAACCATGCATGCACCCGGACCTCCGATGCTATACTGCGGTACTGTTGTAGTGCAAATAATTACCACCTACTAAAAGATTGGGTGATAGTATGGTTCATCTGTTCGGCGGCGATGTCGAACGAGAGGTAACGAAACCTGGGAAACCAGCCGACCCTGGGAGAGATAAGAGTCGGCTGGTTTCCCAGGCTATCAGCGATGCGAGCCATGCGAGCCATGCAAAACAATATAATTAATCAAAAACAAAACTTAGCCAGACGATTTAAAGTTCAATCGATTCTTTCCAGTACTAATGATGAAATACTCATACAAATCCTTACATAGTTGACCGGGGTTAGGGAAAGTGCGAGTTGCGAGTTGAAATGTTATAGAAAGAAAATCGCGGGATAAAGACATGATCTGTCGCAGAGTGGAAATTTCGAATATCGCAAGCTGAGGCTGAGCCAAGTCCAAGAGAATATGTGACCTTTAGGTGATGATTTGTTTCCGATAAACGATAAAAAGCAAGCATTTTTTGACGACCTTTCGGAATCAGTATACTCCAGATACAGAACCGAGATGAACAGACCGAGATAAACAGAACAGAGATGAACAGAGCCGAGAAGTTTAGAACTGAGCGAACTGGAGAACATAGTTGTTATGTACCTAGAAAGCCCCTTAGGCTTGAACTACTCTATAAAACTCGGACTCGTGCACACACAGTACAGCTCGCTACTCGAGACCTCCTCAATCTCCCCGGCTATCACGTGATACATGGTTTCCCGCACTAGGAAACTCCCGGATGTATAAACACTACATTCTCTCCTTTTCTCCACTAAGGCAATAAGGCGTATCTTAAAGGAGCTCATTCAACCAAGATGCATTGCGAGCTCAAATTTCTCTAACCGCCATTTTCGGGGCCCCCAATAATGGCTCTGGAGAGCTTCTTGAAACAAATCCTATTCCATCGGTCTCACAGGGTCATACCAGTTGATTACTTATAGGGGAAAATGTTCCTTATTTATTAGCTTTTGTGTTCAGTCATATATTTCCGAATTTTCACCTGCCAGGGGAAGTATTGAACGTGCTCTGTAGTCGCCTTTGGTCAGTGAAATTATTACTAGAGCCTGTACTGGAGTTAGCCGACTGTTTGATCGTAATTCCTACAGTTTATCCAAACCAGGGCCTTTCTACATTGGCTTGATCGGCACGCAGACCTAAATGACAAGAAATTTAAAGGTCAGAAGAGCTGAGCCTTTTGCTTATCATTATCGGACACTTGCAACATTTAAAGCAAATTGCTTTGACTGAAGACTCGAGTACGCGGTACACGCGCGGTACATGCAAGATTACAAATCTCGCAGTTTCTCTCTTAGTCTTATAGTCTTATAGTCTTGGTTTTCGCTCAATGTACATGGACAACGCTGAGACAATTATATAAAGTAAGTAAAAGTGAAATGTTGTGTTGATATCTGCATGAGCGGCTGTAAAGTGGAAACCTATTTTATAAATGTTTCTTTGCTGATGAATGAACTTCAAGTTCAATCAAGTGCCGCTGGGCGCTCAGAAAACTGATTGATCGATATATTTTTACCCAGCATATCCAATGTACGATTAACGGAAGTCAAGGGGCTTTTAAAATGACACAAACTGGCTGAAATTCAGGCTAACGAACAATAACATTATACGGATTCGATTCCTCAAATTTGATTTCAAATTTGCATATGGCATTGGCGAGTCAAAATGTGGTATGGAGAACGCACGAACCTTGAACACAAATAGAATGTGGCAAACAGTACTTCAACGTTTCAAACCAGCATTTTGGCAGGGACAACCTAGCTCCTTCCTTTCGACTACACGTTCTTGCATGCACAAGCCTAGAAAGGAAAGAACTCTAGATGTATAACGCTATCGTAGAATTGATTAATTTCCTTGCCACAGGATCTGCATCGCTGGAACTTGGTCCAGAAGTTGGACAAGTTGGTTCGCTAGATCGAGCATGAGATCGATTGCTAGCATCACGTCGACGAATTTTTATCGGAGAACCGTAGTAATTCCGCTCATTCTATTATATTTCTTCAAGTATAAAGGCAACCGATCTCCCCGCCGATCTCGGCCATTCAGTTCAACTCGTAAACTCTATTCATAAAAGCCCGATATCACATTTTCTGATTGGCAGCTGTCCGATTTCAAGTAGTTTCCCGTATGAAAACAATAACAGTGACTCGCAATGCATCTTGGTTGAATGAGCTCCTTTAACAACCTAAACAATACTATATGATTAACGAATGTCTCTCCAATACAATGAGCAAGACTGTTTAACATCAAAGTCAGATTGTAACATAGTCACTAAGGTTGGTCGGTGGTCCTCCCTGATCTTCTTGGAATCTGCGGCTCCTGGTTTGCTCCTTAGCATCTCTCTGACTCAGTTGTACTTCCAACTCTGGTCCTGATGTCGGTTCCCTAATTGGCACCGCCACAGGATCTATTAGACTAGGCTCTATTGGTTCTGTGACGGGATTGATAAAACGCTTGGTGTGTTGTATGTTTCTCTTGTATTCTACACCCTGAGATATTTAGTTGCATCTGATCACCATAGCGTGCCGTTACTTGGTATGGTTCACTCTCGTAGTGTGATGATAGCTTGTTCTCCTTTCTTTTCTCAAATAACACAATATCCCCTGCCTGGATGTCTCTCTCAGCCGCCTGACGTTTCTTGTCAACATAGTCTGTACCCAGCTGTTTCTTCTCAGCATCACGATCTCTAACTTCTTGGTAGCCCGCCTCTCCTGACCCACACAAATCATCAATCTCTGGCAATTTTGTCGAAAGATTTCTCTTGTATAACAGCTCTCCTGGGCTCTTACCAGTTGTTGTGTGCACAGTAGAGCGACACGCTAGGAGAAACTTGTTCAGCTCAGTTCTCCAGTTTCTTCTTTCAGCATGGGCAGCTCTCATAGATCCTCATAGCTTTCAAGAGTGATCGATTTTGTCTCTCAACGCTCCATTTGCTCTTGGCCACAATGTTGTTGTTAACTTCTGCTTGATGCCCATTTCGTCCAGGTATACCTCCATTTCCTTGGACACAAGGTTGGATCCATTATATGTTCTCAGGGTAGTAGGTACTCCGTGTCTGGCAAATTGTGCATCTAAACACTTGACAATTACCTCAGTGTTAGTAGAGTGGATCACATCAACTTCGATCCACCTGCTAAAATAGTCTACTAGGACCAGTAGGTCTCTCCTTGTTGGCATAGGTCCCAGTAAGTCTAGTGCTACATGTAGGTCCTGCCAATGTCTCTCTGGCATTCTAGTTGGTTTTACTAGTGGAGGTATGCTATGCTTCGTCACTAGTTGTCATGCATCCGTAGCATTCACGACATTTCCTTTCTGCATCCTTATCTATGCCTGGCCACCATACTTTAGACCGTAAGCGTTCTTTCGTCTTCACAATACCTTGATGGCCCTCGTGTGCAAGATCAGTGACTCTTTTTCTCAGAGCCTGAAGAATGACAATTCTAATCCCTCGTAAAATGACTTGGCCAATGAACGTCAGTTCATTACGCACCATCAGGTATGGCTTTGGGGATCTCTCCCAGTCCCCACTGACAAGACAAGCTCTTACTGATTGCAGCTCTTTCAATTGTCTTCAGAAATCTGCTGACATGCTCTCTCTCTCGAATCTTGAGTGCTGCTGGCACTGCTTGCAAGGTAACCATGCGAACATGCTCATCATCGTGACGGTACTCCCTCGATGCTGGACCCTTAGTTAACCGAGAAAGTGCATCTGCTATGTTATCTCTTGAAGGGACGTAACATACTTTGTAATTATATGGCTGAAGTCTTAGCACCCATGCAGCTGCGTTCTATGCGTGCCGATGGTTTGGATCCCCTGGAGTAGATCACCTTCAGGGCTTCGTGATCTGTTACCAAGTCCAATGTATGAAGTCCATACAGGTACAAATTGAATCTTTCACACGCTCAGACTAGTGCTAATGCCTCCTTTTCTGTTTGGCTGTAGCGCCTCTCTATTGGCATAGCATACGGCATGACTCTCCCCATTCTTCTCTTGAACTAATACTGCTCCCAGCCCAACTGGACTTGCGTCAGCTATCACTCTTGTGTGCACATCTTTATAAAAATAGGCCAGGACAGGTGCACTGGCTAGCTGCTGTTTCAACTCTTTGAATGACTCTTCTTCCTCTTTGCCCCAGATGAAAGGTAACTCCTTTCCTCGAAATTTCTCTCAGAGGCTCTGTAGTGGTTGCAAAGTTAGGAATGAAACACGCACTGAACCCTACCATTCCAAGAAAAATTCTGCTTTCTGCTGGGGTGGTTGGGCAGGTTGCATCTAGTACAGCACAAACCTTTTCCTCTGTTGGACCAATGCCATATCTGACAACAGAAGTCCCATAAATACCACTTTGTCCATCCGAAACGCACATTTTTTCTGCATTGACGGTCAGGTTCTTCTCTTCGAGTCTTTGTATCAGCTTGTAGAGGTTCCTGTCATGTTCTTCGTTGTCCTTCCCATGTACTATCAAATCATCTGCGATGCTCTGAACCCCGTTGATGTCTGAGACCATTTGTCTTATTATCTGCTGATACTTCTATGGTGCTGAATTGACACCGAATGTCAACCTCTTGTATCTGAACAGTCGTCCATCATGCGTGGCAAATGTGGTAATATCTCTTGAGTCCTCCTGTAATAATTGGTGTTGCTGTGGTGTGACTGCCTGTAAGGGGCTCCCCTCCGCTTTTCTCCATTGCCTTTTGGTTAACGACGATCGCTTTCTCCGGCCTCTACAGCATGCAGCGAAATGTCCATATTCCCCACAATTCGCACATTTCTTTCCCTTTGCTGGATAGTTTCTATCTCTTGCCAGATGACCTTCCCTGTCACAATTGAAGCACGTTCGACTTTTCTTCTCTCCTGCACCGTAGCTCGTCTTGACTGCATTGACATTCCTTTCCTCTCTCTGTTGTGGGACAGTCATGTTCTCTGCTTGTCGACCGACTGCTTCCCAAGCACGAGATTTATTTAAGGCCTCTGTTAATGTAATGTTCGGGGTTTCCAGCAGCTTTCTTTTCAGCTCAAAGTTCTTTAACTTCTCGATCAGTTCATCTCTTAAATTGTCTTCCAAACTTCCTCCAAAATTGCAGTGTCGAGCTTGTTTTTTCAATCGAACCATAAACTGGTCAGCGGTCTCTCCGTCGTTCGGTGCCAGTTGTCGGAAAACGTGGCGTTCAGTAAGGCATGTTTGGAGTAATTGCAGCCGAACACCACCTCCAGTGGTTCATTAATAATCCATTTCTCAACTTTTCCATACTGAAACCTTCTAAAAACATATAACCCTGAAATAATAAAAAACCTAACCATTTTCGACCCAAAATCATTCATAGAACGAGACTAAATACACCTGAACTAAAGTGGAGCCAAATACCATGAAACGGTCAGCAGTTTCACCCATCTTATCGGGTCATCGACTCGTTTGAGGCTGTTTCAGCTTTGAACTTGTTTGAGTGAAATTTTCCATGAAATATCCTCGTTTTACTCTGCTTTATCATTCCTGTCTCTTCATTCGATGCACTAGTAGCGATTGTAAGACGCTGAGTGGCCTAAGGATGGACTAACCGATTTCATAAGGCTGAATGCGAAGAGGAGTTATCGTGTGAGTTGTTGACTTTACGGACCCAAGAAGCTTCTGAAGGCAAGGCTTGTAAATAAATTCCGTCAAATCACTCCAGTGGCCGAGGACAGACACGGCTTAACATTTATTCTTGCTTTTCTTTAGACAATAATGGTTTAGGGCATCATCTTCTTGGTGATCTCCGTTCAACGTGACTCCATTTCTGTACCATTTTGAAATTGTTGACCCGAAAGCCTCGGTTTCATGAGGGCTGATGGGTGAAACCGCTGACCATTTGGCTCAGCCGTAATAACAGCTATTTAGCGCAGTTTTCAAGCGATCTTTTGAGTTAGAAGGGGGTATTCTGCAACTAAGCCGAATGTTTTCCTCCGTCTTGAAATAGGAATCTAACTTCCGAATGGCTACTTTGTAAGTGTTGTCGCCTTCTGCTGGGACTGGACCAGGATCCTGTATGTCTTCGAATATATCCTGCACCTCCATTCCGGCGAAATGCAGTAACTGCGATGTTTTCTTTTTGATGCTTTCGATTCCCTTTACTCGAATGCAAGCTTCCATTTACGCCGCCGCTCAGCGACTTGTGAAGCAGGCTCTGACAACTCCAACAATGGTCCAACGCAGGTAAAGTCTTATCCGACATGTTATTAGTACCTAGAAAGACACTAAGGCTTGAACTACTCTATAAACTCGGACTCGTGCACACATAGTACGTACGGCTCGCTACTCGAGACCTCCTCAATCTCCCTATCACGTGATACATGGTTTCCCGCACTAGGAAACTCCCGGATGTATAAACACTAACAATAGTCTGAACTGAACCCGGACTAGACTATGGACATGATTAGAAATGAATCGAGAAAACTGAACTGAGTGCATGAATAGAATAAATAGAACTGGAAACCGAACCCGATGTTGAAACTGTTTGACGCCATACACCACAGGCAGCCCAGACTCGACATATTTCCCGCTTATTAGTCTGTTGGGTTACCTGTGGTATGTTTCATAAGCGATCTCGGAAGAGTTTATATAATTGCTCCTTGTGAATTCTCTTTTCCGATTCCTACGAAATAAATCTTCAATAATAAAAGATTAATACTTAATGAAGTTGTGTGAGTGATTTTGGGGCGATTTTGGGACTTCTATTCTGTTTATAAAGATATTCATGCCATGTGCTAAGAATCTATTCTGTCTTTCTGATATACCTTCTAAGTTCAGATTATATACTTTTCATGTTCTGAGTGGAAAATATTAGCTCCATACTTTGAATATCGGTTCTAAACTCGGAATATTCATGCTAAACTTACTATTTATCTTCCAAAGTGCATTTTTATCTTCTAATCATGAAAAACTTCCCTCTTTCAAAAATATGCGTGCTCAACTTATAAATATATATATATTCGAAATTCTGCTGAGAAAATATGTATTACGAATGGACAAAATAGCTATGCTATTATTAAACCAAAAATATATTCTAACAAGAGGCCCTGAGTGGCCTTAACTCGGGCCATCTATAGCATGTACTGCATGGAGTTCTAGCATAATTTTGTGTCAACATGGTTTGTGCTAGAGTAGCCAGAGAATTGGTTCTCTACTGATGCTCTTGTCTGTCAAATGTCAATGTGCAAATGCCCCACGTATTCTGGGGGGGGGGGGTTAGGGTTTAGGGCTATGGTATGCCAGGGGGAGGGGGGTTTGGAAATGATAGAGCCATAATACACACACAAACATACATGCTGTGCATATACATTTCAGCCACAATTTCCTTCAATTCTGTAGTTTAATATTACTTTCTTTTCAATATTATTGTTCCTTGAGGGTTGTTAGAATTATAAAAAAAAATTGGTATGGGTGTTGTTGATTGAAGTGCAATGGTTATTTGAGTAGTCTGCACGATATTGAGTCACTCATTTGATGCATTGTAATTATATCAGGTGCAGTTCAAGCAATTTTGAACAACAAATTCCACATAATGTTGCTATTCATTGTGAATAGTTAGGTAATGTCGTTCTACATGTGAAATAAAGTCATCTAATATCTGTAATTCTCAATTGAGGTTGTAAACCACAGAACACCATTTTTTAGTATTAGTGAGCTGCCACTGTGCTGTGCTAATTTTGTACATCTTGAAGGAGACTGAAACTTATAATGGCAGGCCACAAAGAAACATGCAATGTCCACTAATTTTTTTCTATCATTGAGGTCGCAGCAAGATTAATTTTCATTCCCAAATAATTCTTAAAAGTACTCATACTCCTGATCATGACCGAATGAAAGTGGCGATGGTGACGCCAAGAACTGAGGAACAACAACAACAATTACATTTATTTTCTCATAAGATGATGGAAATGTATACAATTGATAAGGCATAATAAGAAATACAATGATGAGAAAGTAGATGGCCTTAAGGTAACCTTAGAGTTATCTTAAGCCAGGACCACATCAGATGGAAAACACTGAAACAAGATCTAGCTTGCATGGATATATAATGGTACCAAGAAAGGGGAAGGGAAAGAAAGAGTGCTACTTGCATTTAAGTATACTCTCAGTTCTGGACCAAATTTAGTTTATTTTATAAACTTGTAATAATAATATCATTATGTCAGTTCTAAAAAAAACTTCAAATACACTGTAGATTATGCCTGAACCAAGAGATGATAATCAAATACAAAGAGGTACAGGCCAGATGTAAATAGACCCGGGAAATAGAACAAAATAAAAAGTCAATAATAAATTGTGTTAGGTGGTAACTGTCCCTTGGTCTTGTGTTTAGGAAAGATTGTTTTTTGCCAGTGTTAATAACACGCCACACATAAATATGTGATTTCCACATCAGAGTCATTTATCGTTCGTTTGAAAAAAATCTTCATTTCGGATTGCTTACTCAGTTTATACTCACTCACTGCATGCTTGATTTTCGTTCCCGAATTTATAAACATTTAAATACATGTGCATATAATATTTTAAAAGGCCCTTGTCAGTCAGAGAACTGAGATTCAATCGGGTCATTTCTACTATACTTTCGAGAGGTTAATAACAATAAATAACAACACAACAACAGTCAATTATAAAGGTTATCATGTTCAGATTAGCGGCTACTTACATTTACAAGCTGTTTTCTTTCTGCTGATCGCAGAGCAGATTGTGCGGCGCTTTCTCAGTGTAAGCATATTAATAATTCATTTTGTCGAATTTTCATACAAACCTTCTAAAACCTAACCCCAAAATTTGAAAAAAACCTAACCATTTTAAATCCCAAATCATTAATAGAACGAGTCTAAATACACATGAACTTAATGGAGAATTTAGCGAAGTTTTCAAGTGTTTTCAAGTGCACTTTTGCTTTAACAATTTCAGGACATGCTTACACTGAGAAACCCCCAGACCAGATTGTTGTCAGTGTCAAGAGTCCGACACGAGTGTATCTTAAAGCATGTCGCATAATATGTGATAAATTCCCGTCCAAAGCCCGTAAAACACCTCTCAGCTTTAGAAAAGACAAAAATCTTGGTATTGCACTTGAAGGAACCTTTGGTTTACAGAAAAAAACAGCTGATATTAAAGGTTTTGCCAAGTCAAAACTCCCACTCGCCGCCATCTTGAAAAACCTGTCCACTGGCACTGTTCACGTGACCAGCACAGTGCAATCTGATTGGTACGGTGGCGAAAAGAACTTCCAAAGAAGGTGCTACCTGATTGGTTAACGGCGAAAAAGTTCGACGTTGGAAAATAAAAAATTAAAACATTTGCGATTTAAGACTCGTGCCGGCCAAAGGCCTGGCCCGAGTAATTAATATGCAAATAAATGTTAATATTTTTGACATCCATAATGCAGTGCGGCCTATAATTTACCGTCATTTTATAATATCAGAGTTTTCTCACTTCCCTGGTTATATAAAGTAAAATGAATGTGTTACAGAGGCTTTGCCTTTCAAATACCGAGTTTTTGACCTTTCTGGAAGCTGCTGTATCTGTTCTTTTAGACGCAAAAGACAAAGGCTCTGCATCAGGACTTTCATACTCTTCAGATCACTTTCTGCAAACTCTGATCATTCGCCTGGAGGACATATAATTTGTACCACATTAACGGTAGTGATAGAAAACCTTGAACAAGGTGACGCCATTCTCCCAATCATTTCAGGGCTGATAGAAATGTTATCTCTATTAGGGAACAGTTATCGATCAATATATTTACGGTTTGGAGAACGATTTGGGACCCGCCCACAATCAGTACTCCCGATCCCACTCAGGCACTGGCAGAGGGCGTCCCCGACTCACAATTTCCTCGAGTCAATTTGAGGAGTTTTTGAGGAGTAAATATTTTCATGGACAACTGAAAATTGGCAGTATTCTAAATGTTCCAGAATGAACAGTTAGAAGGCGAAAATATGAGTTGGATATGTCAGTACGGATGAGGAAAATTACTCATCCATTTCTGATGAAGACCTTCAGGGTATTATGAGAAGTATTATGCAAATAACCCCTAACTAGTGCATCGATTATGCGTCTTCCAATATCTTCTTTTCTTCTTCTTCTGTCATGCTTTCGTTGAACGCAAAACGAAAACAAAATGGCGGCTATTATAGACCGTGTCAAAAATGTTAACATATATAGTTGCATATTAATTAGAATATATTTTTGATTTAATATTTTCTCAGCAGAATTTCGAATATATATTTTTAATATATAAACATCGATGAAATACCAGGGTATCTCTCCTTCGAAAAAGTGATATCTTCACGCGTGAAAAATAACATGTTATTTTCACATGTGAAGATATCACTGTTACTATGGTTACTCTCTGGCGCGCCAAGGGCTGGTTGGTTTGTGAGTCGTTTGTGATCTATTTTGCCATGGTAGCTTTTCGAGAGGAAGGTTTACCGAACTCAGTGGGATATTATGAATCAGGAATGTCTCCATGAAAAACAAACAGGACAGCCAAGATTTATCAGCGTTTCGGAAGAAGATGTAACAAGCTGATTGCTCAGGAAGAAAATGAAAACACGAAGAGAAAAACGGCCTACGACCTCAATCTAATTCTGAGGTTTCTGAAAGAAGAACACAAAGAAACCAGGGATTTGGAAAAGATACCGCCTGAACAACTTAATAAATATCTCAGTCAGTTTATCGTTGCAGCGAGAACGCAATGCGGTAAGGAATATGAACCGTGATCTCTAAGAGGAATTTTGGAGGTAGGCGCGATATCTGCACAATATCGAATATCCGATATTATAGTATTGATAGTATCAGATATTAGATATTGATACTATCGGATATTATCGGATATTTTCTAATTAGATATCTATTAGATAAAGGTCTCTCTGCCTTCTGCGGAGAGGGTTGATATTCGATACTATCGGATATTATCGAATATTTTCTAATTAGATATCTAATAGATAAAGGTCTCCCTCTCCTCTGAAGGACATCGATATTCGATATTATCGGATATTATCGGATATTTTCTAATTAGATATCTATTAGATAAAGGTCTCTCTGCCTTCTACCGAGAGGGTTGATATTCGATACTATCGGATATTATCGGATATTTTCTAATTAGATATCTAATAGATAAATGTCTCCCTCTCCTCTGAAGGACATCGATATTCGATATTATCGGATATTTTCTAATTAGATATCTATTAAAAAAGGTCTCCCTCTCCTCTGAAGGACATCGATATTCGATATTATCGGATATTATCGGATATTTTCTAATTAGATATCTATTAGATAAAGGTCTCTCTGCCTTCTACCGAGAGGGTTGATATTCGATACTATCGGATATTATCGGATATTTTCTAATTAGATATCTAATAGATAAATGTCTCCCTCTCCTCTGAAGGACATCGATATTCGATATTATCGGATATTTTCTAATTAGTTATCTATTAGATGTCTATTAGACAAAGGTCTCTCCTCTGTGAAAGAGGTTGATATTCGATATTAGTATATACCACACCAGTGAATATCACTTTTCGCGCGCTCTGATTGGCTACTCAAACACTGAATATGATTTCATATTCACCTCCGAGCGAAGTTAGCGATCACCTCGCGCGAGTTTCTGTCCATTTGACAGGAAATAAAATAACTATTTGGTGCAGGCTATTCACTAACTGGGTGTGGTATATACATGTGTACTAAAACAATAAGCGGCTCGGTAAATATCCACCACCATTCACCTCCACTTTGGTGAATAATTGTTAATTATCGACTTTTTACTAATTAGACATCTATTAGATATCTATTAAACAACGGTCTCTATCCTCTGTGAAGGAGGCCGGTTGATATTCGATATTATCGATATAAATTTTTTGAACATTTTAAAACTGGTTTAAGTTTTAGAACATTTTAAAACTGGTTTAAATATAAAAGATTCTAGAAAGGAATTTTTATTTGTTTGTGATTAATAAAAAAAGGGGTTTATTTATTTATTTATTTAGTTGGGGGGGATTTAAAAAAAAAATCCACCCACCCCTCCCCTACAAAATATGTTTTGACTCCCCACTACTCCCCTCTACTTTCTCCACCATCCACCTCAATATTTTATCTAGAAGAAAACTTCTAGGAAAGAGGTAAACAGTATCTTAAAGTAACAAGTGCCGAGGATCTTGAAGTAAATCCTCGTAGTACCCGTTAGACTCTGCTTTACAATTGGAATAAAACACTGATTAGAAGAAAATGGAAGTGCACAAATAACAAACTTCTAACTCCTGACAAGAAAGAAGTGGCTTAAAAAAAGTCTGAATTTCTAACGGGACATGAAACAACCATAGGAGCTGATCGATCGAAGTGATCAGGAACCAGCTAATCCACAGAACGAATTGGAATTTAGAATGTTGGATTTTACACTGTGGAGGGAGGTAAACCGGAGAAAAACCCACAGAGCAAGGGAGAGATAATATAGCACCCTACTATTCTCTTGTTCCCTCATCAAAGAATCGCCCACAGTGGATGTGAAAAGACGCAAATATGGACTGATAAATGATCGAGAACTACACAGAAATAACCCAAAAAGTTATCAACATTTCTGTTTCACTTTGCCGTTTCCATGCCGAACATTAGGGCCACTAACAAGCAGATTTATGAAAGCCAGTTAACACTCTACTCCAAGCAAACTCATTCCTAACACAATCTCACCCCTAACCCAACATAAAAAAACTAACATCAATATAAACCCAAGTGCTCAATAATTTAGGATTTTTAAAGCTATAGTGAAATTAGGCTTTTTAGGGCTAGATCAGGGAATGTAGAAAAATAATGCTTCTTCAATGGTCCTGTGAACTATATATACCTACCCCTATATTTCAAATTAAACACCCTAACCGTTAACAACAGGTGCTCGGAACGACTGCAGAATACCCCACCACAGCAAGCTGTATTGTAGAAATGTCAACGCGTCTACGCGTCAACTTGGGTGGAATACACATCCAACGTAGAGAGCTGATTGTTGAGTCAACGTGTCAACGCGTCATCGTACGTGTCAACGAGTAGACTGCGGTTGATTGTATAGAACGAAGGTAGTAATATATAGAGTACACTTTATTCATGTCAATGCGTCATCGCGTCATCGTGTCAACAAGTAGACTGCGGTTGATAAAAATAATAATAATAATAATAATAATAATACATGCGTTTTAGGAGCATTACACAGCGCTCAATGCTCTTACAATATCAATGATGGTAATTAACTAAAAAATTAACTAGAGGATCTTAAAGTACGGGCTGGCGTATATCTTTGTAGCAGATCAGAAATATAATCCGGGGCCATACTATGGAGAGCTTTATACGTGATTAATAGAACCTTTAATAGAACTAGTTATAGATCTGACTAATTGGAAGCCAGTGGAGTTGACGGAGTACACGGGTGATATGTTCTGATTTCTTTGTTTTAGCGACTAGCCGAGCGACAGTGTTCTGTAAGCGCTGTAGCTTAGCTATTTCAGAGTTAGGAAGCCCAAACAGAATACTGTTCACTCCGGGGCAACAGTCCCGACGGGAAGTAATAAAAGCGTGCACCAACTTCTCGCAGTTTCCTTGACACAGATACTTGCAAATTCTTCCAATGTTACGGATAGCAAAAGAAGCTGACTTGCAAATGTTGTTTATGTGAGTATAGTCAGTATAAAGTGACTGTCCAAAGCAATGCCAAGATCACAGGCGATAGGAACCGGAGCAATTATAGTACCATCAATCGATATACCTGGCATCGGCTCACACTGTATATGAACCGAGATGAGAGATGGACGATCTCAGTCTTACGTGGATTACACGTGAGTTTGTTGGCAGTGCACCAGATTAAGATATCTTTAACACATAGCTCCAATTTGGCTAATGTAGCAGATCGATCATATGTAAAGTTAACAGTTACATAGAGTTGGGTGTCATCTGCATACATCATGCAATCGAGGCTATGCGCCTTGATCAATCCTCCAACGGTGCGAAATATAGGGAGAACAAAAGCGGCCCCAGTACAGAACAGTTTAGTACGCCATACTGTATTGTCTTGCTGGTGGAGACGGTATTTCCGACAACGACTGATTGTACTCTGTTAGTGAGGTATGACCGGAACCATGCTAGCACTGTGCCTCTGATCCCATAACGATGCTGAAGTCTCTCCAGAAGGAGAGCATGGTCAATCGTGTCAAATGCGGAGTATAAGTCAAGCAAAACTAACTAAGACCACCTCACGCCGAGAATCGATGGCGCGGAGCTCGAGAATGACGTTCATCACGCATAGCATTGCTGTCTCCGTACTTGGAAATAGTCTATATGCTGACTGGAATTTAGCAAGCAGACCATTCCCCAAGAGGTAGTTCATCTTCTGTGTAAAGGCAACCCGTTCCAGAAAGGTTATATTTGTGATCGGACGGTAACTTGGAAATTCCTCCTGGTCAAGGTTGAACTTTAAATTTTCAGCGATGGTTGTATGATGTCAGTTTTTAGAGACGAAGCTAAGGGAACACGCCCTCAGACAACGATGCATTGATGATTTTAGTAACTTGAGGAACGAGAAAATCAAGATCTTGCTTCATAAAGTGTGCAGGAACGGTGTCAAGCAAGCATTAGTTTGCAGGAGACTTTTCAAGCATCTTGATCGTAGAACGAAGGTAGTAATATATAGAGTACACTTTATTCATGTCAACGAGTCATTGCGTCAACGAGTAGACTGCGGTTGATTGTATTACAAAGATATTCAGCGAGACAGAGTATTTTATTCGTTGACGCGTTGACCCTCACACCATCTCGATTTATGTACATGTTTGACCGTGACAACGCGTGAACGCGTACGTTGACTGTCAACCTGTAAGGTAGATTACGTGGTAGGGTATTCTGCAGGCTAGCCGAAAAATAATGATTCTTCAATGCCGTGATGTGAACTACACTATTTGTAATCCAAACCCACAATTTAAATAAACCTAACCTTAGTAAGTTCCCTTTTCACAATCTTGAAAAAAAAAAGTTGGTGGAGGTTTATGAACCAGTTTAATCTTTTTGAAAAAATTAAACCAGTTTTAAACTTTTAGAAAAAAATTTAACCAGTTTTAAAGTTTTCCAAAAACATTTGTTGGTTTAAATATATTTAAACCAATGTATATATTTGAACTACAACATATTTATCAGATAAAGGTCTCTCTCCTCTGTAAATGAAAAATATGAGATACTTACTGGTTATTTCATGGTTTTCTATGGAATACGGGCGAATATTTCACGAGAAATTTGTATTATTTAGTATACAACGAGCCTTTAGGCGAGTTGAATACCAAAATAATATGAATTTCGAGTTAAATTTTCGCCAGTATTCCATAGAAAACCATGAAATAACCATATTATCCTATAAATAACAAATTTACAAAAAGATTTATCACGAAAACAAAGTAACTTACCTAGACTGCAAATTTTCCTGCCGGAAAACACAAATTTCGAGTGGCAGCCGCGCACGTCTGCAGACTAATTATGTATTCAAAATGGTAAATTCTTATTGGCTGATAAAGAAATGGCGCGAAATTTCCTGCATTTTGATTGCCCTTGACCTAGCCATGAAATACCGCTCTGTATTTCATAGAAAAACCATGAAATACCGCCCTGTATTTCATAGTAAAGCTGAGCTCTGATTGGCTGAAATATAATATTTATAGGATAATACAGGATATTAATATGATATTAGATCTAAAATATAAATATCTGATAGTATCTTACATATCGATATTCTTCACTTCCACTATAAATATCGGATATTTCTTTCTAAAATATTTCATGAAAAATATCAGATACTAGATGATATTAAGGTGACATTAGACTAATGATAAATATCTGATAAATATCCGATATTCGATATTCTGCAGATATCGCACCTACATGGAATTTTGTCTAGCGTCGACCGCTATTTAGGCCGTCACAACCACGGCAAGAGACTTTCTCAGTTTGACCCGGAATTCATGTAGTCTCCCTCGCAGCCGTTCTTAGTGTCGGTTTGGCTCAACAACATAATGCATTTTGAACTACGAGGTTGTAAAGAACAACGATACTTGCGATGCGGCGACATAATTTTGAAAAGTGACAGTGAAGGGAACTGAAGAATATCTCGAATATTCGGAAAGACAAACTAAGACGAGAACTGGTGAAGATCCGCGGAATTAGTGAGGCAAGTGAAACCACGAATGTACGAAAACAAGGCTGTTGTCAGCGAGCGTGATCCGGTTCACGTATACAAATTATACAGAGAGAAACGTCCTCAGTCGATGTTCGAGCCGAATGCACCATTCTATATCTCATTAAACTACTTCAAAACTACAACTTATGTAGCCTGCGAATACAGCCGCCTCACATCGGGTGGAAATAAGCCCCCCGAGAGAGACGGGCTTATTTCCACCCGATGTGAGGCGGCTGTATTAGCAGGCTACAACTTACATGTATGATGAACTTAAGGACTGTGTGTGGTTTAAAGACCAGCCAATGGGGATAAATAAACTGAACAGCATTATGAAAGACATGTGCAAAGCCGCTGGAATTTCCGGACGGAGTAAAACGCAGGGCACGCAGGGCACGCAGGGCACGCAGGGCACGCAGGGTACGCAAAGTGTTAAAAAAATAGAGTTACATAATTTAGTGCCTTTGGAATATCAGATTGCAATGGTCAATTGTTCACATGGCAAATATTATGCTAATTTTAGAGTGAAAGTAAAAGGGTAGCGACAGGCAAAACGCTGACCAGGACCATGGACCACCCCCGTGGACCACCCATAAATTTCATATATTTTTAAAGAATGAAAGTTTTTACATTTATAGCGAGTTTGACTTGTGGCAAGTCTAACATTTTTACTTTGTGTTCTGGTGACACAGACTGTTATCATAGTTTTGTCTTTACTTGCTGTTGCATTAAACAGTATCTAAAAACCTACGAGGCCCTATTCCACTACAAGTAAAGGCAAGGAACTGTTTTCCGAGAACCGGAGCGCCATAGATATAGGAAGAAAGAAAAACTTCTGTCCCCGAAGCGCATCTTCTCTACATATATTTTATTTCAATGCACTAATTTCAGTCGGTAGTTGAATGACCGAGTGGTTGGGCCATTCGTCTTTTAATCCAGAGGTTCGGAGTTCAATTCTCGGAGCGCTCAACTTTTTTTTTTCTTCTTCCTCTTTTTAAGTTTTCTTCTTAGCGTTCTACCTTCCACACCAGTAGTATTCTTTAAACTCAAGTAGTATATAAAGTGGGGGTTCTGGCGCAGCACCTACGTTTTCAGTTTTTTGTCACATTTTACGTCCCCTTTCCCACAAAACGTAGTTATTAAACTTTGTAAACCACAATATGTATCAAATCTCAACTTATTATTTTTGGGGGTGTTGTTATTTGGTCGGGGGAAAACGAAGGTGTGACACCAGAACCACCACTTCCTATAATTAGGTATATACTACTATAGTACGCTTATTGTATTTTGACGCCCTATTAGAGAAAGGCTGCTACTAAGGTATTACGCTATGTCTGAACACGCACTCGAATTCATTCGAGCACCGAGGGCCATTAGGGGCTATTTACGACGATGGAAGATGGACATTCCAGATGGTAACCCTCTAGGAGCAGACCCAGCTGCCTTCCTAGCTGATGTGCGGAAGCAGACTACTGAAAAGCTCGAGGAAGAGCTCCAAGACCACAATAACATCAAGCTTCAGCTAGCTTTGAATATCACGCTACGGCTAGACAAACCTGAGGGTTCAGAATATGAGATGGTTACCTTTCGGAGCTCGCAAACCGTTTTGACCAACAGTGCTGAGATCGGTGGGGTAATAGTAGAAGCACATGCTCAGATCCACAACATCATTGAGAAGTGGATCAGTCGAGGATCGAACTGGGTTATAGATAAAGTCAACATTCTATGGTTGAACATTGCTCGATATCAACCACTACATGGAGGTTCATATTTACCACTGCCCCCAGAAATCGCGAGTAAGAAAGCCGTGATTAACGTAAATAACGACGACGACCACTGCTTACGTTGGTCGCTACGTGCCGAGCAGTTTCAATTCGCAAAAGACCCCCAGAGAACGTCGAAGTACCGAAACAATGATGGGACCCTAAAAGATGATGGGTTGAACTTTGATGGGGTGGATTCACCAACACCAATCTCACAAATAAAACGTGTAGAGAAGCAAAACAAGATCTCTATTAATGTGTATGGTTGGGATTTTAAGGATAAGTGTTTGATTGTACATCACATCTCGAAGGAGACCTTTTCGAAGCGAGTTAACCTATTACTTATAGAGTGCCCAAAGAGTGGTCGGCATCACTACTGTTGGATCAAGGACTTAAATAAGCTTCTATACGATCAGACGAAACATAAATGTAGGAAACACTTCTGCGAGCGTTGTCTGCATGGATACACTACCAAAGCTTTTCTCGAAAAGCACACCGGCCAGAGTGTAACGGTGTTGACGACCGAGCCATTCGCATTGAAATGCCTACCATGCAAGGAGAACAACATAGTCTCCTTTCAGAATATCCACAAACAGCTCAAAGTTCCCTATGTCATCTACGCCGACCTTGAGGCTTTGATCACTGAGATCGAAGGACCTGCCCAAGACCCTAAGAAAAGTAACACACAAAAGACGGAAGAACATATCCCCTGTGGATTGTGCTATATAGTCGTACGTTCTGATGGCCACAGCGACCCGCCTGTACTATATAGAGGTACAGATACTATCGAACGCTTTCTACTATGCATACTGAGACGAGGAGGCAAATATCAAAGCCAAAAAGGCCAAGCCACTATGTATGTCATGGGAAAACAATAGACCTTATAATAGGTCAACTATTTGTCATATCTGCCAGAAGCCTTTGGTTGGTAGCGATAGAGTACGTGATCACTGCCACATCACAGGCGAGTTTCGAGGTGCCGCACATAGAGTCTGTAACCTCAAATTACGTATCTCACCTATCATTCCAGTTGTATTTCACAACCTACGTGGATATGATGCTCACCTACTGATGCAATCCATCTCCAAGACAGAGGGCGATATCACTTGTATTCCAAACAATATGGAGAAATACATTTCATTCTCACGTGGCAACCTCCGGTTCATCGATAGCATTCAATTTCTACTATCCTCTCTTGATAAATTGGTTTGTAGTACAATAGATGCAGCTGCAGATACATGTAAGCTATGTAATAAGACCGAGCTGGTTGTCATTAACGAGGCTTGGGAGCTAGTGGGGACTTGCTCAAAGTGTGGAGAAGGGAGCTTAAAGCAACTCGACTCGTCTCGCCTCCCGATAACCGTTACACAGAATGCACATCTTCTTGGGCGCAAAGGCGTTTATCCATATGAGTACATGGACACTTGGGAAAAATTCACAGAGACTTCTCTTCCACCGAAAAAAGCATTTTTTTGTAAACTAACCATAGAGGACATATCCGACAAGGACTATGAACACGCACTAGAAGTTTGGAAGGTGTTCGGCTGTGTGACATTGGGAGACTACCATGACCTTTACCTCCAAACCGATGTGCTTCTTCTAGCAGATGTGTTCGAGGGTTTTCGCACTACGTGTATGCAAAACTATGGTTTGGATCCGGCTCACTACTATACTAGTCCTGGTCTATCGTGGGATGCGTTGTTAAAGACGACTGGCGTGGAACTTGAACTATTAACTGACTATGGCATGCAGCTATTCGTTGAGAAGGGTTTACGTGGTGGCATATCCATGGTGCCACAGCGGCGCGCTAAAGCAAATAAGCCAGGCTTACCCGATTTCGACTCAGATGAACCAAATAGCTACATACTCTATCTTGACGCTAACAATCTCTATATGGCTGGGCTATGAGTCAATATCTACCAACAGGAGGGTTTGAGTGGTGTACACCAACAGAAGAGCAGATCGTCAATCTTGCTGACGATTCAGATGTAGGTTACATCCTAGAAGTTGACCTTGAGTATCCTCGAGAACTTCACGACGTACACAACAGCTATCCGCTAGCTCCCGAGAGAATGCAGGTGGATAAAGCTTGGTTCTCAAAGTATCAAGCCGATCTATTTGAGAAACTATACAAAGGCAACGGATCTTTGAAAGTGGAAAAGCTTGTGCCTAACCTATATGACAAAGAACGATACGTGCTACACTACCGCAACCTACAACTGTATCTATCTCTTGGCATGCGTTTAAAAAAGATCCACAGAGCACTACGATTCAACCAATCCCCATGGATGGAGCCATACGTACGAATGAATACAGAGCTACGGAAACAAGCAAAGAGCACTTTTGAGCAGGAACTCTACAAACTGATGAACAATAGCGTATTTGGCAAAACAATGGAAAATCTGCGTAAGCGTATAGATATCCAACTAGTGCGCTCCTCAGAAGGAACCAGACTACAGCGTCTCTTGAATAAACCTAGCTATGCTCGCTCTACGATCTTTGACAATGATCTAGCCGCTGTGCACAACTACAAAAGCAAGCTACTGCTGAACCGCCCGGTATATGTTGGAATGTCAATTCTATATCTCTCAAAACATCTGATGTACGACTTCTACTACAACGAGCTCAAGAAGCAGTATGGACAACGTTGTAATCTACTCTATACTGACACTGATAGTCTACTACTACACATTGAAACTGAAGACGTCTATGCAGACATGGCTATAAACAAACATCTATATGATACGAGAAACTACGGCAAGGACCATCCGTTGTATAACATAGACAACAAGAAAGTTCTCGGTAAAATGAAAGACGAATGTGGAGGTATTCCCATTGTCGAATATGTTGGACTACGATCGAAGCACTACTCAATATTGAAAGCAGATGGTGGAGAGATTAAGAAAGCTAAAGGCACCAAGAAGGCAGTTGTGAAACATCGCATTCGTCATGAGCAATACAAAGAGTGCTTACTATATAAGGAAGTATGCCACCATGGGATGTATATGTTTCGAAGCGATGGTCACAGGATGTATGGTGTGCATATGAATAAGATCTCTCTATCACCATTCGATAGTAAGCGCAGGATTTCAGCAAACGGGGTTGATACGCTAGCATATGGACATAAAAACACCATTCCAGAGGAGGAAGACTTAGATGATTTTATCTGCGAACTGCTGCTATCTTAGAATCCCCTTTGGAGGTAGTTCAGTATCTGGCGGTACGACTTGTAGCTCTTCACGCACGTCAACCCACGTTTAGGTGCACCCTTTTCCAAATAGTATAGAACTGGTTGGTTTGAAGATATCGCACAACGTGAAATAATGTATGTCTGTATACTCCACACGGGATCAGTTGCTCGCTTAGCTACACCTTCCAACTCTCCAGGTGCATAAAGATATCTAACTGGAATATCAAACTGTAAACGTTTTTCTTCTAACCCAACAGACCGCGAATATGTAGGAGTTTTTACGTTTACTTGATGCGTAGCTACATAATTCGAAGGCTCCTTCCCAGTCAACCGAGTCACTTCGTTATTCAGGGCTTTGATAACCCCGGGGAGCCGCAACACCCATTCTCTACTGCGCGCATCCGATCCTTCCGAAGTGAGTACCATCTCCTGTGCATATTGATATCCAAACAACCTCTCAGCTAGCGTTCTATTTGCTCTCTCAACGAAGCTTTGTGCCCTGTGGTTGCCAGCCTCACCTCGTTGAACTTTCGTACCACGTAGTTCTAAGGTTTCAGACATACGACCCATGAATTCTCTACCAGGATCAACTTGCAAGGTTTTGGGCCATTCTAGTGGACTACGCTTGTAGATTCGTTCAAAGGCTGCAGAAACTTCACCGCTATCTTTCGATGCCACAGGCTCAGCCTCTTTATATCGAGAAGCCACATCAATCACCACTAAAGCATACTTATATAGCTTTCGTCCACGTCCAGGTCGATCGTGAGGTAGAAAGATCAAATCAGCTTGGTGAACCTCATTTGGTTTCGATATAGTCCAATGTGGTCGTGGGATATATCGTGGCGGTGGTAGGTATATCTGCCATAGTGCTTGTTTCTCTAACCAACTCTTAGCTGCGTCTTCCGATACCTTCGCTGCCGCTGCCAGTCTACCCACAGCAGCGTATCCTTTCCAGTACCCCCAGGACCATAGAAGATATTCGCAAGGAGAGCATCCATTATATATAGCACAACGATGAGGCCCTAATACGAAGACAAACGCAGAAATTCTCGTTTTTAAAAAGCATAGCTATAGCCAGCGACTAACAGCATAGCCAGCACCTAGCATTCCACCACCAACATAGATCAAATCGCCCGTCTTCTGTTCACTCGAAGGCCGATAGTAGTCAGATAAATGAGGTTCTTTCATTGCTTTGAGTTGTTTCAGTTTCTGGCGTAACTTATCGGATCGTATGAAAGCTTTGTCGGTGTCGCTTTGGGCGCTGTAAGCAGCACGCTCCAGATCTTCTTGTTCTCGAGCATAGTCATATACTCTTTGACGTTCCTTGTCGTAGGCTATCTTTTCAGCTGTGTATTTCTCAAGGGCCTTGTCGTGTCTCTCTCGTTCTATAGCAGCGCTTTTATCTTTCCCAAGAAACTTAGCAAGCAGCCCAGCACCAGTGAATGCCGTCGCATTCAAAACAGCTCCGAAGATGAGCATTGCGACAGCTGTAGCCATGCTACTATGGGCGCTCTACAAATCGGCTGGTATGTACCCTTGGTCCTTGAGATATTTCTTGGCAGCTATGCTACCAGCCAACACGGCCGTCCACTTCACGTAATTCACTATAGAAGAAGAGGGGTCGTCGAGCATAGGTTCTTTGACGGCCTTTCTTGCAATCCAACCAATGCCCGTAGCAAGACCAGTAATTATAGCAGCGTCAGCTACCGTTTTCAGCAATTCATTAGGTTTCTCTACCATCTTCCTATAACCTATGGTTTCCTAGTCTTCAAATGTTCTATCGTTCTACTCCATGTCTGGCAATGCTACCTTCATAGTCTTTACCGGACTCGCGGGTCGTACCTTACTAATATTCTTAGGGGCGTCGTCTCTGTATCTTTTGTATTGGTAGTATGCCCCTACCAGTGCAGCACCCGTGCCAATAGCTGCTAGAGTAGTATTGGTAGACATGTTTTTAGTCCAGCTTCCTTCTGCGTCGGTTTCTTAAGATAATTCACTTTCACGCGCCAACTCCCTCTTTTGAGCCTCTCTAGCACGTTTATTGCTTTCTGCCAATGCTTTTCCTGCAGCAACACGCTTTGGATCCTTTCCTTTTTTCTCAGGAACAGTCTTCGGGGGATCTGCAGTTATCCGATCCATTTCGGTTTTCTCCATCTTGTTTCGATATAGTAGGTATATGGGAAGGTTCAATAGGTGTACCAGGAATGACTATGTGACCAGATACATGTAACAAGACGCTAGCTAACGCTACAAAGCGTCCTGCTTTAAGTGATAACAGACCAGTCGTGGCACTGATCTCGTTGCGGACTAGGTGGTCTTCTCGTAGGTCTTTGATCAGTTCTTCCTGAGAATCTATAGGTACTAGGTAAGCAACTAAGCGGGTAGCTAGATGCATCACACCATCGACTAAGGTTTCTGTTATTTGCTTAGCTAGAACGGCCTGATACCTTCTATATAATCTATCTACTTCTTTTTCAGATAGGCTATAAATGTCTCCTAGAGAGAAATTTTTACCCAGATAGTCCTTTGTTGTACCCGTTGCAGCCAAAATTGTAAGTGCTTCGCGGTTGTCTGTTATGACACCCTCTGTCTTTGGTGGTGGTGGGCCTGTCACATCCTCACCTAGTAGGGCACATATTTCTTTATCAGCCATGATAATATATCATAGGTGCGGGTAGCTCTAACACTACTGAAAAAGGATGTCGTAAACAAAAGCATATGCGAGCAAACTTGTGAGACCGAAGCACTGCTTGTAACTCACCACCTTCTTGCGAGCCTCCATAGTCCTCGAACAGCCTTTTTCCATCTATAGTTGATGCGGTATGAAAAGCAACTACGACAGCTACGTTTTCGCGGAAAGGTTTGCATATGCTTGTTAATTGTTGGGATAGCATCCAAATAGAGAGTCCTTAATATGTCGAGCAGAGAATGCTAAATCTATGAGCTTATCAGTTCTTCTTTTTACGTCTTTCGATGCAGCACAATCATCTAGAATCAATAGCGTATTGGTACCTGCCCAAAAGGTGGCGCAAAGATTCAATGCGGCATTTATAGCATCCTGTGGTGGTGATACGATATAGAAGTGTGGGTCCCGATTTGCAAATCCCCGATAGGTTTTGTTGTAGGCGTATGTTGGGCAAACTAATACTATATAATCGAACTTACCACGAAATGGTCCACGAAGCTGCTCTATGAGGAATGCTGTTTTTCCGCAATTCGTAGGTCCTACTATGAGTGAGTTGAATGGGGTGTGTTCTACCAGGGAAGCCATTAGTATGTAAAGCTACTCAGAGTTCCATTCAATATGTTGATCTGAGCATCCGACAGAACGAAGATGTGCATGTTAACAGTTCCACTACCTCCACTCCTGTGCACTCGGATATCAATGTCTTTTCCACCACCTATTTGTGCTAAGCCATCACCATGGACAACTGAATCCTTTGCTGTGCGACAATCAACCAAGACGGCAAATTTGTTGTTGTAGAACTTGGCGGGCGTCATAGGCGTCATTTTCGGATCGACATCTACTGACGTACCAAACCATCCCTTGGCAGCCTCCCAGAAATCTGGTGGTAGTATACCATCTGGAAAGAAGAAATTCGGAATGCCATTAACATCTACCTCCACCTTAGTGATGCCTGGATTGGAGAATGCCTCGCTGTCCCGGGCACCTGCGGTGTGTGGCGCAACGAAGAGTAGAAGTAGTCCAGTAAAGGATCTCCGTGGGACTGTGAGGTTATTAGCCACCAAGGTGTTTGATGCCTTATCGATAGGGACAGTTGTGGAGTGTAAAGCGTGGTTGAATAGAAAGGCAGTGCCTGTAGCATATGCATGCTCTGCTTTTCTAGCGAGTTTTTCATCCTCGATGACCTCATACTCTAGTTGTATATTGGTGAGCTTGTATGTGCCTACCTGGGCCGCATCCGTTCCAACCACTATATTGACAGCCGGCGCTAGAACCAAATCAACTGAAATAATGTCGTGAATGGCATGGGGATACAGAGCTCCATGTTGTGTCAGAATGTCGACATCTAACGGGATTCGATATCTTGAACCATATGCAGCCATGAGTGCAGTTTCTTCAGTCGAAGACGTTGCTCCGTTAGTCTTTGAGCGAAGCTTGTTCATATTCTCTGATTGGATACCTTGTTGAATTCTAGCTTCTCGCTCTGGAGTAGGAAGATATAGATCGGAATATGTCTGTAGGAGGTCTGGTCGGGCAAGCTCTTCTATTACCTCTGTTCCAAATCTACATCTACGATGAGAGACTAAACAACGTCCAACGTTGGCTACCACGCGATTGGTGTTAAGCCCCCCAGACAATGCAATGTCACACAAGAGTGCGAAGCTACCTGGAACTAGGACAATGTTTTCTCCTAGTTTTGGAACCGCAACATAGAGCGTCTCTCCTGGGTTGGCAGATGATGGTGCGAATGTGCGTCTATATAGGATGCGTCGAGCTTTGAGTCCAAGTGGCTCTCTACGTGTTTCTGCGGGAACTAGCTTCGACGATATCATGTTGAATATAGCAATATATATAGTTAAGTTCAATATGGCTGAAGGAGGAGGAGACTTTGACCCGGACGAGGAAAATCCTGGTGGAGCCGAGGGGGCGAAGACGAGGGTGGTGAGGATGCCGCCGACCAAGAGATATGGAACGCATTGTTTCCAGATGACACAACTACGAAGCCGGTCGAACAGATACCAATGCAGACCTTACGCGATTACGAAAAAGAGGGTGGTAGACCGAAGACTAGGGAAACCTCGTTTAGCTTTGATGCCGTCATGGAAGATGTCCTCTCAGACACATCGGTTTTACAGAACGATAAAAAATTACTCATGAAAATCATCGATGAGGAAAAAACCGCTCCGAAATATAGCACTCGAAATGTCGTCTTCCAATCGGACTTATCAGAAGGAGCGAAACAGGTGATGTTCGATTCCGTCTGGAAATACTATGAGGATGCGGGGATTCGAGGCATTCTTGAGTTAGCACCCATGTTCGATGGTAGAATCGCTATACGCGCGTATGGAAGCAAAGAAAACCCTATCCCTATGACCACAAAGAAAGGAAAGTTATATATGAGGAGGGGGAAGGACTGGCATTCAGTGTTGCGACATCTTTATCTTCCTCAGCTTCTTTCCAATCGTGTTTGGAAAGGCCTTTGTGCTTCCGCGCGAATAGCATCTCCTCATAAACTGTTTTTGTACCAAGGGCCAAGTCGAGCACTTCGCCTATGCGCCCATGCCAGACCTTTAGTTGACCTCCACCTGTCTTCGTAGTGAGGCCTGCATCTGTGAACACCTGGTATGTTTCCCCGTGAAAAAATATATTAATGTTCCACACCCCATTCCGACCCACAAAAGAGTCGAACCATCCGGTTACAGCCTTTGGAAATAGATACCTGAACTGTTTCCATGCCTCTACCATATTGAAGCTATACATATGTAGTTTATACCTTCAATATATAATGGTGCTCTTATATGTCACCGCCACCTCGGCTGACCATACGGTCTACTTCGATCAACCTATTTGTATCCAAAACATTTCGCTAGTTGAGGTCACTTTTGAGAACAGTTGGTGGAATCTAGAAAAGGAGGCTTCATTATGGTGGAATGTCAAAGATGGCGTTATGATTCCATACAATCTTACCCCAGGGAATCATGATATAGTAAGCATTCAACAATACTTCAAACATGCGAGCGATGCTGGCGTTGTGAAATTCATTAAACCTAAATATACAATAGCTTGGATCCTAGAAGTCAAGCAGCCGATTCTACTTAGTGGAAATATATTCACACTGCTTGGCGTAAAAAGAACTGAAGCTGGAACGGATGAATTTCTAAAAAAGGGTAATCACGAAATAGGGATCCAAGATAT
Organism: Actinernus sp. WN-2022; assembly: GCA_030867875.1. Classification (NCBI taxonomy): domain Eukaryota; kingdom Metazoa; phylum Cnidaria; class Anthozoa; order Actiniaria; family Actinernidae; genus Actinernus; species Actinernus sp. WN-2022. The sequence goes on from JAOWCC010001589.1 coordinate 122,001,166, forward strand.
CCACACAGTGTATGTCCACTGCGATGTCAGTGGTGGATTCTAGCTTCTCGATTCTAGAGGGAAAACGATCACAAGTTCTAGCTAGCATAGAGATCCGAGGTGAAAGATTCGCAAAGTCGACATACGCTTCACTACTCCCACTAACTGTCAAAGCTCTAGGGACAACGATAACCAGCCTTCGTCTGACGGTTCGCGATGAAAAAGGAAATATCATAGACTTCCATGGTAGACCTATTCGCTACGTATTGAAGATTGAGTAAGATAAGGCATAGCTACTAATGGCAAGCGATTCCATTCAAACACTTCCAACGGCACCCTCTGTCTATCCCTATCTCCGTTCGTCTGAAGCTGTTTTGTCTGGAGAAAGCTTTCGACTTCAGAAAGTCTGCGATACGCTTGCCGAGCTCGAACAGCAGGCGAAGCACTACGAAGTTGTTCGCAAAAAATATGTCCGGGCCCGTGGTATTGTTCATGGGGTTGCTGTGGCCACAGGTAGCCTGAGTGGTGTTTTATCCGCCTCTGCGTTGGGTATGTCATTTACAGGAATCGGGCTGCCTGTGGGTCTTTCTTTAGGATCAATTGGATTTCTTTGTGCCGTCATTTCTGCTTTGACGGCTGTTGCCAGTAAGAAACTGGGGGTTCATGTCTCTAAGCACGAAAAGACCGTTATGTTGGCAAAGGCTAAGGCTAATTCCGTGGAAGCCAAAGTTTCAAAAGCTCTAGCCGACGGCAACATTTCAGACGCCGAGTAGCCGACGGCAACATTTCAGACGCCGAGTTTGTAGGCATCGTTGGTGAAAAGGGCAAATACGACAAAAAAACAGGCGAGAAGGTGGGTTAAAAAGTGTAGAAGAACTTCCCTCCGAGATCAGAAAGGAAATGAGAGCAAAGCTTGGCAGTCTAGTGGGATGAAAATAGATATTTCATACCATAGAAGCGAGCGTGGGTTTTATTTTAACTTTACAAAAATCTTCGTATAAATTAATTCCTACGTCTGGTTCGTATGTAAATTTCGAGACAGCGCGTGGGCGACTGTCAGTAGATTTTATTTCAGCTTGGCGAAATTAAGTTTCTGAGTCGTAAACAAAAAATCGTTCGATTCACATGCCAAAGCGCCCCTGTTTTACTCGTTCAAGCAAGATTGGGCGCTCAGGAATTTTAGGGGCGCTCAGTAATTTTAGGGGGGCACTTAGGAATTTATACATTTAGCCCCCTTGGCTGACAAAACAACGGGAATTTGCATATGAAACAGACTGTTGATGTGAAGCTAGCAAAGGTGAAAGCGATTCCTAGAGAATTCTTACTCGGTGGTTATCGTTTGACTACTAGTTAGACCATGTTTTGTATAGATTGGCTCGAGGTGGGAATGGTAGGCAAGCAACTCATCGATAAAACGCACGATCGAACTCTTATGCGTACCACACCGTTTAACAACGTCAATAAGATATATACGTGATCCTGAACGGTGTAGCACCTCGTAGCTTGCTCCAACAACTTTGGTGTGAAGTCGGGAGTGTAGGCCGATATGGCCTTTGATTGCTGTGTTAACGACCTCGCAGACTATTTGTTGGAGGCGTTCTTCACGTAGGTCGAGTTTGGCAAAGGTTGTTGCGATGTGAGGGGATATTTGATCGGTTTTTAAGTCAATATCGATTTTACCGTCGGCATGCAGCGAGTGTATAAACTCGTTGCCGCTATAGATACGCCGGTTGTCGTGTTGCATGAAATTAGCAACCTCATTTTTAGAGCGAACGAACCCACATTGTATACATACGTGGTAAAGCATAGCAGCTAAAATAGTTCTTTTAGCATGACTACGCTTGACACAAACTTTCTTCGATTGGATGAATGCATCTGCTACTATTTCTAATACATTTGTGGGAAACGAGAGGTTGTGGTTTTGTTTATAAGCGACGTTGTATGTCTGTAGTTCTCTCATAGCTGTGCGTCGTTGAAATTCTTGGTTATCCGTTGGGCTCGCACGATCGAGATCGCTTTGATATTGAAAGCTATCACGGGATCTACTATACGCAACCTAGTAGCAACGCCAATCGTTTCTTCGCTGAATTCGGTCTCGGAAACAAGGCCACAAGTGGGACATATGAATTCAGTTCCTATCACTTTCATTGGGCATAGACATTCGGAGCATGTTTCAGGGGAGTTGATATAAAACATACGTAGACTGGAACCACCAAGTAAGCCAAGTGGGTCATCCATACTATTGGTGTATACTATAGGTCTATCTATTATCTAACATAAAAAAAGAAAGAAATAGAGACACGATGTCGGTTTCTCTTTCTTTTTTTTCTTTCGTATCGCGATTTCTAATCCTCTAGAAACACCTCATGATTCTTCAATTCTGCTAACACCATCGAAAAACAATTCCTGGTGCGGCATTTCTTATCTCGAATGATACGGCGCTGTGATACACCACACTTCGTACAAAGTCCGTAACTCGTACGACAGCCGCGGCCACACTTAGAACACGGGATGAATGGGGTGGTCCCTCCTAGTATTTGAAAGTTGTGCTGAGAAAAGTACTCTGATATCTTAGAACGCCTCCTTACACATTTCGTGTCCTTCCCTCGCATCAACCAACTACAAGTTATTATCTCCGACATCGTTCGATGTATACCTTATACTAGCCTTTCTCTAATTGCTGTTTAAACGATAATGAAGTGAGACATAGCGTAATACCTTAGTAGCAGCCTTTCTCTAATAGGGCGTCAAAATACAATAAGCGTACTATAGTAGTATATACCTAATTATAGGAAGTGGTGGTTCTGGTGTCACACCTTCGTTTTCCCCCGACCAAATAACAACACCCCCAAAAATAATAAGTTGAGATTTGATACATATTGTGGTTTACAAAGTTTAATAACTACGTTTTGTGGGAAAGGGGACGTAAAATGTGACAAAAAAACTGAAAACGTAGGTGCTGCGCCAGAACCCCCACTTTATATACTACTACCCACCATCAGCCAGCTAAAAAAATAATATTCGCTCCTTGCTGAAGTCATTGTTTACCTGATTTCTGCCTCGTTTAATAGCGTAAATTAAATTTCAAGCAAAAACAGACAGACTACATCAGTTGAAAGAGAATTTTAAACTCAGTAATCACCGAAAATTTGAGATTCATATGTTAAATATTTATGGTGAAATTGACTTTTTCAAAACTGTAAAATGGGCTGGGTGACAGAGTTATTCTTTATAAATTTTGAGATTTTTAATCGCTCATTCCTCAAATTATTTATTATCACTCTCAAATTTTCGGTGAACTGATGTAGTCTGTCTGTTTTAGCTTGTAACTTAATTTACGCTATTAAACGAGGCAGAAATCAGGTAAACAACGACTTCAGCAAGGAGCGAATATTAATTTTGTAGCTGGCTGATGGTGGGTTTAAAGAATACTACTGGTGTGGAAGGTAGAACGCTAAGAAGAAAACTTAAAAAGAGGAAGAAGAAAAAAAAATTGTGCGCTCCGAGAATTGAACTCCGAACCTCTGGATTAAAAGAAGAACGCTCTAACCAGTCAGTCATTCAACTACCGACTGAAATTAGTGCATTGAAATAAAATATATGTAGAGAAGATGCGCTTTGGGGAGAGAAGTTTTTCTTTCTTCCTACTGATATCTATATGGCGTTCCGGTTCTCGGAAAACAGTTCCTTGCCTTTACTTGTAGTGGAATAGGGCCTCGTAGGTTTTTAGATACTGTTTAATGCAACAGCAAGTAAAGGCAAAACTACGATAACAGTCTGTGTCACCAGAACACAAAGTAAAAATGTTAGACTTGCCACAAGTCAAACTCGCTATAAATGTAAAAACTTTCATTCTTTAAAAATATATGAAATTTATGGGTGGTCCACGGGGGTGGTCCATGGTCCTGGTCAGCGTTTTGTCGCTACCCTTTTACTTTCACTCTAAAATTAGCATAATATTTGCCATGTGAACAATTGGCCTTTGCAATCTGATATTCCAAAGGCACTAAATTATGTAACTCTATTTTTTTGAACACTTTGCGTACCCTGCGTGCCCTGCGTGCCCTGCACCCTGCGTTTTACTCCGTCCGTGGAATTTCCCTCAAAACAAACCAGTCGGGCCGTAAAACACTGTCTAGTCCAAAAGCTGCAAGACAGTGGAGTTCTAGCTAACCAAATAGTACAAATCACAGGACACAAAAACATACAGTCTATCAACAATTATAGCAGCCTTTGAGACTCACGACAGCAAGAGACTATTTCAAATATTCTTTCAACCTCAGCCGGCGTTGCACGTGCACCTTTCCACTCATACCAACTAGGTACAAGCTCATCCACAACTTCCGTGAATGAAAACCAGCTTCAAACAATGTTTTATGGCAACACAATAACAGGAGGAACCTTTAATATCAACATGGCCTCGTCACAAAGCGCTAGTGTAAGCCCGGGTAGTGACCAACCGAAGCACAAGTTTCGCCGAGTTAGGGACGGACCATTAGAAAAGTTTTTTTGGGGGGGGGGGGGGGGGGGGGTGGGGGAATTCCCAAAATAAAATCCGAACGAGGGAAAATTATCAAAAAAAATATTCATGCACAACCAGCAACACAGAAAAAAAAAATCCTACATGGAGGGGGAGAGGCAAAGCAGAGGCCAGGGACTGCACAAATGTACAAGGATGCCATCAACTGCAAATGGTTTCCTTCAACTCTTTTGTGAGAGGTACACATATGTATCCTTTGATTTATCCACTATTAAAAGCAGGAGAAATTTACATAATTTTTCGTCTCTCAAAAGATTTGTTTGAATGGGATTTTCACTGGTCTCGCTATGAGCTTGAATCATAAACAATCATTTGCCATGCAAAGTGATGCAGCTGTACACTTTTATAGGTATCAATATTAAAGTATAACTTTTAATATGGGCACGCTAGCCCTGATGCCCTGATAAAAAAAAAAATTCACAGGAGCATGGCTTAAAGTTTACTTAGGACAATAATTATTAAGTCATATCAAGAAGAGGACATCATCGCTTTGAAGTAAATGCGTTTTATTTGAGAGAGAGAACAACTTCAGTCGCATTACAAGTTTATAATGTGGCTTACCTGTTGATACCAGAACTATCTGAATTCAGCGGTAAGTATTCAAGCTAAACCCAGGTAGTTCCTAAACCAGTAACGCCTTGTAAAAATCACTTTACTTGCGAAAGCAAATTCAAATTTGTACGGTCGAAATCTTAATATAAGGTCGAAATGCCCCGCTTAACGCACAACGGACGTTAAGGTCAGACCCCCTCCCCCCTTAACGTCCACCCATTGTTTTATGCTTTTATAAAGTCAGGAAAAACAGTAATGAAATACACGGGAGTTCACTTATAAACAAAGTATAAAACAAGTTTACAGCTTTAATAGCTGCAACTGTACAGTCAGTCAGTACCTCGAATTCCCGTACGAGCTCATATTTCGGACATTGACTAAAATACTCATTATGTCACGACTATAAAACTGAGTTTCACTTACCTGGAGGTTTGACTGAGGTATTTCATGATACTTCTAATCAAAAGACCTTGTTGAAATTTCCGGGAAATTCAACAGAAATTGCGCTCTATGTAGATCTAGCTGACCGGAAACGTTTGATTAAAAAGTGTACTTCTATTGATGAAAATGTGTGTGTTCTAAATGCCCGACACTAACGTCCATGCCCTTACCCCCTCCCCCCCTAAACGCCCGTCGTGCGTTAAGCGGGACATTTCGAATATGTCGACGGCCCCTAATCACTCCAACTGACAGTTACTTGATATGCAAAGGTAGCTAATTTTGAATAGATTAGTACATAAAATATATAAAAAAAAAAAAACGTGCATGAGATCGTAGCCGAAAAAAAACTTGCTGCACAGCAAACTGGAGTAAAAAAAAAATGCATGCAGCTTGAGAATCCCCCCCCCCCCCATAACTTTTCTAATGGTCCGTCCCTTATGTGTATCGAGTCAGACCACAGGCAGCCCAGACTCGACATATATTTCCCGCTTTTTGGGTTACCTGTGGTATGTTTCATAAGCCGATCTCGGAAGAGTTTACATAATTGCTCCTTGTGAATTCTCTTTTCCGATTCCTACGAAATAAACCTTCAATAATAAAAGATTGATACTTAATCAAGTTTTGTGAGTGGTTTTGAGGTGATTTGGGGACTTCTGAAGCAGTTTATTTAATAGGCCTCGAGGTTTTGACGGTTGGCCGCTTTTCATCGATGTCACCTCACTCGCCGCCGAAATTCGACAAGAAATTCAAATCGATTTCGCCTCTGCTTTCGGCATACAAATCCAGACATGTGTAAGCACTTCTCATCCACGTTTCAGGCCAAACGACGTGAAAACGGCCTGGAAAATAAATTCCGAATTAAAAATATTTCTCTCCGTATGTGATCTGCAGCTTGATCGGTCCACAAATCAGCGGTAGACATCGCAGGCGGTGCTTTCAAGATGCAGTTGCCATGCCCACGCACGAGCTCAAACTCAAAGTAAACAAACTCTACTCATGAGAACATGTGATTGTCTTTTTCAGTAAATTTCTTAGGTCATTATAAACAAAAATAGCATGATTTGTACGTGTATTTATCACTTGCTGTATTTATGCGGTGCTTTCAAGATGCAGTTGCCATGCAGTTGCCAAGATGATGCAGTTGCCAAGATGCAGTTGCCATGCACGTTTCATATTTCATATTTCATCAATACTCGAAGATAAAATCCGTATCTCCGCGCGGCCATGTAATATCCTCTATATTTTTGAAAGAGGAAAGTTTTTCATGATTAGAAGATAAAAATGCACTTTGGAAGATAAATAGTAAGTTTAGCAAGAATATTCCGAGTTCAAAGTATGGAACTAATATTTTCCGCTCAGAACATGAAAAGTTTAGACTTTACTTAGAAGAAGTAAAAAACTTCTAGGAACGATACATGAAATTTCATATGCACTTAATGAAAAGAAAACATCTCATCTAGCAATTCTGGACTTCACAAAGGCTTTCGACAAAGTGCCACATGAAAGACTCCTAAAAAAGCTACACCATTATGGAATCACAGGTCCTCTAAAAACTGGCTAAGAAGTTTCTTCACACAGAATTCAACAAACAGTGTATGATGGTGCCTCATCTCCACCTCAGCAAGTCATTTCAGGTGTACCCCAGGAACCGTTCTTGGACCCTTATTGTTCTTACTTTATGTTAACGACTTGACAAATGAGCTTGAATGTCCAACCAGATTATTTGCTGATGACTGTCTTATTTACATACCTATCACCACTACAACAGATATGGACAAATTACAATCAGACCTAAAGAAACTAGAACTATGGCAGGACATCTGGCAAATGGAATTTAACCCAGCGAAATGTTTTATTATGCGTATATCCATGCAGAAAAGTCCACCTCATAAGGAGTATTTCTTTTGTAACACTGTTCTATTAGTTATGTTGATATGCACCCGTACTTGGGAGTTACATTGGACACAAAATTAAGGTGGAACCACCATCTTCATGAAATAACTTCTAAGGCTACCAAGACTTTAAATTTGATCAAGAGGAACTTCTGGTTTTGTGAACAAGACACCAAAAGTACTCTGTACAAGTCACTTGTCAGACCTAAACTCGAATATGCTTCTGTGGTTTGGGACCCACACTACAAATGTGATATTGATAAACTGGAAAACATACAAAGGACGGCAGCTCGTTTCTGCAAAGGGGATTATAGATACACTTCTAGTGTAACTTCCATGATGAAAAATCTAGAATGGGAACCCCTGGTCTCTCGCCGCAAACAAGCTCGTTTATGTACAATGTATAAAATCACAAATGACATTATTCATGTTAACAAGTCCATATATCTAAAACCAGCAACAGAAACCCGTACTCGTAGAACTCATAATTTTAAATATTATGTTGAACATACAAGCAAAGATGTTTACAAATATTCGTATTTTCCTAGAACAGTCAGAGAATGGAATAGTCTTCCATCTGATATCGTCACTGCCAAATCTTTACACAGTTTTAAAATCAAGTTAAATGATCATTATAGAGAAAATTAGTAAGACAATATTTATTGAATTTTTATTATTATTATTTATTATTATTATAATTTTTTTTATTTATATATATATATATATATTATTTACTGGACATTATTTAAATTAATATTATTATAGAAACCCTCATTTTGTATTATTTTATATATATATATATTTATTATTTTTTTATTTAATGTTAGCGTGATAACTGTACATTAATTACGTATATAGTTTTTGCTGACAAAATAAATGTAGATGTAGATGTAGAAGGTATATCCGAAAGACAGAATATATTCTTAGCACATGGCATGAATATCTTTATAAACAGAATATTGTCCGATTCGGGGATCGTTTCGGGTTCGGGAATCATTTCGGGTTCGCGGGTCATTTCGGGTTTGGGGATCATTTCGGGTTCGGGGATCATTTCGGGTTCGGGGATCATTTCGGGTTCGGGGATCATTTCGGGTTCGGGGGTCATTTCGGGTTCGGTGATCTTCGGGGCCGGCGGTCATTTCGCGTCCTGAACCCAGCATGCCTTGCAGGATCGTAATCCCAACGATGTATATGTTATTTATCAAAGAGAATTTACTCTTCAGCTCCCCGAAATCTAGTTAAAATGTTAAGAAAGATCGATCCGTTCTGGAAAATCCTAATGGCCTCAGAAAATGCAATAATCGCGACTCGATCGGCTTCACAAAGCGTCCGGAAAATCGAACTTCATTGTACCCCTTCGTCCTCTCTGGTCGATGAAAAAGTCAAGATCACAATTCAAGGGCTTCAACCTTGTGAAAATGTCACTCTCAGAGCAAGACTGTGTGGAGATTCGGGGGTAAAATATCATTCTTTCGCTCATTTTGTTGCCAATTGTGAGGGAAATGTCTGCGTGAGTTCAGACCCTTCTGTTGGAGGTTTCTATCAAGGTATCGATCCCATGGGAATAATTTGGAGTTTGAAACTTGAACCTGGCCAGAGGAAAGGACTTCGACTCATGAAAAGCGATGTATCTACGCCCTATAAAGTAGACTTGGCTGCATTTCAGGGACATTTGAACAACTGTGATAGTCGTGAACAAGAACTGTGTAGTACCACATTTGAGAAATGGTACATTGCCAATGGAGTGAGAAGAATTCCAGTTAGGGCTGGGAGAATAAGAGCAACCTTATTCTTGCCAAAAGGAAATAAACAGTTTCCAGGTATTGTATGCACTACTGTTCACATACATGTATGAGAAAGAAAATCTGTTTGGAATGTTTTTATTGGGATATTCTGAGATCTGGGAAGAGGGAGTTGTAATTGTTTGATAAATTAGTACATGTACATGCAGCACCATTTACCTGCTGGTAGAGGTTCCTTTTCCACCCTTTCTGTTGTAATCGCTTTGCAAACTGACTGGAGAAAAGAAACCTCTGACCCCAGTTGCAACATCATTTGATGTAACCACCATCTACAACCATGGATGAATACATTATAAAAATAAATAGTATGCATGCATGTATAAAATATAGACTGATTTACATTTGAGTCTGCTATTGGGTAGTTCCAGAAAATATTTGTACCCCTACCGTGGGTGGCATTTTGGATTTCCTGATCAAAGGGGAGCTATCCGATCCTGGAATTCTGGATGGAAGGGAGGGTTTGTCTGAATGGAATTCTGATTGGAAGGGAGGTTTCTGGGCCTGGGAAAACTGGTTGAAAGAGAAGGCTTTTCAAGTGCAAAAATCCAGTTTGAAGATGTCTGCTGTGCATGAACTGGCTGTATCTCCTAAAATTCAAATGCTGTGAAAAGGTTGCTGTTTGGCTCTAAAGTAGAGTAATTCCATGCCATATAATTATGTTGGCAATACCTGATATGTTTTTTAGCATTCATAGAGTTAATAGTAAGTCTTTTCAATCACTTGATTGCACACATATTTATCATCTGAGTCTGTATTGCCTATGGTCAGCAGTTACTATGTTGTGGTTTAATAGACCACCTTGAAGTTTTCGATGCCATTTTGTTTGGTATGCAAGAATTCCTGGTGCGGTTACTCAGTCCCCATACAAACCTTTGTAATTCGAACACGCTTCGTCAAAGTGCTCTGAAGAAAATTGTAATTATGGCAAGCTGACCTAATAATAATATTCTACAAGAACCACCAACAGAATTGAAGGTAAGATTATAACGAAGATCATTTGTGAATTTAAACCCATTCGGATGACTTTTGCCAGATGATTTTTGATCGATCTCTGCAAAGAACTGGGAAAGAAGAGAAATTACGAATCACAAATGTATTGAAATAGTGAACTGAATAACTGAATATTAAAATAGGGGTTAAAGTAAACATTATAATAGTCCAGTTTCATATTCGAAAATTACCACTGAATTCAATGACTACAGACGCATGTACTCAGGCTTAGCCTCATTCTGAAGTTAAACATTCTTAAATACCAGCGAGAAGGTGCAAAATGCGAAACTACAACAATACGCGGAGTTGTGAATAGCCCACCTTCTCGCTGGTATTTATGAATGTTTAACTTCAGAATGAGGCTAAGCCTGAGTACTTGCATCTGTAGTCATTGCATTCAGCGGTAATTTTCGAATACGAAACTGGTCTATTTTATATAGGAATAAAACTTTATGTGGTTTAAGTTAATTTCGAGAGAAAGAAAAACAAATATTTTGCTCTCACACCGCTTATGACGCTGATGCCAATGATGTTTTTGAACAGTTTACACTGTATTCGGAGTACCAAACAGAAGTCCGATCAAAAATCATCTGGCAAAATTCATCCTACTGGGTTCAAATTCACAAATTATATTTGTTCTTAACTTAACTTTGATTCTGTTGTCAGTTCTTGTAGAATTATTAGGTCAGCTTGCCATAATTACAATTTTCTTCAGAGTGCTTTGACGAAGCGTGTCAGAATTACAAAGGTTTGTATGGGGACTGCATAGTAACTGTGCCAGGAATTCTTACATACCTAACAAAATGGCGTCAAAAACTTTGAGGTGGTCTATTAAAGATGGCTGCCACGGGCTTGCGAACCCAGCTGTCTTCATGCTTCCACTGGCCCTCTGGCATCAAGGTTTCGTGAAACAATATAGCAGGATGATGGAGGAATAAAAAATAACATTTCTTGATGAATTTGACAATGGGAAAAATATGACAGGGAAATTAAAGTTGCAACAACTTTTGAACCTGTAAGGTGTAACCATAGTTGAAAATTATTCATGGTAACAGTACATATTTCAAAGAAAAAAGCCTTGAATTTCCAGAGGGTAGAGGGGGTAGATAAGAGATTCCAAAGGGGTCACAAAGTAAAACTGGAATTTTGTAAGGGAGGGGAGAAAAACGAGTCTGGAATTCCGAATGCATGGGGCCTTAGAGCATTACGAAATTTCTGAATGCAAGGGGGGATAAAATATTGATGCCGCCCGTTGTGGGGGTATGGATATTTGCTGGAACTATCCATTATATCACACACCCATTGACTGTCATCAATCATTAGTTTGCATATACTAATTACTCTGGGATCACTTTCTTCTCATCAATTGGTCAACCTGTTCAAGTATGGCAAAAGTTTTAGTGTATCTTTAAATAATAATGTTTTCTGGGCCTTCATTTTTGTACAATCTTTGACAGCAAGTGATCATAATACACTAAAATTTGTGAGATCTGCATAATGACACAGTAGATTAGATAGATAGATAGAATAGATAGATAGTTTAATAATAATCACATTGCAGCCTCACGGCTGAATTGCGTAATTCACAATAATTATACTAGTGTTACAAGCTATAAAATAAACACAATCAATATCTACATAAGTTAAATATATAGTGTATCGTAATGGTAAAAATTGCTCTAGGAATTACACATGGACGGGATGAAGGTGCATTTAAAACGATTTGTCCAGGCCCTAGGAACATCAAAGGTCCGCTTTTTCCTAAGATTATGTTTGGACACATGTCTAGGTGGGAGGAGGCCATGTAATTTATGTGTCTCAGAACTTATAATGGATGAAAATAATTTCTGGCATAAATGGCATAAATGTGGGGACAGGCACCCTTGGAAAATGAGGATTGGATAACAAATTGTTGCTCACATGACTTTTATTTTCTCTTGGAACATTCTTTTAATAGACAAGACAAATTTTATGTGGTGTTGAGTACTATTACATGGACTTTTGTCCAAATAAACTAAGACAGAGTAGGATCTTTAGGGCAACTCAGTGTTATACAGTAGCACAACAGCTCAACAGTCGAAAACAAATTTTGCAGTTATTACATCAATCCTAGAGTTTGGGTTTAAAATGGCATTTTCCTCGGGCCAGTGCACTATTCTTAACTTAAAATCATTTTGTAGTGAGGCATAGAACACATTTCTAAGATGATCATACTTCTTGCATCTCAATCAGTACAAAATGGGCTAATCCTCAATCTCCTCACTGGCCTAGCACACCTTCCTTTTTCAATTTGTTAGTTCAATTCTATGCTTTGAACCATTTTAATGTGAAGATATACTCCTCAAGCTCATATCTCACTTTAAATGTCCAGCTGTAAGTTCTTAGCTTATTTCGCTGGCTGGTTTTTGTCCTTGTGCTATTGTGAATATCACCTACCGGTAACTACGTACTTTTGGATTTCTATATCAATTGAAGGGCTGTGTGCAGCACAGGCGTAAGTGACTTCTGATCACCTTCTAAATTCTCCCTTAGAAAACAAAGAATTTGAAGGAGAATTTAGAATGTGATCAGGACTCAGTCACTTACAACATTAATGTATGCCCTTGTTGCACACAGCCCTTCAATTACCCTTTGTTTAAAGTGCCACTACGACGAAAATTTACCATTTCGATTTGCCACTTTTTCAGTGTCTATCGGTCAATCAGTATTAGAAATATCCGAAATAGTAAAAAATATTCCCAAATGGGCATCTTAAACCACAAATTTTAGGAGAGTTTACCGATAAAATCCTGTCCGCCATTGCTGGAAGCCGTGCCCTTTGTTCAGCTTTAAACAAAGGTTTATTCACCGGAAGTGATGTCATACACTTAACACGACAACCTCGTGGCGCGGAATAGCGTGCATAAAAAAGTAGCCAACCTCGCAAAGATAAATATAACTTTCTTCTTATGTACGTGAAGACGTTTTTAGTAGAAATATGCCTCCAGGCGTTGTGTTCTGCAGGCGAGCGTTAAGTGTATGACATCATTTCCGGTGAATAAACCTTTGTTTAAAGCTGAACAAAGGGCACGGCTTCCAGTAATGGCGGACGTGTAGATTCAATATTCGGAGCTAAAATAATAGGACTTCCTGTCGTTGTATCGAAAAACAATTTGAACTGGTAATAATATATGAACTCTACTTTATGAATATGCAAAAACATTGATATGTCAAAATTTGATCGTAGGGGCACTTTAAGCTTTTTGGAAATTGTTATTACATTATTAGAAATGTTAATAGGGCAGACCAAAAGGTTTTCGAAACCAAGCGTGAGGATTATCTCCCTCATTTTGTTACTCGAGCTGTTAGGGTTATACATAAGGCTCGCATCCATAAAGGCCTCCACTGCCAGGAATTAATCTTCCTAGCTCCTAATACATGTAGCTTCCTAATAGAACCTACAATGGTGTAGACCTCTCTCCCCCCCCCCCCCCAAAAAAAAAAAACCAAAAAAAAGAAAGGAAGAAAAGGCACACTTTACTTACCTTTCATGAAATATTTACATTTGTAATGCCATTAAACTTCTGGTACATGTATGTACTAAAGCATGTAAATTTCTATTGGAATGTCATATATATGGGCCAAATACAGGCTGTATATAGCCTCTTGTTTAACATACAGTATGTTTCAATCCAAAGTTGAACCTATATGCAGAAGTCAAAATTAGCTTCAAACCAAAAATTTTTATTTCTTTTATTTTAAATTTATTTTATTTTATTGCAAATTACAATAAATCACATGCAACAACCAAAAAAACCTAAATTACAAAACCAAACTGAAAAAGAAAGGAAAAATACATGCTTAAATCAAGACTGTATTTTGAGCCACATGGTTAAAGGTTCCCACTTCAGACAAACCATTTCCCAATTTTGTTTGTGCATTAAGCACTTTCCTTCTCAATCTTAGCTTTCTCTCAAGAGGATAAGGAAGCCATCAATGAATATCTCGGTATTGTTAAGGAAAACGGTGTAGATGTAATACTTGACAATGATTAAGGTATAAATAAAAAGCTTACCATACTTAATTTTTTTTGGATCTGACCATGATACAGGATACATGCTGTGTTTAGAACCACTGTGTCTAAAGTGTGTGTGTTCCACCAACTCACAAAACGCTCCCAAAACGATTTGACATGGGTTTCTCATTGCATAAGTAACATTTAATTATCAATGTTTTTAATTTTAGCTTTGAAAAGGAAATCGTTTGTTGCTAAAATACTATGATTAATCTTATTAATGAAATAAACTAAGCTTAATCTCTTTTGTGGCTCTAAAAGGAAGAGTGTAGATTTGTTTAAGACTATTTTTACAAACATGGTTTAGAAATTTTTTCTTGGCTGTTGGAGCTGTAAATTGGAGCTCAACAAGAGTATTCTTGCCTTTTTGGTGGTTATTTTTTGCATGTTGGCAAACCATTCTTGGGCTTGCCCTTTTATAGCATGGAATCTACCGATTCCTGCGGAACTTGCAAAAAGTCTTTACATGCTCTTATTAAGCCCAAGAATCGTATACAAGTTGCTTTAACTTTGAACTTTGTTTGAAAGACGCGTAAAGCAAGCTAAGTGGTTTGAGCGAGTCGAGTGTAGTGTGTCCAAAACAGTTAATGTAGTGGGGAGTGTGCAAGGAGACCCCCACCAGCTGTAAGCTGTAATTCTCAGCCTGCTGTAACAAATATAATATTTATTCTATTTATTTATTAGCTGTGCTCGTCGAATAAGTCTTTAATTTGACAAACCCCTTTTTCGTACGGTCCAGCCTTTGTAAAAAACAGGGCAGTCTCCAACCTAATTGCAGTATTGTTCTATATAACTTCATTTCTTGAGGGGGGTGCTGGATGCTTTTTATACCAAGCCGATTTAAGATCTTTACAATATTCCACAATGCGTTTATAAAACAAAGGAATACATTTTAGATTCAGGAACTTTGTGTCATAGTTACATTGAAAGAATAGCGACCCGCTGCTTCTTCCTTTCCCGTTTTATTGCTTTTTCTAAATCGTCAAAATTAATCATTTCCATTAACCCACCATATTCTTTTGGCCCTATAAGGGTAGACTTTCTAATCCTAGCAGGTTCGTTATTCGATACAAAAGTGTAAGTAATCTCATCTATACCAGTTTTGAAAAGCCTGCTGATAAAGTTAAAACAGACGCGTTAAAGATCAATTTCGACAAACCCAGGGTTTTGACTATATTAATGTGTCCATAGAGTGTGCAGAGCTTCCTTTTTTTCCCAAAAATTGCAAGGCACTTTTTTAGATTGTCTAGCTTATCATAGAAGTTTAATTGATCGCAGCTACTGCCGAGTCATAGGTAAAGAAAAAAAAATAGCTATAGCGATACTTGCTGCCACGTCATCCATTGTCATTAATGTGCCAACCAGAGATCTATTGCATGGTTCCTGACACAAAGAGGCCTTTTGAAATCATGCTTGGTACATTAGCATAACAATTGTAATGTTTATCAACACAAAGTATCTTTATAGGTTCTTCAGGCCATTACGCTGGGTGCCAGAGATTTAAGCCAAAGTTTAGGATCGACACTGTATCTCACTTTCACTTCTTCAAAAACTTTAATTCCTTTAATGTTTTCATTACTATTTATTGCAAGTGCTAGTAATTATATTCCAATGACAATCAGAAATCCGGACAGAGGATACCCTTGCCCTTATGCCGCGCTCCAAACCGAAGAATTATGTCGCGTGTCCGATCCATTATTAGTAAACAGCTTGACATGTCAGTATAAAAGAGTTTTTCCCATGTTATTGCCTGTTTTCCAAAGCCACATTTCCGTAAAACATTAATCATATAAGACAAGAGAGGATACCATTCAATTGAATTGAAAGCCTTTTTGAAGTCCAAAAATAAGGCAATTCCCGACATGTCAAACCACAGGCAGCCCAGGATCACTGATAGTAGCAGTGTATCGAAATTACAGTGTTTGTATGGAAAATTTCCGTTCTCAATTTTTGACAGAAATATTTAATAAAAATCTATTAACTTTACCGTGTGTCTTCGTGTGGTTGTCCTTTATGTCTGGACCGAGTTTCAGGGAATATTTCTGTCGAAAATTGAGAACGGAAATTTCCCATACAAACACTGTTAATTTCCATACAATGTTACTATCAGTGATCCTGGGCTGCCTGTGTCATGAACCCCCCCCCCCCCCCACACACACACACTCACCCCAAGGTGTTACAAATGTAGATACGGTGGGTTAGGGTCAGTATTATTGAAAGCACATTATTTTATGGAAAGAGGCCGTATAACCAACATGTAGGATAATTTCTTTCTTAGAACAGTTGATGAGAATGAATACAGGGGAATAATAATAATCATTAGTATTATCAAACTCGTTAATAATTCATGAAGCAAATACAAAGGAAATCACAGAGCGATAAGTAATCTGTAAATCTGATACAGATTTCGTCCTGATTTACATAAACGTTTGCTTCGATTTTTCGGCCAAAATAAGTCGTATCGCCAAAAAAACTGAAAACGTGACTCTATACATCTAGACGTTTGGTAAGTCAGATACAGAATTCATGTCCGTGCTTTATGGGATTTACAAACTCTTGCTAAATCCAATAAAGCAAGGCTACTCTATCTGTATCTATCACTTATTGATTAATTTTGTTCTGTCTTTTATCCTAGGTCTTATTGATATGTTTGGGGGAGTTGGTGGTATTGTTGAGTACAGGGCCTCCCTTCTGGCTTCTCGTGGTTTTGCAGTCCTAGCACTAGCTTATTTTGCCTACGAGGATCTACCAACGACACTAGAAGATGTTGAGCTTGAGTATATAATAGAGGCCAAACAATGGCTTGAGCAACATCCACAGGTCTTGCCTGGTGGAATTGGAGTCATAGGAGTATGCAAGGGTTCGGACATAGCAATTCTTCTAGCTTCAAACTCCACAGGCATTGCAGCCCTTGTTTGTATATCTCCATGCTATGGGCTTTTCTATGCACCAATGAAGTACAAAGGACAACTACTAAACTATTTACGAATGGATATTGGATATGCTAAGGTTAGACATGATTCAAGTATAAGCTCGTATCATACATTATTAGATAATTGGGAGGGTGATATTAAGGATAACCCATGTATGTTCTCAGTGGAGAATATTCAGTGCCCAGTGCTATTAATATATGGCAGTGATGACGACTCTACAAATGCAGAGCTGTCAGTACAGAAGATTGTCCAGAGGATGGAGAGTTTTGGAAAGGGGACACAGTGCAGTATACTTCATTACGAAGATGCTGGACATCTTATTGAGCCACCTTATTCTCCGCTATGTTCTGTGTCCTACAATAAAATGTTTCAGGTATGTTTGTCATGGGGAGGCAAACCAAAAGCACATGCCTTTGCTCAGGAAGATTCTTGGACAAAGATTCAGGAATTTTTTAAACAAAACCTACCTAAAGGACTTCAGAGCAACCTTTAATAACAAGAATGGTTTGTGTTTCCTTTAGAATTTTTAAAAAGTTCACTCACTGAGAATAAGAAAGACAAGCTCTCCTTTCAGTTATTTTTATATTTTGGGGTATAAAATGTGTATACCATATTTTCTTATCTACAAGATACAATTATATACCGGTTAACAGGTTTATATTTTTTTAGAGATGACTTGCAAATAGATCTAGTCGCCAGCCAGCAAATGTTAGTAGCCGATTTGGCGACTAACTGTAAGTTAGACGTGGTGGAAATTTGCTTGACCTTACTTGATCAGCATGCAGACTCAAGGTGAATGGCCTCGATCTGTTATAATATCAATCGCTAAAGCAGCTCGTTGGTTTGGTGACAAAACCCCTACAGTGATACAGAGAAGGTTCAGCTCTGCATTGAAGTGAGAATTCGAAGAGCATTCCTCTGTGAAATGACTCGCAGCACAATTCAGCACCATGCGATATCATTCCGATTCTGGAATATCTTACATCAACTCGAAAAAGACGGTGAAAAAATTGTTACAGAATGTCCCACCTACGTATAGTGGCACAATTTATATCTAAAACTAGAAATAACGAATCACCAGGAAGTGTGCGCGAGTAATAGAACATTACTTTTGGACCGATCTCAGTGATGTGTTAGTGATTTATACCAATGTCCAAAACTATAAAACGTATAGTCTGCGAAACAGGCCCTCAGTGTTATTTCAACGCAAAGGAAGTGATAAAATGATTTGGCCGCGTGAAAATGGGAAAAGGAGACTGGCACGAGAGAGAAGAAGGAGGGCCTGCAGCCATCCCTTATACATTTTCATTTCCCGTCCAGATTCTGTACGGGAAATACTGATTGGTCAATTAGCTGTCATGTGTCACGAAATGTCGCACATTCCTCCTGCGAACTGACTGAAATGGCGGCGACAAGAGAGAAGTGATCGAGCGGTTGAGCATTAATCCAGGAAAGTATTTAGAAGAACAAAGCAGGCAGTGAATAGTCTACATTTGTACTTTCTAGGAGAGATATTTTGGCGGTTTTATCAACAGGTGAAAGCCTTATTTTCCAACTGTTTGCCGTGGAAGTCGAGTCAGACAGGACGTAGCGCTTCGGCATTGTCCTATATTTTGCAAAGCATTATGAAGGATCAGTTAATCGAAACTAAATACACTGGGACTTAAAAGCCATCTCCCTCTACGATGTAGAACTGAAGGAAATTACGAAGTTCCCTAAAGTAATTTTCGCTTCTGCTGTCAGAGGTTGTTCGAGTGAAAGAGTCAGTCAGGGTCGAGTAAATGAACTGATGAAGGAAAAACTGAGCGGGGACTGAGCGACTTATATATAGAGGCCGTGGTCGTGAATAAATCCCACACCGTAAAGACTTGGACAGGAGAAATAAAGGTAATAACAATGAACTGTGCAATGTTTTAACTACACATCTTAGATACCGACAAAGTTACGAACATACAAAGTTTGATTGACATGTTTATAATAATCATGTTAATCCATGCAGAAAAGGGGCAGAATTCAAATTTCCGTAAGATGGCGGCAGGCGCTTATTTCGCTCGGATCGGTAACAGAACTTGCTCCGCTCGTAACGGAAAAGCGCCTGTTCTGCAGGCTATAAAAGGTGTTTATTATATTTTCCTTCTTTTTTAATATAGTATTCTAGAAATGACTGACACTTCCTTGAACAATGAAGTTGAATTGGTAGGGAGCCCATAATGGCTTCAATGGTCAGTTTCCTTTCCCACATAAGGGGAACTCCTAGATCCACCACTGATTATTTACTGTGGTTTAGTGGATATAACAAACATTCTTTCTCTGTACATTGTAGGCCAGATAACGCTTTCCGTATTTACATAGCCTGCTGCAACCACGAGGAGACGTTTGGAAGAATTCTTAATTTTTTTTGTACACCAAAGACCGAAGGTCGAGGATTTACACAAAGAATTTAGAATTCTCCCAAATTTATCCGAGTGTTTGCATCAGGCTATGTAAACACGGAAAACGTTTTCTATTTCTTTTATAGAACACGGCTTTCAGCCAATCTGAGAGTGCGTACTATCGAATGTATTTTATAAATGTATGTATCTCGCTGAACTTTATTCGAAATTAGTAAACTTAATACTGTAATCATATATCATTTTTGGTGGTGGTGGACAAAAATTATCATTATTTAACAAATAAAGAAGCCATAGCCATTTGAGAACACTCTAGAAATGTTGAAAGCACGCGCCTTCGGCTTGTGCTTTAACATTTCTCTCATGTTCTCAAATGCCCATCGTGTTTTATGATAGTATAAAACATGGATTTAAGGCTTCTTTGTCTGTTTTATAATATAGATTTACGCGCGCGATGAAAGGAAACCGCCAGTTGAAAACTATATAACACGGCTAACCATGTTATATACTCTGATAAAACATAGCTTCTTAGCCAATCAGAGCGCGCGTACTATCGTATCTATATTATAAATGAAAATAAAAATCAGACGCTTTAACATGCACGTATTTTATGAAACACTCGATCGCGCACCGAGGCTCAATTATTGTTAGTGAACTGTAACGAAGATTATTTACAAAATGTACAAAAATTCTGTAGAATGGTTAATAATAATGCCACTCTACAAAGGGATCTGAAGGGATCTGGTGTGAAAGTGCTGCTCTTTTGGGTGATAATAAAATGGGTATCCTGTGGTGTCATTTGCGTTTGGTTTGCAGTGTTTTGGGCTTCCTGTGCCCTGGGGCTGTAAAGGGGTGGCGGATTGCTTTGCATCCCCAATGTTGACATATAGAATACACGTGAAGGCGCCACTGTATACAGTTATTATATGCTCTTTCGCATGAAGAAGTTCAGTAACTGAAGTCGATGAAAATTGCGGCAAACCTCGTGTGCGTTATTAGTTTTGGCTTGTTGAGGAAATGACGGCGGAGACTGGTCACCAAGGCATTGTGTGTGAACAGTCGCGTGCTAAATTCGAAGGGTCATAGCATGCAGGTCATGCGGCGCGTTTCACGGGCGTGGTATATGTGGAGAAGCGTCTATATGGGTCGCTCGGATTCCAGTCATCAATTTGTTTGGAATACGTGACGTGGAGTCGCTGGGAGATGGTGAGGAGACTTCGATTCTCCCACAGGGAACATATCTCGAAGCAATGGCACTATGTCATAGCCCCCAAGACCATCAGCCTCACTAAAGATCATAGTCATCAAAGTTTGGTCACTCCAAGGGCGAGATAATAGCTGCTTTAAACGCTAACACGTGTGGGAGCTCGCTGGAAATGTGAGCAAAGTGCTATAGCGATGTGGATCTCTCCGAAGAGGATCTGGTAGTGCAAAATGGAAATGGCATGGCTAAATCCGAAATTGTAAATTAAGCAAATTGCATGGCACTAGGCCAACTGCAGTGGCATCTAACTTGCAGGACATGCTGCGAAACCGCCATATTTTGTAGATGCATCCTCTCACAGTGTCCGGACATCGAGTACGAGCCTATTAAGGATCGCATTCCTGTTGCTGACAACAAAGCCAGTCATTCTGTGGGGATAATTTGCGTTTCTATTCAGTGGCCCAATGGAAAGGACAGCCTTCAGTATGCTTGTCGTACCACAATTATCTTGGCCAGTGCTTTTCGGCGAAAATCACCTACGGTCTACTCAAGCCTTAGTTGACCATAGTGAACCAAGTATTCTTTTCAGACATTACAGTTGCAGTTCAAAGTTCAATGCTCTTTGCACACTTTTCTTCATGGCTTCTCAGATGCTCCCCAAGTCACAGACGATACAGCACCCCACGCACACCGCAGCAAAACGCTGTGCTGCGCTGGCCGAAAGAACGACGGCTCTAGTTTCAACTTTGTTAGTAAATCATTTTATAATTTATATAACTTATAGTAAACTCACCTGTAGTGAATTACAGATTTAGAAACCTTCAACCTGTTGAAGTCTTTGGCTTAGCTCTCGGAGAGTGAGGGGCGGGTATCCTAGGACCTCGATGACATAGGAGGCGCGCTGTTGAAGGGGTGTAAGTTGTCCGAAGTGACGGTCATCAATATATTGGCTACACAGTACCCCCAGGGAGCGAATAAAGCTCGTGGCGGCCATGCCAATAGTGTGATAGTTATAAGCGCTAGCTTTCCAGCCGAAGGGGATAGTGTGGTAGCCAAAGTACCTGCCTTGCCACTCTATCCCAAACAAGGTGCTGCTTTCAGGGGAGATCGCTACCTGATCATAGCCGCTCTTGTCGTCCATGGTAGTTTGGAAACAGCGCTCTGTGACATACCGTGGGAGGTCTTTAATCCAGAGGTTAAGGAACCGCTCGTCGTGGCACATCCTGGGCTTAGAGGTTCCATAGTGATAGGCATAACCAGGTGTGGGGATTAACACAACCGACTTTACCCCACGAGAGGGAACCATTCTTTATCCGCTGCGAAATCGTGGAGCTAATGAAATCCTCGAAGCCGAGAAACGATTTGCTGTTGGGGAATATAGCCCTGGGGGTGTATCGGAGTTATACGATTGCCCTTGAAATTGACCCTTGAAGGAGACAAATAATTCCTTCACCCTAACCCCCGTTTTCAGTCGCTAATCTAAGATTTATAATGACAAGAAGGCGAGGATTCTGCGTCAGAGGGCGACACTGTTGGAAGATGGCTTCAAACTTATTTCGGTCGTAATGGTCCGCATCTCTGGCCGTGTCCGCCAGGTGCTCGAGCGAAGCCACGGGTGAGAGGGCGGCTTGCCAGCTAGTGAACTGTGTCAAGTGCTCGCGGTACACTATACTCCGACACCGCGGACTGTAAGTTTCCACCTTGACTTTCAGGGCATTAATATCCTAAGGACACAAACGGATGCGCATGAGCTATATGGCAATGGATACGAAGCGCGACCTGTATGTCACCGGAGTCACACACCATACCCCCGACGCACAAAAAAATTGACAAATAAAATAATAATAAATATAAAAAAATATAAAAATTGGCACGAGAAAAGCCGCCGTCTGAAAAGAAAAATGTTAACAAACACGGTTAGAAACTGAGATGAGAAAAGGTAGTTTATAGAAAGGCAAGCCGAAATTAATCGAAAACAGGAAAGAAAAACTGGCACATGGAACGAAAGTAAATGATAACAGTAAAGAGTAGCAAGAGGAAAAAACACCCCAAGAAAAAGAAAGTTAATGAGCTAATCGAACGATAAGAGAACAGTCTAAAAAAATGAGAAAAAGCTGCTTATGTAGAAAGAGAAAATAATGAGCCAGGCAAAAAATGGCGAGAAAGAGAAGGTAATGAGCCAAACAAAATTGTATGAGAAAAACGCTTACGAGAGGAAAGCCAGCGAAGCCAAAAATTGTACGAGAAAAACGCTTACGAGGAAAGTTAACGAGCGAAGCAAAAAAATGCGGTACGAGAAAAGCCGCTGCGATAAAAGTAAGTTAATGACTAGAGCAAACAATAGTACGAGGAAACCTTGTGTACAAAGAAGGGTACGAGAACCGCTCCCTAGTATACACGTGAACCGACCACGGTGTAAACGAAAGAAAGGAAACGTGAAAGCCAGAAGAGAAATGAGCGCGATGTACACGAACGAAAGGAACCGCTAAATGTAGGAAAATAAAGACTAAACTGCAGTTGATGTAATGAAGTAAAATCGAACCTCCTAAGCATGGAATACCCACTATGTAACTCCCATACAGCAACTAAAATTTTACATTAGAGTCGCCGAGCGAGAAATGCGTTCTTCCAGCAAAGAACCATGCTAGCTAAGCGCAAACACGGGCACACCTTCGGACAGCTGCGCTATCCGAGTACATAGCTACATGAATTCGCTAAACGCGACACCAAAATACACGGCGCTACTAGGTACAGTACGAACAATTGCATAGCGAGCACATTCGCTCAGCAGGATACACAAATACAACCGCTGCTAGGCCTGATAAAATTGCATGGTGAAACAGGTCTGGTCCGGTGTGCGACAAACGCAGACTGCAGTCTGAGTATAAGTCCGATCTGCAAAAAAGGGAAACTCCCTCTTTTGTACAACAGGCATCCCAATATTAAAATTCTTCTTTCTGTCTTTTTTATTTTATTTTATTGATCTATTGTTTACACAAAGCCAAAGCCAATTCGAGGCCATATTGATGTGTAAGCAAAACGAAAGGTAAGGCAGATAATAATTACATTTATATTTTATTGTTTTTTTAAAAGCTCGAGCTGATAAATAAAACGTAGCCTTGTTTTCAGGCAGATAATCTTGGATCTGACTGGGTAGATGCCGCCAAACAAATATATTATGGCAATATTGGCCAATAGGAGAGCGACACTGTACGTGAAGCCGGGAAAATGAGTGCCCATAAATCGTGTATACCACTCGCATTCACGCGATTTCTACTACCTGTACATACTGCAGGGCTCGCAATCCGGTATATACTTCATGGTAGTTTCGTTCCATATAGTCTCCCTGAATAATACTGTAAAACAGTAGAGAAAAATGATTATGCAGGGAGACTAAATGGAACGGAATACTACTATGAAGTATATACCAATTCACCGTACCGAAAAAAGATGGCGGCTGTACATTTGACCACAATCCCTTGCGAACCTAACACGGTCAAAATAACACGTAGTAATTCTCTATTCTATTCAATGGCAGTGTATTGGCAACAGTTCTTGTACTGGCTTGTTTTTAGGGTTTAAAAACACTTTACCGTGATTTGATAACGGATTTAAAGATTTTCGTGCGCAAAGGATTGTGGGTAAAAGTACATGCCATCATATTTTTCGATTTTATTATTTCTAAGCCTGTTAACCAGTATATAATAATTTTACCTAACGTAGATAAGAAAATGATACATAATACCCGAAACAAATAAAAATAACCAAAAGGAAAGCTTGCCATTCTCGATCTGTGCTCCACTACTTTGGAACTCTCTTCAGTCTAACATCAGGAGTGCCGACACTGTAAATGTATTTAAATCTAAGTTAAAGACTCCTTTTTAAGTAGCTTGCTCGATATTACTACAACACGTGTAAGTAGATTGTTTTTATTATTTTTAGTTTATTACTACGTATGTATTATTATTATAGACTTCGATTATTTATATTTATATGATGAATGTAAGGACTGTATTGCACATTTGAGTATTTTTATAAGAAATGCGCAATATAAGTAATAAATATTATTATTATTCTCAGCGAATGAAATTTTTAAAAATTCTAAAGGAAACACAAACCATTCTTGTTATTAAAGGTTGCTCTGAAGTCCTTTAGGTAGGTTTTGTTCAAAAAAAATCTGAATTTTTGTCCAAGAATCTTCCTGAGCAAAGGCATGTGCTTTTGCTTTGCCTCCCCATGACAAATATGCCTGAAACATTTTATTGTAGGACATAGAACATAGCGGAGAATAAGGTGGCTCAATAAGATGTCCAGCATCTTCGTAATGAAGTATACTGCACTGTGCCCCCATTCCAAAACTCTCCATCCTCTGGACAATCTTTTTTACTGACAGCTCTGCATTTATACAGTCATCATCACTGCCATATATTAATAGCATTGGGCACTGAATGTTCTCTACTGAGAACATATACGGGTTATCCTTAATATCACCCTCCCAGTTATCTGATAGTGTAGGATACATGCTTACACTTAAATCATGTCTAATCTTAGCACTTTGAACATCCATTCGTAAATAGTTTAGTAGTTGTCCTTTGTACTTCATTGGTGCACCGAAAATCCCATAGCATGGAGATACACACACAAGGGCTGCAATGCCTGTGGAGTTTGAAGCTAGAAGAATTGCTATGTCTGAACCCTTGCATACTCCAATGACTCCAATTCCACCAGGCAATACCTGTGGATGTTGCTCAAGCCATTGTTTGGCCTCTATTATATACTCAAGCTCAACATCTTCTAGTGTCGTTGGTAGATCCTCGTAGGCAAAATAAGCTAGTGCTAGGACTGCAAAACCACGAGAAGCCAGAAGGGAGGCCCTGTACTCAACAATACCACCAACTCCCCCAAACATATCAATAAGACCTAGCAAAAAAAATTAACAAAATTAATCAATAACAAAACAATTATTGGACGATGCTGAGCAAAATATCATGATTTGTTCATCGCAAGGTGTCAGTTATATGTCGAAGGCAGAGACAAATAACTGACAGCAAGAAACACACAAATAATGTTTTGCTCAGCCTCGTCCAATAATTATTGTACAGTATCATTTTGACATGAAGTCACTGCCTCAGCGAATTCGAATCCTCCTAGGACTCTAAATAATGTTTTTACTTTTAAAACTCATTAAATACACCAAACTATAAGATCATTTACTGAGCCCTTATGCCTGCCATTTCAGTTTTTTTTAATGAGTAATCACTTCAAAGCTGCATTTATTTACATCAAACAAGGAAAAACATGAGCCAAATCTTAATGCTATAAAACAATAAATGAACTTGATAGAACTTGTATACGGTGCTTTTAAACTAGAATTTTAAATCATTTCTTCCCACATTTCCTCCTACATACCTCAGCAATGTGTTTTTGAGTTATCCCCTTAGGCCAACACAATAAAACTGTTTTGTTTACTATCACACAACCAACTCATTTTTTTGGGAAAAATATAAAAAATATATAAAAAAATAATTTCATAACTACACCTCTTTTCCGAGCTCTCTACATTTTAGTTTCTTGCTTTTCTCATGCAAATTGTCAATCCACAACTAGTTGAGTAAAAGGGTTGTTGAGGAATATGTGAACATTAAGTTTTACACGAGTCTTGAAGCTGACTTAGTAACAAGGCTTTATGGTTCCATACCCCTAATGTTGATTCCTTGTTCTTTTATTTGCCTGACCAACTGATCCTATTTACTTAACCATCATGAGCCACTGAGGTGGGTAAGGGCTCACTTGGGGCTGGGGGGGGGGGGGGGGGGGGGGGTGAATGCATGGTAAACACAACATTCTATTGTGATGGCTTTACAGGAAATTAAATATTTATGTTCTTGTGCTCACAAACCTAACTTGACTGGTTTGATCGATCCTGCTGGTTTGAAACTCACTAGAGACTAGAGTACATACAACTCTCACAAATTTTAGGATATTATGATCACTGGCTGTCTAAGATCGTATGAGAATGAAGGGCCCCCCAAAAACGAATGAAGATTGGTGGCTTACCCAGCAACACCACCACCACTTCATCACGGTTTCTAACACAGCCTCGAGGAAAATTACACTTGGCGAAAAATGTCCCACATCAAAAGGCAGTTAACATAATGATGGCAATGTGCAAAAAAATCTGATTGGTTGCATGACTGCACAAATTAGCAACACGAAGAAAAGTAACTGGCCCAAGTAATTATGGGTACATGGCACATTCCAAACATATTTTCTTTCCCATATCTGAATTGTTGCAATCATTCCTTAAGGGAATACAATCACAAAGGCGAAGCGGCCATCTTGGTTGGTAGGAACAAAAGAAGCAAATGTGGTTTCTTTTGTTCCTACCAACCAACATGGCTGCAACCCACCAATTGTAGTGCATACAATACCTGGAAACTGTTTATTTCCTGGTGGCAAGAATAAGGTTGCTCTTATTCTCCCAGCCCTGACTGGAAATTCTTCTCACTCCATTGGCAATGTACCATTTCTCATATGTGGCACTACACAGTTCTTGTTCACGACTATCACAGTTGTTCAAATGTCCCTGAAATGCAGCCAGGTCTACTTTATAAGGCGTAGATACATCTCTTTTCATGAGTCGAAGTCCTTTCCTCTGGCCAGGTTCAAGTTTCAAACTCCAAATTATTCCCATGGGATCGACACCTTGATAGTAACCTCCAACAGAAGGATCTGAACTCACGCAGACATTTCCCTCACAATTGGCAACGAAATGAGCGAAAGAATGATATTTTACCCCGAATCGCCACACAGTCTTGCTCTGAGAGTGACATTTTCACCAGGTTGAAGCCCTTGAATTGTTATCTTGACTTTTTCATCGACCAGAGAGGACGAAGGGGTACAATGAAGCTCGATTTTCCGGACGCTTTGTGAAGCCGATCGAGTCGCGATTATTGCATTTTCTGAGGCCATTAGGATTTTCCAGAACGGATCGATCTTTCTTAACATTTCAACTAGATTTCGGGGAGCTGAAGAGTAAATTCTCTTTGATAAATAACGAAACATAGGATAGCCTGATTTTCAGACGGTACGGCTGATCATGGATCATGGTCTGATGGACTTCATAGACTTTCATGTTCCTGACGTCATCAACCTTTGTTTTTACAATATGCCAATACGAACATGCGTAAGAATTGAAGCGTGAAGTGTAGAACAGTCGTGCAGTAGCGGCTAACTATTGCATCAGTCAATTCCACCAATGCCCATCCCCCCCCCCCCCCCCCCCCCCCGGGAGATGGTGGGGCATTATTCTATTGACACTGCCGAAAAGAATTCTGGGAAAGAGGCTGGTCTCGTGGTATTAAACGATGCCGCCATACTGTATCAAGTAAAAAAAACCAATAAATCTGAGTTGTTGTATTACTCTGCCTGTGGATTCTACATGTACATGTATCTATTTATCTAAACCTAGAAACCTGCAGTTTATACCGTCTTATCCACGTTATTCGTATATGCTAGGACACGGAAAAGCCAGGAAATCTATGGATGTTTAATTTTTACAACATAGCTAGAAAATAGCAGTTCCCGTACGTTGTATTCTTAACGCTATGCTGCGCTAAAATTTTCAGGAGCCACTCGGGGCCCAAGCTCTGCCGGTCCGAGTTTGAAACGATATCAAGTAGTTCGTTTACAAATAAACACAGTTTGTTGCTGTCAACCGGACGGACAGAACAGTCACACTATTATTATAAAAGTCTATCATGTGGTTTTAATAAGCGTTTATTGACGATAACATTAACCGCGTTGCGAATGATTATTTATAGGAATGAGATGTATTTAAAATACCATTTTGCTCCAGGGGGCTCAACAGTATAATCATACAGCGGTAATACAAATACAAAACAAGATGGCGGATCTACAAAACGAACAGAAACTATCAATGAATAAATTCTCTGCGCCTTGTGTATTTTCATGGAATTAAACTTGGGCAGTTTATCATTATGGATGTGCCCGGGGGTGGGGCATTTTCCTTACTTCTTTGGCTCCACTGTGGGGCATTTGAACACCTTGCTTGTCCCCACCGTGGGGAATTTGAGGGGGAAAAAAAGAAAATGGCTAATGCCCGGGGGTTGTCGGGGGGGGGGGGGATGGGCATTGCTGGAATTGACTGATGCATATCAGCCTTCATGCACTGGAAAAAAACATTCTACAGCTTCAAACTTCTCTCGATTTCTCAGAATGGTATCCTGTTTGAGCTGCTGTGGTTCTTTGGAGAGCAGGAACTTTTTAAACGGAAGTTTGCGTGCAGTATTTGCAGGACAGTGTATGAGAATGCATACAAGAAATATCAGCCTCGATTCTATGCCGTAAAGTTTAGAACTTTTACGCTTTTACTTTTATTTTTAAAACGTTTTGAAGCTTGATATGTATGCCGATTAGTCACGCAAGCGCAGAACACGAGTTTTATTAGGGTTAGTGGGTCCTATTAGCTATTGCCCTATATCATTATGACGTCAATTCAAAACAATCTATTGTTTAAACGCTAAGGATCACGGTCGTGGGAGGGGTACAAAACAGCAACAACACAAAGGAAATCGCTATGAAATGCATTTTGTAGAACGTAGAATAGCGGTAACAGCCACCAAATACGGTAAATATTGTGGGATAAGCATTGATACAGCTGATATCTGAAACCAGACAATTCGAAGGTAAATTTTCCTCAGCAGAACAGATTTAGTTCAAAATTATATTGTTCATGTCGATTAAACAAGCCGTGACGTCATAATGATATAGGTCAATTTATTCATCGTTTTATGGTGTGTACTTCGGGATTTCTGTGTACATTGGGACTCTCCGATGGCGTTTTGGTATATACTTCATGGTAGTATTCCGTTTCATATATAGTATCCCTGCATAATCATTTTTCTCTACAGTTTTTAAAACTACAGTATAGATCCTTTGCATGTGACGTCATCAAAATTCTAAAATCTAAACTATGAGATATATGAAGCTGTTCTTTTAATATGATTTAGATATCGGTATTCTCAGTATTCTTCGAAACATTTATGTCGATATGGTGATTTGTTTTTGAGTTACAGTACTTTCATAGTTTGAATTTTGTGACAGCCCAGGTCAGCGTGTTTCCTAAATGTCAAGGAAATCCATATATTTCGGCCAATTTCAAATTTTAGACTTGATAAACCTTTAAAAGTGATATCTAAAGTGTTTTGAAGTGAATGCTAATCCGTATTGATGGGTAAAACAGCTTTATTCGTAGAATTCTCTATATATACGTTGTTCGATCAGCTTTTCTGTAGTCCTTGGACTTGTTTACTTATTAGTATTTTTGGCTGATCAGATCTCTCCGCAAGATCCAACGTACCACCGACAGAATTGTCTTATACGGTTTTTGCTATTTTTTATTATTCGTTACGTTACTTTTTGAACCGTAGGTCTATTCTATAGATCCGACTTTTCTTGTTATTCCACTTCACACTATGGGCATCGACATCAGCTCGTGGAGAATACACATTGGCTCCTTTCATGTAAACTCCTCGATCTCTAAATGTAATCATCATGGCTCACCTGGTAACAACAAATCTTGGAACGTTACGTATACCCTACCAAGAGGGCTTTTCACCCTACTCTTTTCCCTCGCCGCAATCACGCTTGGTGGATCCTCTCTCGTAATTTGTATGGACGTTCAACCGAATGCTTGTCACTCTTGGCGTTTCCTCGTTGTATACTAACATACCTCACAACGAAGGTATTGATGCATGCCGTCACTTCCTTCAACTCGTAACAACAAACACACTCCTACTGAAACGCTCTGTGAGTTAATACGCATGATCCTTACTATGAACAACTTCTCATTTAATAATAATTACTATCTCCAGATCCACGGTACAGCTATGGGGACCCGTATGGCCCCCTCTTTTGCTAATTTATTCCTTGTTAATTTTGAAACTAACGCTCTTTCCAAAGCCCCTTACAAACCACACACTTGGTTGAGATATATTGATGATATTTTCATGATTTGGACGGAGGGCCAAGATCGTTTAAAAGTATTCATCGATTATCTCAACGCTCTTCATCCTACCATTAAATTCACTTCGTCTTACAGTTTCACCGAATGTCACAGTCATCTTTAAAGACGGTAACATCGAGACTGATCTCTACACCAAACCTACTGATAAACACCAACACCTTCTCTACTCTTCTTGTCATCCTTTACATAATAAAAAAGCTATCCCTTTTAGTTTAGCACTCCGCATTCGTCGCATTTGTTCCACTGACGAAACCTTCAAACTTCGCACTAATGAATTAAAGTCTCACCTCTTAAAGCGAGGTTATAAGCGTTCTTTCCTCGATCTACAAATACAACGTGCTGCTAATATTTCTCGTAACGATGCTTTACAGGCTAAACATGCACAATATTCTAACCGAATTCCTTTCGTCATCACATATAATCCAGCACTACCTAACATTTCATCACTGATTCGTAAACATGCATTCTCACATACTGTTTTCTTCTAATCGCTGTAAAGACGTACGTTTTTGTTAACCTGCCTCTCGTCGCTCACCGCCGTTGCCCTAACCTTCGTGACCTACTTGTCAAATCACAACTACGTAATGTGACTAACAAACCTGCTCTTCCATCTGGCTCTTTCCGCTGCGGAAAAAACTGTGCCACTTGTCCTTACATTAATCATGGCCTCGTTAGCTACACTTTTTTTTTCCACCGGGGAAACCCGTTTCATTAAGTCACACATCACTTGTAACACCAGTAACGTTATCTACATGGTACAATGCAATCGCTGCCGCTTACAATACATCGGTGAAACTAAACGACGGCTCAAAGACCGATTTAAGGAACACAGACGAGCAGTTGACAAATTTAATATTAAATCTAAACCCACCACAGTTTCTGAACATTTCCTTTCCTGCTCTAACCATTCTAATACTGACATGCAACTTATCCCCTAAGAAATAATTTATTCTTCGCAAGAATCTATTCGTAAAGCCAGAGAGTCATATCTTATCGACATAGCTAAAACTCTCGAACATCTCGGCATGAACAAACGTGATGAAACTTAATATGTTATCTTGTAGACCCGTGTTTTTATGTTATCTCAAATCCATATTTTTACTTACGTCATTTCCTTTTTACTCGGGCTGCCTGTGGCAGCGCCCGAGTCTTAAAATGCAAGCGGTTTTTGTTTTGTTTCATGCAACAAAATTTGGACTTTTGACCCATGCGGTTATTTTTTCTTTGTTCCCATGTATTAAATTTCAAGTTCACCACCAATCAGATTGCACTGTGCTGGTCACGTGACACTCTCCAGGTTAATTGATTACATAATTTAATACAGTAAATCAAGATGGTCTTTCTCTCAAATTTGGAGTCCCATCTCTCAAATGTAAGCAGTTTAATGTTTTATTTAACTTCACCGTGCGAAAGCCTTCCAACAGGCTCAGGATATTTCAACTGGCGCTCTTGTCGGAGCCGAAGGACCGCGTTTTTTACCCAGATGGCCAGTGATTTTATATACAACGCGACGACCCGAAGGGGCTGCATTCAAAGCCAGGATCCGGCTATCCACACATATCGAATTGGAATTTAGCGTGTTGCTTTCCTGCTGAAACCAAAGGCTTCTTCGATAGAAATGGCAAGATGTTGTGTTTTTCTAGGAGGACAAAATATTTCTCGTTTAAGCTTCTCTTTAATTTCGCCACGGCTTTGTTATTTGAATCTCTGTGGATTGGTATACTCAAATATACTGCACAAATTATACCATACAACTGAATAAGAAGTCTTTAACAAAGCCAAACTCAACTTCAACTCAAGAGCAAAGCTGAGAGGGAAAGTGAAACTGAACAGTGTCTTGTCAGGTCATGAATTAAGGTACGGTGAGGTTGAAATCATTGCGTGTTTATATCTGCATTTCTTTGTCGATTTGTTGACCTCGTGGCGCTGATAGATTTTGCCATCGGACGGTATTCTTGTTTGAGGTACGTTTCGTAGGTTTTATGCCACATTTCATTTTACTCTCGGTCATAATACATACCAGCGCAAACACCGTGATCTGTAGGCCAACACTAAAATAATTTTGAGCGTATTTTTGGCTAAGCCAGAAATACCCCGGAGAAATAAACACTCAGCACAGAATAATTTATGATGAGCGAAGCAATATTCAACTCTCAAGGTAAACTTAAACAATAATCCTCTCACGGCCGAGGTTTTGGTTCGAGAAATTAAAGGCTTACAACAGTTCCCTTTATAGTTCTGTAATATAATGAGCAGACTGCAGTTTTGGGAAGGAGGGTAAAAGCTTTTAAACATAGTTCAAAAACTCATGAATAATTAATGAGCATTTTGTCCAATCCGATGAAGCAAATCAGTCACGTGCATGCTCCTTTATACCTGATAAAATCTCATCATTCTAAAAGGCCGCGGAGGGATTTGAATTCTGTCCCAGAGGGAAACGGGGTTAATGATTGAGACAATGGAATTTCTATTGATGTTTCAGCTTTCTCACTGAATTGCTAATTAGGATGAACGTTTTATATAAAGAATATTAATGAACATGAAATTTTATATAAAGTTTCATCCTAATTAAGAATTCACTGATAAAGACCCAAAGATAGCAAAAAGTACACGGAACATAATGTACCTAGATAATAAATTTTGCACCAAATTTACTAATATCAGCAGACTACCGAGATACACAGATAATATTTTTAAAATGAAGTTATCCAACTACCATTACTTGTTTACCGAGCCACTGTTTAGTTCCTATTATTAAACCAAACTCAAAGCCGTAAAATTATAAAAACGTGCATTAAACTTACATATTTTGTGCCGTCATGTCAGTCACGTCGCTTTCCAAGTCTTGAACTTTATCGAGGTAAACCACGACACCAAATCCTTCAAGTGCAGATTCTTCTTGCATTGCGAAATGCCGCTTCAAACAACATAGTATGGTAATTTCTTCATATCATTCCCTTGAGATGTTCGAAATTGCAGGCGGTGATTACTCGAATATTTTGCATGGCGTTGTGAATACAAAGGTTCAATGGTTCATTAAGTAACCATTCCCTTGAGATGTGCGTCTTTCTTTCATTGCATTCTTAAAGCGTTTTTGAAGCCGTTTAAAACACTCACAGCACGTGTTTTATCAAGTCTAAAAATTCTCGGGCTTCGCCCAAGAATTTTTAAACTTGATAAAACACTGCTGTTCGTGTTTTAAACAGTACATAATCAACAGGCATTTCAGTTAATAAATACCAATATGGACGCGAGCTGCGATAAAGAGCCGCAGGGTAGAATGAACAGTAGAGAAATATAGTGATAGCTCCATCATAGGTGGACAGGATACAACTTATAATATGGGACAAATATAAACATACATTTGAGACACTCATCTATTAGTACTCTGAACCTGGAGAACAGCAGACTAAATTGTAAGCGTGCGTTACATGAATAAGTAGAGGTCAACTTCTTTAATTTACATACACGAGAAAAACAAAAAATATTAAATTACATAATTACTCGGGCTGCCTGTGGCAGCACCGAGTCTTAAAATGCAAGTCATTATTATTATTATTATTTTATTTTTTTTGTTGGGTGTCGCAAAATTTCTGCGCATGCGTTAAAGGTCAAATTCACATCAATCAGATTGCACTGTGCTGATCACGCAACAATCGCCAGGTTAATTTATTTACATAATTTAATACAGTAAAGCAAGATGGCGGAGAACCCGCGAGGAACTTTCTCTCCAATTTGGAGTCTCATCTCTCAAATGTAAGCCAGTTTAATGTTTTATTTAACTTCACTCGTGCGAAAGCCTTCCAACAGGTTCAGAATATTTCAACTGGCGCTATTGTCGGAGCCGAAGGACCGCGTTTTTTACCCAGATGGCCATTTGATTTTATTATACGGCACGTACGACGACCTGAAGCCAGTGTAGGGGCCAGGATCCGGAAAGCTAAAATTCGAAGAAATACATATTGGAATCTATAAGCCATCGGCTCGCTGTGCTGCATTTAAAACATCCGAGGAGAACATCTTATTTTGGGTGAAGGCACTTCAAGACCAATATTATGAGTCTCTTAAAAACTGTCAGAGATTTATAAATTTACCGTAAGTTGGATCAGAGAGTATTGAGATCAAGTTATTTCGTTCCAGCGAGGATATTGACCTAGCGGAAACGTACAAGCTGTCGAAGGATTGTACTTATAATCATCCACGTCTACTTAACAACAGGAATAGTTATGTGCCAAGGCATGGGCAAAGATAGAGTTTCCCAGATTACAGATGAAAGTAGAGAACTTAATGAATGAAGAACAGAGGTCACGCGCGACATGCTTGATAACATGAACATGTTCAACACTTTATGTTATACTAAGAAAACAAAACAAATTACAGAGCCTGCAAGTTCACAAGTCAATGAAAAACCCCAACAGCCTGTAGTTTTGGATCAACATATCCTTGAAACTCCAAAAGCAACATACACATGAGTCAAATTCAAACCGGAAGAGACGGAATTCTTTAGATTCTGCACTGACGAGGATAAAAATATTTGTTAGCCCGCAATAAGAACTCTCTCGCTGCTTTAACGACCTTGATTTGTAACATGGAGGCTGACCTAACTGATATGGGTAATGAATTCTTACTCTCGTCACATCAAAACACGAATCAAGAAACCAAACTCAGTCATTTGGAAGACAAATTAGTGCAGCATGATAATATATACAGACCGAAATGAAGATGCTGTCATCTCGAATATATTTTTGACCTAGAAGTTGAAAATGGCGAGTTGAAAGCGGATATAACTTAAAGCTGAGATCCGACTTAAAAACTTAAAACAATCAAGCATACAAAAAAGAAGACAATGTTCCGAGACTACCCAACCTACTGAAGCTTATCAGTTTGTTCAAGAGCCATATTTCTTACATGACAACCCGATCCCTATTCATCAGAATACATTTTCTGTGCTAAATGACGAGAGTTTACAATCACCTGACCGACAACCCACTACTAAAGAAAGGGACCATGAAGTACGGTAGTACGGTTAATTCTCGGGTTCAAAACAATGAATATATGCCTGCTCAAATGCAGTGTGTTAAACGAATAAGTAGTGTTTAAATTAAAAGGTCAACATACGAGAAAAAGAAAACTATTAAATTACATATATACTAGGGGAGCAGAGAATGAAAGTCACCGCGCTACTGGCCACTCCTAAAGACTGCTAAATTCAGCTAATAATTCCTCCCTTTGGTTAATATTAGAGGATTAAGAGGATTTCAAATGAAAGTGTATTTCATCTTCAATCTAATGTGGCCCGAGTGAAAGCCCAGATGGGCTCTTGTTATATATACTAGGGGAGCAGAGAACGAATGTCACCGCGCTACCGGCCACTCCTAAAGACTGCTAAATTCAGCTAATAATTCTTCCCTTCGGTTATTACTAAAAGGATTTCATATGAAAGTGTATTTCATCTTCAATCTCATGTAGCCCGAGTGAAAGCCCAGATAGGCTCTTGTTCCTCTTAGATTGTGTAATCATCTTGATATTTATACTTGCCATTGTGAAATATTCATTTGTAAGATCTACCTGAAGAAGGCTGGTTTGGCCAGCCGAAATATCGTAGAATTCTCTATATATACGTTGTTCGATCAGCTTTTCTGTAGTCCTTGGACTTTTTTACTTATTTGTAGAGTACGTTTTTGGCCGCCATCTTGGTCACCAACATGGCCGCCGCATACCAATTACACTAAATTGTTTGAATATTATTTGGCCGTCAGCTCGGTTACGAAGAACTCTGCTCCAAAATTTCGGTAATTTCTATATTTTTACCTGCTCTATACACAGCATAAATGTTTTTCACTAATATAAGTTTTTTCTTGCAGCAATATTTTTGTGACGTCATTGCAAATTAACGATCAATTATGCAAGGAGACTATATGGAACGGAACACTACCATGAAGTATATACCGGCATTTTGTTTAACTCACTGAACAGAATGGCGTGAGTGTATTGAGATGGCCAGTTTATAAGTAAAGTGTTTTAAAGTCAATCATGGGTATTCCTGAATTCGAAGTTCTGTATTCGGAATTCTCGAATGAGAAAATGAACTGAAATAACATAATATATTCACATAGGTTCCATCCTAAAACATGTGTTTTCATTGATCGATCTTCCATCCAGTTGACCTCCGGGTCATGCCCCGGGTCATCCACTGTTTATATTTGATCAAACGTTTGCAAGTTACATTTGGCTAGTTAACCTCTTCGATATGTGATTTCAAAGTTCAGCATTATGATCCATGGCTACACTAAATAATAACTTTGTCACGCAATCCTTGTTCAGATTGGAAGTTCCAGAATTACTTAGACTGCCTGCCTTCAATCATCAAATTTTATTTTATTCAATCAATGTAATATTAATTCAATTGTATTTGTAATCAGTGAAGGACAGGAACTTTATGTATGTGCATTTTGTTTTCTTCTTCTGAATAATTGTAAATCTGGTGGCGAACTGGTTAAATAAATAAAACAAAAGCAAACACAGAAGGTGTAACGAGATGGTTGTCACCAAGAGCAGCGTATAGAGTGAATGGGGCTCTATCATTATGGCACATCGATAGAATTAGAAATCACGATGGCAATACTTTTTTTAGCTCTAAAATGGCAGTACATGTTGTACATTGATGAAATGGGCCCTTTGCAGGAACGCAATCACGTGGTTGTCCTGGAGGGCAAAAAATCTTAATTCATATATTTAAAGGCACTTGTACGAGATCGGTAGTGTTACTAGCAAAACCTGTTTGTAAATGCTATTTTCCACCTCCAATCGATTGTCGATCTTTCAAAAACAGCGTTTCTGAAGATAGCTTGCCCTCCAGCATCCATGGCAACACCTTTCCCATCAGTGGGGATCACGAGCTCAACTCATTCATTAACGAAGTATTATATCAGCACGTGACTGTATTATATCAGCACGTGACTGTATTATATCAGTACGTGACTGTATTATATCAGCACGTGACTGTATTATATAAGCACGTGACTGTTTCCTGCAAAAGGCCTATTATGAGGTAAATTAAAAGTGTTGATTTTTCACAGTGGGAGGAAAAAACAGTCACAGAATTCATTTGAACCAACAAAAAGCAATCACATAAGACCGAATAGGAAATCCAACCCCAACCAAATTAGGGACCATTCATTTTTTTATCAGAAGGGGGTCATCGTCGTTTACGTGAGTAAAAACATACAATAGGGTCAGTTACATTCTTAATATAATTTACTCCACAAAATTTCTCGATTCTGATTGGCTGAGAGCAGCCAAATTTCCGGTTAATTCAGTGCAAATTCAGTGCAATTTCAGGGTTACTTAGCAACTGAAAAACGGATTTTCAGAAAGCTAGTATCTCAAAACCAAAGTTTTTCCCGAGATTCTGACGTAAGTGTACTCTAGCATCAACGTCGTGTATTTTTTATCAAATATATTATAATAAAAGGTAGGGAAAAATTCGTGTATGACGGACGTTTCGAAATTGCATTTTATCAGTCACGAAATTCTCTTATCAATAAAGCCCAATAATATTGTATTGCGGTGGGGAGAATTTAGTCATTCATCAAACGCTGTTCAAGTAATGTTTGCACCCTATTTCGTAACATTAAACATTAAAATATACCCTCAAAAGCAATAAAAAGGCATAAACTTTATCAGGAGCCCATTACTTTATACATGTTCTTTCACATAATGTAACTTAGTACGTAATCAGTTGGTATTTTCATAGGATTTTATAGCCTCTTCTTGAGCTGCTCTCTTGCAATCGTCTTCTCATTCTGTTGTGTATTCTCCGAGCGGGAAACTTTGCCGTTTGCGAGCCGTATAAAGCCCTCAAAACGCTTGGTTGAAAAAATCCAATTCGCGTCAGAAAAGCATAAAAGTATACGAGAATTAAAGCACAGTAAACGCTTTAGAAACGTATGGTTTTCGAATTTCTCTTTATTCGATAGAAAAGCAAAGAAATCATGATGAGGAAGGACGAGTAAAATTTGCTGTTTTCGAAAGATGATATTACCTACATTAAAGGGGCTGTGTCAAGTAATAGACTTTACATTCACGTTCCGGGCCGGAAAAAGCTGTTTCGATTCAACCGATTTTGATATGAACTAACGAACCACTCGGCCATGTGGGATGCTTATAATCAAAGCAAATATTCAAAAGTAACTAACAAACAGTGTACATAAACAGTCTCCAGGGAAAATATTGAAAATCCTTTCAATCAAGCATCGAGGGAGGGAAGTTTAACTGTTTGTATCCAATTAACAGCCACCAACCGAACGATTACTCGATACATGCGCAGTACCATGACATAGCCCCTTTAAATATGGGATATGTTAGTAATAATATCTCGAGAAATACTAGTCCGAATTTTAAGCAGAAAAAACTATAATAAAGCTTAGACCGCTTTACTTTCCTAAATAATCGCCGCCATCTTTTGAACTGAGACATTGTTTGTGTGATTACCACGGCCCCAAAGTAAACATAATGTCCCTCTCTAGTCTTCCGGTCTTTGCATGAGTACCCAGTTTTCGAATACTGGCCGCGCGAGAAATAACACGATACGTGAAGGGGGTATCTCTGACCCAGCGTGTTTTGGAATTGCCACCCCTCCCCTGATTTCTAATTGCCCACTCGCCTTCGGTAAACTCAGAGTTAGAAATCCACACGATGAAAACAATAGACGACTGCTATTCATTAGAAAAAGGAAATTTCGCAAATAGTAACAAAACAAAAGAAAGTACAGTTCATTGAAACAAAATTGAATACATTATCCTAAAAAACGTACCCTGAAAAATAGATCGTGAAAGATATTTGTGGTTCAACTAGACTGCGGGTTTCTGAAGTTCCCAACGAATTACAGGGTTTAGCTGTTACAAATGCAATTCTACTCAACAGATTGATTGCAAGCAACTTTAATCGGTAGGTGGGTGGATTGTAGTATAAACAGTTGTTAGATAAATGTAATGTAGAATATTGCAGACGAAGTGTGCGATGCGAGTGCGATTCGAATTTGGTTTCCACTTGTACCAAAGTGTCGAAGAATATGATGGTAGCGAACTGAATGGAGTGTAGATAGACCATACCGAACAAGATGGCGGCTTGTACATTTACCCACAATCCTTTGCGCGCGAAAATCTTTAAATGCGTTATAAAATCGCTGTAGCTAGAGAGGTTTTAAATCTTAAGAACAAGCCAGTACAAGTGATATCCCCAATACTCTGTCACTGAAGAGAATAGAGGGTTTCTACGTGTTATTTTGATTGTTTTAGGTTCGCAAGGGTTTGTGGTCAAATGTACAGGCGCCATGGTGGATTGCCGTAATTGATCTTAACTCAAATATATTGATCGATACGTATTAAACTAGTATACCTAAAAGGTAGCTAGTGCTGCGCTTTTATTGCTTGCAAGGCGCACATGTGAGAAGCGAGTTATGTGGGCACTCGAATGTCTGCGAGGTGGATGTCAACATGATCCTGGGCGTGTTCAAGAGAAATGCCTTACGAATGTCCAGATATGCTTTTCAAACGTTTTTGATGGAGGATTGCAAAGATTTGAAGTGGATTACAAAAGCTTATTCTAGAAACTTGAAACTCGGCAATTCCTTTATGTAGGACGACACGAATTTTTACCAAAAATACAATAGAATACAACACAATACAATTCAATACAACAATAGAACGCAACACAACACAATACAATACAATACAATTTGGTAGCAATTCGTGTCGTCCTACATGAAGGGATGGCCTGAAACTCAGTTACAGTGAACCGATTTAAAGTTGCTGTCAATCTCTTTTAAAGGGACTATGTCACTGCGAGTTTTGTTGCAGGCAGGAACGAAGTTATTTTCAGATACTTTCAGCGATATATATATATATAAACAAACGACCACATCACACATGTGGAATGGATTAAGTCAAAGGAAATACGCAAATATTCTTGGTTTGCATGTGACATCATCAAAAGATTCTTCATTAGCTTCTA
Organism: Actinernus sp. WN-2022; assembly: GCA_030867875.1. NCBI lineage: Eukaryota > Metazoa > Cnidaria > Anthozoa > Actiniaria > Actinernidae > Actinernus > Actinernus sp. WN-2022. Next base: position 122,042,005 of record JAOWCC010001589.1, read on the forward strand.
TTGTTAGTTCCTCCAACATGACCGTCGTGTTTTTGTCTTTTGAATCTCAAGGGATTGACTGCAAACCAAGAATTGTCATCACTTTTGGGCGCAGGTCTTATTTTCGTGGAAAAGATTACATAATCTTACAATTTAATTAAGGGTTAAGCGCTAACCCAGGGTTAAATCGCTAACCCGGGGTTAAACTGTACAGTTTACAATTACAGATTTAGCGCTAAGTAACCTAGGGTTAAAGTTAACTTTGCTTCGAACAACCCGGCCCTGGAAAAGCTTTTTAACTGTTTTTTTTTTAGCCAATAAAACACCAATGTCACAAATTTCAGACATGCGCAATGCTGTGACATAGCCCCTTTAAAAGTCGTATTTTTCATCCACTCGAATCTTTGTCATCTTTGAATCAAAATGGTCTCAATTTCTCCAGTACATTTGGAAAACATTCTCTGCTAATCAGATTGGTCATTTTTGCATTTCGTCATGAGGAAGTTTTATTATTATTTTTGGCTTGACAGTGCCTTTAAATTAGTTAATATAGCTTCAAGATGGTTAGGGTTTTGACAGAAACTTTTCCGCACCACAGGCAAACCAATATATTTTATAAATCCAAGTATCATGTCCCCAAATGTTTCAATAGCCTAACCAACTGGAACCTATGTCATTCTACAACATACAGATTGACGAGAAATAACAAAATCTATTTCTTAACTGAATAAAATAAAAATGTACCAGTCAATGAACTAATTTTTTGGCAATCCCTTTATGTAGGACGACACGAATTTTTACCAAAAATACAATAGAATACAACACAATACAATTCAATACAACAACAGAACGCAACACAATACAATACAATAGAATACAATTTGGTAGCAATTCGTGTCATCCTACATGAAGGGTGGCCAAATTTTTACATTTGAAAGGGTGATTTAAAATGAACACATGCATAAACTCTCAATAATGACATCACAGGAAGCCCAAGCGCTGTTTATGTAAATTTATTTATAATGTTTGTATGGAAATTTAAAAATCTAGCTTTTCGATAAATATACTGTAATAAAAATGAATAACTTACGTGGTGTCTATAAGCTGTGTCTTGGCTGTATCTGTACGTCGTTTTCTTCTTTAGTATGTAGAGTTAGGGATTTAAAATTTGCCCAAATTCGCTGAAACGACGTACAGACACAGCTTATAGACACCAGGTAAGTTTTACTCATTTTTATTACAGAATATTTATCGAAAAGCTAGATTTAAAAATTATAAACTGTTTGATACTTCTATGATTATCCGCAACCTAAATTTGTTTGCCATTGTCAATCTATTGAATGATGAACTTGGAATGTGTCATGATTAACATCACTTAGTATTTCCAGTTATATAATGATTCTAGCTCCGGGAGGAGTGGGGGGGGGGGGGGGGGGGGGGGGGGGGTGGTACTCCTGTATTATGTGCCGCGGGGGTGGGTCAGGGTTTTGAGCTCAGTTTGGGCAGGTAGGGTCAGGGTTTTGACCTGATTTGGGCAGATTAGGGTCAGGATTTGAGTTTAATGTGGGTGCAGTCAGGGTCGGGGTTCAGTATTTTTTAGGCATCAGTGTTTTTTTTCCCCAAAAAGGGGGCAATCAGGGTTTTGGAGCTCGGATTTTGGGTCAAACAGGGTCAGGGTTTGAGCCTCTTGGCCTCACATACATACCCATTTTTCATGTAAGTAACCATAGTATTTTCGGTTGACGCGATTTCCACCTAGAAAATCCGAACAGCTAATAGCTTTCTAGAATACGTCAAAAGACATAGTAGGCGCCTTAAAATGGCTAGATAAGCTGCAGACAACTGGTTTCAAACGAATTTCAAAAAGTACTCGTTATGTGCCCTTGTTGCCTTACCAACTCCTATATATATTTCCTTCTAAAATGACGACTTTAGGGGATACAGAAGGCTTAGCAGGTCTAGTGACAAAAAGTTATTACTGTTGGTATTGATAGTTGAGCAATAACTCCTAGGCATCTTTGTCCCTGATGTAAGACCAATCATTTTACGCCGAATTTGAGCTCGTCGTACTTTCAACACTGTTAATGTCTTCAGTGTTGTTGTCTTCAGTGTTGTCTTCAGAAATTATGGAAGTTCAGTTTGCGCGGGAATTCTTTACAATTTCGATCCTTTCCAAAACCCAAGGGATGTCCACTGACCAGTGGGGTAATGTAAGTAGAATAAATACTGAAAATCATTAGTTATGTCACTTACGTATACCAGAACGTTTTTTGGCGAAAGGAAGATATCTTCAAGCCGTTATCACCTCCCGCAAAGTATGGTGGTCGGATTACGCATCCAACAACCTGACAACGAATTACTCTCCCCTCCCCAGTGAAAATTATAAGTGTAGCAGCACATTTCCTAAAGAAGGAAGCTTTATCAAAATGATGGAGAATACAAAAGCCCAAAACATATATTCATACATGTTATTAATCGTCGATCAATGCCGTTACGCGGAGCCCACTTATTGACTGCAAAATATTACCCAGTGGGAGGGGGAAAAAACCTCTGAATCGGAGGGGAGGGAAAAAAACCTCTGAATCGAGATTTTTCCTCCGTACAGAATATTAACTGCTGCTTCGTTCGCTGCGCAGCTATGACTAATTCAGCCTAAATGACGTTCCTATGCGGACATATATATAGCTTTATAAGGGTAGGACAACCGCAGTTTGTTTACCACAAATGTCATACTGAATTAGCGACCGTCAGGAACCATTACCAGGAGCGTCCATATATACTATACCCTTGAGTCAGCGTATGACCGCTTTAAGCTATTTTTAGAACATGTTTACCGGGTAACTGCCTTCTGACTCTGCTGCGATCGTGCATAATTATGCTTGCCGTAATTATCGAGATTAAGAATGATCTATTGTTCTTTGAGGTGATTTTACTAACGCTGCATTGTCCTGACTATGTGATTGGATTCCCAAAGTGTGGGCACGTGAACTCCCGTGAGATTTGTTCTAAGCTCAATCCGGTCATACGCTAACTCACAGACCTAGTATGGGAGGTGGACGCTCCTGGTAATGGGCTCCTGCATGGGACCGTTCATATATTAATTTATATCGGAGGGGGGAAGGGGGATGGGTGATAAATTAGCAAACCCTCCCTTTGTTTTCAGGTACCCCTTAGCAAAACTGCAACTTTTTAGGACCCCCTACTGTACTCTTCTACTCTACTCTAATCTACCCATGAAAACTGATTAAAAAATTCAAGCCCCCCATTAAGCCAAACAAAAAAAATCAGGACCCATTATATCACCCATCCCCACCCCCCTCCGAGAAATAATGAACGGTACCTTACGTTGAAATATAAATATAACCCAAGTACTTATTAATCATTTTACAAACTGACGAAAATGGTGTGAATCGTTCAGGTAACTTTCGACCGCCAAACAAACTAAAGAACGTCCCCTTGGATTTCGCCAGGAAAAGCGACCGGAAATATGGGATACGGAGTAATGACGTCATGAACTATGACGTCCTAAAATTACATTTTCATTCGGAGTTGCCAGAAAAAAATCCCCAATCTTCCCAGATGATGTATGAAGTTCTATGAAGAATGATGAAAAGAAAGTGAAACAAAGTTGAAATAACCATTTTCACACTCCTTTGGCCCCAGTGTGCTGTGATTGTGAACTCTACATGTACATCCGGCATAATTAAGTGTGAAAGAGAAAACGAATAATAAAATATAGCAAAAACCGTATACGGACAATTCTGTCGGTGGTACGTTGGATCTTGCGGAGAGATCTGATCAGCCAAAAATACTAATAAGTAAACAAGTCCAAGGACTACAGAAAAGCTGATCGAACAACGTATATATTGATAATTCGAGAAAGAATCCTAGATTACACAATGAAGTGGTGGATAGTATGATTGCCGGGCTATTTAATTTGACTGGACCAATTGTCCAGGATGCCAAGAACTTGACCATTCCGTAGGTTAGAAGCAGTAGAGAATTTTCGTTTTTCTGGTCACTCCTGACTGTTGGTATACGGACGTACGTTTGTATTGTAATAATTGGGATCGACTGTGTGACCAACCTGAGGGTAATTGTAATGACTGAGTGGGCTAGTATCATGACTGGGTTGATGGTACTCGTCGCCTGTTGGTTGCTGCGGTTAAACTGTCTGTTCCCAATTCGGCCTATGTGGTTCCCATTCAGATTGGCCATGAGATGCGAAAGAGTAGCTGTGCGGATAATGATCGATTATAGAAGTAGACGTGCATGTTATATGTTGGTCTCTGATATCTTTCGGCGATTCGTTCGCCGGCAAGTTCGCACTGACAAGCCTTCTCGTGACCGCTCTGTGGGGCCTAGCCTGCGAAAGCAGCCGCTAGGCCACTTTGTACAATTGTGCTCACTAGAACTTGAACTCTCCCAAAGTAGCTTCTTTGGGGGAGTTCAAGTTCGAGTGAGCACAAAGTAGCGGCTGCTTATAATATAGATACGATAGTACGCGCGCTCTGATTGGCCCAAAAGCCATGTTTTACTAGAAAACATTTCCCGTGTTTCTATAGAGTTTTTGAAACACGAGTGGGAGTTTGGGAGAACGAGAAATGGCAGTGGGACCACGAGCCAGAAGGGCGAGTGTTTCCACAGCTATTTCGAGTTCTTCCAAACTTCCACAAGTGTTTCTATAACTCTATAGAAACAAGGGGAAAATGTTTCTATTTCCTTTATAAAATAAACGAATAAAAGCACGGAAACGCTCGCTTAATTTGATAACCAAAACGTAAATTCTCACAACTAGCTCAAGCGCGCGCTCAACTGTCTATGTTTCTATTAGAGTTATAGAAACACGGGTTTACAGCCAATCACAGCGCGCGTACTATCGAAACTATTTTATAATTAGCAAATTTTCTCTGGTTTTCCGTGGTGTGGACTCTTATTTACCACGATTTACGTCATCACATCGTCAAAATTTGTTGTGGACTCACAAGGCGCAGCCGAGTGAGTCCACAACAAATTTTAAATAAGAGTACGTCCACACCACGGAAAACCAGAGGAAATTTGTTTTTTACAACAATATTAGAAAACGTACAAAAATAGTTTCGTTACAAAGCGTGACAAAGCGTGACAGCTTTGAAAGAGCCAGCATTGTCTATAACTTTCTCGCGTCAGCACCGTTGTCTGGACTCTCATTTACCACCGCACATCGACCAATCAGATCACGAGATTACCGGCAATTGTGGTAAAATAGTATATATAACACGGTTTGCCGTGTTTTATTGTTTTCAACTGGCGGTTTCCTTTCATCGCGCGTGTAAATCTATACTATAAAAACAGATAAAGAAGCATTAAATCCATGTTTTACATATCGTAAAACACTCTGGTCATTCGAGAACACTCGAGAATTTTTTAAAGCACGCGCCTCCGGCTTGTGCTTAACATTTCTCTCATGTTCTCAAATGCCCATCGTGTTTTATGATAGTATAAAACATGGCTAAGGCTTCTTTATTTGTTAAATTATACAAGTCCCCCCCCTCCCCCAAGCTAAGTTGAGAATGTACTGAACCAGAATTTGGATATCAAATATAACCGAAAATCAAATACCAACAACACAATACTAAGTATAGTAAGAGAGGAATGATGAAAGGACCATTATATACTATTTATTTGTAATACGATATTCAAGTGACGCTGAGCTGTGGCGACGAACACAAAGAGGACCTCAAAACACTAATTTCAATTCCTTTCTCCTCCGAAACATGGAAACGAAAAAGGAACCAAGGGGATATCCCAGTTTACACGTGTATTTCACGTTCTTTAACTTTATTTTTCATGGCAATCTCGGTTGTTGCCTTGTCTTATAACTTGCATTTGATACGCAGCGATGTGACAGTACTGCAAAGGGATGTACTGCGTTACTTGCCGATGAGGCAGCAGGACTTGCAATACCCAACACACAGCCCACGGGGTAGTCAGGGCCATCCCAAAACGAAATTTGCCCTCGCAGGACGAAGTGCAAGGCGAGTTTCCCGACGATGATAAGGTCGGACTACAAGGCGATGAACCACAGAATGATATGTCGGTCGCAGATTCAGACTTAACTGCAGGTTTGAATTTATCGGACCTCACGAAGTTGTTCCCAAACAAACCTTTGACAACAACATGCGAGAGAATTATCAAGGTATGTAAACTGAATTTATTCCCAATAAACAAGAGCCCATCTGGGCTTTCACTCGGGCCACATGAGATTGAAGATGAAATACACTTTCATTTGAAATCTCTTAGTAATAACCAAAGGGAAGAATTATTAGCTGAATTTAGCAGTCTTTTGGAGTGGCCGGATAGCGCGGTGACTTTCATAAAATTTCTCTGCTCCCCTAGTAAATATGTAATTTAATATTTTTGTTTTTCTCGTATGTTGACCTTTTAATTTAATCAGTTTAACACACTGCATTTGAGCAGGCATATATTCATTGTTTTGAACCCGAGAATTAACCGTACTACCGTACTTCATGGTCCCTTTCTTTAGTAGTGGGTTGTCGGTCAGGTAATTATAAACTCTCGTCATTTAGCACAGAAAATGTATTCTGATGAATAGGGATCGGGTTGTCGTGAAGAATCTAAAGAATTCCGTCTCTTCCGGTTTGAATTTGACTCATGTGTATGTTGCTTTTGGAGTTTCAAGGATATGTTGATCCAAAACTACAGGCTGTTGGGGTTTTTCATTGACTTGTGAACTTGCAGGCTCTGTAATTTGTTTTGTTTTCTTAGTATAACATAAAGTGTTGAACATGTTCATGTTATCAAGCATGTCGCGCGTGACCTCTGTTTCTTCATTCGTTAAGTTCTCTACTTTCATCTGTAATCTGGGAAACTCGATCTTTTCCCATGCCTTGGCACATAACTATTCCTGTTGTGGATGATTATAAGTAAAATCCTTCGACAGCTTGTACCGTTTCCGCTAGGTCAATATCCTCGCTGGAACGAAATAACTTGATCTCAATACTCTCTGATCCAACTTACGGTAAATCTAAATCTCTGACAGTTTTTAAGAGACTCATAATATTGGTCTTGAAGTGCCTTCACCCAAAATAAGATGTTCTTCTCGGATGTTTTAAATGCAGCACAGCGAGCCGATGGCTTATAGATTCCAATATCTATTTCTTCGAATTTTAGCTTTCCGGATCCTGGCCCCTTTGCTTCAGGTCGTCGTACGTGTCGTATATAAAAGCACTGGCCATCTGGATAAAAAACGCGGTCCTTCGGCTCCGACAATAGCGCCAGTTGCAATATCCTGAGCCTGTTGGAAGGCTTTCGCATGAGTGAAGTTAAATAAAACATTAAACTGGCTTACATTTGAGAGATGAGACTCGAAGTTACAGAGAAAGTTGCTCGCGGATTCCGCCATCTTGCTTTACTGTATTAAATTATGTAAATAAATTAACCTGGCGATTGTTGCGTGACCAGTACAGTGCGATCTGATTGGTGTGAATTTGACCTTTAACGCATGCGCTGAACGCTTGCTACACGGAATAAAAAAAAATAACGACTTGCATTTTAAGACTCGGTGCTGCCACAGGCAGCCCGAGTAATTAGAGATTCGAGTACATACAATAAAACAAGGGCTATGGTCACAGGTAGCGTTCTCTTTCGTCGAGCCACAGGTAGCCCAAGCTCTGTAAATGGAAATATTTAATCACATTTGTATGGGCGGATCCTTTATAGTCCTCCATCTTCAACGTAAATCTTGAATAAAAATCGACAAAACTTACAGGGTGTCTTCTTGTGCATGTTCCTTGGCTCTATCTGGGCCAACATTAAGCGCATTTCAGTAGCTGAGTTTTACCTCACTATTCGTTGAAAATTGGTCAAGTTAAGATCGACATAGCTAAGAAGCACAAGAAGACAGCCTGTAAGTTTTGTTGATTTTTATTCAAGATTTACGTTGAAAATAGAAGAATTTTTTTTTTTACGAATGCTATTTAAAAATTATTGCCATTTACAGCGCTTGGGCCACCTGTGATATGGTGTGTGACGAAGTCTCGGGGTCTGGGAACGACAAAAGATGGGAGGAGGAGGAGAGAGAAATGAGAGACTTAGAGCGACCGATGGAGAAATACATAAAGTTGCCTTCGAAGGAGACTAGTGTTTTGATACAAGATTAAGCATATTGTATATCGACAGGAGATTCTAGGGCGGATCCAGGAGCGGATCCAATGGGTAAAACTCCACTTCCTCTCCCTCCCTTTTGTAAAGAAAAACAAAGAAGTTGCCATGATCGAACCCCTATCAATTCCCCTATCGAACCTGAATCCTGGATCCGCCTCAGAGACGATTGTTTTGGATAAGAGTTTTTGAGAGAATTTGAAAAAGTCCTTAGTATCGGCGGCAGGGAGACGTAACCATGGTTACATGACGACAATGAGCTCTAACAAAGCATGTTTTCTCAAAAGTTGTCCCAAATAAATAGTGCATTTTCCGAAGAAATTTCTTTAGTATGAATGATGTCTCGCTAATTTTCCCGGCGAGTCTCCCGATTCCCAAGATTTTTTCCGACACCCCCCACATTGGAGAGAAAGCATGTTAAAAGTAGCATATGCGCAAAGTTTTGAGCAGCATCTTTTAATACCTAAAACTTAACGGGCAAACAAAGTTGGAAAATTTAGGCCGAATGGCTTGTAGAAATTAAACGCTCTGTCGTCCTGTAAGCCATATATTTGTCAGTAAATGTTAGTACTTTACGAGACAGCACTGGAAACTCTGGACCTCTTCCTTGGGTTGGAAATATGTTGGAAATTTGAATATCTAACAAATTTCCAACATATTTCCAGCATATTTCCAACCTGTGGAAATGACATTTCCATCCGTTGGAAGTGCGCCAAACCTTGGAAATTCCAACTTCCTACATATTTCCATCCCATGGAAGAGGCCCAGTGCAGTCTCAAACACTGCTAAGTAAAAAGAGGCTAAGGGACCGTTCATTATTTATCGGAGGGGGATGGGTGATAAATTAGCAAATCCTCCCTTTTTTTCAGGTACCCCCTTAGCAAAACTGCAACTTTTAAGGACCCCCTACTCTACCTAGGGTTGTCCACAAGTTGCTCGGCAACTTTTGGGCAACTTTTCCGATTTCGAGCAACTTTTTTACTTGAAATTAACTTTGAGCAACTTTTTCACTTTAAGGCAACTTTGAGCAACTATTTCGTTTCTTTTACTTTGTTTTTACATTTACATGAATTCAAGCCGATCAACGGGTCGAATAAGAGCAGAGAATTAGGGTTTTTTACTGATTTGTATACACTTTGTGAAGAAATGGTCTACCTGTGGTAAATGTAGGTCAGCGGTTGTCCTTGGAAAATGTAAAACAAAATGGCCGACAAAGGTACATGCTCGAGTGATTCTGATTCTGATTCTGAACAAAGCCCGTTGACATCTGGTGCTCGATTTAGGTTTATGCGAACGAGGCTATTGTTTTGTTACCGTCACACGTCACAAATCATCCACGTGACCGACTTCAGTCAGGCAAACGTAAATTATGGCAGGAAGATTTTGGACTTGGTTAACTTTGCCATAATTTAAGGCGTAACTTTTACACAAAACCCGGAACAAAAGCGAAGCTTGATCGTAAGTAATGGCAAGCAAGTTGACAGTAGTAATGCACTAGTCAATTGAAACCCCCACCCCCCTGGTCCCGGGGAAGGGTGGGGGATTTGACAGAGACCTGATCAAAAATCATCAATACCCCCACCCCAGAGGCTTTAGTTCAGATCAAACGCCCCTATCCCTGGGGCAAGAAAGTTGAGATAAAACTTTTAAAAGGAGAGATTTTTAATGTTCTTTTTCCAAGATTTGTGTAGCTTTTATAGTTTTCTTTAGAAATTACACAAACTAAGTCTCTCTTGGCTGAAGTTCAGCTTGAAGGAGAACTCGTCTGTACTCTGAAATCAACCCACTATCTATAGAAAGATTTATTCAAAAGAAGTATCAGCTTGTCCGCCATCTTGGAAGCTTCCATACTAGTTCCCAGTTCCCCTCTTCCCCGAGGTGGGGACACCCGAAAAGTCAAAGTCAGTCAAATCTACTACCCCCACGGGACAGACTGTGGTTCAAAAGTGATCAATGCCCCTGTTATCCCCCACCCTTCCCCGGGACCGGGGGGGTGGGGGTTTCAATTGACTAGTGCATAAGTTAGACAATACTTCGTTGCGAAATGGGAGAACAGACAACAAAGCGGGTTTCAATTTAGCGCAAATCCCACGAAACTTTCGTCGCTTTGAATTCCCAGAACGACTTGTTCAAAACTTCTTCTGCTGACAAGGTTTATAGTTCCACTTCTTCCCTTGAAGATATCCTTACGAATGCATAGGATGTGAGATCAACTACAATTTATACAACACCTACGGCAACAAGGTGCATATATATGAGGGGTTGGAGTCCCAAATATCTTTGGTGCAGAGAAGCTAGCGACGTACGTGTTTATAATTATATGTCGAAAGAAAGGTTTTGGAACCGCAATGTGCCCTAGCGTGTGATAACGACACTTTATTTGTGGAAGTTTACGTACGACTACCGCTTATACCGGTGACATACCGGTCCACAATTTGAAATGAACTACATGTACAGGAAGAATAAAGATTAGGACACATATTATGCAATTATTATGAGGTTGAGCTAGCAGATAGCGAAATTATCAAGACAGACATCTGTGGCTGAGACTGAGGTCTTGATAATTTTCGCTATCATGCGAAAACCGAATTCAATATTTTTATTATTATACATTTTTAGGCTCAAATTTTAGCAAGACGGAAAGCTATCATAAACAAAGCTAAACGAAATGCCGTGTAAAATTGGTTTGCATTACGATCGAATTTCTGATTGGGCTATTCCATTAAAACAAATTACCCCCCCCCCCCCCCCCCTATTGAGGAACTTGGATTTCTTCAGGGGCCGGCTGGCCGCGGCTGCTAGGGGTCTACCAAAAAAAATTGTGGAATTCTTTAGGAGTCCACCCCAAAAATATTAAATTCGAGATTCAGGGGTTAAACCCGATCAGAGCATGGAATTCTTCAGGGGGTCGACATAATCGGGCCATTTTTGGTGGATTTCTTCAGGGGGTATAGCACATTTTCCAATTTCTTCAGGGGGTTTGCGTTTTTGCTAAAAATATGATTCCTTGATAGGGGGGGGGGGGGGGGGGGGGGTGCGGATTTTTAATGCAATAGCCCATTCAAGATTTCTTTCGTATTCAAGCTAAAAATTGCATTTATTTTACGAGTTTAGGAGAAAGTATTGACTAGAACTATAGCTGAGCGCTGTGATATTTGCTTTAATCATTGAGCTCTATGTATTATCTGGTAGCAGATAATATTGTATGAGGCACACTTTCAGTGCTATAGCTAGCTATCGAGAATTAGTTGCATGTTCTCAGCCAATCAGAATCGAAATGTGAGTAAAATGTATAATAATATGACTTATATGGTATTGACAAACTGGGGAAGAAATGGCACCCATAATGTTTTTTTTAGCTGTGCGACGAGAGCCTGTGTAAGTTGTGCTCCTGGCATAATAGACAGCTCATCAATACAATACAATCAAATCAAATCATCCACCCAGGCATTTGACTCATTTCCATGCCTGGGGAGTAGGGAGTTTGACATTAGTGCCTGTCCTGTTGAACAAGTCTCTATTTCATGCTACATGCTGCATGGTTTACTCAATCAAAATCATGGCAGAATTGGAGCGGGAGATCAGTTTAGATGACTTCAAGGACACAATACTGTTTTTGTAGGCCAACTGGGTGGGTTGTTGATGTTTTGATTTGATCAGTACATAATTTCGATTCACCAAAAATGAAGTTTTACATTTCGTTTAAAAGCCAAAGCCAGGGGTGGCACTCAGTCAAACACCTAAACTACTGAAGCTAAACTAAACTGCTAAAGCCTGCTTTCTTGTACTGCAATGTTAAAAAGTGTTCAAATAGTCTGTGAGGATGCACATTATTCCCAACCATATCAACTGATATTTTTTTATATAATTTAATCGATTAATATCGGAAATTGATAACAGATACATTTGTGACTCAATTATTTTCGAATTTCATCAATAATTATTGATATCGACAATAATAATATCAATTTTCGTCAAAAATTGTATACTAGAGTAACTGCTAGTATACTAGAGTTTTATGGCTTATTGCCCAAACAGTTGATACTGGTCACTTCCACAAGTTCCAATGGAAGATTTAATAGAGCTGCCACTGATCACCAGATCTTTCTCCATGTGGCTAAGTTGCCAGTGCTTGTTGATGACCAATGAAAAATACATTCCACTAGTAAGGCCATAGATTAGCTTTTTAATTGCACAGGCAAGAACACTCGAGCCTATAGCATCAACATCCGGGAAGTCATACTAGATATCTGTTTTCACCTTATTAATATTGTTTAACTGTCAATCATTTTGTAATCTGTCTTATTTTGCAACAGCTAGCTACAAATGTAGCTATCACATTCAAAAATATAAGGTCTGCATAGATAAGGTATTGAATACTTGTACTGTAAAAGAAGAAAGAAAATACAAGGGGAAAGGAAAAGAGTGGTGAGGAGGCCCAGTAATTAAAATCACAGGGCGTATCTATAAAGGGTCTCAGTCGTTTTTCGTTCAATTTTACAATTGCAAAGCATGCCATTAATTTAAATAATCATAAATGTGATATTTTATGTGAGCTAATAACTTTACAAGTAATGATATAAATTAAGAACTGGTTTGCATTTGGCATTGGTTTGTGATCAAATATTTCAGGAGAGATATCTGTTTTCAATTTTTTAAGTATTGTTTAACTGTCAATCGTTTTGTAATCTGTCTTATCCCCCTTGTCCCCTATAATTGTACCTTTAACTTCAAAATTCTATGGTGTATCAATTTATAGTTATTCCAATATAACCATAGTATACCATACAATTGTATTTCTTATTGCATGATTAGGCCTGAAATACATTGTTTAGATACCTCTAATGTCAGATTTAGTGAAAATTCTTTTTGAAGACATCCCATATAATGTTATGTATATTTTACTGGCATTATTTATCATTTGTACTTACAGTAACTGTATATGTATATTTGAGGACAATGTTTTCAAGATTGACTGTAACCTCCCCATACAATAAGTATGAAATAATTTTACCCTTCCCACTTTTCCCCTATAACCAAACCTTTTTTAGTTGCCCATATTTTCATGACCCTTCATAATTTGTTTAGGGTTAAAAAATGACCTTCCCCTTTTCTCCCCCTGCTAATTTTTGACCAGTCATTGATACTTTATTTCAACTCTCCAAACAAACATACATGTATACAGCCTAAGTTAAGGCTGCATGCAGCTAGCCACCTCCGTCTTATATGTTTTACCCTTGCTCGTCACTCTTACCACAGGAAGCCCGGTTTCACATCGTTTTTCTCTATTTTTCAATAATGTACTGTAATTAGGTGTTGCCTGCGGAGGAGGCTAGCATGCAGCCTCTTGTGATTATGAACCTCAGTTTGGGAGCAAGTACTGATTAATAAAACATCAGTGTATCTATATTCGATGTAATTAAACGTGATTAATAATACATCACGTCTACACTGATATAAAGACTATTTTTTTTATCAGTGTCTACTGACTAGAGTATAAAGAGGCCATAATGTGATATGCAGCACCCTTAGTACCCTTATGAACTATTAGTGAATTTTAGAATATTATTTAAGGATAATAAACAATGTTGTAATTAACATGCTGATAATAACTAATAAAACTAAATTGATAATTATGTGACATAATAATTGTTGTTGTATTATGCTATTTACATTTCTTTGAAACAGAATTTTGTGAAGGGGTTTCCTCTCTTCAACTATCTATTTTCCTGGAACAATCATGTAGACAAGATTAGTAATAAAACCAATCGTTCTCTCGGTTTCATCAAGTCCGTACTAACGTCTCGGCTAAAAAGCTTCCGCTCTACCTTTCGCTTGCCCGCAGTCCTCTGGAAATGGGAGTCGGCTAGTCTGGTATGCCGCCTCGAGCTCTAAACGCAACTTGGTGAAACTCGAGAGAATCCAGCGGCGTGCTACGAGGTTAACGTTTATAACCTCCGATGCTGATTATAAATTCAGACTCGTCACTTGTAATCTACTTCCATTTTCACTTTGCCGCAAAATGATTGACCTTACATTATTGTTTAAATGTAAAAGTTTCTGCGTCCAGTATGTTGTTTCCTACTTTATTTATGTATTTTCTTTCACTTCAACTGCAGAATGATGACTTCCGTCACGCGTTCGCAATTCAAGTGTCCTCTGGAGACTGAATTCGGCTCGTTTCTGCTTTTCTAAAACTGTGATCGAGATAGAAAGTAGGATGCAGAGCCAGAGGTTTGATCCTCATTGACGCAACACTCCAATCATAGAATTGAAAATTTAGGCCGTATTATAGGCAACGGCCATACTTCGCTCTAGTGCCTTGCGATCAGTTCACAACCATGCATTTTGCGGTTAGGTAGTTGAAGAGTCGGGTGGAATTTCTCGAAACGAGAGACAGTATTGGCCTACCCAACAATAGAAAACACCCTAACTTTTAGAAAGTGTAGTACAAAAACAATAGAAGTATAGAGAAAATGAGTCGTTCAAGGTGTGTAACCGCACTTGATAACGATGTGTAACTGCTTGTTAACGGCGTGTAACTGCTTGTAACGGCGTGTGACTGCTTGTGACGGCGTGTGACTGCTTGTAACGGCGTGTAACTGCTTGTAACGGCGTGTAACTGCTTGTAACGGCGTGTAACTGCTTGAACGGCGTGTAACGGTGTGTAACTGCTTGTAACGGCGTGTGACGGTGTGTAACTGCTTGTAACGGTGTGTAACTGCTTGTAACGGCGTGTAACTGCTTGTAACGGCGTGTGACGGTGTGTAACTGCTTGTAACAGCGTGTGACAGCTGCTTGTGACGGCGTGTAACTGCTTGTAACGGCGTGTAACTGCTTGTAACGGCGTGTAACGGCTTGTATAACGGTGTGTAACTGCTTGTAACGGCGTGTGACGGTGTGTAACTGCTTGTAACGGCGTGTAACTGCTTGTAACGGCTTGTAACGGCGTGTAACTGCTTGTGACGGTGTGTAACTGCTTGTAACGGCGTGTAACTGCTTGTGACGGCTTGTAACTGCTTGTAATGGCGTGTAACTGCTTGTAACGGCGTGTAACTGCTTGTGACGGTGTGTAACTGCTTGTAACGGCGTGTAACTGCTTGTAACGGCGTGTGACGGTGTGTAACTGCTTGTAACTGCTTGTAACGGCGTGTAACTGCTTGTAACGGCGTGTAACTGCTTGTGACGGCTTGTAACTGCTTGTGAAGGCGTGTGACTGCTTGGAACGGCGTGTGACCGCTTGTACTTGTACGGTGACGCCGAGTAACGGTTCTTACTGGCGGCTTACGGCGTTGTACAAAGTATTTAAAAAAAAACGTTTGGCTGGCAACCAGGCTGACCAACCATCTTTTCAGGTCTCATATTCTTTCAACCTATGCCGCTAAAAATTGTTACGTGTTACCGTCACAATTTAAATGTCGCCTGCGCAAAAACCTAAATCGTGCATGGTATACCCGTTGACAATAGCTGCAAATGCAGGAGCTTCTTTGAGTGAGCCAGCAAAAGCAGTAATTGCCAGAGAACGACAAGTGCAAAGCAATCCCGCTGACAAGAAGAGAAACGTTCGGGGTACCGTCGATCCGAATGTCTCTTCATGGAGAGAATCAAGGAGTTTAAGGATGAGTATCTCACTACAGTTTCTGGAAAGCTGAGATGTGACGCCTGTAAAGAGATCATATCGAAAAAGAAAAGCTCTGTAAAGAAGCACGTTGCGTCTCAAAAGCATTTGAAGTCAAAGGATGCCATCAGAAGGGAAAAGAAAAGAGATCAGAGCGTCAAAGACCTTTTGACGAAGAATAGCGAGGCAAAAGGGGCAACATTACCCGAGGAGATGAGACTGCATCGTTTCGAACTTGTTGAATCTTTTTTAAAAGCGGGAATCCCACTTTTAAAAGTGGACACCCTGAGACCATTTCTTGAAAAATATGGTCATCGTTTGACATCCCGTTCTCATCTGACAGAAATGATCCCATTGATCCTCAAGAAAGAGAGAGACCTGGTGAAATCTGAAATTGCTAAGAACGATGCATTCTCTGTAATTTTTGATGGAAGCACAAGACTTGGAGAAGCATTAGCCATTGTTGTCCGTTTTGTTGATGACAGGTGGAATGTCCAACAGAGACTTGTGAAGCTAGAAGTCCTGGCAAGGAGCCTGAATGCCCCACAGCTTGCTCAGAGATTGATCCAGTGTCTTGCTGTGGATTATTCAATTCAACCTAATCAGCTTCTTGCAGCCATGAGAGATGGTGCATCAGTCAATGAAGCGGGGTTACAGCAAATCAGCTTTTATTTCCCCAACATTTTCAATGTTACTTGCTTCTCCCATACAATAGACAATGTTGGCAAGCATTTTGAGTTCACGGTCCTAGACATATTTTCTAGGAACTGGAACACCATGTTCTCACTGAGTCCAGCTGCCCGGCTACTGTGGAAAACAAGAACAGGAACTTCAATGCTGCTCAAATCAGATACCAGGTGGTGGAGCAAGTGGGAGGTCCTCAACCTAGCGATGCAGTATTTTGGAGACGTAGAGCCCTTTCTCAGGGAAATTGATGTTTCTCCCGTATGCAGAGGGAACTTGTTGGAACTGTTTGATGACCAAGACAAACTCCGTGATTTGCAAATAGAGCTTGCTGCAATGATTGATGCTGGTAGGCACTTTGTGTCAGCAACATACTACCTTGAAGGAGATGGCCCCTTAGTATTTAGTTGCTATGAACGTTTATCATCATTATCTCATGCAATAGCTGTCGAGAATTACCCAAATCTTGAGGCTCAAGCTATGCAGCATGCTAATGGAAATGTTCCATTGTACAACCAGTTGGTTGCTCAAGGAAAGGCTTGTATTACTCCAGGATTCCGATTCTATCAACACAAATTCAGTGTGCAGTTTCGTGACAGAGTCCGTGCATTCAAAGCTGCTCGACTATGCTGCCCCGTGCAAGTTCAACAGCTTCACCCCACTGCAGCTGCAATCCAAGAACTTAAACTATTTGGATTTTTCACTGATGCTGAGATTGCTCAGCTTGCCCAAGAGCTTCCACTATATTTGGCCATTACTGATGGAGCACAAGTTGAAACAGAAGAAGGCAAAGTGCAGTGGTGGTCAGAACATCAGAATAATCTCCCAAATTGGTCAGCAGCATGCAACCAAGAAGATCTTGGTAGTGCCAAGTTCTGCATCAGCAGAGAGAGTGTTTAGTTATCTCCAGGCTGCTTTCAACAAGCAGCAAGATCTAGCACTACAGGAAACTGTTGAAGCATCAGTAATGCTCAGATACAATAGCAACAAAAGATAATTGAAATAAATTATCCTTTTGCTATTGTTTTTTGGATAATTCAAATTATCTTATGTTACTATTATATCTTGAAGCATTACTGATGCTCCAACAGAAGCATTTGAAATTGAAAAGCCATTATGCTTCTACAGTTCATATTTGATAACTGTTGTGTTACTTGTGATATATTGCAATTAGTATCCACAATGTGTAGGTTTGAAATTGCTAATTCAATTAACCAAGCTTTGAACAGTTTGTACGTTTTAAGGGTCAAAACAACTACTGCGAAAGCTATTTGTACACGAAATGATGGAAAGTAAAATAATAATTGTTAAAGCTAACTCAATTCTATGCTATGAAATCATCAAATTGATTGTGCACATGAACTTTTTTGAGAGCATTTTTTAGCAACTTTTAGATTTTTGAGCAACTTTTGAGCAACTTTTTGATTTTTCGAGCAACTTTTTGAGAAATTATGAGCAACTTTTTGGACTTTTAGGAGCAACTTGTGGACAACCCTAACTCTACCCCTCTACTCTACTCTATCCTTGAAAACTGATTTAAAATTTCAGGGCCCCCCATTAAGCCAAACGAGAATTTCAGTACCCCCTATTTTCTCACCCATCCCCCCTCCCCCGATAAATAGTGAATGGTCCCTAAAGTTGGCAGAATATTTTTGATAAGTGCTTTTCCTGCATGATTACCTTCCATTCCATATCATTGATGATCTGATATCGATCTGTATTACACTAATCATTGTAATCCTGTTCCACTCATGATCAGTGCAGTTTCTTGAAAGTAATTTTGCCTCATAATAGGGGCGTCGGCATATACTTAGTTCTCCGCTTAATGTCCAATGGACGTTTGTTTGTTTGGGGGGGGAGGTAGGGGTCCAGGGGTGGAGGTGTGGGGCATTAAAACCAAAGCAGTTCTGGCAACGATATATTGGAGCAAAAGCACGAGCCAACATGGCGGCCATGGCTTCTGGATCGAAACAAGCTGTTGCATGGTCGGCGGAGCGAACTTTCAAGTGGGGGTAGGAGGGCGGGGGGCTAAAAATTGTCATTGAGCTGGTATGACGAAACTATAGGTATACACAATTTTTCTCACGATGACAAAACATTTTTTCACAAACAAGTCGGGGGGCTACCTCACCCCCCCCCCCCCCCCCCCCCCCCCAAAGTCCCCCCGGCTGTGCCGCCCCTGTGTTTTCGACATAAATTACAGAACCAACCAAATATGCAAATGCTTCCATAAACCAGGTAACGAGAACACAATCGATCGATACATGTCCTAGAGCTTCTTATATGTGGACGTTAAGGGAGGAGGGGGTCAGACGTTAAGTTCAAGTGCACGTTCATCGGGGCACTAAGTATATGTCGACGGTCCCAAATCATTACTCCAAAATGAAGCAATCTGTGAAAAAATAACGGTTAAATTATATATTTTTTTATTACAGAAAAAGACTATTATCATCTGTGTTCAAGGTAATGTTATAACAATTTCATTGTTATGCTTCTTATTCCTACCAGACTTCCTCCCATGTGAAATACAGCCGCCTCTTCATCCCGTTACAGGGTTTAGGGCCTGTTTACACGAAGGGAGGTTGACCCAAGCTTCGCTATGCTGTAATCCTTCGAGAATGTTTTGCATATAGGTCAACTTCGCTTCATGTAAACCTGAGACCCTTACTATATACTTAACAATTAGACTACGAGCTTGACGTTTCTATCGGCTGATGAAAAACGTAGCTCCTGGTTAACTATCAGTCATATAAACTGAGTAGTCTTGCTATAATTGTTATATGTAATCGGGCAATTTTCGTTAGATTCGGCGAAATATCAGGGCGAAAATGGTCGAGCCCACACAGCGGCAAAACGTCACGCGCATGCGCTTTTGATGATCCGGTCGCGCGCGCTCTCCCCAGTTTCCCACCGAAACTAAAATAAAACAGAGGTAATCACCCTGTTTTTAATTTTAAGCAAGAACGCGTATTTACGTCAATGTTTCGCGAAAAACAAGAAACCTACTTAAAAGCCTATTAAAGCCTATTGAGACTGACAGTTTTCTTAATTTGTAATTCACTGTGAGTTTAATAAGTTAAATTGTTTACTGGAAACGTTTAACACCTCGGAAACTTGTATTTGAACTCCAGAGCCTTCGTTCTTTCGGCCAGCGGAGCAAAACATTTTGCCACGGTACACACAGCGGTCAAACGTCTGCGCTTGCGTCAAGAGTCTTGCAACAACAACTAGTTCCAAAACAAACTCAAAGCGAGCCGGCGGCCGTCATTGTTCACACACCTGTTTTCAAACCTTGAGAACTATTTTGTTAAATTATGAAAACAATAGGAGATATTGTAGTTGAGTCTACGAATAG
This sequence comes from Actinernus sp. WN-2022, assembly GCA_030867875.1. NCBI lineage: Eukaryota > Metazoa > Cnidaria > Anthozoa > Actiniaria > Actinernidae > Actinernus > Actinernus sp. WN-2022. The sequence continues at coordinate 122,061,804 of JAOWCC010001589.1, forward strand.
CAGTTTCAGCGGTATTGACCCAAACGCCTCACTTCAATGTAATGAAGCGCTATTCAAACTGTGTATCTAAATTAGTCGTGCTTGTTTAGGAGGGTGTTGGTGTCGTGTAAGAATGATGGTTTCAATGGCGCTTCATTACATTGAAGTGAGGCGTTCGGGTCAATACCGCTGAAACTGCTATTCGTAGACTCGACTACAATATCTCCTATTAGTTTGTTCAATTTCCCGTCGACTGTGAAAATAGAAAGCTTAACTTTTACGTATTTTTCTTAACTTTTGAGGGTAGAAGTTCACAAGACGATTTTTTTGAAACGCCGGGTTGCTGTAATAAGTTTTAAGGCAATTTTTGCGCGGGAAATTCGCGCGGCCACCCACCAGACTGACCGTAATACGCACGCGCAGACGTTTGACCGCTGTGTGGCCGGTGTGGCCGGGTCGAGCCATGGTTAGTATTTTAGAGAGACGCCACTTGCGAGTGTACCAATGTGAAAACCGCATTTATCCTATGTTTATTTATTTGTTTAATATTCTTGATTTGATTCCAACCCCTATTTGTATCAGATCATGTATCACTAGCTGCATATCTACGCAAGGTACCAATGAACCGTGCCTATCAAATGTTCCTTTAGATGGGAGCTTGTTCTTACTCATTGCATCTATTCGTTGCCTCCCGGCAGCTGATGGTAAAAACATCACTATAGATTTCATGGGACGAAGAATCATAAATGGATCCATTGATTTAGGTGAGTTGTCTGGCGTTGATAAAATAGATCGTTTAGGTGACGCGGGTGCTTCACTCTGCTTCAGTTATACTCTTTTGTATTTAAGATTTAGAAAATATTTTTTGTGTTGACATAGCGTTATGTAAACACGAAAGAGTTGCCGTGTGAACGCGAGCGAATGTTTCCACAACTACTTCAGTGCTTACAGCATTATGTTATATAAACACATAAACTATTTTCTATTTCTTTTACAAAATAGAAGTGAGAAACATTTAAGAAAATCTCAATGTCGCTACCTGTACTTTGTAATCATGTCCGTGTTTCCCAAGCGGTGTTTTTCCACAGCCTCGTACAAACACGCGTTACAGCCAATCAGAGCGCATCAGCCTGTGTAGCGGTGCAAGGGGGATATTGACTTGTGCAATTATTAGAACTTTCAAAATTAAACATCACTCAGTGCCCATAAATCCGTATAGCACTCACGTTCATGCGATTTCCTCTACGTATTGGCATTTTTCGTGAGTCACGTGCTCTGGCGTGACATTTTGCTATGAGTTAGTGGTGACCCTGTTCACACGGCAGCCATGTTGAGTCCCATGACGATAAAAACCTGTGTTGTTTTTGCACGTAAAAACAACGTAAAAACTCCGTAAAAACTCCGTAAAAACGTGGTCTCCATATGAGAAGAGTCAATCTTTCATTTTGCACAGTAGTCAGCTGGTAACCAAAATGCCAAACACGATGTTGTGGTCTGGGACACCAGAGATAGATCAGCAATCCTGCGCGAGAATGGTTGCCAAAAATGGTAACTTCTCAATAAGACCAGCCTCCGATAAAATCCTTTCATCGCAATGTCAAATAGCTCATCGCAGCTCATGAAAAACACCTCAGTCTGAATTTCTAACGGGACCTGAAACAACCACTGGGGCTGATCAAAGGCAGGACCCGGCTAATCTACAGATCGAATTGGAATTTAACGTGTTGGTTTTTGTGGAGGGAGGAAAACCGGATAACCCGGAGAAAAACCCCTGGCCGGGAGCAAGGGCGAGATACCAACAAACTCAACTCACATATGGCGCCGCGTCCGGGAATCAAACCTTGGCCACAGAGGTGAGAGGCGAAGCGCTTAACCACTGCGCCACCCCGGCTCCCCTAATGAATGAGACATCCATGCTATAAAGGTTTTGTCCAGAACTGGAAAGTGCCCGCATGTCTCAAGGCACCTTCATTGGTTAGGCATGATTCATGACCTCTGTTGCATGAATTAATCCAGTTAAACTGTCAACTGGTAACAGCGCCTGTAGACCACCAGGCTATTTCATATCTCATCTTAAAGTTTAAGATTCCATCTGTGCTTTGACAGTAGTGGTACGAGCTATATTAAGTTTCGTGGCTTAAAAATGTCTATATCTCAAATGGATGACTAGTTCCTGCAAAAGCTAGTGTTGGCTCGGCAGGGACGATAAACACTGGTATAATCAACTAAAAGTCGATTAAGGTATACTAACCGCTGTGAGAATAGAGTAGCAGCTGACGTTTCGAGCGTTAGCCCTGCTCGTAACGTCAGCTGCTACTCGATTCCCACGGCGGTTAGCATACCTTAATCGACTTTAAGTTGATAATACCAGTGTATATATCTCACATGCTTTGAAATTAATATAATCTATGTGTGAAACAAGGATGACAGCACACTGGCTGTCAGTCTCTCTTTCTTTTGCCATTTCTTTTGCTTGGCTTATTCTTGGTTTGCTGTAAATTATGTTTTCGCTAATTTGCGAAAGGAATGCCCACCTCAGGCTATCGTCGTCCTTTTTGCGTAAAGGAAGATTCTAATACTGAGCCGAGAATGTTATACCTCTTCTTTGAAAAAAGTGATGACAGTTATAAATTTCTTTTTTTATTAGGAACTGTGACCATTGACAAAGGCAGTAATAACTTAATAAGTAAGTGAAGAATGCTTTTGATAAAGTTGAATTTAACATTTCACATGACCGCTCTACCTAACCTACCCTGCATGTCGGCAGAACCGTACCTTCTTTTCTTTGGTTTTCACATCTGCCATATTCGTGTTTGAATCACATTGAGCATGTGTTGTCGGTTGCTCAGTTTTAATCGATCGTAAACTCGTGATCTGGATGATCCTAGGCCTTTGCGCATTATGTTTTGCCTAGCATTATTTTGAGCATTTTTGCGAGGCAAAAGCATTGAGAATAATGCTAGAATTTCAGGAATGGAATTTCCTCAAATTGATAAGTTGTGAGTATATCAAATGTTTTTGAACCATCTAATTTGATTTTGACATTTGGATGAATAAGAAAACTGAAACGGGAAATTCAAGTAGAGGGGGTCTGGGAAGGGGTGGTCAGCAGTTTCTGTATTGTCGCTGGCTAGGAGTCTCTATGCATAAAACCGTTTGTGTTGTGTTTAAATCAATTTTGGAGACTCGAGTTTCTTTATGAAAGCGAGCATTTTTGCAACACTGTACAAGCAGAGCTATGTCATGGTGTTTTCGCAGTCTCTAGCTAGTCAATGTTCGACTGTTATGTTGAGCCACCGTACGGAAAAAAGATGGCGGCTGTTCATTTGACCACAATCCCTTGCGAACCTAACACAGTCGAAATAACCAACCTCGTTCCCAGGGTCATGTGTTCGCACATCCAACATGGCGGCTGGCCAACACGATCTCGAGTTTAAAGTAATGATAATCAATACTCTTAGACAAATCCTAACCCGAACCACAAAACGAATCCTAACAATCGGACGAGTTCACGGGTAAACGACGAGTTCTCACTCACCTAAACGAGAGACAAAGTTTTTTTTCGAGCGGTCCTACTTGGGCTCGAACTCGTAACCGTTTGCGTGCAGTGCAGATGTCATGACCCGCACTACACTAAGGGAAGGTACGTTTTTTATCGGGGGGGATGGACTGGGGATCTGTACTAAATGTCTTTTAAGACATTTTCGGTGACCCTCCCCTTCCCGGTACAAACCATTTTCATTACCCCTCAGTTAATTAAAGCTACAAGAAAATGTATGACCCTCCCCTTTATAATCTGATGAAAAACGATTTGGCACTTCATGTGGGTAGTGCAAAATGCTGTGTAACGTTTTGGATTTATCAGTGACTTCGGAATTAGTGATGTCTAGCCCAGTATATGCACGAAACACTAAATGAGTGTCAACATTCTTCTTATCCGCCTTACCACAAATCTTGAAAAGCAAATGTAAACAAACAAACAAAACAGTTTATATTGATACATGTAGCAGAACTTAAACACATTCAATACTGAATGGGAATGAAAAAAACCTTTGACCCTCCCCCTGTTATAAAAAAGTAAAGGCTTGGCCCTTCATAAATGTCATAGTCAATATTTTTTTCATGACTCTCCCCTCTCAAACCACAGCGCACCCCCTCTGATAAAAAAAATGTACCTTCCCTAAGTGGGTCTACCGCCGTTCGGAATATGACAAATGTTTATCTTTATCCTTGACTCGTTTTAAAATAATAATGATTATCATTACTTAAGCGATTTGAGAAGTAATGATAATTATTACTTTAAACTGAAGATCGTGTTGCAACCAGAAGAAGACACTGGAAAATGCTGGATCATGTGATCAATTAATCCCAGATTCTGGGAGTATGAATTATGGAACATCTTCATTGAGTGGGGGAGGGGAAAAAATGATGAATTATGGGACATTTTCATTGATGCTTCCCTTGATAGCAGTCGACACGAAGCGGCAGTTGAGTGGGGGAGGGGGGAAAATGATGAATTATGGGACATTTTCATTGATGCTTCCCTTGATAGCAGTCGACACGAAGCGGCAGTTGAGTGGGGGAGGGAAAAAAATGATGAATTATGGGACATTTTCATTGATGCTTCCCTTGATAGCAGTCGACACGAAGCGGCAGTTGTCCTTATACCTTGTGAGGTGACCATTTAATTACAGGGGTTGCTGTTGACATCTGTTGTAACAAACTTTCTCTACAGCGGGACGAGAACTGAATTTGGCAACAAGAAGGTATATCAAGTTGTACGTGGACCGCAGTGTAGGTAAGAGTTAAACTGTTTAGCAAATAGAAGATCAGTATCCCTACTCCACCATTTTTTGGGGTGGGGGTTCTCTGCTGGGACCTAAGAAACCCTAACCCTACTCAGACCTAAAAAATATGTTTTCCTACCCCATCTCAAATTAACTAAAGGACTAAAAATGGTACCCCATTTCAGACCGGAAACTACAATTTTTCAAAAAATAAGAATAAAAAGCCAAAACATTGCATTCGAAAATTGAAAAAAGAAAACGTACATCCCATCTCAGACTTAAAGGGCGAAACTGGGACCCCATCTCAGACCTAGAAGGTCAAAAACCTGACCCCATCTCAGACTTAGAAGGTCAAAAATCTGACCCTATCTCAGACTTATAGAAGGCCAAAAACCTGACCCCATCTCAGACTTAGAAGGTCAAAAACCTGACCCTATCTCAGACTTATAGAAGGCCAAAAACCTGACCCCATCTCAGACTTAGAAGGTCAAAAATCCGACCTCATCTCAAACTTATAGAAGGCCAAAAACCTGACCCCATCTCAGACCTAGAAGGTCAAAAATACAACCCCATCCAGCGGCACATACCCGTATTCCGGCCCCCGGCCGGATCATGGCTTTCATGTTTCATTTATTGATTTATTTTTACCACCGCCAGTCTGCTCCGAGCGCCAGTCTAGTGCCGGTGGCAGGACGTAACCGGTTCAGTTGAATACCGGCAGTGTTCTGGGTCGGTGGGGACGTGCGAGCCGTTGGTCTTGTCTCCTGCCTATTAAATCTACATGAGAATTCGTAAACGAACCTGTCGTATACTATTCATAATAGCGTTATTTTTTAATGACGATATTGGGTACAACTGCAAATTGGTGCATGCCTATAGGAGCTATCCAAATCGCGCGTTCTTAAGATGCTCTGTTTTTAAAAACATGACAACCTTGTTAAGTTGATAATGTCGACAATACTTATTATTACCACCTTCAGTACAAGAGTAGTTTTTGATTGAGTGTCGTAAAACCAAAACCCAAGTTATTACAGAGCCAATAACGGGAGCAAGTAAAAAACGCAATGAGCCAATCACAACATGGAGTAAATTGTGATCGGTTTTACTTGAACTAGGCACGAGAAAAAGTAAACGCAATAGTTGATAACTCTCGCTAAAACGAAAATTGATTGCCTGACGACAAAAACAATGTTTGGTTTTAGTTTAGAACTTGATTGGTCGATAGTTACAAAAACAAATCCACAGCCAATAAAAAAGTTAAGCAAACGCAAAACCAAAGCAATCACCGAATTACTTTCGACATTCCATCGAAAACAGCTCGCTCTACTATTGCCGATCCCCAATTCTTGCAACCGATAACAGTGACTTCCATTTCCAGGAAAAATATTCGCTGGTGCTAAAATCACGGATAGTGCTTCACTGGAGTCATTCATAGAGACCAAGGTTGAGGACGGCATCACGGCTCGTCTGCAGAAAGGGCTGAGTAAGTAGTAACCTACCAGGGCGGGAGGTTCCTGGGGTTCCACAACCCCCCTCTCCCTCCCGTTTCCAAGGCAGAAGAAAAATGGAATATAGAAAAGAAAAGAGAAAAAGAAAGAGCGAGTGTGTTTCTTACTCTCATAACAATAATTACCCGGTGGGCAAGCCCCCGGACCCCTCTAACAGCCCGCGCTTGCAGCGCTGGTCACGCGCCTACGGCGCGAGTGGTTAGAAACCCCCTACTTCAAACTCTGGCTTACGCCCCTGCCTACCGTATACACATCAAAAAACCTTCACTCAAGTCTCTTGACAATTGTTGATGCTTTTGTATACTTGAACCTTAAAGACCAAGCGAATTTCGTATGATGTGAAATTCCGAGCTTGAAAGCGTAAAAACGATATAATTTAGTATTGTTTTTAGTATTCCCAAAAGGTATAAAACTGTCACAATAGCTGGGTCTTTAACTTTCTCTCATATTACAGAAAACTAGAAGCTTTACAAGCTCCCTGAAGTGTCGTTAAGTCCTGCGCCAAGGAGTAAACATTGTTGCGGAAACATTTGTGAATTCCAGAGTTTCCCAAAATGTTTCCTTGTTTGCGCGTGCGCGAAACATTTGTTATATCTATAAATATAAAGAAATTTGGGTAAAGAAATTTGGGTAAGCAAATTTGAGAATAGCTTTAACTTTATTAATCTACTATTGTCTACTAACTGACGAGTTTACTAAAATCTACTAGTTACTAAATTACTAAAATTCTACTAATTACTAAATCACTAAAATCATGTTTCTATTGGGACAGGCTTTATTAGCTAAACAACTCTGTAACAGATTAAACGAATGTTTGTACTATTAAAAAGCTTAGACGCATTGTACTGAAATGCCCTAATAATTACAATTAGATATCTTAGTTTTCTTCACATACACGAAACATCTGTGATTAATACAATTAATTGCTAATTAATAATTATGAACTGATACCGGTTTTTATTCCTAGTCACGTCAGGGCCAGGATTGGGTAAGGCCCAAATCATAGCGATAGCGGGAGCACCAGGCGCTAGAGGTCCCAGAGGACTCAGAGGATTTCGAGGGGCTCGTGGATTTACTGGCCCGATAGGTAAACCTGGGGTGTCGGCAGTGATGAGACGTGATGGCCGCTGGATACCTATTGGAGGTACTGCGGGTTCAGGAAGCACTGGTGGAGGAGGTGCTGGTGTCGGCGGCGACAGCGGCGCCGCTAGTGGACGAGGGCATGCAGGAGCAAGAGCTTTTCAAGGCTTTGGTAAATTGGCCACTTTTCAAATTGAAGAAATTCTGAGGTCGAGTTTGTAGAGTTAATCTAATTAACAATAAACCTCATCATAGGAATTAATAAGAATACCAAGTTAATTTGGTAAATAGAAACTGAATAGCAAGCTTGCAAAAGTCGCAAAAATAAGAAACGTTTGTATGGATTGGATGGACGCTTCGTACAAACGGCTCTAATTTCTGCGACTTTTGAAAGCTCACCACATGGTAAATATCCAATGAAAAGTCCCCAAACGTGGTAAACTTGTTAATTTAGATGTGCTCTTTCTTGTGATTGAGTTTATTTCTTAATTAGATTAACTTTACAAACTCTGTCCGAGTCTTTTATCATTTTATTAGTGGCCAGTTGAGTATTTATTTACAAGTTGTTTCTTCAGTTGATAGTTGAAAATGTATGGTAAATACTGTTGTTTAATTCGGCCTTTTGTTAAGCTCTTTTCGTTGAACTTTATTGTGTTCCCTTCGATCCTTTGGTGACGGTTGTAGTGGCCCCTAACATCACAGTTAAACCACCAAATAAGTTAACCATCAAGGCTGGGGAGCCCCTTTCCGTGACTGCTAGAGCCACCGGAACTCCCCAACCAGACGCATTCTGGAGGAAGGAAGAGTCCAGACAGGTAGCATTTGGTGAAACGCTGGACATGAAAAGTACCAAGACTGAGGACTCTGGGACTTGGACGTTCACAGCTCAGAACGTAATGGGCAGGCAATCCGCCCAAATGGATCTGCTCGTCTCCAGTGAGTAAATGTTAAAACTTGTTTCATATAAACAGAAAGTTAAATGTAACTAACCCTCTTTTTTATGAAAGGTTTCAATACATTTTTTAAGCTCTCTGCCGGCATATAACGTCTTTAGTGCAGTGTAAGGCGTTTTATTATGTAGCTAGTAAGGTTAGTAATTTCGCGAGCTATGATTGGTCAAGGTGCGGTCCATAATGTCCCGTACAGACCTTCCGCCCACTTCCGGTCTCAAAGAAAACGAAGAAGCCATATAATAAACATCTTATTAACCTCGTTTGCTTGGTCCGTACCGCAAGTTATGGATCCTCGTTCCCCCCCCCCCTTTTATGGCCCGCGCGCTTCCCGCTTGGTCCATAAAAAAAGGTGGGAAAACTCGGTCCATAACTTGCGGTACGGACCGCGCACTCGGTTAATGAGAGTATACCTTGAAACTTCAGACGTCAATCTTTTGCGAAGCAAAAATAACAAGAGCCCATCTGGGCTTTCACTCGGGCCACATGAGATTGAAGATGAAATACACTTTCATCAGCACAGTGCAATCTGATTGGTGGTGAACTTGACCTTTAACGCATGCGCAGAAATTTTGCGACACCCAACAAAAAACAAAAAAACAAAAAAAGGCTTGCATTTTAAGACTCGGTGCTGCCACAGGCAGCCCGAGTAATGATGATAAAGAACAATTTATACAGGTTACTTATATAACACATGGGTGGCAGGGATAGAAAACTAATGGAGACAGGGAAAGTCAGAGAAAGTCAGACCTATGGGTGAAACCATTCTATCCTAGAATTTTAGCACCAAAATGTTCCACCAACGAGTTTTTGCTTAATTTCGCGTGCGCCAGGCTCAACTCTACAATCGGGGTGGTGCAAGTGATAAACGTTTTCCCTCTCACCTCCGTGGCCTGGGTACATCAGTGTAAGTTGAGTTTGTTGGTAACTCGCCCTTGCTCCGAGTGTTTTTCTCCGATTTCTCCGGTTTCCCTCCTTCCACAAAAACCAACACGCTAAATTCCAGTTCGATCTGTAGTTTAGCCAGGTCCTGACTTTGGTCTATGGTTGTTTCAGGTTCCGTTAGAATGCACTTTATATTTATAGGGAGAGCTGGGTGGCGCAGTGATTAAGCGTTTCGCCTATCACCTCTGTAACCAGGTTCGAATCCCGGACGCAGCGCCATATGTGAGTTGAGTTTGTTGGTATCTCGCTCTTGCATGCTCCGAGTGTTTTTCTCCGGGTCGACGTCCTCCGGTTTTCCTCCCTCCACAGAAACTAACACGCTAAATTCCAATTCGATCTGTGGTTTAGCCGAGTTCTGGCTTTGATCAGCCCCTATGGTTGTTTCAGGTCCCGTTAGAAATTCAGCGTGAGGTTGTAGTGATTTCACGTTAGGGATTAGGGTAAGTTATTGGGGTAATTGTCAGATGGGGTGCCATTGGGCGCCAGATTATTTCCACATTAAGGGATTGCGTTAACGTTTCCGTTAACGTTAACAGCTAGGGTTCACTTGGTTAATTAAGGAGTAATCGTCAGAGGGGTGTTTTCTTAGTCTTGGAGAGGGGGGATTGGTTACAATGCAGGAGGTGATACTTTTCGTACTCAGGCGTAATAATGTTTCAATAGTTAGGGTAGGGTAATGGGATAGTTGTTAGGGGGTGCTTCTTTTATTGTATGCTACATTAGTATATCTATGAATTTTATTAGACTATTTATACACATCTCGCATATAAGATACCATTAGTACTGTTGTTATTTATTTTTACCAATTTTAAGTTCACGTTCACGTTTTAACGTGTTATTCAGTTCTCAGTTGACACGTGGATAAATAAAATATATACTGGTTATTTCATGGTTTTCTATGGAATACCGGCGAATATTTCACTCGAAATTCATATTATTTTTGTATACCAAAATAACATAAATTTCGAGTGATATTTTCATCGGTATTCCATAGAAAACCATGAAATAACCATATTATCCTATAAAAACAAATTTACGAGAAGATTTGTTGCGAAAACAAAGTAATTTACCGGACGATAGACTGCGAATTTTCGGCCATCTCTTCATGTAGTTTATGATCCATGTGTAGGACGACACAAATTGCTACCAAATTGTATTCTATTGTATTGTATTCTGTTGCGTTCTATTGTTGTATTGAATTGTATTGTGTTGTATTCTATTGTATTTTTGGTAAAAATTCGTGTCGTCCTACATAAAGGAATTGCCGAATTTTCTCGTCGGCAAACAGTTTCGAGTGGCGGACGCGTCTGTAGTCAAAATTTGATTTCTTATTGGCTTATAAAGAAAGAAAGAAGAAGGAAAGAAAGAAAGAAAGGGCGTGAAATTTTCTGCAGTTTGATTCGCCTGATCTAGCCATGAAATATGAAACACCGCCCTGTATTTCATAGTAAAGCTGAGGTCTAATAGGATGAAATTAATATAATATTTATAGGATATATAATGTATTGTATTGTATAATGCAGTCTATACATAACTAGTTCAAATTTTTAACATTTTTTTTGTTCTGCTGTTAGCCGAACCAAAGTTCACTAAAAAGCCCCGAAGCAAAGTGACTGCTTATGAAGGGCGGGCGATAAAACTCGAGTGTGCAGTGGAAGGGTTCCCTGAACCAACGGTGGAATGGAACAGGCATGGAGGAACGAAGCTTCCGGAAGGACGCCATTTTATCATCAAACATGATCTGTACCTGAATAACCCGATAAAGAAGGACGGGGGGCTATACATGTGCCGTGCGACTACCCCTGTAGGTTCTGTTATGGGAGGAACCACGGTGTCTGTTCAAAAATACAGTAAGTGTGGCCAGAGTATGAAGCAGAGGGAGTTCCTAACCGCGAGCGCCGTAGATCAGACGCGAAACAAGCACCGTAGGCGCCTGATGATCGCTGTTTAGGCCCGTTTACACGGGCGATTTTTTGTGCAATTTTTGTCGCGTCCCACTGCAATTTTTCTCGCCGCAAATTTGCATAAAGTTGCATCAAGTTTCGAACATGCTCGAAACCAGTACGATTTGGTGGCGACAAAAATTGCATCAAAATCGCCGCTAGTTTACATGTGTGTTTGTTCTTCGTGTTCCGTCTTTTTAATTGGGCATCTTGTACGGTTGTATGGTGTACCCTCTCCGCCTCCTGATAAGCGCCGGTGTGGACATGCATGCGGAAGGTCGGGATCGATCCACTACCGGATCAACAGGATGTTAAGATAACTTGCTCTCTTGCAAAAGAGTCTCAACCTCGAACTGCAAATTAGACCTTCACGCTTTCTCGGTTACAGACGTTGATTCGTAATGAGCATCGTCAACCCTCAAATAATTAACTTTCTCATGACGAAAGACAAAAATAACTACTCAGATTAGCAGAGTATGCTTCCCAGGTATACTGGAGAAGATTTGAGTTAATTTTGATGAAGGATGCCAAAACATTTAGTGAATGAAAATACTACTTTTAAGAGAAATTTAGAGCAACTTGAAATCGGTTCACTGTAACACAAAGCTTTTGTAATCCATGTTTTAATCTTTGCCACTGGCTCAGGAGCGGATTTAGGGGGGGGGGGGTGGATTGGGTGGCTAGACATCTCCTTTGGGCTGGTTGGACTGGCCAAATTGCAGCATTTTACAGAGGCAATGCACGTTCCCGAACAAAAAATATATGACAGCCACTCCCCCTGCATGTTCCTGAACAAAAAATCTATGACAGGCAACCCCCCCCCTCTTCAAAAATCCTGGATCCGCCCCTGCATCCTCTATCGAAAAAGGTTGAAAAGCATATCAGGAAGTTCACAAGGTATTTCTCTTCTATCTCAGGGCGTTATTTTTGTAGTTAAAAAAGGAAACTCGAAGGTCGTGTCACTATTGTGGGAAAAACTGGAAGTTTTCCACAGTAAGTGGAAATCTTATTTCTAGACAATTTCCAGAATATTTCTATACCATGGATAAAGACAAAATGTAGCTAGACAAAATGTTCCATTTTTTCTCTAGCCTGCATGACAAGCGTAGGGGGGGGAGGGGAAAGGGGGAACGAGAAGAGAGAAAGGGGAGGGGGAGGGGACTATTTTTTTCTAGAGTATTTCCAAGACATTTCCATACTATAGAAGAAAGTTCACTTTTTCCAGTTTTAACTTTACCTTACCAACAGGTCCTGTTACGTTTACATTGATCCCAATGAACGTGGTAGTCATTAAGGATATCGATAAGCCGGTGACGTTGAACTGCTCAGCCACAGGGAACCCAGCCCCAAACATTACCTGGTATAAGGACGGCGTTGCTCTGCCAACTAAGGTTGTTAAGACGAATAATGAATACAGGGGAGAGGTGACAATAACGAGATTCTCGTCACGTGAGCGAGGAACGTATCGCTGCGTTGCCACAACAGAGCTGATGAGAAAACCCATCGGATACGATACCAAGATACGTGAGTATACACTTCAGGCGGATCGCATCGGGACGCATCCTGCATGTACTGGTGTCTTCTTTGATTTTCCATCACAAAGACACCTATATCTCTATTTTCTCGTCAGATTAAGCCTCCTCCTTGACAACACAATTGGAAATAAACACCCTCCCGTGATTTAACGCTCTCCCCTGTCCTAAAAAGATACAGAATGGTTTACTACCAAGTAATTCTCTAACGTTACTGTGCTCCACTTACTTGACAACAAGAACTAAACACATTGCAAAAATAAAGCATTCGAACTTACAAATCCTAGCAGATACACGTGATTATCTTCATTCAAAAGACTTCAGAACTTCAGAATTTGCCTTTTACTGGATCGAAGCTCGAGCAAGTGGAATGCTATTGTCTTGTACTCGACTCTGATTGGATCAAGTAACCGTATTGTTTGTTTTCGTTCTGCAATGTGATTGATTCTCATTGTGTAAGTGGCCCTGTGATTGGTTCTCATTGTGTAAGTGGCCCTGTGATTGGTTCTCGTTGTCTAAGTGGCCCTGTGATTGGTTCTCGTTGTCTAAGTGGCCCTGTGATTGGTTCTCGTTGTCTAAGTGGCCCTGCGATTGGTTCTCGTTGTCTAATTGGCCCTGTGATTGGTTCTCGTTGTCTAAGTGGCCCTGTGATTGGTTCTCGTTGTCTAAGTGGCCCTGTGATTGGTTCTCGTTGTCTAAGTGGCCCTGTGATTGGTTCTCGTTGTCTAAGTGGCCCTGCGATTGGTTCTCGTTGTCTAAGTGGCCCTGTAATTGGTTCTCGTTGTCTAAGTGGCTCTGCGATTGGTTCTCGTTGTCTAAGTGGCTCTGCGATTGGTTCTCGTTGTCTAAGTGGCCCTGTGATTGGTTCTCATTAGGGACTTTAAGATACTACGACGGCGACGGCTGCGACGACGTGATGTGAAAAATGGTGTTATCGATAATTTGTTTATTATCGTTTCTTTCTTCGACTTTTGTTGCATTTCTCATCCACGTTTTCGAAAAATAGAATGTGCACAGAGTTCCGATTAGGCCGAACGAATAGCAGTGCCATTTACGTTTTCAGGTTCTCGTTCTCTTCGGAACGTAAAACTCAGTGTTTTCACGTCGTGTTTTTGCAGACAACGACTAAAATGAATGCAGCTACATACATTTTCACGTGCAGTTATTGTATTTTGTAATTAAGTCCATTGTTTTACCGCGTTGCCGTCGTCGTTGCCGTCGTGGTATCTTAAAGTCTCTATTGTCTAAGTGGCCCCGGTTACAGTAGTGGCACAGTAAAGCTGACTTAGACTGATGAGAAAATGAAATATTTTATATAGATCCACCCTTCCTTTTACACGAAGGTTGAAATAATCACACCGGCCTCGGACGCTTTATTGGGAAAATACGGTCCCAGGCGCACAATTAGGCTTTTACATGTTTTGAGTCAATCGTGAATTGCACCATGTTGAGTGAAAAGTTTGCGCATGGCCCGAGTTTTTACCGCTGTATAATGAATGCTGCATTCCATGTTCGTTGCTTGCCAGGTCTTGTTAAGTGCACTACTCCTCATGCCCCTGTTGAAGGAATCATGATTGGTCGTGATTTCCACGTAGGAGCTGCAGTAAGATTCTCTTGCAATGCTGGAGGTATGCTTTACGGATCTGCTATTCGAGTTTGCACTAAGGATGGACGATGGTCCGGTACTCAACCCTTGTGTAAGTAAAACCACAGGGAGCCCACACACAACGTTTGTATTTGATTTTATAGGGAATGTATGAGGATTAAGTTCAAATATGCATGTTTTTGCAGTGCTTCCATCCTTTAACTTAATCCTCATACATTCCCTATAAAATCAAATACAAACGTTATGTGTGGGCTCCCTGTGGTAAAACGGTCCGTATGGAGGAAAACTCTGCCAGAGATCTTGAAAACGTCCTGGTAAATAACGTTTTTCATGTTTTCCTTATAAATTAAATTTATTGTACCTGCTTTCGTTAACTCAATCGCCCGCTCGCACAAGAAGCGATACATTTGTCAGTCTTGAGTGTGCAATCTTTGTTTCACTCATGTCTGGCAATATTTTTCATTTTTCCCTTTTTGAGAGGCTTCCAATACAACGTGTTCACTTGCTTATAAGCCCTTGAAAAATAATAATTAACGACTTCCATTTACGTCAGAACCTAATTCTAGTTAGATCTTTCTCTAAGATTGTAAACACCTAAAAACTCTGTGTAAATGAAGAAATTCAATGTTATTACTCAATAGAGGTAATCGGCGAACGCTGTTGCCACTCAATTCAGATCATGTGATGTAAACAGATGCTACTCTGAGGAATTATTCCTTTTTCATTCTAATTAAAATGCAGTCGTGCCTATCTGAATAATATAAATTTTTAGTCAATTCTTCAGAGTAATGTGTATTTACATCACATGATCTGAATATGTGGCAACAGAGTTAGCTGATTACCTCTATTCATGTTCAATTCATTAGCAAAATGTCCCTTAAATGACGTCATATGAAGGATTTGTAACACAGTGCATTTTAAAGCAATATTATAAACTAATTGCGATTTTGGGACGCCGATACCGAATTATATTGCCGGCCAGTTGGGAGAAAATATATTTCGTATTGGGCGGAGTCGCGCAGTGACGAAACCCAATACGAAGAATATATTTTCTTCCAACGCCGGCAATATAATTCGGTATCGGCGTCTTTACCGTGCCGGCAGAATATCAATTTCTGACTATATCGCTCCTGCGTCGCTCAAACGTCAGAAATTACATTTTCTGGCTAGTGCTCATAAGATGCCCTTTCATAAGCACTTTCACTTCCAAGGTACGTTTACGTAAGAAACACGTCAAACATTTTGATTTTCAAAAACTTTGGAATTAACCTGTTCAGGATGAGGAAAAAACCCGAACCGTGTCGCCAGCCAATCAGAGCGCGCAATTTTAGTAGATTCAGGACCGGAAAACAATAAATGGAGGCTATTGACCGAGCGTTAGGTCCGGATAGGAGATATCGGTGGAATTTTGTTTCGACTGGGAATGGACCGAACCGAACTGCCGAGGTGAGGAACATACATAGAAAACGAAAGATCAAGTGCCCTCTCACCTGAATAGATTTTACTTTGCCGTACATGCGTCTTTGCTCTTACTGATGACATTAAAACGTATCGAGAACTGCATCTCGTGGCGCGACTGTTCTCATCGTGTTTTGAAAGCTATTCGTTTTTCTTCGGCCAGATGGATTGCATTAAAAATGCTAAATGAAACGAAGGTGTCACCTCTCGTGACTTTTTCTCACAATTGTTTAAATTCTTTATAGGCTATAACGTTGGCGAGGTGGCATACGAATGTCACCACTACAACTTACTAACTGACAGAGATCGTAACATAAATACTGAGAAATTACTGGGCAGATGTGACAATAATCTCGCCGAGGGCTGGTTCCGAATGTCAGGAGAGGCTGGGACCCAGATGCCGACCTCGTGCCAAGGTCCCAACCACTGTAACGCCAAGTATCCCGGCTGGCTTTACGGGGAACATCCTCGTAAGAAAGACGGCCGTATAACGACCCACGTCTGCTTTGGAGATTACACAAAGGAGTGTTGCGCCTTTAAGCAGCCCGTTTTGGTCCGCAATTGTGGTAAATTTTATGTCTACAAGCTAAGCCCGACCGTGGCGTGTAATTTGCGGTATTGCAGTAAGTAAGTTAAGATAGAGTTGATTTCGTATGAGTGGGACAAACTATGGCATGACCGTAGCCTTACCGTAACTGTACTGTCACTTACTGTAACGTACTGTAATTTGATTGGATCAGCAGGACAAAAACAACAGGGAAACCATTTCAGTGTCACGGCATGCCGTACAGTAACCGTGCCGTAGTCATTGCCGTAGTTTGTATCACTCATACGAAATCTGCTCTATGTAAAGCATGGGCCGCGTCACGCAAAAAGGGCTTGGACGCCATTTAAGTTGAATAATTCGTATGACGGTGTTGGTAATAACAGATCGAAGATTTTATTGTATTCTTGACATGGAGAGCTACATTTCATGGCTAAGATTAAATATCAGTGTCAAGCAATTGACTACAAAAATCAAGTGTGATAAAAGGCCAGATTGCAAATATGACCACCAACGTTAGCAAGTCTATCGTAGGGGATGATTTCATATACCTTTTATGATCAGACGATTATTTTAAGGTATAAAGACTATAAATTGTACGATTGCTAAAATCATATGAGCTACGAGAAGCAGCAGAATTACTGCAGAAAGGGCGTTTTTTGTCCAAAAAGTGATCATTTTTTGTTCATCTTATTGCTGCCGCAGTGAGCGAGCCTATAGCGAGCGAGCAAGGCAGCAGTACTAATTTGTGTAGTGGAGCCGTTTTGTGGCGCATTGCCAGAACAGTGCCAAAGATGGCGACTCGGGGAACACGAGACTAAGACCCAGTCCTCCACGCGGTCGAATTCAAATGTCTACATCCTGGGGCAAAGCTTGTAATCAATTTCCCCAGGGTGTAGACGCCAAGATTGGTCAAATGCCGCACACCCCCCCCCCCCCTCTCCGGCTTAACATTGATACATGCATAATTACTTTGATTTTGGTTTGACGACACTCAATCGAAAACCTAAAGGGGTTTGTTGGTGGTGTTGGTGTAAGTTGTTTTTGTCAAGATTGTATCAACCAATATTTTCAGTACAATTTTGTAGTCGATATAATATATTCTATCCAGGAAATGATTAAACTGAAAGTTAATGTCAGCATGCATAACTTAAAGGGCCATCTCAACCAATGTCCTTTGCAATACTCAGGGTCTATATTATTCCAAGAGTCCTCCAAAGTCCGATCCAGCAATTGTTGGGTCCGGTTTCTTCGGTTCAGTTTTCTCGGTTCATTTCTAATCATGTCGATACGCTGGTATGGAAGTTGAAGGCCATATCAACGAATGTCCTTTGCAATACTCAGGGTCTATATTATTCCAAGAGTCCTCCGAAGTCCAGCGATTGTTGGGTCCGGCCATACGCTAGTCTGGGTTCAGTTAGCTATCAGTTTCCTTACCTGAAATCCAATTCTGAATTAAACAAATGAAGGTGTTCAAGATAAGTTGATTACCGTACGTATTTCTTAAAATGTTTCTCACTGGAGATAAGGGGCCATTGTCTAGGGCTGAGCGCTGATGCACCTGTTCATCGCGGCAAAACGTTGTGCTCCGCTGGCCGAAACAACGAAGGCTCTGGAGTTCAAATACAAGTTTGCGAGGTCTTGTTAAACTTTTTTTGGTAAATCATCGTCTAACTTAGTAAACTCACAGTGAATTACAAATTAAGAAAGTCTTAGACTTAAGTAGCTTTCTTGTTTTTCGCGAAACATTTCAAGTATATACGCGAACGTACTTGAAATTATAAACGGGTGATTGCCCCTGTTTTCGTTTAGTTTCAGCGGGAAACTGGGGAGACGCACGCGCGATAGGCTTATCAAAAACGTGTGGGCATGAAGTCTTGCCGCGGTGTACATGTAGTCACATTTTGGGAAAATCATAATTAAAAGACAATCGAAACTTTTAAAATTTACTTTAACATCATAGTCGTAAATCTCACCATAGAGCTTATCAGTTTTTTAGATTTTGTAAAATAAATGTCGCAAGCCTTCGACGCGATAATAAAGGTGCACCATTAAAATACATTGTGGTAACTATACTATATGTTGGACTTCTCTTGGGGGAGGAGATGGATAAAGTCGCTGACTTATAGCTTCAAAAGGGTGGGGGAATAGGCTCACATTTCTCGGGAATAAAGACAAAAATCTTACACAATTTTTGTATTACATAAGAACGTGCATATAAAGAAAACAATGGTTGCTTCTCTAGCATCAACACATCTTGCATATAAACAGTGCGAGAAAGACAATACTTGCCTGAACGTTTTATATTACGAGTCTCAGAAAATATAACATCTCATTGTTTTTGAGTTGGTTGAAAGTAACACTTTTGGTATTGATTTTTTACCGCAAGCTCCCAGCATTTAATATTTTAGGCCCGTTTCAAACGTCGAACTTTACATGCGCCAGTAGTAGGAGAGGCACCGAATTAGCCCTTTCTTTAAGGCGCTATGCTATTTTTAAGGCGCGCTCATGAATAAAGTGAGGCGCGCTCATGAATAAAGTGCGGCGCGCTCATGAATAAAGTGAGGCGCTCATGAATAAAGTGGAATCTCATTAACTCAGAGGATTATCTATTATTCCTGTGAATGAGGTCATCGATCTATTCGGGCATGTTTGGCTAAAGCCTATTGTTTGGGGTCGTCTCTAAAACTAGGAGTGATCGGCCCTGAATACATTCGAAGTTGAATGAAAAAGTAATAAATATCTCGCAATATCTAAACCCCTTTGTCGCGTAAATAGTAAGAACAAACTACTCGTGATAGGCTCTAAACTGTCTATTATTTTCCTTTACAGTTAATAACTCATAAGATAATTGTATACAAAATCCACTGTGACTCATTAGATCAACTCTGCTATTGTTCTTAGGGATTAGCGATAACTGAAGGGCCTATTGTTTTGAGGAAAACTCTTGAGATGCAAATTCTGAACTATAATTACCATACGAATAAAAACAAACCACGGAGTTGATAACTTTGTTATTTCTCAGTTCTTGGGTTGATATAATGTACCGTGTTACAAGATTACACTGATTTATGTTTCATTGATTTTTTTTCTTGTTGACAAATGCTGCTTACTGATTGCTTATATTAAAACGATGACAAGAGGAAGAATATTTTTAAAGACATTTATTAATAGAAATCGACTTAATAAAACTGATTTCTAAAAGGTACAAATGTATTGTTCATCACGGGAACACTCTGTTTCGGAATAGGTTGTTTTTGGAATTGTTTATTCAACAAGAAGTTTCGGTGGTGAATTGCAGCCTCGATCGCTTCTTTCCATCCATAATCTTCCATGTTCATCAAGTTTTGCTTTGTTTCCAAGATTTTTCGGAAATCAGGATCTTTTCTTAAGCTGTGAATCCATTTCATATCTTCGAACAACACTTCTCTTAGGTCTTTTCTATAGGTAGGAACCAAAGCGTTACTGGCTTTTATTTCAGCAACTTCATGACTATCCCCATCGTGTTCATACTTTTGAACCAACGCTTCCCAATTTTCCTGGTGCCGTTCTTTAGCTTCGTTTCGAATTCTTTCCCAAACATCCTCTTCTCCGTCATAACTATCATCAGTGGAGTCCGTGCTCTCCTGAGAATCAGAGCTTTGATAAGAATCTTCAGTCATTTCATCATCTGAGTTGGAACGATTAGCAGCCATCGTTTATATCTTCACTCTTGAAGGATCGGGAGTATAATGTCAGACCCTTAAAAGTTTCCAACTTTATAGAAAACAAATTGGTGTGGTCACTAAGTTGAACAAATGTCGATTAGCTAATTTAGCTAAGGTCTCT
The DNA here is from genome assembly GCA_030867875.1 of Actinernus sp. WN-2022. Taxonomy (NCBI): domain Eukaryota; kingdom Metazoa; phylum Cnidaria; class Anthozoa; order Actiniaria; family Actinernidae; genus Actinernus; species Actinernus sp. WN-2022. Next base: position 122,081,964 of record JAOWCC010001589.1, read on the forward strand.
CAGTTAGAACAATATTATAAGCAGGATTCCTAACCAACATATTTTCCATTATCAACAACTGGATTTACATTCCTCGACAAAAACTTTCTTTTTTGAAGTTTCGCTTCTTGTAAATAAGGTTTACGTTCTTGAGTTGATAATCTATGGACTTGTGCCAAGTGGTTGGATAATTTAACAAGATACTTTGATCCACAATTAGGTACAGGGCAGTTTTTCAAAGTCCAATTTTCCATGTTCACTCGTTGAAAGTTAGTATCAAATAGCACAAATCTACTTGATCGTCCCTTTTATCTCCTTTCATCCCTTTTGTCGCCTTTCGTCCCGCTTTTTTCTTTTTGAAATAAAAAAAAGAGGGATAAAACGGGAAAAAAGCGGGACGAGAGGCGACAAAAGGGATGAAAAGGATGAACGGAGATAACTATATCCGAACGTGGACACGTCTCTTGTCAGTAAACCCTTTCATCCCTTTTGTCGCCTTTCGTCCCGCTTTTTTCTTTTTGAAATAAAAAAAAGAGGGATAAAACGGGAAAAAAGCGGGACGAGAGGCGACAAAAGAGATGAAAAGGATGAACGGAGATAACTATATCCGAACGTGGACACGTCTCTTGTCAGTAAACCCTTTCATCCCTTTAGTCACCTTTCGTCCCGCTTTTTTTGTTTTGAAATTAAAAAAAGAGGGATAAAAAAATAAAAAAGCGGGACGAGAGGCGACAAAAGGGATGAAAAGGATGAACGGAGATAGCTATATCCGAATGTGAACACGTCTCTTGTCAGTAGGCCCTTTCATCCCTTTTGTCGCCTCTTGTCCCGCTTTTATTTCGTTTTATCACTCTTTTTTTTATTTCAAAAAGAAAAAAGCGGGACGAAAGGCGACAAAAGAGATGAAAGGAGATAAAAGGGACGATCAAGTAGATTTGTGCTATTTGATACTAACTTTCAACGAGTGAACATGGAAAATCGGACTTTGAAAAACTGAAGTTGCTGAAATCAAAGCCAGTAACGCTTTGGTTCCTACCTATAGAAAAGACCTAAGAGAAGTGTTGTTCGAAGATATGAAATGGATTCACAGCTTAAGAAAAGATCCTGATTTCCGAAAAATCTTGGATACAAAGCAAACCTTGATGAACATGGAAGATTATGTGGCAAGAAGCGATCGAGGCTGCAATTCACCACCGAAAATTATTGTTGAATAAACAATTCCAAAAACAACCTATTCCGGAACAGAGTGTTCCCGTGATGAACAATACATTTGTACCTTTTAGAAATAAGTTTTATTAAGTCGATTTCTATTAAAAAATGGGCTTTAGCCAAACATGCCCGAATAGATCGATGACCTCATTCACAGAAATAATAGATAATCCTCTGAGTTAATGAGATTCCACTTTATTCATGAGAGCGCCTCACTTTATTCATGAGCGCGCCTCACTTTATTCATGAGCGCGCCTTAAAAATTAGCATAGCGCCTTAAAAAAGGGGCGTACGCCCTAATTAATTTATGCATGACGTAAGACAAAAGGACTGTGACGTCACCCGAATTAATGAGAGCGCCTTAAAAATTAGCATAGCGCCTTAAAAAAAGGGCTAATTCGGTGCCTCTCCTACTACTTGCGCCAAACCTAATTATATCAAAAGAAGCCGCCTAATCATATTTTGCTTCAATGGTCCTTTTGCAGGATTGCAATCACGTGGTTGGGTGGCAAAAACATCTTAATTCATATATTTAAGGGCACTGGTACGAGATGGGTAGTGTTATTAGCAAAACCTCTTTGCAAATGCTATTTTCCACCTCCAATCGATTGTCGATCTTTCTAAAACAGCGTTTTTAAAGACAGCTTGCTCTCGAGTATCCATGGCAACGCCTTTCCCATGGGAATCACGAGCTTGATTTATTCGTTAACGAAGTATTATATCAGCACGTGACTGTTTCCTGCAAAAGGCCTATTGCGTTCAATTTCGTTCATGAAAAGTTTGAAACGGGCCTTTAAAGGGAGCTTCCAATGTTACTTGTCGATGCCAAAATCTGTTGCCGTGTTTTCTCCTTTAATTAAATTCTATTCTAGATGTCACAGACCCATTTTCCTGTCCATTTTCCTGTTTCATGGCCAGGAAATTCGGTCTGTAAGTAACAATCATCTAGTGTACAATTTACAAGAAACAAACCCAGTAATATATTTAGGCATCCATAGGAAGTATTTGAGAGCAAACACTGTTCTTTAGTGGATCGAGGTTCCCTTTAATCCAGGTTTCCATATCATCGCTGCGATCGATTAAAAAAGTAGCATTATACATTACCACAAGTGGTTATGGACATTACGTATTTTTGCATTGCATACTGAGTGACCGTAATTCCATGTTCGGTCCCAAATTGTTATTTGCAAATTTTCTTTGCTGTTCTTGATAAGAAATTTGAGAAGACTTTTGACTGTTAAACCGTAACGAGAAATTTCAAGAGTTGGACTGGTTAGACCTGAAGAGTGATATTTACTTGGTGAAGTTGATACAATGTAAATGTTGATTTTGGCGTTGTTTTACTGACACTGAATTGTTTGCGTTTTTGAATGTTGCCTCATATCGGCTGCCCTAAAGAACCATCCCTAAACCCGCTCCTTTCCTTGTTTACTGGAGCACTGAGATAACTTGTGTTGCTGAGCCAAAAGAAACATTTCCGTATTTGCTGAATCCATAAAATAACTCGGGTTTAATTGGGAACAATGCCACCGAATACAATATAAAGTGGCTGTATTACGGTGAGAAGTCTTTATATTCGCAGTCGGGGCGGAAACAGTTATTTTCAGCGATTTTTATGAACTAACAAACCTCGCGCACATGCGGGACGGTTAACATTGAAAGCAAATATGCAAAAATGACTAACAAACAGTGTGTCGACGTAGTGTTCAAGGAAAATATTGCATATATTAATTTAAATCAAGCATTGAGGGAGCCGGGGACTTTATAAATAACTGTTTGTAGCCAATTAACAGCCATCAAGCGAACATTGACTCCAGACATGTACAACACCATGACATAGCGCCTTTAACTGTTTGTAGCCAATTAACAGCCACCAATAGAACATTGACTCCATACATGTACAACACCATAACATAGCCCCTTTAACTGTTTGTAGCCAATTAACAGCCATCAAGCGAACATTGACTCCATACATGTACAACACCATGACATAGCCCCTTTAACTGTTTGTAGCCAATTAACAGCCACCAATAGAACACTGATTGACTCCATACATGTACAACACCATGACATAGCCCCTTTAACTGGTTGTAGCCAATTAACAGCCACCAATCGAACATTGACTCTAGACATGTGCAACACCAAGACACAGCCCCTTTAACTACTTACGTTGATATTAAGAATATAATATTAGCTGTGGATCACTATTGTCATAGCCTGGGTTACATTCGAACTAAAATACGCATGATAGTTTTACACAGACCTCAGAGGTTTAATAATACAGTATCGTCCATGAAGTATAGAACGACCGAGTCGTTTCCGGCGCTTCTGAAGACAAGATGTCATCCAGTATGCAGAAAAGACGTGTATCACCATTTACCAAGTGATCTCAGCTGTGGCGCTTGGAATCAGTTTAGGTTTACGAAGAGCAGTCAAATAACCTGTTAGCCAGACAGTACTGGTTTGGCACATTTAGTAGCCGATGTCAGATATTTTTTTATAATGAGCCAAATAAGCTGAATAAGAACGGCGTTCCCCACCTTGTCAATACATATTCAACAATTGGTATATTAACTTACATGTCGTACCGTAGGTCAAATTTGCCTATGCCTGTTCAGTTACTTGGTAATAAATACGTATAAATCCTTACCCAAGACCTCAAATCCTTTACTACAGCAGAATATGCAGTACTTTTATTGCTGACGACACAAGTGATGCCATCCAGTATGCAGAAAAAGACGTGTATTACCGTTCACCAAGTGATCTCTGGCGTTCACATACTTTTCACTGTGGCTTCCGTTGTGTTTTTCTCCTTTAAAATCTACCATCTGGAGAGTAAGTTGAACGAAGGACAGATAACAGAAACGGCAGTGCGCAGTGGCTACAGTGCACCCGAACAGTCAAGCGAAGCCACTGTGTTGGAAATGGAAGGAAATGCGAGAGAAAAGAGATCTGTTAACCCCAGAGTTAAGACACAATCTTCAGCTCAATACAGAACAAGAAAGATTCGTTGTCCGGCCTTTCGTCTTACCCAGGTAAGAAAATGGTTATATGTAAGACAATGGGACTATTATAAAATATGATAAATAAATAGTTTATTTTACGCCGGTCGAGAACAGGGATCCGTTCCCGGGTCTCAGACCAAGCCCGTGGCTTGTGTTGGTATTCGACGAATTCCTGGATAGAATTGGAATTTAATTAGTATTAAAGCAGAGTTTGATAGTAGCCATCGCATTTAATGCGATACCGAAATATTCAGAGTCAAACGACAGAATCCAAACATTTCATTCGACGTAAGTGTTTTTAATTTGTTCAAATGGTGGCCGTTTGATCATACCGATAGGTACGTGCTATACGTACATGCCGGGAACGTAGAATAATCGGGCTCCTTTGATTTACGCCTGTTAACCAAGTAGATGTTACATTGAATACTTCAAAATGGTCGGTTAAAAAATCAACAAAAAAAGAGTTCATAGGCTTCCTATTTTGGTAAAGAATGCGGTAAAAATTTGCGTCCAAATACCGTCTACGGCATGTATAGCTTTACTTGATAAAATTACTTGGATTTAGTATTCTGTGCGCATTGCTAGCTATCATATCAATGGTCGATTTGTGCCTGAACATGTCAGATTTCACAGCACTGATCTACGGGCATATTAAGAGTGCCCGGGGAGTGGAGCAAGCTGTGTATATTACTTCACGACCAGACATATCAGACTAACAAGCTGAGTTATGAACCATACCTTGCCCTCTATATTAACACGAGTAGGCTATGAAATTTATTCATCGTCGACATATTATCGCCTATATTCTAACAATAAATTGCCCACTTTAGAAACGAGTAGGGGAATGGGGCGAGTTCGGTTTCGCAAAGGCGCTTGGGATCGTTACTGAGGACACCCTAATTGCAGAATACAAAGAAACATGGCAAACATCGCAATTAACTATCCCCAGTAACGATCCCAAGCACCTTTGCGAAATCGAACTCGCCCCATCCCTCTACTCGTTTGCAAAGTGGGCGCTTGACTGGGGCGGATCCAGGAATCTCTGAAGGGGTGGGGGCTGGAGTTCGCTAGGTTCGAAGGGAGGGGGGGGGGGGGGGGTTGATCATGGCAACTTCTTTGTTTTTCTTTATAAAAGGGAGGAAGAGGAAGGGGTGCGACAGAGAAAGGGGCGTTCGATTTAGAAAATGGGGGAGGGATGGGGGCTTTGGTCGAATCCCCTTTTACCCCCTGGATTCGCCCTAACTTTGATAAATTGATAAATCAAATTATTTTTCTTTAAGAATCAGCAACTGGATATGGAAATAAAACAAAGGGTGGATTGGTAATCTGTCTGCAAGGTAAGGAGTCGGTCTAACTGTAGTGTAGCTATCTCCTATATTAAACTAAAATTTCTGGTGTTTACAATTAATTTATAATTAGTACCCGAGAACGCATGAAGATCTGATTTAAGAATCACGTCATGCCCCCCTCCCCTAAAAGTGATGGGGTTGCTCGTCGAAATTTTTTAAAGCAACCATAAAAGATACCAGAATCTCGTTCTGTAGGCGTGGCTTAAATTTGTTTTTACCCCTATAAGAGATACCAATCTCAAATTAAACAAAATTAACTGAGATTTGATCCAATTGCAATTGACTGTGAAATATCAAGACGCGAAGCCAGGCCAGGAAGCCATTAAATAACCACAACTGTGGACCTAACCCTAACCAACACCCTAAGTGGTACCAAAACTACGCATTTTAACCCCTAAAACGGGTATGACGAGCATTCCCGTCAGTGCTGTATAGACCTCCTGGCGTCAGTGTGTATGCATCCAGATATGGCTCTGGTCTCTGGCTGTGCTATTTAATTAGTCATCAAGTAAAGTATAATGACAGTTTAAAGTTGGACAGAACACAAATGTACCAAAATGGAATTCATTTTTGCTTTACTGTAACGTTCACTTTTATACAGGACCGCGTGGTATACCGGGTCCCAGGGGTCCACCAGGAAAACGAAGTCCAGCTGGCGGGAGGGGATCACCTGGACGTAGGAACCGTGTTCGTCCTAGAGGACTTCCGGGACCACCCGGTCCTCCTGGGAGAACTGGAAAGCGCGGTCCCCGAGGGCTATCAGGGAAGTGTGGAGCTTGTGGCCATGGACCTCCCGCGGAAAGAAGCATAAAGCTGTACGATCGGATCCCGTCACTGCACCAACTACAGCACCAACAGTTCCTAGTTTTGCGGGTAGGTGTTTGATTCGGATATCAGACTTACACATGCATGTGCCGTATATATGCTTGCAGAATATGGAGCTATGGACTCCTGATAATTACTGGTTAATTCATGCTTTTCTCCGTGGAATACGGGCGAACATTTGGTATACAATGAGCCTTTAGGCGAGTTGTATACGAAAGTAATATATTTCGACAATAGAGCATAAGTAAGAGAGGGAATCTCCAATACGCGCGCTTGACATTTTTCTACTTATGAACCTGTGAAAGGTTTTGAGTACTTCTGCGAAGAACGTTTTGGTTTACAGATAATATTGTATGTTCTACGCTTGTTTGAAATGGTGAAAAACTGACCTTTCCTGACCCATGACCGCGTAGTAAAACGGCCTCGGTCGATTTCTCGGGGTGACGTCATCTCATTAATGCATTATCCTCCATGGTGCCTTTCTATCACAACACCGATTTATAGAAAATATACATAGTTTGTGAGTTGTTAGTAAAGAAAAAATGTCATTTTAGACAAAATCCTAAGTATTTATTCAAATTATTGCAAAGTCGAATTAATTAGATGACGTCGCCCCGGGAAATCGACCCAGGGTTATACTTACGCGGTCATGGGTCAGGAATTGAAATGTCAGTTTTTCACCATTTCAAACAAGCGTAGAACATAGAGTATTATCTGTAAACCAAAAATGTCTTCACAGAAGTACTCAAAACCTTTCACAGGTTTATAAGTAGAAAAATGTCAAGAAGGGTTAGAGGCACTTGAACAGAGCAGAGCTATAAACGGAATAAACTGATCAACAGCTTAGAAGCCAGTGACAAACGTTTCCATCACCATAACTCGTTCCTATATATGCTTCGCGTATCCACGAGTTAAAAACCTGGAGTGACTATAAAAGCTGAATGAGATTGTGATATCAGTTGAGAAGCCAGATGTCCCATTCACTGACTAGTTGGCCTGATGAGTGCTGTACTTTACTTTCAAATAATTAAAATTACTGGCCTGGAGCGAGGGCCGGGCAGTATGTGATTTATTCACCGAAGGCATCACCCGAGGCGATGCACAAGGGGAATATATCACATACCCCCGAGCGGAAGGCCGGTGATTTAAGGGCTTATATTTATTTTCACCGGATGGCGGTGTTTTCTCATTGTGCTCCTGCTCTTTCGATAAATCACTAGGAAACACTGTTTACCCAATATATTGTTGCATAAAATTACCGTTCACTAGGCTTCTCATTGTAATTTTTTCTTGGTCCTTTCCGCAGCGATAGTGTAGTGGATACAACAGAGGACTAGAAAGCAAACGAGGTTTCGAGTTCCACTCGTGACACATGCATATATGAGTTTTTCAATCTTCTCTTTTACTTCTCCGTACGTAAAGAGTAAGTCGAACTAAATACTACTGAAGTACTGAGGAAAGTGCGAGGGGAATATGTTGCAAGATTCCCTCTGCCCGTTTGGAATTGTGCTTGTGAAACATGATAATTGACGAAATTCTGAGTATACAAACCTATCAACAAACTTAACGCAAGAACTTTGACTATTGTTCGAGAGACTTTCGAATTTCAAGAAGATTTGCCTTCAAGTCAGCTGTCTTTACTTGTCTGGATCTGGCCTGTCTTTGGAACAAGGTGTAGCTAGTGTAACGTAACCTCCTTAATTATATTATTTCCTGGAGTAATCCGACATATATGGTCATAACTAGGTCGCCCTCGACTAGTGGGAAAACTTCCTTACCGTGTCGTTGGTTATACTGGTAAACTGACCAGACTACCGTGTGAGGTGATTGGACATCCTGTGCCCAGGGTAGAGTGGAGTAAATCGTCCAGGTCACCCTTGCAAACAGGACGTCACGTGATCAGCATGCAAGGTCTTGACTTCAGCAACACAAGGGCAGATGACAAAGGCATTTACATCTGTAAAGCCACGAACACGTACGGATACGTATTCCACGCTACATTTTTAACAGTGAGAAATGTTGGTGAGTTGATCGCTAAAAGCTTTGCAATGCACACTTATCAAGTACTTTTTATAAATGGCTAATGATAATGACTCCTTAATGACAGGTTCTGAGGTAAACAGTTAGTTTTGTTTTCCCGAGACCCTCGATTTTCCATCGAAAGTCGAGGGAGAACAAAACTAAGGAGGTTTCTTCGAAACCGGTCTAAGTGATTTGTTAAACAGCAACAAAAGAGAAACTAGGAGCCGTATAATTGGAACTGAATGCTTTAACGTAAGCAAGCTTCATCTTAAAAAAATATTTGACTAAACAAAATGTTTCTTTCCCGACTTTGACGTGGGAGGGGAGGGGAGGGAAGAAACAAAAGAAGAATCTCTGGTGTTATGCATTGAGAATTTCACTTCCATGCGAACATTAGGTTCAGAACTTGAACCTCATCCCTGATTGGATAATCTACTCATTACCAGGCGCAACCGTGAGTGCTGTATGTAACGGTAATTTTCATTGGCTTATACGGCCAACAAAAATCGCTTTGACGTATTTTCTTGACACTCAGCGCATGGAAGCCGAGATTCTCAACGGATAACACAAGAGACTCGTCTTTTTCTTCTCTCCTAGCTCTCTCTGGCCTCTTATTTCTTCGAGCTCTTGTATTTTTGGTAAGGTTTGCAACCAATCCCCGGAGATTTAAGAGACATGTTGGATGAACAACAACAACCTTTCATTTTACCCCAAAAGACACAGAAGCCGGATATACTTTTCTCCTAGTGTAAACGTTGTCTTGATGAAACCTTCATGGAACCAATAGAATGCAAGCCTGAGAAATCAGAAACCTGTGAATACTATAATCTCTGTAATTCTTTTCGCGTCACAAAGGCTTAATGAAGCTAGAATTTGGGTGACGATCGCGGGTAAATGTTGCAGGTCGCGGGTAAATGTCGCAGGTCGCGGTAATTGTCTCGGTAAATGTCGCGGGAAAGCTAAAATACATAAAATGCAATTTTATACATGTTCAATCATTGCAATGTAATTTTTTATTAAAACAACTGCGAAAATATAAATTTTATAGCGTAAAATTTCTTAATTGATCTTGTTGGATACACAAACGATTAATAAAACGTCAGTGTCTGTATCACTGATACATGTAGTTCTGATTAATAGTGAAAACATCAGGTCTCACTGATTAATAAAACATCAACGTCTGTATCACTGACACTTCTGTATTACTGATACTTCTGTATCATTGATACTTCTGTATTACTGATACTTCTATATCATTCATACTTCTGTATTACTGATACTTCTGTATGACTGACACGTACTTCTGTATTACTGATACTTCTGTATCACTGATACTTCTGTATTACTGATACTTCTATATCATTGATACTTCTGTATCACTGATACTTCTGTATTACTGATATGCTTCTGTATCATTGATACTTTTGTATTACTGATAGCTGGCTTCTGTATCACTGATACTTCTGTATTACTGATGCAGACACTGGTGCTGAAATAATCAGTATGTATATCCAACAAACACTATCGATTGACTGTATTCCAGAATAGGATGGAATAGATGGAATAGTCTCTGAAAGTTACTGGTTCAGGCACATTTTGCATTGTAGGCCACAAACGATTCTTGTTAAGTAGAGGAAATCACATGAACGCTAGTGCTACACTTGATTTATAGGCACTGAGCGATATTTTGAAAGTTCTCAAATTGCACTCGCCTTTTTAATATCACTCAGTACCTATAAATCAAGTATAGCACGAGCAGTTCATGTGATTTTTTGTTTATAATATAGTGAGCAAACATTTGCTGAGAGCATGCGACTGCGCACTCTATAACCTTTTTATGCACTCGTCATTGACCAATCAGAATCCAGATATTTTGTTGTGGAATGAGTATATTTTATAATTAAGCAATAGACCACACATTTCAATGTGTTTACTGGCGAAAAAAAGCACGCGGGATGTTGGGAGAACACAAGAAATGCTTGAAAATCACAAGCCGAAATTGCTTTTATGATATAACTACGACACAACACAAGCAGGCGTACCGATTTCTATGTGTTTACCGGCACAATGGACCATAGATTTTGAGTCTATATATATAAGCCAATCAGAGCGCTCGTACTATCTGGGTTATATTATAACATATGATATCCAGGATATATCGCTAAAATATCCCGATATAAGCGCTTTGTATTGATCTTTCAGTTTATTCTTATTCGTGAATACGGTCAGTCAAACGCACCCTATGCTAGTGGCTAGTGTATGAGGGAGGTCTCACAATTGCTCACTGACCTCCCCTACCCAGAGGTGAAATGTCACGGTATAAAGTCCTGCAGACCGTCTCACATTATGGGACTTGATTATTTTGTGCACGATGCGCATATCCGTGACGCAACCGATAGCGCCAAACTCTAATTTTGACGCTTTTCATTGTTTTACCTAAGCTCTCACTGAGCTTATAGTTTGCTGAATGATGCAGATGTGTTTATCATCATCAGATCCACCTCGATTCGTAGATCTGCCCAACACAGTCATCAACGTGTCTCGTGAAGGTGACTCACTAAGACTGAATTGCTCTGTGTCTGGAGATCCACCTCCTGATGTGAGATGGTTCAGGAACAAATCTCCCCAACACAGCAAGAAATATTCTACAGAAAGAAGGACAAATAGCGAATTAGTCATAGCAGACTTTCAACATGAAAACGAGGGTGAATACACGTGTGTTGCCACTACTATCTATGGAGATAGGATCGAGACAAACACCACTATATGTGAGTATGCTCGCTCACTGCATGATTTGTAGCTGTTGGAAAGAGTCATTGGAAAGAAACGCTCTCAATAGGGTGGTTACGTGGCGAATTATCGCGCGGTAGCTGACAACAACTAAGAAATAAACTAGTAAGACATTAAATGCAGAAATCTCATGACCATTTTCATGAGAGATAAATTTTTTTAATGTTTTTTTTTATATGTTCCGACAGCTAGTTTCTGTGGAAATTATTTGACGGTGATATTCCATCTAATGACAAGCTACGCTTTCCCCTAATTATCAGAACAGATATTTCAGCACATAAAATAGTAGCGGCATGGCGGCATGGTTGGGTGGTTAATTGTTATGACAACGCATTCCCGCACTGAGCAATCACAACCCCTGCTTTTCAAGACTGATTAACTCGGGATTTCCGCAAATTCTCGAAGGGATTTCGATGTTGACTGGCCTACGTAGACCAGTTTACGGTTCATGCGCAGTTGTCCAAGTCCTTTATTTCACTGGCGGGCCATTGTTGTTGTTGGGCGGCCATCTTGGATTTAACAATGGAAACTGAGATATCCATCCCAGAGTGCACTGCAACGGCGGAGTTGCGATATAGTCTATTGTCTAACGTCTGGTGGCCCGCCAAATTAGCACAGGATTTATACAACTGCGCATGAACCGTAAACTGGTCTTGATTCAATCCGCATGTGCGACCACAGGAATCCCAAGCGGACAGGCCAAATACACCCAATCAGAAGTCTCGTGAAGTTCGGCGCGTCCCGCGAGAGTCGACTATTACAGGAGCCCATATGGGCTCTTGGTTATTATTAATAAATATTTCGTATACTAGATGTCTATTCAAAATTTAGCGTATGTGCTCAGCAGACAAGCCCGACTTCTTGTTAGTAACTTCGTCTTAGTATGTCTCACTTATAAACTGTGTAATATAAATAATATAAATTTATATACTATAATAAAAGTACATTTGTGATGTTATTCATAAACGCCGCTTATTCTTCATTGATTCCACATAAATAGACTATCGCTTTAAATTTATCGCTCGTTTTTCTGCTTCACGAGTTATCTGTGTAACCAAGGTTGCAATAATACAAATACATAGAAGATGGAAGATCTCAGGAGATCCAAGTAATTTTCTATGAATAGGTTGTACCTGGCTTGCTGTTACTGAGAAAATATTTGATTTTGCATGTTGTTTAATTTTTGTTTAGCGCTTCCCGGCTGTGGCGATCCTGGTATACCAGATAATGGCTACAAGGTGGGCAGTAAGTACTGGCCTGGTCACGTGGTCATGTTCACGTGTAGGAGAGGGTTCGTCATTTTCGGGTCAATAATCAGAATGTGTCAGCATAATATGAAGTGGAGTGGCGTACAGACTCAATGCGAAGAGTCCAAACAAGGTGCGAAGGGAAACAAAGGTAAAGCAATTTTATTCAATGTTCAGAAGGCGTGGTAGTAAAAAAAGGTTGAAATCATGATCAAATGGGTGTCTATGAATTTATCTTTTGCCAGCATAACTGTTCGGATAGTTTTCGCAGTGACCGGATGTTTCAGTGATACGAGTTATATACTCCATCTATCTGTACACAGGATTAGATTTAGATTTGAATGCTGCTGCACCTGAGTGTCATAATCATAGCTTTATCTACGAAGCAACTCGAACTCCATCTTATCAATATTATCCGGGGAAATGTGACGATAAACTTGCAGAAGGATGGTATAGGATTGCTGGACCAGCTGGTACACGCTTAAACAAACAATGCCAAAGCCTAGGGAAGTGCTATACAACATATCCAGGCTGGTTGTACGGTACGCATCCGAATACTACTGATGGAAGGGTAAACCGTCAGGTTTGCTTTGGTAATAAGAGCGGTGGCTGCTGTAAATATCAAATAGGGATTCAGGTTAGGAACTGTGGAGCATTCTATGTCTACAGACTGAAACCAGCGCCACTCTGCAGAGCTCGTTATTGTACAGCTTTTGATAACTGATAATCTCACTGAATCGGCGTTCCTTCAAACTCAGTGAACTCTGACAACTTAAGGTAGGACTGGAGGCTATCATTAACTTATTCATTGTCATTTTTTTACCAGTCAAAACAGTTAAAAAGCTTCTAGATGCAAAGTTTTACATCGGGCATTTGATATTTATCGAGATATATATCTATGGAAGGATTTTTGCTCTGAAACGGAAAAGTGATACTGGATACAATAATCCACTTTCAAGATCATGCGTAATGTTCATGTGTTTTGTTTCAACTGGCCTCCTGGTTAGCTCAGTGGTTAAGCTCCGATCTGTTGTGCGGGAGGTCGTGGTTTCAAATCCCGGTCGGGACCAACACTCAGGATCTTAAAGTGTATATAAGCCCTGGCCAGTTATGCTTTTTTGACAGCTTAGACCTTAAAAGGTAGGAAAAAAAGTAAAAAAATTTAAAATAAAATTGTTTTCATAATTTTTTTAGCGACTAAACTTCCAAATGTAGAATAATTTCCGCGCACGTTCGGAGACTGGGACGAGAATAAAACGTGACGTCATCAACAGAACTCGTCCCTTCGCGGGTATAAAGCGTTGGCTTATTTGCAAAATAATTGAATAGATAACCGAGAAAGATGATAATATCGCGCTAAACGTTTAGGAGAGTTTTATTCGGCAAGCCTTTAATGCAATGGCGCATAAAACGTATTCTGGTGATGACGTCAAAACTAGACCCAGTGCCAATTTTGAAAAGCGCTCTTCGTCCACAGGCAACCCAAGACACGTTTTTGGGCAACTTTGAACGGCCAATACGCCATAACAAATCAATCAAATCAATTTTTTATTCCGAAATCCTTTGTCTATGGCCTCTAGTCTCTTCGTAAGAAATATAATTAGCCAGAGCTTATATGCACTTTAAAATAACTGAGTAGAAGGTGCTGCTTTTGTGAAACAATCTCGTGCAACTACAAATGTTTGTTTCTTACTGTGCATGCTCGATTTTTTCGTCGAGCATGCGCAGCAAGAAACAAATGGGGTCTGGGTACGAGGTTGCCTGACCGGCAAATAAACAAAGGAGTTGTACAACTGCGCATGATCCTGAAACTTGCATGGCCGGCTATGGAGTTTTGGTTTGCACTCTGTTCGATCAAAACTTGGCCTGATTGCACATAGTTAAGCAATAAACAGAACAGCCAGTCTCCGCTAGAGTCCGACTTACCCAGTGGTTTTTTTTTTGGAAGGAATAATCTATTTCTCAAAAATAGCCTCCAGTACTACTTTAACAGAACGTTTACTAGATACACCTATTTTAGGGGAAGATAAATACTGGTATAATCAACTGAAAATCATACAATGGCTAACTGTCTAGTTACTGTAAAAACTAGTGTTGATCTGTGTCGATGGGTAAGATAAAACTGGTACGATCAACTAAAGGGTTGCTAACTGCCACGAGAAGCGAGTAGCAGCTGACGTTCCGAGCGTTAGCGCAAAAGAGGGAATTCTGAAATGAAATGAACGAAAAGTGTTCCTAGTATACCGTGAGCCACAATTATATAAAGTGTTATCATGCATTGAACGAACAAGGTTAATTTCATTCACCTTATGTCACCAAACGTTTTTGGAAAAATGACTTTGAATATCAAGAAAACCTAATGGTTCTAGTGTGGACATGTGCGTGAATTAGTTACACCAACCTTGGAATCCACCTAGGAAACTGTATAGAAGAATCTTAATATAGTTTACGCGCTTAATTCCTTGAAGATGGTATCGTGTGTTCTTACAATGCATCTTGGATCACCCAGGAAATTGTACGGAAACATCTAGAAACATTAAACCTCCACAAGTCCACTCAGGAGTAGATAAAATCCCACCAAGACTTCTAAAAATCGCTGGAGCCTCAATCACACCCCCATTTCCCAAGATTTACAACTATAGCATAGCATTCGCATATCAGTCAGTTCTTATCAATGCACACAGTCATGCAGTCCTAGCTACATTCCATTTCGTGTTAACGCCGTACATTTATAACGAGAGTGAAATGTACCTGGTTCGGATTTGAACCCAACTGATTTCGCAAGTCTATTTCTAGAAATCCTGGTGAATTTTAAAATAATGATAAGGAAATGCGGGTCATGAATATTTTTCTTTAAACTGTCACTGAGCCTACACTGACGGCACGACACACCATACATATACACACAATGACTCCGAGGCCCCTACCGAAGTTTATTCTAGCTCTTACTGTCGTCCGGGAAGCCATATTGCATTGTTATACACCAACGAAAACACTATTGGGGTTAAAAGAAACAATCATATGTTTTCCGGTTCCTGATAATATGCATTAATAATTTAAGAGTTTTGCGCGCAATAAAACGAACAAAATCAGTCGCTTGTCTACTTTGTTCCAGTCTATTCCAATGCATGATGTACATTTAATGTAAGGGTATCAGATCCAACAGTATACAGCACACACACGCACGCGTACGGTAGAGACTAAGTGAAAACACAACGGGGACTTTCTAAAATTTGGCATCAGAAATGTCAGTGGACATCGGAAACTTAAGGCCTTGGCCAAGCGTGGGAAAATGTTTACCACAACATTTTAAATCATTATCCATTAAGATGGATAATAATGATGGGTAACACAAAATCCCACAAAATCATTAATCATTTAATAGCAGTTTACGTTTCAAATAAAACATATGAGATATCAATCAATCAATCAATCATTCGTTTATTTGTGCCGCCCCAAAGGGTATGGTTTTCGAGTTGTTTTAGTCTGAAATAGGGTTACAAAGTCTGCCTTTTTAGTAGTCTGGACTAGAATAGGATGTGATTTTGACATGGAGTATGAGACCGCACATGTACATTAATTTCTCTTGTTATTTTGGCATTGATCTTCAAAATAAATTGAGAAAGAGAACAAATCATGGCGAAAAATGTCACTGAATTCGGATAACGCGATTTAAGGCAGCTTTAAGTGGTGCATTGAGCGGGAACATTTTCGGCGTCAGTTCAACTGCTCAGGCAGGTTGTTCAAACGGTGGATAGCGCTATCCATCAGATAAATCCCTATTCAATGGATAAAATAAATGATTCAGTTTATTATGCCTCTTATTAACTGAGTACCAGGTCCGTACCGTAAGTTCATTATGGCCCTAGTTTGTTTCCCTTTTCAGTATGGCCCATGAGCGAAGAGCGCGGGCCATAAAAAAACGAGGATCCATAACTTATGGTGCGGACTTAATAAGATGTTTATTATTTGGCCTCTTCATTTTCTTTGAGATCAGAAGTGGGTGGAAGATCCGTACGGGAAGTTATGGACCTCAAATTGACCAATCTTAGCTCGAGAAATTACTTAGCTATATAATAACATGAGGCTGCACGCAACCTGAACTCCGGCGTTTCTTTTGGAACGGGTGTAACGCGGACGATCTCATACACCTGCGTGTTCGGCCTGTACATATGTTGACTAGGGAATGTAACCGCACCAATCACAGCAATCAGAAACCGCCGTTTGCTGGCGAACAGAATTTTCGAAATCACAAGGCTTGCTGGCAGGCGTTCCCTTCACTTCATTTCCCTTCACTTCATTTCCCTCCCCACCCCCCTACTTCCTTTTTTGGCTTACTGCATACAGAGGATACCTGAGACTACGACGCTTATCAGACACCCATAGTATACGTAAGACGTCTAAACACAGGCAACTGTTTATATGTCAGTATATATATAGGCTTAGTGTGGGAACTACTATGAACGGGGGAAAATTACAAATTTTACAATTATTGATAGGTTACGGTTAAAGTCAACTGAAATAAACGTACTTTGTTTTATCTGTTGTCCTTTGTCGTTTATTAGCTACTTGCATGGCTTTTTTTTTCCTTTTCTGATCTCCTCTCCCTAATAAGAAAGAGACAATTAAGGAAGCACACTCGGATTTCGACATCCCTGCACTCGAGGCCGCCGTTTTTTTTCTTTTCACGAAAAGCCGTCCCATGGCCAACTTTTCCTTTCTCACATAAAGGCCGATAATTATTCAAATGTTCAGATCTCAAAAATCTTTATCCAAACCCTTCGAGTGTCAATTCCATGGCTTTCTTCTCTCCAAAGTCCCCCGGCCTAACGGCATCTAGCTACAGTACCGCTCGAAACCTGTTTTCTGATTGGACCCATTATACTGTAGCTCTAATGTTTTTTGTACTGCACGTTCTAAAGGCTAGAGTGTTTTCAAGGGCACCCAACGAGTACTTTTTGAAATTCGTTTGAAACCAGTTGTCTGCAGCTTATCTAGCCATTTTAAGGCGCCTACTATGTCTTTTGACGTATTCTAGAAAGCTATTAGCTGTTCGGATTTTCTAGGTGGAAATCGCGTCAACCGAAAATACTATGGCAAAATATTCCCGGCCTACGAATTTGTTAGTACATGTAGTCTAGAACATAACAATACTTTTCTAGCCCAAGTAACTTCATGTTGCAAAGTTTTGTGGAGGTACGAATTTTTTAGGGATTCTTTTTTCCTATTCTGACTCTATTGATCAGACGAATTGGGACGTACGAATATTTTAGGGAAAACCTTTTAGTCTCCCTTTTCTTCTATAATTTTCTAGGGATTGAAAACAAATTTTCTAGCCAGTATTTCAGAAAACAATTTCATTCTAGGGAAAATTTTTTCAAATCCGAAAGTTTTAGGCTAACTTGCTCTCCCGAACATCTTTTTAACCGAAAACTTCGTTGGGTGCCCTTGTGTTTTGTATTATTGGGTAAGCCAATGCCGTGGCTCCGGCCGAGCGGTACACGGGCCTCTAGCAGGCGCCGGAGTAATAAAAATAGAAAGACACAGACTGCATTTTATGACTCCGGCGGTTGCCTGAGCAGCGCCGGCCGGGTAATATACCGATCGGCCACTGATAGGGATTTATCCTGTGGATAGCGTTATCCACCCTTTGAAAACCAGGGCCAGGACAGACTGACAATCGAGATTGATCCGAACAATAAAAGAGTACGTATCAGTATTAAATGGATATAATCAAGCGTGATATTAGCTGGGCAATCCAATTAGACAACTATGAAGCCTCTGCTCAGTTACGAACGCACGCTGGCGGTTATGACTTTATCTTACAAAAAAATGTTTGCAATGCTAGTGGAAACCTGGCTTTAGGCGATTCGGTTGCGGTGGACCACGTCATTGCCGGACCCACGCCCGCAGAAGGAATTCCGCATATGGCAGGATCTTTCTATGTAATGACCATACATTAGTTACTGAGGCATTAGTACAAAACCAGCTAGTACAGTCTGAGTTCACTTTTGGAAAAAGAGAATAATTTTAAAAACTAGAGGGGGCACTGTACGTACATCTAGAGTACGTACATCTAGAGCCACACTGGATGCTGGGTAACCTACTGGTTCTGCTCATGACAAATGGTTGTGTCAGATGACCATATCGCCGCGGGCTTGCATTTAGAAATATTTTAGAAGATGTCTTCCATGATGGGTTGTGATTTACCGAGTTAGTACGAGATTACGCCGAGATTTCGACTTGGAAGCTTCATTTTAATGTAACTAAAGATGACTTCGAGGGTGAAGTTACGGGCTTCCACGGATATCTGTGCGGATTGCAGTGCACCGGGTAAGAAATGACCGCTCAACAAGCACTCGAATGCCACCAAAACAAAGCGGCAATTTTGAGTTTTCGCTTTCTCTGTTTGCTTATTGCTGTCATTATTATTGAGTGATGGTTTTACTTTGTGTTGATTTGTATTCCACAGCACCAGAATGGGCGTCTTTGAATCGCTCTGTCATGATATGTGACGAGTGTTGCAGTGTGCACAGAAGTCTTGGCCGACACATCTCCCAAGTGAAGCATCTTCGACACCCAATATGGCCTCCCAATTTACTTACGGTAGGAGGCCATCATGCTCTCATAACCTAGCTAATTCACAGTGAATCGATTGTAGAATTATCCCCTAACTTCGCATGCGTCTCGAAAGAGGAAGTGACCCAACCATCAATGGCTGTTTTCAGGAATTCAGTTCATGTGTTGCCATTCTTTTAATCAACACGCGTGTAATAATCTCTGATGCCTGGGTCAGGGGTTATCGGTTTTTCCTCGGCTTGCGTATTTAAAAAAATCTCATTTGTAAAATATTATGTTGTGTTATCGAGGAACGTTATTCTAGAACCAACATAAAACTTTCTGACGCAAATGAGTGGTTATTTATAATCTTTGCCTTGTTATTCGTTGGTATTTCCTGAAACTTCAATGCAATTATTGTTATGGAATTTTTCAGACTTTGTCGTTTTACTTTGAGTTTGAGTCAGATCTTGAAGCTGCGCAGATCAATCTCATATTGTCGCTATTTCATTAATTTTTTCGCGCAATGAGGACTAGATTTCGGTGAAGATACACGTAATAAAACTGCCAATAACGGCTACAACAGGCCCGTTCTTTTTAATACAAAAACATCTCATACACGTATTCTCAGTATGCTTCTCTTGACATATGTACAATGTATGGTTACAGCTTAAATGATGTTTTGATTGTTGATGCCTGAATATATACTGAATAATATCGAAGTGTTCCCTCGATCAAGGTGTTATTTGATTTTTAATTGGTTTCCAATAAAGTCAATATAGAATATTTTACTGTGGAAATAAATAAACCATTCTCAAGTCACGGAAGGTACGAATCAGTGGATTTTAACAATGGGAAACAATTAGGAAGAATGATTACGTTCATTTATGGTTTTTGTTTCATATGAGCTGTTTACAGTACTTGCAACTACATGTAATAAAGCCATTGTTGAGGATCAGAATTTGGAAATTTAGTAGGCTTTGCTAAATCAAATGTTTAGTCCTGATTCGCTCATCAAATAATCATCATAATTATGTATTATACATTTACACATTGTGGTCAGATCTGGTGATAGAAAAGCATGACTCACTCTTTGTAGAATATTGGCACATAAATATTTGTTAAACCACAAATAGAACTATTCTTAAGTAAGGAAACAGATGGTTTTCAAAAGGTTGTTGTGGATGTGTATTAGCAAGTTGTATAAGCTCCTAGGTGACACATGGTTAAATAAAGTATTGTATTGTATTGTAAGCTAAAAAGTGATGCTACATACATGTATAGAAGGGTCGACTGTTGGAAAGAACCTCATGCTCTTTGGGGAGGATACAGAACTTGAGGATTTTTTATAAACAGTTCATTATATCATAATTGTGGAAGAGGCTGTTCTGCCTTTTTCTAGTCCAAATTTGCATATGTGTATTTCACTAAAACTGTGCACAAAATTGGTTACACAAACCCAGTACTCCATTAGACATACAATACAAGTGAACAAATATGTTATGGCATTAGCACTGGCAGATGGTGGGTTCCAACTTGGGGGCCAGAGGCCCACTCGTCTGGTGTGCACAGTGACTATGATTAAGAATTTAAGGTAAAAATACTAAGTGAATCCCAAAAATAACCCAGGTTACTAGGTTGCAAAAAAATATAACCTAGGTTGCAAAAAAATAACCTTGGTTGAACAAAATAACTTGGGTTCAATTTTATAACCTAGGTTAAAATAAATTTATCTATATATTATTATTCATGAGTACTCCGCTACACCTTTTGGGTACCACACAGAGAGAAAAATAAAAACTAATAATAACAAAATCATTTTTTATTTATAAAAAATGAGAAATAAAAAGATAGAGAATACATTTCAACTAGATGATAGCTCTAAGAAGTCACATATTACTTAGGTTCTTTTTCATAACTATTTTGAAATACTTTGGGTTTTGTATATCTAATTACTATGGTATAAATCGAATAGCACGACAACTGATCCTGGCCATGTAAATGACATTTAACAAGAGCCCATCTGGGCTTTCACTCGGGCCACATGAGATTGAAGATGAAATACACTTTCATTTGAAATCCTCTTAGTATCATGTCGTGCTTTAATTCACCAGTGAGAACGTCAAAAAAACAGACTGGTCTATTAATCGCTTTTATGGCATGACTATGATAACGCAGGATTCGAACAACAGAATACTGGCAATTCAAGTGTATAAATGCAATACAATGACATATTCAGACTTTGAATTTGATTGAAAATAGATCAAAAACTCGGGGAAATGTCCGGCTAAAACTGTATGAATAAATGTGAAATGAAACATAAATTTCATAGCAAGAAAAAAAATTGTAATTCCTATAAATGAGAAAGCTCTTCTATTAAGCCGCTTCTCATATACACAGACTGTTTCACAAAAAAACATTTGCGCTTATCGACACAAGAATTCAGTTGACCTTTCAAATAATTTATTCTGAGGTACGCATACTCTAAATCACAGATGTTAAATAAAGCGATAATTAGAAGGAAAAGTACATTAACTGACAAACTGAGAGGAAATTTATTCAAATCGAAAAGAGTTTACTTACAGTACTTACGTAACTGAACTTTCGTTTTGGATCTTTTGGTAGTGTTGTTGACAGCACCCACCTTCGTGCACATATGCACTGAATCGGAATGAAAGTCGAAGCCTACCTCGAACTTAACTTTCAGCTAACCTGTTTCCTTTCATTCCACAATGAATAATAATCTCATAAAGTAAGCCCGTAGCTTTCAATAGATTTGCCAGTGTCTGAATGAAACAGCTAGATCTTTTCCAATTTCTCTCACGAGTCACGGCAGAAGACAGTCTCAAGCTACAAAACTTGAATTTTGATCCTCTTCACAGTAACGTAATTTAACGTCTCAGATATTATATATATGCCCTATTTCAGCTAGCGCTGTGCATTTCAAATACTTTTTCCTCTCTCGTTGCTGGCAGTTCATGCTTCTTGTTCGTGTAGTTGCCGCATTTCAGTTGGCATACACTGAAAACATCTGCTTAACTAAGATTTGTAACAATCTTAGCGGATCATGTAAATATTCCGCTTGGCTCAATTGAGGGTTTCTGCCGTCAAAGTTCATTTTTTGTTTCAGTTTTCCCCATATTAGCCGACATGTATAATGTCTCGAGCTCTCAATCCAGTAGAAAGACTCTGGTTATTCTGTCGTAAAACATGCCTTAGCTGTACAAGACCGCCCACGATGGAATAGATTTCTGACAATGACTCATTGAAAGTGATATCTCCTTGTCTCGCCTAGTCTGAGAGCTTTGAACTTTCTTATCTGAGCGCGCCTGACGAGATCTAACCTTTGATTATAATTCGATACCCGTTGATATCCAAACGTGTTTGGATATTGTATTTCGCTTACGTTTCTAAATATACATTGGATCTGTCCAAACAGCGCTGATCGAATGTATTACGGCTCCTGGTTGTTCATGTATTTTTATGGTCAACAAGAGCGCCAGTTGAAATATCCTGAGCCTGTTGGAAGGCTTTCGCCCTCACGGGTCGACCATTTTGATTTACTGTATTCACTTATGTAAATACATTAACCTGGCGATTGTTGCGTGACCAGCACAGTGCAATCTGATTGGTTTGAATTTGACCTTTAACGCATGCGCAGAAGACGTCTGACATGAAATAATAAAAATAATAATAATAATAACGACTTGCATTTTAAGACTCGGTGCTGCCACAGGCAGCCCGAGTAATAATCATAGTTAACTGGGAGATTGTCCAGCATATTGTTCTCATAATTGCATGCTTAATGGGGTCGTCTTGTATGACGAATTTCCCCCCATGATGAGTTATTTTGAGATTGTTTTGCAAATAGCTATTGGCCAGCGGACAGTGCTCATTTGGCGCATGTGCAACGAGGTCGTCAAATGTGACGAGTTTGCCCTCGTGCTTAGTTCTAGCTTGCTTGGTTAATGGGGTTGTCTTGTGTGATGAATTTGCCCCCATGGTAAGTTATTTTGCGATCGCTTTGCAAATAGCTATTGGCCAGCGAACAGTGCTCATTTGGCGCATGTGCAATGAGGTCGTCAAATGTGACGAGTTTGCCCTTGTGCTCAGTTCTAGCTTGCTTGCTTTTCATTTGCTTGCCAGATTGCCCCACCCACCCATCTCTATTATGGAAGGTCTAAGACCTAGGTAAGTATCTTTTTCCACTGTAAACCAGTGTGACAGGTGCTGGGGGTTGACCTGTGGCTTGGATATGCCATGGTTCCCTCCTTAGTTGCGCATTGCTTGCCTGTTGCTAGTACTTGCATTTGCAAATTGCACTTACCCTCCATCTTTATTGACAAGTTAATGGTATTTAGATATACTAGCCAATCAATAGCTGCCTGACATCATCAGTATGGAATTCTGGGGCTCAAATCTCAAAGCTCAAATTTTTCTCACGAGGCGCGTTTTGAGTTGTGGCTCCTGATGGAAGATGGCTGTAGTTGCAGGCTAACATTCATGTGCATAATACATATTTTTGCAACTATATGGATAGCCATGTTAAGCTAACTAACATACATGTATGAACTTTAAATTACTGTGTACATGCATGTACATACAATGTACTAGAACCAAGGTTCCCAGCAGCATGAACATGTAAACAAACGTTTCTACTTCCTTCACATCTTAGCCAATGGAAAATCATGCATGTAGATAAACCACACCCACAATTTTAAACAAATATTTTAGATTAAAAGGTGCAGTTTAACGATGAGTGTTTATGGTAATTGAATTATTTATTAAAGTCAAGTTGTCTGTGTTATTTTAACTAGTAAACATTGCATTATCTGTTATTATATCAGATGGTGGTCCAGCTGGTTAATAATGGAGCAAACTCAATATGGGAACACAATTACTGCACTCCAACACTAGAACATGGCCAGATGAAGAGTGGAATCAGAAAACCCAACCCTAAGGACAATGTGCAGTAAGTTTACTTGAAATTTAATTTGTTTTAATCAGGGTGTACACAAACATGTATAGTGTGCACGTAGCTCTTCATTTCACAAGCCCTTGATAGCCTCACAAGCCCTCACAAGTCCTTGATAGCCTCACAAGCCCCCACAAGCCCTTGATAGCAGGACCAACTTTATTAATTTAGGGACAAACAATTTGTTGTACATGTATTAGTGCTAATGGAATATTCTCTATTTTGCAGTTGACAGGACATCAGTTTAATATTATTATGGTATTCAATTTGTTCTATTTTGAATTCTGTGTTTCACCTTTCCAGTCCTACAAAGTCGAACTTCATCAAAGCAAAGTATCAGAAGCTTGCTTTTGTGCATCGGCTGTCAAGTAAAGATGATGATGCATCACAGATTGGGTTGGTGAGTAGCAGAACTTTCTAATGGTATTGATATTGTTTTATATAATATTATATGGACATGTAGGATCAGAGACTTTCAAAAAGTAAATAACAAAACAGTGAAAGAGAATACACAGCTCAGTTGATAGAGGTCAGTCAGACTAGAGACTGTGCAGTTGGTCTTTTTTCTTTCCACTTCTAATCAGTATTTGAAGGAAAAGAACTGATGTGGAAGAATGTGAAATGCTAAGGAACCTGTTGTACTCTTTGTCATGTGCAAAGAGCAGGGGATTGTTACCCAGTACAGCAGACTCCTTTTGTACTAGCCAAATACTTAAAACTGTAAACTGTATGGCAGCTTCATGTATCTGCACCATATGAGCATCCATTAATTTCACTGACTAGATGTCAGTAATTTGTAAAGCACCACTGACAAGACTATCATTGGTGATATGGCGCTTAATAAATGTATGGCCTTTATTAATTATGGACCATAAGCAAAAGTTGATTGTAAACTTACAAACATGTACATACATGTACATGTAGCTCAGATAAAAAAAAACTTAAAATATTTTCGGCACTGGAACTTCTGGAAACTATCTTACTGAGATCGGAGAAATGGATGGCAGAAAATTCGATATTTTCAAAAAAGTAAAAACTTTTTATATACAGTCTCATTGTAGCCAATTCTATAAGCTTTAAAATGATAATTATATGGTTGAGGTATCTACAATTTTTCCTCAAGGTGCTACATTTTGTACATATTTTACACTGAAAATGCACCCTGAAGGTACATGTATCTGGTAACCTTAGCTAGACTGATGTGTTCATTTTAAAATTCAGCTTAAATTTTAGTGTTTTTCAAAGGAGAATTAAGAAACCAACAGAAATGTATCCTACCCTTGCATTCACCTTCAATTTATTGTTATTATTTAAAGAGTGATTTGCATACTTAAAACGACAATTAAATTGAGATGAAATGTAATTTAGACATGATTAAATATCCAGCGACTATCAAGGGGCCTGTGGTGGTCGTGGAGCCCTGGGTTGGTTTTCATCAGAGACTTTTGTGGTTAAATATTGCACATGGTTTGGAGTTTGCTGCCAGTTGCATGTCACTGCAATCGCTTGCAGCTTTCCCTCTCTCCCCCTTTGTCCACTATTGTGTGACCCAGCACAGTGCTCTGGGCTGTTTGGTTACCAGGATTTCCTGGTGACCAAGCTATCAAGCACTGCCTTATACACATTCCTGGGCACTCAACCTCCAACTTGGATCCCTCAACATTTGGTCATTGGTCTGCTTATTAATTAGCTGGTTTACTTAACTTACCACTTTGGGAGCTTTCAGTTTGTAGTTGCAGTTTAATACACATATACATGTAGGGCTTTCATTAGAAGCTGGCAGGGGTCACAAGCACTAGTGGCTTTGGTCACGAAAGCACCAGCATCATGGCCGCAAATATGATGGCTAAAATAAACATATTCCCTATCTTACATTTTCCAACCCCTTCCTAAATAATTATATAATGAATCCCTTGCATGCATGAGACATAATTATATTATTCTCTTGCAACCTGAGTGTTGCTATTTATAAAATGGGCCTTTTGCAGTTAGGCAATCGCTTGGTTGTACTGGATGGCAATTTTTTTTACTTCATTTATTTAACAGAACTCGTACAACTTAGATCATTAGTGTTATTAGCAAAATCTGTTTGAAAATGCTATTACAAGTGTAGTTCCAGAAAATCCCCCCCCCCCCCCCCCCACAGAAGAGATTTGGTCTTTGACCCTCCCTCCCCTTTGGATCTTCCGAAATGTACCCCCCCCCCCTCCCCTCCGCAATTTCCAGACTTTTGCCACATCGATCCCCCAACCCCTTTGGAAATTCGGCTATGATTGTATATAAATAAAACATAATTATGATACAATACTCATGCATGAGATACAAATAATTACCAGTATATAAAGCAGTTTTAATCGCAGAATACCTGTTCTTAGCACACATAAGGCCTGGAGTTACATGTACTAGGCAAAAACGCGAAATCTTCACAATGAACTATATTTTCAAATGTTTTGATGTGGAAAGACCGACTTGTATGTCCAAATATTGTATTACACTTGGATAATAATTACCCAAGACCGACTGCCAATAGCTTTTATTCCACTTAATTCAGACTGTGCAGAAATGAGTTTTTGCATGCAAAACGCTCGTAAGTTTGAAGGAGGGTGGGGGTATGGATATTATCTGGAACTACACATTTTCCACCTCCAATCGATTGTTGATCTTTCTAAAACAGTACTTTGAAGTTTTTTGCCATCCAGTAAAGCCTGTCCCATAGGATCAGAAGCTCATTTCATTCGTTAAGTGATATTTCAGCATGTGACTGTTTCCTGCAAAAGGCCTATTAGCCGGTAACAAAACGAGTGGGGGACTGGAACCGAGTCAGTAAAACTAATTCAATTAATAACTTGTCAAAGTGAGCATTATTTTCCAAAAGCACAGATCAAACTTAGCTAGTCTGGAAAGTTTGGTGACTTTGGCTCAATATTGGCATCGAATATGTCAATTTTCCCATACAAACTCTCTTATTATTTAACGTTGTCCCTCCAAACCATACATTCATTGTAAAATTTTGGAGGGACAAAGAAATTCAATTGCTTATAATTCAGACACGATTCACTTGAATTACATCAAACTTGGCACAAATGCTAATTTCAACATGCTCTATGATGTGATGAACTTCATTTTAGAATTACAGTAATTCTGATAAACTAGGTCCCAGTCCCCTGCTCGTTTTGTTACTGGCCAATTGATAATTATATTTAATGTGTATCCTAATTTCATGTTCCAGCAACTGCATTCTTGTGTGAGAACAACAAACTTAGAGACCAGTCTAAGACTATTATCAATGGGTGCACAATCAAACTACCTGCACCCTGTAAGTAATGTCATGTACATTGTATTAATGTAAGTACTTTTGCAAGCTGTGATTGGTCAATTTTTTTCTGCCCACTTCCTGTCTCAAAGAAAATGAATAAGGTATATAATAAACATCTTATTAACTTGTTTGCTTGGTCCGTACCGTAAGTTATGGATCCTCTTTCCCCTTTTTTATGGCCTGTGTGCTTCACACTAAGTAAAAAAGTGAACTACACCAAATCTCTGGGGTTTGTATAGATGATACATTGTCCTGGCAGAAGCATACATGTATCTATAGACAAAATACTTAAAAAGATCTCCTCTGGCATTGGCGTACTTAAATGCCCAAGACCTTTCATATGCAGCGATACTGCAGTAATAATATATAAAGCCCTGATTGAGCCACATTTTGTTTACTGTGGCTCAGTCTGGGATGTAAGTTGCAGTTACTAAATGACAATGTACATGTAGTTTTCAAGGAAGCAGATCAATGGACAGTATGATTCAGCATTCAGCATTCTTGTTACAGGAAAATCTTAAGTCAGTAGTCTTTACTTACAATGTACGTCACTGTATACATTCTTTTGTTGCAGGAAAAGGGAAACACCCCTCTACATATAGCAGCTAATGCTGGCCAGTTACTACAAGTTGAATTGCTAGTAGTTCATGGTGCTGATCCTACTATTCCAGATATGAATGGCAAATCACCTATCGACTATGCAATGTAAGTCATACAATCATGTAACCCTTGTAATCAACAGAAGTACAGAACCTTTGTACAGAACCCTCATGACTTTCTAAAGCTTTAAAATCTCATCACAAAGTACATTGTCATAATGCTTGATATATAATATATCTAACTTTATTAAAGTCTCAATCTTATAGTTAGTTAGTTAGTTAGTTAGGTCGGGCGCTAGCCCGGACCATATGAATCCTCTCCCCCAGTCACTTCTGTCCATCATTGCAGTTCTTATTTCTCCAGTTGTTGCCAACCCAGTGTCATCAAGCAATGTGTCAATATAAGTCCTCCGCTTCCTCTGTTGGTTCTCCCTCCATATAGCTTAGCACAAGTGCCTTGCTAATCGGGGAGACTATGTCAGTGGACCTACGATTTTACGTCCTTATCCGAGAAGATGTGAAGGTCTAACCATTTGCAGTTGTTTCACAAAGGCAACACCTTCTACTCAGTTATTTTAAGACCCTGAGTGTTGGTCCGGCCGGGGTTTGAACCCGCGACCTCCCGCTCAACAGACCAGAACTTAACCACTGAGCTAACCGGGAGGCGGTAGATGTTGCTACATCTGTCAGCACCAGCTGGAGAAGGACTCCATTACTGGCTGTCAGTTTGCCACAACTGCGTCAGACAAATTTTTCACATTAATAACTGGCTTTTGTTTTTCTTAACTACAACCCTACTAATGGGAGGAATTTCATGCTCATGTACATCTATTATCCAGAACATACAGTACATGTATATAAAATATTTATTATATCTATCAAGGTTATTAGTTGGCTAAGCATCTAATATGAATGACTAGTAAAAATACACAACCGTATTAGAATAATTGATGCTTAGCCAAGTAATAAGTTGTTTATTATATATAAATTCTGCCAAGAAATAACATTTTTCTTTCCATAATAACCAAAAAACTTGTGTGCATGCTTGTGAAATAGTGATGGGAAGCCATTTGACTGTTACAGTAACTACCCAAAATACTGTCTCATATTGGTGCTGTCCTGTTCATATTTCATGCATTCTTAGCAGAATTATATGGGCCACACCATGCAGAAAGGGCCCAGACAACATTTAAGTTAAATAGTTTACATGATATAAGTGTTCATAATAACAGATTGAAGGTTTTGTTTTATTCTTGACATGGAGCGCTACATTTCATTCCTAAAATAAAGTGTCAGTTTCATGAATACAATACAATACAATAGTTTATTTATAGACACATATAGTACCAAGGAGCTTAAGATCAAGCTCATTCAAAATACATATACATGTATGTGTATAGCTATACTAATTACAATTGTATATAAAAAGGCAAAAAACGACATGTAAAACACTACTTACTATAAGTTAAAAATATCTAGGTTGAAATCTCAGGCTAATTACAAAGACAATCAAAGGTAACAATAATAATAATAATAATTCTAAAGATTCTAAAATTCAACCTTACTAAGTTTAGTTAAATTAAATTCTACAACATTTGCAGCTTGTATCATTTCAGTTGGGAGCTTGTTCCACAGTTTACTTACAGTGTAGGTAAAGGAATTCTTCATCCATTTGAGGTTAAAATTAGGCTGACTAAGTGTGGTTCCTATACCTCTTATATTATAAGAGATTTCCTAAAGTTAAAAAAATTACGAATATTTGTAAAGTTTCTTCTGTACTCAAGTGTCTTCATACTAACAAGACGTAGGAGTTGTTAGTATGAAATTGACAATGCCCGATTACAAAATATGACCACACAAATTAAGAATCTTATCACTGGGGATTATTTTGTTTTATGACATTCATGTATACTAGCACTAAAGCTGAGTAATAAATAATATAAGATGAACAACATGGCCACGTTTTCGTTAAAAAAATACCTTTTCTGCAGTAATCTGCCCATGTAGCTCATATATGTAATATGATTTTAGCAGCAGTACATGTTATACCTTAAAATAACCATCTCACGATAGGCTACCATTTGTGTTTGCTACAATTGTGGTCGACCGCCATGTAAAAATCTTGTAAATTTCATCAGCAATTTCACTTGTCAATTTCATGAAATCAACACTACATGTCAGTAACAGATTGCGGTGCTCATGATGCAGATTCTAATGGTACGACAGGTAGCCAAAACATCTTCCATTTCGTGTCATCTGGTCCCTTTCTGCATGATGTGGCCCATATAATAAGTATGTTTAATTGACTGATATCAATAATTTATTACAATATTATTGCAGGGAGGCAGGACACAGAGATCTGGCTCAGCGACTGTTTGATTTGCAGTTTGAATTAACTGACAGACTCACATTTTACTTGTGTGGAAGAAAACCAGGTACAGTTTGTACTTGTCAAAAAACCTTTTTCATTGTAAAAATACAGGCTTCTTGGCCAGTACTGTATTATTTCAAGAATATTGTGTTTACCAATGGTGTTTTTATTTTTAGATCATCTTAGTGGAGCTCGATATCTCATTCCAACCATAGCTGACAGGTACATAATACATTTGAAAAATGGCTGCCAATAATTTACATAATTTTGATACACTATATTTTCTGAAGAATAGAACAGATTTTTTATGAGAGGGGCAAAAAATAGTATGCCATGTTCTTACTGTAGCCATACTGTAGCCATGCATACTGTACTTATTGTACTGTAACTCTGAAATTTGATTGGATTGGTTGTCACAGCATGCTGTATGGTGTTGCATAAATCTGGTCTAAGCATGTGAAAGAGTGTTCATCATATGCACCTATCAATGTTATACCCGAGAGGGGGGGGGGAGGGGCAAGGGTTGGGGATTTGACAGGCAGGGCTATCCTGAGGGTGGGGATTTGACATACACTGCATGCTATACCCATGTTATACCCAGGAAGGGGGGGGGGGGTCGGGGGGGGGGGGGGTGGGGGGGGGGGGGGGGGTCGTGGGGGGGGGGGGGGGGGGGGGGTCGGGTCCCAAGGGTGGGGAATTTGACATTTTTCTGGAGAAATATCAAATCCCCCCCCTCTGGCTTAACATTGATAGGTGCATTAGTAAAAGCAACGTAATTGACTTTTGAAAGTCTAAAGAAACATGAAAATGAGAAATGAAAGTCAGTCCTGACTATCTGAATCTCATACAAAAGTTTCTCATTATAAACCTCACTAACTTCACATTGCTTGTTGCTCTGCTCCTTAAACTTTACAAACATACTCATTTGTTCATGCTCTATAAAACAGGCCATGTTTATTTTAAAGCCAAAAATTCCTAACAACATTTCCTCTTGGAAAACTGAAATCCTAATGATTAAAGAGTCTGGACGACGCACTGCTAAATGCTGATTAAATGGTCAGGATTTATAAAAGATGTTTGTAACTAATGTTTCTTTTTCCTGCATTGTAGTTGTTTAGATTTGTCAGAAGATGCCCAGAAAGCTAAACTAAAGCTGAAAGCAGTGAGTATTGGCAGTGTACTTACATGTAATTCATCAGAAAAATCAATCCTGAGTGGATATTATTGATTCATACAAAAATCAAGAGAGAGGCTATACCATCACTATGCTTTTTCGTTTGTAGCAAAATACTTTTAATTTAATGAATTTACATTTGAATCTTTTTTCCAATGATGTACATGTGCAATTTACATGTAGACATGCACATACATTGCATACATGTACACATACACTGCATACATATTATTACATGTAGGTACATGTTGATTTAGAGATTACATGTTGTAAACATGTGAGTATGTGTAGTTTGTATACTTATGTACTGTAGTGTTTTACAAGTTTAACTCTGTTTCAATTCATCAATTTTAGTTAAGTAATCATCTGTTTGAAGAGTTGGCATCAGATGTGTATGATGAAGTCGACAGAAGAGAGTGTGATTCAAGTAAGTGGGTCACAATCCTTCCCTGTAAACATGCACACAATGCACTTAATATATACAGGGCTCAACACTAATGGTGGTCAACTGGCCACATGGCCAGAAAAAAAACACTTTTGGCCTGAAGAAATTTGGAAAAACTGGCCATTTTGGCCCACACAAATTCTTTAAAGTTTTGACTTGATTGTATCCGATTTGCACACACTGCTTCACTAAGTAAACTTTCAAATGGAAGACCTTTTTAAAAATTCAGAAATCGGACTCGTAAAATGACTGCCTACATATTTATGAACCCCAAGCCCTTGCCGTTTTTGGTTGCATATTTTGTCTTGGAACTGGTTTTAGTAGTGCCTAGTCTCTCAAATGGAGGAAATTATCAACACGTGACTCCCGTGATCACCATTTTGTTTCGCTTTGAAATGGCCCAGAGGCAGGTTTTGTAGTTGCTTCTGTACCTGGCCAGTACAACTTGTATTTTGGTCAGTTAAAATCTGAATAAACTGGACAATGGACCAGTTGTTCATGAAGTTAGTGTCAAGCCCTGATATAAACAATCACATTACTCGTAGCATAATTTGCCCACATATCTATATTATCTGTTCTGAGAATCAAAACTGTGAGTTCATACAATGTAGTTCAAAATAATTATTTTTACAGGAGCCCTTGCTCATGCTACTGTATGCTCACAGGGAGTGTATTTTAACAATACCTTATTTATGGCATCAAATATGCCCTGATAGAGTGAAGTTTGAGGGAAACTGTGAGCTTCGAGGATGAGATAATGGTCCAAGGACAAAATACATTGTGGCATTGAAATATGCCCTAATATTAGTTTATTGTTATCATCCTTCAGATATTGACTGCACACTTAAACTCACAATGGGTGTATTCGCTGATATCTGTCACCTGGCGGAGAGAAAATATTGGGTCATGTGACGTATTCCACCAATCACATGAGAGAGAAAATATTTGATGGGTTATAATCACTGATATTTGTTGTCTGGTAATTGACAGAAAATATTGGATCATGTGAATCATTCCACCAATCATATGGAAGAGAAAAATTATTATTTGATGGATTATAAAAATCACATTTGTCAATAAGATGATAACTTTACGGTAGTATTAAAATAACTAACACATATTGTAGCTGGCCTTTTATCTCAGTGACTGTAAAGATGATTCACCTTGGTCATCATGTTTGATGTGTTGTCTATTTTCTTAGTTTGGCTTGCAAACCAGAATCACAGTGCTCTCGTCAATGATACAACCACTGTACCCTTCCTACCTGTTAACCCAGCATTTTCATCAACTAGAAATCAGGTTGGTATTGAGAAGTTTTAGTACAAAAATACAGTCAGGTACGACTTGTATGGCATTGTAATACTTACTGTATAAGAATATAATAAAAAAAACACGTAATTAATGGACCTGAACAACCATACGGGCTGATTAAATTCAGGACCCGGGTAAACCACAGATCGAATTGGAATTTAGAGCATTGTTTTTTGTGGAAGAAGGAAAACTAGAGAACCCGGAGAAAAACTCTCAGAGCAAGGGCAAGATACCAACAAACTCAACTTGTTACCAGAGCTTGATTCCTGTCTCCATTGGTGAGAGGTAAAGAACTTACCACTTGTGCCAGCTCCCCAATTGATATAAACAGTGACTGAGAGTCGGACTTCAAGAATGGACATAGTTCAAATGTCATACGACTGACAAACACAAGTGAAAGAAACATGTAGAAGCCAAGAAAAAGGGCAGTATCATCCATGTAAATAAGAGATGCTTCCTTTTTACCTTTCAGGGAAGGCAAAAACTAGCCTTGTTCAATGCACAAGAGCTTACAACACTCATCATGGATATCCTGAATGAAGCTAGGAGAAGAGAACAGGACTCTAATCCAGACCTTTTACATGGTTAGTGAAGCTAGGTGAAGAAAACGGGACTCTAACCCAGACCTTTTACATGGTTAGTGAAGCTAGGAGAAAAAAACAGGACTCTAATCCAGACCTTTTACATGGTTAGTGAAGCTAGGAGAAGAAAACAGGACTCTAATCCAGACCTTTTACATGGTTAGTAAAGCTAGGAGAAGAAAACAGGACTCTAATCCAGACCTTTTATGTGATAAGTGAAGCTAGGAGAAGAAAATAGGACTCTAATCCAGACCGTTTACATGATAAGTGAAGCTAGGAGAAGAGAACATGACTCTAATCCAGACATTTTACATGGTAAGTGAAGCTATGTAGGAGAAGAAAATAGGACTCCCAGCCCTTTTACATGGTAAGTGAAAACTATAAAGCATGTGGGATGCTAAATATGAAAATTGTAAATGACATACATGTAGGATACACCTTGTTCACACATTGGCCAGGCCAGACAGTTATTTTCAGAGATTTTCAACCTCCTGCCCATGTGGGATATTCAAAATGAAAGCAAATGTGTCAAACTGGCTAACAAACTGTGTAAAGATGTACATGTACATGTGTAGTATTCAAGGAAAATATTGCACATCATTTCAATGTAGCAATTAGCAGCCACCAATCGAACTCTTGACTCCATACATGCACAACACCATGACATACATGTAGTCCCATTAAACCTGTATTTAAAGAAAAGAATCATGGTAACATTGTAGGATCTCAAAAGTGTACGTAATTCGTAACAAGTAGGAGATTTATTCTATACAAATTAAGTGCATGCCTGATGTCCTGAAAGTCTTAAAGTTGATAGGTACATGTAATCAAGAGAAAATGAAGGGAGGTAATCCAAAATCAAACTTGTCCACTCCCCCCTCCCCCTAAAGAGCTGCTTTAATATTCTGCTTTAATAAGTTGTTTCCTCTTGTACAGGGTACATGGATTCTAATATATTCCCAATTGACGAAGACATGTCACATGATTATGATGAGGTGGCATCAGATGAGGAACAAGTAATGCAGGAGGTATCAAGCAAAACTACTACTATTGTATGATAACTTATCGTGCATTAAGAGCATGTCCTACACAGTTGCTCATCAAATAAATAGACTAAATGAAATCAATGTCATCCTTGTAACTGCTTTACATTGGAAAGTGTACCCCTTAGTTTTGATGGTATACAGACACTTACAGTGTACATATCTTCAAGGTGTGCTCTGATTGACCAGTCAAAATATGTGGCAAAGTAAGTGATGTTACACACAGCTTGGCAGGGAGGCTGTATCTGGTTAATCCACCTGGCCTTTTCTTAGCTTTAACAGAATTTAACAAACCTTATTGACTGACCACTTCCGTAATGGCCGCCTCCTAATTTGGAAGATTAATCTGTTGAGGGAAACTAATACTACCATATGAAAGATCACATTAAAACTAAAGAATTGTTGTTAAGTTATAGGCATTTCTAATGCTAGAACAACATGAAAGCGAGGCTAGAAAAGCCTCCGTTGTTTCTCATACATGTACAAATCTCTCTAATTTTAAATGTCTGTAACTTCACTGCTTTTTAAGCTACAACACTCAAATATATCAAGGTCACTAATGTGGACATGCTCTTTCACGTGGTAATGATAATGTTTTCTGTACATGTGGATAAACTATTGAAACAGAAATACGCATTTATGAATAAGGTGTATTACCTGATCTTTCCCTGACTTTCTTTATAGGTACATGTATCCTCTGTAATGCCAAGGTCTCAAAAGCTGTCGACAGAAAAGGTACGATTTGATGCTGTGGTTTTGGGTATTTAGCTATAATTTTCGTACTTATTTTGTACTCATTACTCGTTATGTTTGCCAAACTCTAAGAACAAAAACGTATCTATGGAGAAGCAACTGTAAACAGACAGCACTAATAGTCTGTACCCACTAGCCACCCAGAAAGAAAAGGATACTATAATGCACTAGGTTGTGTAGCCAGGCATTTTAGGGGGAATGAAGAACGCCTGGCTACATGTACGTAGACTAATAAGTAATAGATACAGAATTAGTGGCCGTGCTTTATGGGGTTTGTTCAGCTCGAGTTTGTAAATCCCATAAAGCATGGCCACTCATTCTGTATCTTCTGTATCTGACTTATAAAACGTCTAGATATATAAAGTCATGTTTTCAGTTATTTTGGCGATACGACTTATTTTGGCCAAGAAAATCGAGGCAAAGGTTTATGTAAATCTGGACGAAATCTGTATCAGATTTACAGATCACTTATCGCTCAGTAATTTCCTTTGTTTTTGCTTCATGAATTATTAATGAGTTTGATAATGCACACATTTCTTTTTCCGTTCTGATGTGGAACTACAATATTGCAGAAATCATCTTTTTGCGTCATTTTCTTAGAACGTTTTCGTACCGTACTGTCCTTTTCATTCACTGCTGCAATATATATATTTTTACGGCTTAAAAAAACAGTTAGCTCTCGTTTTATCTTCATGACGTCATTGTGACGTCATTATGCAGTGATGAAATTCTAACATAATACACGAGATGCACATTCCAAAAATAAAAGATCCTGCCAAGTTTGGCGTTCTACATCCAAGTTCGACGTTCTACATCCGATTTCTCAAAGAAGATTCTCAGACAATGGCAGACAAAATGACTTGGGACACTGTTCGCTTTTAGAGACCATTCTTTAAATAGACCCCCCCCCTTCAATGTTGTTTTAGGTGCACGTTCAATCTGAAATTCATTCACTACCAACATTGAAAGGGGAGGGGGTGTTGAAAGCTTCAGCTGTTTTAACTTTGCGTCCAGTATTTTTTCTTCTAACAAGAGCCCATCTGGGCTTACACTCGGGCCACATGAGATTGAAGATGAAATACACATTCATTTGAAATCCTCTTAGTAATAACCAAAGGGAAGAATTATTAGCTGAATTTAGCAGTCTTTAGGAGTGACCGGTAGCGTGGTGACTTTCATTCTCTGCTCCCCTAGGATATATGTAATTTAATATTTTTGTTTTTCTCGTAGTTGACCTTTTAATTTAAACACTACTTATTCATGTAACACACGTTTACAATTTAGTCCAGATGCTGTTCTGTTATACTGCAGGTTCCGAGTACTAATAGATTATTGTCTCAAATGTATGTTTATATTTGTACCATATTATAAGTTGTATCCTGTCCATCCTGTGATGGAGCTATGTCAATTGGTGCGCCTCTGTAACTTTATCTGCTGTTCTTGCTAAACATGATGAGCTATTACGAGACCATATTGGTAGTTGTTGGATTGAAGATTATTAACTGAAATGCCTGTTGGATCTCTAATTAAAAGCTTTACACTCATTCCCAAAACTTCAGTCTGCTCATTATATTAAAGAACTATAAAGGGAATTGTTGGAAGCCTTTAATTTCTCGAACCAAAACCTCGGCCGTGAGAGGTTTCTGGTTTGTTTACCTTGAGAGTTGAATATTGCTTGGGTCATCATCAATTATTCTGTGCTGGCGAGCGACAGTGTTGCTCTAGCTCGCAGTTCAGGAGTTCAGATGTCTTCAGACTTCGATAGAGGATAGTAACCCATAACTGCTCAACCACAGTATATATATTTGTTAGTAAATCTCTGTATTTCGCTATAAATCAGCTATTCAGTATACCAGTATAACGCGAATGCGGTACACAGAGAGATCGTACGAGATCGGTAAACCAGCCAAAAACGCGGTCAAAATTATTTTAGTGTTGGCCTACCGATCACGCTGTTTGCGCTGGTATGTATTATGACCGAGAGTAAAATAAACTGTGTCATAACACCTACGAAACGTACCTCAAACTAGATTGTCTTTGAGCATCATGCACAGCCTGCGCAGATTACTCACATTATAATCATACACAATAATCCACAATAAAAGACCAAAGTAGATTGAAGTTTACCTTGAGAGCAGTTGAACATAATTTGGCATTGCCTGGCTCATCATAATTCTTGGGTAATTCTGTGCTGTGAAGTGACAGTGAGTGTGTATTCTGGCTTAATTCGTGTTGGCGAGTGACAGTGTTGCTTTCACAGTTCAGGAGTTCAGATATCTTAAGACTTCGATGGTTTAGCAAGGCTGTATAGTATAACACAGCCACAGACACAGGTATCGATAAGAGATCTTCCTAAAAGCCAGCCGAAAATACGGTCAAAATTTAATTTTGTGTTGGCCTACCGATCACGGTGTTTGCGCTGGTATGTATTATGACCGAGAGTAAAATGAAATGCGATGAAATGTGGCATAAAACCTACGAAACGTACCTTAAAGTCAAACAAGACACTGTTCAGTTTCACTTTCCCTCTCAGCTTTGCTCTTGAGTTGAAGTTGAGTTTGGCTTTGTTAAAGACTTCTTATTCAGTTGTATGGTATTGTGCAGTATATTTGAGTATACAAATCCACAGAGATTCAAATAACAAAGCCGTGGCGGAAGAGAAGCTAGCTTAAATGAGAAATATTAGCTTTGATCATGCAGCCCCTTTCAGGTCGTCGTGTCGTATAAAAGATCACTGGCTATCTGGGTAAAAAACGCGGTCCTTCGGCTCCGACAAGAGTGCCAGTTGAAATATCCTGAGCCTGTTGGAAGGCTTTCACACGAGTGAAGTTAAATAAAACATTAAACTGCTTACATTTGAGAGATGGGACTCCAAATTTGAGAGCAATTTCCTCGCCGCTCCACCATCTTGATTTTACTGTATTAAATTATGTAAATAAATTAACCTGGCGATTGTTGCGTGACTTGAAATTTAACGCTTGCACATAAATTTTGCTGCATGAAACAAAACAAAAAATAACGGCCTGCAGATTAAGACTCGTGCCTGCCACAGGCAGTCCGAGTAATAAAATAACTATTTTTGTCGAATGTCCCAACAATTATGTCTGTGATTGTAGTGTACAAATTTCTCAATATGTTATTTCTCTACAGGGTACCTCTACGAGTTTTGTTCTGGAGGATACAGTGCCCATGGAAAACTATTTAGAGATGAAGAGAGGCTTAGCAACTTCTGAAGTGAGTGTGACGTTTGCAAAGTCTTTCTAATTCATAGTGCCGACTCAAACAATAGCGAACCAATCAGAGCGTAGCAGTTTTTCCTCAGGAGCCCAGGCAACCAATCAGATCGTAGCAGTTTTCCCACAGGACCCCACGCAACCAATCAGAGGGTAGCAGTTTTCCCACAGGAATAATTATATCATGTCCCACAAACATAAACACAGACTGGCTATATTTAGAAAGGTTTTTAGCATTTCACGAGTTGATGACATATGATTAGAATACCTAAAATGTAAACAAGACAAAAATATTTTTGCAATCAATGTATTTTTGTGCCAATTTCTGGTCAGATCTGATGGCGTGTATGATGTAGTAACAGTTCTGAGGGGACTAAAACTGAAAGGGGCTGTGTCATGACGGAGCATTGATTCCTTACATACGTAACACCATCACATTGCCCCTTTAAAGGAAACCCTGGCTGTTGGAACAAATTGCCGTTAAATTGTGATGGTGTTGCGCATGTATGGAATCAATGTTCGATCGTGACACAGCCCCTTCAGTTTTAGTCCCCTTCAGTTTTAGTCCCCTCAGATGAATCCACCGGCATCAAATTTGTCAGCCCTCACAAGATTGTCACGATTTGCCGACGTTCTTACAGGGATACTTGCAGTGTAACTGAGAATACCAGCCGAGGGTCAAATCTTTGAGATTTTTTCCTAAAGGCAACACCTTCTCCTCGAACATCTCCGAAACGTTTTGAGTACTTCTGTGAAAATAAGCTTTGGTTTACAGTGAATACTTTATATCCTACGCTTGTTTGAAATCGTGTAAATTTGACCTCAGTTTACTGACCCATGACCGCGAAAGTAGAAGCCTGGGTCGATTCCTGGGTAGACGTAATTAAATTGACTTTGCAATAATTTAAATAAATATTTGATTAAAATGTTGATTAAAACGATTTTTTTCTTTACTAACAACTCATAAACTGTGTATATTTTCTATATGTCGATGTTGTTGTGATAGAAAGGCGCCATGGAGAATAATGTATTTTAATAATGAGATGACGTCTACCCAGGGATCGACCCAGGGTTTTACTTACGCGGTCATGGGTCAGGAAAGGTCAAATTTACTCGCCAAAACTTTCTTCACAGAAGTATTCAAAACGATTCGAAAGTTTATAGCTGTAAAACTTGCCAGAAGAGTTATAGGCACTTAAGACCAGCTTTTTTGAGGGGGTGGGGAGGGGGAACGAACCTGCGATATCTCACCGCCATGTATCAGAGCAGCACTTTACCAGTGAGCTCAGCATTTTGTGTTTTGTTCGTTGTTTCCGTGCAGGCTCGTATACAGCAGCTTTTACAAGTGAACGCAACTATGAGTCAGGGAATACAGGAATTACAGGCAGTGGTAAGAAGAAGGATCAATCACGGTTTATGGAAAACCCCCACCCCTCCCCCATTATTAATAAAATGATGCATAACCAAGGGAGGGGTGGGTGGGTAGTTTCCCAGAAACCGGGATCGAGCCGAAGAATATTGGAGCTATTTGCCACATGAGAGGCTGAACGGCCTTGTAGAGCGGATTTCGGATTTCGTCTTTCACGGTCAATAGAGGTAATCGGCTAACGCTGTTGCCACCCAATTCAGATCATGTGATGTAAACACACATTCTATGCTCTGTCACTGCGCTCCGCCGCATAGAAAATATTTATGTTGTATATTCTACATACACATCAAGCAAGGCGTGTTAGGAGGATGCCGACCAGTTATGTCAAGTTTATTGCCGTATAAACATTACATATTAATGTTAAACTAATGACGAATCGCCGGATACGAAAAACCAGGTTAAAACCTCACTTTGAGGAAAAAACTATTCTGGAAACGTATACTCCAACCCTATGCGAATTCGCCAAGACCCCTGGAGGTTAAGGGTCATCAAAAAACTTACTTACATAAACAACCGCTGTATGAAGCCGGGATTACATAGTGTCTATAAATTTTGGCTCGGATAACCGACCGTGTAAACTGGCTGGCGTCAAGTGAAAGATATATGCAAATATCATCTTAAATAACAACTCCAAGTCCTTAGGGAAGAACACTAGGTGCTAATTACGAATGCCCAACAAAAATACATTTACACTGGAGAATTGACTCTTTGAAAATTAATTTTATTCAGATAGGCATGACTGCATTATGATTAGAATGAAAAAGGAATAATTCCCCAGAGTAGCATCTATTTACATCACATGATCTGAATTGGGTGGCAACAGCGTTATCCGATTATTATATTTCACAAATTCATAGTACC
Organism: Actinernus sp. WN-2022; assembly: GCA_030867875.1. Lineage (NCBI taxonomy): Eukaryota > Metazoa > Cnidaria > Anthozoa > Actiniaria > Actinernidae > Actinernus > Actinernus sp. WN-2022. The sequence goes on from JAOWCC010001589.1 coordinate 122,123,039, forward strand.
GTCTCTCTCCTTCGGGAGACTTGTATTACCGGGTGAGGGAGGGGTATGCAATGCTTGTGCTAACTTCGAAAGATAAAGTTCTTTCTATACTCTTGAACTGCTGTTGATACATATACAGCGGATTCAAGTTCAGCGTTTAACGGTTCGTTGCAACGGTTCATCGCTCACGTTTCTAGACACAATTGACACGTTGCTGACCAATTTGTCATCTTTGGCCGCTTGGGTTTGGATGTTATGGCGGTCGCGTGAGTAAGCATGCAAAATACTGACGATTTTAAGTAAAACACTCGATATTTTACACCTTTCTCACGATTAAAAGTGATGAGATTATTTGAGTAGCCAAGTATTCTACCCACTTGAAGACATTAAATGAAAGAAACAAAAAGCGCGGGAAACTGAGAACGTCTACATTTTTCGTTAGCAACATGTGTAATTGTGTCTAGAAACGTGAGCGATCAACTGTTGCAATGACCACAGAATCAGACACAGTTAAAGTCGCAGTGTCACGGTACTGCGCATGTGTGAAAATCTGATGATTTTAGAATTACGTTCCGGCCCGGAACGAAGTTCTCAGAGGGGTGAAATAGCGATTTTTAAATCGACTTCATCAGTGTTCTTTTTGAACTCATCCTTGCCTCCTTTGGTCATTTATGGAAATGTAAGATGTGCTTAAATAAGTTTTAGTTATTTGTTTATTCAAAATTAGTCGTTGAGACTGCAACACAACTAAAACAAAAAAGCATAAGTGATGCTTACCGGCGAGGAAAACGGCCACTCAGTACTCTGAATACAGCAGCCGAAAAACGCAAGAAATTGGAACGTTTTTGGCATTCCAACCAGAAACGAAGAGGGTTTGGATGTCCAGTAGAGTTCACGAAACACATGGCAACTTTTCACGTCGTATTATAATGATATGGCAGTTTTCAACAGCGATACGAAGAAATATATATCTACGGCTTAGAAACGAGGCTGAAATTATATGAAATGACCGGAGTGCAAAGACTATGGAAAGTTAGATAAAACCTTTATTTGCTGGCAAAAAAACCTCATGAACTCAAACACGATAGCCTTGTGAGCAATCGACATACATATGAAGCTATAGAAGTTATGATCGACTACGTGAGAGTCAACCATCGAACTGCTATGAAACCGCTTGTGACAGTTTTACGCACTTTGATGACAAGCGAACTTTTCAACTTTCGACACTCGGTCGCTAAACTGTACGAAATCTCCAAGAATAAATCCCTAATGTCCAAACTAACGGGGAAAACTGAAAGAGGAAATCCTTGTGACCAAACAACATACATATGAAGCTCCAGAAGTGATTATTGAATACATGAGAACCCATAGAGCAAACTGATAATAATGATCTAACGTGCTATTAGTTTCACGGACATTTGTGACTACGTACTAAACTCGCGCTACAGCATAGCTTGAAATACTGTACGAAAACTCTCGTTTAAAAATTTCTTGATGCCGAAAGAACCATAGAATCTTAAACAAGATATCTTTCTGACCAATCGACATAAATATTAAGCTGTGAAAGTAAGTTTCCAGTCCATAACAGCCGATAGTGCAAACTATTAAACAGCCACTCGTAGTCCGAAAGTACTGAACTTTTTAGCGCAAATGTATGTGTTACGTTTCCAAACTTAAAGACAAGAAATCGTCCATAGAATGTTCTATATTTTTTACAGCAGAGAACTGTGTTATTAGTTATGTAGAAATAAAACAATGGTGCCATTTGGAGAATTATTTCATGTCAAAAGTGCACAACGAAGAAATATATATCTACGGACGCGAGCAGCTTGTTTCACTTTGGTCAAATTCGGACTGTTTCCGACTGGAAACAGCAAAAAATACAAGCAAGTAATGAAATATAGATACCATTCTTTACTCAATGCTGTTTACCTTGGATGTAGGAAGAATAAAATCCTTGTAAATCTCGCCATATACTGTGCATAACTACAATCTGTGAATACGGCTAACACCCGAACAGTCTGGCGTTTCCTGCAAATTATTTTGATTGATTCTCATTGGATGTTACACAATGCAGCTGTCAATTCAATGTCTGGAGACTGTGACATGCGCAGTACCGTGACACTGCTCCTTTAAATGGTCAACCTGAGTCCATTGTATGTACATGTACGTCGAGAGTAACAAGGTTTGTGATCATTCCTCTATATTCTGGGGCGTAGGCAGGATTTTTACAGAGGGGTCCCAACACGAGTTGCTGTACCAAACCCGAAATGATCCCGAACCCGAAATGATCCCCGAACCTGAAATGATCCCGAACCCGAAATGATCCCCGAACCTGAAATGATCCGCAAAACTGTTCAAGTCGCACCCGAAATGATCCCGAACCCGAAATGATCCCCGAACCTGAAATGATCCCCAAAACTGTTCAAGTCGCAACCGAAATGATCCCGAACCCAAAATGAACCCCGAACCTGAAATGATCCCCAAAACTGTTCAAGTCGCACCCGAAATGATCCCCGAACCCGAAATGATCCCCGAACCTGAAATGATCCCCAAAACTGTTCAAGTCGCACCCGAAATGATCCCGAACCCGAAATGATCCCCGAACCTAAAATGATCCCCAAAACTGTTCAAGTCGCACCCGAAATGATCCCGAACCCGAAATGATCCCCGAACCTGAAATGATCCCCAAAACTGTTCAAGTCGCACCTGAAATGATCCCGAACCCGAAATGATCCCCGAACCTGAAATGATCCCCAAAACTGTTCAAGTCGCACCCGAAATGATCCCGAACCCGAAATGATCCCCGAACCTGAAATGATCCCCAAAACTGTTCAAGTCGCACCCGAAATGATCCCGAACCCGAAATGATCCCGAACCCGAAATGATCCCCGAACCTGAAATGATCCCCAAAACTGTTCAAGTCGCACCCGAAATGATCCCGAACCCAAAATGAACCCCGAACCTGAAATGATCCCCAAAACTGTTGAAGTCGCACCTGAAATGATCCCTGACCCGAAATGATCCCCAATCATAATCCGAAATAATCCCGCAATAAAACTGGGAATGGACTAAAGGATTTTGGACTTTCGGAAGAGCACAATTTTCGCTAAACTTCTTGCTAAAAGAAATAAATCTCAAAAGTAAGAATGTTTACTAGTATTTTCTAATAGGACAAACCAACACTAGCAGACAACGAACAATGAACAACGCTTGTCAATCAAACCACGTGACGTCACCGATCACGAGACCGTAGCGAAAATCGCCCGTATCTCGCTGGAGATAAACAGCACAACAGCCATACCAATTCACGATAGTCACTAGCCATTTTTACACTGCCTGGAAGTTGTAACCAGCAGCACACAGCGACAATCATGACTAAGAAAATCACGTTCCTATCGATGGAATTGTTATCACGTAAGCACATTTGATGATCAGACCTGAATTATCTTCCCAGCGATCATGTAAAGTTACAAATCGCAAAATAGAAACAAAAGTTTATACAAAGTTTTTTTGCGCTCAGTCTATAGGCAGTTTGAGAGAAATGTATTGTTGACAGACTTTAATTTGCTAGGTTGGTTGTTACTCAAGTTTTAGTTACGTCCAATAAAAATGCATATAACCTTTTTCTTCTGGCCAATAAGCATGCGTTTCCCATTCATCATTGACACTTTGCTATCCTACCAGATATTGATAGGGAGAACTATTTCGCCATTGGTGGCAGCACGTGTTATTCGATTGCTTTCTTCTGCGTATTTTTATGCTTTTTGCTTGGACGTGAATGAGGCGGCCATATATAGATTCCAGGACTGACTTAGTAGAGTTTTCCTTCGTTTTACTTGTTCCTGTTCTTGTTATACACCTGTTTTACTTGTTCCTGTTCTTGTTATGCACCTGTTTTACTTGTTCCTGTTCTTGTTATGCACCTGTTTTACTTGTTCCTGTTCTTGTTATGCACCTGTTTTACTTGTTCCTGTTCTTGTTATACACCTGTTTTACTTGTTCCTGTTCTTGTTATGCACCTGTTTTACTTGTTCCTGTTCTTGTTATGCACCTGTTTTACTTGTTCCTGTTCTTGTTATGCACCTGTTTTACTTGTTACTGTTCTTGTTATGCACCTGTTTCAAATAGGTTGTCCGGACGAGCGACGAGCGACATACCCAGACCGAAATGGATTCTGGTTGTTGCTAAGTCTGGTGAATTCGTTTGTTTTTGGAGTCAAAGGCTTTAAGAAGAATATTAATGGTTCCTTTGAATGGATTTTCGAATTGCACCGTATTCCATGGGCTTTTATCGCACGGCGGCCATGTTGAGTCCCAGGAGAATAAAAACCTTTGTTTTCGTCCGGTAAACTCGTTCTGAAACCAACCAGTGCGAGGCTACCGGGGCCAAAACTATTGTTTTATCCAAGATGGCCGAACTGCGATAACAGCCCATTCCGTACAGCTGCCTCCAGTTATAATGACAATTCTTTGTCGCTCGTCCGTGACAACCTTATTTGAATTAGGTGTATATAAATTTTGAAGACATGATAAAAATAGAACATTTAATAAAAATGTGATGGGTACTCACCAATGACGTTGCGCGGTTTTATTGACAGCTGCTGATAGCGATTTCCGCTATCGTCACGTGATCGATGACGTCACGTGGTTTGATTGACAAGGGTTGTTTGTTGTCTGCTAGTGTTGGTTTGTCCTATTAGAAAATACTAGTAAACATTCTTACTTTTGAGCTTTATTTCTTTAGCAAGAAGTTTAGCGAAAATTGTGCTCTTCCGAAATCCTTTAGTCCATTGAAATGTAATTTCCTGCATTCTGAGGGAGGTTTTGTAGATGTTTATGCGATTGTTTGATTCCTATTAATTCTACATACATGTTTTTTCGAACCCAAGTGGGGTAGGGGTCAAGGGCACCCTAGGATCCCCCCAGTGCTGAAACCTAACACCGCGTTGTCTTTTCTTAGGTGCAAAAGTTAAGACAGGATAAATGCAAGCTCCAAAAACAACTGGGTATGGTGGACGAGACAATGTTGGCTGGCCCAGACTCGGTGTTCGCGAGCGTTACGTCACCTCATACCTACGACAATGCGCCGCAGTACAGTAATAGCGATATATTAAGGAACCTCGAGAACACTCTTACGGTAAGGACGTCTCTGGTAAAAATACTGCGGTATATAGAGCGAGTGGGAAACGTATGGCAATGGCTTAGGCCGGTACGGTTACTGTAATGGCTTTCCCATTGTGTGCGAGACAGTGCAACGGAGACAAGTTTCTGCAATGGTTACAGATTTGAAAGTTACAGTGCTACTTTTCACAACAATTGCAGCAACTTATTTCAGCATTGCACCTTGTAACACCAAACTTGTCTCGCAATTTTCCCACCTTTTGGCCGCCCCTCGCGAATGCGCATCGTTCTTACAAAATAAAGATGGCGGCGTTGTTTATTGAAGGAAAGCGGCTAAATACAGGAATGGTTCACTTAATTAATTCATGAAATGACAATATAAACTAACATAAATTAGCAGTGGTTTTATAATGTACAAATTTGACAGCAATTGAGCGACGATGGTTGTTTAGTGTAGTGGTTGCGACGTTTGCCTTACGAGTAGGAGGAGCGGGGTTCGAGTTCCAGAAAATCTAGTCTAGGTGGGTAAGATCTTGTTTACTGACCGGTTAGGGTTTTTATGGTTCAGGGTAGGGTTTTAGTTAGTCTATATTGTCATTTCATGAATTAATTAAGTGAGCCATTCCTGTATTTAGGAGCTCGTTTTATGAGGAGAGTACCACAGGCAGCCCAAGAGCTATTTTGTGTTATTAAAAGCAACTCATTACGAGATTTTACAGTTGGGACGGTGAACTGGAAATCTTGTAATAGACGCGAAAATCATGCCAGTAGTGCACAGGACAATCAAAAACACAACTTTGAATAGGTTGATAACCTTTTTTCAATTACTGTATTGATTTCTTGCATTATTATATACTTCTTTAAAATCTCGTAATGAGTTGCTTTTAATAACACAATTATATGAAACAGCTGGAAAAGAGAATGGAGAAGTTTCGGGAGACGTTGATTTCGATTTATTTCAGGTTCTTTGTCTTCTTAAGAGATCAGTACGCCAAGCACTTTGCGTTTGTTGTTGCTGTCCGCCATTTTAATTTCACCAGTCTTGGCACCAAAACCGAGGCTCTCCCCAGTTATCCGTTTCTATTAAAATCTAAATCGTTGCGAGCATTGCGAGTTGCATGAAGCGCATTGTACAGTATAACACCCCAGTCTTGCAACTGCAATGCTATGCCAGTTGCATTTCTGGATGAAGGTAAAAGAAGCATTATGCGGAATCAATCTCCCAAAGACATTGCTTATAGGTAATACTGGGGCCAATTCGGTAAAACATTCACACTTGATTTGAGACATTCGGATCAGAGCCTGATCACAGGAGTACAAAAAATAGAACTCGAGGTCCCTTCTTGGCCTGCCTCAGTGGACCTACGATTTTACGTCGTTATCCGAGAAGACGCGAAGGTCTAACCATTTGCAGTTGTTTCACAAAGGCAGCACCTTCTACTCGGTTAAATTCCGGCCGGAGTTTGAACCCGTGACAGACCGGAGCTTAACCACTGGGCTAACCGGGAGGCGATTTCTACACTTTATAACAATGACGAGACTTGTATCATATGCTTGAAAAAGTTGTATTGAATTGGCCCCTGCAATCGAAAACAATCGAAATCTAACATTTTCTTTGACAGTGACCAGATACCTTAGAATTAAACACCGTCTTGTGTTTTGTGTAATATAGTTTTCTCGAAATTTATTCTGGAAATTTATTCTGAAATTTATTCATTAAAACTATAGATTTTTCTGTAAACAGGAAATCCTCTTATGTGAATGAGAAGAAGTAAAAAAAACAATTTCTGAACATGCTATCAGGTTCCGATGTCTCAAAACGATGAAGATGACGATGATGATCACGTGGATATCGATGAAATCACACCGTACGCATCCCCGGGGGCTTTAATCAAAAGAATCTCGTCCCAGGCCCAGCCGACGCCCATGGACCAAGCAGAGCCTGAGAGCAGCCCAGGAAAGAAAGCTAACCCATATGACAACGTACCCAGCGAGGAGCCCGAGAAAAGTGAAGATGAGAGACATTACTTACATGTTGAAAACGACCAGAAACCCTCCGAAAACTCTGGTAAGTTTAGCCATGGAGAGTAGGAACTGTGTTTGCTTGACTCCTTGACTCCTGTTGAAGTTTGCGAAAATCGACCAGGCTCTTTTCACGACCGAGCCACAGCACACTAATTACAGGACTAAACGATAAACGACTGAGCTCTAAATTAGGCTTCAACCCAGGCTATGTACCGTAGTACATCCCTAGCACGTCGTAAACATGAGTGGCTTCTTAAAAAAAAAAGGGTTTGATTGACGGACACCAAAAACTGACATACAAACTTAGTTTTACATGGAGAAAAACACTCGCATATGTATGAAAATCACAGTTTATGGGAAATCCCCCACCCCACCCCCCCTGTTTAACCATAAATTTACTGGTTAATCATTAATTACACATGTATATCCAAGGGAGGGGTGGGTGGTTATTTTCCCAGAAACCATGATTGAAGTTCAAATAACGTGAATGTTTGTTTTGTTGTGATTGTCAGGTGAACAGCAGATTGATAATCAGATAGACGAGGAGGCCGAGCGGCTTATAAGCGAGGCAGAAGATCTGGTCATTGCTGCCGCGCGGGAATTCGAGCCTTCGCAAGAAGATGTGGTGAGGTGTACGGAACAGATCACCAAGAAAATCCAGGAATTGCTGCTCTCTGCACAAGCTGGAAGACATAGTTGGTAAGGGAAATGTTACAAGCTACATGTTAATTGTTGACTAATGGTGGAAAACTTTACGAGGGGGTGCAACGAAAATTTTAAAGAATAAAATATTTACATAATGTGAGCCTCGGGGCAAATGACTACTTGATGTAGAGTGGTTTCAATAGTCCCGTTTAACTAAAACTTTGAACAGTTGCCAATTTTAGTATGCTGTCTTTAGCCGTGTTATTAGGTTTGCTTTCCCTCTTGTCTGAATACCAGTTTGAGAGTGGAATTTATAGCGATATTAGAAGACTTAGGCCACATTCATGCTGTGTGAACGGCTTTTCGTTAGTAACCGTGCTAACATTTTAGCATGGTGCCCGATCACCGGGTACAAGGTCCCTACTCAGGTACCGTATCATCACCGGGTACAAGGTCCCTACTCAGGTACCGTATCATCACCGGGTACAAGGTCCCTACTCAGGTACCGTATCACCGGGTACAAGGTCCCTACTCAGGTACCGTATCATCACCGGGTACAAGGTCCCTACTCAGGTACTGTATCATCAGCGGGTACAAGGTCCCTACTCAGGTATCGTATCATCAGCGGGTACAAGAAGATATCGAAGAGCAACATTGTAACAGTTTTGTAATCTGACACCTTCTCTTAATTAAATCACGTCAATCCCCCCTCCCCCCCCCCCCCCCCCCCCCCCGTATAAATATGACAAAAAGTTGTTTTATTCAAAAGGTACAGTATTTCTTTGGATTTTTTTCCATATTCATGAAGATCATTGATACTAGGAATCCTTAGCTTGCAAAATGCTAAACTCTGAACGTTTTAGATGATAAAGAAATTGTTTTGTGGATGACCAAATGTCAATCCTATTTTCGTAATTGGCTATCGTAAGTCAGTTTGCAAGCTAACGTTTGTTCATAGTAGTACCTCGACTATAATTACACCATTTTATAGCATTTTATCTTTAATAGTTTTAAAGAAATACGTATTCGAAGTAGCAAAATATATCTGCCGTACGTAATTGCCAAATAAATGCTCCAAATCTCACTGAAACATGCATTGAAACTGAGCCGAAACGTCTATTCCTTCTCCCTTTCCACCTTCTTGGACTAAATTTTCCGTGCCCTGGGGGTAAAGTAATGAATAGAACCTAACCCGACCCAGTCTCATGCTCGTCCAAATGGTCAACTTCCGATCAAATCCTTTACTTTTCGAAGCTTTTTGGCAGCCTTCAGGCTAACAGACTATAGGAAGACAATAACTTCAAGGAACAATATTTTATGCAAAAAGCTATAATAGAGCCAAAAATGAGCGATTTTTGTTGCATCAATTTTAGCTGGTGACCCACAGTATCATGCCGGTGCTCCAAGTGTGAACGCGACCTTAGGACGGGGAAATTTGTTTCATTTTTTTGTGGTAATAAACATTTGTTTTCTTTCAGTTTTATTCCCTGCTCCAATAACATTTACACAGCCGTCAATGATATGGCGGGATTATTTCCTGAGGTAAGTATACCATCTTGTTTCAATAGCGTGTAACGTCGGTTCGTTGTTACGAAATTGTTGTTTTAACGGACTTCAAAATAACTATGGAGTTTTATCTAACCAAGGAACCGGCGTATATAACCATGTATCTGTGAAAATAGAACTGAACTGAACTAAACTGATCTTTGATATAATTATTCGTGTATCTTCCAGTATTAAAACTGTAATTATAATCAGGTTGGATGACTGAGTATCCAATAGTCATTGTAATGTTACTGGTATTAATATGATCCCTGTTCTTCAAATTTCAATTCCTAGCCGCCATTTATGAAGACGGGGAATATTTCGCGCCAAAACGGATATATACCCTCTTATTAACGGATATATACGCTCTTATTAACGGGATATATACCCTCTTATTAACGGGATATATACCCTCTTATTAACGGGATATATACCCTCTTATTAACGGGATATATACCCTCTTGTTAACGGGATATATACCCTCTTATTAACGGGATATATACCCTCTTATTAACGGGATATATACCCTCTTATTAACGGGATATATACCCTCTTATTAACGGGATATATACCCTCTTATTAACGGGATATATACCCTCTTGTTAACGGGATTTGTTGTTTCTAGCTTATCATTTCTCCAAGGAATTCATTCACCTTGGCTTCAGCCAAACTTAATAAATATCCCTATAATGATTTAGAACCTTTTCTCCGTCTTGGTACTCGCCCCAAAATATACCTAAAAAGAGCTACATCAATGAAAATTTTGCGAAAACCTCGTCAAGTATGAAATAAGACACTTAAATACCTCGAACGTCGGCAATAAGCCATATAGATCGTTTTCACGTGACGTCATCAAAATTCTAAAATCTAAACTAAAGGATCTATAACCCTGTTCTGTTAATATGATTTAGGTATCGGTATACTCAGTATTCTTTGAAAGTTTTACGTCGATACTGTGAATCGTTATTGAATTAGAGTATTTTGAATTTTGTGACGGCCCAGCTCAGCGTGTTTCCTAAATGTCATGGAAACCCATATATTCCTGCCAATTTAAAATGTTTGACTTGATTTAACGTTAAAAGTGATATATAATGTGTTTTTTAGTGAATGCTAATCATATTGCTGGGAAAATCAGCTTTATTTGTAGAGTACGTTTTCGGCCGCCATCTTGGTGTACCAAAGAGGTACACCAACATGGCCGCCGCAAACAAATTACAATAAATTGTTTGAATGTTATTTGTCCGACAGCTCAGTTACGAAGTACTCTAATGCTCCAAAATTTCGGTCATTTACATATTTTTACTTGCTCTATACACAACATTAAAAGTATTTTACTAATATCAGTCTTTTCTTGACGCAATTTTTTGTGTGACGTCAGTGAGAACGATCTATACATCCCTCGGGCTTATTGCCTCCGTTCTCGGTATTTAACTCTTACTTATTAACGGGATATATACCCTCTTATTAACCGAGTGCGAGGTCCGTACCGTAAGCTATGGCCCGTCTCATTTTTTTACTGGCCCAAGCGTGAATCGCGCCGTCCATAAAAAGGGGGAAAACGAGGATCCATAACTTAGGTACGGACCGAGCAAACGAGGTTAATAAGATGTTTATTATATCGCTTCTTCATTTTCTTTGAGACCGGAAGTGAGCGGAAGGTCCGTACGGGATGTTATGGACCGCACCTTGACCAATCATAGCTCGCGAAATCACTTAGCTGTATAATACAAATATTTATAACAAATCTGATAATTAAGCTATCAACTATTTTCTCTCGCGCGTGATTGATGGAATGCGTCACGTGACCCGATATTTTCTCTCTGCCAGGCACGCGAGGGCTTGCGCACCGTAAACAAAAAAATATTTGAAGGCTTATAAAGATAATACCCTACTTGTGGCGTTGAAGTATGCACTGATATTTGTCCGAGGATATTATCTGTTCTGAGAAGCGAACAGTTTCCGAGAGCGAAGCTGGAGGAAAGCTGTGAGCTTCGAGGAACAGATGATGTCCGAGGACAAATATCAGGGCAGGCACTGCCAATCGATAAAAATCGATCAGCGAAAACCAATTGAATTAATCGATATTCATAAGTAATCGATAAATAATAGATATAGAATTAGTAGCCATGCTTTATAGGATCTATAAACTCGAGCTGCAATGGTAAATCCGATAAAGCACGGACATAAATTCTGTATATGACTTATCAAACGTCTAGATATACAGAGTCGTGTTTTTCAGTTACTTTGACGATACGACCTATTTCGGCCGAGAAATGCAAATCAGGACTAAATCTGTATTAGATTTAGAGATCACTTATCGCACATTGTTTTCCTTTGTTTTCCCTCATGAATTATTAATGAGTTTGAATAAGCAATTATGGGACGAGGTTGTTGTGAGCATGTACAGTGCTGTTCAACAACAAATCCCAACATGGCTGCTCGGTTTTCAGAGCGTTCAGAGGAGGAAATTGCGAGCATTTTGGATGCCCAATTACTGAATAATAAAACAATTATTGGAACTGCGGCTATCGCAAAATATGATGAACTGTCTATTTCTCGCTAACAGTTATTTGCCTCTACCTTCGCCATCGGTAAATAACTGGTAGCTCGCCACAGATAATTCAATAATTGGGCATCCAAAATGCTCGCAATACTCCAGTTTCCTATTCGAAGATTACCGCTGAATGCAATGACTACAGACGCATGTACTCAGGCTTAGCCTCATTCTGAAGTTAAACATTCATAAATACCAACGAGAAGGTGGGCTATTCACAACTCTGCGTATTGTTGTAGTTTCGCATTTTTGCACCTTCTCGCTGGTATTTAAGAATGTTTAACTTCAGAATGAGGCTAACCCTGAGTACATGCGTCCTGTAGTCATTGCATTCAGCGGTAATTTTCGAATACGAAACTGGTCTATTTCCCGCATGCATGCTCACAACAATAACTGCAGCAAACGCTTATTTGCGCGTAATTATCTGCAGCTGAACCAACCAATCAAAATTCGGGATACCTAGTGAACTGAATAATAATGATTATTATCGATTGGCAAGGCCAGGCATATTTCAAAGCCACAAGTAGGTTATCGTGGTGTTAAGTACACGTCTTTTGTACACATACATCCAGGCATCTTTTGAAATTCTGTTTCATGTCAAAAGATAGAGTAATAACATGTTTTGCTTTCGTTCGAACAGAACCCAGACCTAGACGCTGTCCGCGTCTCCCTGGAGCTGATGGTAAGCAGTGCAGCTCGCCTTCAGGTGGAATGTAAAAGTTCTGTACTGCCTGGTAACACGGTAGACATGGCGTTCCCTCACTCAACAGGTTATCCAATGCGCCTACGATATTGCCAAGGCTGCTAAACAGCTTGTGACTACCTTCTCCGTCGAATAGACTGCGACTAAGAAGTCTCCTAACCACTCAAAGTGTAGCTATATTTTTCTCGTAGACCAAGTGGTTTCCCTTAAATAAAAGCCGCTTGTGAATTCTGCGGCGATTACAAATCCTCCATAAGTCTCTTTTAGGACCTCTTTTTAACATACTTAAGCCATTAAAAACAATTCAAGCCGAGTCTGAGGACGATCACTTCTTCCAAGGACGACCACTTCTTCCAAGGACATGCTACACACTGCAATCGCTACAAGTGCCGGGGAAATCTCATTCTGTTCCTCAGTCGTCATCAGAACAATTAGAGCGGAATTCGTACGAGTGCATGGGACAAAAATACGGTATCTCCGTAGCCTTACCGTACTGTAACCTACTGTACCTAACTCTGTAATTTGATTGGATCAGAAAGACAAAAACAATGGGTTTTCAACGTCACGGCATGTACAGTAACCGTGCTGTAAGTCATTGCCGTAACTTGTCCAGCGACTTCTATATATCTTCCGTAAGATCAACCGTGGATAATTTGTGATTTTCAGAGCAATGAAAGTAAAATTAGGCTTGGAGAAATCTTTGAAGAGAGGGATGTTAATAAATTTCCGGGAATATACTGGGACATACAAGAATTGCGTTTCTGTATAAGTTTTGATCATAAGAAAGAATCGAGGGGTTGAATAGTAAGTAAGAGTTAAATGCCGAGAACCGAGGCATTCAGCCCTATTGCTGGCTTTCACTTGACGTCATAGCCGCCATGTGGTGCCCTTAAACAATAGATTTAGCTTCTTTTGTTGGGGCACCAACATGGCCGCCATCCCTTTGTCATTTGAATCTCTGGGGATTGAGTGAAAACCAGCAATACAACTTAGTTCACATTTGACACAGTTTTCTTTGTTATTCATAGGCTTTACCTCCGATATAGACCGGTTGAACAATAGAGTACTTCAAAGACTGGGGAGGGATTTTATATTCTGCAGGGAAAGGCAGAGCTGATATATAGAATTGAATTTCATATTATGAATTCAGGAATCGATATATGGTTATTAATCGGGTCAATAACCACATATCGAACCTTGAATTCTCATAATGAGTTGAATTCAATCCATCGCCTCCACACTACATAGTGTTATTTGCTAAGAGAGGTTTAGCGGTTGAAATGACTGCGCTTTTAACTTCAAAGATTGTTTATCAACGGCCGCATAAATTAAAGGCAAGCTTTTAGGCGAACTAAAATGCTCTCGATTGTTTATAAGTTTCATAAAAGAAGTACACATACACTTTGGATAACGAATTTCATAATTTCTACCGGATTAGGAGTAACTGCAGAATACCCTGCCACATTGAAATCGTTACTGGAAAAAAGGCTGGCTACGCGGTACGCAGTGACTAAATTTATTCCAAGTCTTTTTCTTAGCTGTATTGTGAAGTGGCTACGCGGTACGCGGAAAACACTGATCTGTTCAGTTGGAAATTAAACAACTAATGGCACCGAATGATGTATATGATTCCTTGACGTTCTTTGCGATGTCCGTGAGAAAAAACATGATTACAAAAGCGGAAAACACTGATCTGTTCAGTTGGAAATTTAAAGAACGAAGTTGCCCGACGTTTCTTTGGTGCATGAATTTGAAAAGGCTTTTCAGGTAAAGGAAGTATCCTGAGCATACGTGCCCATTCTTTACCAGTGATTGTCTGACATTTTCTGTCACTGTTGGGTGAAGGCCGAATCAAGGTTGTTGTATTTTCCTTTGCGATGTTTCGATCTCACTAGTGGAAATTTAGCATTTGTTCCGGTTATATATCAGTTATATCTTGTTCTTTAAATTTCCAACAGAACAGATGTTTTCCGCTTTTGTAAATAAAATATTTTGCCACCTTTGAGACTTTGAAATAATTTTAGTCACTGCGTACCGCGTACCGCGTAGCCACTTCATAATACAGCAAAATTAGTCACTGCGTACCGCGTACCGCGTAGCCAGCCCTTTTCCAGTAACGATTTCAATGTGGCAGGGTATTCTGCAGTTAAGCCCCGGATTAAAAACCCAATCGAGCCCACGAATTTTCCCCGGATGCTTCGAATATGATTTTAACAGTACTCGGCAGGAAAGCCAGTTGTTCTGTCTAATTCGGTTTACGACTGCGACTTTTCACAACTCTACAAGCAAACACATACTCTTGTTACCTTGTTTTCATGTCTCCAGTATTGCTTAGCTATATTTGAAAATCTCTACTTTCCTTGCGAATGATATATTTTGAGTGCAAAATGAAACGTACTCGCACTCGAGTCAAACTCACAGCGAAGTAACAGCAGAACTCGGCAGATTGGAGTTTGACCCGCGATCGTAGTTTTGGTAGCAAGACTTTCTGGACGTACGGGAGGATGAAAAAGAAGGTTAAGGGCATTGCTTTCTCTCCCGGGGGGGTGACTCCCATATAAAAGGGGTAGGGATGCTCGTCGGACATTTTCGATTTGACCCCTAAGAGGTACTAAAATAGGCGTGGCAAAAGCTTATTTTGACCCCTAAAAGATAATAAAAACGTAAATTGATAACAGCTTTATTGTTCAATTGACACCCGACCCCCTAAAAGGTACCGCTTTACATAGAAATGTCTGTGTTTGATGGTGGATACCCTAAGTGGTACCAAACTCCTGATTTTGACCCCTAAAAGGTACGACGAGCATCCATGTACCCCTCGCATAAGGGAGTCCCCCCCCGGGCTTTCTCTGCTAATAAAAAACATATACAGATAAGTCGTAACACCTCAGTGGAGCTTAGCCGTGCGAAATTATAATTACGAATGTTCTTGATGCCAGAAGTGGTTGCTTTGTGCTTTGTATTTCCAACGAAGCCCCCCCTTTAGTGCAGCAAATCCCTGGGAAACTCACGTAGTAGTCCTTTTGAACCACAAGTGTTCTCTTGTAGACCTAGAGAAAGTAAAATGTGGAGTGCTGAAGAATTATTTGTCGCTTCGCCTCGCTGTCTCGGTCCTTTTTCCGGTGTCGTAGGGATTTCGCCCCCCCAGGGATCTCGCCCTCCCCCTCCCCCGGGGGGGCGAGATCACTAGGGATTTCACCCCCCCGGGGGGCGAGATCACTAGGGATTCCACCCCCCCCCCCCCCCCCCCCCCCCTTAGGGATCTCGAAGAAATATTCGAACTAAAGTTTCATTTAAAAAAGTATATATACAAAAGCCATCGCGCAGAATGAATTGACATATCTCGTTAACGAGGGCTAATTTGCATATGAAGTGTTCACTCAAGCGCGCGGGTAATTCAAAACTTTGATCAGATTTACAGAAGAATGGGCCAAATTTGAACGAGGTCTCCCTCATTTTATAATTTTTTTCGGCACTCAGATTTGGAAAGTATTAAAATTTCACTGGACTTATTTGAGATAAAGGGCCAACGAAGCTTTTTGGAAAGTATTACGAAGGTTGAAGCTCACTAAGTAGTATCGCTTTGCCGTCAAATATTGGGTAAATTTAACCAAAATTTGACTGAAATAGTCTTCTAGTGAAGTTTTGGGTGGCTTTTTCTCGGTCTGTGTTGGAAAATGTTTCAAGTTTCACTCGGCAAATGAAAGATATAAGTCAACAATTAGTCTCAGTAAAAAAATGACTTGAACTTAGCATTCCAAGTTGTATCGGTTTTGACTTTCCCGTAATGAGGGGCTAGCCAAACATGTCCCTGTACACAATGGTTAAGATCCTTAAGCTCCGCCTCCTCCGGCCTTCAGTAATCCCAGTGGAGCTCAAATGTACAATTGTCGGGCCCGGCCCAATCAGCCGAGAGGGAAATTCAAATTGAAAAACACCCAAATTTATGTAAACGTCAACAACATGAAGTGACACCTGAAGCAGCTACTTTCAAACTAGGACGCTTTAGTTAAAATAAGAATATCTCACGGTAATGTTCAAATCGCATCGACTTCAAGTATGAAAACAGATTCTACACGCTTTCGCCTTTCAAATGAGCTATCATTCAAGATTATCAGTCTTCTAGACGTCAAGATATTGATAAAAGTGTCGCGGCTACTTATGAACTCAACGCAAGTGTAAAAAAACTCTGACTCGGCTGCATTCGAACTAACAACAACAACAACAACAACAGCTTTATTACCATAAATATAAGACAGATTAATTTTTAAGATACAATATAAGTTATACAAGTCTAAGGTAATAGTCACCCAGAATAATTTAGAAGTTAATCGAGCTGGGTGGCTAATATATGAAATTTAAAACTATAAATAAGGTCAAATTAAGGTGGCAGGATAGTTATAAAGAGCTTACAATATGAAATGTTATGTCTTAAGTTACGGATACAATACAAATTGATAAATAGAAATACAGAACAAACACGTAACGGTCAACAAAGAAAAAAGGTAGGTATCATGTTTATCAATTAAAAACTAGCAGAAATTTAGTATTTGTAAGTCTGGAGAAAGTTATTCATAATACTACTCTTAAAACACTTAATACTCTGGAGTTTTATATCTTCATTAAGGGAATTCCAGATAACTGCTCCTCTATACCGTAAGCTAAATTTACCATAATTTGTTCTAACAGACACTATAAAATAAGAGGATTTAGCGGATAATCTAGTATTATAATTGTGTTTGGATGAAACTGAACAGAAGAAATTTGCAAAGGATATAGGGAGCAAGTTATGGTGGAACTTGTACATAAACGTACAATTAAATAGAAAAAGAAGATCTTGAAATTTCAGTATTTTTAAATCACTAAAAAGAGGATTAGAATGATGATCTGGGTTAGAGAAAGTCATCCTTCTTAAGGCCCTTTTTTGAAGGACAATAACAGGTTTTAAAGAGGACTCGTAAGTATTCCCCCATATCAATAGACCATAGGTTAAGAAAGGATAAATTAGAGAATAGTATAGCTGAATTAAGGAATTTAAAGGTACAAAATACCTAAGTTTGGAAAGAATACCAACTCCTCTAGAGATTTTTTATTTTTATTTTTTTTATTTGCGCTTTGCCACACATAGAATACATACATTAACAATAGATATATATATATATATATAAAGAATTGAGGTTCAAGAATACATGATACAGTTGATATAGTGGCGAGATCTTTTTGCATAGTTCATGAATATGTTGTTTCCAATTTAAATGAGAATCAATTATAATGCCAAGATATTGAATATATGGTTCTTGCTTATAATATGGTCCCTAATTTTTATATTGAAGGAATGATTAATTTTCTTTTGAGGTGGATGAAATAAAACAAAATTTGTTTTAGCCATGTTTAAAGAGAGCTTATTGACACATAGCCTCCTTTGCAGGCGTTCTTTGTGTCGGTCTTAAATTGACACATAGCCATGTATAAACTTTTTCTAATTCCCTATTCATATTTTCTTCAAGGTTTGAAGAGAAGGGTCACTGAGAAACAAATTGGTATCATCAGCAAAAATATGAAAATCGAACAATTTGGAACATTTGTGGAGATCATTTATATAAAGAAGAAACAAGAGTGGGCCCAATACTGATCGCTGTGGTACTCCACATGATATCTGGCAAATATCAGAGTTTGTATTGCCTATTGATACAAATTGTTTTCTGTTGTATAAATATGAAGCAAACCAGTCATTTGCAATTCCACGAATACCGTTACTAATGATTCAACTTGGAAAGTAAAATATCATGATTTATCGTATCAAAGGCCTTACTCAAATCAATAAAGATACCACAGGAATAAGTATTATTATCAATTGATTTTTGAATTTTATCAGTTAATAAGAGTAATGCATGTACATGCAGTTGAATGTTTTGCCCTGAAACCAAATTGACCATCATAAATAATAGAATATTTCTCTAAATAATCAATCAATCTTATACACATTAATTTTTCAAGAATCTTATTGAAAATTGATAGCAAAGAAATTGGTCGGTAGTTAGATAAAGATGTTTGAGAACCTTTTTTAAAAACAGGAATTACACGAGCTAATTTAAACAGATCAGGGACAATGCCTGACGAAAATGATAAATTGTAAAGAATTTCCAATGGATATGATATTACTGTCCCAAGAATCTTTAGCAGAGATGTAGGAATGCTATATGGGCCACATGCTTTGCCAGTATTAATAGAGGAGATAATGCTCTCTATCTCATTAGTAGTAATTGGGAATACATAAAAACTTTTGCACTGAGAAGTTATTAGATAAATTTTGAATGAAGTTAAAGGAACTGGAGTAGAGGCAGCTAACTTATTGCCAATACTGGCAAAAAAAATGTTAAACTCATTAGCAATTTCCTTAATATTTGTGATCATAGTATCCTAGGAACTAGGACGCTTTAGTTAAAACAAGAGCCCATCTGGGCTTTCACTCGGGCCACATGAGATTGAAGATGAAATACACTTTCATTTGAAATCCTCTTAGTAATAACCAAAGGGAAGAATTATTAGCTGAATTTAGAAGTCTTTAGGAGTGGCCTGTAGCCCCCCACCAATGGGCAACAAACAATTAATTCTGACAAGGTTCCCATGGATCCACCCCTGATGGAAGCTGCTGATACATACATTATTTACCCATCCATTTACAACAACAATAAAAAAGATTTTTTAAGGCAGCAGTCATGATTATGTTATATGTAGTATGTAATCTACTGGATTTAGCCTGTATTAATATATAACATGTATATAGTGGCACCAAGGGAACTAGTACTACTACTACTACTAACAGAGGAGAGAGTCAATGTATTTAGCATGGTATTGCTATAATTGGGGACAAATTCATTTACTCTCTCTCTCTATATATATATGACTATATAATTCCACTACACCAGAGATTTGGTTGCATTCTTAGTGTTGGCCTACAATTTAACATTGTGATCCAAGAAGACACAAAGCTTTTAGAACCATTTGCAGACGTCAGAGCAAAGGCATGCAGTACCAGTTCTCCCAGTTAATTTAAGGTCCTACCTGGATTTGAACTCACTACCTCCTGCACAACAGACTGACACTTAACCACTGAGCTTACTGGTTCTGTGATGGTCCATGGGCCAAATTTTGTTCAGATAAAATTAATCCAATTCTATTAAAATAAAATTATAAATGCATCTGAGACATTGAATAAGACAGTATGATTTTACACTGATTCTTTTTATGATTCAGATTTTTGGAGAGAACTGCTCGGGTATGTGAAATGATTTTCCTCTGGTTCGCTTTGGCTTTTTAAAGTTACCCTACAGACATTTCGACGTGATTTTACAAACAAATTATTTCTCCATTTTTAAAATATCTCTGATTTCTCTCTTCTCCGTCCTTACGGCTTTGTTTTCTAACTCGCCTCACTTTTCTGATTTTTCCTAAAATTCGTTTAACTAATTAGATGTGCTTGCGACTCGTTTTATGACAATGAGTGTTTGCAGCACGTCTCCGTGTACATGTGATTATGTACGCGTACATGTCTGGTTCTTCGACTTAATACAATTTGCAGTTATCTTCTACTGGCATGTCTGCATTCTTCCAGAGATTGACGTATACAATCATGATCAGAAGGATAACACTGGATATAAATAGACTTGGTAAAAAAAGTACACTGACTATCGCAAAAAATCGACAAAGAAATGCAGATATAAACACGCAATGATTTCAACCTCACCCATAGTTAATAGAGTGGAATGGTTATGAAACCCAGCGACCTTCTTTGTTATATGTCTTTGTCAGCTTTTTTCAACCACTACCCTGCACAAAACACAATAGAAATTCCAATGTGTTAATCAATCAGCCAAAAGAAACGTGTGAGTTCAGTCGTTCAGGGGACGCTAATGAACTATGACCGGCACCAACAAAACCTGGATCGGATCGGATCGGAACGGATCGGATCGCATATATTATGATTTATCACCAAAAAATCACAGGGCCGTTTAATTTGCTCGAGGGTTTACCTATCCTTCCAGTCAAGATTTAAAGTCGGGATTTCGAGTCAGGCTTTAGGGTTTAAGTGTACTCGCATACTGTCGTGGAGATTTATCATTTATGTCCCATCACCTAGATCACCGACCGACAAAAGAAGTGGTTCGATCGTGAAGATGCATAAACGAAACCCGGCCATAAATCAATTTAAGTGTATCATGGACATGGCGAAACGGATCAGTGTACCAGCAGACATTCGCATACATTTAAAGCTTCGATGATAATTGACAGGAATTTTTACAATGTGAGGTACAGTTTAACTTTCTAAATGTTTATTTTTTCTCCACATTAGGGGAATCGATCCACGAGTGTTAACAGCGCGACTGGTCTAGACAGCAAAAGCGCAGAGGTTGTATTCAAACGAGTACTCGAGTTTAGCAGGGCTAGGAAACGGCCAAACAAAAAGGGAACCAGTTCAGGGAAGACAATATTGTGTATTATCCATGATTTTCTCTTTTTTTTTGTGGAACAATTAAACTGTTTGGAGTCCTTTCATAGCCTTCGAAAAATGTTTAGGTCGCATTTTTGTGTCAATGAAATCGACACGCCGGACTAAGCTTCATAGAATTGAACTACTGACTCGCACCACGAAAGGTTTCACTTGAAATTCGGGGGAAATGCCGGAGGAAATGACTGTCAAAGGGCAAAATATAAAGATAAACATATGTATTTTATACTTAGCTGTCAAAGCAAAAAAAAAACGTGATATATAAACGAAACGGGTCGTAATTGTTGTGGCGGGAAAAATATAATTCAACCGTAAATGTGATCCGTTCCGATCGGATCCGGTCCGATCCAGGTTTTGTTGTTACCAACAAAACCTGGATCGGATCGGACCGGATCCGTTCCGATCCGATCCGAACCGATCCGTTCCGATCCGATCCGATCCAGGTTTTGTTGGTGCCGAACTATGACCCTGCACAATCTTTTGTCTTGCCCCCTTCCAACATAAATCGCAGCGCATTTGTTAGCCCCTTTGAAGTTTGCCGGGTTTCATAACCATTCCACTCTATTAACTATGCCTCACCGTACCTTCATGACCTGACAAGACACTGTTCAGTTTCACTTTCCCTCTCAGCTTTGCTCTTGAGTTGAAGTTGAGTTTGGCTTTGTTAAAGACTGCTTATTCAGTTGTATGGTATTGTGCAATATATTTGAGTATACCAATCCACAGAGATTGAAATAACAAAGCCGTGGCGGAAGAGAATCTTAAACGAGAAATATTTTGTCCTCCGGCTATAAAAACACAACATCTTGCCATTTCTATCGAAGAAGCCTTTGCTTTCAGCAGCAGATCAACATTCCAATTCGATATGCGGATTTCCCGGATCCTGGCCCATTCAGGTCGTCGTGTAGCCTGAATTTCAGCCGTCTCCTCTGGTTCGTTCCTCCCGAGAGAGAGTCGGAGACTCGTGTCGTATATAAAATCACTGGCCATCTGGGTAAAAAACGCGGTCCTTCGGCTCCGACAAGAGCGCCAGTTGAAATATCCAGAGCCTGTTGGAAGGCTTTCGCACGAGTGAAGTTAAATAAAACATTAAACTACTTACATTTGAGAGATGGGACTCCAAATTAGAGAGAAATTTCCTCGCGGGACCACCATTTTGATTTACTGTATTAAATTCTGTAAATAAATTAACCTGGCGAGTGTTACGTGACCAGCACAGTGTAATCTGATTGGTGGTGAACTTGAAATTTAATACATGGGTCAAAAGTCACATTTTGCTGCACGGAACAAAAAAATAACGAGAGCCCATCTGGGCTTTCACTCGGGCCACATGAGATTGAAGATGAAATACACTTTCATTTGAAATCCTCTTAGTAATAACCAAAGGGAAGAATTATTAGCAGTCTTTAGGAGTGGCCGGTAGCGCGGTGACTTTCATTCTCTGCTCCCCTAGTATATATACATGTATGTTATTTAATATTTTTGTTTTCTCGTATGTAAATTAAAGTAGTTGATCTTTTATTGTAAACGCTACTTATTCATGCAACACACGTTTACAATTTAGTCTGCAGGTCCGGTAAAACTGCAGGTTCCAGTCGTAAACAGTCCGAATTTGACCAAAGTGAAACGATCGAGCTGCTCGCGTCCGTAGATATATATTTCTTCGTTTGCACTTTTGACATGATATAATTCTTCAAATGGCACCATTGTTTTATTTCTTATGTTTAATAATACAGTTCTCAGCTGTAAAAAAAATAGAACATTCTATGGAAGATTTCTTGTCCTAAAGTTTGGAAACGTAACACATGCATTTGACGCTAGAAAGTTCAGTACTCGCGGAAGTACGCAAGGTTAATTTACTAGTGGCAGTTTACCAGTTTGCACTATCGGCTGTTATGGAATGGAAACATACTTTCACAGCTTAATATGTATGTCGATTGGTCAGAAGGATATCTTGTTTAAATGCTACGGTCCTTTCGGCATCAGGAAATTTTTAAACGGGAGTTTTCGTACAGTATTTCAAGCTATGCTGTAGCGCGAGTTCACAAATGTCCGTGAAACTATTAATACCGTGTTCATTATTATCGGTTTTCTCTATGGGTTCTCATGTATTCAATAATTACTTCTGGAGCTTCATATGTATGTTGATTGGTCACAATGATTTCCTCTTTCAGTTTTTTCCTTTAGTTTGGACATTAGGGATATATCCTTGGAGATGTCGTACAGTTTAGCGACCGTGTGTCGAAAGTAGAAACGTTTGCTTGTCACGAAAGTGCGTAAACAAACTGTCACAAGCGGTTTCATAGCAGCTCGATGTTTGACTCTCATATAGTCGATGATAACTCATATAGCTTCATATGTACGTCGATTGCTCACAAGGATTTCCTCTTTCAGTTTTTCCCGTTAGTTTGGATATTAGGGATTTATTTTTGGAGATTTCGTACAGTTTAGCGACCGTGTGTCGAAAGTAGAAAAGTTCGCTTGAAATTTAATACATGGGAACAAAGAAAAAATAACCGCATGGGTCAAAAGGTGAAATTTTGTTGCATGAAACAAAAAACAAAAAAAACGCTTGCATTTTAAGACTCGGTGCTGCCACAGGCACATAACAGCCACAGGCAGCCCGAGTAATAGTAACCGCTTGCAGATTAAGACTATTAATAAGTAATAAGAATATCTCACGGTAATGTTCAAATCGTATTGCAAACAAGTATGAAAACAGATTCTCCAGGCATCCACCTTTCGAATGAGCTATCATTCGATCAAGCTACTTGGTCTTCTTAAATCTAAAATCCACGATAGTTTTAAACGTCTCGCTCAAGGTTATGAACTAAAGCCGCATGACAGTTACCGAAATTAGAGCTAACCTAAAAGCTCAAAGTTATGAACTAAAGCTTCTTTACAACACTTGTCTTAAAGTGCAACTAACCCCTTTTGCAATTTATATATATATGAATCTTTGAAAGGTTTTGAGTACTTCTGCGAAGAAATTTTTGGTTTACAGAGACCTTTCCTGACCCATGACCGCGCAAGAAAAAGCCTGGGTCGATTCTTGATCTTACGTCATCCAACATATTTAGCATTTTGTCTAAAATAACTGTTTTCTTTACTAACAACTCACAAACTGTGTATATTCTCTATATATCGATGCTGTTCTGATGGAAAGGCGCCATCGGGAGAATAATGCATTAATGAGGTGACGTAAGATCAAGAATCGACCCAGGCTTTTTCTTGCGCGGTCATGGGTCAGGAAAGGTCAAATTTTCACCATTTCAAACAAGCCTAGAACATAGAGTATTCTCTGTAAGCCAAAAATGTCTTCGCAGAAGTACTCAAAACCTTTCAAAGATTCATATGTATAAACATTGCAAAAGGGGTTAGTTGCACTTTAATATAACAAGCAGCTTTCATTATATTTAGTTAAGCGAAACCAAGTCAGTAAGACTACATTAGTTTTCATGGATAATTTTAAAAACACTAAACAAACTGCTTTCGTTATCGTTAAGCGTATTTCAACATCAACTTTACAACACTGCCTGACTGATAAATGGAGATGAAATGAACGAGTTATCTTTAGCAAGGAATTGAAATCAGGAAAATTTGGGATGATTATATATTTTAAACAATGATATAGAGACGAGTTGACACTAGCGACGCAAGCTAATTATGACACAGGGTCTGCGTATTTTGGTTGCGCTTATGTTTGTCTCACTAGTGTGAACCAGTCCTCTTGAGAATTTGTGTACAAGTTTTACTTTATCAATCATACGATGATTGATAGGTTAGACTTTGCGTTGGAGTGACGTCATTATCTCACGTGAAAGCTAGAGCCAATCAAATAACGATTTTCAACGTTCATTGTGTAAGAGCGCCTCATTTGAATATGTTCACAAAACAATAGTCATTCTACGCGATGTTAAGATAAAAGAAAGTCAGTTAAGCATATATACCTATGAATAATTACACGATGGCCCAAACTAGGGATGGATTTCGAAAGATTCGAGAGTCACATAATAACAACAACGATCTTTCTGATTTTCGTAGCCTACGAAAATGATTTGCGCGCGCAAAGTACCATGGGCTCGGACACAGGGTCTTTAACATTCAATTCAAATAAAACGCTACTTCTAGTTAAGCACAAGTTACGCTTCGATCTGTCGCTCTTTTCCTGAAACTACCAAACTGACCGAATCGATTCTATTCAGAAGAAATTCAGATTCTTCTCAAGAGAATCGCATCATCTTTTCCTTAAACTAACACTATAAGGCATCTTAATTAGTGTCTTTAAGAACGGCTCTTTGTTAAACTGCCGGTCAAAAAAATTATATCTCAAGGAATACCCTTGTGAAATGTGAACTAAGAGCGACTACACACTTTCTGTTTCTACTGATTTCAGTCAAGATAACTGAACTGAACCCTACATCAACCAAACGACTATGACGTCAAACATTACAAGACTTGAGCTGTAGGTATGGGAAATAAATTAGTTTTGTCATGCTGTCCCTAGCCTGCAATGATGATCTAGTGGTTTTCCCCGCTTTCGTGGACGTTTTCCACTCGCGAACGAATTTCAGACGAATCCAAACATATTGCGGTTTCCCAAATAAAACGCCTGCATTGCAGGCTATGCTGTCCCCGGCATTAAAAAGATGGACTAAAGCTCCTGTCAAACGTTCTCAACATTTGTCTCGACATTCTCTCAACATTTGTTGCGAGCCGATGTTGAGACCGTTTGACACCCCTCTCAACAATGTTGAGAGGCGTTGAGACTGAGAGTTTGATTTCGTTTAAACTTTGTCTCAACATCTTCTCAACATTTATTTTGTTCTCGAAATGTTGAAGCCGTTTGACACGCTCAAGATCACGACCGTGGACGAGCGGGATGTGATTCTCAGTCCATACCTCGCGCATCTCACTTGTTGCGAATTTGAGGTTGTTGAGGCCGTTTGACACGGCATGGTCTCAACACCTCTCAACACCTCTCAACACCTCTCAACACCTCTCAACACCTCTCAACACCTCAACATCTCTCAACACCTCAACACCTCTCAACATGATTCAATTTGCAACGAATGTTGGGACCGTTTGGCATGTGTGACGTACGATATGGGGAAGTTTTGCACTGAATTGAGCCGCCACAAGCTAGATTTATCAGCGGAGAATCGGCTATCTTTCGAACTTTAAAACTAATTTTCTCATCATAGACGCACACCTGTAGCCTCTACACAGACCTCCGTAAAAGGGTTTCCTTCCTTTGAAGGGATTACGGAGGTCTGTGTACAGGCTAACGCACACTATGAAGAAATAATATAGCAGAACTTCTTTCTTTGGAATACATATTTGTATAGTTGGGTTGATTAAGGGTTCAGTTCTCCTTTAAAGGAGCTGTGTCGCGGCATTAGCGACGCTGTGGTGGGTTACCAGGGAAGGGTAGGGGTGGGTTATCAGGGAGAAGTTGGGTTAATAGTTACCAGGGATGGGTGGGTTACCAGGGAGGGGTAGAGGTTAGTTGTCAGGGATGGGTGGGTTACTAGATACATGGGAATACCCTGCAGAATACAGAATACCCTGCCATTTGGTCATTAATAATGCATTTTCTCAAATCCTCATACAAACCTACCCCAAATTATTCAAAACACCCGGCCCCAAATCATTCATACAACGAGTCTAAATGCACATGAGCTATAATGGAGTCTTTGGCACAGTTTACAAGGCATTTTCAAGTGATCTTTTGAAGTGGCACCAATATAGACCGATATGTATTATATATCTCAGCGACTCGTTATTATGCGTTGCATTGGAGTGATTACAGAACCCGCTTGAAATAAAAGCCCGGTATGCACTACAAGCATTTTGGGCACGGCACTCTTAACTTGGGCACGGCACTCCTAACTTGCCCTTCTAACTTGGGTACGGCGCTCCTAACTTGGGCACGGCGCTCCTAACTTGGGCACGGCACTTCTAACTTGGGCACGGTGCTCCTAACTTGAGCACGGTACTCCTAACTTGGGCACGGCACTTCTAACTTGGGCACCGCACTCCTAACTTGGGCACGGCGCTTCTAACTTGGGCACGGCACTCCTAACTTGGGCACGGCACTCCTAACTTGGGCACGGCGCTCCTAACTTGGGCACGGCGCTTCTAACTTGGGCACGGCACTCCTAACTTGGGCACGGCACTCCTAACTTGGGCACGGCACTTCTAACTTGGGCACCGCACTCCTAACTTGGGCACGGCGCTTCTAACTTGGGCACGGCACTCCTAACTTGGGCACGGCGCTCCTAACTTGGGCACGGCGCTCCTAACTAGGACACGGCACTGCTAACTTGGGCACCGCACTCCTAACTTGGGCACGGCGCTTCTAACTTGGGCACGGCACTCCTAACTTGGGCACGGCGCTCCTAACTTGGGCACGGCGCTCCTAACTAGGACACGGCACTGCTAACTTGGGCACCGCACTCCTAACTTGGGCACGGCGCTTCTAACTTGGGCACTGCACTCCTAACTTGGGCACGGCGCTCCTAACTTGGGCACGGCGCTCCTAACTAGGACACGGCACTGCTAACTTGAGCACGGCACTCCTAACTTGGGTACGGCACTCGTAACCCGGTTTCTGGGAAACTACCCACCCACCCCTCCATTGGATATGCATCGTTCTATTGGATCAATCCCGGTTTCTGGGGAACCCCCACCCCTCCCCCACACTTTACCCTAACCTTTAATGGTTAATCATTAGTAGAACGATGCATATCCAAGGGAGGGGTGGGTGGGTAGTTTACCAGAATCTGGGATTGAGCCGTTCTGTTAATGCATGATTAACCATTAAAGGTTAGGGTAAAGTGTGGGGGTTTCCCAGTAATTGTGATTATCCTAATTTAGGAGAGCCGTGCCTAGAATGGTTGTCATGTACACAGGGCTATTTTAAAGAGTCGACAATAGCGATGATTCGTGTTGATAAACATTGCAATTGTTATGCTGATGTGTCAACCATGATTTGTAATGTCCGCTTTGTGTTAGGAACCAATGAAACTCTGATTGGCACATTAATTAATGTTGTTTGGGAGATAGGGAATACCGGTAAGTACATTAGGGAATAGGGTATTAGAAAATATGGCATTAGTGTATTTCCAGGTAATAAGTTCATGTCCTAGATACACCAATATGTTACTGACGTTCTATGACCGAAACATAATAGAACGTAATTAACCTATTGTTGTATCTAGGACATGAACTTATTACCTATTTCCAGACCAAAATTAATTATGGTTACGACTGCCCCTCTTCGCCCCGCCCCCTCCCTACGCCACTGAAACTAACGTCATGAAAACATTCTCCGCAAGAAATGGTTAGTAACTTGTGCCAAGTGTTAACTCTAAAGTAATACGTTCCAGCGAAATTTGCTTTTATAATTAACACTTCAGTTCGTTGATGTTTGTGATGTTGCTGTTGTGTCAAACAAAATGCAAATTGTGAAGTGTAAAACTCCCAGAGTTCTTTTGGGTCTTGGCACCATCTTTGCGTCATACTTGTTCAATTGCGCGAAATACTGGTTCGCTGAAAGCATTTTAATTCACACACATCCGTACTTTCTAATTCACGTCGTCCTTGCATAACAGCTTTTATTATTTCAACTGAAATTGTGCCAGTCTAAGTCAGCTGATAACTGATGCTTATATTAGTAATATCGTGATATTTTATCTGATCTGATCTCGTTGGTTTTCACTAGCGACATGAGCTCGATTTATACGAGAAGCTTTGGGCACGGCACTCTTACATTTGGGAGTAGCACGGAACTTCTCGAGACCTGTATTCTGATTGCACCCATAATACTATACTTCTCAGTATTGTTTTTGTACTGCATTTTCTAAAGGTTAGGGTGTTTTCTATTGGGTAGGCCAATACTGTCGCTCGTTTCTAGAAGTTCCACCCGACCAACATTTGGGCCAGCGGGCAGATAAGTTTGGGACCGGCACTCCCAGTTCATTTTGCCTTGTAAATGAAGAGTGCACTCTTGATTTCCCCCCCGTGTAAATGAAGAATTCCATGCCCTAACTATCGGTACTTCTGATTTTTGTCATGTAAATCAAGAGTGCCGTCGCAAAATTATCGGCCCGCGGGCCCAGATTTAAGAGTTCTGTGCCCACAATGCCTGTCGTGCACACGGAGCTGTTAGTAGCCTGTGCTTATGACGTCACGCTTGCTGCCTTTTGAACAACAAAGCAAGAAAATGGACATTCTGGGCAGAAACAGCAAAACATCTAAAACTAAGTATTTTCTCGACTGCAATTAAGAGACGAGAACCTCACGAAATTCTTCGGCCTAGAAGAGTTTCGCCGGAAACTGTCGTTAATGTTATACAGACAGACAGACATTATTTTATTTGGAGCTTTGTACGGACGTGTACATAAACTTGAATCCAAATATTTTTTACAGTATTTCTAACTAAGATTGTTTTTCCTAATCTCTTTCGCTACTATGTTTTGGAGTTTACTGAGGTGGAGAATCTATCATTAAGAGGAACAACTGATCGCCGTCTGACATTCTTTTTCAATTATTAAGGGAGCTAAATTGAGCTAATAATGCACCAGTCAATGTAAACCCCGGACCCCCCAACCCCGGGGATTAGGCGGGGATTAGGTATTTGTGTTTCTAATGAGAGCTAATGCCCCGCTATACGGGACATTTTAGTTGGTCAAATACCCCGCCGTATATGGTTGGATCGTAGTTCAAAATGACGTGTATACCATAATTCCGTCAACTCATCTTTTTGTTTTTGTTTTTCGTTTTGTTTTCCTAGTTATCGATGCTGTGGAGAAAACGAATCGAAACAGTCAAGTTGATAAACATCGAAATTATATCACATGTAAATTATTTTATATATACATGCATGCTACAACTGTCTTCCTTACTGTTCTACTACAACAGTTCCAGATTTTAAATGGCCCTCATTCTTGATATGTAATATATACAAACAACAGCTGAGAGATAATTAGAAAAACAGTTCATATCGTTTAAAGAAAACCTCGGCTAAAATACAATGTTTGCTCTCAAATGTTCCTGATCGATGTCTAAATCTGTTGCTGTGTTTGTCACTTCTAAATTGTAGACTAGATGTCATATATGCACCGATTTTCCTGTCTATAAAACTCATTTGAATTTCCTGCACGCAGCCATATTGGATCTAATGAAGTCACAGTGTTGCCTCTATTGTCAGAAAACAATATAGCTCGTTTGTTGTGTAACAATAGGGGCAACACTGTAACGTCATAAAATCCAAGATGACGGCACGCAGGAAATTCAAATGAGTTTTAAGGACATGGAAAATCGGCTCATAAATGATATGTAGTGTACAAATTGGACGTGACAAACATGGCAATAGACTTAGGCATCCAAAAGGAACATCTGAGAGCAAATATTGTTTTTCAGCCGAGGTAAGTAAGGTTCCTTTAATACACTGTCTTGCTGGCTGCCTGAACAAACTCGGATATAAAATGTCCAAAATACAATACACCTTCACAACTTCCCACTTTTCGGATGACACTTTAAATAATGTAAAATATGTTGCCTTCTTCTCAAAATTATTTACTAAAAAGATAAGGGCAACTCGCAGTTAGCCATGAAAATCTCATATTCCGAACATGGTACGAATTTTGCGCATATACATGTTCGGAAAAGGATACGGCACATTTGGAATCGAAATCTACCTAACCCCAATAATTTGTTCCTGCACATGCGTGCATTCACGAATTAACAATGTACCTCGTTACACTTGTGGCAAAAATAACTAAAGTCTAAAGCACCAACTCTCTCCCTTATTACTTTATATGAAAACACATTCTTAACTGAAAAAATAGGGAAAATTGATTTAAAAAATTGTCAATACCCGCAAAGAGGCTTCAAGGTCATCCATGAAGCATTCCAGCTGAACTAAAATGCTATTGTTTCATTCAATAAACGATGGCAAACTACGCACATTTCGCACCACGAGGTGAAATGAGCCAAAATGGTCAGCGGCTTCCATGGCAAAACCCCGTCTAATCCCCCGCTCAAATCGCCACGATATTCTAAACAAGGCTAATGCCCCGCTCACCGGGGCACGAGTGAAGTGCCAAATGCCTCGCTAATCCCCGCATAGTCCCGGGGTTGGGGGGGCGGGGGTTTACATTGACTGGTGCATAATTCGTTCCTCAAGTTGTTATATAAAGGGCATTTAACAAGAAAGTGCCTTTCATCTTCAGTCTCATTGCCATTGGGGCACTGAAAACAACTTCTTTCTTCAGGTTTTTATAACCACCTGAGTATCTGCCCATTTCTATTTCTAGCGAATGATTCAGTGCTTATTCGTAATCTAGCAAGTGAGGGCGTTTCTGTGCCTAAGGTTCTTAACCTCTGATAATGATAGTCTTCAAAAGAAAATGTGACTTTAAAAAGGCGGTATGTTCTCAATTTATTCTTCTGGTTAGGGTCGCTCCTATTCAGTCGTTATGTATATTCCCCAGCCAGACTTGAAATTCCATATCATTAATCCTTTGCTTATTTTTTGTAGGTTCGAGGTTAGGTGGACATCATTTAACTCTTGGTCCAACCAGATATTTCCAAAACCAATTTGCGTTAGCATGTCTTTGATTATAGTGCTCCAAAAAGCTTTTTTGGTCAGTCTGATATCATGTCCGAGTATATCATATCACGAGAGAGTTTGGGTGGCCGGGGTATCTGGGTTTGCCAGACAAGACCAAAATTTAATACATCTGAAGTTTGCATCATTATGTAGTACAAATCTCCCCAGTTCTGCTAGACAGGCAGAGTTGCTAGCGTATTTTCCGCCCCCAAGAGGACGCACCATTATTTTTTTGGAGGGGGAGGGGGGTGGGGTGGGGATGAGAAATACCGGAGAAATAGTCTGCAGAGGCTGAGAACTTAAAATGAATATTATTGCTTATATATCTTCATATATCTCATTGTAGTTTGTAGTTTGTAACTATACAGCAGCGAACTCGAAAGCCTTGCGCTACTTTGGCTGCTGCACGCAGACTTGCTACTCCTGTTATTTACCGGTTTTCGAATCAGTGTAAAATAAATTGTCTTGTCTTGTCTTATTGTTTGCAAGGAATAATTTGTTTACTGAATTGCCCTATATCATTATGACGTCACGGCTTGTTTATGAGGGGGACAGAATCGACACGAACAATAGAATTTTGAACTAAATCTGCTCTGCTGAGGAAAATTTAACTTCGAATTGTCTGGTTTCCAGATATCAGCTGTATTGTATGTTTATCCCACAATATTTACCGTATTTGGCGGCTGTTACCGCTATTCTACGTTCCACAAAATGCATTTGATAGCGATTTCCTTTGTGTTGTTGCTGTTTTGTCCCCCTCCCACGACCGTGATCCTTAGCGTTTAAACAATAGATTGTTTTGATTTGACGTCATAATGATATAGGGCAATTACAGAGTGGTCTTTTTCTATAGAGACAGTAATTTAAAAAAATCGCAGTTTGCATGGATCCCCCACCCACCCTAAATAATGGTTTGTCCGTTTGAGCAATTTAATTGTCCATGTAATAAATAGAGCAGCGAGCGAGTAAGATATTTCATCACTGACACGACAAGATAAAATTCGTATCTCCAAGTTCTGTTTAAAGTGAGAGAAATGCCCTATAAACACCAGTTCTAGACCCCAGAGAAACAACAGGACAACAGAATTAAGTTAAATACAGTGCAAATACAGAGCTTGGGCTGCCTGTGATAAAATACCATTTTCAATCTCTTCCCAAAAAGACTAGAAATCTTTGAAAGCCAGTCATATTTTCAAAAGTGATATCTTCACGTGTGAATATATAACTTTTTAGAAAGAAATATACACTGGTATTTCATCGATAATTATATTTAAAAAAATTAAAAAGAACAGTCGCGCGACTAATTTCCAGGCCAGGTCCCCTCGTTATCTTAGCAGTCAGCGGATTTCCCCACAAAAGGACAACACGACAAAAATGGCGACGGTGGGCGAGAAGGATATACTGGCTGCTCCACCGTCGCAAAAGAGCCGCGATGAAATACTCTCAGATTACCCACTGCACTGGTATGTGTGGAACAGAGACTCTTCCTCTCTCGAAGAGGAGCTTGCACTCAAACGGGTAAGATTTCCGCTTCCATTTCGCACACAAGTCACGAGTACATGTTCTAAAATGAAACCTCTAAAATATCTCCCCTTTCACTGCCTTTGTAAATCCACTAGCTCCCACACTGAATGAAGTTTAGTACGCGATCGTTTTTGTTCTTTGGCATGCAATGCTGTTGACATAGGATTGGGATTAACTGTGTTTTATTTGAACAGCATGATATAGAAAAGAAAGACCCTCGAGGGAGAACAGCACTTCATTTAGCCGTGACGATGGGTTATCTAGATTGTGTGAAGGCTCTTCTTCGCGAAGGCTCTGATGCCAATGCTATCAATCAGGATGGATGGAATGGTAGTGCAGAATTGTTATATTTTATGTGCCGTTCTATTATGAATTTAAATATAGTAATGTAAAAAACATTTCCCACACCTTATTCAGTTACTGCATCACTGACGGCGAAAATTATACTATTTGGGTGGGTTCGAGATCGCTTGTGAGTTGTGGCTGTGCAGTTGACCGGATGTTTTTATGAATTACTTGGCAATTAATTTCGTCGCTGGAGGGACAAAGCCATGA
Organism: Actinernus sp. WN-2022; assembly: GCA_030867875.1. Classification (NCBI taxonomy): domain Eukaryota; kingdom Metazoa; phylum Cnidaria; class Anthozoa; order Actiniaria; family Actinernidae; genus Actinernus; species Actinernus sp. WN-2022. The sequence continues at coordinate 122,156,819 of JAOWCC010001589.1, forward strand.
AGGTATAAGATACATGTAATGACTTAATGTGAGCTTTAATTTGGGGAACTAGCTTCGAACTTGTGAGATTGACATTTTCTTATCCAAGACCCAACTGAGATAAATTAAAATGACTGTATATACATTGTACTGAAAGATATTATTATATCCATTCTTCTATTCATCATAAGTTTATTACAATCATAATATATGTCTATGATATAGGACGTTGTGTTTTTTTTTCACATATACACAATGTTGAATGGTGTATTTTATTAACTGGCCACAATTTACATGTATACAAGCAAGAGTAAATAATTTAATTAACAGAAGCCATCTTGCTGTTCATTTGAATCATGCATGCATGTGTAGTTTAACATGAAACACATTTATTATTTAAGGGTTAGAAACTGGTGTACATGTTTTATTGACAAATACAGACATGCACTGACTGAGTTCATCATACAGTAATCAAAAGAAAAAAACTCTGAATTTCTAACGGGACCTGAAACAACCATAGGGGCTGATCAAAGCCAGGACCTGGTTAACCCACAGATCAAATTGGAATTTAGCGTGTTGGTTTTTGTGGAGGGAGAAAAACTGGAGGACCCAGAGAAAAACCCTTGGAGCAAGGGTGAGATACCAATAAACTCAACTCACGTATGGCGCCGCCTCTGGGGATCGAACCTGAGCTACAGAGGTGAGACGCAAAGTGCTTAACCACTGCCCCACCCTGGCTCCCCATCAAGTGACTATACAATGTATGTAATAGATACAGAATAAGTGTCTGCTAATTAAATTAAGTGTGTTTGTAATCTACTTGGACTGTAAAGAAATACATAAAGAAGTTATCAAAATATACCACCAGTCACGAGGAAATACTGCTGAAATACCAGATGGAATATATATGCCAGTTCTGTTTACCTATATCTAAATGTAAACTTTGAGTTCTCCAAAGCTGTATGAGACCATGGAAATAACCCAAATTGCCACTGTCAGTGACAGTGTACTGTACAAGGTAATGGATCTGTTATGCAATTTCCCCATGTGGGACAATGGAACAAAAAGCTGAATGCTTACCACAGGCAGCCCATGTAAAACTGAAGGAAAACAAAGGAGTGAAATGCTTTTATTGATTATATTTGTCTTTGTTTTTAGTTTTACATGGCAACGATATTAAAATTAATTTAATAAACTTATTTTTAAACATTTGTTTCAAGAGCTTAAACTCTAGTACATGTAAATTAGAGCAGTTTTCAGTTGAGTGTAGTTTAACCAAAACCAAAGTAATTACATAGCCAATCACAGGCGCAAGTGAAAACACAATGAGCCAATCACGAACTGAAGTAATTCACGATTGGTTTACACCTGAACCAATCATGAGGCAAAGTAAACACGATAATCGAAACTGTCGCTAAAACAAAACCTGATTGTGTGATTGCATTTGGTTTTAGTTTAGAACTTGATTCATGGCTGATAATTACAAAACATTTCTCACAGCCAATAGAAAAGCTAAGTAAATGCAAAACCAAAGCAATTACTTATTATTTTTGACACTCAATTGAAAACCGCTCTAGGCCCACAAGGCAATTTTCTTGAAACTTGCAAAGCGCCGCCATTGCAAGACAAGTTGCAGAAGAAGTGGCACATGAAACACCCGTACCCCATCTGCAACCCATCTCACAACAATAACTAATATTATTGCAAGATGAGTTGCAGGAAAAGTAGTCTAGAAAAATCCGACTCGCGCGACACATCTTCTGTCACGGTGTGATTACGTGACGGATACATTTGAATTGTATTCCGCGCTACTTTTTGCAATCATGTTATATGGGTTAAAATGCGATCACATTGCAAGTTGCAAAAGTCCAACACCCCACAGTAATGATTTTCTATTGTAAATATTACAGGGTGTGGGGTTCCTGTGGTGGGAGGAAGGTGTTGCAAAATCCTGTTATTTTGAAATTCCCTGGATCAGTTCTCCAAGCTGTTTTGTTTATATTTTGTAGTCAATCAAGGAGAAGTGGATTGTAACACCTACAGTAGTTCAGATAATAAAATGATTGTGTTGACTTCAAAGGCACTCTGTGACAGCCTATATCTAGAATATCTTGACCACGTGCCAGCTGTATCAAAGTGGAAAATTTCATTTGCTGTTTTTGACCAGTTCATTTCAGAGCAGCCAGAGACTAACAAACAAGGCTAATTAAAAGCAGTTGTAACATTTAATAACACATCTCAAATTTGTTTCTGGTACTTTTGATTGGTTTTATTTGTCATGACCGGTTTGACATTTTACATGCATGTGACTGCTTGCATATTAACTACATGTAGGAGACATTAATTTCAAAATAACAGGATTCTGTAGTTAGAGGGGAGGGAGTAGGGATTAATGAAGAGCCTTCCCAACATGGAAGAGCCTGTAAGCAGGCTACATTTTGTACATTTTGTATGTGTAATGGGACCTTTACATTACTGTTAGTATTACGTAGATTACTGTTAGTAATGGCTTCCATTTTGGCATGAAGTAGATGATTATGCAACACCGTTATATTCCAGACATTATTCTATGTATTATTTCAGTATCCCAAGAGGCTATCAGCAATGGTAACCCAGAGATCCTAAGCGTAGTACTGCAACACAGGGATTTTCAGAGAGGAAGCCAACGTGTGGCTGGTATTCCAGAGCTCCTCGATGACTTGAAATCTGTAAGCACATGTACTGATTGCCATTGCTATCATGACGTTAATTATATCAAAGTTTTCAATAATTTAAGTAGCCAGAAATTGAAACAAGTATCACTAGACAAACAATTGCATTTGTTTTTACCGATAACTCAGATTCCAGAAAAAATGATGGTGCCATTTTTTTGCACCGGTAAAATTCCATGCTTGGCAACCATTAGCAAACATATTCTTTTGCAACTTAGCTTAAAGATTGGTACACATGAAGGGACAAAGTGTCCAGGGACAAAGTGTCCAGGACAAATCCCCTTATGTGAACAAATCGATTTTCATGAAAAATCTTGTTGCAGGGACAACATTTTGTCCCCGGGACTTGTCCCTTCAATTTAAACTTGTTTGAATTGATGGGACAAGTCCTGGGGACAAAATTTGATTGTCACTTTGTGTGAACAGTTCATGCAACATGTCCCTGGGATAAAATTAAAATAAACCAATCGCAAAGCTAAGCATCTATTTTACTTTCCCACAATGCCTTGCAAACTCTATTTCAAGATGGTGTCTGATAAAATCACAATATCCCTGCAACAAGTCCCCTCGTGTGAACACAACAAGGGATTTGTCCCAGCCTTCGTGTAAACACTACAAGGGATGTCCCTTTGTGTGTACCAACCTTAAAGTGTGACAGTATATAAGGTCAAATAATTATTTTTATCATTAATATTGATTCTACATCAAGTGAATAGTATTTCTTAATTTGAGTGTTGCGTCTGAGTTATAGGTTTCTATTTCCAATATACTAATGATGTGACGTGAATTCTGGAATTTACTTTTATTTATTTTTCCTTGTGAATGAAACTGTTTACTGATTTTGACAAAATATGTGGTAGAATCACTAATAACATTCAAATATAACATACATGTAGATGTTTACAAAAGGTCATTTATCTCTACCAGTATGTTTTTGTATAATAATTGAAGACCGAATTTACATCATCGGCTTGAATATATTATAAATAGAAACCTCTATAACTCATGGATGCAACACTCAAATCGAGAAATATTCTACTATTCAACTTAGAATCCCATAGCACGACTCAAAATTGTGCGCTGATTGGCTAACAAAGCGTTTAATATTTTGTGGAATTCAACGGTTTGAAAAGCTGTATTAAACGATGTACAGGAAGCCCGCGCGTAAATATTTTGTTTATTTTTATTATCGCGAACAGAGACACAAATCATGTTAAAATTACAAACCAGGATATTCACAAAGTTAACAGTAGTCAAAGAACATGAAAATTATATATCTTTTTTTTCGTTTTTTTGTGAGAAATGATATGTTTTGGCCCTCGACTGAACAAGAGCGACTCGAGCTCTAGCTAATCCGAGGAATCGACAAAAACAATTGCAGCAAAAAGGTGTGATTTTGAACAGAAAAGTTGGATAGGGGCTTCGTGGATTTGCTGATTTAATTAATGTAATATTCACACAGAGAAGCTAAATGACTGAAAACAGTAAAAACAGGACGAAAAGCACGGCTACAGAATGGTACTAAAATCGTGGTACAAGGAAAATTTTTGAAACGAGTGGACTGAACACAAGTATTAAACATTCAACAGTTTAAAAACAGGCTTATTTATTGTGAGACAGAAATTGAGCATTAACATTTGGTACTGAATTTGCTTATAAAGTAAGGAACACTGGCTTAATACTTACAAGTTTATGCGTATACTTGTGCAGCAGCTCTTCGGTTTGTCAGGTTCAGTTTAGATTTTCACTTATCGACAACTGGTTTCGACAGGCCGCCGGTTTTCTAAATCTTTCACAATTTTGACTCCAGTTAATGCACTTTCGCTTTCTTGGTAAAGATTAGATCGAAATTAAGTGTACTTAAATAAAATACAGGTGTTTTCAAGCATAAAAATCCAGTTTTGATGTCGGAAAACCAAATTTTATGAGCAACGAGCCAACAACTACACTTTTAGTTGAACATCGTGTGAGGCTCAGTCTAATTTTAGCTTGATTCCTATTCGCTCGTTAGTTTACCACACAATGGATTCCTGGCGCGTGGCGGGAATTTCAGCAACTATTCTTTATTTATTTTCGTAAATCACTAGATGCAATGGGATTCAAATAAAATTCATTGCCCGACTCGGGAATTCCACGTTCAATTTCACTTGAAAAACCGATATCGCACTCATCGCTTCGCGATTCGTGCGATATCGGTTTTTCGCGTGAAATTTAACATGGAATTCCCTCGTCAGGCAATGAATTTACCTATAGTATTCACTTGATGTAGAATCTATATTAATGATAAAAATATTTGACCTTATATACACGACCTTAAGTTATTTTTGTGCACTTTCTCAACTTTTACTAGACCACTGGCCTTTTGTCTACATGTCTACATCTGTCTAGACCTTGTCTAAATGCTAGGATTAGTTTGGACATTCTTACAAGCATGCAGTATTTGATAAGATTTGAACATTTTGTAAGTTTCTATATGTTTTAACATGGATATAACATACCAATATTGTATGTTACTGGTACATACTGGTACAGAGTACTGGCTAACAGAAGGTTCTAGTGGAATCTCTGTTGGAATGCCTAAACTTTAATAATTACCTTAAATACCTGCATATAGGCCACACCCCAAACTTAGATGCCTTTTTTTTGGGGGGGGGGGGGGGGGGGGGGGGAGGTTAGAAGGTTCATAAATGCTCAGATTACAATGTTCCTGAAGTAAAACCTCTTCAGAAGAGATTGTTGTCATTCCAACTGCTATCAGCAACTTTGAATATGGTTACAACTTTCCTTATCATTTGTTGTGTAATATATATTTTTAAAAACCTTTCTGTCTTTAAATCACTCCAGAATTATTATTCCCCCATTAACTGACAAGATTTTCAAGGAACCTCCTTCCTTTAGCACAAGAGAAAGTGAAGTTTTCTGGCAAGGACCACCATCTTGGATTTTGAAGGAGGGGCCTGGGGCGAGTGTTTCTGATAAAATATGATATAAATGCTTATAAATATTTGCGTATACATAAGCTGCACTCCCAAATTTGGCCTTAGTTTTTGTCCAAAAAAGTGTGGCCTAATTTATGTGGATATTTATGGTATTATTACCTCTTTTTAACTTGTGGGTGTGTGCATGCACAGAAACTACCTTTATACTACCTTAAACTGGAAAACTTGGAATGTGGAATGGACTTTTAAGAGCCATATTCAATACATTTTAATTGCTAACTGTCATCACCATGTGATACTACCTCAAGTAGAAAATCTGGAATTTGGAATGGCATTTGGAATTGACTTATGGATTTCAGAGTGGATACATGTAGGAGAAACTTCCAAAGATGTTATTTTCAACAGCATTTATCAGGATTATAATAAAATTATAATCATAAATGCAATTTACAAATATTCCTCAGTTTTACACTTCATAGTATTCCCAAAGAGGTAAACATCAGTTAAACATGATCTCAGGTTATAATCATAAGGAATCTCTCCTCCTCTTCCTTGGGAGAAGGAAATGTAAAGTGTCAGAGTTGCCACAATTTACCCATTGATGGGCTAGCTAAATGTTTTGGAAATACCAGTATGCTGAATTGTTATTCTGCAGAATTATGTAATTCAAGTTTTGATCTACACAATGTTTTTGTCTTCACAGGCGCCAGACTTCTATGTGGAAATGAAGTGGGAATTTACAAGTTGGGGTAAACAACTATTAAAAGTTAACAGGACATTGTAGCCTCCCTAAGTATAAGTACAGTATACTTTGGTTAGCACATGACTTGTACAAAGTCATGTACAAAGTCATGTACAGTAGAGAAGATTTCGTATGAGTGGGACAAACTATGGCATGTCCGTACCCGTGCTGTAATCGTGCTAGCAGTTCAAAAACAATGGGAAATAATTTCAATGTCACAACATGCCATATGGTAACTGTGCTGTTCATGTAGACAGTGCTGTAGTTTGTCCCACTCATACGGAATCTGCTCTAGTAATCATGTGATGTTCATGTGGAGATTTTAAGGTGGGATATTTTTTATCAACAGTGCCCTTCATGTCCAGGATGTGTCCTAGTGATACATACAAGATATACAAAAGTGGTAAGATACACATGTATGTACAGTGTTTGTTGCAGGTCAGATTGTCATTTTAGGTCAATTGGTAATCAACATACAAATTATGTACATGTAGCTACTAGGTAATTTGGGTTACCAAGATTCCAAAAAGGGATGTTTGCATATTTTGTACAAAGAACTCATGACCACATTATAGAAAATAATTATGATGATATAGTGGGACATACATGTACACAGGAAAAAAAAATCAAAGAACTTTAATGGGAATTAATTTTACCAAACCCCAGCTGACATTAATGGGAAGAGTTCAACTCCCCCTCCCCCTCTCTAGAATGATGCCCAAGAAGCAAAGCTGGGGGGCAGGGCAATCCATTGCAATCAATCCATAGTGGATCATAGGCAAGACCCCAAAATGGTGAATAGTACAGTAATCCACTGTAAGCCATCCACAATCATATTAAAGATAGAAGGAGCAGAGTGAAGGCCAAATGGGAGGGCTACATGTAGGTAATAATAATAATAATAAATTTTATTACATACTCCCCTCAGGGCTTTTCAGTATCTAATCACAATCATCCCTGTACTAAGAATCAATAATAATTATATATATATAAGACCATTTAAAAATATTACTAATAATTAAAAATTTAAGTATATATGTACAGTCTGAATTCAATTTGATTGAAACTCCTCCCAAAGCAAACACTTAAGTTTGTGCTTAAAATTTGTAATTTCATTACAGTCCTTCATATCGTCTGACATAACGTTCCATAATGTGACGGCTCTGTAAAGGAAGGTTCGCTGACCGGAAGCTGATCTAAACAGCGGAATGTTCAACTTATCACTATTTCTGGTAACCAAGGAATGCACTTCGGATCTTTTCTTAAATTTGTTACACATGTATAATGGGGCTAAATCCTTGATGCACTTAAACGCCATAATGGTATCCCTGTACTTAACAGTAAGACGAACCGGTAGCCAATTTAACTCGCGCAATACTGGAGAAATGTGTTCATACTTTTTAGTACCAGTTATGATGCGGGCAGCGAAGTTTTGAACTCGTTGCAGCTTAGCTAGGTTTTTTTTAGAGGTACTTGCCCACACAGAAGAACAGTAAAATAATTTACTGAAAACCAAAGCATTGATTATAGTGATAAGGGTATGCCTGTCTAAAATATGCTTAATTCTGTTAATCTGACACAGTGTAATGTCAATGTACAGTTGTGACCTTTCACGAGAAAACGTACACTAATGCTTTTCCGTTAAACGGGCAAATTTAAACGGTTAGTAAACGCTTTTTGGGGTCGTTTAAACGCTTTTTTGGGTCGTTTAAACGCTTTTTGAGATCGTTTAACCGCTTTTTCAGATCGTTTAAACTAATTTTCAGACCGTTTAAACGGGCAACTTCGGAAAGCAAACGGTTTACCAAACGTTTAAATGGACTGGGTTGAAGAGCAAACGGTTTCTAAAAACGTTTAAACGATCTTGGAAAGTGATTAAACGGTTTTCAGTGATAGCCTAAACGATTAAACTGCTTGCGGAAAGCAACTCGCAAGTGTCCTGTTGACCCTGTAAATGTTTGCAGATAAGAGCGTGTCACTGGATGGATTTCTATACAGGGGCAAGGAATTTCACTCAAAGGCGTGATATTAAAGTTGAAACTGAAACAAAAAGCGCTAACTCCTTGCAGTTTGTCACTTTCAACTTTGCGAATAACTGCAAGGAAAACAATACTTCAAATGCTCTGACAAGTTTCAGACAACTTCAATAAAATCATTGTACACTTACATCAAATCGGAATATGAACTACTCTCACCGTCATGATTTAGGAACAAAGATTTTTGATTTAGATTTTATGAAAGTAAACTATACAAAGCGAATGCACTAAAATAATATTAAGTATTATTACTGACTCTCGGCTAAAGTGAACAAGTTGCACCGTAAATACGTTGTCGGTAAGTGGTCGGTAAGTGGTCGGTAAGTGGTCGGTAAGCGGTCGGTAAGCGGTCGGTAAGTGGTCGGTAAGTGGTCGGTAAAATTGTGTCGGTAAGTGGTTGGTAAGCTGTCGGTAAGCTGTCGGTAAGCTGTCGGTAAGCTGTCGGTAAGCTGTCGGTAAGCTGTCGGTAAGCTGTTGACTCATTTGAACCAAAATATGCTTTATACCTTCTTAAGTTTCCAACGTTCTGGCAACGATAAACCGCTTCGATAACATATAACAAATTAAAATATCCGCGGCACTCACTGTTGGGCCTCTCCTGTTGTGTCAAAAACCAGACAATCAGTCTGAAAGCGCATGAATCGTTATCTCATACTGGCTCAAGAATATTTTCAACCAAAATACGCTTAATAGCTTCCAAAGTTTCCAACGTTGTGGCAACGATAAACCCCTTCGATACAGTGCGATCACACGGCAAATTAACAGATAACTACAGTATTGTGCTAAAGTCATGCAAACATATTACGACGAATTTCGCTCTTAATGTTCCTACGAATGTCGCCGAAATTTCGGGCAACTTTTCGAATGCCAACGCGAATTCGAATTCATGACAAACAGTTTTACAAACGTACAGTAAGATGGTTTTGGTAAATACCCTGCGTGCCAGAGGCGTCAAAATGTCAGGATTCTAAAATAATAGATTTGCTGCAGTTTGCCGCAGTTAAAGAACACGTGATATCACGTGGGAATCCAAGATGGTGCGGGTTCACTAATTCACGGATTTGAATCGAGAATATGCTGCAAAGAAGAAAAGACAGATATAATGAGTACACTATTTTCATCAATATCCAACTATCTACAACGTAGTAAGAATATGCTATTGACAAATTTCGTTCTAACATTGGAAAGCTACGTGATATCAAGAGCGTAGCGTGTATGTACGCACATATGCACACTTTGAGTTTGAGACGAAAATTCCCTGTTTGTACTATCAGCTGGATTTTACTTTGAGACGAAAATTCCCTGTGGAAACCATTCGTCAAGTACTGTCGGTAAGCTGGTCGGTAAGCTGGTCGGTAAGCTGGTCGGTAAGCTGGTCGGTAAGCTGGTCGGTAAGCTGGTCGGTAAGCTGGTCGGTAAGCTGGTCGGTAAGCTGGTCGGTAAGCTGGTCGGTAAGCTGGTCGGTAAGCTGGTCGGTAAGCTGGTCGGTAAGCTGGTCGGTAAGCTGGTCGGTAAGCTGGTCGGTAAGCTGGTCGGTAAGCTGGTCGGTAAGCTGGTCGGTAAGCTGGTCGGTAAGCTGGTCGGTAAGCTGGTCGGTAAGCTGGTCGGTAAGCTGGTCGGTAAGCTGGTCGGTAAGCTGGTCGGTAAGCTGGTCGGTAAGCTGGTCGGTAAGCTGGTCGGTAAGCTGGTCGGTAAGCTGGTCGGTAAGCTGGTCGGTAAGCTGGTCGGTAAGCTGGTCGGTAAGCTGGTCGGTAAGCTGGTCGGTAAGCTGGTCGGTAAGCTGGTCGGTAAGCTGGTCGGTAAGCTGGTCGGTAAGCTGGTCGGTAAGCTGGTCGGTAAGCTGGTCGGTAAGCTGGTCGGTAAGCTGGTCGGTAAGCTGGTCGGTAAGCTGGTCGGTAAGCTGGTCGGTAAGCTGGTCGGTAAGCTGGTCGGTAAGCTGGTCGGTAAGCTGGTCGGTAAGCTGGTCGGTAAGCTGGTCGGTAAGCTGGTCGGTAAGCTGGTCGGTAAGCTGGTCGGTAAGCTGGTCGGTAAGCTGGTCGGTAAGCTGGTCGGTAAGCTGGTCGGTAAGCTGGTCGGTAAGCTGGTCGGTAAGCTGGTCGGTAAGCTGGTCGGTAAGCTGGTCGGTAAGCTGTCTGCCGACCACTTACCGACAACAAATTTACGGTGCAACTTGTTCACTTTAGCCCTGACTCTCTACCGCTGTCAGTTTCCCTGCTCTTCGACTGATGCAACGGGGAAAGTAAAAGCAAGCCGTTAAACTCATCTGAAAACTTGACTAAATTGCCATTTGCAGGCCTATCCTCTCCTTCTCATGATGTCTTCTTTGCAATCTTGTGGCACCGAATGATTTTGAATGCATACTTTCCTGATCCGACTGACCCGATCCAGGGTGGTTTGTTTTGGAAGTGAGTTCCAGTGTTCCGACTTACTGGTAATAACATATTAATCAGAAAATAATATTGTGCTACATATACTCGCGCAAAATAATGATTCAGCGTGCCGGATCCCTTGTTTTTCTGCAAGAACACTGATTATTCTAATTCAGAGCGCATCGGTGCCGTCATGCCCGCGAAGTTGTAATCCATGTGCAATCAGTCAGGCGTGAACGTGTCAGTCTGATTTTTTACAGAACATCAACAGAGTTTTGAAGCAACGTTTGTCCTATTGAAAGACATGCAAACACTTCTATGCTCTTACCAGAAAACTTCTACTGGGAAAGTGCAATTCCTTTTGAATTAAAAGAGCTTTAATGCATCAGATCAGATCAGTCAGTTCGCGTAAATGGAAATTAATTGCGCCCCCGCGGTATTTGTGTCAGAAGTGAGACACACGTCTCGCTGACAGTTCACGATTGACGAGACTTTTATTATATAAGAATCTTGACTTTTTGACGCCTCTGACATGCAGGGTGGGTATTTACCAAAACCATCTTACTGTACGTTTGTAAAACTGTTTGTCATGAATTTGAATTTGACACGCGTTAATCCTGGTGAAAGGAAGGTTAATTAAAATACGTGCAATGAACATGTACGCTTGCCTAAATTTCTTTCGATAAGCTGGTCCGAATTTTCGTTTGACAAAAAACGAAATATTGTTGAGCTGGCGATATTTCGCCTCAGCATTAGAATTTTCTCGTGTATCTGATCGAATTTCCTTCGAAATTTTGAACGAAAAGTTGCCCGAAATTTCAATAAAATTTCGTCGCGAAATTCGTCGAAATACGTTTGCATGACTTTTGCACAATACTGTACAGTAACTCAATGAGGGTGAACGTTTGTTTACTGGCTCGTCCATGTCCATGGCAGAGGACTCAATATCGATCTGTCAAAACAAAAGGAAGATAAGTTCTCATGGTGAATTACGAAGCGTGGCATATAGATCGTTTTCACTGACGTCACACAACAAATTTACCTAAAGAAAAGACTGATATTAGTAAAATATTTTTAATGGTGTGTATAGAGCTGGTAAAAATATGTAAATGACCGAAATTTTGGAGCATTAGAGTACTTCCTAACTGAGCTGTCGGACAAATAATATTCAAACAATTTAGTGTAATTTGTATGCGGCGGCCATGTTGGTGTACCTCTTTGGTACACCAAGATGGCGGCCGAAAACGTACTCTACAAATAAAGCTGTTTTTCCCAGCAATATGATTAGCATTCACTTAAAAACACTTTAGATATCACTTTTAACGTTAAATCAAGTCTAACATTTTAAATTGGCAGAAATATATGGATTTCCATGACATTTAGGAAACACGCTGAGCTGGGCTGTCACAAAATTCAAAATACTCTAACTCAATAACGACTCACCGTATCGACGTCAAATTTTACAAGAATACTGAGTATACCGATATCTAAATCATATTAAAAGAACAGGGTTATAGATCATTTAGTTTAGATTTTAGAATTTTGATGACGTCACGTGAAAACGATCTATAAGATAGTTTGGTTGTTCGATTAAACGGTTTGCCAAGGCAATTAAACGGCCAAACACGGACTATTGAACGATCTGACAAATCGTTTAAACGTTTTCTGTTTTGAAGCAAACGATTTGCGAAAACGTTTAAACAGGCAGGCTGAAAAAGCAAACTATTTTTCAAATCGTTTAAACGAAATTCTAAAACGTTTAAACGGTTTTCAAAACCATTTAAACGGTTTTCGAAAATGTTTAAATGATTTTCGAAAACGTTTAACGATTTTCGAAAACGTTTAAACGACTTTTCTACCCATTTAAACGGATAACAAACGGTTTAGAGCACTAAACGGAAAAGCGTTAGTGTACGTTTTCTCGTGAAAGGTCACAGTTGGTCTCTCCTAGCCATGCCAGCCCAAAGCCAGAGATGAGAGTCCTGAAATGCCAATCTAAACATAAACACAAAATCGAAAAATACAGCACTCTGAATCACAGCAGTTGAAAACGACACGATGAGTGAATGCAAACAACCCACTAAACTAAGCAAAGCAAATGTGAAAACCCATATCAGAGGCCAACCCAGGCCTGCGAGCTGTGCCACAGGAAGACCGCAAATGTGCTGGCAAATTTAACCAAAATAAATTACAAATATGTTGTTACATGGCTGACTGCATATTGTTCTTGGCTGGATATGTTTATGTGAAAATATCTAGTGCAGGTGCATGTGAAACTTCTGCCAACTGAAAGTAATGAAGTAACAAAATTAATGTTACTAAGACAGTGTATGCTGCTTCTTGTAGGAGCGGCAGTGAGAGTAGACACAACACTCTTAGGATTTGACCAGAATGACTGGCAGAGAGGGAATATGACTTACGTCTTCAAAGGAGAAGGTGTTTACTGTTTGACTACTGTAACCATGGACACTTAAACAATGAGAGCCAATCAAATTGCAGAATGAAAACAAAGAATTCCAACTAATGGTTATTTGAGCCAATCAGTGTCGAGTATAAGACAATAGCATTGCAAGTTGCTCCAGCTTTGAATTGGTAAAATTAAAGCATATTTGGTGGACCAGTTCTGAAGTGAAAGTCTTTCAAATAACGAAAATCTTGTGGATATACTAGGATTTGAAATGCTTTATTTTCCTTTTGCAATGTGTTTAGTTCTCTTTGTTTAAGTGACCCTGGTACAGTAGTTGCATTGTAAATGTACAGTATGTACAATACAAATACATAATAGATATATCCAATCAAAATTTATTATTATACAAGGAAACAACTGGGTCTGATGTTTAAAGGGTGGATAATAATGCTATTCACTGGATAAATCCTTATCTGGTGGATTAAAATTAAGAAGGTAGTTTGGCCAATACTTAAACACTGGACAGGGATTATCTGGTGGATAGCATTACCAACCCTGATGTCTGCATGGAACTGAATTGGTATATTCATATACATGTGTACACTGTCAGGGCTTTCAAAGTAAGCAGGTGACCACCAGAGCTCCGGCGGTTGCTTCGAGGTACATAGCTGGTTATTTTCTCTTTATCAACAGACAATGAAACTTTTTCTTGAATTTTAGACTTTTGTCACAGATGCCTACTTTCCTGCATTGTATGTTGGTCTCCTTCTCAAAAACAGTTTGAAAGTCCTACACTGTACACTGTTATTACTAGCACATTTGATCTTTTTCAGACAATGGAGGTATATTCCTTGAAATAGATCACGACAAAAGAAGAGTGTGGAAAGAAACATTAAGTATGAGGTATGTTTTATGAATAATGGTGATGCATGGTCCATGTAAATATTGGAATATGAATTCAAAGGGTCATGTGCAAAAGGGGCGTTATAGTGACAATATTTCAAACACTCAAAAAATTTACTTTGCCTTAAGAATACATGTAGGAAAACCCACATTTTCTCTTCTGCCTAGTTAAGAGAGCCTTTCAGATGAAATAGGAATTTATGACAGCTCAAAGCAAGTACCGGTAATCAAGCTGTTTCTATAAAAAAACACATTTGTTATTGTTTATTATGAGGGGGTGGCTAATAAGGTATTTAGAAGAGTATGCGCACACTGTTCCTTTTTTAGTTTTGGGAGGAAAATGAATTCTGTTGATAAAATAAAGCTCGAAGAAGGATTATTTCTCTTTCACCTCGGAAATGTGAAACAGGAGAGACGACACTGAAGCACTGAAGAGGGAAAATTCTTGTCGGAATAACAGACTAAGATTTTGAAAAAGTGACTTTGTGTAAACTGCTGTTGGACATCATTAAGTCGCCAGCATAACTCATGGTTGAATGAAGAACTGTTTGGCTAAAAAGTGATGTACGTGTTATTGCTGCCGATTTACACCGTCACATCTTCAAGCAAACCAAACGGATAATTTTGTTGAGCTAAGAAGTCTATTTCGGTAAGTTTCATGGTCTGAGCTTTCCAAAGTTTAGTCGTGTCTGGCCTTGTTTGTGTTTTCCTGAAGACTTATACAAATTCTTGAGAGGGAACTCTGTGGATGCTCACTGCCGAAACGTTTGTTCTGTACCCATAATTCTTTTGGGGCTGTGTGGTTAATTGTCATTGTATTGCCTGTGCAACTGGCCATTCTAGGTGAGTAAGTCAAAATATAATGTAAAGAATGTGATATAAAGTGGTAAGCTGTAGTGCTAAGTGTGCACGCCCTACGAGGGAAAGAGAAAAAATCCCTGACCCAAGTGGGACTCGTACCCAATGACCTCCAGGTTACATGTCTGGCGCTCTACCAACTGAGCTATCAAGTCAGATGAGAGCAATCGTGGGTATTGGTGCGTTTTATGGTGTCACAGCGATTATATATGTATATGTAGTTATGATATGAAATCATGTTTGCCGCGTAGCACTAGTAAGTGTAAAGAATGTGATATAAAGTGGTAAGCTGTAGTGCTAAGTGTGCACGCCCTACGAGGGAAAGAGAAAAAATCCCTGACCCAAGTGGGACTCCAGGTTACATGTCTGCCGCTCTACCCTCGTAGGGCGTGCACACTTAGCACTACAGCTTACCACTTTATATCACATTCTTTACACTTACTAGTGCTACGTGGCAAACATGATTTCATATCATAACTACATATAAAAATATAATGTGACTTGTATAGAGCTCACTTCACCTTCAATAAGTATTCTTACAAGCTAAAACAACAATAAACTTACCTTAAAGTAACCAAATAAGGGCTGAAAATCAAGAAGCTCTACAAATTCTTGAGCACTCCAAAGCAGGTCAACTCCCTTCGGTTGGTTTTGGTTCAATGATTGTTACTTCACTCCCAGTAGGCTCTTTTCATTATTCATGTCAGACCGCTAGTTACGGCTTATGAGATAGAATTGATAAATAAATGGTACATGTATTAAATGTACAGTGGAACCCCGATTTAATGAAGTCACGATTTAACGCACAAATTTATTCAGCCCGGCTAGAGTTACAGTAAAATGTATGGAAAAGAACCTTGATTTAACGAACCCCGATTTAGCGAAATACCTGATATAACGAACACAATCTAGAAGCCCAAATGTAAAATCTACCCCGATATAACAAATAAATGTCACCACGGCACAGAAGATGAATCGACTACTGTTGTACAGTAGCTACATACACATGTACAGTAGCTAAATATGTACAGATATTAATAAATCACAAGTGCTATAAGTACTGTTTAAAACACGAACAGCAGTGTTTTATCAAGTTTAAAAATTCGAGGGCGAAGCCCGAGAATTTTTAGACTTGATAAAACACGTGCTGTGAGTGTTTTAAACGGCTTCAAAAACGCTTCAAGAATGCAATGAAAGAAAGACGCACATCTCAAGGGAATGGTTACTTAATGAACCATTGAACCTTTGTATTCACAACGCCATGCAAAATATTCGAGTAATCACCGCCTGCAATTACGAACATCTCAAGGGAATGATATGAAGAAATTACCATACTATGTTGTTTGAAGCGGCATTTCGCAATGCAAGAAGAATCTGCACTTGAAGGATTTGGTGTCGTGGTTTACCTCGATAAAGTTCAAGACTTGGAAAGCGACGTGACTGACATGACGGCAGACTCTAAATTTTTGACTCCTGCACAAAATATGTAAGTTTAATGCACGTTTTTATAATTTTACGGCTTTGAGTTTGGTTTAATAATTGGAACTAAACAGTGGCTCGGTAAACAAGTAATGGTAGTTGGATAACTTCATTTTAAAAATATTATCTGTGTATCTCGGTAGTCTGCTGATATTAGTAAATTTAGTGCAAAATTTATTATCTAGGTACATTATGTTCTGTGTACTTTTTGCTATCTTTGGGTCTTTATCAGTGAATTCTTAATTAGGATGAAACTTTATATAAAATTTCATGTTCATTAATATTCTTTATATAAAACGTTCATCCTAATTAGCAATTCAGTGAGAAAGCTGAAACATCAATAGAAATTCCATTGTCTCAATCATTAACCCCGTTTCCCTCTGGGACAGAATTCAAATCCCTCCGCGGGCCTTTTAGAATGATGAGATTTTATCAGGTATAAAGGAGCATGCACGTGACTGATTTGCTTCATCGGATTGGACAAAATGCTCATTAATTATTCATGAGTTTTTGAAGTACTGTTTAAAACACGAACAGCAGTGTTTTATCAAGTTTAAAAATTCGAGGGCGAAGCCCGAGGATTTTTATACTTGATAAAACACGTGCTATGAGTGTTTTAAACGGCTTCAAAAACGCTTTAAGAATGCAATGAAAGAAAGACGCACATCTCAAGGGAATGGTTACTTAATGAACCATTGAACCTTTGTATTCACAACGCCATGCAAAATATTCGAGTAATCACCGCCTGCAATTACGAACATCTCAAGGGAATGACATAAAGAAATTACCATACTATGTTGTTTGAAGCGGCGTTTTGCAATGCAAGAAGAAACTGCACTTGAAGGATTTGGTGTCGTGGTTTACCTCGATAAAGTTCAAGACTTGGAAAGCGATGTGACTGACATGACGGCAGACTCTAAATTTTTGGCTCCGGCACAAAATATGTAAGTTTCATGCACGTTTTTATTATTTTACGGCTTTGAGTTTGGTTTCATAATTGGAACTAAACAGTGGCTCGGTAAACAAGTAATGGTAGTTGGATAACTTCATTTTAAAAATATTATCTGTGTATCTCGGTAGTCTGCTGATATTAGTAAATTTAGTGCAAAATTTATTATCTAGGTACTTTATGTTCTGTGTACTTTTTTCTATCTTTGGGTCAGTTATCAGTGAATTCTTAATTAGGATGAAACTTTATATAAAATTTCATGTTTATTAGTATTCTTTATATAAAACGTTCATCCTAATTAGCAATTCAATGAGAAAGCTGAAACATCAATAGAACTTCCATTGTCTCAATCATTAACCCTGTTTCCCCCTGGGACAGAATTCAAATCCCTCCGCGTGCCTTTTAGAATGATGAGATTTTATCATGTATAAAGGAGCATGCACGTGACTGATTTGCTTCATCTGATTGGACAAAATGCTCATTAATTATTCATGAGTTTTTGAAGTACAGTATAACGTCCAGATGCAGAAGTGTTGGGGAGTGCAGCACTATTGACTGTGTTAAACACTGTCTAACATTACAGCAAATTAATTATTATCTATACCCCGATTTAACAAAGTTTTTGGTCAGTTTCAACAAATTCGTTATATTGGGGTTCTTGATTTAACGAAACCCGATTTAACGAACCAATTTCCCCTGGTACTTTGTTAAATTGGGGTTCACTGTACTTCCTTGCTTGCTTGGGATCCTTGTAATTTTGATTGGACCTTTTAAACACAGAAATGACCAACGAGATGTGGCTTCGATGAAGCCATCAGAGGAAGTAATTACCCAAAGAATGGCATCACCACTTGTCACAACTACTTTGGACACAGATAAAATTGCCTTTACAAGGTGCGTGAATATTTTTTAAACACTGGACAGGTATAATATAGTCTTGAAACTCATCATTCCTATGTTCCCATAAAATTAACCCCATGAACATATTTCATGGGATTTTCTTGGGATGCATGCTTCACTAGAGTGCAATTGTCATGGATGTTTTCATTGACATAATTGTATCTTCATGGGATTTTCATGGGAATAACAAGCAGTAGTGAGCATTTAAGTCGTTGAATGCTCTTTTGCTCTGACATCAGCTGCTACTTTACTTCCTGTGATGGTTTATAGAATACCCAGATTTCAACTGTTAGTTGATTATAGCAGACGACTTGAGTGTTCATCTTTCCACCAATGCAGTCATCTATTGAATGTTTTTAGCATGTCTTATTGTATAGAGATGAGATGCTGTGTAAAATGTAATAATTATTATCAAGTATTTTGCGTTCGTTTTTTTCTTTCTATTTTTAGGCACAAAACAATGTGGGGGTGGGGAGGGGATAAGACAGAGACAGTAGACAGTTACGAGTGTAATGTGTACACGGCAAGCGGAGTAGAGGTGGTTACCAAAACCAGAGTGGAGCACATGGCTGATGAGGATAAAAAACAGACACAAAGTAAGCATCTCATACTAGTTCAGGATACATGTACATATAGTATCTCACCACTCTGGTGCAAGATTTATTCTTGGATGCTTACCTCGTACATGTACATGTATGTATATGCAAGTTAAGTTTGTTGATTCTCTCTCCCGTGCTGCAATGATTTTTATCCAGGTTCTCTGGTTTTCCTCCCTGAGAATTGAGTGCAGAGTATAATTACAATGTATGAATGTTAGTAAGGAGTGTGTGTGTGGAATGAGTCAGAGACATTAGCAAAATATTTAACATTTTATACATACCAGTACACTGTACCTACAGGTCTCCTCATCATTACAAATTTTTTTTTTTTTTTTTTTTTTTTTTAATACATGTCGTTATCATTTTATTTTTATTTTGTCTTTTCACAATGTATTTCAAACTTCACCCTCATCTGTTGTTCCTACCCCTTCCTGTCCTTAGCTTTTCCCATGCCACGGGGTATCTCATCTGTTGTTGCTGTCCCTTCCTGTCCTTAGCTATTCCCTTGCCTCAGGGTATCTTATCTGTTGTTGCTGTCCCTTCAGGACTGTCCTTAGCTTTTCCCATGCCACGGGGTATCTCATCTGTTGTTGCTGTCCCTTCCTGTCCTTAGCTTTTCCCATGCCTCAGGGTATCTCATCTGTTGTTGCTGTCCCTTCCTGTCCTTAGCTTTTCCCATGCCTCAGGGTATCTTATCTGTTGTTGCTGTCCCTTCCTGTCCTTAGCTTTTCCCATGCCACGGGGTATCTCATCTGTTGTTGCTGTCCCTTCCTGTCCTTAGCTTTTCCCATGCCTCAGGGTATTGCTGGAAGTGGTCTGCAAACATTTCTTGGCATTGAAGATGAAAGTCAAGTAAATCCTGTAGAGGTACATTGTATGTGATGACGTATAAATTTGACAATATGTACTGCATGTACTGTTGAGACCAGGTGGGCCGGATCAAAACTTTGGCCAGTACATGTACATGTAGCTAGTGATAATTTTTTCTTCCTTTTTTCATTTTCCATTATCATCTTTTTTCTTCTTAAACTTCTGCACTGATTTCTCTTGATTCTACCAGTTATTTTTGTGTTTTTATCTTTGTTTTCGACTACATAATTTCTTAATTTTTGGGGTTTGTTTAACCTCAGTTCAGATAATTGGGAGCTCCGCTTTTAAGCTGGCCTAAATATATTAATTAAGAGGGCATCCATGTGAAAACCATGCACCCTGAAAAAATGAGTCTACATGGTACATCTCAGATTTTGTTCATATTTTGCACATATATTACTATTGGCCTGGCATTAGACTTGGTAGAATATTTTGGAAAAATTCCAAAAACTGTAAGAGATATGGGGGTCAGTACGAACTGCCTCGGTTTGAGGGGTATTTCCACTATGTTTTTTCAGTCATGTTTACATAATTTTTTTGAACGAACCATATAAGCTATATACACAAAACGTTTCTACAGCATAAACACAACCAATTGCAATTTAATTATGATATAAGTGCCAAAAAATATTCAGTATTCAAGGAGTAAGGCTTTCATGTACAAGTGACTTCCGAAATTATTTTTCAAAAAGTCAAATTTTAGGGTAAAATGACATTCGAATACTATCGATGCGGCGAAATTGTAGAAGATGAGAGAGTTATTATTTTGTAGATCAGTCATTTGGAAATACAACTGGGGACTAAAAAGTTTGTAAAGTTTATTAAGCTTAGGAGCAGTGAGGCCAAAGTAATATACTCCCAACGCCCGGGTCCAACGTAAATAAACAATCAACGCCAGAGGTAAGCTGTATCGTGTGCAGAATAACGGGACAAATAACGGACAGGAATGAGAAACATAGCCCTAAAATAACTGGGTGATAAATTTATTTGTCACTTATGCCTATGGTTTTGCAATAAACAATCAACTAATTAACAATCAACTTCAAAAATTATAAGAGAAATTAGTAATCACGAAGGATGAATCAGCGATAAATGCATACCTGATTCTAGCCTTATTTGTGCTCTCCTCCCCAGCTCTGTCATGGTCTCGAAGCCACAACTTACGATAATTATCTTCTTGTTGATTTTACACCGAAAGAACATTTAACCATTATATTTATAGTTTATACAGATGGCTTTGTAGCATCCGCCATTTTATTTAGGACTAGAACCCAGTCTGCTGTTGTGCACCACAGGTAGCCCGAACACAGATGTGTACATTTCATGTAGAATATTGGAAGAAAAATTGAATCAGCCTTTCTTTTCTTGTCTATTTATATAGATATATTGCTGATCAAATCCCTACACGCTAGGAGATCTGGTGTTTTATCATTTCGTCTGTGGTGCCCAACATACAATGTATATGTTGTAGGTTGTTTCTCAATTCAGGTTGTTTTTAAAACAACCTACATGTAGGTCATTTTAAAACAACCTAGGTCATTTAAAAACAACATAGGTCATTTAAAAACAACCTAGGTCATTTTAAAACAACCTAGGTCATTTTAAAACAACCTAGGTCATAAAAAAAAAAAATCACCCACCCCTCCCCTACAAAATATTTTTTGACGAACTACCCCTCCCCTCTACTTCCTTCCCCTCCCTTCCCACTGCCTCTCAATTTTCTCCTTGTCCCCCCTGACACACCTTACTGTACTGTATCACTTACCTCAACGGTCACCCATCCACTTACAAACCTTGCCCGGTCGGGCTTAACTTGGCCGAATCACAAGGAACGCCTGGTAGATATTAATCCAGTGGATTATCGCACTGCGCCACGAAAGCGCTTGTTGATTTGAACACATCATTTATTCTCCAATTGACTTATCGTCAAACCCAGTCCCTCTCGTTATGTGCGCATGCGTACTACTAACAAAATCGGACTTGGAAACATCTTTCGAAAACATTGTATGGACGACATTAAACAACACGTTTATGTTGACTCTGCGTTCTTTTATGAAAGCTGCAGCAAATCAAGGGAAGTAAGGAAGCTAAATCCAGAAAAAATACGTTGTTTCTTGACTTTATTACGGCTCCACTCGTACTTCGAAACAAACTGTGTCAACCGAACCGACTTAGAGTAATCACTGACCGAAAGTAAAGACAAAAGAAAGCGTATCACCTCTAACATTAACTGTATTATATTGTCTTGTCAGTCTCTAATCAAAGAACTCCGAGAATGTGAAAAGACGTAAAAAATGGATAAATGATCGGGCGCTTTCTCAGTGTAAGCATATTAATTATTCATATTGTCGAATTTTCATACAAACCTTCTAAAACCTAACCCCAAATTTGAAAAAACCCTAACCATTTTAAATCCCAAATCATTAATAGAACGAGTCTAAATACATCTGAACTTAATGGAGAATTTAGCGAAGTTTTCAAGTGTTTTCAAGTACACTTTTCTTCAATGGTCCTGTGAACTAATTAATCCAAAACCTAACCCTGTATTTAAAAAAAACCTAACCGTCCACAAGGGCTGTTCACTTACTTTGAAGTCAATGATTTTAGAGCTATAGTCACTAAATTAAGCTTTTTAAATAATGCTTCTTCAATGGTCCTGTGAACTAATCCAAACCCTACCCCTACATTTAAAAAACCCTAACCGTCAACAATGGGTGCTCACTAATTTAGGGTTTTTAGAGCTAAGTCGCAACGTAGAAATGTAATGCTTTAAATTCTTCAATATAGTCATACAAACCCTAACCCTACATTTAAAAGACCCTAAAATGACCTAGTTCATTTTAAAAATAACCTAGGTTGTTTAAAAATGACCTAGGTTATTTATATTTTAAAAATAACCTAGGTTATTTAAAAATGACCTAGGTTGTTTAAAAATGACCTGAATTGAGAAACAACCTACAACATATATACCAGTGTGGGTAATTTATATTGAAACATTTATGAATCTCATGAAACAGAACTGAAAATAATCATAATGCACTACTTAATACATCTACATAATTTTGTTTGCAAAACTTTTATTTTTTTCAAGCTGATTATAGGTTAAAATTACCCATGATGCACCTGATATATGTAACTGTTATGGGGTCAAATGTTTGCATACATTCATACACAAGGTCACAACAATGAATTATAAATGATTTCTAACATCCCGTGCATATATCTTGTATATTCACACAACCCACATAAGGCCATCCCAATAAAATGTTCCGTTTCCAATCGCCAGACCGACCCAATTTTTTTTGGAAAAGTTAACAAAAATACAAAGCTTGACATCGACCCAATTTTTGGGAAAAGTTTAAAAAAAAATTGAAGAACATACTTTCAACTACACCTCTTTTCCTAGCTCTCTACGTATTTGCATTTTATTGGGATGGCCTAATCAGCTGTGTCGGTGCCGTACTGGAGCGCAGTGCCATCCCGGAAAGCGAAGTTCAAAAATGTCTGACGTATGTTGCTATTGCTACAAACTATCTTAGAAAAGGGTTCAGAAAACATCTGGGTGAACGATGAAACATATTGTGTGGATCGTGACAGACTTTATCCAGACCTGAATTACGCTGGATTTACATATACATGTATGTGCGGGGCGCTTGTTCAGACTGCTGTTTATAGGTACACACGGTAAGCCACGCAGTTTACAAGCATGAGTAGTTATATATGTTAGTTATCTTCCCATTAATGCGGCTGACCAACAAGCACTGCCAGATATTTGTTTAACGTCCAAAGTGGTTCCTTGGCGTCCTGTGATACACAGCTGCTGATGAATACGAACGTCGTGAGATGCAATCTCGTTCCCAGAGCCGGCGATCTTTTGACCAGCGCCAAGTTACTGGCCAAAAGATCGCGGGCTATGAGAACGAGATTGCGTGAGACGGGACCGCCAAACCTCGTTCCCAGGGGTCTTTACGCGCCTAATCAAAGATGGCGTCGAAAGTACCCCTGGTACAGGCTGGTCATGTGACCCAAAAATATGCCCAATATATGGGCATATTTTGAGGAGCATCCGCCATCTTGGATTCATCATCGCTGAAGAACGGTTAGAGGTTGAAGTGTGATCCCAATTAATTCCAACCGCACATTGTTCTACTTGTACCCAGTTGCAAAGTGAATATTAAAAAAGGCAAAAATGCTAAGTTCTGATGAATTTGTAGTTCTTTTCAACGAATTTTGAACGCGCAATGCGAAAGACGACATCACCAGTTTATTTTTCAATTCAAAAATGCACGCGCTATTCGAAATTCTCCAATCAGCGCGCGCGAAACATCTAGCCAATCAGTGGCCGAATCCCACCAGCCTGTACCAGGGGTACTTTCGACGCCATCTTTGATTAGGCGCGTAAAGACCCCTGGGAACGAGGTTGGGGACCGCCATTTTACGTGATAATCCGATCGAGGCACGAGGGATCGAAAAGGCGTAGGCGCGAACACTGCGCTTCTCTGTTTCTCTTAATGTTACCTGGGTGGCTAATTGAACGAGCAGGAAGCATACAAATGTTTTGCTGCACGGGTGGATAAACGAGGAAACGTTGTTGCAGAAAAAAACTAACGAATGCGCACTGTGCCAAATTGTCTTGCCGGTGTTGCTAAGAAACACATATACTGTGTGTCACTGGAGCCTAGTAAACATTGTTTTCCTCCATAGCCAACATGAAAACATTGTTGCGGAAGCAAATTTTGCCTCATCGAAACAAAAAAATGTCTTTGAAATGCTTCAGAAAAATGTTTCCTTCCTGGAAGATTTTTTTTTTTTGCGCAAATTTTCCCGCGGACTTAGACTCGTTTTTACAGACAAATGTATGGAAAACTAAAACCACGATTGCATGCTTCCCAGCACAGCTACATCCCTCAAATTTCGATCAGTTAATCGTTTACTTGGTATCTGAAGTTTGTATCTGAAGAATATTTCAGAAATTCGATTTTACGGATTTTATTTGTCATCGGATTCCCATACAAACACTGTATTTCGCGCCATGTTTACACCCCTTTCAAAATGTCGGAATTAACCGCGAACTGGTCTATTACTTTAAAACTGTAAAGAAATACGTTATTCTTTGTGTACTAGGTTTGTAGTTTCTCAGCTGTAGGATGTCCGGTGTCCGCGGGGAACAGGATATCAGGACACGTGACTTGTCCCTTCGTGTGTACCGACCTTTACGTCTGCGAGCGGGCGAGGCGCGCAGCGTGATATTTTTTTCCACTTGTGTGGGTTGTTCTTTTATCTTTCGTTTTCCATATTGATTTCCTTTGTTTTTTATGCAACGAGCTCCGCTATAAAGAGATACGAGGACGACAGTAATAAATCGCATACAAGTGTATCACAGGCAGCTTTAATCAGAGAGTGAGCAATTATGCACTAGTCTAAGTAAACCCCCACCCCCCTCCCCCCTCCCACCCTGTCCCGGGTTGGGGGAGGAGGGGGGGAGGGGGGTTTCTTTGACTAGTGCACAAAAATGAATAAAATACCCTGTCTAGACAGTACAGTACAGGTGAAAATATTTATAGATTTTATGATAATTTTACCTGACACGCGCCATCAACAACATCCCCGCCAAGTGCCAAGGCATTTCATACAATTCTTAGCATAGCAAAAACAAATCATTGATTTAGAAGAACGGGAAAAAAGTGAAGAAAGCCTTCAATGCCTTTCATGCCTTCAACGGTAATATAGTTGTTTTTCCCTGGTAACGCCGAGAAGATATGCCACATTCCCTCGTTGAATATACACAAAATGAGCACTTGATCAAGTCCAAATCCATCTCGTGGATAGGACGGGAAATACACGTGCAAACGTTACACGCAGTTCTTGTCACGCAATTCTTGAGATATCATTATATCACTGCAGGTATTTCATCTATTTCGGTGATACCACATTTGATTTCATGGATTATACACACATTTTGGTATTTCAACGGAACGAACAGAATATTATGCACAAGATTGAAACAAATTGAGTCCGTAACCGGCAAGGTAGTAACGACATCAGAATGGCTTCCCGTTGCTGAATCTAAACGGTTCTAACTTGGACAACTATCCGATGAGCATATAATAAAGGGCTTCCAAGAAAACGAAACCATTAGGTTTTTTTTATTATGAAAAGAAAACATCGTTTCTTTACAGAATAAAAACTAAAAACTTGAATAGGGAATCGGCTAAAGAACCTAAATACGACTGTACGTGCATTTCTACTTGTCACTCATTCACCCCGCTACAGAGGCTCGCAAAATTCAGAGTGACTCGGATTAGAAGCTGTATTTAAAGCGTAGCGTAGTTTGAAATCCTCTATATATCATATTCAAAGAAAATTCATTGTCTTTCATCCAATCAAACAATTTTAAACGAAGATACTGCCATAAGCTATGAGTACCTATTTTTCAGCTTTGACTCCGTCAAACTCGACAATAATTCAGGTCACTTTAGCCATCTGCATATCGGGTCATGGACTTGGTCACCCTTCAAAACTAAAATAATATTGAAAATGAATGTGCATTCGAATTCTTAAAGCAATTATTGGCAGAAAATCTGTGAAGTTCACCGTATTTTCGATTTTAATCGGTAAAAAAATCGCCGTGTCACCATATCGTCGTTTGTTTAATAACTGAACATTGCGGATTTTGAGAGTGCGTACTCTCTAACCCAGCATTAACTTTACAGAGATTTTTTTTACCAGATGCAAAGATCTATTGTAAGTCAATCTAGAAATGTTTCTAAATTCAAAGAAAAGAAGGCCGCAACTCTGCAAACGGCCATTGCCAGACAGCATTTATCGGGTTTTAAAAATACCTATTAAAGTAGCGTTAAATAAAAATTCGACAGAAGCGACAAAATATAAATAAAATTTGTTGATTTTGGTTTTAATATGCTGACGGGACTTAGTACTAAAGCCAGTAAAAATATTATCTTTCTACTTAAAATCATTTGCGATTGCGACATGTTACAACATAAGGTATATTTTGCTCTGATTTTGAGCATTTCAGGGGGTCAAACAGTTTGATTGTCATATCTCAAAGGCCTTTTACATTTCAGCCAAACTATTTCACATGGGACATTAGCTAGTTAAGATATAAATGTGTGCCAAATTTAAAGGAAATCGGAGAGGTGCACTGTAGACTCGTCTGCATGGTTTTCACATGGATCCTCTCTTAAGCACATATACATGTAACATGCTTTCCATGTCTTTGTTCTCTGGTATAAACACATTGGGATATGTTGGGAGAACAAAAAAAACTTGAAAATCATGAGCTGCTAGTTTTTTGCATACCATTTGGTTTATTAAAATAACTAGACATAATTATATGCATGCTTGCAATCATATTCTTGTCATTGATCTAACAGGATGAAGAAAATCATGAAATATTGGATCCCACGTCGACCAACCCATACAGGATTACTATTGCAGAGTATTTCAATCCTCCTGTGGTTAGAGATGGACGAGGTAAGGAAGTCAGATAACTCTGAACATATTTGGCACTTTGTTGGTTACTAGCATGAGCTGTCATTCTAGTATAGTTGGCTTCTCAGATAGTTACTGTAGGCTTATAGGACAGTTGGACTTATACTGGTTATACAAGGTTAACTGAGTAGGGTTAATACTTAATGATTTGTATTAGAATAAGCTATAGAGTACAGGGAGACTTTCTGCATAATTTGGGTGACATTCAACTTTTGAGGTAACCGCGGTCACTTTTGAGGTAACCGCGGTCACTTTTGAGGTAACCGCGGTCACTTTTGAGGTAACCGCGGTCACTTTTGAGATCGGCGCGGTCACTTTTGAGATCGGCGCGGTCACTTTTGAGATCGGCGCGGTCACTTTTGAGATCACCACGGTGGTCCTGCCGTGGCACTAACTGCGACCTCATGTAACATCTACATGTACATCTCATACATTTTACTTTGAAGCAGTTGGCTTCGTTAGAACGTGAGCGTGAACGGCGGTCTCGAGTAAGAAAGACAACTTACGAAAGTTAACATAAGATTGTTAGCGCGCCATGTCTTACGAAATGCTTATTTTGAACCAGTTGGCTTCATTAGTTAATCAGAACGCGAACGGCGATCTCGAGTAAGAAAGACAACTTACGAAAATTAACAGAATATTGTTATGTCTCTATCAATTCCAAGCCCGCCCATGCCCCCCGGGCATTTGTGGGGATTTTGTCATTTTGGAATCAGAACGTTGCAAATGGGGCCAGCTAAGTTATGCAAATGCCCCACTCCGGGGCAAGTATAGCGAACGCGCCAAATTTCTTCGCCGTTTCAAAGCCACATTTCACCGCTTTTCTTTATTAAAGTAATGCAGTACTCACCTTCAAACACTTTCGTAAGTGCCCCCAAATCCCACATTCACTAGCCAGTTCCCAACAAACTGCACACTTCACCTCGAAACTGGGAAATTCCTAATGTCATGTTCACGGATGACTTTTCCGCCGCCATGTCGATCGATGAAGCAAGCACCTGTTGATCAGTTGAGCAAAACAAATTCAAACACAAGGGAGGGGTGGGCCTCGGGCTGACGCAAAACAAATGCCCCACCCCAGGGACAGATAGGTTGTCAAATGCCCCATCTTGCTCGGGGGGGGGGGGGGGGGGGGGGAATTGATAGAGACCGTGCCGTGGCTTAAGAAATGCTTAAAAAGAAGCAGTTGGCTTCGTTACAGTATTGTGCAAAAGTCATGCAAACATATTTCAACAAATTTCGCTCTTTGTTCAGCGACATTTCGACGATATTTCC
The DNA here is from genome assembly GCA_030867875.1 of Actinernus sp. WN-2022. Lineage (NCBI taxonomy): Eukaryota > Metazoa > Cnidaria > Anthozoa > Actiniaria > Actinernidae > Actinernus > Actinernus sp. WN-2022. The sequence continues at coordinate 122,185,347 of JAOWCC010001589.1, forward strand.
CTTTATATTGTCAAACGAAAATTCTGACCGAGTTATCGAAGTATCGTGATCCGAAACGTGTCTGTTGATTGCACAATTTCGTATTTTAACCTTTCTTTCACTAGGATTAACGCGTGACAAATTCGAATTCATAACAAACAGTTTTACAAACGTACGGTAAGATGGTTTTGGTAAATACCCTGTGTGCCAGAGGCGTCAAAAAGTCAAGATTCTTACTGCGCAGTATAATAAAAGTTCCTGTCAATCGTGAACTGTCAGCCAGACGCGTGTCTCATTTCTGACACAAATACCGCGGGGAAAGTAATTTCCATTTACGCGAATTGACTGATCTGATCCGATGCATTAAAGCTCTTAATTCAAAAGGAATTGCACTTTCCGGGTAGAAGTTTTCTGTTAAGAGTATAGAAGTTTTTGTACGTCTTTCAATTTGACAAACATTGCTTCAAAACGCTGTCGATGTTCTGTAAAAACATCAGACTGACACGTTCACGCCTGACTGATTGCACGTGGAAATTCAGACTCCAAGAAGAGTTGAGAATTTAATACGCAACCATTTACAATGATTTATGCCGAAACCTTTTAATACTAGTAACAAGACAAGGATCTGCCATAAATGTGAAACTACACTGAAGCAAAATTTTATTTGGTGTTATGCTTCGTTAGTTAATAAGAACGCGAACGGCGGTCTCAAGAGACAACTTACGAAAGTTAACAGAAGATTGTTAGCGGGCCGTCTCTTAAGAAATGCTTATTTTGAAGCAGTTGGCTTCGTTAGTTAATAAGAACGCGAATGGTGGTCTCGAGTAACAAAGTTAACAGAAGATTGTTTACGAGAAGTTTAATGCCGGTGATCGTTCTTTGGGTGATTAGGCTCAACGCATAAGCTGTTTGTCATCCATCACATTCAAAGCTTTCAAGTACGAAGACTGCTAACAACGTACATGTATGTATTTCCATTGCGGCACCGCGGCAAGCGCCTCGGTTTATCACCTCAGTTTGCAACCGCGGCATCCTCAAAAACTACCGCGGTCATTTGTTCGGTGACCGCGGCGCCGTACTGCGGCTCCACGTCTGTTGCACGAGGTTTTTCCGCGGTCGGATGTCCCTATAATTCCCGGCGGTACTGTATGTCTTTAAAGTGTTAATTGTACAAATTATATACATGCATATGCATGTTGATGTGTTTAAGTTTGTTTTTGAAGGTAGATTTCCCAAGGGCTTTTAAACTGCTTGGGTTTTGAATTACAGATATTAGCACCTATTCTACTATTAATAAAGAAATACATGCTATTAAAACCTACTATTACTGGTGTGTGACATTGCCTTTGGATTAATTAATATCATTTGTTTCCTATTTATTATTTAGATATTGGCAGGTTAAAGGAGATGTCAGTGAAAAAGCAGAAATTTAGGGCCACTATTTCTATGGCTGATCAATACCCTCTATCTCTACAGCAGCAGGTTCTACCTATTATTAAATTGCTGGTAGGTCTAGATCTACATTGTACTTGTATATTATAATTTAATACAGACATAGTATAACATTTTGCCCATTATCAAACTTTATGTGTGTGGGACTGCCATGCTTGTGTTATTGACAAAATTTAACACAGGCATGCATTAACTGTAGGATGAACGTAGGTCGAATGGATATGAAGAATTTTTTGAGTTCATCGTACCGTCAGCAAGTGCTTGTATTTATCAACTATTTCAACAGATCACACAGTATGCTGTGGTCACCAATAAAGCACTGTCATTAGCCAATCACCTGCTTGGATTTTGTACTGTGCATGAAGTTGGAATATTAATAGCTGATAATTCTTACAGTGGCATCTACGAATAGAAGTTTTCACGGTATTGACCTGAACACCTCACTTGATGTAATGAAGCACCATGCAGTTTGAACAGTGCTTCGTTACATCAAAGTGAGGCGTTCGGGTCAATACCGCTGAAACTGCTATTCATAGACGCCAAGGTAATATCAGCTATCGAGTAGTTTACAAAATGTACAGTCTGCAGCAAATAGATGTGCAACTGGCCATTTGTGACAACTTAGAGGTGATAATAATTATTAGTTTATAAAATGAGTGACTGTGTTATATTAGCACTATTTTTTCAGACAACTTTAGGAATAGCAGTCAAACTGAAAGAACAGGATAGGAATGCAGCTTATAAACTAAGACATACTAGTTTATACTATTTAATACTAATACTGGAGCTCCTATTGGGGCCTTTGGCATGTGCGAGTGGAACACCATAGATATAATAATAGATGAGAGCAAAAATTGGCTGACTTATGGTTTCCCTTACACCTGAACACCAATGCATGACGAGCAATGTGCCTGAAAAAGTGCTGTACCTGCATGCACTGTTGAGACCAGGCAGCCAGGATTGAAACCTTGGCCAGTAGTTATCTTCTTTTTTCTTCTGTAACTTTTGCACTGTCACTTGATTCTGCCAGTTATTTTTGTTTTTAATCTTTGTTTTCTTTATACAAGTTAGTTTTTTTTTCCGGGTCATTACCTCAGTCCAGATAATTGGGAGCTCTGTTTTTTAGGCTTGCAGAAACATATATATTATAAATATTATTAGTCTACGAGCTTGAAGTTCTGTTGCTTGATAAATATATATATTATAAATATTATTAGTCTACGAGCTTGAAGTTCTGTTGATTGATAAATATATATATTATAAATTATTATTATTAGTCTACGAGCTTGAAGTTCTGTTGCTTGATAAATATATATACATTGTATTATAAATATTATTAGTCTACGAGCTTGAAGTTCTGTTGATTGATAATTATATATATTATAAATATTATTAGTCTACGAGCTTGAAGTTCTGTTGATTGATGTTAATGAGGGGTACAGCTCTGAGTCAGTTATCAGCCATACAAACTGAGAGAGTATGGTAATCTAGTTTTAATAATTTATTGTTTTTTAATTAGTAGAAACCAAATAGTTGTTCAATCATAAACTGAAACAAGATTTCCTTAAATAGTAAGATCAACACACAAGCACATATGCAGTGGAATGGTTCTAATCAGCTAGCCCCAGTCTACTTTATTTACTTTACATCCAGCTTATCTTAATTATTAGATATTATATTTGAGTCAGATCAGTACCATGATAACTGAATAATCCTAACACATTCCCTTATAAACAAGATGCTCATTACATATTCAACTAATCTAGCGAAATCTGATTGGCTGGCAATTGACAGCACAAACAATAGACAGTGTTTCCTTTCGATTAGGAACTAATTTCTCTTTTCATTCGTGCACTTCGCTACGCTTGTTTGCTCATCCAAAGAGAAATTACTTTTTGACAAATTGGCTGTCCTTTTGTTTTTGAAAAACGTTGTTTGATACTTGTATCATTCTATAGTATCACTCAGTACAAGTAGATGGCGAGTACACTTGTGTATATTAGGGGGTTTTATAGAGGTTCAATCATGGCAACTTTGTTTTTCTTTATAAAAGGGAGAGAGAGAAAGGGGGTTTGATTGAGAGAAAGGGGTTAGATTGAACCCCCTTGTACAAATGTATGTACCTCCTGAAATGCACGTATGTATACAGGGTAGAAGTTGACAGGTACAGAATTTAATGTCAACAGTGTGGTAGAATTATTTTGTGTACATCTACTAGTTATGTTGTTTAGTTACTAACATTTAAACATACATGTACTATGCATGTACTTCTAGGCAATAAGCAATGCACATTTTGCAAAGCTGAGAGACTTTATTGCACTGCATCTTCCTACTGGATTTCCAGTAAAAATAGGTAAGTGTTTGGTAAAAAAAACTAGATAATAATACTTCCCTACATTTGTTTTATGTCATTACATTGGTGTGACATTTCATGCCCAAGCACTATTAAATTTAACTGTCATACTATGATGCTCCGAAAAATATACGCTTTAACGCCACGCTTGGAAATGAAATCCACCTACATGTAACCCTGATAACTCGTTCCTGCACAAACGTGCATCCACAAGTTAAAAACGAGAAAACTGTCACTCAGCCAATTTGCCACTTATGCCCTATTTACCCTTCATATTTGATGCTAACATAATATTTTTTATCATTCCATCTTCAGAAATCCCCCTTTTCCATGTGCTGAATGCCAAGATTACTTTTGGCAACATCAATGCTCAAGAGAAAGTCGTTACAGGGGTTTGTGTTCCTAACGTGGCCATAACAACCCCCGAATATGGTACAGGGCTTACAGAAACTATGGAAACAGGAGCAACAAGTACTGAGGAAACTATCAAATGTAGAATTGAAGAAATGTGTTTTGATGTCCCAGCGGGATACAGACAAGTCAGAGTTGGAGAGCAATCTGGTATGTTTGATGAGGCTACAATTTGGACACTGACTTGTAAAGGCCAATTTCAGCTGACGTTGTTGTTTACATTTTGCCTCAGCATAAGTCATGCTTCAAGCTACAAACAAACCAACTCTGTACTTGAAAGAGAAAGTCACACTTAGTTAGTAATTACAGAAAATTTGAGATTAATGTGTTGAAAGTTTTTGAGAAAATGGCTTTTCAAAAGTGCAAAATTTACAAGACCTTGCCACACACCATACATTCATTCATTTTCTCAGAAACTATTCAACATGAAATGATAGTAATTACCAAAATTTGAGATTAATAAGTGTGACTTTCTCTTTCGATGTATAGAGTCTGTTTGTTTGTAGCTTGAAGTATGATTTATGCTAATGAGGCAAAATGTATACAATGACGACAGCTGAAATCGGCCTGGAGCGAACAAGTTGCACCGTAAAAAGTGGTATACATACTGTGCACTTAAACTGAACCAACCAACCAACCAACAACTATGCACTTATTAGCAATCACTCACATTGTACTGTCCACTTAGTGACTACAATTTCACAACCACATTTTATGGTCCGTGATACTTGTTTACTATAGCCATTCTATAATACTTTGACTTTCAGGGTACATTAATGAATATAGGGATGAAGAGTTACAAAAATGTAATTAACTGGTGACTTTCTTTGTATTACTGGACTGCAGCAATACCATTGAATGTACAAGGTACACATGGGGAAATGTGTACTTTATGATCCAACCAACACAGCCATGTCAACCGACACTTGACCAACACTTCACTGACACAACGAACGCTTTTAATGTTTTGAAAATGCTTTGGAATATATGCTAACCATACATTTTAGAACATTTTCAATGCATTGTAGACTGTTGTCAATGTGTTGATTCTAAATCTTACATCATCTCATTAATGCATTATTCTCCATGGTGCCTTTCTAACACTGACAACAACATTGATAATTATAGAATATACCCAGTCTGTGAGTTGTTAGTAAAGAAAACAGTTATTTTAGACAAAATGCTACTAAAATTATTTTAATGTGTTCAAATTATTGCAAAGTGGAATGAATTATATGACGTAAGATCAAGAATCGTCTTTTTCTTATGTGGTCATGGGTCAGGAAAGGTCAACTTTTCACCATTTCAAACAAGCATAGAACAAAGAGTATTCTATGTAAGCAAAAAAAATGCAAAAGGGGTTAGGTGCACTTGAACCAAATTACAAGAAAACATTTCACCCACTGCTGTTTATCCTTATCTACTCAATCAATCTATTTTATAGCGCTGGATGCACGCACACTTCTTCCATACTGCTTTTCTTTTCCCAGCTCAGACTACAGTACCGCCTGGAACTATAGGTACATTTATCGCGAGCAAATCGCGATGAGATCGCTATCAATGACCGCGGTCTGCTCGCACCTTGCTCGCGATCTGCTCGCACCTTGCTCGCGATGTGACCGTGATCAACTGTGTTCGAGATGGAAATGATCGCAGTTACGTTTATCGGACATTAGATTTTACGTATACATTTACCCGAGCCCTTGCGAAACGTTTTACAATTTCTTCCCTTGACAAAAAAACGCATTAAGGTAAAAACGAAAAGCTCAATATTACAATTTATATGAAGAAGTACTTGAGAGTAAACTGTCGCTGGTTTAAGAACGGATCATAAAAGTTGACGACCATTCCTATGTTTGGTCGATCGAGTACGCATCACATATTTGAAAACAAGACTTCAGGTTTGTTTCACATCTGACAATCAGACCAATCGCTGCAGACTGGTCTCACAGCAATTATAAACCGCAATGCCAATCACAAACTGACGAAGTGATGAAGTAAAAAAGCTGAAATTGAAACTCCAGAAGATTCGGTGCGATCTCACAGCAAAATAACCAATAACGAATTAAAATATCCAAAATGTATTCACCTGGGTGTTTTTATTTGACAGAATGGACTCAAACCAGTTTTCGCATTAGGTGAAAACTGTTCAGACCGTAAATAAAATACAAACTTTCAAGCATTTGATTCGGTAGGAAGATAATTTTTGGTGTGATCTCAAAGCAAAACAAACACTGCTGTCGGAGCTCATTGATTATTCAAAAATGTCACACTTCTGTTCGAGCAATTTGAGAATCGACCCCACGCCTTTCAATTCAAAATGACGGATCCCACATTAAATAAAAAGAATTCCAGAATATTCTATTTGGTAGACGTTTATCACTTGCCAGTATTAAAAGTTGAGAAACTTTCCCGCATTATTTAACTCTGCATTCTGCAATAAAATCACATGTTCCGCGAAGTTCGCGGCATTCTTGTTGTGTCAAAAACCAGACAATCAGTTTCCACGGCTGAAAGCAACAACAACATTGAACAACAACAATATATTTATTTATACTCATAAAGGTTTACAATATTGTGAGAAAAAAAAAAGGCAAATTAAAATAAGTTTTAAGTATGAGCTAACCTAGAATAACCTGCAGGTTAATCGAGCTAGGTAGCACGTATAATGTATTTAAATGTAGTTAATTTGTTGGGCTGTGGACCAAAAAAGAAAAGACACGAAAAGGAACATTGAAGTAGTTACTCATTTACTATAAGGACAAAAACGGATTACAGAGAATTTTAGACAATGAAGCCGGAAACAAACAAGTGTTTGCAAGACAATGACCGGGCAATTAAGTAGAGTGATAGAAAAACAGCTTGTAAATACAGTAGAGATATATAATAGTCTAGTAAGGCTGAGAAAGCACATGTACATGTACATGTAAACACCAAGGCTTCTTGAATCTGTTGAATTGAAAACATACAGCGTACGCAACGACTTTTAAAGAATCGTGAAGGGATTGAGTGATATATTAAAGTATGAAAGTACAGAAGTCTGTAAAGTTTATCAGATGAATAAAAACGCCGAACTAATTTAACGATCGGACGGTAGTTAAGTAACGCAATCCCACGCAACCTTTCTTTTGGTGACCCTTCGATATTTATATTTGTAACGGGACTTGAAACAACCAAGAATGTGGCTGATCAAATAATCTGCAGATCGAATTGGAATTTAGTGTGTTGGTTTTTGTGGAGGGAGGAAAACCAGAGGACCTCGGAACAAGGGCGAGATTACAACAAACTCAACTCACATGTGGCGCCGCGTGCGATAGAATATTTTGGCTAACCATCAGAGAGTTGTCAAGACCATCCGTTCGAATGTTTTGATGAACCAATTAGATAGTCAAGACCACCAAGGAATACTCGTTGCGGATTTGAAGACTGTAGCTTCAAAAGCTTTGTTTAATTGCTACATGTACGTAATGGCGTAATGACACCCGTTGCCGCTTCAGCCGCTTGGCCGGATTGTTGCCGTTCATCGTATGATAACCTCTCTACATGTATCTCGAATTAAAACTTGTTCCCCTGCATTGGGTTTAGGATCCTGGATTTACACTTTTTCACTAATAAAAAGTTTAGCCCGTGTTCAAGTGGAACGTACACGTAAATTTTATAGACCCAAGAGGTTTGTGGAAATGTTCATAAGCAGGCATTTTGTTTGCCGGCTGTAGACTGCGACTGATGATCGCGATCATCATAGTGATCGCAGTCAGATCGCGAGCAAGGTGAGAGCAGATCGCGAGCAAGGTGAGAGCAGATCGCGAGCAAGGTGCGAGCAGATCGCGAGCTAGGTGCGAGCAGATCGCGAGCAAGGTGCGAGCAGATCGCGAGCAAGGTGCGAGCAGATCGCGGTCAGTACACGCGATTTGATCGAGACTCGATCGCGATCAAATGTACCTATAGTTCCAGGCGGTACTGTATACATGTACTTTCGAATTTGTGTGAGATTCTTATTACTCAAAATAATATTACAGTTGAACCTCCCATAAGCGACCACCCTCGGGACCTGGAAAAGTGGTCGCTTACGAGAGGTATTAAATGCAGTGATTTGATGGCTGCGAGACAAAACAGGCTTTTGGTAAATGGTCTCCTACGAGAGGTGGTCTCACAGAGAGGTTCCACTGTATATTCAAAGGTTGGTTTGTGAAACAAGGCAACAAACATATTCTTCAATGAATAAACACTTTAGTCACTCTTGGATGGCTTGACCAATCAGAAGAGAGTGACCCCACTGTAATTACATGTATAGTATGCAAAGTTAGTCACATCCACAGACTTATTTCGAGATAAAAGAACGGGGTGACCATCAAAGCGCTCAATGTGTTTCATGCTTGCAATTCTAAAAGCCGAATTAATCACAACAAGGAATCACAACAAGGAATCAAACATGACTTTCTTTCCAGTATTTCAGAACTGAAGTGCGGTTTTCACCGATCAAATTATATAAATTAACCTCAATAATCTTTGTCAAACATTGCAAGAGCATTTCAACGTTCTGACATGCATTGTGAAACATTGATAACACATTGTGAAACGTTGACAATGCATTACAACTGGCTGACAATGCATTGACAACGCATTGTAATGTAATTCAACGCAAATTTCCTTAAGCTGGGTTTTCATGTGAAGGGTCACATATATAATAATTATAATAATTATAGGTTTTTATGGCGCATTTAAAAATCTCAATGCGCTTACATGGAGTATGAGAAGACTATATTAAAAAGTAGAAAATAGTAAAAATAACTAACTATAGTAAAAAATAACTATACCTATATTATAAAAAATTAAAAAGATATATTAATATAAGAAGTAATGTAAAATATATATACATAAACACAGACTGATATTCATACACATATATGTATACATGTAGAGAAATATATAACAGAAAATATATACATATAACATAATATAAATACTTCTCTACTGTCACTGCGTCATATATAAAGTACACTTTTCCCGAACACATGCATCCTACATGTAGGAGGGGAAGACTTGGTTTAATTCTTATCATGAAGATTTTCTTTGCACAAACATCTGTTGCTTTGTTATACTAGATAGTAATTTGTGCCTTCTTTGAAAACTTTTTCCAGCACCAATCAGAGACGAAGAGGATGAGTTGCTCCAACTGGCTATTCAGCAAAGCTTGCTGGAGTATGGACAAGTTGACCCTGAAGAACAGGCTCTCATGCGCTTGATACAGGACAGTCGGGAAGATGACAATGCCCAACTACAAAGGTATACCCATAATTTTACCACTGGCTGTAGTAGCTGTTGCTGCAGCTGTTATAAATTGAAGGGCTGTGCAATAAGGGCATACTGTAAGTAACTCCTGATCACATTCTAGATTCTACCTTAGAAAACAGAGAATTTGAAGGAGAATTTAGAATGTGATCAGGAGTTGCTTACAACCTTCTTGCACACAGCCCTTCCATTTCAGCTGCAATATACATTTGTATTATTAATACATAATTATATGATAATTACCGGCCAGGAACTTAAAGGCTGGCAAATAATGTTTTTATTTTTTTCCTTATCAATTCAATTTAAATTATTGTACTTGCTTTCATTAATTCAGTCTTGCATTTGCACAATAAGCAATACATTTGTCAGCCTTAAGCATGCATGTAATCTTTGATTTACTCAAATCACTGGCAATTATTTTCCTAAAGTTAACCTTTTTTAAAAGGCTTTCAATACAACAAAAATATGTCCAATAAAGGTACATTTACGTAAGAATCACATCAAAAACTTTGATTTTGAATAGCTGGTGCAGATGAGAAGAAATGGACTGGGTCACCAGCCGATCAGAGTGCGTTATTTCAGTGGATTGCTGAACAGGAAAAAAACATTCTGTAATATACAACATTCAGACAGTAATATCAAAACTTATGCCTGCGTAGCATAGCCAAATTTTGGGCAACACTGATTTTGTTAAAAAGCAAATTTATTAATAATTATATGTATTATTACTTAATACTAACTACTGGACAGGTATATTTGCAAAAAAAATAATTAATTAAGATGATCACAATCTTCCCTTGGGGAAAAAAACCACAGCAACAAAATACAGATACTACTCTTCCCAGTAATTAACTGCAACACCCCAAGTTTTTCTATGGCCCAACCAAGAAAACTTGAGCCCTGAATGTACAATATGCACATGTAGATAATTTTAGAGACAAAAGACCAAACATAGTTATAGAGGGGCCATTGTTCTTTGTTTATTTCCTGCTTCAAAGCCAGGCCGTTATCGAATACCTGGTAATTCATCCGTGGAAGTAGGCTTTTGCCATTACCAGGCTATACAATGTATATCAGACATGCAGGCCTAGGACATGTTCACAACAGGGGTTGCCACAAGTCAGGGTAAAAACAATTCAAGGCCACGAAAAGTTAGGGAATTTTGATATTGGTCAAGGAAAACTGGCATTTTGATTAGAATTAAGTCAGGTGCCATTGGTCTGGGAAAATTGACATTTTCAATGCAGATAATTATTAGCAGGAAAGACAGCTAAAAACATACTCAGGGTTCGAATTACAATGTCAAAGCTAGACTGTGTATTCGCAAGGTCTTGGGAGGTTTATCTGTATTGTTAGTTCTTGTCAGACAGTGTAGTTGTAAATAGGAGACTGGGGTGAGTAAAATATTCAAGATGGCCACCATACCACATCTGATTTATTTGAGTATTTGCTCAGGGAAAATCTAAGTTGAATCAGGAAAAGTTCAACCTCTGTGACAACCCTGTATACATGTAGGTTGCAAGTTTTTGTTCAGTGTGTCAGTTGGTTGTTGGTAAAGTGTTGCCTGACATTTTCCCAATCAGGTATTATAAATAATTATTATTTAAAGTCATCTGAATGTGTTGGTTGAATCATAAAGTACTCATTCCCCCTTAGACGATGTACTATGTACAATTCATTGTACTACAGTCAAGCCAAAACTTTTTCACAATATTACTGCTCAGCAATTGCTGTAAAAACAGCAATTGCTGTGGTTAACATTTAGTGATATTGCTGTTGGCAGAAACGATATTGCTGTTTCTCAAAAACGATATTGCTGTTTCCCAAAAAACGATATGTTGTTTTGCTGTTATTGAAACAGGAATTGCTGCACAGCAATTTGCTGTTTAGAATGTACAGACATATTTAATTCCGGTGATGGGCCATGCACTGCTAGTCAACAAGTTTTTCGTTGTTCACAATCTAAATGTACATTTGTACCTTGGATTCCGCATGTTAATTGTGACATATGAAAGTATAAGCCTGCCAATCACTCTGACCGCGAATTTCCAAATTCCCTGCTATTAATAAAAGTGTCTTGGTAAAAAATTGCTTTCCTTTTTTTCCATTTTGGCTAAAGCCAGTATTAAAAGTAAATTTAATTTTTCTCACCCTCTCGCTGCAGCCTTTTTCAATTTTTTTGAGTTAAATCTTTCTTTGAAAATGAGCCGCATCTGTAAAGTAACAAGAGCTCATCTGGGCTTTCACTCGGGCCACATGAGATTGAAGATGAAATACACTTTCATTTGAAATCCTCTTAGTAATAACCAAAGGGAAGAATTGTTAGCTGAATTTAGCAGTCTTAAGGAGTGGCCGGTAGCGCGGTGACATTCATTCTCTGCTCCCCTAGTATATAAATGTAATTTAATATATTTTTTGTTTTTGTTTTTCTCGTGTATGTAAATTAAAGAAGTTGACCTCTACTTATTCATGTAACGCACGCTTACAATTTAGTCTGCTGTTCTGCAGGATCAGAGTACTAATAGATGAATGTCTGAAATGTATGTTTATATTTGTCCCATATTATAAGTTGTATCCTGTCCACCTATGATGGAGCTATCACTATATTTCTCTACTGTTCTTTCTACCCTGCGGTTCTTTATCGCAGCTCGCTGATCGCGTCCATATATTTGGTATTGTTGGATTAAAGATTATTAACTGAAATGCCTGTTGGTTATCTATTTAAAAGCTTTTACCCTCTTTCCCAAAACTGCAGTCTGCTCATTATATTACAGAATGATAAAGGGAACTGTTGGAAGCCTTTAATTTCTCGAACCTCGGCCGTGAGAGGATTCTTGTTTACCTTGAGAGTTGAATATTGCTTCGCTCATCATAAATTATTCTGTACTGAGTGTTTATTTCTCACAGTTCAGGAGTTCAGATGTCTTCAGACTTCGATAGAGGAGAGAAACCCATAACTGCTCAACCACAGTATAAAATTATATATATTTGCTAGTAAATCGCTATATTTCGCTATAAATCTGCTATTCAGTATGCTTGTATAGTATAACGTACAGAGGTCTCGATACGAGATCGGTAAACCAACCAAACACGCGGTCAAAATTAGTTTAGTGTTGGCCTACGGATCAGTGTTTGCACTGTTATGTATTATGACCGAGAGTAAATGAAATGTGGCATAAAACCTACGAAACGTACATGTACCTCAAACAAGAGCGCCAGTTGAAATATCCTGAGCCTGTTGGAAGGCTTTCGCACGAGTGAAGTTAAATAAAACATTAAACTGCTTACATTTGAGAGTAATTTCCTCGCGGGGCCACCATCTTGATTTTACTGTATTAAATTCTGTAAATAAATTAACCTGGCGACTGTTGCGTGACCAGCACAGTGCAATCTGATTGGTGGTGAACTTGTGAACTTGAAATTTAATGCTTGCGCCAGCAGATTAAGACTCCCGAGTAATTAATTGCTAATCCGTACCCAGACCCAGAATGAAAATTTCAGCTAAACTGCCAGGACTTGATTACAGTTAAATTTTTAAGAAATCCTAGTTCAAGAAACACTGGTCTTTTACGGTGAAGAATCAGCTGATCACGTTACATTATTTACAGACGATCAACATCTTCACAGCTTCAGAATATAAAACACCTGAACTGAGAAAACGCTGGTTATGATAAACATGGAGAGAAAACATTGAGGAAACATTGAAGCCGAGATCAAACAGACAGCTTATAAAAAAAAAAAAACAGTCAATCCACGCATCACAGATTTCACGTATTAATACATCGACGAACTTTCGAAAGAACTGCTTTCTCAAACACTTTCTCCTCCCGACACTGATTAACATATACTTTATTACCTTAAGCACTTTCCTATTGGGTTGTTGTTGATTGATTGACGGATAGGAGTGAAACGTGCACTTTTTAATTCAGACCCGTGATTGTGAAGTGTTTTGAGTTGTTTAGTCCAAGAGCATACAAGACAGTGGTATCCACATCGACACAGAATGGCCTTTTCATGTTTGAAAATATTATGAATTTTCCTGAAACTTAGATTGCTGCTGGGCATATTTTCGAAATTAGAGTCTGAATTTCTCCACGTGCAATCAGTCAGAGCGTGAACGTGTCAGTCTGAGAATGTGAATAAAGTTTTGAATCCAAGTTTGTAATGGGAGACGTGCAAATCTATACTCTTACCAGAAAACTTCTACTGGGTTAGTGGAATCCTTTTCCTCCTTTGAATCAAATGCGCTTTAATCATTGAATAGTCTTCCCAAAACTTTGAAGGTCAACATTTGCATATTGCGATCGACTCAACAATAATCGGTAAACGTGCAAATCAAAAAAGTCTGATCAAACTGCAAAACCAAGGAAACCTGGCAAAAGGAAAGAAACAATATCACTATCATAAACGAAAGCAAATTGTTAAAAACAGTTAAATGTCTTTAAAAATAGGGTACCGTAAACACCCGTGTATAAGCTGCACGTGTAGATAAGTAGCACCCCACAGTTTTAGGAATTTTTTTTTTTTTGAAAAATACAAAAAATAATCAGAAAATCTTTTGTCCGAGTTCATAAACGCTTGTACTTGATGCCAAACTTCTCCCCCCCCCCCCCAAAAAAATATTTTGTTGAAGTTCATAAACGCTCGTACTTGAAGCAAAGCTTCATCAGATTGTCATAAATACATAATCGCAACTTTTAGGTGATGTTACACGAGACGTTTTTCGTGCAACATTGTTGCGCGAAAAGTCAACATAGTGTAACATGGCGCGCTGGACGATTTTATACGCAATCTTCATTGCGGCAACATGTTGCAAGTTTTGAATTACCTTCAAAAACCTGCAACATTGTTGCCCGAATTTTGTTGGAGTTGCTTCGTGTAACACCCTCGCCGTTGACTTTTTGCGCAACGTTGTCCCAGAAACCTGTTCGCTATGCCCACGGAAACGAGGCTGCGTCAACAAACATAAGACTCCCGTCAGCCATGTTTTCTAAACGAGGGTGTGTCGGAGTCGTCCCTTGTATAACATACCCGTTCCGCAACAATGCTGCACTAAAAGTTGTCTCGTGTAACATGCATTAAAAATCGTCGCGAAAAATCGTCGTTAAAATCCTCTCGTGTAACATTACTTTAATTCGATCGAATATGGTTCAACTTGCCTTGTCATTTCTTGTGTATATTTTAACCTGCAGTCTTTAAATCACTCCAGAATTCTTCCGCTTTTATTCTCCCATTAACTAACAACAATTCCAAGGAACCGCTTTCCTTTAATCGCTAGAGCAAGAAAGGTTTTCTGCCGAAACTATACTTGCACGAGTAGGTCTGAGGTCCGCCATCTTGGATGTTCATTATCTAGTGCCAATCTGCCACGTGTAAAATTGTGAAGAATGCCTGGTTTTTAGATGCCTGCTTTGACAAGCACTGCAAATCAGCATGTTTTGGAAGGTACATGTAAATAAGCTTAATCACGTTTAAATATTCACGAAATTTCAAATATAATTATTAGGTCTAAGGTGGGTCTTAGAAGAGTTTTTGCTTTGATTCTTTCAAACTGCGTGTTTTTGTTTCAATGATTATGCTTAAATTGCTATATTACACGATCGCATGCGATTTGAACCTGATTGTAATATACGCACCGTCGCATAATAAAAGCTTCATACAGGTTCATGATATGTAAATATATGTTAATATTGGGTCTCCTTTCTAGGTGTTCCCGTAGATAAGCCGCACCCCCGATTTTGAACAAAAATTTTGGGTGAAAAGGTGTGGCTTATCTACGGGTGTTTACGGTAATCATAATATTACCTAAAGTCTTTCTAAATAAATTTGCCATACACACTTGTAAACAAACCACGAACCAGCGCAGCATGCATAACATTGTACTTGCATCTCGAAGTTCTTGCATTACCTTGAAACTTTTTGTATTATTTAACTTGGTGAGTGTTCTTGCGGTTGAGCCACAAAGAACGGATTATCCACTTCTTTACTTTTTGCATGTTCTTGCGGCTTATCAACTTCTTGCGGGTTCTTGGCGGGTACAAGAAGTTCTTGCGCGACTTCTCTGTTTTCGAGACATCCTGAGTGTGGGCAGTGGCATGATTTTTGTTACACATCACAACAGAAATAACTTGAATCAGCAATGTACGAACTAATTGGAAAGAACAGCAATATCGGAGATTAATCGCTGTAAATCAGCAATTGCCATTTTACTTACAAAAGCAATATTTTGATTACAATAACAACAACATTTATTTCACTCTAGATGTAGGAGTTACAGTGAAAGAATGATAATATAAATTTAACAATGAAAAAAGAGAGTGAGCTGGACCTGAAAAAACCCGAGAAGCTATCTAGTCAGGAACACTAATTGGCAAAACAATATTGCTGTTTGCTGTTTTTCAAAAAAGCAATTGCTCTTGACTATCAGCAATTGCTGAGTCGTTTTCGTGCGTGAAAAAGTTTTGGGTTTGACTGTAATTCTGTTTACAGGGCCATCAGAGAAAGCATGAAAGATTACGGTACTGCCGAGGGGAATGACGAAACCCCACTGAGTGAAGACGATAATGTGGAATTTGTGGATGAAGAATCTGAGGAGCAACTTAGACTTGCCATGGTTCTTTCTCAACAACAACTTGCAGAAGAACGAGACACGGCGGAAACGAGAAGAGGAGGAACTACAGTTGGTTTTACAACTATCCATGACTGAGAAGTAACACTTTAAACTTTAAGGAAGTTTAAACTGTGAACAGTCCCCCCTTATTTTTCTTAGTTCTCTGTATGCATGGCCACGAGATCTAGACATTTGGAAAAACAGTCTCTTTATATACATGTAGCTCTTCTAGGTGTACATGTACAGTGTATCAACGTCCTCAAATTCAAAATAGTAACATATTGTATTCTGGGGTTAGGGTTCTTTGTAGTGTTGTGTATTGTTTTCCTGTAGTTCATTGTTTTGAATTTGAGGATGTTACACCTAGAATTTAAGAGCCAATATTTTGGCTGATTGAAAGATTGGGCGTGACTTGTCAGCCAATCTGGTCTGCCAAGATATTGTTTTTCT
The DNA here is from genome assembly GCA_030867875.1 of Actinernus sp. WN-2022. Taxonomy (NCBI): domain Eukaryota; kingdom Metazoa; phylum Cnidaria; class Anthozoa; order Actiniaria; family Actinernidae; genus Actinernus; species Actinernus sp. WN-2022. The sequence continues at coordinate 122,201,894 of JAOWCC010001589.1, forward strand.
GAATGTAAATATCTCATGGCCTGAAACTCAGAAAAATAAAAGGATTGTTCACAGTGTAAAGAAGTTGTACAAAGTTTATTTTAATCTCAGCTGAGCACCTGTGCTAGCTAAATGTAGTTGCTTGATCATCTGACACAGCAGACTGCATGTGCCAAACATCACATCATCTAAGAACGGTCATGATCATTGACAAGCAGCAGTAAAATAGTCGATGGAACAGAGTTTGTGTAATATGATGAGATACATGTACAAATGTAGGTACATTTGTGGCTATGAGTTTGTTTTAAACATGAATGACTGTATAAATTTTATTTTCATCTTAGAATGCATGAAATAATCCAAATACATGTACAGAGCAAGGCTTTCAACTTTGTCAATTATCATGTTCAGTACTGTCAATAATATAGTGTATAATTTATAAGCTCTACGAGGTTATTATTGATTTGAGTACATGTAAATGTACATGGATGGCCAAACAATGTTGCTGATTCAGTCTCATATTCACATCATAAGTACACCTTAAATTTTGAAAATCTACCACACCCTTTAAGTTGGCCACACACTTGGAGGATGGTTTGATTCCCGGTTTTATGTCACAAAGTAGAGGGAATATTTTGCTTTTGTTTGAGCTAAAATCTTTGGGTCTTCATTTTTTTAGGAAACTCCCAAGAGTGATTACAGGGTGAATAAGAGCTAGACCATAATTATGTTTTTATTGTATTCAATTCAGAGATTTCAAATCAATATTATAATCATGTAGGGGTTTTATACACTTTAATGGCTGGTAGCTTAAATTAACCTATTTCCAGCTGGCTATGTTCAAAGACATAAAAAATTATGCTACTGCTGATTAGGTCATTGAAATAAAGCAAATGCAGCTGTCTACTTCTCATTCACAGCTGCTTAATTACTCCAAAATTTATTGAAAGCCCTGAGCCCAGTTGTTTGAAGCAATAAACTGTACAGATGACGATAATTATTACAGATTTAGCACCTAGGGATAGTGTTACCCTTGCTTGAAACAACCAGGCAGGCAGTGCAATGGCAAGGAATGCAGAAAGGTGTTAATTGTGGTATTGTTTCAATATTATTGTCCACCTCATTGGTTTAAACATCAAAATCTATCAAAACTTGAAGAAGAATATCATTTTATCAGTTTTATTAACATATTTGAATTGCCTCTATTGAAAACTCTCATAACTTTTAATACAATGAAGAATTCTGACAGTGTGGGGAACATTATTTTTAATATTGAAAGCTTTAAAATGTTGTTTATTGTTTTGGACTCTTCTGAAAATAATGTTTTCACACAAAAGTAAAGTAGTTTTAAAACACAGTTTCAGTGGATTTGATTTCAGAAAGTTATTATTTAAGGGTTGAGTAATGTTGTCAAATTCTAACATATACATGTACATGTACATCGGGGAAAGCAAATAATTTGCATCTGAATTAAGAACTCAGTGCCTATGTTTTTACACAGATTATTTCTTACCTTTTAAGTTTCATGTTAATAAATAATTATTATAGTTTAAGCCAGCAGTTCATATTCAGTTTTCAATCATGTTGTCTCTTAATTGAAGGGCTGTAATATTGTCAAACTTGTACATGTACATGTGCAGACTAGTTTTGAGGATATTAGAGATAAATTTTACATTTAGCATTGAAAGAAGTACCCGTATTCACTTACGGATAAGCCGCACCTGCAGATAAGCCGCACCCCGAGTTTAGAAGCTTGAGTTTAGGAAAAAACGTTTTTTTGGGAAGAATTATCAACATACATTGCAACCTTCATCAGACTTTCAAACTGGAGAAAACTCCAAAGCTGTATCTTTAATACTTAAAAATGGCTCTATTGAGAGCCACCAAACTTGCAAAAGCAATGACCAGTGCTTAGTTTCTTTTGGTTTTGTGTGGTGTTTAGTAGTATATCTTAACTTGCTTGAGTTAATAACAATTATTTTCTTTGAAAATTTTAATTTATGTAAATTTACGGAACCTTGTGCAGATGTTCTCGCAGATAAGCCGCACCCCCGATTTCAAAACGAAGATTTTGGATAAAAAGGTGCGGCTTATCCGTGAGTGAATACGGTACTTTAAATTTTAAATAATTGGTCTATATACTAAGTTATGAAGTGAATGAGTAGCCTGAATTTCAGCCATCTCCTCTGGTTCGTTCCTCCCGAGAGAGACGTATGAATCCAATAGCCGATAATGCCGTCCAGTGACGTCAAGGCGGATTAACAATTTAATTTATGCAAATAAAAACTGTCACGGCAGTAGTAAGAGTTCGTGGGTCACGAAAACAAAGCATCACTCGCCTTGAGAAATTATTTGAGATCATGCTGGCCAAAATAAAAGCCTTACCTATATTATATATATCCATCCCATTTGCTTCTCAAGTGCCTCTTATGTTGTGAAAACCTTTTCAAAGCAACAAATCGTTATATTATATTTGGAGGCAAAGTACAGTTGATCTTTGTCTTTCTGTTGACCTTTGTCTCGCGATCTGCCATTTGAATCGACACAGCTACGAGATATTACCTAAAGTATGTAAATGATGCAACAGAAAAGTAGAAAAAACATGAAAGGATAATGGAGAATTTTCGAAGAAATACGATCAGACTCTTTTACGGGAAAGAACAGTTCCTTGAAGAGAGTAGCGACATTCTTTACCACTGCAAGTGTGAACAAATAATCGATTATCAACAACCCCGCGGATGCGACGGGATAAAATGTACATGTTTACAGGACAGTCGGCCGGTTATTGTGCAGGACACTTTCAATCCATTTCCAGATGTTTTCCTTACAAATTCAAGGTCTTTGCAAAAGACAATCACTCCACTGAAACTCAACGCTCAACAATCGCAAGTCCAAAGTGAATTCTGCTCTCTTCTCGGATGAGTTAATTATGATAATTATGCAAAATTATAGAATATGAACCAATCAAAGATCACTACCAGGTTTTCTGGTAGTGACGTCACTGGACCTGCATTATCAGTTATTGGTTTCAGACGTCTCCTCTCGGGAGGAACGAACCGGAGGAGACTGCTGAAATTCTTGACCACTAGGGATTCTAACCTTATCGTTTCACTTCTTTCCTTTCAATGTTACATGTATACGAAAAAGAGAAGATTAGATTCCCAAAAAGTTTGGTATAACTTAATTGGACCAAAAACCTTCCCACATAATTTTTGTCCAAAAACAACTTCAGACATTTTGTGTCCCACAAGCCTGTTCAATCCTGAATTTGCTGTGGTTTTTGCTTCCCTGAGACCACTAAAGTTTAAAGAAGGTTCTGCTGAATCTATCATCGGACGCCACAAAACCTATACAGTACGCGAAGTTAAGGAGCGAAAATGAGATACTGTTAATTTGTTCAGCTGCTGTTAACAAATGGTAGAACCAGGATTTATTGACTAACAAATGCCTCTCTCAATCTTTTACAGACCAAAAAGAAGTTGTTCCATAAAATTAATGTTTTATAGGTGTCCAATAATATACATGTTTAGCTGCTGTACCTTTTTCAGTCCATTTTTTCCTTGAAAATGGCTTACTTAATCACTGTCTTGTAGGATGGTACACAAACTTTGTCAGAAGAACTAAAGTTTATAAACTAAGGAAGAAAAGTTTTGGCAAGTCTACTTTGTTTTGCAGTCACAAGCATGTAAAATATTAAACTGTCTGATAATAGGATCACTTACCTTACAAGTACAAATGAGTAAGAACTACACAGGTTGAGTTTTCAAGCTAAGTTATGTTACAATGTTTCTTTTTTATCTTTTAATGTGTCAAACACATGTAATTTGACTGAAAAGTCAGTGTACAAAATAAGATAAAAAATACAGTCTATAGTAAATATTTGACAAACAAAGGCTTCAATTCATCTTTCCAGTGGATTTCTCATCTGTTCTATCCTATGTGTATAAATTATATAATTCAACCATTCATCAAGGTTTTAAGTTCATACAGCTTGCTCCTATAATTTGTTAAGATAAAGAAGTTTTTTTGCAAAACAGTAAAGAGCCTGGATCCTAAGTCGAGTTGACCTCCTTATGTGGTAAACTATCTTTCTATTTAAATGCTTTCATTAAAGGGGCTGTGTCATGGTAATAGACTTTACATTTGCATTCCAGGCCAGAAACTATTTCCACCTATTTTGATATGAACTAATAAACGAAATTCTTGTCCATGTGGGATGCTTAAAATCAAAGCAAATATGCAAAAATGACTCTCAAACAGTGTATATAAACAGTCTCCAGGGAAAATATTGAAAATCCTTCCAATCAAGCATTGAGAGGGAAGTTTAACTGTTTGTATCCAATTAACAGCCACCAACCGAGCAATTACTCGATTACATGCACAGTACCATGACACAGCCCCTTTAATTATATCTTCCTTGCCATGTTCAAATTGGTTACATGCATATTGCATGGCTAAAGTGAACAAGTTGCACCATAAATATTTTTTATGTTGTCAGCCAACTACTTCTCAGTCACATTTATGGTGCATTAACTTGTTCACTTTAGGCCATATTGCATACATGTATCAGGGAATTTAGCCATCAGGGCCACAGTAAATACTTGAAATAGCATTGGCTTAGATTGTAAAACATTCCCTTTTATAATTTTATTGCAAAAATAAGTTGAGATGGTGCTACAAGCACAGTCAGAAAAAGGATTACAGGGAGAGGCCATGCAGCCAGAGAAAAGGCAGTTGGATAGACTCAACTCATGACGCCAGTCATGGTTGTGTGACTTGTTATTGTGGGTCCCCACAAGGTGTGTGTGTGGATTGTGATAACCCTTCACTTAAAAATAATAATGATTGCTGTTTGGTAAACATGACAGGAAATAATATCCATTCCCCTCCCCCTCTCCCCAGCAAAAAGGGGGCTGTATCCCTCTTATCTCAAGTCCCCCAAAAGGGGGAGAAATTACACGCTTGATGTATTTGCTAATATTTTATTATTGTTGTTTATGACTTATTTTTGTGCCTATCAGCACACAGGTGTAGAGTAAAACTGAATAAAATATTTCATTATTCTAATAAATATCATCATAACATGCAATAACTATTGCTACAATGTACTTGTTTTGCCATATAATAGCATTTGTCTCCTACCAACAGTCTTTCTTACCCAACAGGTAGAACTATAATAATCACTGTTTGTCATAGAACTAACTAATAAAGTGCTGATACAATCATAGTCCTTCTAAAAAGATGTTTGATTCTAATGTGCTTTCACAGTCTGATTGCGAGCACACTTATTAGAGAGAGTGCAGTCAACCAACTATGAAACATTTATGCTACAGTTGTACTTTGATCTTATGAACCACATTATAATACTGAATCACATAAAAAATATATATATTGTATTTACATCATTAAAATACTGTACCAGACGTACACTTACAATAAAGACTATGTCAACCATTGCGCTTTGCATGACTCAGGCGAATTTCGTATGATATGAAGTTCAGAGCTGGAAAGCGTAAAACAATAGCGACACAATTTAGTATGATTGTTCTAGTATTCCCAGAAGGTATCATAATGTAACAATAGCTACACCCTCTCAAAGCATAATGGTTGACAAAGATTAAAATACCTTAACTGATTGTGTATATGACAGAGATATGTCAGCCTCTGATACCAGTCACTTTAAAACTAACCAACCTTTATGTATTTGTTCTTCCTTAATCATTATTAAGTTTTGACTTTGGATGAAATTTAAAATCTATTTAAAAAAACTTTAAGCTCAAAAGTTTACAGTTTTGTTGTCACTCTTTTATATTCCTCCTGCTGTCCTTTGTACAAGTAATAGATTCCAGCGAGAGATTGTAAATCTGATAAAACAAAGCCACTCATTCTGTATTGCCTCTGGATTTAGTTTGCAAGTCTGGTAAAGCATGGACACACATTCTGCATAATTATGACTTATGAAATGTATAGAGTCTTGTTTTTCAGTTATTTTGGCAATACTACCTACATTGTATTTTGGCCAAGAAAATCAAAGCAAAAGTTTTTGGAAATCAGGACGAAATCTGTTTTCCTTCATGAATTATTAATGAGTTTGATAATAATAATATAATTATTATTACATGTAGGTTGATGATACAGCATTGCTCTGTCTTGGACATTCATCAACATCCACCAAGACCAGACACATTACATTCTATTTGGGAGGTATAAAAGCCTCAAGATAAACTTCTGTTACTTCAAAGTTACTGTCACTGACAAAATTCCTACAAGAAACACATTTGACTTACATGTATTGTGTATAAGGTTGCTAGCTATAACTGCATGAGAAGCCTTCCAATAGTGGAAATACTAGTCTTTTATATGATAATAATTATTATGTATTCTTCCACATTTACAAATGATGTAATACATATGTCAAGGCATTTGCTCTCTAATGAATGGTATGTAAATCTAAATAAATTACTATCTTATGCTAATATGAATCCAAGTGCAGATTCTACAATTCATTTGTGGCAATTATTTCTGAACCATCAAGGTCGACTCCTGGAGGAAGAAGATTTGGAGGATAGCACATTTGTTTTAAATGTTTAATTCCACAACACTTTATAGCAATGGTTATAATCAGTTGGAGACTTCCTCCAAGGGTATAAACATCAATAGATTCACTAACTCAAAGTATATATACATGAAATAAGTAATTACATGTAGCTACATGTACAAGGTACACTAATACTGTAGGTTTATTTCTAGACTGTAAACCTTAATCGTATTGGATCACAGTGTCGAACTAATCTTCCTATTCTAAAACAATCTTTATCATTGTTCCTAATAGTATTGTTTACCACTATACAATAGTTTCTGATCTCTTCATGCCATTTGAGTTGCTTTCTGCAAAAACAATAAGAAGGTTTACCAGTCAACATTGAATCATGATAGCACAGATAATTAAGTTAATAACAGTGATAACCAACAGGGTTGTACATGTAGCTAAGAAAAATAGCAGCCAGATACAGCTAATGTGCAAAGTTTGTCCAAGGTCTTATAGTTTGCTGGCAAAATGACAGCTGGCAAAATTCACTGGCTTCCTGTGCTTAGTGTGCAATAACACTGGACAAACCTTGATACACATTAAAGTGCTTGCTTCTTTTATAAAAGCGCATACATTACACACACATCTGTTGGTTAAGTTTGTGACATAAACTGATTGAATCAGCAGCAACAGTACTTTAGATTTAAGAACTGATTGCAGTTGTATTGACTTGCTGGCATTTCATTCCTGTGCCAGTGTTGAACTCTTGATCAGAAAATGAGTTTTTGAATTAACAATTTCAAAAGGTTAGTGTTAATTTCGATCCCTATTACATTTGACATTATTGGTGGTTGCTTATGAGAGGTTTAACTGTAATATAACATTTCATTAATTGCATAAAAATGACATTACTCTGTACCAACCTTGTGGAGCCTGAGATCCTTTACAGGTATTTCTCACATTGTACATCAATCCCTTCTTCTTGGAACAAAGAATAGCATCAAAGAGAAGTACAAACACTGCAAAGAAACCAACCAGTGCCATGCCTACCAAGTAAGGAATGGGAATCGGATTTTTTTCTGGAAAAAGAAGGAAAACATTAATGAGTGGACTATAGAAATTAAGTTCATCCTATTTGCAGTACCTAGCTCGGACCTATCAATCCAACTTTCATACGAAACAAGTTTGCAATAAATAGTGCTAAATTAAGTATTAAATCCTTTGCTTTCTATTGATTAATTAGTTCTTCAAGATTATATTATTTTGTTAAGAAATGTTTCACAGATAATTATAATGAATGTGCTGTAGTTAAAAAAAAAATGTAGTTGGTATAATGTATATACAATCATGTATTTAAGCTTGACTGTTTTCCTAAAATAATCATATTTCATTGAATAATAATTTATTTCTATTAAATTGTCTGAGATGGTTTATGACAAAAATGGTACTGTTTATATATGAAATCTTAGAAAGAATATTCTGCACCATGCAATATGAGAGATCAGGAAAAGCTATTATTATAAGTAATAGTCCAGCTAATTATAAGAACTAGGCAGTCCAATGGCAAGGAATTCAGAAAGGTGCTAATTGTGGTATTGTTTCAATCATCCACCTCATTGGGTTGAACATCAAAATCTATCAACTTGAAGAACAATTTTCATTTTTTTTTTTTACATAATTATTTTAATTGCCTCTAGTGAAAACTCTCATAACTTTATAAAATATGATGAAAATTCAATGTGGGAAACATTTTAAAACTGAAAGCTTTCTAGGTTATTGTTTTGGACTTCTGATTGGATGAAATGTTTTCACACAAAAGGAAACTAGTTTTAAAATGCAGTTTCAGTGGATTTGATTAAAAAAAAATTGTCAGTATGAAAAACAGAAAATTATACCATGGGGAAAGCAAATTGCATCTGAACAATAGAATTGTGCCTAGTTTTTACATGGTTGTTTCTTAACTGACCTGAGTTAGTAGCTTCTTTAACACGAGGACCCAGAGATGGTGAACATGTCATTCCTGGAAAGCACTTGCAGCGGCAATTTTCATCTGGGTACATACTTGAACTATCACATCTACTTGCACACCCACATTGACACGATGTTTCATTTGTAACTTTTATTGTTGTTATTACTTTACGATTTATATCCAAAATGGTTAATGTAAGTTCTTTTTGACTTTTTGGAATGCAGCCCTTAACGTTAGGTGCATGGTTATCACATGTGCCTTGGCAGCGATGAAGTATCACTTGGTATGGCTTGAAGTTGTGACTTTCTGGATCAATTGCAACAACAACTGGTCTGGGCTGGCAGATGGCCTCATTTAAATCTATGGCTTGTGTATATGTGTCGACAAAAAGCCCTGTGTTGAGAAATTGAATACATATTAAAATAATCCTAAAATGTTAGTATACTGTCTACTAATAATTGTTTTACTACCATTTTCATTGCTATGCAATGGCTATACTGCTGTCAATCGTACAAAGTTGATGATTAATGATAGTCCAATGCAATGGGCTGCAGGAATGCAATCACATGGTTGTGCTGGGTGGCAACAATAATAATATATTTAAAGGCACTTGTACAAAATTGGTAGTGTTATTAGCAAAACCTGTTTGTAAATGCTATTTTCCACGTCCAATCGATTGGTTATCTTTCTAAAACATTGTTTTTAAAGATAACTTGCCATCGAGCACTCATGGCAATGCCTTTCCCATGGGGATCACATGCTCAATTCATTCGTTATCAGCATGTGACTGTTTCCTGCAAAAGGCCCATTGGACTCTTGCCATCAAATAGCAATGAAAATGGTGGTAAAGCTCTAATGTAATAAATAAATAATTTATAGAAAGTCCTGTTAATAATGGACACAACATTCTATGTTAATTCCAAACCTGCACCCCCCCCCCCCCCCCCCCCCCCCCCCCCCCCCCTCCCCTTCCTGAGGAATTTGTGGGGCATTTGATATTTTTGAATTGCCCCACCATAGTTCAGCTTGATCAGCTGTTTGCAAAATTATGTCCCACAGTGGGACTTTGGAAGGAGTGCAAATCCCTTATACAATGTATGCCAAGGCTACCCGAGTTGTCAAATTCCCATGTATGCCGAGGGGAGATGGGCAGGTTTGGAATTGATAAGGGACATTTGTTATGTAAGGCTGCAGTACAAATGGATGTGACCAACCCTAGCCTGTTGAACCCATACAGTTACCTGCATTCATTTTCATCAATAATGTAGTAGAGCAAGATAGTTAAAGCTAAGATTATTCTGTGGCACTTGTGAGATTATTTTCATGGGGGAGGGATAAAGGGTAATTCACAGCCTACAGCTTAGTTAAAAGTATTACTTTGCAATTGCTCATATAAACTCGAGTTTGGAAGATAAAGCAATACTCTAAAGCCTCTTCGTGAATTAACGTAACAGAATGACGTAAAATCAACTACTTGAAAAACGGGAAAATATGCCTTAATACTGCGGAATATTTTAGAAAAAATAATCAAGTCGCACCATGAAACTGCAAAAATTAACCTTTTGAAATACCAGAGTCTCTGCATGTTTACGCCTTGGCTTGAGTGATTAAAGATTCTACATATCGACGGCATTCAAGAAGTTGTATCACGTGTCTAGAAATGTGTTTATAGACTAGCTAGAAGTGCGGGGCGTTGAATCTGCAATCTTTATAACACCAGTTTGATTCATTTGACGGACTGCAATCGGTACGAGCAGTAGGTCATGAATCATGGCAAAAATAGCAGAAAAATGGAGTTTAAAAACTCACTTCTGTCACATTGCGAAATGTTCACGACCTTAAATCTTCAGTTGAACGTCTCTGACTAAAACACTTCGAGCATGCTTCTTTATAATTATCTTGCATTAAAAATTATCACATGTGGTGACGCGTGGTTGTACAAATACCTCTCGAAGCTGAATAAAACTAATGAGAATTGGAAATTCTGGCGTCGGAGTTATGCTGTTTCTTAATAGAAAATCTTAAAACCGTAATCAATTTCTAAGTAACAGAGTCACTTAGCGAAAGGAATCGGCATATTTTAGTTACTTTAATGGGGGGCAGACCATGTTCTCGAAGCTAGTTCACCAAACTTACCTGACAAAACAAAGGCGATTGCCCAAAATCGAAGCATTTTCGTGAAGGTTGTAGCGACTGATAAGTTTTCACGGTATGTAGACTTCATCTTGTAATTACTTCTCTTCCTAATGGACTCTGCGAACAAGATTGCAAATATGTTTGTAAAGTGAAATTTTGCTTTAAATTATTACGAGTATGTCTGTCAAGCTTGACTGCTTGACCTATTACACACCTACGACGGATAAGCCAATCAAAATTGGACTTATAAGATTCTTCCGTTTCTCATACGTAGATAACTAAAAGCGGAAATTCTTCGATGCGCCGTGCTAAGTCTAACCGGATATGTATCGGTATCCGGGAAAAAAGGAAACTAAATCCTGTTTTGATAAAAGCAACGGCACCTTTGGGTGGAGTGTTGATGCCTTTTACCAAAACTCGGATGGGCAGAAAAGAAATATATTTGTCGCAGGATGATTTTAAAATTGTGTGATTTTTATAAACTTATAAAAGCTGCTGGTACGTATATATATGCGGGTTCCTGAAACTTCTTCCTGTTTTCTTGGAAATAACAACATAATTAAGCGTAGTTCATGTGCATTTAATACAGGATGTTTGACTACGAGCTATTGTTCTCTAGAAAAAAAAGCGTGATTGGAGCGGAGTGCGTGACTAGTCACCTTGCGTAATTACACTGTACTAAAACATCACCTCTGCAGTTAGAGTGATTTTTACTTAACCATTGTTTTCTTTTGTTTCTATTTGACTGGTTTAAAAGAAAAACCACTATACGGTAGTTTTTCCTTTCGTGTAAATATTGTGTCTTCCAATAGAGAAGATTATGATTTATGATGACAGTTTTTTTTGCTCTCTACTTCCCATGTGCGAAAAATCTAAGTTCACTTGAATTTGCGGTTTGGTTATCAGTGTCGCAGGTATGCACCACAAACATCCAGAGCATTATTAACTGGGCACCAGAGGATTATTGCTATTAAATGTTTGCTTCTAGCTGGGAAATTAGTGTAACTCGATCTGCACCCAGAGAAGGGCATTTACTAAAGCAAGGAAAACTTCACTGGCGAAGACCCTAACTACTTTATTTATTGATTAAATATATTTTCTTCAAAAGCACACTTATATGACCCCCTATATCAAGTTTTTGTAGGAGATTTGCTTCTAATCCTTGTTAGATTGTTATGGTATCTGTTATGGCATCTGGGTCGACACGACACGACAGTGAGTTAATTCATGCTGCTTGCTGCCTCACCTCAACGTACACTGATCTTCAATTACGAATCAGAAACACCTGATGGGAAAAGCCCTCTGGGCTTTAGTTAGTAATGTGTGAAGTGTTGTTTACAGCAAACTAGACAATAGCCTTGATTCTGTCAACCACCACCTTCCCTCGGAAACCGACCAAAAAAGCACAAAGGCAGTACCCAGGCCATGTGGACCACCGTGTTAGTTTGTTTATAGTTCTAACGAATTGCTGATAAACGCTTGTCGTTTATTTTAGTTGCTTTTGTTTGTACAACTTTTGTAAAATAAATGCTAGTTTTAATCCGAAAAGTAAAGGTTAGCTTTGCAGCACTATAAAAGGAACATGTACCCGTTTTTAATACGCATATTCAGTACAAAATATGATCAGGTTAACCGATGTCTTCTGCTGTGATGGAGCACACAGCTGAAACTTCAGGACAGCATTTTCGCGCGGTGGTGAAGAAAGTTACAAAAGCAGCTTACAATTTTCGCTGATTTGATTCTATTCTGATATGCTAGAGAGGACTCCTAAATTTCCTGTATCACGTTTCATTACCGGATGACCGAATGCGTTCTACCTTTTGAACACCAACTTCTTTAGTTATGGAATTATCTGTGCGAAACACATCGGCATGTACATAACTTCCTAAAGATGCAAGTTTCCATCTTCACCCGACCTTTCATTCATAAAACGTTTCCTAAATATGTCGCTAACTGCTGAACAGTCTTATCAGATCTGCCGTGAAATAGACACTTATTATTTTCTGCTCATGTACCAGATCATGTTTATCGAAAGTTCAAGCGTAACGTTATAACCGAGATAAAGAGTTCCCCCGCCTCATTAATCTTCCGGGTGTGTTCCGACCGGTAATTAATAGTCTCTACTCTTTGGTGCTGCCGATAAGACGGATAACTGGTGGAGCTGACAAGAACAGTTTACCTACATTGCACAATAAATCCTACTGGCCTGGGCCGACGTCGCCCGGCATAGAGGGGGAGCTGAACTGCCCCACTGACGTTGAGTACAACCATCTTATGATCTTTCTGTGTCCGTCTGTTTTTGTCGCTCGATCGGACCAGCATCCTAGTTTTTTACCAAAATGTTTAGTTCTTGCTCAGTGCACCTTTTTTCAAAACTAGTGAAATATTTTACTACTCGCATGGCCACGACTCCCCGACCACTACCCCCGTAGGTAATAGGTGCTCCAACCTGCCTTTCTGTCGTTAAATGATTTTGTTTCTTCGTTATTGTAATGTTTTAATACAGTCGAACCTGTTATAACGGCCCTGTGTTAAGCGGCCTCCCTCTATTAAGCGGTCAACGTCTAAACTCCCGAGGGTGGCCATTCTATACAGGTTCGACTGTATACTTATCGTCCGTGGTATCATTTCTGTAGTGATGTATTTTTGGTCTTCAGGCGAAGCTCAATGATTACAGTTTCCTATATTTGCTCCTTGAGAACAAGAATTTTAGTTTGAACTGCCGCACAGGCTGTGTGTTTCTTACTTAGGTGGCATTTCCATATTTCTTTCATCGTGCATTATAATTTTTTCTAGCCACAGACAAACTCGGTTATTGACCTATATCAGTACGGGCGTATTCCTAGTCATTCAGTTCGAACCATCCTTAAATTAGTACTAACTCATACCTAACTCATATCTTAACTCGTAAAGATCACTCGACCAGCTAGCCAGACACCACACCTAATATTTAGACTCGCTAAATCGAAAATATTTTCGGTGCCTTTCAGAGATTCTAAGTCCGACTGATGAAAGCTAGTGGTAATACTCTCCCGACTTCAGTTCGGTTCTGCAGCTCGGATTTAAGCAATTGCTTCATCATGGTACATACGGAAAATACCCAAAACTAAATTATTTATTGGGCTGACGCGATTGCTTTTTAGGTAAAAGTAGAACACCTGCAGTTTTTTAACTCGAATTCGTCAAAATTTATATTTTAGGTCGCCAGTCACATTAATGAGGTCAATGAGCTTGTGGCATGCTTGACTGAATCAACTGCCATAATATACTCCTTTTTAATATTTCAAGTTTCCTGTTTCGAGCTATTTCAGTTTAACAGTTCAAACGACACTTCGTTCGACTACCTCAACAGTTTGTTGAGCCAGCGGCAAAACAATGGTCCAAGTACATGCCTGTGGAGATTATGCATGTAAAAAAAAAAAATCGACTAAGTCACGCCGGTTCAAGTTCGTCAGAAATCGAAAATGAAATTATATTACATTGCCTGGCAAATTATTGAACCAAACACTTGATAAGATCAGAAGCGATCAGCCATGCATAGCTACATGTAGCATGCTGCAGTCACAGCAGTATATATATTTTAGCGTGCTTTTCTTTCCACCGAATTGAGATATACATAAGTGAACACCATTTAGAGGCATTTATGTACACTGGACAATTTTTAAGCTGGTAAAAATGCACGAAAAAGAAACTGAAACAAACGGAAAATTGTTTCAGATTCTCACTTATTCGCTCACTGGATATTGCTTTACCGAACACAAGTTTGATCGATACCCAGAATACGGTCGAGTGATCAGTATATACATGGATATACTCTGAATAAACTGATCAAAAGAAATCGATCGGTCAGTTTTCAACAGATTGAGTATCGAATGACTTACTTGGGGAACTGCAAGGTAATCAGAATAATACAGTCGTATATCGTTTTCAAATATTTGATTAATTTGATAATCTTCGCCGCTAATTGTTTAGGACTGGGATTTCAGCAAAACTCATTGTAGAACTATAAAGCGTAAAACAATATCAGCTTACCTATGGCCTGTATCTTCAATAATTATTCTAGCTCACTAGCCAAATGAACTTGTATCTCTCAACTTGAGTATCAAACACATATGTTCATAAAGCTGATTATGGATAATATATAGGCAGAGCAGCTGCAAACTAAAACGAAGAATGTGAAATATGACAGGAGTTCGCGCGCCGCCAAACCAGATTTCCTGCCCTGTCCACGTGGTCTATTTGTCGGTGCCACCCGTTTATTAAAAGAAAGATTTCAAAACGGCTAAGTGTCGTTCTTTTTCACTGACTGCCCTAATGAAACCAGACACGAGAGAACAAACCTCCTTTGGTAACACACGTACGTCTAGTTTGGAAACCACCCACCCACCCAAAAATACTGAGTTCCTAGCCTGGATTTCCTTGAGAAAACATGCGGCTCTAAACGCGTTCGATTTGTTGTGTTCGGAGGAAAGCCCCACCTGTGTGACTAGTTCAAGGCATGGCATGTGTGCTTGTTATCCAACAGAGAATAAAGGACATCATTATGTACATTTTGCGAATTATTAGTATGTTATGTCCGGCGAACTTTAGAATTTTCTAATGTTTGAAGTTAGAGGAATTAGAAACAAATTGTTGCGGTAAACCGTAATTGCCGATTCACTGGGCTAATGTACCGCGAGAAGACGGCGTAAAGCTACGAGACAGAATCCACGTGCAATCGACATGTTTGGCCCCCTCCGTGGGCAAGAACGCCGAGTTGGTTAACCGAATGACAGAAGTGTTTACAAATTACAACAAACAAGGCTACGCTGGGGTGGGAGAGGCCAAGGCGCGGTTCAAACTATTCCTTTCAGTTCATTTTTTGGAAATTTGTCCTGCTATTCCTGCTCATTACAATTTTGTTGTTATATTTTGTTTTCCTCTGTTTGTGGGAGATGATGTTGTCGTTAGGTAAGTTGTACGGATTGGCGTGCTACAAACCGGTGTTGTATCCCACACAATTGATCAACAGCTACCATAAATTGTTAGAATTGTTTTTTATATTCGCCTTGCGCGCCCTTTCATAACCCAGCCCACGCTTCCGCCCTGACATCCGTTGTGTGAGGATTATGACGTCAAGTGGTGCAAAGACTATACGATCCCGGGATACGATCACACCCGACGAACAGGCGAACATTCGCGAGGAATCCCGATCGCGTTGTCTAGACATCACTGTATTAATTCGGGATTTTCAAAGCCCACCCCGAACTGAATTAGAGAGAAAAAAACGAATTAAATACACAGAGATGCCTGCGGAGAAGGCTAGGGTGCTTTTAAGTGGTGTATCTTTGAAGGTTATTGAGTAATTTTCTTCTTGCATTTACCATACCCGAACCGGCTCTAATGAGTTTCCTTGCGGAAATTAGCACATCGAGGAGTGAAAAGCGAAGTAAAAGAGTGTGAAGTTCATTTATCGATAGATTGAGAGAGATTTTAAACCGGGACAATAAATAGTCAGCTAAATAGCATTATACGATAGTAGGCCGATATTGCCCGCTAGCCAGGAGGCTGACCAGATGCACCATATCAGTTCTAATTCTGTCTTCACCTCCGGCACAGTTCTCTAAACCCCTTCCAAAGGTCTATTTTAAGGACGTCTGCGATTTATTTATATATCAAATAATTCAACAAAATTTTATTCGTTACTGAATGCCGGAAAGAAGTTACACTCACGTGCACTGCCGCTCAAATGCTGTCAGCATTTCTCGTAAATGTTGTCTTTTTTCCCTCAGTTTGTCAGTTCATTTGTCGTAAATTTTCTCGTTTTATTTAAAGGGGGTTAACAGTTAAAGATGCTACAGTTTTTTAATACGTTATAGCAGTTTTCATACTCTATCTCTTCCGTCGAGATTTGATACAGTCCGCAAAAATGTCAGTATCGTTAGCGCTGTAGCCCAAGATCCCATAAAGTTGTCATTTTTTTGGGGGAGATTTTAGGAGAGTTTCGGAAAGAGAACTAAAGTTGGGCGATTTAGTGCATTTTTAAGAAATAGCCGGAAAATCGGAAGATTTTATGAAGTAAAATTATTTTTTAGTTAAGAATTAATAGGTAGGCACCACTTGATTTTGTCTGCTATCAACCTAATGTGCTCCTCGAGTGGATATCCAAGAAATTTGGTGCGTATTAATTTCCTCTTTTCCTCTTTTATGCCATACTCAGGTCTCAAGAGATCAGATCGAGGCTATTTAACGCCGCGCTGTTAGGATAAGTGTCGTATGGTTTAGGACTAAAAGAACTCGATCTATCCATTCTTTTCGACAGAAGGGATGCATTGTGTAAGTTTTTTTTACAAGAGCATTTTGGACACTACAAGTAAGCTTAACGAGTTGTTGCCTAAACCTGTTGAACACCAGTACAATTTCAGAAACGCCCGCAAGATTCCGTTATTTGTATCTCGTACTAAGCGTTTTAGTAATAGTTTTTTTACCATACTGTGTGACGAAATGGGATGCCCATAAGGAATTCTATGCCACCGTTTCACATTTTCTGATGTATATGTTGTAGGTTATATATAATGTATCTTTTTAAATCTGGCCATGTTTAATAATTAGCGTACGATTTTAAGATCCTTTAGATACTTATATTATATTTACATTTTTGTAAGTTAAGTTTTTCAATTTTTACGATTGTAAAACTGCCATTCAAGTATGATTAATAAATTATTATTATTATTATTATTACTCCATTTTCACCATTTTCACCATTTTCCATCTAAATTCATCTCGGTAAGCCCCCCTTACTGAACTTCCTTTTACCTCGTCGCCTTTAAGTACCGTTGTCAAGTAATAAGTCCGATTGTAGACAACGATTTCTTTACTGATGAAAGTTCACTCAGCTATACTTCCTTGTTAAAAAAACACCTACACGTGAAGAACATTAAATTTGCTTGCTTTAAATACTCCAAACATAACATCTTTGATGAAACCATATTCGAATAATTACTACTCTAAGTATTGATGTTTTCAGAGAATATATATGCTATGCTGCTTACTGATCAATCTCAGCGGTCCACCTATCTGCACAAGTATCAGATCCGACTAAGTTTAGTAGGCATACGCAATGAACTCACAACTTCAGTTGGGATACTTCTAACTTCCGATATCGTCATTAATTGCATTTCTACATTTTTAAAAAAGCTCTGAATTTTTAACGAGACCTGAACAACCATAGGGGCTGATCAAAGCCAGGTCCCGGCTAATTTGGCCGGAATGTCCTGCAAATCTTTTTTTTAACTCGATGGAATGTTCTAGCAAGTCAGTCATCCTCAAACCAGGTCGGTTTACATATAACACAAGAAAACTGTAAACAAGACCCTTAAAAGGTAAACGGCTAAATGCCAGGAACAATTATTGCTCAAAGAAACAAATATAAACCTCTAGATAGAGAGACAAAAGCAAAAATGCGCCCGGCAACATTGACAAAAACATCCGCTTCGAATTTACGGATCAGCCGAATGACAGAGAAAGATTTGGCTGTTTCCTGTATATCCTAAAATAGTTACTTGTTCGGATACTGTTAAACTGTTGATATGATAATCAGGTACAACTGTAGTTTATTACTGTCTAAGCCTTCCATAGAACGAATCGAAAGTGCGTGGAGCGCTTCAGATAAAATGTCCATTTTAAATAACTGACAGTATAAATCAGTTGGGAAACTTTTGTGATTTTGATGCAAATTTCAAACATGGTTCCATATGATCTCCCCGATCGGTTGAACCTTTTGTTCGGTGTGAATCGAAGCGTAAATTAATTTGCAGAACACAAGAATCGAGTGATCGGGACGATCATATGGAAACCCTCCAGAAATTTTATGAGAAAATGATAGCTCCAAAACTCGAAGTTATTGTGCAAACGAACTGCAGTCTCTTTATATATTTTTTGAGTCGTCAATAACCCTGAATTTCACATATTTTTACACAAAACGAAATTAACCCGGTCTAGGTTCAAACCCGGACCGTGTAACGCCACGCATACCATAATACGTCTTAAACTTGTGCCCTCGGGGATGAGTCCCACTCGGGGATGAGTGCTCCACGGGGCCGGGTTCATATACACTTTACGCCGGCCCATGTTGGTTTTTGCCGAGCATAGATGAGTGAAAATGAGTATTGCACAGCGAGCACTCGTGATTATAAAAAAAAAAGTTGTTTTAAAAAGAGCTCAGTCCGGAAGTCAATAAAACTGACGAGTATGGAATGTGGCTCACTGTTTCGAGTGACAAGAAAATAACAGAACTGTCACGATTATAGGCAGCGCTAGCTATTTAATAATTAGACCCGCAGCCCGAATGAGCTACGAGTCAATAGCCCATGAGGCGCAGCCGAATCAGTGGGCTATTTAACTCGTAGCCCATGAGAGCGAGAGGTCTAATTGTTTTAGTATAAACTAACTAGTTGGACAGTAGAAAATAATAGAAAGAAACAAATTGAAGTTGACAAAAAGATAGTTATTTCGTGAAAATGCGTGCGGTTTTTCTCTACCATGGGCTATCGCAAATATACCTATAGTAGGGTAGCCAATCAGAATGCAGGATTTGTAATGGTCTACCAGTTGGTTTATACTAATACCTGAGACCACACCGCGCGTAACTCACTACATTATTTGTGAAGTACCGTAGGTTGACCGCAGTAGGAGAAAAATATCGCAACAGACGCATTTTTTAAAATTGTATTATATACACAATAGCTCACGGTAATCTATATAAAAACTGCAGAGTCATGGAGTTTTATCAGAAGGCGTTTTCTTGGAAAGATACCGTGGTTTTCCCGCTTAACCTCGATTTAATGGGCAAGAGCAGATTAACTAACAAGGATCACATAGAGGAAACTTTTACTGGAAACAAGTTAGTTTATCATGCAGCTGCTTGACGCGTATCAATGATCTACCGGCATGCACTCAATTTGCATTGACAAAATATATGAAAAGATGAATCCCGACCAATTAAATCGTTAGTTATTCTGTACTAATAAGCTGTCTTGCTTAATAGAAGAACTGAGACTAAAAAAAAAAATCGGTAAAGTAAAGCGTGCCTAAAACAGTGGCGTCTGTGAACGATAGCTACTACCCTAAAATTTCCAGAGAATTTTGTCTGACAGTTATAATTTGACATCACAAAGTATTAGCATCCGTGTCATTTCTTCTTTTTTTCTTCAGTCTCGGACTCTGATTGATCCACGATTTCGAAAAAAGAAGTCCTGGCTCAAACCAATTATCGTATCAGGGTAAACAGTACTTCTACGGAGTAATAATGTAGCTTAATACGCCCCCTCACTTACCACAGTATGCAGATAGTAAAAGGAGCGTCCAACAGACTGTTCTGAGGTATTCGGCGTTTGAATCCAGTCGAGAAATAAGTGTCTTGTTATTTAGTCGAATATTTATAACCATGCATGCAGAAATTAACTTCCTTTCAGCGACAAGAAAGTGCGCGGAGATGCATCTATTTTTGCCGGTTGCCTGTGAGCTGATCACACCTTTGTCTATTACCGTATCCTTTGTGTAAAAAGAAGCCATATGTTTGATTTACTTTGACATGATGTCGTCATGATATCAAGGAATTTCTTCTTTCATTTTTGTAGCGCTGATACATCATTTTTTTCCAGCATAATTCAGAAGGATGTTCGTG
Organism: Actinernus sp. WN-2022; assembly: GCA_030867875.1. Classification (NCBI taxonomy): domain Eukaryota; kingdom Metazoa; phylum Cnidaria; class Anthozoa; order Actiniaria; family Actinernidae; genus Actinernus; species Actinernus sp. WN-2022. Next base: position 122,222,171 of record JAOWCC010001589.1, read on the forward strand.
TTTTCAAGAAGCTATCACTGAAGCGAACTGAGTGACCGGAAACACTCCTCATAAAAATATTTACACAAACTAATCTGATTAATACCAATAAAACTGCAAACTACATAAAAGATAGTACTTATTTCTACCGAAGTAACAATTTTTTAGGTAATTTAACTTTAATTATATGGACCAGAGGTTATGGGCTTTGTATATACAGACTCATTAATTAAAATGACTTTAATCGAGGCGGGCACATGAAGTTACGATTAATCTGTTGCCGTGAGGAAAACTAATGCTACCATGAAAGATAACATTAAAACTAGTAAATGTGTTCAGTTTTAGAGCATTGTTGTTAAGTTATAGGCATTTCTAATGCTGGAAAAACATGAAAGCGACGCTAGAAGGTCTGCGTTGTATTTCTCATACAAATCTCTCAAATTTCAAATGGCTGTAACTTCATTGCTTTTTAAGCTACAACACTGAAATTTATCAAGATAACTAATGTCGACATGCTCTTTCACATGATAATGATCATATTTTCTGTACATGTGGGTAAACTATCGAAATCGCAATACGCAGTTATGACTAAGGTCTATACTAAGATCACAAGATCACTAATGTCGACATGCTCTTTCACATGGCAATGATCATATTTTCTGTACATGTGGGTAAACTATCGAAACGGGAATGCGCAGTTATGAAAGTGGTCTATGAGAGATAACACTAGGTTTCATCACATAGGTATTGAGTCTCGTGAGGAGTATTTTTTTTTTCTTGAGGGTTAAGTTGCATATTAGTGTTAGTAAAGAAAATGTTCAGATACAGTGGCATGAAGTAGAACGCGCTTTCTTGATTTCCCTCTGTTGTGACTAACAAACAGCGCGTGCGCGTACTGATTGACCTTGACGAAAAATGTTTTTTTTCGCGCTACACAGAAATGAGGCGACTGGGGGAAAGTGAGCTATATAATTGCGCTACTTTAGAAGTTAACTATCAAGTAAAACGAGTCTTAAATAAATTTCAAATATCAGAGTAGCGTTTTATATTACTTGCAAACTTTACCCAAACGCATCGTTTCTGTGTAGCGCGGGGAAAATATTTGGTGTTACGTTGGTTATGTCATACGGTTACAAGTAATGGTTACAAGTACTAAGAATAATCTGTGTTATTGGTATGACTCATGTTAGGATTAGCTGAATCGGTGACGACGCTGATAATGTCAGCCCCGTTTCTGGGGAGTTTACGTTTAAAATATCGCGGTTGAGGAATTCCTCCATCACTTCCCGTCTAGAACCACAAGTGGGCACTGAGTATGAAGTGCTATGGAGGTACTGATTTCTCTAGATGTTTCCTATTGGAATAGTCCTTCCGCTACCCAAGTACCGACGCTATAGCTACGAAAAATATGCACCTTTTTGCGTATACTGATACCTGGAAATTTCCTCCCTCCCTTATTTCCGCAATATTAAAATTTCAATTTCTATCTTCAGTTTCTATGTAGCCGGCGCGGGGGAAATATCTGGTGTTACGTTGGTTACGTAATACGGTTACAAGTATAAAAGGTTATGACTTGTTAGGATTAGCTGAATCGGTGACGAGGCTGATAATGTCAGCGCCGTTTCTGGGGGACTTTACGTGTAAACTATAACGGTTGAGAATTCCTCCATCATTAACCACAAGTGGACACTGAGTATGAAGTGTTATGGAGGTACTGATTTCTCCAGATGTTTTCCTTCCGCTACTCAAGTGACGACGGTATTATCTACGAAAAACCTGCACCTTTTTGCGTATACTGATAGCAGCATGGAAATCATTTCCTCCCTCCCTTAATGCCGCAACAGTGCATGGCGTAGGGAGGGGGCAAAGGGGGCAGTTGCGCCCCTCTCCCCCCTCTGCCCAGTCACAGAAGCAATAGAGAGATTGACAGAAGTCATCAATGAAAATGTCCCAGAATTCATCATGTTGCCCCCCCTCCCAAGAATGAATATGTCCCAGAATTCACCTAGAACAAGGACATATTATGGGTGGACTCTGGCAAGTTTGTTTTGCTGCGCTAGGTTCTACTGAGTCACAATTCAGCTAACTCACTGCACACAGTAAGCCTGACTGAGAAAGCCGCCTCTCCCATAGGGGAGATGGAAGGGGGTATAGCAGCGAGCCCGTGATGAGAAGCGACTGTTTTCTCAGGCTAAATGTACACACGCGGCAGTATTGACTTACTTTGAAGAAGACCGGAACATGTAATATATAAGAGAAGTTCCTAACTCGGAAGTCAAAATGCAAACGTGCTTAAACGCGGAGCCCCGCCCAGAAATTTGCATTTTTGATAAGGGTACTTTCACTATTACAAGAAGACTTTCCTGCAGTCTTATTGAATTTAATATCCCAACGCTGCTGAAACATTGTATTCTGCGCTGTCACGGCTTAACGTGCGTTCCGTTAAAACCGAAACTATCGAACTTTTCGGTTCTTCGACTTGATCATGAATGGCAATTATTTTTTCCTAATCACTGAAACTTTCTAGAAATACTAAGCGGATCCTTTGCGTGCGGGTGAACTCACTTAGTATACAATGCCATATTTACTGCTTATTTCATGGTTTTCTATGGAATACGGGTGAATATTTTACGAGAAATGTGTATTATTTGGTATACAACAAGACTCTAGGCGAGGAGTTGTATGCCAAAATAATATAAGTTTCGAGTGAAATTTTCGTCGGTATTCCATTTGAAAACTATGAAATAACCATATCATATAAATAACAAACTTACACGAAAATTTATCACGAAATCAAAGTAACTTTTGAAATTTCTCGGAAAACACGCGCCTGTAGACTAAATTACGTATTCGAAATTCTTGAATTCTGATTGGCTGAAAGAAATAGCGCGAAATGTTCTGCATTTCAATTCACTGGTCTAGCCATGAAATGCCGCTCTGTATTTCATAGAAAAATCACAGGGAGTTCTAACTTATTAGCCATTTCGTAAACTGATAAAAAAATTAAATTTAAAAAATATACCCAACTACAATAAAGATCGCTTCAAAATTAGTGTGCTAACTGAGTTTGGGACCGTTTGGGTCAATATTAACGAAGTGGTGAGCTTTCAAAAATCACAAAAATAAGAGAGCTCATTATGGTTTGGGTGGATGGTACCGAACTTTCTTATTTCTGTGATTTTCAAAAGTTTAGTACTTATTTACTCAAACATCTTCAAACACGGTAAACATACTAAAATCGATGTGATCTTTCATACGATGGGGTTCATTTTCAAAAATATTGTTTGAATTCGATTAAATTTACACACTTGGTCCCATGATCAGTTTACGAATTAATTGCCAATATTTTGTTTTTCAGGGCAGACTTCACCGTTTGCAACCTGAAATGTTATTGGTTACCCAAACAATAGCCTACCCCCAAAACAATACAAACCCTAACCCTAAAACAATGGGATTCTTTATCAGTGAAGTCCAATAGCCGGATATGACCTACAGAACAGTGAAGTACAACCGGGTTTTTCGCGAGAAGACGCGCGGGCTGACGGTACTCTGTGTTTTTTTCACAGGAGTACGCGCGGGACTTGGGTTTTGTTGAGACGTTTGAATGAACGATTCTAGATAACCAATGACTACAGACATGTTGTAGGCGTAATAAGTTAAGACTCTCTGTGGAAAAAACATGAAATACCGCCCTGTATTTCATAACAAAGCTGTGCTCTGATTGACTGAAATATGATATGGGTTTGATTACTGCGGGTGTTAAGAGATCAGTTTTCATTGACCTACTCGCTTTACATTATTCATATGTAAAGTGTTTTAGTAAATGACAGCTCGTGCATCGGTTCCGTCATAACGTTTACAAATACAACGCGATACGCGCTCATTGGTTGATGCGATGTCACGTGGCAATCGTCAAACTTCCATGTACCCCGCGCGGGATACGCCACGTGATCACATCGTGCCATGTGTCGCGCGCGCCACTGGCTAGCTAGCTAAAGGCGGGAAAAGAATGATTACTTTGTTTTCCAAAACTCGGGCAAAAGGAATTTTATAATTGTTGCTATGAGGGACATCGAGGATCTCGGAAAAACAAACCTCTTACATTATTCTTTGGTCAATTCCTATAAAATGTATCAGGCTAAACGCCTCGTTTCTAAAGACCAAAAATAACTACTCAGCTTATCCGAGTATGCTTTAATTCCAGATAAACTAAAGAAATTAGATGGGCGGGCTATCGAGTAGGCTCGGTTTCCAGCCGTGGGGGTTTCGGTGAGCCCGCGATCCTCTGCTTTGGAGAAACGACACCCCAACGGCTGAAACCGAGCCTAGCTATCGAGCGAAGGTGGTTATAATTGTTCGTTTTTCCTTCGTCTCGTTTCATTTTTCTCATTTTCTAGATCTAGACAACGACGGATACTCTGGTTAGATATATACCGACTTTCAAAGTCGTAGTGGAGGGGTGGTCGTATCTGCGTATCCACTTCAGACATGGACCATCAGTCTTAGGGGAGGGTGGTCTCCCTCACTGCGTATCCACTTCAGTCATGGACCACCAAAGTCTTAGGGGAGGGTGGTCTAACTCTCTGCGTATCCACTTTAGACATGGACCTTCAAAGTCTTAGGGGAGGGTGGTCTCGCTCACTGCGTATCCACTTCAGACATGGACCATCAAAGCCTAGGGGAGGGTGGTCTCACTCACTGCGTATCCACTTCAGACATGGACCATCAAAGTCTTAGGGGAGGGTGGTCTCGCTCACTGCGTATCCACTTCAGACATGGACCATCAAAGTCTTAGGGGATGGTGGTCTCCCTCACTGCGTATCCACTTCAGACATGGACCTTAATGAAAGTCTTAGGGGAGGGTGGTCTCACTCACTGCGTATCCACTTCAGACATGGACCTTAATGAAAGTCTTAGGGGAGGGTGGTCTCACTCGCTGCGTATCCACTTCAGACATGGACCATCAAAGTCTTAGGGGAGGGTGGTCTCACTCACTGCGTATACACTTCAGACACATGGACCTTCAAAGTCTAAGGGGAGGGTGGTCTCACTCACTGCGTATCCACTTCAGTCATGAACCATCAAAGTCTTAGGGGAGGGTGGTCTCACTCGCCGAGTATACACTTCAGACACATGGACCTTCAAAGTCTTAGGGGAGGGTGGTCTCCCTCACTGCGTATCCACTTCAGACATGGACCACCAAAGTCTTAGGGGAGGGTGGTCTAACTCGCTGCGTATCCACTTTAGACATGGACCTTCAAAGTCTTAGGGGAGGGTGGTCTCGCTCACTGCGTATCCACTTCAGACATGGACCATCAAAGCCTAGGGGAGGGTGGTCTCACTCACTGCGTATCCACTTCAGACATGGACCATCAAAGTCTTAGGGGAGGGTGGTCTCGCTCACTGCGTATCCACTTCAGACATGGACCATCAAAGTCTTAGGGGATGGTGGTCTCCCTCACTGCGTATCCACTTCAGACATGGACCTTAATGAAAGTCTTAGGGGAGGGTGGTCTCACTCACTGCGTATCCACTTCAGACATGGACCTTAATGAAAGTCTTAGGGGAGGGTGGTCTCACTCGCTGCGTATCCACTTCAGACATGGACCATCAAAGTCTTAGGGGAGGGTGGTCTCCCTCACTGCGTATCCACTTCAGACATGGACCTTAATGAAAGTCGTAGTGGAGGGGTGGTCTCACTCACTGCGTATACACTTCAGTCAGATACACAGACTTTCAAAGTCGTAGTGGAGGGGTGGTCTCGCTCACTGCGTACAGTATCCGCGTATGCACTCCAGATATATACCTTCAACGTCTTCAATGTCTTTGATTGACTTCAAAGTCAATTCAGTTACGTATCTAGAATATCTCCAGATATAATTATTCCTCATTCTTTGAAAGTAGAAGAAACGTCACAGCGTATCGACCTATCCACTTACTTTCAGGAATGTTTGAATTTTGGGAGGGTATTCTGTAGGTATGCACAAATAATATTTTTTCTGCTCCATATATTGCTTTTTCCTGTCTCTTTCCCAAAAATGTCCGGCCTTTTTTTTCCTTGTTCTTTCATGATCTGTTTGAATGTGTATCGAGCCGTTCAATGTATAAATGACACTCATATATTTATTTTGCATTGCTTCAATCAATGACTTCGCAATCATTTTTTTTTTTTTTTTTTTTAAGATCTATAATTTCATACTGGTCTCTCATTATTTACAATTGATACTGAACACGCTCAAGGCTTGATCTTTACTTTATATATTTGAGATATGAGCCTGCAGAATACTGTCTGAAATGACTTTATCTTATATAAAATGTACACCAATAATGTTTTCACCACGACTATAGTGACCAGCACGTAGTGTCGTTGGGGATTCTTTTGTCTGTCGTTCCCACACTTTCTTTAATTCCTCTCTCCTAGCCCTTAAAACGTTTCTGTTCATCCTTCGCACTTCTTACACATCGTATATGCACGCACTGCGCCGTCATCAGTTCTAAGCCGGGCTCTCAGTTCTCTTGTTAATGTATAGCGTAAGGATTCTATGATGAATATTTAAGTTGATGTTATCCTCAGACTGGTTCCACATAATCGTTTTCTGTCTTCTCGTTGGAAATAGATGTATCTTCTGTTACATTATCCGATGAACATTTTGCTGCATTTTTTCCGGATTTTCCTACAGAGAGAGCAAAGGAAATTCAATTAATACTATGACACACGAGGCATGATCGAATCCCCTTTTTTAACTCTGGATCCGCTCCAGAACTAGCAAGTTGTTCAATTTATGTTTTGGTATTTTGAAGAATTTGCCGCCGTTTTTTTTTTTGAAAACCGGCTTTTTTTGCTCAGTGCTTATCACAGCGGAATCGATAGTGAGTAGCTAAGCCAATCAGAATGCGGAATCCATGTTCATGTTAATCGTACAGGTCGTGCAGCCAAAAATTTCAGAAGTCCATTATGTACTTCGCCCCCCTCATTTTGATTTCGCGGTAATCCCCCTCCCCTTCGATCTAGCTAAAACATTCAGTTTGATGCATGTATTGTTCTTCAACACCTACGTAACGAACAATTTGAAATAAAGGAGTGGTAAATTAGACAGCTAATGTACTGACCTCTGCACGTGCATATTCGTGTAACACTGTAGATTAGGCCTGCGTTTTTACGATACAATATGGCGTCAAATACTAGAAACAGAAGGCCAAACTCTGCCACCATAAGAATGAGCATCAGTCGACTGGAGTTTGAGTCATCTGAGGAGATGGATAGTACAAGTTAGAAAATAAAGTACAAGAGTTTCCTCTGTTCTATGATAATGAGCTTTAAAACTACGGAAGAGTTTCTGAAGTCTTGAAAACAAATTAAACTGCCGGAAAGCGCTTTTGATAGTTATTCATTTTAATAAGAAAAAAATCTGCTGAATAGACCTTTTGCAGGAACAGTCACGTGCTGATATATCACTTCAATAACGAATGAATTGCGCTTATGATCCCATGGGAAAGGCTTTACTGGACGGCAAACAAACTTCTAAAGCATTTACAAACAGGTTTTGCTAATAACCTATCTCGTACAAGTCGTTCTTTTGAATAAATGAGGTCAGATTTTTTTGCCACCAGTCCAACTACGTGATTAGATTCCTGCTAAAGGCTATTGATCTTGTAAAAAAACAGTGTTGAATAAATTTGTTAAATCATTGCATCTTTTAAATTTGATTGTCCAGATTTCCCTATCTAGATTTGTCTGATTTGCACGGTAACTATCTTAAGGGTTCTATAGCACTGAAAAACGTGCGAAAATAACTAATAAATACTAATTAATGAATTAACGCATTATTACAATTAAAGGGCAACGCCTCCTAATTGGTCGGTTCTTACCTTTTGGCTTGTCATTGTGAGTTCCTTGAACATCGACTGATTGGTCGACGCATTCACATTGTTCGTTCGCTATCTTTCCCAGAGTGCTGCACATTTGTACCGTTTCGTCATGACAAATGCATCGACACGATCTCTGGCTCCAGTACTGCGAGAAAAGATTAAACTACATAAGATTATGCCAATGATACGATAGCCGCTTATATTACAACTACAACTGTACTACCACTACTACAACAACTGAACATTTTCAACAAGTCCTATAATACTCGGCCCGGCTTTTGTCCCCATTTCTGGTCTCGGTGCGTGTTATATGCTTGCTTTTTTAACACATCATTCGAACGCTGTGTAACAACATATCCTCGCTCTACAATTACCAATAATCAGTAATTGGCTTTTGCTCTTCAATTATCAATAATCGCTAATTCTGGAACACAAATTAAACAATGACATTCTTAAAACCAGTCAAGGATAAAGATAAACAATTGTCCAAATCCGAACGGCGGTAGACGCGCTTAGTGTAGTGGTCGTGACGCCTGCACTGCCAAGAAACAACACGCAAACGATTACGAGTTCGAGCCCGAGTAGGAGCGCTGAACAAAAAAAATCCTCTCGTTTACCTTCTCTTCTTGTTTACCTGTGAACCCTAGCTCTAGGTGAGTGAGAACCCGTCGTTTACCCGTGAACTCGTCCGATGGTTAGGGTTCGGTTTATGGTTCGGGTTAGGATTTGTCGTAGAATTACCAATAATCGGTATTTCAAGCGTGTTTGCCATTTACTGATTATTGGTAATTGTAGAGCGAGGATGCGTTGTGTGTAACTACCCCCAAACTTAGGCTTAGACTCCGCGCGGATCGAGCGACTCGGACTCAGACCCCTCATGGGTTAGAGTCCCGCCACGCGCGGGATTTATGTCGATTCCCGCGCGTCTTCTCGCGAAAAAAAGAACTCCCTGTGCAATTACTTTTACGGCTACAGTTCAATGCATTTGAAATGATATACACAAATTATAATTTAAAAAAAACTGCAATGGAAGACAGTATTATTCATAAAAGTATTTCCCTAAAATTCCTCAGTTCTTATGAGCCTAACATAGACCGAGAAAACTTTAACCCAATTAACAATAATTCACTTCTAGCCCATCGATCACTACGACAAAACCACGTCGACGACTAACAACCTACCCATAAAGCTAACAATTTACCTTATCCAAATCTGACCCATGCACTTAATTGTATTGTCACTTTTAAGTATATAATATCATGCAGTTCTCTTTAGCTTCATATAGTGCTGCATTCAATTGTCATAATTGGCCTTCACAAAGGCATGAAAGCGAGGCCAGTGGTCCAAGCTTGTCACAGGAAGAGAAAAAATCCACAGTCGATGGTGGAAAATAACATTAATTTCTTTGTGACACAAAAGAACACAACAGTACGGTACGACAGAAACATTTCTGACCGACTCCAATTTTGCGATCTCTCGGACAACTGGCCTCGCTCTGATACCATTGTTACCAGACTTCTCCCCGCGCGGGCATGAGATATGAATAAGGTGAACAGTCTCACCTTGCCGTATGGACAGACTTCAGGTGCTTTATCACACAGGCATGCGCAGTTCGCTACACTCCACCTATGACCCTTTGGACACGGTTTCGGCGGCATGTTTTGATACTTGCATTGACACTGACAATACTGTTCCTTCCACACTTGTATTTGGGGATCGCAATCGCTCGCTTTAGCCACACACTCGCATCCACACTTGGTATCATTGACAGCCACCATTGAGCTTTCACTGCCAAGGCCAGTCATGGAAAACACATCGATTGTCACTTTCTTTGTTTCCTTGGCAACGCAGTGGCGTATGCTGGGTTGGATCATCTCACAGGACCCCCCACATCGATGAAGCTTGATGTAGTACGGGTAGTACCCATATCTGGGGTGGTCTATGGCAACTAATGTCGGATGGGGCTTACATACTTCATTTTGAACATAAACTGGAAGGGAAAGTACTAGCATGAGGCTCGTGTCACACATGTTCAATACAATAGTCACATAAATGTATACGTGTAATTGTACTTGTACTTGGTCATAGACCTTATGCAATAGAAATACAATAACCTATTCGAGACGTCGTATTTCGACCGTGGACATTATCTGTTCCGAAAAGAGAACAGTTACCGAGAGCGAAGTTCGAGGGTAATGTGAGCTTCGAGGATCAGATAATGTTCAAGGACAAATATCAGGGCATATTTCGACGCCAAAATGTAAGTTATTGTTGTTATTATCCTTCAAATATTTTCTGACGCGCGCAACGGGGGTGTATTCGCTGATATTTCCCGCTCGCGGAGAGAAAATATCGGGTCACGTGACGCATTCAACCAATCACGCGCGAGAGAACATATTTGATGGGTTATAATCAGGAATATTGCTGTTTTGGTTTACACTGGTTAGCAATGGGCACTGGTCAGCACTTGAGACCAGTGGCAGTGACAACGAGGAAGTCAGAAATCCAACCTAGTTGATCCTTTCTTTAGTCTGTGCCACATGAAACCTTGTTTATACTCCGTGAACAAAAAAACACCCGGAAATTGCTCAATCTTTCTTTGACGGTGAACCACTGAATCATGGAAGATTAAATTATTTTGGGGAGAAATATGTTTATCTAGGAAATATTTCCAGACAATCTAAATATATTTCGTTCCTGTGATCTTAACTCCCACACAGCCACTGGGAATTTAAATAGAGAACAAACGAAGTTCAGTTAACGTGGTGTTTAGCATGCCTCTATTATTACCCGTCGGTCTCGTCAACCGAATGCGAGTCAAAACCGCACGCGGGCCGCACGAAATTCAGTCTTTCTGTTCCTCTTCTTTCCCGGACATGACAAAATTGTATTAACTCTAGATGACGATATTAATTTATACTCAACATTTTTCGTCGAACCGTCTGCATTTTCAGACCGTTCCGTGGGTATTCACGATCTCTGGGGGGGATTTATTAGTCTGTAACGTCACATAAGGTGCATTGATAACTTTTTTTTAATCTCAAGAAAACCTCTTGGTAACGCGTTCAGGGTATCCGGAGTATAACTAACACTGTAGTTTATACGCGCATGTACACATTGAATCTTTAGATGTTACGGAAAAAAATAAAAAAGGACCGAAGTACTTTTCTAGTACATGCGTTTCTCGGTAAAACTACGTAAAACCTGAGGAATTTTCCGACAAGAGAATAACTGATTGGATATCAGTTGATTTCAGTGCTTTCAGAGTGGTTTTAAACATTTTCAATGTGACTAGAAATCTACCCAATTTTCATAAGTTGGAAAAAGTGTTTCAATCCCGAAATATTGGGGGGGGGGGGCTTGGAGGGGGTGGAGAGAGAACACTGTGTTCTTTTACTTCCTTCGCATGTCAGAACTCTGCTACCATCTCTAAGTCGATCTTGTTTCACGGTAATAAATAAAACCGAGTTCCTAATGACGTAAACCTGTTGTTCAGAGTCCTACCAGATTTGTAATTTGGTAATACAAGAAGTATTTCATCCAAAACGTTATCAGGTTATACAGATTTTATAACAGGGACTTGGATACGAGCCAGCACGGCTAACATATTATTGCCCCTTATTTTATTAGAGTGATTTGTTTATGTACATGAGTGCCGCTCCCTTGAAGTGGTTGCACTTTGCGATCTCAACACTGATTAGTTTTATTCAAAGTTACAAATTTTCCAAGAGATTTGCTACTTCCATTCTATATCTACGATCAACCACCGCAAACAACTTATATTCGTCAAGTATTTGTAAGACCGGAAAATAAACAAGAAAACCCGGAACGATAACATTGCTATATACTGAAGATTCATGTTGAAATATTGAAGTTGAAATATCCAGTTCTGCAAGCGAATAATCACACTAGCGCTTTGTTCCTGCTCTTGGACCATAACTAATTTTCAAATGACTTGTATGTGAAGAACATTTCAGCTGGAAGTATGGGCCTAGTGTAGCTCCACAAACTCGTCGGAGTTCTATTATCGAGTACTACATAATTATTTTAGTTGATTAACAACATACCTGTTTGACAAAACACTGGAAAGAGTAGCAAAAACACTGAGCCTGTCTTCATTTTGACCCCGTACAGTAATAACCTCACAGTCGTCTTTGCTAATGTTAGTATTACCACAACTGACTTGTAGCTGTTTAAGGGGCTGGTCTGATACGTACCTGAAGTGAAATAAGGAAGTTATTAAACAATTGAAAGGGGTAATTTGCTCATAAAGCACTTCCCTGGTGAATAAGCTGAAACGACAGTCACAGCCGTGCATAGCTCGAGGTCATGCTTGACTACTATGAATAAATAAATAACAGACAGTTCGACTTACCAGAGTACGTTTTGAAGTGATGGCTTGGTCGCTTCTTCGGAAAATATCAGGTATATAGTTAGTTTGACTTGAACGAAGTTCTCAGACAGTTGACCACGAAGTTATTCAACTACTAAGCTCACTAGCATTGCATATTAGCAATGGTTAAAGGTACAAGATACAGTTGCATGTCAAATTTGTTTGCATCCCTCGCCCACTTCCGGAAATGGGGCTGGGTTGCACCCTGATGACGTCACAGCATGGTATGGAATGTCGAGACTAAAGACACGTTACACACGCTTAGTTCTCGACTCCAACCGCTCTAACTCCTTCAATCCTCACAATATATACATTTACAAATTCAATGTTATTTTGACAGGTCTCTAGTTGTGCAATGGTTTCTACTGTATCTTCTTGTATGAGACGGATTAACCTTTAAGGAATTGTCAGATGTTTCACTTTCCGCTTGACCGGTTGTTCGATTATTTCAGTTATCTAATTAAACAGGAACTACGTCTTGCTGTGCTTCATTTGATGTCAACCAGTTCAGATAAAAATGAACATGCACGTGTTCTCAGCGGGTTCCGAGTCGGCGTCTTTAAAAAAAGGAAAGGTTATCTTCCTCGTATGACAGTATTTTGTTGCCGTTCAAGATTGTATTTAATATTTCCGACAAAACAAGACTAGAAGCCTCTTGCTGTTCTCTTCGATTCCTTTCTGGCAGAAAAACTGTTATATTTTTGGAAATAAATTTGAACCGACACTGACTCCTAAAATAAATGAAAATACCAATATTAAGGCATTGAAGGCGACATTATCCAATTATACCTCTTGGTCTTTTTAATGTGCGGTGTTTTTAATATTTTGCTGTCTTGGTAAGGCGGTTTCCGTGGAGCCTTATGTTGACATGATATAAAAAAAACTTTTCGTGTTAGATTTTCGTCTTAACCGATCATTTTAGTCAGCTTAAACAGCCTAGAAAAATGGTCACCTGCATTAATTCGAACAGGATTGACCACAGGCACCCCAAGCTCAAGTTACGAAAATATAACTTTATAAGGGTTTGTATCGGTAGGGTAACGAACTCCGTTTTATACTAGCCAGAAATACTGTAAAGTTTTTGAATGGAAATGACTTACATTGCCACTGTGATGTCTTGTGTCATGTTTCTCTCCTTGTTGGGTGGTTTTAAGCTGATTTTAGCCGGGTTATTTTTTAGGCCGCTCCGAAAAAAAAAAACAGCTGACACAAGACATCACAGTGGCAAGGTATTAAAGTAATTTTTATTCAAAAGAATTACAGTATTTCTGGCTAGTAAATGGAGTTCGTTACAATACGCTCTCATACAAACCCTACACATGTAAATTATATATAAGTTTATCAGATCTACTGAATGTACAAACATGTTTTCAAGGTGCTGATAAATCATTTTGTGTTGTATTATTGTATTGTATTGTAAAAAGTTATATTTTGGTAACTTGAGCTTGGGGTGCCTGTGGATTGACTGACTGACGTTGCGCGTTATTCGATACCGTTCTCTCTGGTTCATTCCCGCACATTCTCCTGACTACAGTACGTGCCGGATTAGCCTGTTCACAGGCTCTAGATACTGGGGAAAATGACGAAAATATAACGTGGCGAAAACAAAATGGCGGACGGAAAGAAGAGGGGTAAGTTTTTTTAGTATCCAGGGCCTGTGAACAGGCTAGTGCCGGATATGAAAGGAAGGCCGCCCAGCCGCTCCACACGCCGGGCACGAATAACCGTAAAAACGGCGTGGTATTTCCTTACTTCTACTCTAAATTTGAGGAAATGTTGGCAGGTTGGTAACAAAGTAAGACTATATTTTTAGGAAATATATAAGCCGATACCGTGAACAAAATTCCTGCAAAAATACGTTGGATCCGAAGTGAGGACCTATGCAGCCAAATATAAACAATTAAGAATGAAACGTCCGAAGACTACAGCAAAGCTGATATACAACCTAACATTTTTTAGGGACAGTTGTTACTGTATTCCGACGTTGTTATGACGTCATAAGAGATGCCTCCTTTTTTGGTGAAAATTAACCTTAAAACAAGTTTCAAAAATATTACGTCATCAGAATGCTTTTATGAAATATTCATTTGGCGAAAATTTGAACTTTCTTCGATAAATATATTCAAAGTTATGGACGATTCACTATTTTTATGACGGCATTAAAAAAAGGATTAGTTAGATATATGTTTATGCCAACTTTCTATTTTTATTACCAATATGATTCAATGTTATTAGTGGTCGCCATTTTGGAGTTAAGAAGGGCCTGGGATCGAGTGCAAACCAAAAATTCTGATTAGGAACCGGTGAACCCCATCACAAGAAAGATCGCAATATAAAATTACAGCTAGTAATACTAATAATATTAATTTATTAGACCTTACCAATACAAGTACATCGGCACTAATCACAACGGTTATATGTGTATACTATTTTACACCCATAAGGCTGTTTGCTAACTCCACTACGTCCATCGCCAGAAATCTCGGACATTGAGCCCTCGGTACGTAAGCGGTCTCTAAAATAGCCCTCAGATTTTACAAAGAATGTATGAAGCATAAATCAATTTTCACCGTTTCAAGCAAATGTGATCTTCATTCCAAATTTGCCGGACCGCCGATACATTTTGCTAGTTATCCCCTTCCGGTTTATGTTAAAATAAACTGAACACATGAATGCTTTTTCCTTTGCGATTTGACTTGCTTCATGTTGTTAGAGCGAACGCACACATTTACTGTTAATTATTACGAAAACACGCTTACATGAAGAATTGAAAGCTCCATACCTCAATGCCTTTCATAGATATTCCATTTGCCGTGGCGGATCCTTGTATAATTTAGAAGAGCCCAGTGGCTGGTAACCGAAAATTCAGGCCTTTAGGTTTGCAATTTACCTTGCGTTTTTGGACTTAAAACCACTCAAAATGGCAAAATTACGAAACTGCCCATCGCTGTGTAAGGTGAGCTTCCAGTTGAAGAATCCACGTCCACAAAGTTCCATCGAAATCCCTTCAAAATGAAGCAAAGTCGCCCATGTTTGGTACCAATCTCCTCTATTTATTCCTGCATAGAACTCTGGGATAGCTGTTAAACTGTGCATTTGGTCAGCAGTTAAGGTAACATTTTCGCGCGAAAACAAAAATAACTCACAATATGAATATTGTCAGTGCAAAAGCCTTCGGTATGCATGTGAAAAATCAGTGTATTCACAGGGAAAACCGCTGACGTACCGCAGACTCGTCATGACCGGAATAGTTGGCAATGATAAAAATATTTTGCACATATCCTACTCACCGGCTATTTATCCTTCATCGATAACAATACAAGAATAACGATAATGGGCTCCTGTAACGGATTCTTATCAAAAGGCGGAAGTCCTTATTTACATTATAAACAGTTTGAAGGAAGATCTAGACCTCTCTTAATTTACAAAGTCGGAATTATCACAGTCTAATACATAATGGTTCATCGCCAACATTATTACAATTACATAACGACCAGCTTATGGGCTGAAATTCTCAATTTAGTATAAACAGCTTGACGGTGTCGTACATTTATAGAAATATCATCTAAATATCGTTCATAGCTAACATTTAGCTTAATACGACGAAAAGTACGTAGTTTACCACAAACGCACACTGCCCATCCAAGACGTTGGTTTTCAAAAAATTAGAAAAGAAATCCGGCCCACAGTTTTAATTTAAAATGTTTCGCAAAAGAACCAATTTGTTTTAAAGGTACACGAAGATTTGAGACCTTGCCTCAAGACCACACAAATGCAAAGATAATTCGTAAATAGACGTGAGGCTCTGCCATCGAGTATCACTGTAACTAGAATCATTCAAACGTAATCAATACTTTATCACAAGAACATTTATCTAAAATTTGAGGCGCCCGACCCAATTCAGCATAAACTGCAAGGTTCGTAGCAGCATGAACCCCTATAAAGACCCGTATATATTTCCTAAAAGATATATTCCCTAGACTTCACAACTATATAACAAAGCAGGGATCACCATAGAAGAAAACAGCTTTACAGGCACATTAAAAATTGCGAAGAAACTCAACAGTTAAAAAGACTATGGTATGCACGCAAAGCTTTGTTATATAATTAAAGACCTCTAGACAATTTCAAAGCCCCCAGAAAAATGGAAAGATATACCTGTTAGGGAGGTAACAGAGGGATTATTATATTTCAACGGAAACCGATGCTTGAGACCATTTGTCAATTAATTAACACAAGTACATGACTACTGTGGGGGCCAGTTTCTGAATCTAGTTACCTTACTATAATTATTAATAAACCGTTGCGTAACATACCTAAATAAGTATATAATAATTAAGTATATTCCTCATGCAACCGGCGCTCTTTGTGCGACCACTCTCGTAGGCTAGCAGCTACCCTCAGCGACCACCCTCATGAAATCCCGTATGAATTATCAGTAAAACTCTGTATTTATAATTAGAAGCTCCTGTAAGCGACCACTTTCGTAAGCGACCGCGACCACCTTTGGGGGTTGAGAATTGGAATTGTTCTTTGTTTTAAGCTCTTGTAAGTGACTTTGTACGTTTTTGTATATCCAACGTATAAATACTGTTCGATTAACGTATATTAAACAACGCGTGCACTGTACTTCATGACATTCACGCTGTTATAGTACAATTACTGTAGTACTGTATACTGTGATATCCGTCACACTGTATTAACGTATCCCCATGGGCGTGGTGTGTGCACGCAAGCTCTCGTAAAGCCCGGTTTCCATATGATCGCAACGATCGCAGCGATCGCAGGAGTCTTTTGTTCTGCGTATAAATTTACGCTTCGATTCACACCGAACAAAAGAATCCTGCGATCGTTGCGATCATATGGAAAAGGCGGGCTTAAGCAACCAACTACTGATTCCGTGGGTGATAGCTTACCAGAATGAATTTTCGTAAGCGACCAGCTCTAGTTACGACCACCTTTTCCTGATTCCCAGTGTGGACGCTTACGAGAGCTTCAACTGTAGTAGGTTTGAACACGTTTCAAGAAAAATATAAAGAGAGAATGTATGGCTTTGAGGGACAACCACAACCATAACATTATCTCTTATTTTTGCGATTTTAGAAAGCTTGCTATTCAATTTGTAATTATCCAAACATTCTCAAGCATGTTAAAATTAATGATCTTAGTGCCGGGTGGGGTTCATTTCTTAAATAGATTATTTTTTTACTCGGTCCCAGTCCTCTCCTGAACTCAGATATGGCTAACCGGTTTAGTTAAAAGTGATTCGTGAATGAAGTGAAACTATACAAGTGATGAATAAATGAATCAGAAACTTAAAAAATTGCTTCTGTTTATTATGAAGCCATTTCAGAAGCGTTAATGGAAATGAATGAACGAACTTAACGCCTTTGCAGAAAGATGGTAGGGGCGGATTGTATCTTGTCAGAGTTTGGTTTTACGTTGTAAGAATTGAATCTACCCTCAGCGGATTAGCATACCATATTTTTTTCTGGCCTAAGCCGTCCTCATGTGAGCAGGAGAGCTGAGACTTTAGCGGCATGGCTTTCTAGGAAGAATGGTAAAAGGTGGTTTCAAACGCCAAAATGCACCGAAGAACAAAAAAGATAATAGTATTCCACAGGAAGAAATAGATTGGGCGTATAAAATTAGCAACGAGAAACTGAGGAAGATAACGAAAACTGAAGAAGTGAAGAACTTTTGCACAGTACAACATCTAAAATATATTGCGCATATAACTCGTCTTGGAAATGATTGTCTTCAGAAACAATTTCTGTTTTGTATATCTGATAATCCTTGCGATCGTTGGAGAAAGTTATCATCAGCGATTGGTATTGACGAGAGTCAATTACGAAAGACGATGACGAATAAGAAAGAATTCAGTTAAGCAACTGATGGATCATGTTTTTTAAACGTGTATCTTTGCAGAAGCGCCTCAAGAAAACTAAGTTCTCGATAGGAAATATGATGATGATGATGATGGTAATGGGAGGGGTGGGGTGGGGAAAAATATACATACATACATTTAATTGAAGCTCCCTGAAATCGAAAAGGGCTTTTCAGCAACAATATATATATAAATAAAATATTCTATATGACAATATCATAAAAATCTAAAAACTGAGTAAAGGAAACCTTATGATAACTATTAACTTTTACAAGAATGTGATAACTACTATGATATAATTGAGACTATGATTACTACTTAATATTACCGGATAAGAGCAATTGAATAGTTTTTTAAATATTTCAGCAGAGAGTTCCACATCTTTGCGTCACGAAAAGCAAGTGACCTCTGACCAATACCCACCCGACAGAGAGGTAGATGTAGATCTGGTTAAATCTAGATATGTAGCTTCGCGCATGATAATTCATGTCCAACCGGGCGAGGAATGGCAACTGAAGCAAAACAGCGAATTATGATAATATAGCCAGAGGAAAGTAATTACCTTTAAACTTCATACACTTGTTAAAATGTACACAATCTTGACACTAGCCTCCTCTGCAGCCATCTCTAAGTATCGGAAAAACCGCGGAAAAATGGTAAACTGGGTTACCTGTGACTCCTGGAGAAAAGAGGAGGACTGGGGTGGAGAGAGAACAACAAGGAGCCCATAATCTGATTTCTTCGAAAATTAGAGATGCCTGCGGAGGAGGCTATGTTGGCACATAGCTAGGCCATTTTAGGTTACGTTGGTTGGGTAAATATTCACTAGATGCCAGACCTCCTAACTTCACGGAGTTAGAAATTTCCACGTTTCCTTTTAAATCGAACCGGCTTTCACTGAGTTGCACCTCGTTGAAAATGTTGGGGGAAAACCGCGAAAACATATTAAGGTAACTTCCGACCTGTAAACCGGCCATAACTTCAGAACGCTGAGCCAGAAACTGGTAAAGTTTTCGCACTATTATAATTCTAACTGAATAGTACAATATTTTGAAAATGCAGATTATAAAGCCGGAATAAAATAGAACTCGCACAATTTCACTTAAGTTCTACTGAACATCAGAAACTACTCGGGATTATTTGGAACAGTTTAATTTGTGACCTGAGTTATCATGTCGCGTCTATACGTATCAGTCTTGATGTTGCGCATGTGGACTGGATTGGTGACGTCACTAGTTTAGCCCCACGCCGAACGTTTCTGCCGTAGGTACTTTACGTAGGTCACAAACATAAACCAACTCCAACAATACCTGTATTTCCCTTTGCGAGAGTTAACCCCGAAGGTTCTGCCAGGCTTATATATTACTCGGGAGTCAAAACGGCCGCCATTTTGAAAAAAAAAAACGCTTTACATGATGGGACGACTGGGAGTAGAAGCCTGGGGACAAGGCTATTGCGCATGCCTAATATTGCCTCAATACAGATCACCTCAATCTCGTTCCCAGAGCCCGCGCATTTTTCGGCCAGCGGTGACCAAACGCTTGGCGCTGGCCAGAAGATCGCGGGCTCTGGGAACGAGATTGAGATCACCTAAACAAACCCTCGAGAACTGTTTCTTTGTTTTTCTTTCAAAATGCATCAATTTCTCGAACTCCAACACAAATTAAAGCGCTAAATTCCCTACGAATTAGGTCTATTTATTTCAATTTGTTTATTATTTGTCATCATCATTAAATTACAATAATACCCAAAGCCAGAGGCTTATGTAGTTGAGGTAGGTGAACAGCAGTTATTTTGATAACAAAAGTCAATAAGATTACAGGGACGATAAGTGAAAATATATATATGAAAAACGAAACAAACAAAAAACGAATACACTTATATGCACACCTAATATTGAGACAAGTAGTAATCCTTTACAATGCGTTTGTAATTAAAATACTTCAGAGAATTTCGCAGAGAGAAGGGGATAGAGTTCCAGATTTTTGGACCTTGTGACCGAAAAGAAAATGAATATTTGTGCGTTATGTTATGTTTTTGTCTAGTGTTGTGGTGGTGAGTTTCAGCATTAGTATTAAAAAGAGAAGCAATAGGTTGAGGTAATAGATTATTGAGATGTTGAAAATAAAACAACCAACTTGATACTGGAAAATGTCAAAAATGTTTAGGATGTTCAGCTGTTTAAACAAAGGTAAAGAGTGCTCAATACAATGTGAATGAGTGATAATACGTGCAGCCTTTTTCTGACAAAGTAAGATTGGGTTTAAGTGTGATTTATAAGTTGAAGCCCAAATTATGGTACAGTACTGAAGGTAAGGTAGAATAAGAGAATTATATAATAGATAAAGCCGGGTAGGTTTCTCAAGAAACTGTCTAGATTTTAATAAGATCTAGATGCCGATGGTTTTAGAAATTTTGGAAGTGAGGACTTGAATGTGGGGGATCCATGACAGGTGTTGGTGAATGATTATTCCTAAAAATTTGGCTTCCTGAACTCTTTCAATACTCTGTCCATCAAATGTAATGCCAACCTCATTTTCAAAATTAACTTTTTCCTTGCTAGGATGAAACAATATGTATTTAGTTTTATTAGGGTGAAGGGTTAACTTATTTGCATTACACCATTCAAGGATTTTCTTTAATTCTAAATTAACTGTATTAAAGACCGAATAAATATCTTTTCCACTAAAAAAATATGTTTGTCAGCAAAACGTATAAAGGACAAAAGGGGTGTAGAATTACAAATATCATTGATGTATAAGAGAAACAAGAGAGGACCTAATATTGAACTGTGGAACACCACATTTTATAGATTTAAAGCTTGAAGAAACATCATTAATCTGTACACATTGAAGTCTATTTTCAAGGAAACGTTTGAGCCAACAATGGGCTATTCCATGAAAGCCATAAAAAGCCAGTTTATCGAGTAGGATGGTATGATCAACAGTGTCAAATGCTTTTTGGAAATCAATGAATATTCCAATTGTGTAATTATTATTTTCAAAAGCTTCTTAGATATTGTCAACCAGATCGAGAATAGCCATGAAAGTGGAATGATTTTTCCTAAATCCATATTGGTGGTTAAATAAAATATTGTGTTTGTTTAAAAAGTCAAGACTGAACCTATTGTAAAGTATTTTCTCCAGAAATTTAGAAAAAAATTGGTAATATAGAAATTGGTCTAAAATTAGTGAATTTATGGCAGTCATCAGCTTTAAAGACTGGTGTAACCTTGGCAATTTTAAGATTGTCAGGAACAATGCCCTTAGAGATTGAGGCATTAAAAATAGTCGAAAGAGGAAGAGCTAATATATCAATGCAGGATTTCACAATTGAAATATTAATACCATCAACCCTTTAACTTCTACTATTTTTCAGTGAATTGACAATTGAAATTATTTCTGACGGAGAGGTAGGGAATAAAATATACTGTCAATATGGGATCCAACTAGGTACTGTTTGTGCTGGTTGCTATATAGATTTGGGAAACCTCTTCGATAGAGAGTACCCAACATTTACAAAGAAATCATTTAATTTATTAGATATTATAAATGGATCGTCGTACTCTCCATTTGAATCGTTCATCAGGGAAGGTATGGTTGCTTTAAGTTTAATTCCAATGACTGATTTAATGGTTGACCATGTTGCTTTTAAGTCCTGTTTGTGCATTTCAAAGTCTATCATGATAATACTATTTTCTTGACAGTTTAACAATGTAGTTATACTTGTTACGATGTTTAGTATATTTAAGCTTATTAGTGGCAGTGGGGTGTTTCATATAATATTTATAAAGTACATTTTTCCTTCTGCAGGAATTTTGTAGTCCTGATGAAAACCATGGCGTAGAATTAGTCTTGGGAGACATTTTTTTTTGTTTTCAAGGGGAAAAAAATATTATAAAGTGGAAGAAAAATGTCAGAGAATGAGTTAAGGAATCATTTGGAGAAATTTGTGATGCAACAACATCCCAATTGACATTAGCTAACTTGTCATGAAAGTTATTAACAGCAACTGGTGTTATTTGTCTAGTTAAAAAAACTTTTGAGTGACTATTTGATCGATTTAAAGACCCTGTGTTCGAGCCCATGGTGCTTTGCGCCAATGTAAAAAATAATTTTGTTAATCAACGGCCGCATCATAATTAAAGGCTAGCTTTTAGTCGAACTAAAATGCTCTCGATTGTTTATAAGTTTCATAAAAGAAGTACTCGGCAGGAAGCCAGTTGTACTGCCTTCAGATTCTAATTCCGTTTACGAGTGCGACTTTTCACAACTCTACAAGCAAACACATACTCTTTCTGCCTTGTTTTCATGTCTCCAGTATCGTTTAGCTGTATTTGAAGATCTCTACTTTCCTTGTGAATGATATATTTTGAGTGCAAATTGAAATGTCGTACTCGCACTCGAGTCAAACTCACATTAACAGCTAAACTCGGCAGATTGGTCGTAGTTTTGGCAGCAAGACGGACGCACTGGATGATGAGAAAAAGGTTAAGGCCGTTGCTTTCTCTGCTAATAAAAATCCAAAACATATACAGATAAGTCGTAACGCCTCAGTGGGGCTGAGCCGTGCGAAATTATAATTACGAATGATCTCATGTGAATCTTGATGGCAGAAGCGGTTGTTCTATTTCCAACGAAGCCCGCCGGTCCCTTAGTGCAGTAAATCCTAGCCTGCGTTGCGGCTCTGGAGTATCGGAGCGCAGCGAGCGGAGATTAGCGGGATTGGGGCGAGAGAAAGAAGAGAGGGGAGACGGGGTGGGGAGGAGATGAAGATAGAGCCTGCCGGCAACCCATGGTTATTTCGATATCCACCCACTAATTAAAATGCATGCTTATTAGTAAGTCATTCGACCGATTCATCTAATCATCATGCGGCGGAAGTGAAAACCATGTCTAATATCTGTCAAACTCACGCGTGGAATCTCAAGGAATCTCAATTCGAGCGTAAAATTCAAAACAAAAAATATACGAACTTGGATGTGAAGACAGGGCCGGCCTAAACTCCAACCTGTAAATGTCAACGACTTTTGCAGGATATGTAATATATGTTTTAAGGTAGCGTTTGGGAATTAAAATATTTCCACGGCGAGAATCTGTTCAAGCCTTAAGAAAGAAAAGATAGCCGAGGCTTTAAATAATTCTAGCTGGTGCCTGCAAAAGTATTGGTCTTCATATTCCGAAATCTGCTTCTCTATCAAAGTGAGTCTGTCGTTCCCGAGGAAGGAAGATTCGAAATGCTGTAGAGAACTACACCTTTGTTCGAGAAGGTTTGCAGGATAAAGATAACTAAGATAAAGATAACTCGTTGCTGCTGAATATAAAGTCGCCACCAAATCAGTAAAGAACACTGCCGACCACAATAACACCGGAGCGAAGTTCTGCCAAAAGAAGCGCTAAAAAAACATCCACGCAGCGTTACGAAATCATCAAAGCAACTAGTGTTTTCCAAACACAGTTGGGATTACAGCTAGAACGTCTCTTCCAGACAAAATAGCTCTAATAGCCTTGCTCCTGTTCTTTATTTAAATTCATTCTTGTTACATGTATGTTTGTCGCCATATACTAATTGGTTTCTGTTCTTATCGCATCCATGCATGAATAAAACTCAATGATTTCTGTCAATCACGCATTTTAGCCAATAGCAATACGCGGCCTTCTGAGGCCGAGAGTTATCAAAATAACCATGGGTTGCCGGCAGGCTCTATCTTCATCTCCTCCCCACCCCGTCCCCCCTCTCTTTTTTCTCTCGCCCCAATCTCACTAATCTCCCCTCGCTGTGCTCCGATACTCCAGAGCCGCAACGCAGGCTAAGTAAATCCCCGGGAAACTCACGTAGTAGTCCTTTGGAACCACAAGTGTTCTCTTGTAGACCTAGAGAAAGTAAAATGTGGACTGCTGAAGGATTATTTGTCGAGTCGCTTCGCCTCGCTGTCTGTTCTTTCTTCGGCATTTCTCTACTCGCCCCACTCTAGACCGGGATTCGAATAAATATTCGACTAAAGTTTCGTTTTAAAAACTGAGGTATATATACAAAAGTTAAGATAAAAGAAAGTCAGTTAAGCATATATATCTATAAATAATTACATGATGGCCCAAACTAGAGATGGATTTCGAAAGATTCGAGAGTCACATAATAAGAACAACGATCCCAGTTTCTGATTTTCGTAGCCTACGAAAATGATTTGCGCACGCAAAGCACCATGGGCTCGGACACAGGGTTTTAAGTTGATAGTTAGTAATTTGAAAAATGGGAAGGTGATCAGAAAGGTCACTATAAAGAATGCCACTCACCATATCATGATCCAGGTTATTAGTAAAAATATTAGCAATCACGGTAGCGGTATGGCATGAATTGGTTTAGAGATAGTTGGATAAAGACTATTGGCTGATAGCACATCAATAACATTGAGTAGATTTATATTATAATCGCCCATAATATAGCATAGTTTATTTTCAAAACCAATTTTAGCAATGACTGAGTTCAAGCTATCATTAAACGTTTCAACAATTACATCAGGGGGTTTATAAATACATCCAAGTATTATATTTCTATTGTTGGGCTGAATTATTTCCATTAAAACTGCTTCAAATATTTCTTGAGTGGGAGGTTCAAGATCAAGACGGAGTTTATATTCAAATGATGACCTAATAAAGATGCCAACACCACCTCCAAGCTTATATTTTCTGTAATTAGACACACAATCAAATCCAGGGACAGAATAAATATCATTAGTAGATTCATTAAGCCAAGTTTCAGATAAAGCTATTGCAAAAGAAGGAAAATGAATAGTAGATAAATGTTCAGTAAAATCATTAAAATTAGAATTCTATTGGTACACGGGCGCTAGGATAATTATAGCGACCATTACTCTTGCAACATTTGATCTTAGATTATTTACAATTTTTAAAGATTAGCTTCTGGATCAGCGATCATTAAAACTAAACCAAGGAAATTATACCTTCGTTTAATAGTAAGTGTCCTATTACTTTAATTTTATCCAAAGTTTAATCCTAACGACTGTCAAGTCACTCCACTGTGCACACAGTAGATGTAGTAAAGAGACGCAAACACGATATATGTCTGTGATGTAGAGCAATTTTCGTAAGAGTGGGACAAAATATAATTTGCGACGTTTGAGCGACGCAGGACCGATATAGTCAAAAATTGATGTTCTGCCGGCACGGTAAAGAGGTTTGGGGAGGAGACGATAGCATTATGGGTAATGCTTCTAGCATATATAATGCTTCGAGCGGGAAAAGTAGGCATTCTAGGCCAGTCAGCTCAACATTTGTTTCGAATTTATTTTATATATCTTATTCTAGTACGGAGTTGTCTGGTGACTATCCCACAATAAACTATACTTATGACGTCTCTTATCAGTGTAGTCACAATCGGCAATGACTACACTTAACCGCTTCATGCAGATCGTGTTCGCGTCTCTTGACTACATCTACTGTGTGCACTGGAGTGACTTGACAGTCGTTAGGATTGAAGTTTGGATCAATTACATAAGGATGGTTTATTCCTTGGTTTATTTAATGATCGCTGATCCAGAAGCTCATCTTACAAATTCTTAACAAAACCGGGAGTGTTTTAATAATGGAAAGAACCTTAGATCAAATCAGTTGCAAGAGTAACTGATCGCTATTATCGTAGCGCCCGTAATTGGTGTAGGTTAATTGGCTACAACCAGTTGAACTCCTTTAATGCTTGATTGAAAGGAGATGCAAGATTTATTTTCTTGAAGACTAGATCAGGTGCGGTTTTGTTTGTAATTTTTTTATTTCAACCATCCCACATGGGTCGTCAGTTTATATGAAAATCAGTGAAGATAATATCCCACATTTGATATATGCTTCATTTGTCACGCACAAAGGTTTCAATATGAGGTTTAGATGTATAATGCTCAGAGATTCGTGAAAAGGAAAAGAATAAATTAAAATTTTCCCGGAGCCTCACAATGAAACATTTGTGCGTGACAAGTGAAGCATATATCGAATGTGGACTATTGTGTTGCGGCCCAAGAAATGTAGGTAAATTACGTTACCATACAGATGTAACTACGAGGAAAATAATTCCATCTTTTCAACGGATCCGTGAAATATTTCACGTTATTGTTTCTATTGTGATTTTAATGCTTGTTTGGTGTTTTATTTTCATTATATAGCTAACAACAACCTACTCATTTTTTTGGCTTTTGACCTGGAGTTTCTTCAAGATCCACTTTCTAAAATCATGCATATTCAAAGTAGTCGTAATGGCAACCGCGTTACCCCCAGCTCCTTTATTTAATAACCCGTTCAAAGACACGCACATATTAAGAGCTGAAAAGACAAAAAAGAAACAATAAGCATGATAGTGAGAATTATTCTGCTGTTCCTTATTTGTAGACTCGGTGCTACTTTCCGTTTTACTGGAACTCGGCACAAAAGTTGCCAGACTGCACAAACAGCCAAGTCAGACAACAATTTGACAATCAAGTGGTTTCAGTTGAGGCAAGGAAATGCATACGTTCCAAAGAAGCACACAAGAAAGTTGAAACTTGGTATGAAAAGAAGATCGAATCAAAAAAAGAGAATCACAAAATTCCCGCATCTACCAAATCATGACAAGCGGTCAGACAAAGACTGCAACATAGATCAAGAATTTTGGTTCACCGGCATGAACCACAGATATCTCAAACCACAAGACTTTGAACGCTGTGTTGTGCACCATGCAATATTAAAAGGGGCACTTTGTCTGGATGGTTCGCCAGCTGTTTATTATTACAGAAAAGGAGAAAATACCGGCAGTGATAAATGGGTAATATTTCTTGAAAGTGGTGCGTGGTGCTCTAACAAGAAATCATGTTTGTGGCGAACTCAAACTTTTCTTGGATCCAGTAAATTTTACCCTCTTCTGCAGACTATTGACAAAGGGCTGCTCTCAAGCAATGAGGTTGACAATCCTGACTTCTATAACTGGAATTTTGCCTACTTACAGTACTGTGATGGCGGTTCATTTGCTGGTAATCGAAGCGAGCCTATTTTAGCAAAAGGAAAAATTATCTTCGCCCGAGGGAGACGGATTCTCGCTGCGGTGTGCGATGAAATTCTACAAAGTGGTTTACAGAAGGCGATACAGGTTTTAGTAGCAGGGGAATCAGCCGGTGGCCAAGCAGTCATGATAAATGCTGATTATATTAGATCCCGTATACCGGAGAATGTGCCAGTAGTTTTCCTTGCGGATGCGGGCTTTTTTGTTGATGTTCCCTGCAGCAATGGCAAGCATGTGTTCTCTAGGTGGATGAAGTCGCTAATCAGCTTCCAGGGAATCTTAGGATCGTTGAACAAAAACTGCCTCACAAGCATGACTTCAAGAGAACAGTGGAAATGTTTGTTGCCACAGTATTTTCTGCCCTTTGTAAAAACGCCCACTGCCATCATCAACTCGTTGTACGACTCATGGCAGCTTGTTGAACATTTGGGCGTGAAATGTGGCTACTCATCCGACTCCTGTTCACAAGATGACAGAAAGAGAGTACAAGAACTGCGTCAGTACATATTCAAAGCAACAAAACTACTCCTTGAACGGCCTAGCCTTAGCTGGTTCCTTCACTCATGTATAAGACATTTTGATATTACGTATAAAACTCGTGGAGTAATCTAAGGGTAAAAGACATCTCCATTTTGAATCAGTTGTTAAAAGTATAATAAGCAACAAACGCCGATGTTTGGTGGACAAACATTTATTTTCGGCCAATTCTGCATGTAATCTAAGTTAAGCAGTGATTTCCAAAGGCTACAAGAATATTTTGGTTATTTTATTCTTTTTGAGTGATGTTAGGGTTGTTCTTCAATGGTTTATTTTTGCCTTTTTAGGCAATGCATATCATTTGATATTATCCGCATAAGAGAGAAAGCAAACTGGCATATCTTCAGTAGAATTCAGTTATTGGTAGTCTACCCTGTGGCAGAGAGAACCTCTAAAAAGTTTTGCGCTATTTTTTGGCAGCTCTTAACTGCCGGGTGAACTTATAAATAATTAGTAGATGTCACTATAAATCGACCTCTCTTGTGAGTTTCTAAAAGTTCCATAAATCAGGGTTCCCTCGGTCAGGGAAAAGCCAAGGAAAAACCTTTTTTTTCAAGGTTAGGGAATTGTCAGGTAATTTAGAATTTGGTCAGGGAAATCCCAAATTTCAATGAAAAGTTAGTGAAAAGTCAGGATTTTTTTATTTTCAGGCTTCACACTTATTTTTTGGGGCTGTTTTGAGCTGTTTTGTTCAATTTTGCTGTCCAAAGATAGCGATTGAATATTTGGAAAAAATACGAGCGAGCGCTGGAGGTAAGTGAAAAATGCGTTTTGGTCAGTGAATCAGGGAACCCTATAAATGTAACTGATGCGCTGCACAAATAAATAATTTGTGTTTTGACATATAATCAAGAGCCCTTGATATAATACATTGCTAATATATGAAAATAGTTAGTTTTAATATTGAAAACAACTTATGATAATAGACGCACTAATGAATTGCTTTGCTTTCATTTGAACTAGGCGCATATAATAAAGGCACCTGTCAAGTATACTATATATCACCAGGAGCCCATTATATTGGTAATGCTCCTGATATCATCTAGTTTTGCTTGATCACATGTTCGATGAAGTTTGCTTTTGTTTGATAAAATATTTGACAGCGTTCGGCCGCCAACATGTTTATCCAACAAAGTTGGATCGTGCAAATCCTACAATGTTCGCTAGTTTGAGCAGGGCTTCATAGTCGGTGGTCTTGTAGTTATGACAAATAATCTCTTTAACATTAGTAAGATTAATGTGAAGAAAGCCATCAGCCGCCTAAAGCAGGAAAGAATCCACGTAACTCGCTGTGTATGACAGAACGACCCAGCGTGTTTTCTGGAAGCCATAACGAAAATCCATGTAATTGTGTAAATTTCTTTTTTTTACTCGATAAATCGTAGCATTGAAATACATCGTACGAAGCGCTTCTAAACTAGACGAACCGCTAGCGTGTGAATGTAAGCTTTTATTTTAGTATGGTTCGTTAGAGTTCAAGATAATCCATTAGGATTCAGTTGTCTCTTCCAGTCATACTACATCTCCATAATTACTCAAATAGGAGCAGGATCAGAGGTGTTTGCAATATAATAGTCTCTTTAGGATCATTAAACACTTCAGTTCGGCAAAAAACGCCTAATTGAAACCTTAGCTCTATCCTCCTCCGTTTTATCCTCAGACCCTTGCTCGTCCCTCTTATACGACAGGAAGCCCGGTTTCACATATTTGTTCTCGATTTTTTTCGATAAGGAGTTGCCTGCGGAGGAGGCTACCTTAGCTCTTTAATTTAAATCAGTTCAAAGTTGTCAGCTGCTCGTAAAGACGATATTATGATAATTTCGAGCATACCTTATATGCTGGTATCCATGGCATCTTTATAGGGCACTTAGCTACAGAGATCTATCGTTTATTTCATTGCAGTAAAAGGGTATCACAGGACTGGAAATCAGGTGCTAGTTGTTCAAAAGTGAATAACTTGTTATCAACCAGATTAATCCATATCCAGTGGTCAGGATAGAAATTCGTTGTTAGATTTAAAAAATACTTATCCATGAAGTGCCTGTACGTAATCCCAACTATTTTTATCATTAAAATCGTTCTGCATCATTCAAGTGAATAGTAAAATAATTCTTGGTTTGACAGTTGTGTCTGAGTTATAAAGGTTTCTATTTCCAATATGCTAATTATGTGATGTCATAGGAGGCTTATTTATTATACAAAATCGTGCTGGCAGAGATAAATGACCTG
The DNA here is from genome assembly GCA_030867875.1 of Actinernus sp. WN-2022. NCBI lineage: Eukaryota > Metazoa > Cnidaria > Anthozoa > Actiniaria > Actinernidae > Actinernus > Actinernus sp. WN-2022. The sequence continues at coordinate 122,252,104 of JAOWCC010001589.1, forward strand.
CAACATACACATCCCTGTAATGTATTTGGGGCATATCAGTAATTTTACAAAATATTTTGTATAAATCAGAAATAGTTTCATTTACAAGGAGAAAGAAATGCCAGTAAATCGGCTTCCTCTGACATCAAATTACCGGCATATTCGAAATATAAACATTTATAACACGCAACACTCAAACCAAGAAATATTTTATTATTCACCTATTTACTTGATATAGAATCGATATTAATGATAACATGACTTGAAAGAGCGCGGGCTCAGCAGGAGCTAAACCTGTTTGTAAATGCTATTTTCCAGCGTTTTGAAGTTTGTTTGTCGTCCAGTAAAGCCTTCGCATGGATTAATTGGTTACTGAAGAGATATACCAGCACGTGACTGTTTCCTGCACTTATTCAGTTTAGCCCTACACCGAAATTTTCTGCCGTAGGTACTTTACGTAAGTCAAAAACATAAACCAACTCCAAACATACACGTGGGCATTCGTAAAGTAGCGCCTTTCGCCTTCCCTAAGGAATTGATATAGCGTTGGTATATAAACTTGTTTACCCGTTTTACTCCTCACTTGACGCAATCAGTTTTCGCAGTTCGTTTTCCGTGAGCTTATTTCCCCCGTTTAATCGTAAGAACGCATCATATGCTTCTTCGCTTTTTCGTCCTTGCTCAATAACTAGCACAATTATACAACGTTTTAGTACACTTGTCTCCAACTGAATAAAGATAACTGGTTTGCGCCTCTCCCATATCGTATTGTTTGATGGAGAATATACAATAGAAACGTTTTCTGTGCGGCCGAACGCAGCGACAGAGCACATAACTGTATTTCTCTTTGCCAGGCTTATTACTCGGGAGTCAAAACGGCCGCCATTTTGAAAAGAAAAACGCGTTACATGATAGGACGACTGAGTAAAAGCCAAACTATTGCGCATGTATGGAATCAATGTTCGATTGATGCTCGGGATAACTACAGCAACCGTTACTCTTGCAACATTTGATCTAAGATTCGTTCCAATTTTAAAACGCTCACGGTTATTAACAATTCAAGATTAACTTCTGGATCAGCGATCCTTAAAAATAAGCCAAGGAAATTATACCTTCGTTTAATAGTACGTGTCCTATTACTTTAATTTTCTCCAAAGTTCAATCGTAACCGACTGTTAAGCCAATCCACTGTACACACAGTAGATGTAGTAAAGAGGCGCAACTACGATATAGGAATCATCACTGGGTAAAGACGACTCGTGAGCCATATTATCAATGTATTATTAACCCTATTAACGTATTAACACTACTGCTTCACAGATATCAGATCGTGTTCGCACCTCATTACCACATCTACTGTGTGCACTAGAGTGACTTGACAGTCGTTAGGATTGAAGTTTGGAGCAATTATACATAAGAGGGTGCATAAGGATGGTTTATTCCTTGGTTTATTTAATGATCGCTGATCCAGAAGCTCATCTTACAAATTCTTAACAAAACCGCGAATGTTTTAATAATGGAAAGAATCTTAGATCAAATCAGTTGCAAGAGGAACGGATCGCTATTATCCTAAGCGCCGGTAATTGATGTAGGTTAATTGGCTACGGCCAGTCTCCCTCCCCTTAATGCTTGATTGAAAGGAGTTGCAAGATTGATTTCCTTGAAGACTAGATCGACGCACAGTTCGTTTGTCATTTTTACACATTTCCTGTAATTTCAACCATCCCACATCATCGTGTTCTAGGGTCGTCAGTTTATATGAAAATCAGTGAAGGTAATTTTATTCCGGCCCTGAGCGGAAATGCAGGTAAATTTCGTTACCATACAGATGTAACTACTAGGGAAAGAATTCTTTTTTTAACGGACCGAAAACTGAGATGCACCTAATTTCACGATATACTGTGATTTTAATGCTTGTTTGGTGTTTTATTCTTCATTATATAGCTAACAACAACCTTCTAAATACCCTATATTTTTTGGGCCTTTGGACTGGAGTTTTTTCAAGATCCACTTTCTAAAATCATGCATAATTATTCAAAAAAGTTATAATGACAACCGCGTTACCCCCAGCTCCTTTATTTAATAACCCGTTCAAAGACACGCACATATTAAAAGAAAAGACAAAAAAGAAGCAATAACCATGATAGTGAGAATTATTCTGCTGTTCCTTATTTGTAGACTCGGTGCTACTTTCCATTTTACTGGAACTCGGCACAAAAGTTGCCAAGAGTTGGGTGGACGAGTACGCTGTCAAACATCTGAGTTTGCTACAAAATTCTACGGAAGTACAAAACGTTCAAAAACACTTCAAAAACATCAGGATGAATTTTCAGGTCTAGATCAGTACCTTGAATACAACAGCCTAGATAATGTAGAACTGCCAGCAGAGGACGAGGTTAAAAACCAAAATAACAGAAACAGACCCCCAAAACGTTATTTCAAGAAAGAAGTTCAAACCGTAGGCCAAGACACATTCATAACGGGAACTCGAAAGACTGCAGAAACTGTCAACTCAGACTACAATTGGACAATCAAGTGGTTTCAGCTGAGGCAAGGAAATGCACACGTTCCAAAGAAGCACACAAGAAAGTTGAAACTTGGTATGAAAAGAAGATCAAATCAAAGAAAGAAAAGCACAAAAGGGTACGGCACAAAATTCCCGCATCTACCAAATCATGACAAGCGGTCAGACAAAGACTGCAACATAGATCAAGAATTTTGGTTCACCGGCATGAACCACAGATATCTCAAACCACAAGACTTTGAACGCCGTGTTGTGCACCATGCAATATTAAAAGGGGCAATTTGTCTGGATGGTTCGCCAGCTGTTTATTATTACAGAAAAGGAGAAAATACCGGCAGTGATAAATGGGTAATATTTCTTGAAGGCGGTGCGTAGTGCTCTAACAAGAAATCATGTTTGTGGCGAACTCAAACTTTTCTTGGATCCAGTAAATTTTACCCTCTTCTGCAGACTATTGACAAAGGGCTGCTCTCAAGCAATGAGGTTGACAATCCTGACTTCTATAACTGGAATTTTGCCTACTTACAGTACTGTGATGGCGGTTCATTTGCTGGTAATCGAAGCGAGCCTATTTTAGCAAACGGAAAATTTCTCTTCGCCCGAGGGAGACGGATTCTCGCTGCGGTGTGCGATGAAATTCTACAAAGTGGTTTACAGAAGGCGATACAGGTTTTAGTAGCAGGGGAATCAGCCGGTGGCCAAGCAGTCATGATAAATGCTGATTATATTAGATCCCGTATACCGGAGAATGTGCCAGTAGTTTTCCTTGCGGATGCGGGCTTTTTTGTTGATGTTCCCTGCAGCAATGGCAAGCATGTGTTCTCTAGGTGGATGAAGTCGCTAATCAGCTTCCAGGCAATCGAAGGATCGTTGAACAAAAACTGCCTCACAAGCATGACTTCAAGAGAACAGTGGAAATGTTTGTTGCCACAGTATTTTCTGCCCTTTGTAAAAACGCCCACTGCCATCATCAACTCGTTGTACGACTCATGGCAACTTGTTGAACATTTGGGCGTGAAATGTGGCTACTCACCCGACTCCTGTTCACAAGATGACAGAAAGAGAGTACAAGAACTGCGCCAGTACATACTCAAAGCAACAAAACCACTTCTTGAACAGCCTAGCCTTAGCTGGTTCCTTCACTCATGTATAAGACATTTTGATATTACGTATCAAAACTCGTGGAGTAATCTAAGGGTAAAAGACATCTCCATTAAGAATTTTGTTAAAAGTATAATAAGCAACAAACGCCGATGTTTGGTGGACAAACATTTATTTCCGGCCAATCCTGCATGCAATCTAAGTTAAGCAGTGATTTCCAAAGGCTACAAGAATATTTTGTTATTTTTAATTATTCTGTTGTAAATTTGAGTGATGTTAAGGTTGTTCTTCAATGCCGGTTTTTGTAAGTTTGCTATTTGGTCATGAACCGAGGCGGTTACTCGATTAGTTTTGCCATTTTAGGTAAGGCATATCAAAAAGTCATTTGATATTATCCGCATAAGAGAGAAAGCAAACTGGCATATCTAGAATAATTCAGTTTTTGGTAGTCTCTTAACTGACGGGTGTATACTTCTAATAACTAGTATACCTAACAGGTAGTGAATGCTGCTCCGCTCAGTTAAGGAAGTGTATTAGAAGAGAACCTAGAGTAGCACTTTGGCAGGAAAAATAGATTACTGGGTGATAAAAATGCCATGGTGTTAGATGAACATATTTGTAGTTTTGGGGCTATCGTGCGACTGAATCCTGTTTGACGGGGCTGTGGTGTGTAACTCAAAGTTGTCGCGATATATTTTCATTTTGTCCCGACATATCAACGATCTCCCGGTAAATTTCCTGAGCCTACCAATTCCCGACATTTTCTTAAGATTCCCAGCAAAACAAACTGCTGTTCTCCCCGGTGAAGTTTAAACATCGGAAATCAACTGTAATTGAGAATGTAATTGTAAATGCTAATCAGTTGTATTTTGAACCGGCTGCTTGACGGCAGTTTATCGAAGCCAATAGAAGAAAATTATTTGCTGCTCACCATCTTGATAACAGGAGAGATCTTGCTCTTTGGAACTGAACTGATAGTTCACACAGAGTTAGAAAGAGTTCGCCTACACGTCTACATTTCAACAAATTAATGATTACACAAAGATTGTATACACAGAAATGCATTAAAGAACGGTTGAATGCAGATTCCACTTCGTGTAATGTCACGTGAGGATCAGATCCGTGCAAAGCAGTGTGGTAAAAAAAGACAATAGAAGCGATGTATTGTGGTAAAAAAAAGAAATCGAGATTTGGACCCACTTACAGATTAGAACTGCTACCTTGCTCGCTCGCTTCAGGCTCGCTCGCTGCGGCAGCAATTAGTAGATGTCATTATAAATCGACCTCTCTCTACTCGATCTAAAAGTTCCATAAATCAGGGTTCACTCGGCCGGAAAAGCCAAGGAAAAACCTTTTTTTTCAAGGTTTAGGGAATTGTCAGGTAATTTATAATTTGGTCAGGGAAATCCCAAATTTCAATGAAAAGTTAGTGAAAAGTCAGGAAATCTTTATTTTCAGGCTTCACATACTTATTTTTCGGGGCTGTTTTGAGCTGTTTGTTCAATGTTGCTGTCCAAAAATAGCGATTGAATATTTGGAAAAAAAATACGAGCGAGCGCTGGAGGTAAGTGAAAAATGCTTTTTAGTCAGTGAAAAGTTTGTGCTATATCAGGGATTCCCCCCCTGCAAATATGAGAACCCTGTAAATGTAACTGGCGCGCTGCACAAAGAAATCATTTGTGATTTGACATATAATACATTGCGAATATTTGGAAATAGTTAGTTTATTTAGCATAACTTATGATAATAGTACGCACTAATGAATTGCTTTGCTTTCATTTGAACTAGGCGCATATAATTAAGGCACCTGTCAAGTATACTATATATCACCAGGAGCCCATTATATTGGTAATGGCTCCTGATATCATCTAGTTTTGCTTGATCACATGTTCGATGAAGTTTGCTTTTGTTTGATAAAATATTTGACAGCGTTTGGCCGCCAACATGTTTATCCAACAAAGTTGGATCGTGAAAATCCTACAATGTTCGCTAGTTTGAGCAGGGCTTCATAGTCGGTGGTCTTGTAGTTATGACAAATAATCTCTTTAACATTAGTAAGATTAATGTGAAGAAAACCATCAGCCGCCTGAAGCAGGAAATAATCCACGTAACTCGCTGTGTATGACAGAACGACCCAGCGTGTTTTCTGGAAGCCATAATCTGAAAATCCATGTAATTGTGTAAATTTCTTTTTTTTAACTCGATAAATCGTTGCATTCAAATACATCGCACGAAGCGCTTCTAAACTAGACGAACCGCTAGCGTGTGAATGTAAGCTTTTATTTTAGTATATGATTCGTTAGAGTTCAAGATAATCCATTAGGGTTCAGTTGTCTCTTCCAGTCATACACATCTCCATAATTACTCAAATAGGAGCAGGATCAGAGGTGTTTGCAATATAATAGTCTCTTTAGGATCATTAAACACTTCAGTTCGGCGAAAAAAACACCTAATTGAAACCTAAGCTCTTTAATTTGAATCAATTCAAAGTTGTCAGTTGCTCGTAAAGACGATATTACGTTCATGATAATTTCGAACATACCTTATGCGCTGGTATCCATGGCATCTTTATAGACCGGTTATAGCGTCATTGGTTACCGTTGTAAAGGCCGAACTGGAGGTCAACTACAATCAAAACAACAGGCAAACACAGTGAATACCTGTGAAAACCGTTTATTTCTCAGAAATGTCATCTAAAAGTTTTATACCCAACTATTTTGAAGGTTTACAACCTGAAGAGTCTCGAGAAAACTATCAAACGAAGCTGAAGGCAGGGGCTGAAGGACGTAGATGGACAGGATCCATACGAGAGTGCGAGGGTACTGTGGAAAGACGATCTGGAGACTTGGCCTAGATGTCGGAAGGTAGCAGCTTTGCAAATGGCTGGGTCAGGGAAGTCATTTGGCGACAAACGTCTGATGATAGCGAAGGTAAGTACGTGCGTGACGATTGTCGCGTCGTTGTTTACTCAATCGAGTGTCATCCCAGAATCCTTTGTGTGAGTCACGTCGTTCAGCTAAAAGAAGAGAAGTTACGTGACTGCAGCTTTCCCCAAGGCCAGCCATACAGTCACAGTGAGCTGCCAATATTATATATTTCCCGAGATATCACAGACAACACATGGAGTATTAACTATTCACAAAGAATGTCCGCTTAAACCTGCAGAAGAGATAAATGTTTGTATTTCGTTTGAACGTCGATCAGATTTCACGTTCGCTCCATCGAGTAAACAACGATGCGACGATCGTCACGCACGTACTTACCTTCACTGAGTATTATCAGACGTTTGTCGCCAAATTCTTTGCTCAAAACTTCCCTGACCAAGCCATTTGCAAAGTTCTGGTAGCACTGAAGGCTTTTATAGTTCATGAGCTGGTCATGTGTATACGGGCTTTCCTTAAATAGTAGATACATTCCGACATGTATGTAGGTAACGCTAGGGCAAGTCTCCAGATCGTCTTTCCACTGCCCTAGGAATCTCGTATGGATCCTTTCCATCTACGTACTTCAGCTTCATTAGATATATCTTTCTCGAGACTCTTCAGGTTGTAAGCCTTTAAAATAGTCGGGTATAAAACTTTTAGATGACATTTCTGAGAAATATACGGTGCTTTTTTAGCTGCATTAGCTCAGTGTATTCACTGTGTTTGACTGTTGTTTTGATTGTGGTTGACCTCCAGTTCGGCATTGACAACGGTAACCAATGACGCTGTAACCGGTCTATATAGCTACCGAGATCTATATTTTATTCCATTGCAATAAAAGGGTACCCCAGGACTGGAAATCAGGTACTCGGGTTGTTCAAAAGTGGTATCAACAAGAGGCCATATCCAGTGGTCCGGATAGAAATTCGTTGTTAGCTTTTAGAAATACTTATCCATGACTGAGTGCCTGTACGTAAACCCAACTTTTTTTATCATTAAAATCGTTCTACATCATTTAAGTGAATAGTAAAATAATTCTTGGTTTAACTGTTGCGTCTATGAGTTATAAAGGTTTCTATTTCCAATATGCTAATTATGTGATGTCATAGGATGCTTATTTATTATACAAAAACGTGCTGGCAGAGATAAATGACCTTAGATATATGTTGTAGTTAAAAAATACTTCAGGTTAAATTTGTCCAAACTAGTTTATTTTTGTCCAAACTAGTTTATTGTTTTCAACCTAGTTAATTTGTGTCCAAACTAGTTTATTTTTTTCAACTTAGTTTATTTTTGTCCAAACTAGGTTATTTTTTCAACCTAGGTTATTTTGTGTCCAACCTAGGTTATTTTTTCGCAAACATTAATTTTTAGGGTTTTTTAAATGTAGGGTAGCATTATATTTATATGTTGTTTAGTGACTTAGCCTTTAAAAAACAAAACGAAATTAGGGACTAGCTCTAAACACCCTAAATTAGTGAGCACCAGTTGTGGATGGTTAGGGTGTTTTTAAATCTAGGGGTAGGGTTTGTATTAGTTCACAGGATCATTAAATAAGCATTATATTTATCTGTTGTTTAGTGACTTAGCCGTAAAAAAAACTAGTGACTAGCTCTAAACACCCTAAATTAGTGACTAGCTCTAAAGGCCCTAAATAAGTGAGCACCCGTTGTGGACGGTTAGGGTATTTTTAAATGTAGGGGTAGGGTTTGTAGTGGTTCAGAGGACCATTAAAGAAGTATTATATTGATCTGTTGTTTAATAGTGACTTCGCCGTAAAGAAAAACAAAATTAGTGACTAGCTCTAAACACCCTAAATAAGTGAGCACCAGTTGTTAACGGTTAGGGTGTTTTTAAATGTAGGGGTAGGGTTTGTATTAGTTCACATGCAGGACCATAAAATAAGTATTATTTATCTATTGTTTAGTGACTTAGCCGTAAAAAAATAGTGACTATATAGCTCTAAACACCCAAAATTAGTGAGCACCCATTGAACACAAAATAACTAGGTTGAATTACTGAATTAATTGTTCAACCTAGGTAATTTTTTTCAACCTAGTTTATTTTTTTCAACTGAGGTTATTTTTTAACCTCGTTTATTTTGTTTCAACCTAGTTTATTTCTTATTATGGGTTCAATCACGGTAGAATTTCTCTTCCCTTATTAATTATTGTTTACCTGTGATGTCTTAAGTCACAAATTAGCGCTATAGCTACGTATAATTTACAAAGTGTTTCTTTATTGTCAGAAGTTAGAAGTTCGTTATTTGGAATGTGTACTTCCATTTTTTTCTAGTCACAGCGTGTGATTCTATTTGGAAAGCTGAGTCTAACGAGTACGAGGTTTAGTCCAAGATCCTTTGAACTCGAATTTACTTTAAGATACTGTTTAGCTCTTTCGTAGAAGTCTTATTCCAGTCAATGTTAGCGTTGATTCGCTTTTATATTATTTATCTCAGTGATTACTCTGTAAAAGTCGGTTCGGTTCACAGTTTGTTTCGAAGTACGAGTACCCTGGACCCAGAGGTTTTCTAGAGTTAGCCACAGCCGCGGCGATCAGCGAGCTGCCAAGCGAGAAGCGAACTGCGAGAAAACCTCTGGTATCGGTGGGTGCCAATCTCACTTTTACGCACTGTTATTTTCAAGGAGTTAATTTAACTCCAAAAGAGTTATTCTGTGCCATTTTTTTTAGCACAGAATAACTCTTTTGGAGTTAAAATAACTCTTTGAAAATAACAGTGCGAGGGTCAAGATCTGACTGTAGTTTCTGATTGGAGGAATACTTAATGAGCTTAACAAGAACAAGAATATTGTTCTCTGGGACGGAAGGATAAGTAATCATTGTGATATCGTATGGTCAACCAACCTCGTCCCCAGGGTCTTCTCGGTCAAATCCAAGATGGCGGCTACTCAGAGAGAAGACCCTGGTAAAGGCTGTACTGTCACATATTCTGATTGTCTCTTCGATTATGACGCAAGGGTTGTTCTAACAGTGCTATTTAATGGCCAAACGGACTGAGCCCAGAGAGATCAACTTGTATATAGTTTAGATTGCTCAAATTTTCAGTATCAATAAAACGATTATAAATAACCTTAAAACACGTTGTGTAGATAGAGCAATAGATGAAGTGCATTACTGGGTAGTTTTCTGGTAAGGTTCATCAGTGGGAAAGCCAGGAGAAGCCGTTAAACCTGAACATATGCTATCGATCGCTTCGCTTCAACGCTAACGGAAAATGAACGGCTTTTTAGGATTCTCTTCTATCTTAGATACATCCTGGTAGCTTTGTGATACCTTTCCACTGGAACTTTATCCAAGTAAACTCCATTTCGAGCCATTTAGTAGACCTGTTTTCACTGCATCAATCGCCGCGTGGAAATACCGTTAATCGCTTCTCGCTCACTCCGGATTGGGATACCTATGGTTTGTACACGTCATGAACTATTCCCATATTTAGCTTGGCCGCCATCTTAGATCGCTAAATCACGTGACAAAATACTCCCAAAATCTGGGAGTATTTGATCACGTGATCCAGCCTTTACCAGGGTCTTCTCTCTGAGTATGTAGATATGAAATCATGAAAGTCTCTCTGATTAGCCGCCATCTTGGATCTGACCGAGAAGACCCTGGGAACGAGGTTGATGGTCAACTAGAGAGGGGACGGGAATTATTTACGTTTGCTGGCTCAGCTGCGATCGAAGTCGCACATAGAAAATTATAGTATTCGTATGGCGATTCCTCAAATCATCTATGAAGAAATCGTATCATCTGTACTAAAAATCGCTTTCCCAAGATAACATTACCGACTGATGTGCAAGATAAAGCGTTATTTGGCGTTATAAATCGGAAATCCTATCGACTGGTCATGACAAGTCGATAATTTTTCAGTTGCTACCAGATATTTAAAGCAAAAAATTATCATTGAGAGGGTTTAGTTATCCACGGAACGCAATAGTTATTGTTATCTGCCCTCTAAAATCATTGGTGGACTCTCACGTTGCTCTAAGGTCTTCTCGAACTTTTGAATAGTTGTGTTCTCTAGCATACTTTTCTTGACACTGGATCACTTGTGAAACGCCATTTAGGTCGGTATTCGTTGTAGATCGGCTACGTGCTTTAATGTTTATCCTGCAGACTCTGCAATGGTCATTTGTCCGACTGATATTTTACGGCTTTGAGTGGTGTTTAATTTTACGGGGAGTTCTCTGCTGTGAAACTCATCCCAGGGTCGACGAACTGAATCGCATGCATTTGACATGTAAACATTCTTTTACTCTGGCTACCCCACTGAACAAAATTATAATGTAACCCGCACATGGTATCTCTCTCCTGATTGGTCGATTTATTAATTACTCAGTTGATATGTTTGACAGTTTTCAAAACATGAAAGTGAGATTGGCACCCACTGATACCAGACGTTTTCTCTTCTCGCTGCTTCGCAGCTCGCTGATCGTCGTTTCGTGGATCTTTCGCCGCGGCTGTTCTCTAGAAAACCTCTGGAACCAGGGTAAAGTACGAGTGGAGCCGTAAAGTAAAGCTGATCATCTATAAACAGTATATGTTTCTGAATTTAGCTTTCTTACTTCCCTTGAGTTTTCATAAAAGAACGCAGAGTCAACACAAAGTTCGTCTGTATTTTCGTCTGTGTTTTCGTCTGTGTTATCGTCCGTGTTATATTTTTCAAAGTCCGATTTCGTTAGCAGTGCACATGCGTGAATACATAATTTGCATAAGACCTAACGCTTTAGTTATATTAGTGATTTAAATGACTACACGTCATGGAATGTTTCTGTGGTAAAGTGGTAAAGTTCTGGTCTTCCAAGCCGATGGTTCAGGGTTCGAGTCTCGTCTGGGACGAAACAAAGTAAGTAATAATGATGTGTAATATTAATTAATGTCATGGTGGTGAGGGGAATCAGGGTGGGGTAGAAGGAAGATAGTGGGACAAACAAAAGGGAAGGGTGGGAGGTAGAATTCGAAAACTTGCTCAATTCTTTTTAGAATGTGCCTCCTAAAGAACTAAACCCAATTTGTTTTATGACTCCCCAAAAAGAAAGGATCCCTTTTTAGAATGATTGACATCAACCAAAAATAACCTAGGTTGAAAAAAATAACCTACAGCTGGGGCCAAAAGTCTTGAAACACTTTGCCTCCATAGCGCCCCCATCCTCCCTATGCAATGTACAACCTTCGCCATTTAAGTACGGACCGCCCGACAAAATAAGGCTATTCAGAACACTGAACGAACTCCTCTGACACATCGCGGGCATTTTTTATGACTTCGCTTGTCCCCCCTCCCCCTTCACAATGTTGGGATAGAAAGGCAACATTTCAGTCTGCTCGAAAACCAACATTGAAATGGGGGAGGGGGGTTGTGTTAAAAATAGCCGGAAATTGCTGAAGCGGTCCGACTTAAATGGCAAGGGTTGTAGGTTTAAAAAAAAAAAACTAGTTTGGACACATTTAACCTTAAAGTGCATATGAGCCCATTTTTTTTTCTATTTTAACGAAATCTTGATGCTATTTCTGAAACAATGAAACAGAAAAAAAATGATTTTGTGCAAAACCGCGATTTTTTACACGCTTTCAAAGTCCCATGTCAAGATATCATGTCCGTGGTTTTGAAGGCCTGGGTCCTACAAATGAGTGTGACGACATCAGAGTTAAACAGTTCACTTCCGGTTTAGTAGTGTCTCTCTGTTTTCCTGTGAAGGCACACTGTATCTTATAAGTCGCCGTACAGAATCCTCGATATTGGCCTAAAATTCAAGAATGACGACTTCAGGTTCCGAATGAGAAGACAGCTATATGTCTGATGACTCAGAATATAACTTTATATCGAGATATGAGATCGAAGTGGAGACGGGAATTGCTGGCAAAGAGGAAGCTACACTGCTTCATGTTGCCGGACCGTACGCCGATGAACCCCTTGCTGATGAAGAATACTGAATAGGTTATAGCCTATGAACAAGAGAGAGAACAAGAAGAAATTCGACGCCAACAGTTACAAAATAGACTAGATGGAGTAACTGCTGTTAGTAATTGGTAAGTAATGTCTTGTTATAGTTTATACATGTATGCAGTTTACCCGGGAGTTTACACTGCTGCTTGTTATGAACAAGTCAAACTGTAACTCTATTTAACTCCGGACTCAATAATTCTTCAACTATTTCTTTTCAATTTTCTCTCCTAAGGTGTATGTGTGGGAACTGCAGGGTTGACCTGCTCCAAAATGTTTTCGAGGCGCAGTGTTGCAAGGAAATGGAGAAATGTATCACACTTCATCTTGGCTTCGGAGAAGTGGTCCCTAAAAGTATAAAACCCAAGACCGGCGTAGATACCGCCAAACTGGTTCAGAAGAAACGTAAGTGAAGTCGATGGAACTCGAACTAAATCCTATTCGCTAAATTATCTCGGTTCCAGTTCTGCAGCTGGGTAAATTATATATAAATTATGTACAGTTTTCGATGATTCTTTCTAAATTTTCCAAGTCACGTTTTTTTCGGGTTTCCTTGGAACACACACTAAATTTTTAATACATTAATATTGATTAAATTAAAAGTCCTTTGACTTTTCCTGGTTTATATCTGTGGCCTGAATATGTTGAATACATGCATGTACACTGTACCTAGTTTTATGTACTACTACATGTATATCAAAATATACTTTCCATTTTCTTATAGATTTCTCAGAGGTGTTTCATACAGGGAATTTTCGCAGCTCACCTATATGGTTACTCAGATGGAGTACGAATATCCCACTACCATCATGTGCATATGATTCCAAGTTTTAAGTGCTTTTGTAGGGGGGGTCATCAATGATTTGACATATCTGTCATGTAAAATGTAATGAAATTGTTGTTGTAATGCCAAGCCAATGTTTAGTCTCCAGAACACAAGAAACCAGTGGTTTAGAGAGCAGTAAGCTCATGATCAAAGGCACATCCCCAAAGGACAGATAATGCATTGGTGTCCAGGAGATTAGTTATGCCAATGCTAAGCTCTTTTCATTTATGAGACTAGGTAACAATGCATGATGCACAAATTAACAGTACAATTTCAAGTTCCCATCCAGGAAGGATGTGAGGTAGAGATTACCAGAATACAATCCATGTACCGGTATATACATGTATATATATATATTTCTACTTATAATGTATCATGGAAAATACCATAAATCTAGAAAAAATTATAGTAAATTTAATGGATTACATGTATATGCAGTTTGCATTCTTTCTTGCACATTCTTGCATCATTTTTTTTTTGGGGGGGGGGGGGGGGGGCAATAAAGTTTTGAGCAATTTTATAGGGGGTTCAAATAAGTTAATTCATTTATAGGGGGGTCATAAGTTTTGACAAGAGAAGCAGATGAAATGCCAACCTCCCCCCCCCCCCCCCCAAAAAAAAGGGCATACATAATGAATACTCCCTTTTAATATATAATTATCGATGAAATACCAGTATATTTTTTTCTTCTAAAAAGTGATATCTTCACACGTGAAGATATCACTTTTGAAAATATGACTGGCTTTCAAAGATTTCTAGCCTTTTTAGTAAGAGATTGAAACTGGTATTTCGTCGATAATTATATATTAAACAGAACATTACATGGCTGCTTGGAGATACGAATTTTATCTTCTCGTGTTGATGAAATATAGATATTTTTTCATCAACACGAGAAGATAAAATCCGTATCTCCGCGCGGCCATGTAATATCCTCTATATATATTATAGCCTGCCCATTTTTGAAACGTGTTTGGTTAGCTTATATTAATTATTATCAGGCTCTTGCTATAGCGTGTTTACCATATTTGGGCATTCTTTGTGTTACTTGTCACAGTGGAATTCATGTGATGCAAACCGGGAACTTTTAGGTGGCATATCGAACTTAGTCGAAACAGTTAAACTCGTGTTTCATGTTATGATCTTCATCGAGTTCTAGATAGTAGTTTATGGATAACTGTCAATACAAAGACACCATTTAATTTTCCAACTAATCAGATAACTAATCAGATTATAACTGTAACAGGGGTCACTTAGACAATGAGGACCAATCACTTTGCAGGATGAAAACAAAGCATGCCAAGTTATGGTTATTTGAAGCAATCAATATTGAGCACAAGACAATAGCATTTCAACTTGCCCATGGTTTGATCTGGTAAAAGGCAAATTTGGTGGACTAACTTTCTACTCAGTCTTTCGAATGAAGAAAATCGCATGGATATGTTAGGATTTGCAAGGTGACTAAGTTTGAACGGTTTGTTTTGAGATTTGTTCTTTTTGTCAAAGTGCCAGTTATAGTTAAGTTGCACAGTAACATACAATCATGTACTTTGCCCAACAGACTGGTGTCAATATTAAAACAAAGTCATACATACAGGTACATGTAACCACTACACCTTGTGTTTTCCTTGTTTATTTGCATAAATACTAGCAGCTTGCCTCTTTGTTGCCCCATTTCAGATCATATGACAGCTCTCAAGAGGATTCAGTTCATTGTTTTCAATTTCTATCAATTTATGACATTCCTCTTGAGATACAGAGAAACAAAAAAATATCAAGGGTACAGTCAGGTGATATGAACTGAGGCAACAAAGAGGCAAGCTGACTGGGTCTATTGTGGTAGACAGGGCCTGGTTACCCTAATGCTGCCACATTTCTTTTTTGGCAATGTGTTTACAATCAGATGGGATGACTTAACTTGGCTACCTGCGTTATGCTAGGGTTAGGGTTTGCCATTGTAAAAGGTTTGCTTGGGATAACTCTCCTACCTGGGACAACTTGCTGGCATCTACAAATTAGTACACATGTAGGTAACATTAACAGCAGTCCATTTTTTTTTTTTTTTTTTTACAACTTTATTTACCCACGGTAGGTCCATCAGGATATAAATGTATAAAAATATTAAAATGTATAATATATATTAATATATTATAAATATATGTTATAATAAATGCTAAAATCAAGTCTAAGCTACGATAATAATCTATATTAATTTATAGTAATATTCTACTGTAGTAGATATGTATCTAAAATAAGAAGAAGAAAAAAAGAAAAAAAAATCCTGCTTTCCAAGGACGCCGTGCTGAAACTGGGTTAAACACTCTGAAAAGTGTGGCAATGTATCTGTGACTTAAAGGTTGTCAGTGACGACGCCTGTCTTAAATTTAATGGTAAGCTATTCCACAGCACCGCTCCGCTGTAACTGAAACTGTTTTTATAGTAATCTGTACGCGGAAGCGGTACTGCTAGCTTATTTTCAGCATTTCTCAAGTTATAAGACGTTATGTCCATTCGACTGATGAATTTAGAGCTCAAATATTCGGGTGTTTCGTTATTAAGAGCTTTATACATTAAAATGGATTTATCAACTATACGCTGATAATCTAGTTTTTTCCATTTCAGCGAATGGAACAGTTCGTCTGCGTTAGCATCATAACTTGAGAAAGTAATTATGCGTGCAGCGCCGTTTTAGAGTTTTTGGAGTTTTAGAGAAAGGCGTTTGTTACAGCCACCCCAAACCACACTGCAATAATTGAAGTGAGGTTGTACCAAGGCATTGTACACCGTGAGGAGTGTCTAGCGAGGAACGAAATACCTAATGCGTTTGATTGCACTTATCGCAGAGGCAATTTTTTTAGATATCATGTGAAGGTGGCTATTCCAGGTCAGGTTTTGATCTATTTTTACACCAAGTGATTTCGATACCTGGACCTGTTTCACCGGGTTTCCTTTTATTGCGATGTTTGGAATTTCTGGTAGATTAGATAGCCTCTGTCTGGAGCCAATAAGTAAAAACTCAGTTTTTGTCATATTTAAAGTGAGCTTATTTGCTGCAAGCCAAACATGAATTTTGTTCAAATCGAAATTAATTCGTTTATTTATATCGTTTATATCATTGCTGGCGTATGTTATGCTAGTGTCGTCAGCATACATTCTTGGCTGAGAATAGGTTAGACAATTGGGTAGATCGTTAATATATAACAAGAATAACAAGGGGCTTAGGATGGTCCCCTGAGGCACTCCACTTTTAACCAATGTCTTGGACGACTTACAATTATTTACAATGCAGGTTTGTGTACGGTCATTTAAATATGAGTTAAACCAATCTTGGGTATGACCGGTTATTCCATAGTATTCCAGTTTCGATAGCAAGATGGCATGGTCTATTGTATCGAAGGCCTTTCTCAAATCAAGAAACATAACTGCATTAATATTGCCACGGTCAATGTTTAATGACCAACTGTCAGTCGCCTCCAGTAGCGCAGTCACGGTGGAGTGAACTGAGCGAAAACCAGATTGATGATTTGAGAGTAATTTGTTGTCGGTCAAATATTTATAAAGCTGATCATAAATTATGCGCTCAAACACTTTTGCAACTACTGGAATGATCGATATCGGCCGATAGTTGGTCATATCACTACGTTTCCCGGCTTTCTTATAAAGCGGAGTAACTCTTGCGCTCTTCCACTCATCGGAAAAGATTCCTGTTTTTATGGATTGATTAAATAAGTAAGTCAGTGAGTCAGAGATCAAGTCGGGGCACTCCCTAAGAAGTTTAGCAGAGATATTATCTAGGCCAGTTGCCTTAGACACTACTTAGACTTGCAAAGTTTGGATAACAATACGAAAACAGACGATCGGTCTGTTGCCTTAAAAGAAAAACGATTGTCGGTGTGATTCAAATAATCACTATAGGAAGCGTCAACATCATCAATATCTTTTGCAAGGCCTGGTCCGATCTCTACAAAGTATTGGTTAAAATTCTCAGCAACTTCAGTTGGGTTATTTATAGTTGTGCCACTGTTATTTATTTCGTTGATCACCGACTTGTTGTTTTTACGTGACATTACTTCATTAATTGTTTGCCACGTTTTATGTGGAATTTTAGAATATTGTTCAAATGCGTTATTATAATAACATTTCTTGGCATTCTTAATCTCAGTGTTTACACGATTTCTTGTTTTCTTAAAGTTGGACCAGTCTCGAGGGTCATTGGATTTTATGGCTTTGATTTTTAAACGGTCTCTTCGGTGCATCATACTCTTTAATTCCGAATTAATCCATGACACTGAAAAGCAGTAATCACTGGTGTCACAGAAAGAAGAATTAAGCCACCAAAACTCTTCTCTTGCCCACCATTTGGTTTGCTATAATCCAAGTAATTTTCGCATTGGGTTGTTGACCTGGGCATTGGGTTAACCCAACCACTTTCTAAACAGGCCCTTAATGAAACCACTCTGCTACAAACTAACTCAATCCATTCATGTTCTGAAGCTACCACTTCAATTTCATCATAACAGATGCATTATAGTGCCATAATTTCCACAATAATATTAAAACACAGTTTTACAACTAATTAGTAATGAAATTTTGAAGTTTGTCAAGTTTAAGAAATTGCTTTAATAGTCCAAGCTGTCATAGCAATGCCAGAGTTCACAAATTTAAATATTATCTTGATAATGAGGACAAAACAATGCCCCATGGTGTGAATTCTTACTGAAAGTAGACAAAAATGTCAATTAACAATATTTCTGATATTTAATGAGAGTATGATCCACTCTTTTTTGTATGGCTTTCTCTCTTGGCCGTTTAGGGACGGACCATTAGATATTTGAGGGGGGTTGGGAAATTTTGTTGTGCAGGATATATTATTTTGATATTTGCCCAACCCCCACCTCAAATATCTAATGGTCAAATATCTAATAGTCAGCATACTGTGCATTGGTGCTGGGGTTATTTGCTCCAGTTCTTGGATAGCACCAGAAAGTTGATCTTTTTTGAGCCCCAAGGAAAGTCTGGTAAATTTGTTCAACATAGTCTACAAAAGAATACCAAATAATTAATTTACTCTTGAGTAGGAGAAAGACTAAGTTGTTGTTCCTTTGCCTGAAACTGAGATTGCCCCTCTTCCATACCCTCTTCCACTTCAAATCCCGGTTCACTTGAAGTGGAAGCTGTTGAAGTGGAAGGCTTCGGTTCCGAAGTATCCCTTGATGTCAAGATCTCTCAAAACCTAAAAAGACAGAGTAAGCTTTTGATGAAATCAATGGCAAGTTACAAATCAGTGGAAGCTGGGTGGAAGGAAAGCAAAAACGAACACAATATATACATGTGCCGCGTCATTTCTCACCTTGTGGCGCGTCCTTGACGATGGTTTCTCTGGCTCTAGTAGTTTGCTATGAACAGACGGAAGGCAACAATCCCGATATCATCAGATAAATAAGCCTTCTTTTGACCCTCGATAACAGTAAACTTCCTTACAAAGTCATCTGGCTTAAAATAGTCCGAACATCCCATTCCCAGTGAGTGAGTGACTTGGCACGCTTAATTAGTTTAGACTCGCGAAGTCAATTCATCTTTTTCGCATTTTCTTGGCTTCTAGTCTTCGATCGTCCGCGAAAGGGATCTTGTGGAGTCCAATGCCTTTCTCTGGGTCAGGAAAATTTGTACAACCACAAACAACACAACGATAAGGTATAATTACTTCAAAAAGATTTATACCATGCAAGATATAATTTTGAGCAAATGGTGTATATGATTTGTGACGTGTCACACTGTAACTTTAGTTTCATAATAACATTCCTTCATTATCCTTACAGTCCATCTTTCACACAAACAGTCCCGGGAGACTGATCTTTCAGCCCGACAGTCAGTGCATGTGACAAGCAGTCACAGAGTGTAACATTCCGTCACAGAGTGTAACAATCCGTCACAGAGTGTAACAATCCGTCACAGAGTGTAACATTAGCAGTCACAGAGTGTAACAGAGCCGTGTAACACTGAAGCAGACACAGAGTGTAACAATCCGTCACAGAGTGTAACATTCCGTCACAGAGTGTAACAAGCACTGTCACAGAGTGTAACAAGCCATCACAGAGTGTAACAATCCGTCACAGAGTGTAACATTAGCAGTCACAGAGTGTAACATTCCGTCACAGAGTGTAACAAGCAGTCACAGAGCCGTGTAACAAGCAGTCACAGAGTGTAACAAGCAGTCAAAGAGTGTAACAATCCGTCACAGAGTGTAACAAGCAGTCACAGAGTGTAACAAGCCGTCACAGAGTGTAACAATTAAGCCGTCACAGAGTGTAACAATCCGTCACAGTGTGTAACAAGCAGTCACAGTGTAACAAGCCGCCACAGAGTGTAACAAGCAGTCACAGAGTGTAGTAAATCCGTCACAAAGTGTAAAGCTGCATGGTTCAATGTAATTATCATCATAACACCATCTTCCATAATATTCGTTTAATTCTGGCATAAGATATCGCTGTGAGATCGATTCGACTCTTTTCCACCATTCACGAGTGCCTATATACAGCCTTGAGTTCCTATATTTCTTCGCCGGATTATCAAACTATAACCTCGGAAATGCTCTCATTAACTGAATTGAAACGTTCCGTATCTAACTGAATTGGATACTCTAGTCTCAACATGTATTGATAATCTAAAGACAGCAATTGACAATAACCTGTATACTTGTTGTATTTTCTTAGATTTATCGAAGACATTTGACACAGTCAACCATAGTATTCTACTTAAGAACTGAAATGGAAACGTATGGAGTTAGAGGGGTTCCACTAAAATGGTTTACCAACTATTTAACAAATAGACAACAATACGTTACCATATATAGGAAATTGTGAATCACTGAAACAGACAATGGTCTCTGTAGAATCCCACAATGGGGAGTTCTCTTGGGCCCATCTTATTTCTGCTTTACATAAATGTTCTTCCAAACTGCTCTAAAATACTGAACTTCGTAATATTTGCTGACGATACCAATGTATTTGCTAATTCTAATAACCCTAAAATATTGAGACTTTAGTTAATATCGAATTAGGAAAAATTTAAAAGTGGTGTGACATTAATAAGTTATCAATTAATCTTAAGAAAATTAATTACGCGATCATTAAGTCATCACGCAAAAAAGAAAGAAATATTGATATAAAGTTAACCCACAAAGATGGAACAACTTACCCACTAGACCACAAAAAGTACTTAGATGTCATGATCGATAATACTTTATCCTGGAAATACCATATCTCACATGTTTGCTCGCGTATTGCGAGGAATTCTGGTATAATATATAAACTCAGACATTACCTATCCCTCCAGCAATTAAAACAAATATATTATAACTTAATGTATCCTTATATCTCATATGCAATACTTGCATGGGGTAGTGCTTATAAAACCCACATACAATAAAATCCAAATAAAACAAAAGTGATAAGGTCAATGCTCTTTGCAATATCTTATAGTAAAAAATCCTCACTGTTAATAATGTTTTTCGTCTACAAATCCTTAAATTTAAGCAGTTATGGCATAAAAACAATTACCACTCCCATTTGAAAATTATCTTCGTTACACAAGTGATGTACATTCATACAACACCAGATATGCCTCTACAAACATCTATATAAATCGTGTGTTAGAACAAACACTGGCTGGCAAACAAACTGTATATTATATGGCAAACGATTATTGGCAACAACTTCCAAATTCTCTAAAAGAACCAAAAAAGTCTCCAAAAAGTCAATAAAAAATATAAAGTAATGCTCAAAACTACTGTATTTACCTCATTCTCTGTTTGTCTTCCCCCCTTTATTTTCTTTACTGGTCCTAGACTGCTACACATGCACTAAAATGTAACTAATGTAGGCTAGTGGCTAACTAGAAAACCTTACGGTTAATTTAGCCTTTAGGCACTTTCCTATAATATTATATACAGTAATTTATTATACTGTGTATTTGTGATTTGTCCTGAATTTAATAATTAAATTGTAACAAGTGTGAAATAAAAGTATTGTATTGCTGGTTTGTATTGTATTGTATTTACGAGTGGCGTAATCCAAACTGGATCACGAGAGGACGACAGAGAGACAGTTCGTAGTGGCATCCATATAACCACATATCTTAGAATGTAACATGCAGATTAAGATGAGAGAGAAAGAAATCTTAGAAGAAGTGGTTAAAAGAAGATGGGATACAAGTATAACGGACATTTGAAAATGGTCACACCCACTCAGCCTATCAGGGCCTAGTATTTTAGTGCCCTAAATCCATAAAGTATTCCCTAAGTTCTCATTAGTATTCTCTAAGTAATAAGAAATACTAACAAGGCCTACATGCATTTGTTTAAAGCGTTATTAGTGATTCCCTATTACTTAGAGAATACTAATGTTAACTTAGGGAATACTTATGACTAGAGACACTGACTGACTCTAAACGATTACAAATTGAATAACAAGTCAAACATACGGTTTTAATAAAAAACAATCACGTCACTGGAAAGAGTTGTTTAATTTGCTGCAAATATACACATGTAGATTATTGCCAATATGCAACACTTGCTTCACTAATATTCACTGTCCCGTCAAAATGAAAAGATAAACCCATAGTCTACAACAACAGCTAAATACTTACTACCGTTCGATTATTTGTCTCTTCTTTCGATTTAATTCGCGAGACCTATGTCGAAAAGGCAAGTTTTAGCATTGTGCTGAAAAAGCACATAGATGCAGGAGATGTGAGTGCATGTATTTACTGTAGAAAGAAAAGAAGTTTGAAGTACTGTTTAAAACACGAACAGCAGTGTTTTATCAAGTTTAAAAATTCGAGGGCGAAGCGCGAGAATTTTTAGAGTTGATAAAAAACGTGTTGTGAGTGTTTTAAACGGCTTCAAAAACGCTTTAAGAATGCAATGAAAGAAAGACGCACATCTCAAGGGAATGGTTACTTAATGAACCATTGAACCTTTGTATTCACAACGCCATGCAAAATATTCGAGTAATCACCGCCTGCAATTACGAACATCTCAAGGGAATGACATGAAGAAATTATCATACTATGTTGTTTGAAGCGGCGTTTCGCAATGCAAGAAGAACCTGCACTTGAAGGATTTGGTGTCGTGGTTTACCTCGATAACGTTCAAGACTTGGAAGGCGATGTAACTGATATGACGGCAGACTCTAAATTTTTGATTCCGGCACAAAATATGTAAGTTTAATGCACGTTTTTATTATTTTACGGCTTTGAGTTTGGTTTAATAATTGGAACTAAACAGTGGTTCGGTAAACAAGTAATGGTAGTTGGGTAACTTCATTTTAAAAATATTATCTGTGTATCTCGGTAGTCTCTTGATATTAGTTAATTTAGTGCAAAATTTATTATCTAGGTACCTTAAGTTCCGTGTACTTTTTGCTATCTTTGGGTCTTTATCAGTGAATTCTTAATTAGGATGAAACTTTATATAAAATTTCATGTTCATTAGTATATAGTATTCTTTATATAAAACGTTCATCCTAATTAGCAATTCAATGAGAAAGCTGAAACATCAATAGAAATTCCATTGTCTCAATCATTGACCCCGTTTCCCTCTGGGACAGAATTGAAATCCCTCCGCGGGCCTTTTAGAATGATGATATTTTATCAGGTATAAAGGAGCATGCACGTGACTGATTTGCTTCATCTGATTCACAAAATGCTCATTAATTATTCATGCATTTTTGAAGAAAGTTTTTTTTTACTAAGTAATTTTTCTTTTCAGTTTAACCGATAAAATTCCAATTTAGTTTGATAATCGTGAAAAAAATCTAGGTGCACGTGTAGCATATTTTGACTTCATTGATGCATTTGGCTTCGCAAGGGAGCAACATTTTAATGATCATGTACTATAGGATTGAGGACGGTATTGGCCGCCGCCATGTTGGGTAGGCTGAAACAAAGATATATTGCAAACTTCAGATACTAAGTAAAATATTTTATTGGCTAAGTTTGAGGTATGTAGCTGTTATGGAGAGCGAGCAGTTGCATTTTTAGTTTTCCATACATTTGTCTGTAAAAGTCTAGTTCATCGGCGCGGGAAAATACTCTGTGAATGCTTCTTACACTCTGTGACTGCTTGTTACACTCTGTGACTGCTTGTTACACTCTGTGAAAGCTTGTTACACTCTGTGACGGATTGTTACACTCTGTGACGGATTGTTACACTCTGTGACGGATTGTTACACTCTGTGACGGATTGTTACACTCTGTGACGGATTGTTACACTCTGTGACGGCTTGTTACACTCTGTGACTGCTTGTTACACTCTGTGAAAGCTTGTTACACTCTGTGACTGCTTGTTACACTCTGTGACGGATTGTTACACTCTGTGACGGCTTGTTACACTCTGTGACTGCTTGTTACACTCTGTGACTGCTTGTTACACTCTGTGAAAGCTTGTTACACTCTGTGACGGATTATTACACTCTGTGTCTGCTTGTTACACTCTGTGATGGCTTGTTACACTCTGTGACGGCTTTTTACACTCTGTGACGGCTTGTTACACTCTGTGACTGCTTGTTGCACCAGATGAAAAGATTTGGACTTTCGCTTTCCGATCTTTCACATGGACTCACATGACGTCACAGCCCTATATTTGGCTTCAGTCTTTTTCACGGCCCTGACTTCCACAGGCAACCCAAATTGCTGTTTTATGGCAACTTTAACCCTCACAAACAAATAGTAAATCTGCTCAGATCGAACTTTTTCTTATGTCATTCGACAGCTAATGTTATTGACAATTTTTATAAATTGAAACATTTTTGGGCTCATATGCACTTTAAGTTTTTTTTTTACCTGCAACATATACACATCCATGTTATGTATTTGGGGCATATCAGTAATTTTATCAAATATTTTGTATAAATCAGAAATAGCTTCATTCACAAGGAGAAAGAAATGACAGTAAATCGGCTTCCTGTGACGTCACATTACCATATTCGAAATATAAACATTTATAACACGCAACACTCAAAGCAAGAAATATTTTATTATTCACCTATTTACTTGATATAGAATCGATATTAACGATAACATGATTTGAAAGAGCGCGCGCTCAGCAGGAGCAAAACCTGTTTGTAAATGCTATTTTCCAGCGTTTTGAAGTTTGTTTGTCGTCCAGTAAATCCCGGCTTTCGCATGGATTCATTGGTTATTGAAGAGATATATCAACACGTGACTGTTTCCTGCACTTATTCAGTTTAGCCCCACGCCGACATTTTCTGCCGTAGGTACTTTACGTAATTGGTGTAGGTTAATTGGCTACAACCAGTCTCCCTCCCCTTAATGCTTGATTGAAAGGAGATGCAATATTGATTTCCTTGAAGACTAGATCTACGCACAGTTCGTTTGTCATTTTTACACCGATTTCCTGTAATTTCAACCATCCCACATCATCGTGTTCTAGGGTCGTCAGTTTATATGAAAATCAGTGAAGGTAATTTTATTCCGGCCCTGAGCGGAAATGCAGGTAAATTACGTTACCATACAGATGTAACTACTAGGGAAAGAATTCTTTTTTTTAACGGACCGAAAACTGAGATGCACCTAATTTCACGATATACTGTGATTTTAATGCTTGTTTGGTGTTTTATTCTTCATTATATAGCTAACAACAACCTTCTAAATATCCTATATTTTTTTGGCCTTTGGCCTGGAGTTTTTTCAAGATCACTTTCTAAAATCATGCATATTCAAAAAAAGTTATAATGACAACCGCGTTACCCCCAGCTCCTTTATGTAATAACTCGTTCAAAGACACGCACATATTAAAAGAAAAGACAAAAAAGAAGCAATAACCATGATAGTGAGAATTATTCTGCTGTTCCTTATTTGTAGACTCGGTGCTACTTTCCATTTTACTGGAACTCGGCACAAAAGTTGCCAAGAGTTGGGTGGACGAGTACGCTGTCGAACATCTGAGTTTGATACAAAATTCTACGGAAGTACAAAACGTTCAAAAACACTTCAAAAACATCAGGATGAATTTTCAGGTCTAGATCAGTACCTTGAATACAACAACCTAGATAATGTAGAACTGCCAGCAGAGGAAGAGGTTAAAAACCAAAATAACAGAAACAGACCCCCAAAACGTTATTTCAAGAAAGAAGTTCAATCCGCAGGCCAAGACACATTCATAACGGGAACTCGAAAGACTGCACAAACTGTCAACTCAGACTACAATTGGACAATCAAGTGGTTTCAGCTGAGGCAAGGAAATGCACACGTTCCAAAGAAGCACACAAGAAAGTTGAAACTTGGTATGAAAAGAAGATCAAATCAAAAAAAGAGAAGCACAAAAGGGTACGGCACAAAATTCCCGCATCTACCAAATCATGACAAGCGGTCAGACAAAGACTGCAACATAGATCAAGAATTTTGGTTCACCGGCATGAACCACAGATATCTCAAACCACAAGACTTTGAACGCCGTGTTGTGCATCATGCAATATTAAAAGGGGCACTTTGTCTGGATGGTTCGCCAGCTGTTTATTATTACAGAAAAGGAGAAAATACCGGCAGTGATAAATGGGTAATATTTCTTGAAGGTGGTGCGTGGTGCTCTAACAAGAAATCCTGTTTGTGGCGAACTCAAACTTTTCTTGGATCCAGTAAATTTTACCCTCTTCTGCAGACTATTGACAAAGGGCTGCTCTCAAGCAATGAGGTTGACAATCCTGACTTCTATAACTGGAATTTTGCCTACTTACAGTACTGTGATGGCGGTTCATTTGCTGGTAATCGAAGCGAGCCTATTTTAGCAAAAGGAAAATTTCTCTTCGCCCGAGGGAGACGGATTCTCGCTGCGGTGTGCGATGAAATTCTACAAAGTGGTTTACAGAAGGCGATACAGGTTTTAGTAGCAGGGGAATCAGCCGGTGGCCAAGCAGTCATGATAAATGCTGATTATATTAGATCCCGTAAACCGAAGAATGTGCCAGTAGTTTTCCTTGCGGATGCGGGCTTTTTTGTCGATGTTCCCTGCAGCAATGGCAAGCATGTGTTCTCTAGGTGGATGAAGTCGCTAATCAGCTTCCAGGGAATCTTAGGATCGTTGAACAAAAACTGCCTCACAAGCACGACTTCAAGAGAACAGTGGAAATGTTTGTTGCCACAGTATTTTCTGCCCTTTGTAAAAACGCCCACTGCCATCATCAACTCGTTGTACGACTCATGGCAGCTTGTTGAACATTTGGGCGTAAAATGTGGCTACTCACCCGACTCCTGTTCACAAGATGACAGAAAGAGAGTACAAGAACTGCGCCAGTACATACTCAAAGCAACAAAACCACTTCTTGAACAGCCTAGCCTTAGCTGGTTCCTTCACTCATGTATAAGACATTTTGATATTACGTATCAAAACTCGTGGAGTAATCTAAGGGTAAAAGACATCTCCATTAAGAATTTTGTTAAAAGTATAATAAGCAACAAACGCCGATGTTTGGTGGACAAACATTTATTTCCGGCCAATCCTGCATGCAATCTAAGTTAAGCAGTGATTTCCAAAGGCTACAAGAATATTTTGTTATTTTTAATTATTCTGTTGTAAATTTGAGTGATGTTAAGGTTGTTCTTCAATGGTTTTTGTAAGTTTGCTATTTGGTCATGAACCGAGGCGGTTACTCGATTAGTTTTGCCATTTTAGGTAAGGCATATCAAAAAGTCATTTGATATTATCCGCATAAGAGAGAAAACAAACTGGCATATCTAGAATAATTCAGTTTTTGGTAGTCTCTTAACTGACGGGTGTATACTTCTAATAACTAGTATACCTAACAGGTAGTGAATGCTGCTCCGCTCAGTTAAGGAAGTGTATTAGAAGAGAACCTAGAGTAGCACTTTGGCAGGAAAAATAGATTACTGGGTGATAAAAATGCCATGGTGTTAGATGAACATATTTGTAGTTTTGGGGCTATCGTGCGACTGAATCCTGTTTGACGGGGCTGTGGTGTGTAACTCAAAGTTGTCGCGATATATTTTCATTTTGTCCCGACATATCAACGATCTCCCGGTAAATTTCCTGAGCCTACCAATTCCCGACATTTTCTTAAGATTCCCAGCACAACAAACTGCTGTTCTCCCTGGTGAAATTTAAACATCGGAAATCAACTGTAATTGAGAATGTAATTGTAAATGCTAATCATTGTATTTTGAACCGGCTGCTTGACGGCAGTTTATCGAAGCCAATAGAAGAAAATTATTTGCTGCTCACCATCTTGATAACAGGAGAGATCTTGCTCTTTGGAAACTGATAGTTCACACAGAGTTAGAAAGAGTTCGCCTACACTTCAACAAATTAATGATTATACACAAGGATTGCATACACAGAAATGCATTAAAGAACGGTTGAACGTAGTTAGCTCAAACAATGCAGATTCCACCTCGTGTAATGTCACATGATGATCAGATCCGTGCAAAGCAGTGTGGGAAAAAAAGACAATAGAAGTGATGTATTGTGGTAAAAAAAAGAAATCGAGATTTGGACCCGCTTACTTCCATAAATCAGGGTTCACTCGGCCGGAAAAGCCAAGGAAAAACCTTTTTTTTTTAAAGGTTTAGGTAATTGTCAGGTAATTTATAATTTGGTCAGGAAAATCCCAAATTTCAATGAAAAGTTAGTGAAAAGTCAGGAAATTTTTATTTTCAGGCTTCACATACTTATTTTTCGGGGCTGTTTTGAGCTGTTTGTTCAATGTTGCTGTCCAAAAATAGCGATTGAATATTTGGAAAAAAAATACGAGCGAGCGCTGGAGGTAAGTGAAAAATGCTTTTTAGTCAGTGAAAAGTTTGTGCTATATCAGGGATTTCCCCCCCTGCAAATATGAGAACCCTGTAAATGTAACTGGCGCGCTGCACAAAGAAATCATTTGTGATTTGACATATAATACATTGCGAATATTTGGAAATAGTTAGTTTATTTAGCATAACTTATGATAATAGTACGCACTAATGAATTGCTTTGCTTTCATTTGAACTAGGCGCATATAATAAAGGCACCTGTCAAGTATACTATATATCACTAGGAGCCAATATATTGGTAATGGCTCCTGATATCATCTAGTTTTGCTTGATCACATGTTCGATGAAGTTTGCTTTTGTTTGATAAAATATTTGACAGCGTTTGGCCGCCAACATGTTTATCCAACAAAGTTGGATCGTGCAAATCCTACAATGTTCGCTAGTTTGAGCAGGGCTTCATAGTCGGTGGGCTTGTATAGTTATGACAAATAATCTCTTTAACATTAGTAAGATTAATGTGAAGAAAACCATCAGCCGCCTGAAGCAGGAAAGAATCCACGTAACTCGCTGTGTATGACAGAACGACCCAGCGTGTTTTCTGGAAGCCATAATGAAAATCCATGTAATTGTGTAAATTTCTTTTTTTTACTCGATAAATCGTTGCATTCAAATACATCGTACGAAGCGCTTCTAAACTAGACGAACCGCTAGCGTGTGAATGTAAGCTTATATTTTAGTATGGTTCGTTAGAGTTCAAGATAATTCATTATGGTACGGTTCAGTTGTCTCTTCCAGTCATACTACATCTCCATAATTACTCAAATAGGCAGGATCAGAGGGGTTTGCAATATAATAGTCTCTTTAGGATCAGTAAACACTTTAGTTCGGCGAAAAGACGCCTAATTGAAACCTAAGCTCTTTAATTTGAATCAATTCAAAGTTGTCAGTTGGTTGTAAAGATTATATTGTGATAATTTCGAGCACACTCTATATACGCATGGTTTCTATGGCATTTTAGGGCACTTAACTACATATATCACTTTTTTATTCCATTGCAGTAAAAGGGATAACACGGGAGAAATCAGGTGCTGGATGTTCAAAAATGAATAACTTGAATCAGCCAGATTAATCCCTAGCTTAAATACTTATTATCTGGATAAGTTATCCTCTATTGCTATTTGCTAGTGGGTTCCCACCAGAAATTGACAAATTTTCCGAAATATTTATCTTTCCCCATTGATGGTAAAGTCATAGAAAGAGTTACCTCAACAAAATATTTTGGTGTACATCTAGATGAAAATTTGTCTTGGAAAACCCACATTAACAAACTCATGAAGAAAATCTCCTCAGGTCTAGGTGCACTCAGACGTATAAAGCCTTTCATACTCCCCAAAGCACTGCTAAGTGTCTATGATACTCTCATACTCCCTCACTTTGATTACTGCAGTGTTGTATGGGAAAATCTATACAAAGGACTTGCCGAGAATCTACAAAAGTTGCAAAACCGAGCTGCCAGAATAATAACCGGTTTACCCTTTGATACTAAGATTGATGAGCTCCTAAGTGCTCTAAATTGGGACAGACTATATATTCGACGAATCAAACAAAAAGGCTTTAAATAACCTGTCTCCTGAATATTTATCCTCAAAATTTATACCACGTTCAGCCTCTACAAATTACAATCTTAGGGGCTCATCAACAAAACTAACCCTCGTACGGCCACAAACCAATTTCGGTAAAAAGGCTTTTCGCTTTAGTGGGGCTAAGTTATGGAATGAACTGCCTGAGGATGTAAGGCAATCAACTAGTTTAAATAACTTCATTTTTAATCTTACGAAATCGAGTTATTTTAACCTTATGTAAATATTTCTTATATATGACATTCCTATTTTTCTTATTCGTCCCTGCAATATGGCTTTCATTTAAAACAGTTTCATATTTTAGTGTTTTTTATCTATGTATGTAACTGATGATTTTCCATGTATAAATAAAGATGTACTACTACTACTATTCGAATTCACTCGGACGCTACGAGAATAGCAAGTCTCAACTATAACTTGAATCAACCAGATTAATCCCTAGCTTAAATACTTATTCTCTGGATAAGTTATCCTCTATTTGAATTACTCGGACGCTACGAGAATAGCAAGTCTCAACGATTGCTCGTTTCATCTTGGTCGACGTCAACGAAAGATCTGAACCATGAAACCAAAATATTTATTTGTTTGACTCAACCAACATGGTCACTATGTCTTTCTTATCTGAATCTCTGGGGATTGATTGCAAAATTCTTTTATCGTTCCACATCAAGTGAATAGTAAAATATTTCTTGGTTTGAGTGCTGCGTTTGAGTTATAAAAGGCATAAATTACCTTATTATATACATCCATGTTATGTTTGGAGCTTAATATATCTAATTTTACCAAATATTTTGGATAAATCAGAAATCATTCACAAGGAGAAAGAAATGCCAGTAAAGCGGCCTCCTATGACCACGAAATGTAAACCTTTTTTCAAAAACTCATTAATAATTCATAAAGCAAAAACAAAGGAAATCACTGAGCGAGAAGGGATCATTAAATGATGAGAGATTACATCCTGATTTACATAAACTTGAACTTGGTTTTCTTCGCCGAAATAGGTTGTATCGCCAAAATAACTGAATTACATTACTCTATAAATCGACGTTTTTGAAGCCGTTCAATAAACTCGCAGTGGTGTTTATCAGATCTAAAAACACTCGTGCTACGCTCTCGTGTTTGTAAATCTGATAAAACACCGCTACTCGTTTATTAAACTGTACATAACTCATGGACGCAACACTCAAACCAAGAAATATTTTATTATTCACCTATTTATTTGAATAGAATTGATATTAATGATTTAAAAAAGGGCTTACATAACTTGAAAGAGCGCGTGCTCAGCAGGAATGCAATCACGTGCAGGATTATACTGGATTTTATTTAAAGGCAATTGTACGAGATCGGTAGTGTTATTAGCAAAACCTGTTTGTAAATGCTATTTTCCATCTCCAATCGATTGTCGATCTTTCTAACTCGGCGTTGTTATTAGCAAAACCTGTTTGTAAATGCTATTTTCCATCTCCAATCGATTGTCGATCTTTCTAACTCGGCGTTGTTATTAGCAAAACCTGTTTGTAAATGCTATTTTCCATCTCCAATCGATTGTCGATCTTTCTAACTCGGCGTTGTTATTAGCAAAACCTGTTTGTAAATGCTATTTTCCATCTCCAATCGATTGTCGATCTTTCTAACTCGGCGTTGTTATTAGCAAAACCTGTTTGTAAATGCTATTTTCCATCTCCAATCGATTGTCGATCTTTCTAACTCGGCGTTGTTATTAGCAAAACCTGTTTGTAAATGCTATTTTCCATCTCCAATCGATTGTCGATCTTTCTAACTCGGCGTTTTTGACGTTTGTTTCCATCCAGTATTACTGTATGTGCTTTCGCATGGAAAGTGATATATCATTACGTGACATGTGTAAAACTTTATTACTATTTGTTCATGTATGTTGTTATTGTTACCGCACAACAGACCAGCGCTTAGCCGCCACTGAGCTAACCCGGGGGGCGACCTTCACCTCCTCGGAACCTAGGACAAAAGAGAGCGAGGGTTCAAATTCCGTTAAATAATTTTTTATCTTCTTTTTTCATGTTACTTCTCTGTACTTCTCTACTGCTGCAGGCCTTCACCTCTCAAAGCCTTGCATTTTATTGGACCCCATTTGGACTGCACTGACAAAGAATGACATTGTTTTAGGGTTAGGGTTTGTATTGTTTGAGGGCATTGTTTGGATAGCCAGTACTATTCCACACACACTCCGGGGCGGCTACATCGGTTCATAGTTAATCTATTAACTATGGTTGGTGGAAAGAATCGAAACAAAATAAAAAGGAAGCCTTGTGAACGGTAATTTTATGCAACTATGCACTAGGCAACAATGATCCTAATGATTTATGAAAAGAGATATTGTTATTGCGTAGCACAAGAAAACCTCGCCATTGATGTTATGAAACTAAGCACTAGGCAACAATGATCCTATGATTTATGAAAAGAGATATTGTTATTGCGTAGTACGAGAAAACCTCGCCATTGATGTTATGCAACTATGCACTAGGCAAACAATGAACCTAATGATTTATGAAAAGAGATATTGTTATTGCGTAGCACGAGAAAACCTCGCCATTGATGTTATGCAACTATGCACTAGGCAAACAATGATCCTAATGATTTATGAAAAGAGATATTGTTATTGCGTAGCACAAGAAAACCTCGCCATTGATGTTATGCAACTATACACTAGGCAACAATGATCCTATGATTTATGAAAAGAGATATTGTTATTGCGTAGCACGAGAAAACCTCGCCATTGATGTTATGCAACTATGCACTAGGCAAACAATGAACCTAATGATTTACGAAAAGAGATATTGTTATTGCGTAGCACGAGAAAACCTCGCCATTGATGTTATGCAACTATGCACTAGGCAAACAATGAACCTAATGATTTATGAAAAGAGATATTGTTATTGCGTAGCACGAGAAAACCTCGCCATTGATGTTATGCAACTATGCACTAGGCAAACAATGATCCTAATGATTTATGAAAAGAGATATTGTTATTGCATAGCACGACAAAACCTCGCCATTGTGAAAATAAGCATTATATTGGCCTTCCGCTCGGGGGTATGGGATTTATTCACCTCGGGTTCCGCCCTCGGAATGCGTCCTCGTGCGGAACCCTCGGCAAATAAATCCCATACTCCTCTCTCCAGGCCAATATCCCATAATTAGTATCACATTGGTTCGGTTTTCTTTGTTCTTTGACGGGAGAATATATCTATAACCCCTTAAATGAATTCACAAGTGGCTAATAAACAGCTAACTAGCATTGTTAAAATGCAGGGGTAATATAGGCCGTCCCTTCATGTAGGACGACACGAATTGCTACCAAATTGTATTGTATTGTATTGTATTGTGTTGCGTTCTATTGTTGTATTGAATTGTATTGTGTTGTATTCTATTGTATTTTTGGTACAAATTCGTGTCATCCTACATAAAGGGATTGCCGTAATATATATTAAAATGCTGGAGGAATATCGCAGACCCCCTGCACTCAGAAGCCCATTACCAGGAGCGTGCATCTCAAAGATTAGGTCTGTCCACCAGCAAAACAGATGATGTAGCTATTTTTAGCTTTGCGTTTCCCGCGAAAGTAGACAAAGGATACCTGCACTAAACCAATCACACGACGAAACGTCACTTCTCATTACGCATTCACGCAGCTATTTTCCTATGCAGGGGAGCGCGCATTGTCCGCAGCGCAAGCAACCATGGCAACCATTTTATTTCGCGGGAATCGGATATCTATAAATAGCCACATCGTCTACTGTGCTGTGGGAACTACCCATCACATAGGTACGCTACCCATCACATAGGTACGCTACCCATCACATAGGTACGCTACCCATCACTTGCCTTCTATCCCTTTAAAATACCAAAACTCTACTGCTACTATAAAGTACTAAATGAAATGAACTACTAACATTTGCAATGCAGCTGAGAACTACTGGTCAATTCCATGCAATAATTGAAAACTACTTATCAAACACGATACGGCTTGTCCGTTATCGAGAAAGAAAGTCAACCTGCTTTACATTCCTTGTTTGCTAGACGTCACAATCAAAAAGGGTGTATTCTTACTTATTATTATTATTTTTTGTCACTTCAGTACCCTTTGCCAAGAATGAAGAGACTTGATTTAAGAAGTCTTACGCCGCGACTAACTGGCCATTTCTCTGCTCCTTTAGATATCTCCGAAACGACTAATCTTGCATCCATAACTCCTCTAATTCATCTTTTTCTTCATAAGAGCCGCTAAAGCTATTTTCGGTTAGAAAAATATCCAACTCCGACTCGCTCGGCATGATGCGAAAACCTAGTGGAACTGGTAAACGTTAGAAAGAACTGTAATGAATAATCAGTTGGGCAAATGCTTCGCAAGTGAGACAATACTGAAACTGCTGAAAGTTGTGAATTCTTCTGACAAAAATTAATGAATAATAAAAACAAACTGACAGATTCGTTTTTTTTCTGTATTATAATCAAGTATCCTTACAGTTGAATAACATTCCAATATGGCTTTTGAACCAAGTTTATAAAAGACGACCATTGATCTAAAATACGATTGGTGTAACAAAACAAACAACTGACAGAATATCGCCGACTTCTAGCTTAATTTGACGATTACATCGGGCGGAATCCTCGGTGAATTAATCACCGCATACCACCTCGTTCCAGTTAGAGCGGCGTATCGTGACACTGAAATGGTTCAGTCCGATTGTTTCGTCCAATCACATTACAGAGTTACGGTACGGCACAGTTACCTGAGTACGGCATTACGGTGAGGCTACGGACATACCGTATTTTCGTCCCACTCATACGAAATCTACTCTAACCGATTCACTCTTTTCACCTGGTGGCCATCTTGGATTCAAAGCGAGGTAACCCTTTGTTTTTGCTAGGTTAGACTCGTTTTGACTACCCCTCACTACGAGGCTAACTGGCAAAAACAAAGGATTGCCTCGTTTTGAATCCAAGATGGCCACCAGGTGAAAGGAGTGAATTGCCGGTAACAATGAATGAATAACGCTTGCGAGAGCACAGCAGAGTTACGTGCTTCAGGACGAGAGTTTTTCTATATTTATTATACTACAAGCGTGATTGTTTGGAAATCAAGGGGATTCCAGAAGAGACTCGAGGTGAAAATACAACTGATACTGTTATTGCTGTAGGAGCTCTTATTAACGTCGAAGTCGCGAGGGAAGATATATCTATTAGCCACAGGTTACCTGCCCCAAGGCAAAACCCTTACTCTCAACGAGCGCCGAGACCAGGAGTCCATACCAATACACCTACGCCAACCATAATCGTGAAATTTACAAGACGCGAGGTACGCGACCGCTTCTACGCTGCCAGGGAAAACCTAAATGGAAGATAACACGCTCCGAAAACAGAATCTATATTTCGGAGAGTCTGAGTACTGCATGCCAACAAGGAACTGTTCAAGGCATGTCTGGCCTTCAAGCGGGACTATAAATTCAAATATATTTGGACCCATGCTGCCAGGATTTACATGAGAAGGACCCAAGACAGTCCTGCTCTAACAGTCTCAAGTCCGGAGGATCTAGACAACCATACCAAACGAGCTAGGCGAATTGAGTTAGCACTTAGTATACTGACAGTATTTAATGTAATATGATCGATTGTGATATCTGTCCTGCCTGTCGGCGGACTATAGGTAATGTTAAAGCTACCAATGGTTTCATTTCAAATGTACGCCTCTTATACGTAGTCCACACGAGCAAGTTTTCCTTGACAAGTTTTCCTTGACAAGTTACCTTGTTCAATAACTGGCACGCCAGTTTTTCAACAAGGAGACTTGTCAAGGCAAAACGTGTCATTTTTCGTCGTCTACACGAGCAAATAAAACTTGTAAAGGGAAAACTTGTCAAGGAAAACTTGCTCGTGTGGACTATAAAAATATTTCTAAAACTAATGATTTATGGCTTTGTTCTAGTTGCCGAAACGAAATATTTCCTTTCAATAGCTTGATACTGATTTACAACTTACTCAATTATCGTATAACTCTAATTCAGATTGCCTGTGTTCCAAAAATATAAGTTCAAGAAATTTAGAACATTTTCCCCGCTTTGATATTATTTCTAGAATTAATATTAACATCCCTAACTTCGCCAATATTGATGCTGACAACAATTTACCTTGCCAAGTCAATTTTAAGTATTATACATCCCATGATTTTCATAGCGATAACGATATAAAAAAACAGCTTTTCTCGAAATACTTTTCAGTCTTGCATTGCAATATTAGAAGCTTAGCAGCAAACTTTGATTGTCTCAATACAATGTTGGCGGAGTTAAATCATCCATTTAATGTCATTGGCCTGTCAGATATAAAAAATAAATACTCAGACTGATAACATTAAGAACACTATACTCTACCAGGATTTAATTTTGTTTATCAGTCAAGCCTCAGTCAAGCTAGTGACGTCGGCTTCTATCCGACATGAGAACCTTTCATTTAACATTCGTTCCGATCTCAGCACTTCAGTAAATTCACATGAATTCCTCTGGGTCGAAATTAATAATCAATCCAAACAAAACATCTTATGCGCTGTTGTTTACAGGCATCCAAATTTTGACCTAAATTCTTTTACCAAATCACTTTATGAAACAATTGATCTTATTCATGCCGAAAACAAACTTTGCATAATAATGGCAGATATGAATATTAATTTAATCAACTCAGACTCCAACAAAGACACAGAGGAGTTCATCAATACAATGGCTTCTTACGCTTTTTAACCGCACATACTTCAACCTACTAGAATAACTGATCATTCGGCGACACTCATTGATAACCTTTTCTTTAACTCGTGTGAATATCACACCATTAGTGGAAACATCATTTATGATTTAACAGACCATTTACCTAATTTTAAGGGTCCGTACTTGGACCTATAGAGTACCGAAGTGTGACGTCACAAATTTGCAAAATTTAGATGTAGAATGTTTGGACCACTGATTCAGAAAGAGCAATATAAAAGAACATTACATACCAAAAATGAGGTGTATACGATGAAAAGCAGCTGAGATATGGGCATTGGAATATATACTTTTCTTTAACAAATCACTGTATTTTTGTACTGGTTCATAAACTTAGGAACCAGGACAAAAATACATTGTTTTGTTAAAGAATATTATATATTCCAATGCCCATATCTCGGCCGCTTTTCATCTTATTCACCTCATTTTTGCTATGTAATGTTCTTTTATCGTGTTCTTTCTGCAACTGTGGTCAAATGTTGTTAAAGGGAAATTTTTTTATTTATGACGTCATCACTTCGGTACTCTATTCTCTTCCTCCTTTATCTGCTTTATATCAATGACTTCAATAATTGTTCACAAATTCTGAGTTTTAATATATTTGCTGATGATTCAAACCTTTTCTGTACGGACACTAATCTGCTGAAACTAGAAAGTACTGTTAATAGTGAGCTACAAAGAGTTTTTGACTGGCTTTGCGCTAACAAACTTTCACTTAATATTGAGAAAACTAACTTTGTCCTTTTCCATCCACATCAAAAGAAGATAACTTATCCGTTGACATTGTCCATAAATAATAAAACTATTAAACAAGAAAAATCAGTAAAGTACCTAGGTGTTTTGATAGACTCTAACTTAAACTGGAAATGCCATATTCGTGAGACATGTAAAAAAATTAAACGAAGCATAGGTGTATTGTCAAAAATCCGCTACTACGTTAATCTTAACATTTTGACCCAACTTTATTACTCGTTAATTTATCCCTATTTAATGACGAGCTTAACCCGGTTCAGGAATGCGGGTTCCCCGTCGTTTTCTAACATTGAATACTAGAAATCTCACAGCGGTGTCCGATATGTGAGAAGGAGCTCTGCTTCAAGAGTTAGATCTTTAAGATTCTTTTAGGTGTGAAATAGGTGTCTGGTATACACCTACAGAAAACGTATGGACATCGGATCCTGTAAAATTTCCGTTTAGTTATTAAAGACTAGGACCAAATTGCACGCTAAAAATAAACCACACTA
This sequence comes from Actinernus sp. WN-2022, assembly GCA_030867875.1. Classification (NCBI taxonomy): domain Eukaryota; kingdom Metazoa; phylum Cnidaria; class Anthozoa; order Actiniaria; family Actinernidae; genus Actinernus; species Actinernus sp. WN-2022. The sequence continues at coordinate 122,289,870 of JAOWCC010001589.1, forward strand.
AACACACCGTGGCCTGCGTGTAGACGTCTGCCGCACGCAAGTGAAATACATCATTACATGTATTCTAATGCATGTTTGCGCTTAAAACAACACTTCCAAATAACTTGTTTACTGGCATTCGAAAGTAACAAATAAAGAACACGCCGTGACACTTGATTCTAATCAGAATATTTCATGGAACAAAGTTTGCGATAAAAACTTCCAACAGCTTTCGAATTTCGCTAATAAGATTCATGGCATTCTGGTAAATTAAATCCAGCTACGCTGCCAGGACTTCCCGAACTTGAAATCAATCTTATTTTTGTAAACTTAAATGCCGGAGTCGCTAGAACTGAAGAAATTAGTTCTATCCCGGCAACGCTCAGGCAGCGAAAAGCTGCCTTTTTAGCTGTAAGCTATCCAACTCGCTTCAACCCTTCAGCGAAATCAGAGTTAGCAGTAGCGAAGTGCATGTGGGCTTGAGTCGGTCAATCAGTGGCTTGAGCTTGTTCATTTCGTCTTGCAGGTCAAGGTTTTCTGGCGTGGCTGTTTTCAGTCCAAACTTTACGGTTCTGATTCTGTTTTGGCGGGAATTATTACCACCATTTTACGCCACCATTTAGCACTAACAGCTAGCTAGCTTCGCAAAGTCACCAACGTTTAATCCACTGGCTATAAATCCAAATTGTTTGGTCAAAATTTAACTGACAACCCAAGGAAAATCAGAATGATATTACTGGTATTCTACTTCCAGATAACAACAGTTTAAAATGAATTGAATGTAACCCAAGGAAGACAGAATGCGTTCAAAATTATATTACTGGTATTCTACTTCCAGATAACAACAGTTCAAAATGAACTGACTACCCAAGGAAGACAGAATGTGAATTATATTACTGGTTAGGTATTCTACTTCCAGATAACAACAGTTCAAAATGAACTGACTACCCAAGGAAGGCAGAATGCGTTTAAAATTATATTAGTGATATTCTACTTCCAGATAACAACAGTTCAAAATGAACTGACTACCCAAGGAAGAGAGAATGCGTTTAAAATTATATTACTGGTATTCTACTTCCAGATAACAACAGTTCAAAATGAACTGACTACCCAAGGAAGGCAGAATGCGTTTAAAATTATATTACTGGTATTCTACTTCCAGATAACAACAGTTCAAAATGAACTGACTACCCAAGGAAGGCAGAATGCATTTAAAATTATATTACTGGTATTCGACTTCCAGATAACAACAGTTCAAAATGAACTGACTACCCAAGGAAGGCAGAATGCGTTTAAAATTATATTACTGGTATTCTACTTCCAGATAACAACAGTTCAAAATGAACTGACTACCCAAGGAAGACAGAATGCATTTAAAATTATATTACTGGTATTCTACTTCCAGATAACAACAGTTCAAAATGAACTGCGGACTACCCAAGGAAGGCAGAATGCGTTTAAAAGTATATTACTGGTATTCTACTTCCAGATAACAACAGTTCAAAATGAACTGACTACCCAAGGAAGACAGAACGCATTAAAAATTATATTACTGGTATTCTACTTCCAGATAACAACAGTTCAAAATGAACTGACTACCCAAGGAAGGCAGAATGCATTAAAAATTATATTACTTGTATTCTACTTCCAGATAACAACAGTTCAAAATGAACTGACTAACCAAGGAAGACAGAATGCGATTAAGACATGATATTACTGGTAATCTACTTCCAGATAACAACAGATTATTCAATATGAACTGACTACCAAAGGAGCTTACAGAATGAGTTCAGTTATCATTGATATTATTATTGATAATCTATTCGAAGTCAAAAGTAATACGAAAAGTTTTCCATTGAAGAATTAGCTCAGAAACTGGTCTTGAAGACTGCGAATCGTTGGTGTTAGCTCACGATTTCCGGTGTGACTGCCGTCAGAAACTTTTGTTTCGTTGTTCAAGTCATCCGCACAGAGTTTACATCTCGGCTAATATTCGCGCAAAGGAAGGAATTAAGCGAACCTTCCCAGAACAAATACCAATTCAAACGATGTACCTGACCAACCACGTAGTACGTGTTAACGTAGAAGTACTTCGTAGTTCTTGCGGCCAGCCGGAGTCGAAGATCTTTGAAGTCTTGTTCTGGCCTTTTGCCTGCCACAGCTCTAATTGATCTTCATATAAGCAATTTCTTAGCCAGATCAAGGTCGTAGAATTAAAGGGGATACCATCGCCTTTTACTATCGACTGCTGTCCTAAAGACGACTTGACCTTGCGAAGTTGCCCGCCAAAACTTGAAATTCATGCGCCTCAGTTCGGCGGTGAATCGAATATTAACTATTATTCTAATTCTCAGTAGGGATCTACACAAGGCGAACGGTGTCCTGCCGATGACAGATCAGGCGATTTATTTTTCACTGCCATAACACTCTTAAAACCACAAGGTCCGAGTGTTGACGAGATTTGCGGTTTACAAAATGAATTAATCCTGACATCCAGCAGCGCATTCCTGAACCGGGTTAAGCTCGTCATTGACTTATGGAATCTTAATATGGGGAAACACCTATAAGTCAACGATTCGTCCCCTATTCATTCTTCAGAAAAGAGCTTTACGTATTATTACATTTTCTAAGTTTGATGCCCATTCCTCCCCCATTTTCAAGCAACTTAAAATACTTAAAATTAATGATTTGTCTTTTTCGCATACTGCTCTTTTTATGCAACAATTTCACTCAAGAGAACTAGCTCACAGGACGAAAATAAATGTTTCCGTTGACAGAAATACGACGGAATCGTATGGAAACGTTTAAGTTTCCGTTGCCGTATTCATTAATATCCGTGCACTTAATCATATGTTTAAGTCACGTTTCCGTTACACCGTAAACGTCGGAAACGAACAAAAACCGCACTCTGTTTCCGTCATGCGTTTACGGTGGCAGAAATTCAGGTTTACGAACAAACGTATACCTATGTTCACGGTAATGTATACCTATGTATACGTGACGTTTAAGGTTAGCTCTAGCGTGACCGTGAACTTTAATTTCTGTCATCGTAAACTCATGCTTTTTGGAATATACGTTTTATTAACTTTGTGACTTTATTTTGCTTCTTCATTATCTTTTTTTTTAAGACCATGACAAGATATTTTAAATATATAGCTAGATATTTCAACATCAGTAAATACACAAGATTTTACTAACACTTCATCTTTTATTATATCAGGAAACAGTTTTATCATAAAACATAAAAAAAATACTAACAACTAATCACTTTAGAGAGTGAGCAATGTTCATGGCAACGCACATGGAACAAAAGCGTGATCGAGGAAAATAAAAGGGAACATGTGGTTCAGGATTGCCATGCTAAAAGCCTATTAAGCTTAAGACTGCCATTATTATATAGCTGGACTAATTAAATAATTATAAATATGACGGTATTCAAAAACCGTTACTACGAGTACACAAAGACTACTCAAATCTAGATTTATTTGAATTTGTATTTCTAAGGTCAGCTCTATCGAAACATCTCCGCCAAAATTTGTTTTTGTCACTTTTAAAGGGGCTCTGTCATGAATAACATGCCTGGTTACTAAGCCGCACAAAACTTGAAATCGTTCGCCAACGCTTTCAAGTTTGAAAAGCAAATATATCCCGAGGAGCTCACAACATTGATTCAATCCGTCTACATCGCAGCCATCTCTCATTTTAGTATATAGTAGTTTATCTTTCATATTTAGTTGTTCAAGTTTTATATTTACCAGAAATGTTCGTATTCAGATGTAGTTGTAATGAGATTTTGGGATGGCATCGACAAGAACTTCGAGCTTCAATGGCGGCTCAACTGCCAACTGGCCGTGATGGACGAAGAAAACAAATCTGGCCGCAGAAAGATTTTGAAGAGCCTGAAAGAACACTGGAGAACGTGTCAGGAAATCCCACAAGAGTATAGTCCTTGTCTGGAACATTTACGAAGCCTGAAACGATTTCAAACACCGCTTTTGAGATGAGAGTTTCGTGTTTTAACAGTGCCCGGGTTTCGGCGGCCAGTGAAATAATTTACGCTTCGGTTGGTCATTCCTGCTTGCATTTGTCCCCTTTAATACGTTTCTGACTACAAGAACTCTTGCATTTGTAAGTAATTTTATCTCCCTGAAAGTTGTAGAGAGAATAGATGAGTACATTTTGTAGGTTCTCATCGAGAAAGCACAACTGACTCGCATACCTAGAAATGTAGTTTACGGTAAAATACGGTAAATTCGACAACCGGTCACTGAAACTCGCCAGAATGTGTTTCTCTTCAGCCTGAATCTCCATTGCAGCAGTGATAACAATACAAAGATGTTTTTCTAACTGAATGCCTTCGAGCAAGAGCCAGTTTGTATTATAATATAACTGTCGTTGTATCGCGATCGCAAGGAACTGAAACTCATTACAATTTTTCAAGTGTTATGCATATCATTAAATTGCTTGAAACCTGTTCATGCGCATCTCATGACAGAGCCCCTTTAAATCAAATTTGTTTACAGAAGAGTTGGTGTCCGGGTTTTAGTGGGGGAAAAAAACGAATTCCGGATTGAAGACGACTCGGTAAACAAATGACGGTTATTAATGAAGGTAATTTTATTCTGGACAGATATAAATCGCAAACATGAAAACCGGGTTTAGGAGCAACTTTTCTCTCGCAAAACTGGTTTCGGTTCCGGTTCCATGGTCACACATACCTACCCACTCATCATATACGCCCTCCTGGAAACTAACATAGCTGACTGAATGATCACAATTTCCTGCAAAGCGTGCACGTATTTCTTAATTGTGCAGGAGATATTCTGTACTGCTTATATTAATCATTATATTATGCTTTTTGTGTGCAAAGCATTGTTACTCCGTCCTATGTAAGAATAACTAATTGATTTAATGAGGATTTACCAGTCGTAAGAATTACTTTTCTTTCTTCGTGTTCAACTACAACAAAACAAACAGTTACCAAACTGCAATTAGGTTTAAAGTGCCAATGAAATGAAAGAAATGCTTACCTTAGTCACTTTGTGAAATAAAAAAAATCAATTTGGAGAGCGCGAACATATATTTCTTTCATATTGAAGTCAAAACTTTCCGATATCAGACAATTTTTATGCACTTGGTCTGCGCATTTATATTCGTCTACATAAATTCGTCTCCATAAATACTACAATATAAATGCATTTTTGCCCATTTTCATTCTAAATATGTCTTACCTAGAGCCGGAAACCTGGACGTTGGTGATATTTTTTTCAAATAGAAACTTTGCCGTTGGTCATGTTTTTACTTTTGTGAATAAAATAAGCAGACCAAGTGGCGTCACGCATGTTATTAGCATATGTTTAACGGCATAAAAATTATCGCCTGATTTTGGCATATAATTACTCGGGCTGCCTGTGGCAGCGCCGAGTCTTAAAATGCAAGTCGTTTTTTTTTAATTTTTTTTATTCTGTGCAACAAGTCTTCTGCGCATGCGTTAAAGGTCAAATTCACACCAATCAGATTGCACTGTGCTGGTCACGCAACAATCGCCAGGTTAATTTATTTACATAATTGAATACAGTAAATAAAAATGGTGGATTCGATCCGCGAGCAAATCTCTCTCAAATTTGGAGTCCCATCTCTCAAATGTAAGCAGTTTAAATGTTTTATTTAACTTCACTCGTGCGAAAGCCTTCCAACAGGCTCAGGATAATTGCAACTGGCGCTCTTGTCGGAGCCGAAGGACCGCGTTTTTTACCCAGATGGCCTGTGATTTTATATACGACACGACGCCGGACCTGAAGAGTGAAGGACTCAAAGATCCACACATATCGAATTGGAATTTAGCGTTTTCCTTTCTGCTGAAACCAAGGCTTCTTCGATAGAAAGGACAAGATGTTGTGTTTTTCGGAGGACAAAATATTTCTCGTTTAAGCTTCTCTTTCGGCGCCACGGCTTTGTTATTTGAATCTCTGTGGATTGGTATACTCAAAATTATATTATTACTGCACAATACCATACAACTGAATAAGAAGTCTTTAACAAAGCCGAACTCAAACTCAAGAGCAAAGCTGAGAGTGAAAGTGAAACTGAACAGTGTCTTGTCAGGTCATGAATTAAGGTACGGTGAGGTTGAAATCATTGCGTGTTTATACAATGTATTTGCATTTCTTTGTCGATTTGTTGACCTCGTGGCGCTGATAGATTTTGCCATCCGTTTGAGGTACGTTTCGTAGGTTTTATGCCTCTCGGTCATAATACATACCAGCGCAAACACCGTGATCTGTAGGCCAACATGCACTAAAATAATTTTGAGCGTCTGTCAGAAATACCCAGGAGAAATAAACAGTACTCGCACAGAATATTTTATGATGAGCGAAGCAATATTCAACTGACTCTCAAGGTCAACTTAAAGACCCTGTGTCCGAGCCCATGGTGCTTTGCGCGCGCAAATCATTTTCGTAGACTACGAAAATCAGAAAGATCGTTGTTGTTGTTATGTGACTCTTGAATCTTTCGAAATCCATCCCTAGTTTGGGCCATCGTGTAATTATTCATAGGTATATATGCTTAACTGACTTTCTTTTATCTTAACTTTTGTATATATACTTTTTAAAATGAAACTTTAGTTCGAATATTTCTTCGAATGCGAGTAGAGGAATGCCGGAGAAAGGACCGAGACAGCGAGGCAAAGCGACTCGACAAATAATCCTTCAGCAGTCCACATTTTACTTTCTCTAGGTCTACAAGAGACCACTTGTGGTTCAAAAGGACTACTACGTGAGTTTCCCGGGGATTTGCTGCACTAAGGGACCGGCGGGCTTCGTTGGAAATACAAAGCGGCACAAAGCAACCACTTCTGGCATCAAGATCATTCGTAATTATAATTTCGCACCGCTGAGCTCCACTGCGGTGTTACATACTTATCTGTATACGTTTTGCATTTTTATTAGCAGAGAAAGCAATGTCCTTAACCTTTTTTTTCATCCTACAGTACGTCCAGAAAGTCTTGCTACCAAAACTACGATCGCGGGTCAAAGTCCAATCTGTCGAGTTCAGCTGTTACTTCGCTGTGAGTTTGACTCGAGTGCGAGTGCGACATTTCATTTTGCACTCAAAATATATCATTCGCAAGGAAAGTAGAGATATTCAAATACAGCTAAGCAATACTGGAGACATGAAAACAAGGCAGCAAGTGTATGTGTTTGCTTGTAGAGTTGTGAAAAGTCGCACTCGTAAACCTAATTAGAATCTAAAGACAGAACAACTGGCTTCCTGCCGAGTCGGCTGTTAAAATTTCTCCGGATGCTTCGAATATGATTTCGTGGGCTCGATTGAGTTTTTAATCAGGTAAAAATTATGAAATTCGTTATCCAAAGTGTATATGTACTTCTTTTATGAAACTTATAAACAATCGAGAGCATTTTAGTTCGCCTAAAAGCTGGCCTTTAATTTATGCGGCCGTTGATAAACAAACTAATCATAACATTGGCGCAAAGCACCATGGGCTCGGACACAGGGTCTTTAAACAAGAATCCTCTCACGGCCGAGGTTTCGGTTCGAGAAATTAAAGGCTTCCAACAGTTCCCTTTATAGTTCTGTAATATAATGAGCAGATCAGTTTTGGGAAGGAGGGTATATAACCAACAGGCATTTCAGTTAATAAATACCTGATATGGACGCGAGCTGCGATAAAGAGCCGCAGGGTAGAATGAACAGTAGAGCTAGAAATATATCATATGATAGCTCCATCATAGGTGGACAGGATACAACTTATAATATGGGACAAATATAAACATATATTTGAGACACTCTTCTATTAGTACTCTGAACCTGGAGAACAGTAGACTAAATTGTAAGCGTGCGGTACATGAATAAGTAGAGGTCAACTTCTTTAATTTGCATACACGAGAAATATATATACTAGGGGAGCAGATAATGCCTGTCACCGCGCTACCGGCCACAGCTCCTAAAGACTGCTAAATTCAGCTAATAATTCTTCCCTTCGGTTATTACTAAAAGGATTTCAAATGAAAGTGTATTTCATCTTCAATCTCATGTGGCCCGAGTGAAAGCCCAGATGGGCTCTTGTTTAATAAAATAAATACGGGATCGATTTTGCTCATTTCATTGGCACTTTAAGTGTTTTTATTATTTAATGTAAACTCCTCAGTTGTTGAATATGAGATTATTGAAGCTATATAGCTATCTAATATACCCTATTTAACTGATGGCTATTCTAGTACCATTTTGCAACCCAAGCGGTATATTTTGGAGTTTTAGCCGAGTTGATTTTTAACTGAAACAACTACATTTTACACGCGCAGCGAGCCGTTTTTGCGCTGACGTTAAGTTCTCTTATATCTGATCGTCGATGGCCTAGCTTCTTCAGTGATGTTATAGGATTTAGTCCTCTCCCAGGCCAAACGACGAAATCTGCGGTGCTTTGGGGCTGGTCCAGTTTCTACTTCGTCCTCGCCACTGACAGCTTTCCTCGCTTGACATACACTGTAGAGCGAAATTTGAATCATCCGACAAATGCTTTTGGCTTTTTCTCAGTCATTGCCTGACAGCTGTGTCGATGCCAAAGCCTTTCTCCTTCTTGCAAGCTTCTGTGGAAAACGACCATAATTATATTGTCGTTATTAAAGTTCAGGCATGAGCATTACACGTAAAAAGAGACAACCACATTCAACACTTCTGCAAGCCGGGGAACGTATCTTTTCAGGGTTTTAAGACCTGCTGTAACTACTAAATTATTTTAGAAATTGTTGTACCCAAATAAAGACGTTAAATGTAAATAAATGCTTTTCTAAAAATCTCTCGCAATTTTACAAAAAGACTAGAGGTAATTTCCTTTCACAATTTATTCTTTGTTTGCTTTTGTTTTCTCGCTCTATTTCAATAATATAATCGTCATGCTGGTATACTTACTCGCTTCATGCGCTGTTGAGAGCGTATAGGCTGTTCCTGTGGTCCTGAAACTTTTGATTCTTTCTCCTGGCGTTGTCGTAAATTAATCAATTAATTAATGATTTAAAAAGCGTGAAATATTACAGAGAAGGTGATGGAAATGTCATTTTGCCTCAATGCTATTCGGCCGCTCAAGGACGGCCAAACCGCACCGACTAGCTACCCGCTCAAAGACGAATGGCCCGTCGAAGACAGAAATTCATTCCCCTAATTATATTAGTTATAAAGCGTCAATTATTACAGAGAAAGGTGATAGAAATATCATTTTGTCTGAATGCTATTCGAACGCTCAAAGACGGCCAAACTCGCACTTGACTTGCTGTTCATTATCCCTTCGCCACAGTTCCATTTTACACTTTGAAATTTATCGTTTTGTTACAGTTTCAAGGTATACCTTGTGCACGGATTTCTGTAAATAAGTGGAATATAAAATATGTTAGTATTAAATCCATGAACATAAAACTTTATTCGCTGGCGTTTGATTTAAATAAAACACTGTTTTTTTCTCTCTAAAGTTAATACAACTTGAATATTACTTCATTTTGTTAATCGCGCGAGCCAACTTATGATCTTTTAGCCGTAAAATGTGAAATAAATTTTGCGAGTGCTCTATATTATTGATATCATCAATCGTTTTCTTCTTGACATGATAAGAAATCCCTTCCTACCGTGATTTGATTTCTTTGTTTACTACCTCATTAACTCGTCATTTTCTCTATCTTGACAGGGCATTTTGTCATATAAAATCATTCGGCTCTTAACCTTGATAAATATATTGCTACTGTGACACCAGTTTTCTATATTAATGTCTTTACCAGTTTTCTTTACCAATTAGTTTTACTGTTTATTACCCTTTCTCTTCATCTTAAAAATATCTTGTTATAAAAATAATGGTTAGTATTCGTTTGACCCCAGATGACATTACACCTGGCCAGCGAGAATAACTCGTGATAATTCGCATTAAGTTACAGCAAGGTATTTTCAGACGTAAAGAACTGACATTTTTGAGTGAAGTCGCTATTCGTTGGAATATAATAAAACTAAGTTTTTATAGCGAAGAGCAGTGCAAATTCGCGGGAATCAAAGCGACATACAAAATATTAAATGGGGAAGAGCGTGAATATGAGCGCCAAAATTGTATACACTAACTGCTAGTCCGGGCTGCTAGTATCACTAGGGCCTACATCACGGAATTGAATATAAGTAACTATAATTCACTAATGATACTATTGGTACAATTACCTTAGCTTACCGAACAAGCTGCGTCTATTTCTTGTTTCTTGGCTACCCTTTCTTTGTAAGTTCTCAGGCTGCTATTTCTTAATGAGTTCTCACATCATCCCTCAAGCTTTGTAGTTCTTTAATTTCCTGCCGAGACCTTCGATTTAGTTCACATCCGGCTTCATTGGCCGACTTTAGCTGCTTCAGGTGTAAAGAATGTCTTATGCAGTCCCGGCTTCGACCCCAACCATATTTAAACGGGCAAGGTGAAATGAAACAATGTTCAAACACCAAAACTACAAACGAAGTGCACCACGTTCTACAGTCGACAACGGCTCGGCGAAGATAACTGATTTTCCCGCTTTTTTGCAGAGGTCAACGTCATTATGCGGTAGAGGGTAATACCAACGAGTATTTGTTTTCGGTACCCTATAACATTTCCGATCCAGGCCCACGCGGATACAACACAATGGTTCACTGATAACAGTGAACTTCGATCATCAATTAAACATTTTCTTGAACAGTTTGAAACAGTTTAACGATGTACAATTTTAATGCAAACCGTTTTAATCTTTACTAACGACAACAGTCGCGATATTACCACTTATCGCTGAATGTTATATGTAGTTTACGTGACACCTTGAATTTGATAACCAAGATCAAAATAATTTTAATAAGAGTGTCAAAACTCAAGTTACTTATGGCTGGAATAGAATGGACCCTTTAATAGTTATTATAATTAGACTACTAGCAGTGCAGCTATTCCTTCAGTATTTTTTCCTTGGCGAAAATAACAGTTTGTCCACAGTAGCCTTAAATAGCGGCGCAAGGGAGTAGATGAGAGCGGGCTCAAGTTATTTCACAAAAGAACAGTATTAATATTTGCGTGAGATCCGCTAGAGTAATAAGGGAAGTGATCGGTTGACAGTTCATGTTTAACAACCGCCTTTGCGTGATCAATCAAAGATATAAAACCTTCTCAATTTCAAAATATTGCGTTTGCCGACTTACTGCCTTAGCTTATTTTCATCCTAGAAAAATGTATTCGAGATCCATGCGCTTCAAGCTGACGAAAATAGACTGCCATTTTACAAATAACGTACAGGTAGGCACTGCAGAAAAACCTTAGCAAACAGTAATTTTATGAGCACAAGCAAAGTCATATGCCCAATGCCAACAAGAAACAAATAACAACACATCTTTATTCATACTCTCTCTCTTGATCTCTCTTGAATAGTTACAAATTAATTAATATAGTTAGCATTGTTCAAGTATTGAGATACCAGAAGTAGCTTAAAAACTAATCGCGTCTGGTAGGCCCGAAATAAATTTATATAGACAGTATGCTTTTTGGGTCACGGAACGAAATAAGAAAAGAAGTGAGAAATATATACAACAAAGTGTGTATTATCACACACAATACAAATAACACTCAGTACTTATAAGTAACGATGATTACAAAATACAGGTAACACAGTTGGAAGATACAAGATTTGGAAGAGAAGCTGGGTATAAAAATAAAAATTACTAGTTCTCTATGAGTTGTTTTTGTAGTCTAGATTTAAAGAGTTTTCTTGACTGAATATTCGTAATTACAGTTTCTTCGGAAAGTGAATTCCAAATTACAGTACCTTGATATCTTCAACTAAATTTACCATAATTAGTTCGAACAGTTGCAATATAATATGATGATTTTGAGCCAAAGATATTTGGCTCATAGACCATTGTTTTGAAGACTATGAGTTTCCTCAGTTTACGTCAAACGTAATCACAACGGAAATGTATCTTTTAATGTTTAAGTCGGTATTCGACGTATACAAAGACGGAAATTTAAAGGAAATACTTTTTCTGACAAAACCCATTTCCGTATACTTAAACGTGACGGAAATTCGACACGAGCAGATTTACGACTCAATTTCCGTTTTCGTAAATTCATGATTTCGTACGTACTTCTTTTAGCTTCTTAGCAGTAAACAATTATAACACCAGACTAGCCTCTCGAAAAATCTATTACATCCCCAAAGCTCGCACTAATTACGGAACCTTTAATATTAGATTTGTGGGAGTTAAAGTCTGGAATTCTCTTGACTCTAGCGACAAACAACTAAGGAGAAACGCTTTCAAAAACAAATTGAGAGCTGATTTTCTATTGCCGATACTAACTTGCTATTCATCTTGTACCCGCTAACAACTAGAATATAAAACTTCTCATGCGCGCTAATGGTGGACGGTTATGGTCTTTTTCAGCTCTCCAATATTTTTACTTTTTCTGCTACAGTTCTTTACTTTTAGTCTTAACTTCAGCTCGTACTTCCACTTCTAAAGGTTAGTTTTCTGTTTCTCGTGTATTTTGTTAGTGCGGTTTTCCCATATTTTTCATCTTTAAAATTCAGCGCTAGTTTTCTGTTTCGGTTGTCGGTATCTTCTAGCTGTTTTACTTATATAATACCCTTCTCTTCTTCATTATTTAAATTGCCCTCTTGATTTATTGTTCCACAGTACACTGCCTTAAAATCGTTTACATTTCTGTCTTTATTTATTACTATTTTTCTCATTCTAGTTTTCCTATTTTTACTCTTCAGTCATTTTACTTTCATTATACTAGTGCATTTAATTTTCGTTCACGTATTACTTTCCATTTCCGTTATTATCTTTCTCGGCTACAGTTAGTTCATCCTCACACTACGACACTCAGTTTCCTTCTACTTCTACTTTTTAATCATTAATTAGCTTCATTTTTCATTTGTTTTCCATCTCTATATATTATTATCGGTTTCATTATATTGCAACGGTTTTGATTGTTATTATCATTCTCTTTTCGTTACATTTTGAATTTTCAAAACATATTCCATGAGCTCGATCATAACCGTCCTTGTGGCGCGCGCTGTAAATTACAACGGCTACTATAACAACGTCAGCAGAGTGACAGCATGATGACCGGAAGTGTTTTATTTTATATTCTCACCGTCTTCTTGGTTATGTCAAGAGGCTTTCCTAACACTGTATCGACTTCTAGCACTACTGGAGTTGGCTTCTACCCTTTTCGAACCGAGTACAGACTTGGGTTCGTGCGCCATGTTGTGTTTATGAAACACATCACCAAAGGTTTCTTTAAATCAAGAGTGAAGAGTGAACCGATACGCTAATTCTACCTCAACATACCAGTTGGCAGGAGTACCCAACGATCCATTTTCTCGAAATGGTGAAAAATGATATAAACACGACTCATGAAGCATGGCAGTTCACACCTCGTAAATAATTGAAAACATCTGGGAAAAAATTATCCGCTCCACAGCGCCAGCTTGCATAAAACTATAAAAAAAAGTTCCCAGCAAGAATTTTCACGTCATGAAGGGTTACCAGCCAGGCCAGGTCATTTTAACATGCACATTTCCCAGCCAGTTAGGCCTAAAATTATAATGTATGCCAGCCAGGAAATACAAAAACCCTTCCTTTTCCAGCCAGATTTATGTGAGGCCAATTCTCACCATCAATATGCATAAAATACACAAGAATGTGGAATACGTACTCACCCGGCTGCTTCTATATATGTACAGTCAAATTTCTGGAGCCCTTCAACTGTTAAACATGGCAGAGTTAGCGACTGTTATAACACAAACGAGCTGGTCACTGCTATGACAAAGGTCTGCCGAAAACTGCAAATGTTTCGATCTAGTAGTCATTGCATTAAATTTTGATCAATAAGTGATGAATTTGGAAAACCGAAGGCTTTTAATGACGGCGACCAAACTCACAAAGTAAGAAGTTCTGTCTGCGCATTCGTCGTCGCGGCTTAGACAATAGGTAGGAAGTTTTGGCTTTCGGTTGTCCCTAGGATCTAGGTTGTCAATACAGTTCATTTATATACTTAAGTATATTTCTTATTTGGTCATTTTCGTTTGTAATATTACGACTGAAAACAATGCGTTTCAGAATACTGTTATTAGTCTGATTACAGTTTTACCTTTGAAATATGTCGCTGAGTGCAATGTTTGCCGAGTCACTAGTCAGAAACGGCAATACATGTAACTGTTGCATTCAGCTATTACTATTTCCTTTCTGTCATTTCATTCATTTACCTAACAAATATGTTGCAACGTGTCGTGCATCCCCACCGTGATTAAATACGCTCTGCGTGGGCCGTGGTATTTCACAGCATTTTTACATACCAACAAACTATTTTGCTCGAAAGTTTCTACATGTATATGTCGTCATTAGTGCATCTAAACAATGTGTCTACAAGGCCATTGTTCGACAGTAGACTTGTATAGAAATGAAATTACCTTTACGTGATACTTTACGGCAGTTATTCTTAACTTAAACTTTAAAAATGTATGATCAAACCTCGGGAAGACGCTTCCTTGTGTTACTCTTGAAAATATAGAACAAATCATTGTCATTATGTACACAACCAGAAAATATAATAAATTATTATATGGCAAGCCACTCCCAATGTCAAATCGAGTGTTTTGATTGGCTGGTACTCGGTCGGGATTTTGCCGTACGGACCGTTACCATGATAACGGTCACAATTCGCGTATTTTGATCTAAGCTCAGGAAATTGAAAACTCAAATCGAGCCGAGTAAAACAGAGATTTAAAAGCACAAACATCGTAAAAAGCAGTTTAAAAGCACAAACATCGTAATAATACCGTTTTTAAAAGAGAGAAAGCCGGGTCCATCAAAAACTGTGACCAGTAAATATAATTACAAAGCTTACGAACTTGACCATTTGTTGTCAAAAAATATTATTGATATACGCAAAGTCAACCAGAATAGGATAGGAAAGAACTAGTTGAAACTGCGGATACAATGCCATCCAAAGGTCTATCCTACAGAGACAAGATAGATATCCTGTTAGGTTATACAGAAGTTTCAGAAATCACCGTATAGCAGAGTTCAATTTACGAAAGAACCACTTTTTCCTGGCCGTCAGTTTGTACAGAGATACACACACTGCACACGTGGTTTGAATTATTCTAGCCCTAAAGGGCGCTGAAAATGAGAGATTGAATGCTACGGTAATGAATTTTCACGGCAATTCATTCGAAATGAACTTCGCTTATCTTCAATTTCATTGTATATAAATTACTTACCGAGAAATATCTTTAGTATCCTGTGCGCAGTATATCGAAAGTATACGAATATATTCCGTGGAAGTGTTCACTAACTGCTCCTTATTCAACTAATGACGGTCGAGAGTGAAAGGTAAACTGAGTGAGGGTATTAGATATGATAAGACGCTGATCTGTTTTTTAAAATGAGAGCAGGACAAAAGACAACACAATAATTAATAAACTTATATTTTTAATATGTTACAAGGGCTGTCATCACGAGGTAATAAGCCCATCCCTATTGGCCTAGCACTCCCAGCTGTCCCAGCCTCCTACGCGTTATACGCACGCCGCAAGGCTTGTCGGTCACTCGCAGGAGAACTGGAGACGGGGAACTCATTCTTTTCCTTTCCCACAGGAAGCCCAACGTAAGATATGCCTGTGAAGGCGGCTAGCAACTGCCAGTAATACTTTAAACTTCAGCAGACAGCCAGAAATCAAAACATTCAAATTATTGGCCAGCCAGAATCACTATATGTATACAGAATCTCAGCAAGTACCGTGCTTAGAAAAAATCCCAGCCAGGGTTCCCTCTCAAACTGAAATTTCCAGCCAGCTAAAGTTTAGTCTGTGGAACGGATATTTTGTGGAGCGGCTCCGTTGGGTACTCCTAAGTTGGCTCGACTCTCCAGGAGCGGAGATGTTCACCCTAATCCTGGGCCAAGTTTGGATAAGTATACTTGCCCAATTTGTTCAAGAACTATCGCAAGAAACCATAGAGCCATGGATTGCAATTTATGCGGATCCAAATTGCATATTAAGTGCGGGAAGGTTTCTCCCAGGGAATTCAAGGTTATGCAGTGGAGAGACTTACGGACTTGGATTTGCCCACAATGTCAGTATGTATCTATACAAGAGAATGAAGAAATCAGTCATTTGGACGCATTGGAACTGCCTTTTTGTTCCCTTTCCGACGAGTCATTTCTATCTATGTGTGAGGTTGATGGACCGATACAAATAAGAGAGGAGGACTCGACAACCCAAGGATATCTCATTAAGCTAGTAGACTTATTTACGGATGGATTGGAGGCAATATGGCTTCATGTGAAACTCCCCAGAAGCACTGTGTTATTCTCGGTTATGTACAGACCACCGGATGACATGCGATTTTTTTATCTTATCGCCTCTCCTCTGGAAAAAGCTTGGCTGAAAACATCACATATAGTCCTTCTAGGAGATTTAAACTGCGACTTTTCTGCGTCGGTATTCCCTAAAGATCTTAATACAAGAAAACTGAAAGCAGTTTTTGAGGCTTTTAATATGCAAAATGTTATCGAAGACTCCACTAGAATAACTAAAACAACCAGCACTTTGATTGATCTCATTGTCACTACTAGAATGGATGTCGTCAACTTGACAGGGACTTATAATTATCCTTTGGGAATTTCGGATCACAATTTGATTTATTCTACCTTACGATTAAAAAACAAAAGGCCTCCTCCCAAGATTATAAAAACAAGGGACTATAAGAAAATAGACGAAGATAAGTTTAGATATGATATTCAATCAGCACCGTTTCATATCGCCTCGGTATTCGACGATCCCGATGATGTGTTGTGGGCTTGGGAGACGTTATTTAACGAGATATGCGATGAACACGCTCCCTGGAAGGAGGTCAAGGTTAAAAGCTGCGCCACTAGGCCTCCGTGGTTAAATACTGAGATCCGCTTTAAAATGAACCGTAGATATAAACTTTTCAAATTAGCGGTGTCATCTAAGAGCCAGGATCATTGGATTGAATACAAGAAGGTTAGGAATGAAGTTACTCGAGATTTGAGGCAAGCCAAAGCCTCGTATTTCTCAATGATGTTCAGGGAATATAAAAACTCATCCGCCTACTGGAACTTGGTGAATAAAGCCACAAATCCAAAAACAAAAAAGTGCATAGGTCCTTTGAAAAGGGATGACAGTACGCTAGCCTTAGAGGATGAAGAAAAAGCGTGCATAATAAACTCATTTTTTGCAAACATAGGAGAAGAACTTGCTAATCTATTACCTCCAGCGGTAAACGATCAACGTGCCGCCGACAGAACTCTAGATGTACCCCAATTAACCGATTTTAATGTAAACGCCAACGTTATTCGACATAAACTTAGAACACTTAAGGTAAAAAAATCATCAGGACCGGATAATATCCAATCGAAGCTTTTGAGATTGGCGGGAGATGCAATCGCACCAGCGTTGGTAAGTTTATACCAATAAATGCAGTATCGAGAGGGGTACAGTGTTCTCTGCGTGGAAAGTGGCCAGGGTCGCTCCCATCTTCAAGAAGGAGGGCTGATGAAACCGAGAGAGGTAACTACAGACCAATATCGTTACTAAGTATACCAAGCAAGGTTTTGGAGTCCGAGGTCAACGACAGGCTTGTTAATCACGTATTCAGGGAAAATATGATGGTCTCCGATAGGCAATGGACGTACAGGCCGGGCTATTCAACGGAACTATTGCTGATGAATTTAACGGAAGTGTGGAGGAGAGCTCAGTCTGCTCAGTGTGGACTCGGGTAATGCCGTTGCTGTGGCTTTCATCGATTTTAAGAAAGCATTTGACAGTGTTGATCATGATGTGCTCGAGGCGAAATTACATCGGGACTTTGGCGTTAACGGCACGCTATTGAAATGGATAAAGAACTACCTTCAAGACAGGCGCCAATACACAGTCGTCAACGGAGTTAAGTCAGGTGTATTACCAGTGGCTTTCGGTATTCCTCAGTGTTCGGTCCTAGGACCGACCTTATTCACCTTATTTACTAACGACCTTCCTTCTTCCGTCACTTCTGGCCAGGTCTACATGTACGCCGACGACACCACGGTTTACTGTATTAATAAGGACGCTGACCAGGCGGTTGCTCAATAACAGGTTTACGCCACACCCAAACAAGTGCGAGGCTATGCTAATTATGCGTTCTAATTATACTATGGGACCAATTGCACCCGTGAGAATAGGGAACTCTCAAATTAAGTGGGTTAAGAAATCCCGACTATTAGGCATGACGGTTGATAATAACTTAAGTTGGATCCCACATACAGTAGAACTAAAACAGAGTTATGCTAATAAATTAGTGCTACTGAAAAGATCTAGATTTCTGCCAAAACATGTACTAGAGAAACTCTATTTCTCAGTTATACTGCCTTCGGTGAACTATGGCATGGTGTTGTGGGGGAGTTGTTATAATTCGGATAATATTACATCACTTGAGAAGCTTCATAGTAGAGCCGCAAAAATTATATACAATCTCCCCAGAGACACATCTTCCGCAGATGCTCTGCAGCTTGCCAGTTGGTATTCACTCAGTATTTATCATAAGCTTGTATTGTTTAAGACAATGCACAAGGCATTCCACGCTAGGTTACCAGATTTTTTATGCGATCAAATATTAGTTAAGAGGACTAGTCGTTATAATCTAAGAGTAGCGGATTCCCTTGAAATACCGCGTTTTAATACTAAGTTCCTTCAACATTCAGTTCAGTATAGTGGATCAGTTTTATAGAATAGTGTTATTTCTAGTGATCAGTCAATAGTATATGCAGGACATAAGGATCTAGAGTGTCGTTTAAATAAATTAGCGGTGTTTGAGCAGTTCAAGTTTAACACAACATCTGCCTCTTCTACTAGATTTAAGAGTGATGACTTCATTTACTTGTGAGTCCACTCATTAACTGAGGCATAGTATGAATGTATTGTACTTTAGAAAAACATTTTAGCAGCTCTGTAGTACTCTTAGCATCATTATTTATTAGTAAGTTCAATTTAGTAATTTGAAGTTTATTTACTTATTACAGTTATTACATTTGTAAGTATTCTTAGTAATTTTTAGTATTGTAAATAGATGTACAGTTATATTATTCTTAGTAGTAGACACACGACCCCATAAGCCTAATGTGCTTTAATCATAATCGTGTTTAAATAAAGGCTATCTATCTATCTATCTATCTATCGCCACTCTGTTACTTAATATTTATTTTCTCTTTAATGACAGCCTTCCTACGTTCGTTAGTATGTTCGTTTTGTCTGTAACTGCGACGTTCTTGTGCTTGTCGTTTTTACTATTAATTGCAAATTAAGTATATTCACGCAACTCTCCTCTTTCGCACCTTTCTCTGCACATTTATCTCATAAGGGCGCCCTAGCTAGATTAGCTTTGTAGTTATTCTAGGGCGCCCGTACCACACACTTTCTGCTTATTTTCTTATTATTATATAAAACAAAAATGTAAATTGATTGGTACAAATAAATATATTGTTGTTGTTGTTGTTGCGCAATTCGCAAAAGGTAATAACAAGACACTAAGGAACTATGGGTAAATGGTGAACTACTAAAACGGCCAGACTTAACCCGGAACTTCTCTTAATTAAACTGCTACTACGATCAAATTTTGCGATAGTGATATTTCAGTTTGCGTATTTCTAAAGTAAAGTTGCTATATTTTTTCTTTACCACACCGTTTTTGATACGACGAAGGGAAATCTTATTTATAGATGACAAAGGGCATGGCGGCCATGTTGGTGTACAGAACAAAAGAAGCTAACGAAAAATATATTGTTAACTGTACACCAACATGGCGGCTATGACGTAACGTGCAAAGGGTCTCAGTATTGGGATCCGAATCTTGAGATTTCATGATAATGTCCGCCATGGCCATTACCCGAACCCGTTCCTGTGACAGAGCTAATTTCCACACAAACTTTCGCACGAACTTATAAGTGAAGTACAAGTTTATGCATTTTTTTCCCAAAACTGATGAAAAGGAAATAACGAAGTTTTAAATGGAAATATGCATTTTTACAAGAACGACGCGTTGAGAAAATTACATCACGACAGCAAACCGCTGGTCGAAAATAACGAAGTATTTGGAACACACTTCAGTTAGTGGCGGACGTGATTTCGACGGTAAACTCTGCAAAATTCATAGTTTATTTTTGGTAATATTTTTCACTAATTTGGATATTTTCTACACTGTTTGTCATTTTGGAAGACAAAAAGGTAGAAAAGAAAATGGTTGAATTTCGTGGTAGTAGCAATTTAAGTCGAAATGTAGTCTGAAATCAAAATCAAATAGATTGTTTAACTTTCTGTATGTTGCCCTTTTTCAAAAGTAATTTTTATTACAGTGCACGTGACGTATCGACACCAAAGTGTCAATGTGAAGTTTATCCTCGCGAGTCTCAGTGAAAACATTTCTTGAGAGAGCACAGCGAACAAGTGAAATGCTTTGGACTTGAGAGGATAAACTTCTTATCTTCAAACCACCGTGCATGTAATTTTCTTATTATTATTGTATAGACTAACAACCCGCTTTTTCACCTACAACAAGTGAAACCTCTTCGTCATCTTTTTGAACTCTTGGTTTAGAGGAATTTCTTCGCGATCTCATTGTATTAAGCCGAAAATATATTGTAAGAGTTTGGATCGCGTTGTTTGTGATGGTCTCTTGCCCTCACTGATAACTTTCACTGAAATCTGATCGCTATCTTTGTAGTCCATTAAACATTTGCATGCAGTAAAGGCGGCAAATGACGTCATCGATAATTTTACTAGTGAAAATATGGCCTGAATCCCCCACTCAAGACCTGGATGTAATAGAGACGGCAAATGATGTCATCGATAATTTTACTAGTGAAAATATGGCCTGAATCCCCCACTCAAGACCCGGGTGTAATAAAAACGGCAAATGACGTCATCGATATTTTTACTAGTGAAGATATGGCCTGAATCCCCCACTCAAGACCTGGATGTAATAGAGACGGCAAATGATGTCATCGATAATTTTACTAGTGAAATATGGCATGAATCCCCCACACAAGACCCGGATATAATAAAGGCGGCAAATGAAGTCATTGATAGCTTTACTAGCGAAGATATAGCCTGTTCACAGGCTCTAGATACTGGGGAAAATGACGAAAATACAAAATGGCGGACGGAAAGAAGAGGGGGACTGGGGAGAGGGGGAGGGCAAGAGAGCCTGTGGACATTCTATTCCGAAACCTCTTCCGCCCACTTGTCAAGCTGTCACTGAATTGCGGTTTCAAGCTGTCTATCAAATTTCAGTTTATAGCGCGGGATGGGATGTAAACATAACGCGGCGTGTCAAAGCGGACCTATAGCTATATAATTTGCCTGTTCACAGGCTCTTGATACTGGGAAAAAAGACGCACAGTTTAAAGCCTGCATATAGCTAAAGAAAGCTAGAGCTATAAACGTTAATTTTCAAAGGAAATAAAATCAAGTTTACTGTGAATTCCGTTCCAGGTACGAGCGAGTGAGTCAGTTTGTGAAAACAAACAAGTGTATAAATACCATACAAAAGCACTTTCCATCTTGTAATTTGTTTATTTTATACATACGGAGATTTTTCTCCAATATCAAACAGGTTTTATTTAGGTCTTGTCATTGAACACGTACATTTGTAGCTTTCAATTTTTCGTTTTGCATTTCGTATCCGACTCAACGTAGACTAAAATTTATGCTCGATACAATCAAAATGGAAAGAAAATCTTACTTTCTAAACTGACATCAGCTTTGAAATAGTTTTCAACATCAATATGAAACTGTCTTTGATTCAACAAATAAAGTTACAAGTTTACATCGTCAATAGATTAGTATACCTGCTTTTGTCCAAGTTGTTTGCTACGAGTTTTCAGACATCTCCACGGCTTGTAGGTTTTCTCTGTTCACAGAATATTTCAACCTCGTCCCCAGGGTCTTCTCGGTCAGATCCAAGATGGCGGCTACTCAGAGAGAACACCTTGGTAAAGGCTGGATCACGTGATCAAATACTCCCAGATTTTGGGAGTATTTTGTCACGTGATTTGGCAATCTAAGATGGCGGCCAAGCTAAATATGGGAATAGTTCATGACGTGTACAAACCATAGGTATCCCAATCCGGAGTGAGCGAGAAGTGATTAACGGTATTTCCACGCGGCGAACGATGTAGTGAAAACAGGTCTACCAAATGGCTCGAAATGGAGTTTACTTGGATAAAGAACCAGTGGAAAGGTATCACAAATTAAAGCTACAAGGATGTATCTAAGCTAGAAGAGAATCCTAAAAAGCCGTTTATTTTCCGTTAGCGTTGAAGCGAAGCGATCGATAGCACATGTTCAGGTTTAACGGCTTCTCCTGGCTTTCCTACTGATGAACCTTACCAGAAAACTACCCAGTAATGCACTTCATCTATTGCTCTCGTTTTATTGATCAAATTTGAGCAATCTAAGCTATATACAAGTTCATCTCTCTGGACTCAGTCCGTTTGGCCAATAAAAAGCATTGTTAGAACAACCCCTTGCGTCAAATCGAAGAGCCAATCAGAATACGTGACAGTTCACCCTTTACCAGGGTCTTCTCTCTGAGTAGCCGCCATCTTGGATCTGACCGAGAAGACCCTGGGGACGAGGTTGAGAATATTTACGATTTTTCAAATGTCGATGGTCTATGGTCTATGGAAGTTGAAATCACTCCACGAAGGATTGAAAGCTCGTAATCTTCGCCGTATTTTCTTTTGACACTAAGAATGATTTCACATAGATTATCTCAATATTTGTTGAGTTCTTTCGGTAGAATTTCGCTTCTTCTTTGTCGCTTTAAGTCTGTTTCTCTAGGTTTTTGCTCTTGCGATTTTGTGTTCTTGGTCGATAATATACTCCTCAATTGACTTGGAAGTTTTAACATCGTTAGTTGGCTGTTTACAGATCAATATTACATTATTAAAAAAAGGTCAAAACTCCAACTTTCGTAGTGAATGAAAGTGGCGCCTCCTAATACGACAGACACTGAGACAGCTCGTGCAGCAACAGTTCAAAATATTTTACAGTTCTTTTCGTATTCTTCTTGTCTCTGTTGCACAAACACATCTTTGCCACTCGCCAGGTTTTCAAAACACCCTTCGTCGAAGTGATAATCCCTCAACAAATTCTAAACCTAAGGGGCCGACCATTTGACTTTTGAGGGGGGGGGGGGGGGGGGGGGGGGATGGGTGTTCTTGTCTGTGCTCGATTTTTTTTTCTTTAGCAGTGTTGTTGCACGGATTTTTTGTGTGAAAAAAGCGGAGTCAGAACAAAGCTTTTCCGCTTGCAGGATATTTTTTTTAAACACCGTTGGCTTGCAGGATATTTTTTTTCGAAAACACCCACCCCCCCTCAAATGTTAAATGGTCGGCCCCTAAGAAGGCTGGGCTCATCTGATTTTAGACATGACAGATAGGTGTTGACGCGAACTGTCAAAATTGACCAACCAGAAGGTATACCAGCTCCTGCAATGGTATACTGGAACAAGGTTCTGAATAGAATGTCCACAAGCCCTCTTTCCATTTTCCTCTGTCTCTCCCCATTCCCCCTTCCTTCACGTCCGATTTTTTAGTTTTTTTAGCATCCAGGGCCTGTGAACAGGCTAGCGAAGATATGGCCTAAAAGAACTTCTTTTCTCTGACATAGAATACATTAATTATCCTTTCGATACTTTATGTAGATTAAAATATAATACCGTTCTCGCTTGACAACACATAAATAAGGCATATTTGGTATCAAACTTTACACCGAAAACTCAGCTATCCGATCATGCAGTTAATTGTGGGATAGCTGTAAAAACGGTAGATTTGGTCAGCAGTTAAACCTGCGAAAATTGTCTCTTCCGGTAACATTTTCGCGCGAAAACCAAAATAACTCATGATTTCCATCTCACTGAAGAGTGTAAAAACGGCCAAATGTTCGACGTTCTTGATATTTACAACTTTGAAATATTTAGGTATCGTAGACGTAGGAGTGTCAAAAGCCTCCGATCCGGAACATAAAAAATTCAGTGTATTCACAGGGAAAACCGCTGACGTACCGTAGACTCATCATGACCGGAGTAGTTGTTGCTGTAATATTTACTAGTGTTATTAGTATTACTATTGTAGTTGTTTGTATTATCTTTTTTTCCTATAATTCCTATTTCCTTCCTTATATGTCTTACTATTGTAATTAAATTATATTAAATTATTGTTATTGTAATAAACACATATCTTGATATATTTATAATAAATTGACAGGTTATTTAGACTGGTAATGTTAACTAAATGTTTTAAAAAGATGCCAGGACCACTATTACAAACAAAAGTGTTGCCGGATCGATATACATATAGAGATTAGGATCAGCAGAAGGATTGAAATATATGAAGACTGCCAGGCTAATCGGACTGCTGTACGATGTCATTTATTGATTTATTGTACCCTAGTTGCCCTGGTTACGGTTTATGAGATATAATTAACGATACAGCGAAGAATGAACAAAGCCTACCGGGAGTGACGTCACAATCATTGAACAAAAACCAACCGAAGGGAGTTGACGTGATTTAATATTTCGTCGAACATATCCATATTTTCAGCCCTTTTTGGTTACTTTACGGTAAGTGTATCGTCTTTTTTCGCTTGTAAGAATATCCAGTGAAGGTGAAGTGAGCTCTGTACGAGTCACATTTGATTTATTCACCTAGAATGGCCTTGCACAGGCATTCAATAACAAGCACATGGCGTCCGCCATTTTGAAATAATATAATTTGCACGCTACGTTTGTAATTATTTCCTTTCGAAACTCTTTTTGAATCTATCTTTATTGACTCCAGCGAGGGCACTTCAAGGCCTACGGATCAGCCTGAGAGCGGTCCTTCACGAACGAATATACTCGATCAGAGTTCGGTGAATCAAGTTATTTTAGCGGGCCTAGAACGTCTGAGTGACAGCTTTGCTAGCTTCAGCGGCTATCAAGAATATAGCCATGCCTATCAAGAAATCGAATGCACCGAGGAGAGCATTTCTGACGATAATCCAGATGTAGATATACACTGACCCAACACCTACTGACAACGACAATGAATCAGATGTAGTGGATTATGGTAGCCAGCTGGACCTTGATAGCGATATTAAGGGAACAAAGATTAATGAAAAGGTGGCTGATGTTGTGAACAAGTTGTGCTTACAACGAATTAGTCAAGAACAAAGTAAGATTATTATGAAACGCCATAACACGCCAGAGAACATTAAAGTACGCTTGCCTAAGTGTGAGCAGAGTATCTGGAATGAGATTCCAGGTAAGACACGAATAAATGATATAAAGTTCCAGTCGACACAAGCCATGCTGTTATCATCTATTAACTGTCAACTGAAGGTGGCAGAGTCACTGCTTACAACTAAAGCTAGCAAAGAGGTATTAACTACATGCCTAGATGGTATAACATTGGCTATGTCTACTAACTACGAATTGAACCAAAGACGAAGGGATGCTATGAGGTATCAGTTTAAGAATGAGTTTGCTAAAGGCTTGTGCAGTTCCAATAATCCTGCAGATGAATTTCTATTTGGAGGTGACACTGCCAAAAGGGTGAAAGAGATAGCAGAGCTGACTAAGAATAAAGTCTGCAAGAATCAGTCCTCATCTCGAGGAAGAGGACAAAGGTTTTCACCGTATTCGTCTAGAGGTTTCAGAGGTGGTTCTATGAGAAGCAGAGGCAGAGGCTTTCGTGGCCGGGGCAGTCAGTGGGGCTCTGGAGGTTATCCTGGTTATCAACAACACCAGTCTTTTCAGTATGTGCCCCAGTCAGACACTGGAAGTCAGGCTCAAAGTTTACCCGCAATTGGTATGTAAGTCCAGATGAAGAAATAAAAACTTTAATTACCAACCAACCACCTTTTGTGGCTGGACAGACTGTGAACTGTTTTTCTGAATGGCAAAAAATCACTTCAGAGCCAAAAATTTTAGACTATGTAAAGCTATGTCACATAGAGTTTATTGATAATCCCTGCAAATATAGTGTTTATTGGCAGAGTTTTTCAATGCACAACAGCATCTCATTATAGATGCAGAAGTTGAGCAATTATTGCAGCTCGGGGCTATAGGAAGGTCAGTGCTTGAGTTAGATGAATGTTTATCTCCGATCTTTGTTGTACCCAAACCAGATGGCTCACACGGTTGATTTTCAACTTCAAGAATTGTAATGAAGCTGTCCTATTTAGACATTTTAAGATGGACACTTTGTATACAGTCATAAATTTGATCACTCTGGGTGCATATATGGCCTCCTTAGACCTTAAGCATGCCTATTATACCATTGCTGTTGCTGTAGAGCATAGAAAGTTTTTGAAATTCTTTTGGAATGGACAGCTGTAGGAGTTTAGGGCATTGCCTATGGGTTTGTCCAGTTCCCCTAGGATTTTTGCTAAGGTCATGAAGCCACCCCTAGCTACACTTAGACAGAAGGGGTACACTAATAGTGGCTATCTAGATGATTTTTACTTGCAATGGGATGATGTTCAGGAATGCTCCAACAATATAAAGGAAACAGTAAAGCTTTTTTTGAGGTTGGGGTTTACTTTGCACCCAGACAAATGTGTCTTGACACCTACAAAGGAGTTCGCGTTTTTAGGCTTTATTTTGAATACAAGTTTGATGACAGTAAAACTATCTCAACAAAATAAAGAAAAGTTGAGATCGCTTTGCTTACAGGTTTTGAATGGAGAAGTTTTTACAATTAGATTCATAGCTCAGGTTATTGGAAAGATTGTGTCATCTCTGCCTGGAGTTGAATTTGGCAGGCTGCATTATCGTAATATTGAACGTGATAAAATTAGGGCGCTGGCTCATAATGGTGGTGATTATGATGGACATTTACATCTATCTGAGTTAGCTAAAGAGGAGCTACGTTTGTGGCTTGAAACTGTGATGCATGCCTATCGCAGAATTGGTCATGCAACAATTGCTTATGTTTTTCAGACTGATGCCAGCGACAGTGGCTGGGGCATTACCTGTACAACTGATGGTTCTCTACAGTCTCAGGGTCTAATTGGTCTCGGGTGCAAGGATCCCTGCATATTAATGTGAGAGAACTATATGTAGTTTTTATTTGTTTGACTACCTTTTGTAACAAGATGGTTGGGATCCATCTAAAATTTGAACTAGACAATATGACAGCTGTTACCTACATTAATCATATGGGGGTAGCAAGTCAATAGCCTGTGACACAGTGGCAAAGAAGATTTGGAATTGGTGTATTCCAAGGAACATATGGTTAAGTGCCTCTCATATCCCAGGCTCCACCAATGTAGTTGCAGACTCCTTGTCTAGAAAGAACCATTCTGATCATGAATGGATGCTGAGTCAGCAGTTGTTTCAGAAGCTATGTAATCTATTCCCCAGCTTTAGCATTGATCTTTTTGCCACTATGCTCAATACACAGTTGCCAAGGTATGCATCGTGGAGACCTGATCCACATGCTGCCTTTGTTGATGCATTTAGTGTGTCTTGGAGCAATGAATACTTTTATGCATTCCCACCTTTCAGCTTAATTCCCAAATGCTTGGACAAGATAGACGCCGAGCAAGCGGAGGGTGTTCTGGTCATCCCAGCTTGGCCCACCCAGACATGGTACACAAGAATTCTACAGATGTTAGCTCAGCAGCCCAAACTCATGGTGTGGACTCGAGAAATGGAGCTTCTGACACATCCGTCAGGCAGAAAAATCCACAGCATGCAGGGAAAACTCAAGTTGATGGCATGTCCTTTATCAGGGGACATTATCAAGAGCGGGGTTTTTCTGAGCACGTTACCAGTGTACTCCTCGACTCATTGAGACCTGCTACACAACAACAATATGCAGTTTATCTTAAGAAATGGTCTTTATTCTGTAGTGAAAGGAAAATTTCTCCATATTACCCAGATTTGACCGATGTGTTAGAATTCTTGTATATACACAGCTTCATTTATCCTATTCTGCTATGAACACTGCCAGGCCAGCTTTGTCATGTATTATTTCAGTCGACAGAACACCAGTAGGCCAACATCCAGTCATTTGTCGTGTCTTGAAAGGTGCCTTTGAGAGAAAGCCACCATCTCATAATTGCAGTTTTTGAAGACTATGAGTCCTAACAGATATTTGACTCTGAAGGAAATTACCTTGAAATTAGCTATGTTATTGGCCTTGGAAAGCAGACCTTACTACACCTTAACATTGTTTTAAGAAATCTCAGGATGATTTTGTGTTTATCCTCAGTAAGCATGTAAAGCAAAGTAGACCTAATTACCCAGTTCCACATGTGATTATTCCCAGGTACAGTGTGGATGCTGACATATGTCCATATGTTTGTTTAGAGGATTATATTGAGCGAACAAAGAGTTTACGACATGTGGATGTGCTGTTCATTTCTACGATAAAGCCTCACCAGGCTGTCGGCACTCAAACGTTAGCTAGATGGATTAGGACAGTACTACAGATGTCGAGTATCGACATTGATCTTTTTAAGCCACATTCTACGAGGCATGCTGCATCAACAGATGCTTATCAAGCTGCCATTCCAATGGATGAGATTCTTAAGAAGGCAGGTTGGAGCAATGCTAATACCTTTAAGAGGTTCTATTATAAACACGTGATCAGTTAGTTGGAACATTCGGTTATAATTTGACCAGGAGTTTGTTTGCTCGCTTTATATTATAAGCGCCCATGCAGCTGTATTTGAAGAGGCATTACAGGTTTTGTTTCTTTTTGAAAGTTATTTACGAAACGTCTTTCATAATTTACCCACTACTATATGTATTTAGACTAGGCTTTGGGTTATAAAATATAATTGTAATTTTGTGGCACCAAGATTTTGGTTTGTTCATTTATTTTTTGGGAGGTAGTCATAGTGTCCTCACACGCTTTGAAGACTTCATGTCAGGCCGCTGGTTACGGTTTATGAGATATAATTACTTAGTTAAACGAGACTTACCTGTAAGTTTAAGTTTGACTTCAATTCTATCTCATAAAAAGTCGTAACCAAGGACTGACATGCCCACCTCCCCCTCCCTGTGTGGTCCTCGGTCACCTTGGTTACTAATATTCTTTTTATGAGATGTTTTATATTGTGTTCCTCCACTATGAGTAGGTTTTGAAGGAATGATTGTGACGTCACTCCCGGTAGGCTTTGTTCATTCTTCATGTCAGTCCTTGGTTACGACTTTTTATGAGATAGAATTGAAGTCAAACTTACAGGTAAGTCTCGTTTAACTAAGTAATTAACTTATAATAACCCCTAAGGAAGGTTCGTTCTGCCCGGAACCGAAACATTAGGTACAATAAATAACATCGTACAGCTGTCCGATCGGCCTTGCAGTCTTCATGTAGTATCAACGATTTTGTCGTATATTCGTATTATATTTTACTTGTAATAACATCAGAAGTCTGATCCATAACCACATAATCGATTCTGATTGGTTAAAGCAGTGCAACTCAAGCGTGACACCAGTGAAAAACGTAGCACCAGTAATCAAAACACCAGTGCAAATTACACGTTTCACAAAGTGTCTCAAAATCGTAATTATAAATGTACCCTAGCAAAATCCGGTATTTCTGTCACATATTTGTTAAAGAAAGCCTCACGGGAACGGGGCCGGAAAACCTGCACCGAGCGAGTGAAACGTTTCAAATTTTAGATTGCACGTGCTGCTGCGTGCCACCATGACACGTCATTTTCGAAAAAAACCTAGCACGCTCAAGACTGCTTTTGTGCTAGTTTATGGCTGAACCGAAGAAACGAAAGTCAAGCATATTTGTTCATTTTTCATGCATGTTATCTATAGTTTACAAACTGAGCAGCGGTGTTTTATCAGATTTAAAACACGAGGGTGCAGCCCGAGTGTTTTAGATCTGATAAAACACTGCTGCGAGTTTTGTAAACGGCTTAAAAAACGTCTAGATGTATAGAGTCATGTAATTCAGTTATTTTGGCGATTCGACCTATTTCGGCGGAGAAAATCCAAGTTAAAGTTTATAAATTAGGATGAAATCTATATCACATTTAAAGTTCGCTTCTCGCTCAGTGATTTCCTTTGTTTTTGCTTCATGAATTATTAATGAGTTTTTTTAAAATGAAAGGTAAGCATACGGTTTCGGGTGTAATTTAGACCATTTTCTCAAGTATGCGCACGCAACAGGCTTGACGGGCCGGGCTTGACGTAGGAATCACGTAGTGGTTTCCTATAACCCTCCCTATTATTTCAACCAATACTAAATCCAAGCTTTTTTGCTCTGACGAAGGGCTAACGCTCGAAACGTCAGCTGCTACTCTCTTTCCACGGCGGTTAGCATACCTCAATCGACTTTAGTTGATTACATACCAGTCTAAATCCAAGCTGCCTACATGAAGTATTTCTTGGCGGGCCGTGAGTTTTGTTAGCTTTTCTTAGACTCGTTCTGATGCGACAGCCTTTGTTATTCAAATTATCGGCTATTGTTCAAAAATTGGCGGCTATTGTTTAAAAAGCGATTTGGCGGGCCAATATTGCTTGCGCATACATGAGAAAATGGTCTATTGTGCACTCAAGGTCTGTGGGACTACGTCTCCAATCTTCGAAGGAGATCTGATATATTTTGGCTAGTAAAATAATATTTTGTTATGAAATGGACACACTGGTGTTTGGATTTGACCACTGACCCCTGTAAAATCACCAGTTTATTATCAAAATAACATACTTGTCTGTTGTTAATACACAGGGTTGTCTTGTAATAATTTTATCCATGTAAGTTTTGAAGCAAAGCAAAAACGTTTTCCGCTAAAAAGAATGGCAACTCTAGTTTGTTCTGCTCGACTGATGTATCTTGTGTCTTTGTAAAGTTGAAAACCGCCACCCCTATGATCGGCTGTTAGGTTTTGATAACCTTGAAGCAGGTGTCGCTATGAGATCAAATTAGGTCAATATAACAGCGGAAAGTCTCATTCTTTTGGACATCGATATTGCAACAACATGTTTTCACCTTTTATGATTTCACTTGTCGGGTACGAGATCTAGATATGGGGTTCAAACCGTGGTTAGTATCGTCTATTGTATTTTTTAGTATTTTGGGATATTGTTATGGAGCTCCGAATAGATTTGACAAGAAGATGCAAGGAACGAACATTTCCGAAGTTTGGACAACAGAAGGTCCTGACGCAGGCATAAAGTATGGCGAGGAGGCTAAAGAGAGATCCGATGTTGAAACACTTGTGAAAAGGGTCACTCCCGAGAAAAAAACAGTAATTGTAAAATTGAACGAGGGTGACAAAGACAACATGGCAGACGCGGAACCAGATATGAGTACCACTCGTTTAGCTTCCGGAAATGATCCGAAAGAAAAAGACGAAGAAGAGTTCAAGAACGGCTCTGATTACTGGGGTGATATGGCTGGCAGTGACGACACATCTCTTGATGATGATTTTAAGGACGTAACTGAAGAAGATCTTAGCGGCGGCTCATCAAGTGGTGAGAGGAAGACGGATGATAGCTCGGGGTCTACCCACTGGAACGACCTTGAATACTCAGGCAAGGAAGAATTGCAGAGTCAGCCACAAGGAGAACAATTTGGTATGGCGAGAAACCACATTAATAGGGATAAACTAGAGAACAACGACTCGGTGGAACCTGTTGTCAGCCCTGTGCAGCGGAGGGATAACATAGCCGCCAGAGATGACAGTTCTATGAAGAATTCCGATGAGATGGATTCCATTAGCCCTTATTTGGAAAGAAGTACTAAGATAGGACTAACAAGAGACGAGATTTTGAAAACGAAATTAGACAGCAAAGACTCGGTTGGGCCGTATTTGGAAACAAATACAGTAATTGGACATGTAAAAGATACAATTGCTAAACAATCGGTGACAGAAGCAATAGACTCTACATCTGACACTGTTGATTCTGTTGGGCCATATTTGGAAAAGAAAGGGCAGCCAAGAGACTCTATTGCAAAGACGACGTCCTTGAATGAGGATAAAAAAGACTCTGTTGGACCTTATATAAAGAATAGCGCGAAAAGTGGCCAAGCAAGAAATGAGATTGCGAATCCTCATGCCAAAAGTCTTGCTAAATCAAACACAGAGGATTCAATTGGACCGTATGTGAACATGAACTTCACCACAGCACAGGGAAGAAACAAAATCGAAAGTTTGAGCGCCTATGCTGATCATCGCGAAGCTGATGAGGAAGACACTGTGGGTCCCTTTGTATCTAGCACTCGGCAAGAAAGTGGGAAAACAAGGGACGCGATAGTTAGTGAAAATGAAGGGTACGGAGAGAGCGCTGAGAGTGATGACGTTACCAGTGGAGGAAACACATCTGACGAGATAGAAAGTGGAAGTGCTAGCATTGAAGAACTACCAGACTACACTTTCCAAGAAAACAGTGGAAACAAAGGGATTCAAGATGAAAGCAGAGAATCCGACAAACCCTTCTCTTCTAGATCAAATGAAATTCTGTCTAAACTCGAGCGTCACATGTTCAAAGCAATGCTCGCGCAGACATCAGCTAAACAGAAGAAAGGTACATCAGCAAAACTCACAAAAGAACATGACATTAAGGATCACCTTCACAAGGGTCTCCACAACACATCTGCATACGTGCCCCAACCACAGTATAGTGGTCTTTATCCCTACATACAAGCTCCTGTGTTGAGATACCAGTATGTACCAATTTCTCACGCTGAAGAGAAAGGTGCCGTTTGCCTTGATGGATCGACACCTGGATATTTCTACCGCAGAGGGGTAGGCAAGGGAAAGCACAAATGGATCATCTACCTTCAAGGTGGCGCGTGGTGCGATAGTAAAATAAATTGCTACAACCGCAGTCAATCTAACTTGGGTTCGTCGTTAAACTACGATCATTTACTGAACGCTGAAGGGATTTTATCTCACGATTACAAAGAGAACCTAAACTTTTATGACTGGAATGTCGTGTATGTCCCGTATTGCGATGGTGCTTCCTTTACAGGTAACCGCACCAAAGCTGTGAACGTCGACGGACACTTGCTGTATTTTAGAGGAAAGAGAATTTTGAGCGCACTTTTGGATGACTTGATGGGTCACGGTTTAGAGGTCTCTAAGAAGGTCCTATTCACCGGTACCTCGGCCGGTGGTCTCGCTGTCATGCTAAACGCGGACTATGTCAGAAGTCGTCTACGTCCGTCTACCCAAATCTTCGCGTTATCTGATTCTGGAGTCTTCCTAGACCAACCAAATATGAAAGGCATCAGTGTCTTCCCCAACTCAATGAAGAGGGTTTACAACTTGCATAACTCTGCGGGTAGCATCAACCCTAAATGCGCTGCTAAGAAGGGCAAGAGGCTGCGGTGGAAGTGTATGTTTCCTCAGTATTTTGTTGAATTCCTGAAGACACGTCTGTACATCATCAACCCTCTGCACGACTCGTGGCAGCTGGCCAACGTCGTGGGCATTCACTGCACCTATCACCCCAAGACATGCAGCAAAAAAGAAATGGCGGTAATAAAGAAATTCAGGAAGCAGACCTTAAATGCGTTGAAGCCAGTACTTAAGAACCCGTTGGTCGGACTGTTTGCAGACGCCTGTGTTGACCATGGACAGATTATCTTCTCTCAAAAATGGAATCAGATTCGTGTTCGAAATCGATCAATGCAAGGCGCCTTTAACAGATGGACTCTGAATGAGGCAGCATTTAGGAGAGTTGTCGACCCTGAATCTGATACGTATCCATTCAATCCAACTTGTTGGTCGCATTTAGATCCACACTAATAAATTATTGTCCCATCTACTAAAGATTGTTTGCTTTAACAAACTTTATTATTATTCAAAATCAACGTTTTATGGTTTCCTCAGTCAGTGCATTGAATTGAAGCAGAATTTTTCCTCTCCACCCGGGGGATAGTAGACTGACCAATGTTTACTACTTCTGGCTCTTATCACGCACTTAATAGCTAATGGTTTTGTCATTCATTTTATTACCTTTTAGTGCGGAATGATATCGATAGGTGGTTTACGTTACTAGAATAAAATATTTTCTATTTCAAAGTTTGTCTGTGGTAATATTTTGTGATAAAATGCACCGCATGTTATTACACTGTTATGTTTCTTGACAGTCAGAATATACTCAGTTCTCCGCCTCTCTTTTATCTAGTCGCGATGTGAGGACAGTATCCCACTTTCGATATATGCTTCACTTGTCACGAACAAAGGTTTCAGTACGAGGCTACGGGGTAAATTAAATTGATTCTATTCTCACAGAAAAGAATAAATTTTATTTACCCGGAGAACATTCTAAATTTAAAACAACAACTGTTTATTAAACAGAACAGGTCATAACCGTATAGTATACGTATATAACAACAAAATATGAACATTACAACTAGTTTGACATGACTCTTGAAGGCCCTTTGTTGACATTTATGCGCCTATCAATGTTATCCTGAGGGAGCAGGAAAGGAGTGGGGATTTGACATTTTTGCCTCTAAAATCCACGCTCTTGGGACAGCACCTTTGGTCAAAAGTATCAAAATTCCCAACCTCACTTCCCTATCTTCCTTACTGTGCCTACAAACAGCCCCATCCTGGGGCCTATCAAGTCCTCGCCCATTGCCTGACCCCCCCCGATTCACATTATAGGTGCATTACGTTTTGCGTGACTCGAGCGAATTTCATATGATATGACATTTGTAGCGATATAATTTAGTATTGTTTTTAGTATTCCTAAAAGGTATTAGAGAGATTAAGCACTACATTGTACGGGAAACGCCTGACTTTCGTTAAGTTTTCTCAAAGTACAAAATACATCTATAAGATGAATGAATTAAAACTTAGATGACCCCCTATAAAATAAAATTGCTCGAAACTTTATTAACCCCCCCCCCCCAACCAACACAAAAAGTGATATGCAAGAAAGAATGCAAACTGGATATACTGCATATATGTAATCTATAAAATGTACTATTACTTTTTCTAGATTTATAGTATTTTCCATGCTGGATACATTTGTTTAGTAGAAAAAAATATATATACATGTATTCTTGTGGAAATCTCTACCTTCAGTACCCAGCCTCCTTTCTGGATGGGTACTTTAATTTGTGCATCATATTGCAGATATTTGAGTATGCGTTGCTTGGGATAGCACGTTTTTTTCTGGGGCTCCGCTTGTCCGCATATTTTTAAATGTGAAGAAAATATCTACTCTGTGCCTATAATGCTATAAATTGAACCAGCCAGAATGAGTGCCAACAATAATAGTGGAAACAAATGTCATACAGAGAAGAAAAGGCCACGAATTAGCAGTTCTACTTCAAACGAAGGGAAGGAAGACGCCGCCATTGTGAAGCTAACTCTTATCGAGTATCGTATCAAGAACTTATCTCCAAGCTACTTAAAATCGAAGACGAAGCAAATAATCGCGAAAAACGCATTCTACAACTTGAAAGTAGACTCGATGAAGCTCAACATGAAATCCACCAATTAAAATCAAACGCGGCTGAGTTTAAAAGCTCCCTTGAGTTCACTCAGAGCGAGCACGATGAGATTAAAGACCGAATGACCTCATGCGAAGAAGAATAATCAAGATAACGAGACTCTTCGGCTAGACTTTAGAATACCCTGTCACTTTTTTTAGCTACCATAAAGTACTGTCACCGCGGTCCGTGGTCCGCAGTCACAATCTTGCGCGCGCATGTAAAACGTAGGTTTCTATTTACGTTAATTGACATTGACTTCTAGGCGATGTTCCGATTATAGGGTTTAGGGTTTAGGGTTTAGGGTTTAGGGTTTAGGGGTAGGGTTTAGGGTTAGGGTTAGGGACTGCGGACCGCGGTAGCAGTACTTTACTATACTTAAAATACTTAAAGTTAATTGACATTCATTGACTGCGGGACTGCGGACCGCGGTAGCAGTACTTTACTATACTTAAAATACTTAAAGTTAATTGACATTCATCGACTGCGGGACTGCGGACCGCGGTAGCAGTACTTTACTATACTTAAAGTTCATTGAGATTCATCGACTGCAGGACTGCGGACCGCGGTAGCAGTACTTTACTATACTTAAAGTTCATTGAGATTCATCGACTGCGGGACTGCGGACCGCGGTAGCAGTACTTCACTATACTTAAAGTTAATTGACATTCATCGACTTCGGGCCTGCGGACCGCGGTAGCAGTACTTTACTATACCATACAATATGGTACAATATAATAGCATGACCGAAGACCTTGGTTCCATCGTTTTTTAGGTCGTGCCTTCAAAAGTGACAGGGTATACTAAAGTCGCTTTGCGGCATCCATCGCTTGGGAAAGCAAAGCCGAGGAAGATCAAGGCCTATAATTGTTCGATTCACTTGCCGCTCGGACAGGGAGAGAGTGTGGAATTTGCGATACAGGCTAAAAAACTCTTATGTCAGTATTGGGGAAGATCTACCGAAACGGATTCAAGAGATTACACGAAATGTATTAGTCCCCGCGATGAAACGAGCAAGAAGAAACCCGCTAACCAAAGCAATGGTGACAGGAGACAAGCTAATTGTTAACGGTAGAGTATACTATCACTACAATATCCCCAGTGAATGGCTACAGGAAGATTTATCACGCCGTGAAGACCAGAGAACCTCAAGAGAAGAGAATGAACTAGAACCGGCACACTCTGTTGCTGCTAACGTGTGAGTAGAACTGCGACTTAAAGTGCCACTACGACGAAAATTTACCATTTCGATTTGCCACTTTTTCAGTGTCTATAGTTCAATCAGTATTAGAAATATCCGAAATAGTAAAAAATATTCCCAAATCTTAAACCACAAATTTTAGGAGAGTTTACCGGTAAAATCCTGTCCGCCATTGCTGGAAGCCGTACCCTTTGTTCAGCTTTAAACAAAGGTTTATTCACCGGAAGTGATGTCATAC
Organism: Actinernus sp. WN-2022; assembly: GCA_030867875.1. NCBI lineage: Eukaryota > Metazoa > Cnidaria > Anthozoa > Actiniaria > Actinernidae > Actinernus > Actinernus sp. WN-2022. Next base: position 122,326,815 of record JAOWCC010001589.1, read on the forward strand.
ACTTAACACGACAACCTCGTGGCGCGAAATAGCGTGCATAAAAAAGTAGCCAACCTCGCAAAGATAAATATAACTTTCTTCTTATGTACGTGAAGACGTTTTTAGTAGAAATATGCCTCCAGGCGTTGTGTTCTGCAGGCGAGCGTTAAGTGTATGACATCATTTCCGGTGAATAAACCTTTGTTTAAAGCTGAACAAAGGGCACGGCTTCCAGTAATGGCGGACGTGTAGATTCAATATTCGGAGCTAAAAAAATAAGACTTCCTGTCGTTGTATCGAAAAACAATTTGAACTGGTAATAATATATGAACTCTACTTTATGAATATGCAAAAACATTGATATGTCAAAATTTGATCGTAGGGGCACTTTAAGGAGACGACTCTTTCATTACCTGAATTTGCTGAAAGTCTGTTACATGCACTTAAATATCTAACAAAATTTAGCATTAGTCTTAAATGTTTTATTTAGAACTGTTATTCTAACAAGCGGAAAACCAACCTTAGTTAAAAACCAGTTTAGCTCAGTCAACAAATACGCAAGACTATATTTTCAATGTCTTGCGTTCCGGCCATAAGAGCCTTTTTTAGTATTGTAACCTTTGCGTTTTTCTTGCATTTTCGTTCCGCCAAACATGTTTATTTAAGTTTTGTTGTACTGCTTTCTGTACAGTAATTTATACAATGTTTACTTCGCGTTTAGATAAGAAATGTTCGCTTTGTTGCATGTTAAATTAAAAACTTCTGCTTCTAAGAAACAAAAGCAAATATTTTTTTAAAGAAATTCTCATTTGTCCATCTTTTATAAAGATAACTTGTGAAAGAGACATACGACATAGGATTTTAACAAAAAGAAAGCCGTCAAAACAACATACTTGCTTTTGTGATAACACATACCCAGAATGAATGCAATTAATTCCTTAAACCTAAAGTGCCTATCGGTGAATACAAGAGGATTAAATAAATCGATTAAAAGGCGAGCGCTCTTTAGGTGGCTGCATCAGCAAAACCAAGACTTTATATTTGTTCAAGAAACATATAGTACAAAGGAATGCGCTAATGTTTGGGAAATTGAATGGGGCGGTAAAGCGTTATATAGTCACGGAACCAATCACAGTAAAGGTATTATGAGTTTAATAAATCCTAAATTAGACTACAAATTAGAAAAGTCAATACATGATAAAAATGGTAGGTTTGTGATTGCAGATATTATCCTGGATGATGAGCACGTTATATTAGTTAATATATATGCTCCAAATGATATTAATCAACAAATCGCTTTTTTTAAAGAACTCCAGGAACAACTGCAAGAATTTGCGCAAGAGAAAATTATAATCGGCGGGGATTTTAATTACGCACTAACGCAAATTGATAAAGAAGGAGGGAATCCAATTACCCGCAAATCTTCAGTGATAAATGAGATTAATAGGCTGTGTAAGTCATACAATCTATGTGATGTATGGCGCTCTTTAAACCCAAATGCGCAAAAATACACATGGAGAAACAAATCGTTTAAAGTTCAATGCCGTTTAGACTATTACTTAATCTCAAAAGATTTAATTAATCTTACATATGAATGTAAAATTCATTACGCACCTAACACAGATCATTCCGCTATACAAATTTATTTAAAATCTGATGAATTAAAACAAAAAAGAGGGCCTGGATTTTGGAAATTTAACACTTCCTTACTAACAGATGAAAATTACATCTCTATTCTGCGTGAAAACTTGACCGTTTTTAAAAACAAATACAAAGATAATATAGACTTTGGATTAAAATGGGACCTAATTAAAATGGAGATTAGAGGCTTCACGGTTAAATTCACCAAAAACAAAGCGGGGGGAAAAAAGAGACCAAGAAAAAGCCCTTTTAAAGAAAGTAAATGAACTAATGTTGGAAGCTGAAAAAAATCCAAACCATAAACAAACCTTAGAAGTACTTAATTCTACAAAAATGCGTCTTGAAAATATTATGCTACATAAAACACGTGGAATAATTCTCAGGAGTAAAGCCAGATGGCACGAACATGGAGAACGCAACACAAGATACTTCTACAACCTAGAAAAAAGAAACCATACCAGAAAATCTATCACAAAACTAAGACTACCTGATAACAGACAACAAGCAACCAATTTGAAATTTTAAAAGAAGAAAAACGTTTTTATGAAGTCCTCTACAAATCCAAAAACGTCAACATTGATGATTATGAAAATACAGATTTCTTAAACCCTGAAAACATAACTCCTTTAGAACAAAATGACCAAACAGCTTGCGAAGGCCTTATCACTGAAAACGAAGCCCTCAAAGCCCTTAAAGATTTCGGGACAGAAAAATCACCTGGTACAGATGGACTGCCTGCTGAGTTCTATAAATATTTTTGGCCAGAACTTCGTACCGCATTAACTGGTAGTTTTAATTACGCATTTCGAACAGGTACTCTATCGATATCACAAAGGCGCGGTATAATATCTTTAATACCAAAAAACAAACAAAGACAAAACCCTACTAGAAAATCTAAGACCGATATCTTTGCTAAATTAACTGGTAGTTTTAATTACGCATTTCGAACAGGTACTCTATCGATATCACAAAGGCGCGGTATAATATCTTTAATACCAAAAAAAAAAAAAAAAAAAAAACCCTACTAGAAAATCTAAGACCGATATCTTTGCTAAATGTCGATTATAAAATTCTTACTAAAGCCATTGCAAAACGCTTAGGAAAAGTACTACCTATATATAGGATCATAAATCCAGATCAAACAGGATATGTAAAAGGGCGTTATATTGGAGAAAATATCAGGCTCATACAAGACATTATGTATCATACTACAAAACAGAATATTCCAGGGATCGCTGTTTTCATTGACTTTCGAAAAGCTTTTGATACTATTGAATGGCACTATCTGGAAAAAGCTCTCAAACTTTTTAATTTTGGCCCAGACTTATTAAACTGGTTTAAGATTTTTTGTAACAATATTTCAAGCTGTGTACTAAACAATGGTCATGCATCGTCGTTTTTTCCCCATTTAGAACGAGGAGTAAGACAAGGCTGCCCATTATCAGGTCTCCTATTTATAATTGGTCTCGAGCTTCTTGCCAAAACTCTAAAAAATGATAACCTCATTAAAGGAATTACTTTAATTGGAAGGATTAATATGGTAAAAACATTAGCCTTATCCAAGTTAATTGATAATGCATCAGTTCTCGCTATTTCCCAACATACAATAAATGAAATTAATACGCTAATTTTTAGCTTTATATGGGAAAATAAACCACCAAAGATAAAAAGAAACACAATAATAGGAGAGAAAAAAAACGGTGGTTTAAAAATGATAGACTTCCAGACAATGGAAAAGGCGCTCAAGATCGCCTGGGTAAATAGGTTACAACAAAATAATGAAGCCGCCTGGATATTTATACCTGAACTTGCACTAAGAAAACACGGTGGTCTCTCACTCTTAACTCAGTGTCAATATGATGTCAATTTGCTCCAATTAGACAATCTTCCACCTTTCTATTGTAAGATACTAAAATATTGGCAAGATTATAAACATTTAATCCTTGAAGATTAACGGACATAAGGAAATAAATTATATGGAACAACAAAAATATTTTAATTGACAGAAATATGATCTTTTATATAGATTGGTATTCAAAAAAACATCTTTCGTATCCAAGACTTATTAAATGAAAATTTAAAATTTCTATCTCTTTCCGAATTTCAACATAAATTCAACTTTGTAGTACCGTTTACATTATATTACGGACTTATAAGTGCCATCCCATCAAATTGGAAAATTATTATAAAAAACACACTTACTCCTTTAAGGCAGACTGAAATTAAACCGCCACTCAAAACAAAAATTACTACACGAATTGCTTATGCAGCCATTCTTACTAGTAGTTTTGTCCCCCCAACAGCCGAAGGTAAAATCTTGCGATTTGGTTTTTCCAAAGAAGACATTTACAAAGTCTATAAATTTCCTTTCTTAATTACCAAAGAAGTAAAACTATCAATGTTTCAATACAAAATAATTCATAATATTCTCCCAACCCAGGTTATGCTATTTCGAGCAAATTTGTGTGAAAGTGACATTTGTCAGCTGTGCGGTAAAGACCAGCATACCTTACCCATATGTTTATACAATGCGAGGTTTCAGCTTCATTCTGGGTAACATTTCAAAAGTGGTGGCATATCAAATGGACAACAGCAGGTAAATTTAACTGAAGGTTTAATACTATATGGACAGCACGAAAATACAAAACACGAAAATATCTTAAATTATGTTATCCTTGTTGCAAAATATTTTATCTTTATCACAAATATAAATAATGGTAGCTTACGTTTTGACAGCTTTCTTGCTTTTTTCCAAAACAAATTAGAAGTTCTACGAGAAATATCCATAAGGAACAAAAAATTGTTATATTTCCAAAGCAAGTGGGCAAACATTATTTAATTGCAGTTTGTCTCTGTTGTAGTCACCTCGAACTGTCCTTTTTTCTATCGTCATTCCTTTATTTTCGTTTCTGTATTGTTGTAAAATTGGAATGTTGTAGCGTAATTTGTAAGTGTAATATTAAAATAATAATAATAAAAAGCATTGAGTCAAAAAAAAAAAAAGTTACTTGGTGCACATACATGTATTCTTGCATGGCCCCAGAAATACAAGTACTGCATTGTTTGACTCAATGTTTTTGTTTTACTTAAAATAGATATATATATATATATATAAGGGTAGGATAAAAAACTCAACTACGTGTACATCTCGACAAGCCTGTTTCGTGAGTCGTATGACTCACTCGTCAGGAGACTTAGTGAGTCATACGACTCACGAAACAGGCTTGTCGAGATGTACACGTAGTTGAGTTTTTTTATCCTACCCTTATATATTTGCTCTACTTTATCGTATCGAGCACTTTTAACGGATAAATCGAACAACAAACTTCCTATATATATATATATATATATTGCATTCTAGTTCATCGTATTGCATTGTTCCGCAGTCTCAAATAAATAAATAACTGTAACAAAATAAATTGGCATAACTAATCTCCTGGACACCAATGCATTATCTGTCATATGGGGATGTACCCTTTGATCATGGGCTTAGAGAATACCATCCTGCGTATCAAGGAAACAAAGCAGACTGTGTCTAAATATCGTGAGGACCAAAGGGCTAAGCCAAAATGTTTGAGATTTTACTGCTCTCTAAAACACTGGTTTCCTGTGTTCTAGAGACTAAACATTGGCTTAGCATTACAACAATGTCATTACATTTTACATGACAGGAACGTCAACTTTGATGGCCCCCCAAGGAGTAGGTCAAATCTTTGATGACCCCCCTACAAAAGCACTTAAAACTTTATGCCCCCCTCCCCACTGGATTTAACCAACCCCCTCCCCCCAAAGCCATAAATAATGAACACTCCCTAATAATATTTCCCCACCCCTGGGGAAAATCAAGTTTGTTCCACCCTTTTTGCAATCCCCTTGATCGTCCCGGGATCTACCCCTGGCGGAAGCTGCTGATGAGTGCATTACTTGATTCTGTGCACCCACATTACACATGTGGAAATATTTAAATTACCTAATTTAATATAAATGGCAACAATAAAAAAAACTATTTACATGTACAATGTATGTACTGTAATTATTTCATAGGACAAATCAACCTGAATTATAGAAAAGCTAATTAATGCTTAAATGCTGGGGCAAGGAGGTCCTTAAAATTGGGGAAACTTTGGGGGGGGGGGGGGGGGGGGGGTGAATTCTGAGACATTTTCATTGATGACTGTATTATTGAACAGGGCCGGGTTGTTCAAAGCCCGATTAGTGTTAATCCTGGATTAACTCTGCACAGAACCTATTGGTTGTCATGGAAATTAACCCTGGATTAGCACTAATCGGGCTTTGAACAACCCGGCCCAGGACTATAGCTAATGTGAATTTTGTTCTTAGCCACATAGCAACACAAGGAGCTCCACTGTCCCCCTCTCCCTCCCTTGCACTGCTACACAGGCTATATATATTGTTCTGTAATAATTATTTGTATCAGTAAAATTATATGCTGGTTTAGTATCCTATCTATATAATTATGCACAAGCAACTGGAATGTCACACTCTTCTGTTCCTGTATCAAAAGAAACAAAAGCCATATGTTATAACGGGTAGGAAACTTGTTGCATTGACTATCATGTTAAAGCAATTCTGGACTTGGTTGCTTAGAAATCAGACATGATAGCAAAAATATTGACAAAAAGCAGAAAACAATATACCAGTATATATATTTGCAAAAAACAAGACCAAATAAAATTAGGCTGTGTAGTATGATCTGTTTGTTTTACACAGCCTACATGTAGTACAACATATATAAGCTTAGCTTGGCTCATCAGAGACCATTGTAGTACATTTAATTTGTACCAGTCCCACTGCTTATGTACCGATGAAATTGAAACTTGTGTGATTATCCTAGAAATATCAAATCAGTTAGCAGGGGAAGGATACTGTCCGAAAGTCTGAGCAAACTGGGTCTCATCTGCTAGTCAAAGATGAAGTGTTGGCTTTTCTTTCGAAATATAAAAGTTTATAATAAATTTATCAACAATAACAAAAGGCTGACAAAATGAACGCTCCTATTAATTTAGTACCACTTTTGAGCAGTACTACATGTACACCGAACGAATTGCGAGCTTAGATTCAATATTTTGAGCTTTGATTTAAATTATGCAAGTAAAAGGGCGAAGGAAAAAACTACTCACCTATTAAAAGCTGGCAAAAGTATTCAGCCCTCATTCATAGCGCCGTTTCGTGGAGCCGGAGACTCGTGTCGCTTTTTCCCTTTGAATTGCTCTGTGGCGCTTTTCACACAATTTTTGATAAACCGGTAGAAGGTAATTCATCCTCGTGAGGGAACAACTAGCTTTTTAATACCCGAACCAAACGCTCTTCACCGATCGAACAAACAGCTCTCTCAGAGATGTTCGCTCGACGGCAGCTTGTGCGAAATGATCCGATTTTGTGAAATGGACCAACGTGCTTTGCGATCGTAGCGCCAACACGGCGCGCGGGTGTGTTTTGCAGAATGCGGCAATCCCTTTTAGTCCAGCTGTCATCGACCCAAAAAACGCTGAATTGTTCACTTTTGTGACAAAAGCATGAAACTTTGCACAATTACTTCTAACCATGTAACAAACAATTTGTGATATGGATCCAAGCTAGGTTAAAGTGCCTATCACCCTTTTGCAATTTTGATAGCTTATGAACCTCCGAAAAGGTTTGAGTACTTCTGTGAAGAAAGTTTTGGTTTAAAATGAATACTTTATGTTCTACGCTTGTTTGAAATCGCGTAAATGTGACCTTTCCTGACCCATGACCGCGTAAGTAAAAGCCTGGGTCGAAACCTGGGTAGACGTCATCTTGACGTCATATAATTAATTCGGCTTTGCAATCATTCGAAGAAATACTTATCATGTTGACTAAAATGACTTTTTTCTTTACTAACAACTCAAAAACTGTGTATATTTTCTATGCATCGATGTTGTTGTGATAAAAAGGCGCCATGGAGAATAATGCATTAATGAGATGACGTCTACCCAGGTTTCGACCCAGGCTTTTACTTACGCGGTTTTGGGTCAGGAAAGGTCACATTTACACGATTTCAAACAGGCGTAGAACATAAAGTATTCACTTTAAACCAAAACTTTCTTCACAGAAGTACTCAAAACTTTTCGGAGGTTCATAAGCTATCAAAATTGCAAAAGGGTGATAGGCACTTTAAGCTCTGGACTCGAGATCTGCGCATGCCCTAAAATCGCCAACATGGAAACGAGGCTGAAAATTTAATTGCCTAAAAACAGGCCTTAGAGTACAAAAATAAACTTGGAACTGATATATTAGTTGCATATGTGGTATTCTGTGCTAGAAAATATTTAAGATATGATCACGTGACCTTTTTTCACAGTTTTACGAATTTCGCTTGGGATACCTGTGGTGGAATTAGCACTACTGAACGCCCAGTTCTTTTTTTATCATTTTAATGATAGAAAAAAGCTTTTCACATGTTTCCAACCCTGAAATGTTTTAACATCTTTGCAGTGTAAGTGAATTTGCCAACCATACATTCCATGCATTTGATTATTGTATTTGTTTATCATCATCAAAATGATATTTTGCGAACCATGCACTCAACTTTTGTCTTGACTTTGCTGCATTTTACATATTTTCTTGCAATCTTGCTTAGCGGTTCCCTTTACGACTTTAAATCTCAATTTTTAAATGGTAAAAAGCTGGTGACTAGTTCCCAGGCCACAAGCGGTTTCCAAGATGGCAGCCCCCATGAGTGTATACGTACTTACAGTCATGACAGGTAAGGCTCTTTTCCCATCATTGCTAGCTTACAAGTTAATAACGTTAGTAAAAAGTTTAAGTTATACCTTTGAATACTATTAATGAAGTATTTTTCAAATGATTACAATAGTCATTAACAAGAAATTGCAAAATTTTGAGAACATAGCGATGAAAGACGACAAAACCGTTCATTTCGAAGAAAGGACTTTCATCTCGTGTTAATCATAGTTAAATGTAAATCAGAAATTATTTAACATGTTTCAGTTACAAATATTCTATTGAGGCGCTATGGACTGGAAGCTGTGTATCATTTGTCAAACCAAGACAGGAGAGCCTTTGCAATGCCCTGAAATTTCGAAAAGGAAAGATGTTGGAGCAAGCTATTCTTCATGTGCTAAAAACTTAGAAGAGTTTCAGAAGATTGCATCAGTTCCTGGAAATGTGAACGATGAAGAGCTAAATGATGGTCATGGAATAGAGCAAACCCTTAAAGAGAGAAAGGCCAGGTGGCACAAGACTTGTCGAAATGCTTTTAGTAATGCAAAGTTGGAGCGTGCAAAGAAAAGGAAACATGAAAGTACAATTGAAGAGGAAAACAGCCTCCTTGAGACGGAAAACACTTCCAGCCCCGTCAAGGCCAGGCGCTCCAGCATTCTAAGCAGCACGTCGAGTAACCACTGCTTCTTTTGTGATTCAAGCGATATCCCAGAAAATCTTCATGCTGCTTCCACCCTTGAGGTTGATAGAAAAGTCAGAGAATGTGCATTTCTTGTTAACGACAACAGGCTGATTGGTAAGCTGGCATCGGCGGACATGCAAAATGTTTAGTTGGTCTGTACAATCAAGCTAGAAAACTGAAATTAACGCGAAGCTCACAAAACACGTCATCGTATGAGCCTATAGATAAAGAGGAACTTGCATTTGCAGAACGTGTTGTTTTTCTTGATGAGAGTCTTGAAATTGAGGAACCAGCTGTGTTGAAGCTATCAGATCTCGTGAAGTTTTATTCTTCAAAGCTCAGCGAACTACTCGGGGAAGAGCAACCTGGGATTAATGCCACAAGACTGAAGGCTCGTGTACTGACTGCCTTTCCAGACCTTACAGCACACACTCAAGGACGAGAGGTTATTTTGGTCCTCAGCCGTGAAATCGGAGGTGTTTTACTCGAAGCTAAGAATAGGGACTCTGAGGCATTTTGCTTAGCAAAAGCAGCAATGATTGTAAGGAAAGAAATTCTACAGGCGAAAAACTCTTTTACTGGAACATTTGCAGCCAACTCCCAGAGAGATGCAGTTCCAGCCTCGATCACTTCTCACTTTGGTAGATATGATAATGAGAGGCCCAACGACTAAAACGGATTCAACAGAGAGCCAGGCGTGCCTTGCTGTTGCTCAGTTGCTAGTTTTTAACAGCATATCAAGATTTCGAGACAAATCCGGCAACGCCTCTGGTACTACCCACCACACTCACCATGTTAAAAGCAGAGAGTGCCCGCTGCCCATTTATGTAGCCCTTAAGATCCATGGAGCGACAAGAGACAAATCGCTGATTGAAAGCTTTTATAAGTTTGGGTTGTGCATATCCTACGACAGGCTCCTTTCCATCTCTACCGACATAACAAACAGCGTTATTGATAGATATGATAAGGACGGCGTGGTGTGCCCCTCAAAGTTACGCAGTGGTATATTTACCACTGCAGCGGTTGATAATATCGACCACAACCCGAGTTCCACCAGCGCCCACGACTAATTCCATGGGACAGCCATCTCCTTGGCACAGCATCCAACCACCGAAAAGCCAGGAACAGATAGATCCACCGATGTGTTCGATCCTGATATAAGAAGCTCAACATCGAAGAAAGTCACCCCATTTCCGTCGTACTACACCGATGTACCACCGGTAACTCTTCCTTCTTCGGACATTATTGTTCCTGACATCAGTGTTCAGTTGGTACCTGAACCAGATTCTAATGCAACCTCTGAGGAGAGTGATCGAGAAAAAGACTGGTTGGAAAACACTAGGCAACTTCTAACAGAGGAGCTAAAAGGAGATGACGTGTCATGGGCAGCATTCCGAGCAACCGAGCAACCAAGTCAACACTATCATCCTACCAGCCGGCATTAGTATCGTTGCTGCCCATGTTCACCGAGAATGCCCACTCACTCGCCATGATTGTACATGCCATCAGTGTCACCAGTGCAGCCGTCAAGCACTTGAATCCAACCCAAATCCCCGTTGTTGCGGTTGATCAGCCGTTGTTTGCTTTGGCGAAGCAAATTCAGTGGACATTGGGCGGTGCATATGATGAAGAACATGTAGTTGTCATGCTGGGAGGATTACACATTGAGATGGCGGCCTTCAAAGCACTTGGCAAGTGGGTCCTTGGAAGCGGATGGACAGAGGCGCTGACAAATGCGTCAGTCGCATCGGCGGGTGTGGCAGATTATTTCCTAGCTGCAAGCCACATAACGCGAACAAGACGAGCTCACCAAGTGACAGCAGTCAGTCCATATTCTAATGAGGAAGGCATATGAAGAATACAGTAAATCTGATGGGATTTACGAGCCAGTCCGATCGTTTGATGAATGGAGAAACGAGAAGATGAAGAAGTGCCCGCAGTTTCTCTACTGGGCCACTGTGCTGGATTTGTAACTTCTTTGCCTCCAACTCGTGAGAGCTTTCCGAGAGGCTGATTTTTCCTTGTATCTTAAAGCTATCCGAGAAATCCTGCCATGGATGTTTGCTCTGGACAGCTATAACTATGCAAGATGGCTTTCTGTGCATTACCGAGACATGTGCGAGCTTCCTGTTAAGCATCCAGATGTGTATGATGAGTTTCGTAAAGGCTCCTTCGTAGTTCACAAGACGAAGAGGTTATTCTCGTCAATCGCCCTAGACCACGCCCATGAGCAAGTCAATGCTGTCGTGAAAGGTGAAGGAGGTGCTGTCGGGTTGACCGAAAATCCTGCTGCCCTGAGAAGATGGATGGTCGCTGGTCCAGAGCTTGCACGAATGGTTGGAGAATTTGAGGAAGGAATCTCCGCTAATGAGAGCCAGAACCACCACGAGCAAAATCCAGCCATCCAAAGTGCCTTCGCTATAAAGATGTAGTTAACCTGGTGTCCTCTATCGACGAGCTCGGCAGTCCGTTCAAAGAGATTGGAGAATATCTTACAGCCCTCCACACAAAAGACATCATGGATGAAGAGGTTGTGCAGACAGTTAGAACCGCAAGACAGATAGGAGAGCAACAATGCAAAGCGTTCCTTAAAGAGAGACTTGAGGACAAAACCAAGCTTCTAACAGACACCCTCAAAAATAATAATCTACCCACGTTCAACACCAAAGAAAAGAAGGTTGTGTCAAAAGATAAGGCCAAAGTGATGGTGTTAAAGGAAGACTGTACCCTGTTCTCGAGACTCTGCATTGCCTGTCAAAATCGCGACGGAAACCTTGAAGACTTCTTCAAGTTTTAGAATCAGCCATGGCCGCCTTCGCTCTCACAGATGGGGCAACTCCAAGGAGGAACCAAAGCGGATCTTGTCAAGTGCTTGTTAGATAAGTCCAGCCAGTCAGTGGAACAACCGAGAGTGGATGCAATCATTCTAGATGGAGCCGTTGTGGTCCAGATGCTCCAACCCAAAGCCGTTAGCACCTTCGACGAGTACTTCAACTCCATATTTGCGCCTTACATCGTTAGACAACTGGAAGATGTGAAGAGGCTTGGCATTGTGTGGGACGTTTACAGAGACGACTCTCTGAAGAAAGCTACGAGAGAGAAGCGAGGATCAGGCCAGAGGAGGAGAGTGTTGCTATCTACCCGAATTCCGTCTGACTGGACGGGATTCCTAAGAGTTGATAAGAACAAAGATGAGCTCTTCAAACTACTAGCAACCAAGGTGCGTGTGTGCTAAACCAGGAAGTAAACCATGCTATTTATTATGATGTCAAAATACTAAGTTTTATTTTCACTTTCTAGGTGGTTTCGCTACAGCTTCCAGAGGGGAAGGAACTCTTCGCAACACACGGAGAGAGTGTCCTGTCGTCTGAAGTCAGCGCAGATATGAGTGCTCTTGCGCCGTGCACTCACGAGGAAGCTGATTCCCGCATGATGATTCATGCAATTCATGCTAGCGCACATGGCCATCGACGAATAAAGATCCGAAGCAACGATACTGATGTTGTTGTGCTGGCCATTTCCATTGCTCCAGTTCTCCCGTTAGATGAGCTGTGGATCTCATATGGTCCTTCCAAGCAAGTCCGTAACCTTCCAGCGCATACCATAGCTACATCCCTGGGTCGAGAGAAAGCGCGTGTGTTACCGATGTTTCACGCATTAACATGGTGTGATACGGTTTCATATTTCGGTGGAAGAGGAAAGAAGACAGCATGGGACGCGTGGAACGTGTTCCCAGAGCTCACCCTGTTCTTAAAGCACTGCTGATGCTGCCACAGGATGTTGATGACACAAGCATGGATCAGTCATTGAGCGATTTGTGGTACTCCTATACGACCGCACGAGCAGCCTCAGTAAAGTCAACGAAGTCAGGCAAGAACTTTTCTCAAGAAAGGCGAGATCCCTCGACAACATCCCTCTCACTCAAGCATCATTAGTACAACATGTCAAAAGAGCTGTCTTCCAAGGTGGTTATATATGGGGCCAGACCCTGTTAAAGAAGCCCACGTTACCGAGTGCCTCTAGATGGGGATGGCAGCTTGAAAGTGGTCGCTGGGTGCCTTACTGGACGACACTCTCGCAAGCCATGGACTCCTGCTATGAACTCATTCGATGTAGATGCAAAGTTGGTTGTCGAGGGCGCTGCAAATGCCAGAAAGCTAATCTTACCTGCACTGGGTTGTGCAACTGCAGAGTCAACTGCAACTAGCTATGGGATGCCTAGAGTAGCAAGTAGAAAGGTTTAATTGACTGTGTTCAATTGCCAAGAACATCGTTGTTAATTGTTGAACAGTTTTGACCAGCTATCTCAACAGCTGAGTGTAAATACTATTGACCGCCACGTAGAGAACCCGATTAAAGACGAAAAAAAAAGGCTTATCAGGAAGCTATATAGAATTTGTGGTTCAAAGCACTCACGTACTTAGCCTGGAAAGCCTAAAATGCAACGTGAGGATGATGCATGCATAGACTTTAGGCCATTTCAGGGTTGGAAACATGTGAAAAGCGTTTTTCTATCATTAAAATGATAAAAAAAGAACTGGGCGTTCAGTAGTGCTAATTTTAGCGCCATGTATCTATGTTTGACATTCCACCACAGGTATCCCAAGCGAAATTCGTAAAACTGCAAAGAAAGGTCACGTGATCATATCTTAAACATTTTCTAGCACAGAATACCACATATGCAACTAATATATCAGTTCCAAGTTTATGTTTGTACTCTAAGGCCTGTTTTTAGGCAATTAAATTTTCAGCCTCGTTTCCATGTTGGCGATTTTAGGGCATGCGCAGATCTCGAGTCCAGAGCTTAAAGACCCTGTGTCCGAGCCCATGGTGCTTTGCGCGCGCAAATCATTTTCGCAGGCTACGAAAATCAGAAAGATCGTTGTTGTTGTTATGTGACTCCGGAATCTTTCGAAATCCATCCCTAGTTTGGGCCATCGTGTAATTATTCATAGGTATATATGCTTAACTGACTTTCTTTTATCTTAACATTTGTATATATACTTTTTAAAATGAAACTTTAGTTCGAATATTTCTTCGAATCCCGGTCTAGAGTGGCGAGTAGAGGAATTCCGAGACAGCGAGGCGAAGCGAGTCGACAAATAATCCTTCAGCAGTCCACATTTTACTTTCTCTAGGTCTACAAGAGGACACTTGTGATTCAAAACGACTACTACGTGAGTTTCCCGAGGATTTGCTGTACTAACGGGACCGGCGGGCTTCGTTGGAAATACAAAGCACAAAGCAACCACTTCTGGCATCAAGATCATTCGTAATTATAGTTTCGCACGGCTAAGCTCCACTGAGGTGTTACGACTTATCTGTATCTGTTTTGCATTTTTATTAGCAGAGAAAGCAATGCCCTTAACCTTTTTTTCATCCTCCTGTAGGTCCAGAAAGTCTTGCTACCAAAACTACGATCGCGGGTCAAACTCCAATCTGCCGAGTTCAGCTGTTACTTCGCTGTGAGTTTGACTCGAGTGCGAGTACATTTCATTTTGCACTCAAAATATATCATTCGCAAGGAAAGTAGAGATCTTCAAATACAGCTAAGCAATACTGGAGACACGAAAACAAGGTAGCAAGAGTATGTGTTTGCTTGTAGAGTTGTGAAAAGTCACACTCCTAAACCTAATTAGAATCCTGGCTTCCTGCCGAGTACTGTAACAGTTTAAATCATATTCGAAACATCCAGGGAAAATTCGTGGGCTCGATTGGGTTTTTATTCCGGTAGAAATTATGAAATTCGTTATCCAAAGTGTATGTGTACTTCTTTTATGAAACTTATAAACAATCGAGAACATTTTAGTTCGCCTAAAAGCTGGCCTTTAATTTATGCGGCCGTTGATAAACAAACTAATCATAACATTGGCGCAAAGCACCATGGGCTCGGACACAGGGTCTTTAACCTAGCTTGGATCCATATCACAAATTGTTTGTTACATGGTTAGAAGTAATTGTGCAAAGTTTCATGCTTTTATCACAAAAGTGAACAATTTTGGTCGATAACAGCTGGACTTATTACTCGGGCCGGGCCTTTGGCCGGCACGAGTCAGAAAATGCAAGCGTTTATTACTCGGGCCAGGCCTTCGGCCGAGGCACGAGTCAGAAAATGCAAGCCGTTTATTATTATTATTATTTTTTTTTTTTTTTTTTTTTGTGTCGCTGGTTGGCGCCGTCAGCCAATCAGATTGTGCCTACTTTGGAAGTTCTTTTCACCACCGTACCAATCAGATTGCACTGTGCTGGTCACGTGAACAGTGAGTGGACAACTTTCCAGGTTTTTCAAGATGGCGGCGAGTGGGAATTTTGAGTTAGCAAAACCTTTAATATCAGCTGTTTTTTTGTGTAAACCAAAGATTCCTTCAAGTGCAATACCAAGATTTGTGTCTTTTCTAAAGCTGAGAGGTGTTTTACGGGCTTTGGGACGGGAATTTATCACATATTATGCGACATGCTTTAAGATACACTCGTGAGACGTGACAGCGGAGTCTGCTCTGCTCTGCGATCAACACTGACTGTATATAAAGACAACAGCTTGTAAATGTAAGTAGCCGCTAATCTGAACATGATAACCTTTATACCAATTGACTGTCGTTGTGTTGTTATTTATTGTTATTAACCTCTCGAAAGTGTAGTAGAAATGACCCGATTTCTCAGTTCTCTGACTGACAGGGGCCTTTTAAAAGAATTACAGTCGTTTCGCCCCCAATGCACATGTATTTAAATGTTTATAAATTCGGGAACGAAAATCCAGCATGCAGTGAGTGAGTATAAACTGAGTAAGTAATCCGAAATGAAGATTTTTTCAAACGAACGATAAATGACTCTGATGTGAAAATCGCATATTTATCTGTGGCGTGTTATTGTTGTTCTATTTCCCCGGTCTATTTACATCTGGCCTGTACCTCTTTGTATTTGATTATTATCTCTTGGTTTAGGCATTCTACAGTGTATTTAATGTTTTTTTTTTAGAACTGACGTAATGATATTATGTATCGAGTAGTGTATTTATCATTATTGCAAGTTTATAACATAACATAACTAAATTTGGTCCAGAACTGAGAGTATACTTACATGCAAGTGGCACTCTTTCTTTCCCTTCCCCTTTCTTGGTACCATTATATATTAGCCATGCAAGCTAGATCTTGTTATTATTATTACTCGGGCTGCCTGTGGCAGCACCGAGTCTTAAAATGCAAGTCGTTCTTTTTTTTGTATTTTTTTTTTGTTGGGTGTCGCAAAATTTCTGCGCATGCGTTAAAGGTCAAGTTCACCACCAATCAGATCGCACTGTGCTGGTCACGTAACACTCGCCAGGTTACTTTGTTTACATAATTTAATACAGTAAATCAAAATGGTCGACCCGCGAGGGAGAAAGCCTTCAAACAGGCTCAGGATATTTCAACTGGCGCTCTTGTTGACCATAAAAATACATGAACAACGTAATACATTCGATCAGCGCTGTCTGGACAGATCCAATGTACATTTAGAAACGTAAGCAAAATACAATATCCAAACACGTTTGGATATCAACGGGTATCGAATTATAATCAAAGGTTAGATTCCGTCAGGCGCGCTCAGATAAGAAAGTTCAAAGCACTCAGACTAGGCGAGACAAGAGATATCAATTTCAATGAGTCATTGTCAGAAATCTATTCCATCGTGGGCAATTATGCAATACAACCTAAATTGTACAGCTAACGCATGTTTTACGACAGAATAACCAGAGTCTTTCTACTGGATTGAGAGCTCGAGACATTATACATGTCTGCTAATATGGGGAAAACTGAAACAAAAATGAACTTTGACGGCAGAAACCGTCATTGAGCCAAGCGGAATATTTACATGATCCGCTAAGATTTTTACAAATCTTAGTTCAGTGTATGCCAACTGAAATGCTGTGCTCGTTTTCTGGTAACGGCTCAGTGGGGAAACTACACGAACAAGAAGCATGAACTGCCAGCAAAGAGAGAGGAAAAAGTACTTGAAATGCACAGCGCTAGCTGAAGTAGGGAATATATATATAATATCTGATACGTTAAATTACGTTACTGTGAAGAGGATCAAAATTCAAGTTTTGTAGTTTGAGACTGTCTTCTGCCGTGACTCGTGAGAGAAATTGGAAAAGATCTAGCTGTTTCATTCAGACACTGGCAAATTTATTGAAAGCTATGGGCTTACTTTATGAGATTATTATTAATTGTGGAATGAAAGGAACAGGTTAGCTGAAAGTTAAGTTCGAGGTAGGCTTCGACTTTCATTCCGATTCAGTACATATGTGCACGAAGGTGGGATGTTGTCAACAACACTACCAAAAGGTCCAAAACGAAAGATTCAGTTACGTAAGTACTGTAAGTAAACTCTTTTGATTTGAATAAATTTCCTCTCAGTTTGGCTGTTAATGTCCTTTTTCTTCTAATTATCGCTTTATTTAACATCTCTGTGATTTAGAGTATGCGTACCTCAGAATAAATTATTTGAAAGGTCAACTGAACTCTTGTGTCGATAAGCGCAAATGTTTTTGTAAAACAGTCTGTGAATTTGAGAAGCGGACTTAGAAGAGCTTTCTCATTAGGAATTAAAAAACAATTCTTGCTATGAAATTTATGTTTCATTTCACATTTATTCATACAGTTTTAGCCGGACATTTCCCCGAGTTTTTGATCTATTTTCAATCAAATTCAAAGTCTGAATATGTCATTGTATTGCATTTATACACTTGAATTGCCAGTATTCTGTTGTTCAAATCCTGCGTTATCATAGTCATGTGATAAAAGCAATTAATAGACCAGACGTTTTTATGACGTTCTCACTGGCGAATTAAAGCACGACTTGTTACTAAGAGGATTTCAAATGAAAGTGTATTTCATCTTCAATCTCATGTGGCCCGAGTGAAAGCCCAGATGGGCTCTTGTTATTATTATTTTTTGTGTCGCTGAAATGCGCCAGCAGCCAATCAGATTACACAGGAGCCCATTGTTCGATCCCAACACGTGACAGGATCAACCAATCAGATTCGACACCCGCCCGAACCTTATAGTGTGCCAAGTCAGCAACGGAACGAAGATTCGTGGCCATTCTTATACAATACAATATTTTGCTGAAACCAAAGGTTTCTTCGAATGAAATACCAAGATGTTCAGTTATTCTAGGGCTGACAGGACTTTTAGGGGCTTTCAATGGAAAATTCTTACATTTACGAAAGGGATGTGGCGATCCAATCGTACACGGTACAGTCAGCTACATGCAGTCTGGCCGGCCGGAGGAGGAGTGATGGTTTGGTTTCGATGGTTTTGGTCTAATAATCCACGGACACGGAAAGAAAATGCCTGAACTGCTGCATCTAAATGCCATAGGATTGCAGTGTTGATATTGTTGAAATGCTCTTCATTACGATCACACACTGCGAGGAGGTCAATGAGGAATTTTGATTGTTTGCAATGTTGGCTGTGTGTTTACCCCGCCAATTACTCTCCTGAAATACTCTTGAGATTATACAACTGGGAAGTCTTGACTAAACCAGTCAACCAATGCCGAGCTTTACAAAGACTTCAACTCAAGAGTCACAAAACCTGGAAGTGAATAGTGATTGACCCTTGTCTTTGAACGCGAACGGAAATCAGAACTGGTGAGGTTGAAATATTTGTGTTTATATACGCACACAAATCTTACTTGTTCCCTACTTTTAGAATTATATTAAGTGTAATGGTGACAGTAATTCGAACTGGAAATGAAATCGTCCATAAGTTGAACTGTATGTGACTTTATAGAGACCAAGAAGAAAAAGTTAAAATCGTCAAAAGAATAACAGAACTCAGAAGATAGAATTGACCACGAATTATACCCATAAACAGAACTGTATCCGAGAATACCGTATTAAAATTGAATTGGATCTGTCAAAAGAATAGCAGGATTTGTCGTGGAAAGCCGTAACTAGAAACCGAACTGTCATAAAACAAGAACTAGAGAGTATAAATTATGGCTCTGCCCACAGTATTATATTATGTCGTCACGCAGTTTTTTGTTTGCCGACGATTGATACGAACGGGCTTCAAACTCCGGCTTTGTTTTCTCATTTTGCTGCTGCACAGAAGACCTTGAAATATAAACCGTTCAATAAATCTACCTTAATTTATCCTAAAGAAAGCTTTGATTTATACCCTCGAAGAAGGAAATGCATTTGATTTTCTCCACTTCGCCTTCCCTAGGAAATGGATAATCTGAAATCTACATTGAATCTGTAATGTTTACCGTCTCGTTTTTCTCGGCCAATGGAAATCGAGATACCGTGGCGCATGTAATCGTTTCCTCTTGGCGGCAGGAAAGGGGCCAGGTGGAACTTCTCGAAACAAGTGATAGTATTGGCCTACACAACAATAGAAAACACCCTAACCCATTAGAAAGTGCAGTACAAAAAACATAGAAGTATAGTATTATGGGTGCAATCAGCATACAGGTCTTGAGAGGTTCCATGCTACTTGGAGGAAAGGCAAAGAGATGAGAAACCTGCTCGCAGGGTAGGAGGGCCACACACTTCTCTGTGTATACTAGTTTGTGTTACTCTGTTATTTCCCAAGTGGTGTACATGCATGAAATCAACGCACACAATATTTTATTAAACATTAGGGGGGGGGGGGGGGTTGTGGGGGTAGAGAATGAAATCAAAAAGTCTAAACAATACATGTATATACGGTAACCCTCCCTGGACAATGAGTATGAAATCTTTTGACCCTTTCTCCCCAAAAACCACCCCTTTTTCAGTTCCCCATGATTTATGACCTTCCATTGTTGGGGATTCAAAAAAATATGACCCTCCATCTCAACCGTCTCCCCCTGCTAATTCCTGACCAGTCCCTTAAGCAACAACCCTGATGAAACCCCAATTTATTTATCAGTAAAACTTTGTAATTAGAAGCTCCTGTAAGGGACTGTGACCACCTTTGGTGGTTTTAAAGAATTGGAAGAAGGTGGAAAATAGCATTTACAAACAGGTTTTGTTAATAACACTACTGATCTCCTACAAGTACCTTTAAATATATGAATTAAGATTTGTTTGCTATCTAGTACAACCATGTGATTGTAATGTGAATTATCACAAGCATGAGTAGTGAATCGATTATCCTAGCACAAACCATGTATGACACAAAAATATGCTGGAACTCCATGTATTAATTAAAGGTGGCCCGAGTTAAGGCCACTCAGGGCCTCTTGTTTATGTAGGACGACACGAATTTTTACCAAAAATACAATAGAATACAACACAATACAATTCAATACAACAATAGAACGCAACACAATACAATACAAAAGAATACAATTTGGTAGCAATTCGTGTCGTCCTACATGAAGGGATGGCCCAGAATGCAGAATGCAGACGGCGTCTGCGAAATATGGTCAGCGGTATCACGATGAAGTGTCATATTTCTCACACATGTCTGCTTCTCTAGCTGTCAAAATGGCTGATATGAGTCGGACACGAGCGAGAGGTAAGCAAAGTTTATTTGTCTCATCTTTTGTTTATCATTGATCCTCCATAATTGCAAATGAGCTCATTTGATTACGCCACTTAGTCATACTATACCTTTATGGAGTCTAAAATTAACACAATCGCCCTTTACCGGTTGATTCTGAAGTTAGATGTTTCATTCATAGTTTATATTGTGATAAATTGTAAGCGGCCGTATTCGTGTGTATTTAATACACGCTGTTTTCTGTTTCACGGCATGTTAGGAATTTTGCAAAAAGCCATTGTGTCTAGCTCAGGCGTAGGTCAAAAGTAACTCAATCTAAACTAAACACGGCTTGGTTCATAACGTATTGACTTTGTAGATGGCCGTATAAAGTTTGTCATTTTTAGATACATGTCATGTTTAATATACGCCATACCATAAAGAAAAACCTACCATTACAACCTCCACAGAGGAAGACAGTGATAAGCTTACCGACTGAATAATCCAGCTATAAATCTCACAATTCATTCATACTGTTTGTTCCATAGTAATATTTTCCGTAGAGTTCGGTTTTCCGCTGACCATACTTCGTAGACGCCGTTCTGCATTCTGCATTCTGCAAAATACACCCGCCGGCGCCAACACCACCTGATTGAAAATCAACACCGAACCAATCATACAGCTCTAAGAATCTACAAGTTACCAGGCTTTTTCAGGCAAATCAAGTGAATAATGACGGACGAACTGCTCTGGGAAAGAGGGGAAAGAAGGAATATGTGGTTACGGGATTCTTATGTTATTCATACAAGTTGCGGCTGTACAGAAACCTCAAAATCACTCATATTTGTCCTCGCTGGGAAGCGTGAGGAAAATGTGAAGCCGCATTTGGATACATTTACATGATGAAATGTCCTTTGAATTACTATAATTGATCGGGGCAAAACAACAACTGCTCGAGTTTTATACTGTAAAGTTGATCAGAGCAACCATGATAGTGACTGAAAGGAAGGAGATTACAGTAAACATGAAGGCCATAAGTGACAGTTAGCGGTACCTCTTGGGAAGCCATAATTATTTGTTTAAATTTGATAGAATACGATTTTATAGTAACCAACATAGTTTAGAAAATGAACTGAACGAGGCAATTGAGATTTGTTAAAATACCGTCTCATAATAATTTAACTTCAAACATAAACTTCCATACAAACTACAGTAAAGCTCTAATTTGGTGTCGAGTGCGCACGCGCGGGATGGATTTCTGACAATGAGAGGACCAAATCATCAGCATAAATTAAACAACTCAACTTCGAATCACTTAACAGCACTGCGGATCGTACTAAACAAACCAGGAATGTCATCAATAAACAGATTGAACAATTTAGGAGTAAGATAACATCCTAGTTTCACCCCTATATCTGATTGGAAAAAGGAGTAACTCCTTGATCGATCCAACTTCACCGCCGATTTTACAGAAGAATACATTCTAAGAAGAATGCGTCCAAACTTTCTACTACATCCATACTGAATCAGTTTAAAAAAATACCCTCCTATAAATGTTACCGCAAAGTATTATATTCGCAACTTCCATTTTCGCATTTTAGGTAAAATCAGTATCTTGGAATTCTGTTTTGTGTTTACTATTCTTCTATATCAGGAAATACATGGTCCAAAAAAATTCAGTGATCGGCCAAAAACTTACGAATCTTGATGATGTCCACTAACTCGGTTTTAGTTTTAATAGGGACCAAGTTACATCAAATTACAGCGCTAGCCAAGTTAATATTTGATCTTTAGCTTGCTGATCATAGCAGACTTGATAATTGTTGGGTTACACGTAACGTCATCGCCGCCATCTTGGTTGACGTTAACAAAAGATTCCTCGTTCGATCAAAACCGAACGATCAAAACAAAAAATCCTCGTTCGATGAAACCAAAAGATTTCTTTGTTTGATTCAACCAACATGGCCGTCACATCTTTCTTATTTGTATCTCTGGGGATTGATTGCAAACCAGCAATCCAGCTTCTTTTAGTGTGGTTTCAATTGCCACAACCCTGTCTATATAACTACCATAGTATAGAGATTGAATGATAGCCAATGGACTTCTAATGCTGATGGCCTTGAAATTTACTTACTTCGCATTTTATCAGCTTCAGTTTATCAAGTGATATCCAGATTGGGACTGCTTTCCAGTAGTACTATCTTGAAAAGAACTCAGTGAACGCGTAAGAAGCTGCATGATAATACTAGATTTAAAGCAGAAAAGAAATAACTTTGTAGCCTGCTTATCTTAATTACTTTTTTTTGGAATGAACGTGTTGTGACGTAGTGCGATGTTTCTACCATAACCATGGCGAGTCTTATTTGTTTTCTATTAAATTAGTAGCTTTGTTGTTTGATCACAAAATGATTCAGATCACATGCATATCTTAAATCATCAATTTTTAATTTTGTCTCTTGCCTTTATCTAAACAAATTATTTTAATATATGAACAATCATATTCTAAATAGAAAAAATATAAGCAAACACCGTGAACAAACATCCTGTAAAAATACGTTGGATCCGAAGTGATGTTTCGTTCTTATTAGAACTCGTCAGTATGGCATAGCAAACAGAACACAGGCTTCGGTGCCAATGCACTACCGACCTGGGACTGAGCTAACCGTAGTCAGCTTTGTGTTGGAATTTTACGTTGTATATCAGCTTTGCTGTAGTCTTCGGACTTTTCATTCGTTATTTTTCATATTTTTGGCTGCATAGGTCCTCACTTGGGATCCAACGTATTTTTACAGGATGTTTGTTCACGGTGTTTGCTTATATTTTTTCTATTATGGATTTTTGTACCGTAGGTCTTATATGGATCCGAATATTCCTGTTATTGTCATCATTTATAAAGCTGGTCTGGCCAGCATAACTATTTCTCACAAGGCACTGACATGTTAGGTTCAGATTTGTTTGGTTTTTGGCTTTTCGCCACACGTAATGACGTGTGACCCGATAACCAAACATTTCTGTGGGCTCGAAACTAGATGCTCCTTAGCTCAGTCCCGGGTCGGTGCATTGGCACCAATGCACCGGGTCGGTGCATTGGCACCGCAGCCTGTATTCTGTTTGCTATGCCATACTGACGAGTTCTAATAAGAACGAAACAGCTGTCTATGGCTGCAATCTAGTCCGAGCGCTTTTCATGTCAGGCCTAGCTAACCGTAGTGCTTTGTGTTGGAATTTTACGTTGTATATCAGCTTTGCTGTAGTCTTCGGACTTTTCATTCGTTATATTCTAAATGCATTATATATGAACTTTAGACAAATTACGCGTCCAGAACTGAACTGAAATCCCGGGGATTATGATGTTTATGAAAGCACAATCTTGAAGTTACCCGCTAAGAACTGACTCAAAGCACAGAAGCATTAAATTTGGGTGAAATTAATCATACAAAATCAAGACTGTCAAGTATATGAGGAAATCAGGAATGAAGTAAGATGTAGCATTGAAATAAAAAAAATCATAGACATTATCTATCGAACAACAAAATATACATTTACACAAATTTTGGCTTCCTCTAGTAAGACAAAAATTAAAAGCTACGGAATTCCAAACATGGCTAAGTGAAGTTCACAATACACCTCATTCATAAGGGCGTGGTCTCTGTATTTTAACAGTTTAGCCACATGTTCAATGTATGAAAAACAACATTCTTGCCATGCGAACGAGCATACCAACATTGGCGATTCTGTAGAATTTGAATGTTGTAGCATAAAAGGCTGTAAAGTTACAGCAATTTCAAATTTGAGAGATTTGTATGTGAAAAACCATGTAGGCCTTTATAGCCTCGCTTTCATGTATTTTCTACATTGAAAATGCAAATAACTCGACAGCAATTTGAAACATTACTAATTTAGGTACGATCTTTCATGTGGTAGCAAAAGTTTCTCTGTACACATTAATCTTCCAATTTATGCAAATTAGGTGGCCGCCATTATGAATGAGGTCTATGATGAAAGCAAAGACCACAATAAAAGAAACAAACTAAGAACATTTCGACAATTTAAACAATATTTAACTTTTGAAACTTTTTG
Source organism: Actinernus sp. WN-2022 (assembly GCA_030867875.1). NCBI lineage: Eukaryota > Metazoa > Cnidaria > Anthozoa > Actiniaria > Actinernidae > Actinernus > Actinernus sp. WN-2022. Next base: position 122,351,376 of record JAOWCC010001589.1, read on the forward strand.
TTTTGGACTTTTGCTCATCCTATTGAAAGAAAAAGCTTTACTGGAAAGGCAATGCACAAATAAACTAGACGTGGCGAGGTAATCAACCGTGAACGCGCCCTTTGTATTTGGTAACAAAGAGCCACGGTGGTCTAATGGTTAACGCTCTTGCTTACCAGTTCGAAGCTCAGTATCGGCATCGCGTCTTTTTATTCACTGCGAAAAAAAAAAATCATTTCTTTTCCCCCTTTTTTTCTGACTGCATTCCCTTAAAAGCTTTTATTTTAAACGTGACTACAAGAACGGAGTTCTCACATATATTTTATTAAGGGATGTTCGAACATTTCTTTTGCAAAAGCTTCGACTACCGAAGGGAATGTAGTATTTTGATCATCGACATCGTCCATGGCGTAGCTTCAAAAGTTTGTGATCGTTTACCCGGGGGGGGGGGGGGTACTCCTGTTTGTGACGTATTATGTATGTGCCGCCCGGGTGGGTCGGGGTTTTGAGCTCAGTTTGGGCAGGTAGGGTCAGGGTTTTGACCTGATTTGGGCAGATCAGGGTCAGGATTTGAGTATAATTTGGGTGCAATCAGGGTCGGGGTTCAGTATTTTTTAGGCAGTTCATTGTTTTTAGCTACTATGTCAAAAACAGACCTTCTGTTGCCGCATTTTTATCGCCTGCCCACATGCAAGCACCGAGGTTTCCATACATCGTGACGCCGCTAATTTTATCTATGTACTTCATCTGCTGATTTGTTTACCCAATGCCACGTCCCGACTTGAAATGTTCCGTATTTTGCATGAAATCCCGGTACGCGGTATACCGGCCAGGATATATATCCGACCGTGTTTTGAAAACAATTTAAAGAAGGGGCAATCAGGTTTTTTTTTCCCAAAAAGGGGGCAATCAGGGTTTTGGAGCTCGGATTGGGTCAAACAGGGTCAGGGTTTGAGCCTCTTGGCCTCACATACATACCCATTTTTCATGTAAGTACCCCCCCCCCCCCCCCGGGTCGTTTACGAAACACTCGTAAATCTTACATATCAAACAAGTTATTGAGAAAAGTGTCGTTCCTGAGATCTCCCTGTGATATTCCATATATGGTCAATGTATTCCATATTTGGAAATCAGGACGGATCGTCGAATACTAGAACACGTTCAGGAAGTGTAGCGAGCCGGCAGAAGAGAGGCAGATAAAACGTAGGCTACAGGAAGTGCGATTAAAAACATCGATAGCGAAATTTGAAAAGGATGAGCGTATGCCTCACTAGCATCTAGTCAGGCCCAAATATTACTCTGAACGACAACAATTGTTTGATATGCGCCGAGTACACGGCTTTAATTCCAGTTAGCTACAGCGTTCTAAACGAAAATAGCGTTCAGGATGACAGTATTATTTTAGCAACAGCGTCCGTTCTTATCCGATGTCAAAAAAGAAACTGCACAAATAAACACACACATATGCATGTAAACAGAACAAAAAAACAAGGAAAAAAAACAAGAAAAAAAAAAACAAGAAATAAATACGATGCCGATACTGAGACTTGAACTCGGGGCTTCGAACTGGTAAGCAAGAGCGTTAACCATTAGACCACCGTGGCTCTTTGTTACCAAATACAAAGGGCGCGTTCACGGTTGATTACCGTTCTTTATGTAAAAGGTGAGAACTGAACAAAGGCTATAAATCCATATGTGGATATGTCTAGGACAACCTTATCGGAGGGTCCTGAAGGGGGGTCCTAAATCCCAGTTCCCAGCCCAATTTTGATCCAAATCCCAGTCATCAAAGTGGGCTAATTCGAGTATTTGTGTCATCAAAGTGGGCTAATTCGAGTATTTGTGTCATCAAAGTGGGCTAATTCGAGTATTTGTGTGAAATTATAGAGTCAGAGACTAGCAAGTCTCACAAAGAAGAGAAATCCCATTCCCATTTTCCAAAGTGTTTGTCCCATTCCCAGTGGTAAAATCCCAGTCCCAGTGCACGAATCCCATTTTCCCAGCCCAAAAAGAGGCAAATCCCAGCTCCCATTTTACCCTTCAGGACCCTCTTATCGGCAACAACTGTATATATATATTGCTACGTTTTCCACCATCATTGACCGGTGCTCGCGTGGAGGCAAACCTTGTAAGGGACTTCGAGTCCTATTGTTTCTTCTCCCGTGACCCTGTGTCCGAATGTCATAAATAAATATATAAATAGAATTATTCCTTTGAGATTTAATTTTTCACATGATTAAACATTGTCCATTGTTCCTGCCACCAACATGGCTGCCATCACGTGATGGTGCAAAACCCTACAGTCTACATTATCTTGTTAGCCACTTTTTAGAGGTTCCCATTTTTTTCAAACCTCGCCACGTCTAGTTTATTTGTGCATTGCCTTTCCAGTAAAGCTTTTTCTTTCAATAGGATGAGCAAAAGTTCGAAACAAACATTTCACAAGTGAAATATTGTTTAAATTGTCGAAATGTTCTTAGTTTGTTACTTTTATTGTGGTTTTTGCTTTCATCATAGACCTCATTCATAATGGCCGCCACCTAATTTGCATAAATTGGAAGATTAATGTGTACAGAGAAACTTTTGCTTCCACATGAAAGATCGTACCTAAATTAGTAATTGACCACAGTTTGAAAGCAATGTTTCAAATTGCTGTCGAGTTATTTGCATTTTCAATGTAGAAAATACATGAAAGCGAGGCTATAAAGGCCTACATGGTTTTTCACATACAAATCTCTCAAATTTGAAATTGCTGTAACTTTACAGCCTTTTATGCTACAACATTCAAATTCTACAGAATCGCCAATGTTGGTATGCTCGTTCGCATGGCAAGAATGTTGTTTTTCATACATTGAACATGTGGCTAAACTGTTAAAATACAGAGACCACGCCCTTATGAATGAGGTGTATTGTGAACTTCACTTAGCCATGTTTGGAATTCCGTAGCTTTTAATTTTTGTCTTACTAGAGGAAGCCAAGATTTGTGTAAATGTATATTTTGTTGTTCGATAGATAATGTCTATGATTTGTTTTACTTCAATGCTACATCTTACTTCATTCCTGATTTCCTCATATACTCGACAGTCTTGATTTTAAATCATTGGGAGGGGGGGGGGGGGGGGGTGGCAAAAAAAAGTTTTAAGTGCTTTTGTAGGGGGTCATCAAACATTTGACCTACTCCTTGGGGGGCCATCAAAGTTGACGTTCCTGTCATGTAAAATGTAATGAAATTGTTGTGATGCTAAGCCAATGTTTAGTCTCCAGAACACAGGAAACCAGTGTTTTAGAGAGCAGTAAAATCTCAAAAATTTGGGCTCAGCCCTTTGGCCCTCACGATATTTAGACACAGTCTGCTTTGTTTCCTTGATACGCAGAATGGTATTCTCTAAGCCCATGATCAAAGGTACATCCCCATATGACAGATAATGCATTGGTGTCCAGGAGATTAGTTATGCCAATTTATTTAGTTACAGTTATTTATTTATTTGAGACTGCGGAACAATGCAATACGATGAACTAGAATGCAATATGATGCACAAATTAAAGTACCCACCCAGAAAGGAGGCTGGGTACTGAAGGTAGAGATTTCCACAAGAATGCATGTATATATATATATTTTGTACTAAACAAATGTATCCAGCATGGAAAATACTATAAATCTAGAAAAAGTAATAGTACATTTAATAGATTACATATATGCAGTATATGCAGTTTGCATTCTTTCTTGGATATCACTTTTTTTGTTGGTTGGGGGGTTAATAAAGTTTCAAGCAATTTAATTTTATAGGGGGTCATCTAAGTTTTAATTCATTCATCCTCTCCCCCCCCCCCCCCCCCAAAAAAGCCATAAATAATGAACACTCCCTTAGTCAAAGTCCCCTGGGTCACGTTTTCCTTAACCCTTTCACTCCTGGACGCGTTTGGGCTCAATTGGTGAAATGCAGAGTGCTAACTCTTAACCCTCCCCCCTCAGTTCCAGTTTGGCTAACCTGGGCTAGTTAAATACTGCTGACTTTTTAAACCAAGGGCTCAAACTTTCTCCATGATGCCATTCGGCAGACTTCTACAGACACGGCAGTGGTGAGTATGGTTTCTTCTGTAGGTTTTCCAATGAAATGTGCTCTAATTTTGGACAAATAAGCCACTGTAAGAGAGCTAGAGGACATCATTAAGTCTGAGGACGGCTGAAAAGTACTTGGTTTGCTTTTAGTAGGCCTTGCGAGGGGTTTCACAGGATTTTTCTGTTGTTTTTCTGCTTTGAGACACATGAAATAATTCTTCACTGAAATCCTTGAAATCCTGCAGTTGGTTGTCTTTTATCCCTGCTCAACCTATTAGGATGTGTTTTTGTCACTTTAAAGCAAGTACAGCTTGAGTCCAAATCACCGCTCTTGGTTGTAGGGGTAAAACACTTAAAAAAAAAAAACCTACAGGAGTCCCAGAGGGGGGAGTCCCAGAGGGGGGAGTCCCAGAGGGGGGAATCCCTTGTGAATTTTATGTTGATTACCCAGCATGCAATTGGAGTGGGAGCAGGAAAATGTGGTCGAGTGAAATGCAGTGTAAACATCGGCGTGGTTCGATTCACAGTCGCTTGGTATGTTTTGTGCAAACAAACCTGCTGGTTGGTAAGATTAAACAAGGTACTGTAATGACTGAGTGGTTATTTTGTGTTTGCTTTTGATTTCAAGTGCGAATGGGAAAGTTATTTTGACCTGATTTCAAAATTCGCGAAAATCGAAGAAACGAACGGCGATCTATGGGCGGCCGTTACCACCAAAAATACAGAACAGGAATCATTTAACAAAGAATTGTGGAATGATCAATACAAAACACGAACGGAATAGACAGAAATGAAACCATCTAACTATCGCTTGCCAAATGGAATAGACAAAACACAAATGATAAAGACAAAACACGAACGATCTAACTACCGACGTAGAAATGATTCAACCAAGTATCAAATGATCAATACAAAACACGAACGGAATAGACAGAAATGAAATCATCTAACTATCTCTTGTCAAATGGAACAGACAAAACACAAATGATAAAGACAAAACACGAACGATCTAACTACCGACGTAGAAATGATTCAACCAAGTATCAAATGATCAATACAAAACACGAACGGAATAGACAGAAATGAAGTCATCTAACTATCTCTTGTCAAATGGAACAGACAAAACACAAATGGTAAAGACAAAACACGAACGATCTAACTACCGACCTAGAAATGATTCAACCAAGTATCAAATGATCAATACAAAACACGAACGGAATAGACAGAAATGAAATCATCTAACTATCTCTTGTCAAATGGAACAGACAAAACACAAATGGTAAAGACAAAACACGAACGATCTAACTACCGACGTAGAAATGATTCAACCAAGTATCAAATGATCAATACAAAACACGAATGATCCAACTCGCTTATGTCAAATGGAAAGATAACAATGAAATGATCCAACCTAAATACAAACGATCCAACGCAAAGTAATTCAATTCAACGTAAACACGAATGGTTTGGCGTGATGTCAAATGATCAAGTCAACAGTCGAATGGTTCAGTCGACGGGGGGTCTCCATGACGTCACGCACTGCAAAATTGGTGGCAAAACAAAGCTGCCATGTTTGGACATGTTTGTCTCCTGAGTTGGTTCTACTAATCGATTCTGGTACTAAGTGTTTATTGCTATTTTACATCATCCTGAGAAGTTGTGAATAATATTTTATCAGCTTGTTTTGCTAGTCACCCAAATTAGTCTAGTCTAGCTAGGAAAATCGAAGGTCTTCCCGGTTGCAAAGTGGGCTTGAACTGATCTATTATGATTCCTCTTAGACTTTAATAGTTCTTAATTACATCATTGATTATAACACAAAAATATCCGAACATTTAACTTTCATTTGGAATGTTCTGTCATGGTTCAGTTCAAAGAGAAATCAGACGCCTCTATACTTACAGATTTCCGGCCTCGGACTTTAAACGCATGCATACCTGGAGCATGCTCCTGCATGTGCATACCTCGTTCAAACTGCTACAAGTTCGCATCGAAATTTTCACCGGAATACAAAACTTCACATATCTAATTGTTGTGAGCCTCTGTAAATCCGCCTAAGCAGATGTTCTCAAGTGGAAAAGTACATATATGTGATTTTTTTTAAAATCCAGTTACATACTCTCTTTGTCAGTAGAAATGATCCACGTAATACTTACTCAACATCTTTATCAATCGCCACTGAGATTTGACTCAGAATCAGAATACCAGTTCTACCAAGAATGCACGAAATATGCATAAGAGGGCACCGAATATGAGACTATTTCAGGTAGTTACAACGATAGCGTAGCCTGATAACACAGACCTCTGTCTTGATAATTCAATAATATTTTGGCTTAGCATTTAGGTTAAAATAATTATTTCAAGTATTTAGTAGTCATAATTAGATTTATTAGTATTTATGACAGCTATTCTTGTATTTTTAAGACTTTTGTATTGGACACGGCTCGTGTGAAAACCAACCCTGTTGATGACGATTACCGTGTATAAATAAAGATCATTCATTCAATTCTGTCTTTCGGTATTAAACTTGAAAACTTAGGAACCGATCAGTTTTGTCATGAATGACATTCCCGAGACATTTCCAGGGGGGTGGGGTAGGGAATATTTGAAATTCGTGGTTTAATGTTTGGCATGTTGTACATAGCTAAGGGAATAAAAGTAAGTATATCTGATGTAATTTCACCCAGAGAGATTATTTTGTTTATGTAACGCTCGCGCAAATGAAGTCCAGGGGGGGTTAAGGCGTTTTGAAATTTTCTTTTGTCTGTCATTTCCCCCTGATCTTTGATCTCAACCAAATTAAGAAGACCCCCTGCAGTTTTCTATGAGTAACATTTTGGTGAAAATCCCATGTCTCTACGATGTTCACTTCTATCCGTAAAAATCCATCGCCCTTTTCGTTTTGGCCGCAAAGCATTCTGGGACAGTTTAATTTTATATTTCCCTCTCCAGAACTAGATTAAATAAAGTTGCAGCGCTAAAATTATAGTTTTGGAACTAAATACCACGAAAAAAACGTGGTGTTTGCAAATTTGGGGTAAGATATGCGAACCCTGCAAAACTGAGGGGGTGGAAAATGATATGCATTTCCTGATAATAACGGTGCCCTCCCCATTAAAAGTGTCTTGAATGAAGTTGCAGCTTTAAAAGTTTAGTTTCGGTACTAAACACGATGAACACAACATATTGTTTGCAAATTTTTGGTAAGATCTGCGATCCTTGCAAAACTGAGGGGGGAGGGGTCGATAAGCATATGCATTTTCTGTTAATAGTAGTACCCTCCCCCATTAGAAAGGGATTGAATAAAGTTGCAGCATCAAAATCATAGTTTTGGTACTAAACATGACTAATACAACATATTGTTTGGAAATTTTGTGAAAGAGATGCGAGCCTTACGAAAATGAAGGGGGAGGGGTGGAAAAGCATATGCGTTCCCTGTTAATAATGGTACCCTCCCCCTTTAGAAAGGGATTGAATAAAGTTGCAGCATCAAAATCATAGTTTTGTTACTAAACACGAAGAATACAACATATTGTTTGGAAATTTTGTGTAAGATCTGCGAAGCTTACAAAAATCGGGGGGTGGAAACAAATATGATTATCGTTAGCGGTACCCACTTGTTCCTAACGATAATCATAGAAATAATACAATAATTAATGTTCGGTATCTAGCACCTAGCTGACGGCATAAAAAGCAGCCTATCTGATGTAATTTCACCCAACTAGATTAATTTTTTGGGTTAACGCTCGCGCAAATGAAGTTCAGGGGGGGGGGGGGGGGGTAGGCCGTTTTGAAATATTGTTTTGCCTGTCATTTCCTACCCTAATCTTTAATGTCAACCAAATGAAGAAGACCCCCTGTAGTTTTCTATGGGTAACATTTTGGTAAAAAACCCATGTCTCTACGATGTGCCTTTCTATCCGTAAAAATCCATCGCCCTTTCCATTTTGGCCGCAAAGCATGCTGGGACAGTTTCATTTGCTATTTCCGAGTCCAGAACTGGATTAAATAACGTTGCAGCGTTAAAATCATAGTTTTAGTAGTAAACACGACGAACACAACATATTGGTTGCAAATGTGGGGTAAGAAATGCGAACTTTGCAAAGCTGAGGGGGGAGGGGTAGATAATCCCATGCATTTCCTGTTAAATAACGGTGCCCTCCCCATTAGAAATGGCTTGAATGAAGTTGCAGCGCTAAAATCATAGTGTTGGTAGTAAACACGACGAACACAACATATTGGTTGCAAATGTGGGGTAAGATATGCGAACCTTGCAAAACTGAGGGGGGAGGGGTGGAAAATCCTATGCCTTTCCTGTTCATAATGGAACCGTCCCCCGTTTAGAAGTGGCTATAATGAGGTTGCAGCTTCAAATCACAATGGATGGAGTGATGTGGCAGAGTTAAAACCATAGTTTCTGTACTCGACGCGACGACTGCCATGCGGCATGAACTGCGGATGGCTGTCGGTTCGCGAGCTTGTGATGACATTCAATGCACTTGTTTGGAAAATAACAATCGTTTCAAGGGGAAACTTTTTTCGCTTATGTTTAGGCCACTTATTTCCACGAGAAGTGGTCCAAAAGTCCAGTTGAGCCTTAGTAGGTGGAAAATAATCAGACACCCATGATCACTACCATGCAAGTTGCATGGCACTACCCAAAACGCGTTACGACGTAGCTAGCGTCTAACACACATGTTGGATTATCGTTAGCGGTATCCACTAGTGTAATATAATAGATATAAGAAAATGAATAATAACAGCATATAAAGAAACACAAATGATATTATCTGAAGTAGTTTTTGATGTAGATCTTGAATTTGACATCATTTTGTTCAAAAGTGAAATCTAGTTGGGTGGGGGAGATATTTTCTAGCCACATTTTCAATAAATCATGTTAAATTTTCATATATATATATATATAGTTAGAAAACCACAGCAAAAACCGTGTACAATGAATCCTGCCAGACGTTGAAAAAAAACCCAGATCTTGATTAGCAAGAAGAAGAAAATATAACAAGATAAAATGTCCAAAGTCTACTGCAACTGCTGGTCAGTATAATTTTATTATCGTTAGCGGTACCTACTTGTAATAATAATAATAATAAAATATTTTTTTTATACAGGAAACTTCTGTCACGCTAAGGTGGTTTTCAGTGAGGACCCTGTTACAGAGAATATATAAGCATACATAAAAATTAAATAATTACAAATATAAAAGAATACCATCATAAATGAAAAATAAAAACTGAAAATATATGTATAATATATGGAGTAGAAAAACTGTGTAGTATAAAATAGAGTAGAAACAGTAACTCAAATCATTGTTTTAGGCTCACCAACATGCAAGACAGACTAAAATGGCTGAGAATAACAATTAAGTTATGATGATATATATTTAGCTAGCTAAGTAATCAGCTGCATCGCAATATTTTTTCTCTTATTAGGATTTATATTTATATTTTCGTATATCACTTTCGCTTTCAAACTTTTTAGAGTGATCTTTGTATTTTTGTTTTTGTTAGGGCCACAAGGGAGAATACGGCATATTTGCTGTAATTGTGCACCCTCTTTAAACAAAGTGCTATCTATCTATCTAAATGATCGCCTAAAATTGTTGATTGAGTTACTGTTTCTAATAGCAGCAGGAATACCATTCCACTCCTTAAGTACTACGTAGAAGGAGCGAAGCTGGCCTCTAGTAGACTTACATATCTTCATAAACTGTTAGAAGTATCTTCTCGGCGACCACTGCTAGCAACTGATATTTAGTCTTGTGTGTACCCTTTGAATGGGGAACCACAGGACAAACAGTTTCGTATTCTTACGGACTAGCTGGAACGAGCACTCAATGCAGGCTCATGCGGGGGAATTCACTAAATGGTTAATAGGCCCATACAAACTAACGCAACACGTTGGTCCAACACCATTCAATATTATAATATTGTAGAACGCAACATGTTGCCCTCGTTTAGACACCATTTCGGACGATGTTGGATGAAGTTTGATTTCAGTCAAGCTTTTTGTTCTCGTGTTCGATGACACAACATGTTGGATTCGTATGGACAGCCTTGCGCAACATTGACGAACTCGCGCAGATATGGCGGCCTAATAATCGGTAAATTAATACCCCACAATCCTTGTCTTCTTCCGCCGTTATATATATGCAACATGTCGGAAGATGTTGGTCTCGTTGGGACACCCCGTCGAAAATCATCCAACATTGTTGGTCCAATAATGTTGGATGAAGTTGGTCTCGTTTTTGGTCCAACAATGTTGAATGATGTTGGTCTCGTTTGGACGGGCCTTTATATAAATGATGCCCTCGTTTCAGCCTCCATTGAGTGCTCATTCTACTGAGCTCATCCATGAGAATACGAAACTTGTCTATCCGTGATTTACTGATTTACAGCATCCAATAATCTAATATTGTAGGATGCAACATGTTGCCCTCTTTTGGACACCATTTTGGACGATGTTGGATGAAGTTTGATTTCAGTCAAGCCTTTTTGTTTTCGTGTTCGATGACACAACATGTTGGATTCATTTGGACAGCCTTGCGCAACATTGACAAACTCGCGCTCGCCCCGTTTCTTCTATATATACACCTTCATTTACACGTTCACGTAATATGGCGGCCTAATTATGGGTAAATTAAGACCCCACAATCCTTGTCTTCTTCCATTATATATACGCAATACGAATGTTGGACGATGTTGGTCTCGTTTGGACACCCCGTCCAACATTATCCAACACTGTTGGTACAACAATATTGGATAAAGTTGCTCTCGTTTGGACACCCTGTCCAACATGGTTGATCCAATAATGTTGGAAGATGTTGCTCTCGTTTGGACACCCCGTCCAACATCATCCAACATTGTTGGTCCAATAATGTTGGAAGATGTTGCTCTCGTTTGGACACCCCGTCCAACATTGTTGGTCCAATAATGTTGGATGATGTTTTCTCGTTTGGACACCCCGTCCAACATCATCCAACATTGTTGGTCCAATAATGTTGGAAGATGTTGCTCTCGTTTGGACACCCCGTCCAACATTGTTGGTCCAATAATGTTGGATGATGTTTTCTCGTTTGGACACCCCGTCCAACATCATCCAACATTGTTGGTCCAATAATGTTGGAAGATGTTGCTCTCGTTTGGACACCCCGTCCAACATTGTTGGTCCAAAAATGTTGGAAGATGTTGCTCTCGTTTGGACACCCCGTCCAACATCATCCAACATTGTTGGTCCAATAATGTTGGAAGATGTTGCTCTCGTTTGGACACCCCGTCCAACATTGTTGGTCCAATAATGTTGGATGAAGTTTCTCTCGTTTGGACACCCCGTCCAACATTGTTGGTCCAACAATGTTGGATAAAGTTGCTCTCGTTTGGACGGGCCTTTAGAGAAATGATGCCCTCATTTCAGCCTCCATTGAGTGCTCATTCCACTGAACTCATCCATGGGAATACGAAACTTGTCTATCAGTGATTTACTGTAACCTGCAAAATGAAGTATTGGTTAGTTTATTTTGGTGTGCATTTTTGTTTTAAGTGAATGTTAAGAAAAAATCAGATCTTTCTGAAGAATTCGTCATCCTAAACCGCTTGTTTTAAGGGCGATCTCGCCAAATCAGAGACACGAAGAACGACTCATTTTTGTAGTTTCTGCTGTTGTTGTTTTGACATCCATTTTGTCTTACCGGTTATCGGAACACCTAACATGAGGCACTTGCACTTTTCAGCTGCTACACTGGCATAATGTTTAGCCACGCAAACCTCGGAGGAGTCTTGATCCTGTTGGGAGCAGTTCGATGGATAAGGCCATGGTTTTCTGATAATCTAGAAAGATTGTTTTAAACTGATCGTATTAGTGGTGGGTATTTAAATAGAGGAAAGATTGGCGAATCTCTAGGAGTTGTCAAGACTAATCAGACTGATCAAAATGCAACGTTTCCTCGGGATAATACAGCTGCCATCTTGTCCTACAACCTCTTCAGAGTGAGAGAGAACATAAACTTGAGTTATTCTCGAAAATTCAGCGAAATATTGGAAATCGATATCCTAATGAATCATTGGGAATGTTACGAATTACAATTATTATCAGCCATTTCCGCCACCTTTGTTTTGAATTTTCCCGGGTAAAAGTAAGAGAACTTTTAGATTTTCTGGAGCTCTACATTTAAGGCTCTTCCAGCTAAGGTAAGAAAATGCAGCATCACTTATTTAAAAATACAAATGGTAATATTTCCAAAAGCCTGATCTATAATCACTTTTACTTTCACGTTTATACATAATTGGAAGGGATTACCAATTGAGCTTTTATTAACGCCTGTAAACTAGCTTTACTTTTATTATTTTGAACCAATCAAATCGTTCCTTTCTTAGAATTTTTCCTGCACCAACATTATCCTTATTATTAAATTTGCTTACTTGTTTTTCTTCCAGTTTGAATTCCGTCGTAAAACCAGGAGACAGCACAGTCCAATCTCCAAACTCAGGGACGGGAATGATACTTGGGTGATGGATAAGTATATTGAAGCCAGTCCCATCTCGGCTGAAAGGCCCATAATACTCTTCGGGCTGTGCATCCAGTAACATGTTCAAGTTCAAAGTTGGTCCACTCGTCCCCATTTCCAATGGCTTCTGCCCTTTTTTTCCTGAGTTAAAAGTGAAGCACATCCCAGCCTGAAGTGTATTGAATAAAGTGTAAGGAAGATTTCCATAATTCCATGAGATAAAACAACAGGGCATAACCTTAATTTATTCACGTTTAACTAATAGCTCACACCATATTTTCTCAATTAGTAATAAGCCTCAACCCTCCATGACCTTACTGAGGCTTTCGGGTTTTGCGCTGAAGTACAAACGATTATACACGGTCGCCGCAAATATTAAGTTTATCTTCAGTTCAGTTACAAAAACGATATTTAATGCAAGCGCATGCATCATATGAGTGAAAAATTGCTTTTGATACAACAGGGGAAATAAAGTTCATACATTCAAGCCAAAATGTCTTTCCCTGGGTACAAGTGCGTAGTTATTTTAGAAGAAGTAACAACACTGAAATACAATGTAATTATGTGGTTGACTAAATATTCAAAGAGCATGCATGGAGTTTAATTACGTCACGTTTATGATTTTAAGTATCCCACATGGAAGAAGCGGGTCAATGAAATGAAGAGAATAATAATAATTATCTAAACTTATATAGCGCACTTTTCTAAAATTCAGAGGCGATTCACAAAGAATTAGAAACTAAATGACAAGTTAAAACATGACAACAGACTAAATATTATAAAAACCAAGCAACTGAGTTAAACATGATTTGGACTAAACATATTCGAAAACTAAATGTCATAGGCCTGTTGAAACAAAAATGTCTTAAGACGAGATTTAAAAGTGTTCAATGATGGTGAGAGTTTGATGATGTTATCTGGTAAAGTGTTCCACAACCTGGGCGCGGCCACAGAGAAAGCTCTATCGCCATGTTTTGTTGTTTCACCACTGGGAATTTTAGAAGAAATTTGCTTTTGGAACGTAGGTGTCTGGTGGGCACATATTTTTCTAACAAGTTGCTAAGGTAAACCGGTGCAAGCGCGTTGAGTGCCTTAAAAGTAAGTAGCAAGATCTTAAACATGTGTTGAGTTACAGAAAGCCAATGAAGTTCTATGAGTATACGAGTTACATGATCGAATTTTCTCTTACGCATGATTAATCGGGCAGCACAGTTGTGAACTAATTGAAGTTTCTGAACAAGAGTTTGCGGAAGGCCATAAAGGAGAGAATTACAGTGATCAAGCTTACAAGTGATAAATGCATGTACTAGCGTCTTGGTATTCTCAGCAGATAAGTAGTTCCTAATACGTGCAATGTTACGAATGTGAAAGAATGAAGCCTTGCAAATAGAAGCCACTTGGGATTCCAAATTCAAAGAATCATCAAATACTACGCCAATATTGCGAGCAGACTTAGAAGAAATAATAAGATCATTGCCTATATTAAGTGGCGGAAGTTGGATTTTAGGTCTAAACTGAGATCCTATTATTAGTAGTTCAGTTTTATCAGTGTTCAGTTTTAGATTATTCAAAGACATCCAGGTGGTAATGTCATTGATACAAGCTTCGTTCTTGGCTGCAACTAAAGATTGCGGTGCTTGAGAGTCAAACGAGAGGTAAATTTGAGTGTCGTCTGCGTAGAAATGGCACATCATATCATGGCTTCTACTGAGGTCACCCAAAGGAGAAGTGTACATAAGATAAAGTAACGGTCCTAGGACCGACCCGTGAGGCACCCCATATAGCAGGTGAACAGGTGTTGACTTTTCTCCTCGAATACACACATACTGCTTATGACGAAGCAGGTATGAGCGAATCCACGCTAGAGCACGCCCTGTTATTCCAAAGCAGGCAGTCAGACGCCCAAGCAGAATTTCATGATCAACGGTATCAAATGCCGATGAAAGGTCCAGTAACACCAAGGCCACCGTTCGATGTTGGTCTATGGCTCTTAATATGTCGTTCTTGACCCTCAACAAAGCAGTCTCAGTGCACCTTTATTGAGCCGTAGGACGGGTAGAGTACAGGGTTGGTAGGCATTGCGCGCTGCTAGGAACTAATGACCTGCCATATCCCAATGTGCCAAGAGACAGCCCATTATGTTCTCTCTTGCATGTTAATGAGGGAAAATTAGAATAAGTGTGGATGCTGACGAGGGAATTTAGAGATTAAATAACCCTTATGAAACAAAGAAAACTGAGGTGATCACTTCTAATAATACTCTATTCACCCCAACTACACAAATTTGTTTAGTTACACAGGGTTAAAGCTACCTCCAACAGGTTAATTGTTTAGTTAAGAAATTTAAAGGTCAGCTTGAAACTAGTTTAGTGCCAGCTAGCATTGACTGAAACATAACTGTACATGTTATCGTGGTAGCTGGCAAATGTTCACATGCCGAGTGCACATGGTGATATTCAAAGCGTGGCAC
Source organism: Actinernus sp. WN-2022 (assembly GCA_030867875.1). NCBI lineage: Eukaryota > Metazoa > Cnidaria > Anthozoa > Actiniaria > Actinernidae > Actinernus > Actinernus sp. WN-2022. The sequence continues at coordinate 122,366,403 of JAOWCC010001589.1, forward strand.
AGTATGATGATAAACGTGGCACAGTATGATGATAAAGCGTGACACAGTATGATGATAAGCGTGACACAGTGTGATGATAAGCGTGACACAGTATTAATAATGATAAAGTGTGACACAGTATGATGTTAAGCGTGACACAGTGTGATGATAAGCGTGACACAGTATTAATAATGATAAAGCGTGACACAGTATAATGATAAAGCGTGTCACAGTATGATGATAAGCCTGGTACAGTGTGATGATAACAGTGGCACAGTGATATGTATTATTTAAAAAATGGTATATAAAAAATGTATACATTTATATAGCGCAAATTCTATATGAATATATCCAAATGCGCTTCACAAGGTTATTTTTGTGATACGGACTGCTGTTATAGAACTAAACAAGAGTCATTAATAACCTACATCATTAGAAATGTACTCTGTAGTGATAAACACTTCATGTAATTGCCACTTTTTCGAGCCAAAACTCACGATGCACAGGAAAGTGGACAAACAAGCCATCAGAAGAAGAAACCAGAGGAATTTACGAAACCTGGACGTGGCAACAAAAAGAAAGTGAAGCCCATGTAGCGTGCTGTACTGAGTCGCCGACAATCAGTGCCAAAGACAGAGAAAAGCTGATGTTATCACAGGTGAGTTTTCTCTTGTGCAGTGTTTAAAAAAAAAAGAGAAAAATAGGAATTATTTCAATGTACAAAGGCGATTCTGATTGGTTGAGAACACGATGTTAAGCAAACACGACAATTTTACGCTAGAAAGCAGGGCACTTATTTCGTTATTTTGAACCATTTTAGCGCTCAGCTATGTTCCTAGTCATTCTTTTCTCCTAAACTCGTAAAATAAATGCATTTTCTAGCTCGAATATGAAAGAAAACATCTTGAATCATGCAGAAATCCAATCGTAAACAAACCAATTGTATGCGGCGTTTCATCTAGCTTCGTTTACGATAGCTTTATCTCTTTTGCTAAAACTTGAGCTTAAAAATGTATAATAAAACAATTATTATTGAATTATCAAGACAGAGGTCTGTGTTATCAGCCGAAGCCGAAGGCTTCGCTATCATCGTATCATGCTCAACCTCATCCAATAATTGCTTATTATTAATGATGTCCCATGCAGTAGTCTCATTTGACTGTAGTGGTATGTCAAATATCAAAGGTAGCAAACTAGACTTGCTTAATATCACTAGCCTTCCCAAACATATTGATCAAGATTCGCTTACTTCTATGCGATAAAAAGATAAAATGTTTGGCGCTTAATGAAACAAGACTTGATTCTTATGTACAAAATCCTGAGATCAAAATTGACGGATATAAATACAATAACCTATTTGTGGCGTCGAAATATGCCCTGAAATTTCGTCCGCGGACATTATCTGATCCGAGAAGAGAACAGTGACCTTCGAGCCAGGATCAAATAATGTCCATAATGAGGCAGAAACACGCGACCGTCTCAGAGCACCTCTGGGATTTAGGTCCTAACAGACTTCCTAACTCCTGAAGAAGGAGTCTGTTAATCAGAAATACACGCTTGGCAATTCAATTCTAATGCAGCCTTAATGTAAAAGTATTTTTCATATATTTTTACTCTAAATATTTTACTCTAAATATTTTAGGTAAATAAAATTAAATGCCAAAAGGGGGGGGGGGGGGGGTAGAATGAACATCATTTAACCAATAATGATTACAGTTATATACTACATGTAGCTTAAGACATATTTTTATACTCAATATTCAAAGAAATTATTTCCATAATATACTTTTCCCCTACATAATTTATTCACATATCATATTTTATCAAATCATATCCATGGCATAATCACGTTAATCAATTTTCATACCACTATTTATATATTTCATAATAACCCACTCTTCAAATTATCACTCAACATTTTTAGAATAAGTATGAATTGGTGGTGCTTGCTTACACAAGCACACTAACACTGTTAATATCAGGGCATATTTAGACGCCACAATGTAGGTTATTGCATGTCGTTATCATCCTTCAAATATTTTCTTTGACGCTTATACGCTCACGGGGTTTGTAGTCGCGGATATTTCCCACTCGCGGAGAGAAAATATTGAGTCACGTGACGTTTTCAACCAATCACGCACGAGAGAAAATATTTGATGGGTTATAACTGATGATATCGTACGTCTCGATATAGATCGTAAAGGTGGCGGTGTTGCCTTCTATATCAGATGCAACATCAATTATATTGTACGAGATGATATTCAATCTATAACGGCCTCGAAATATTAACTCTAGAAATTAAGGCTTTGACAAAACCCTGCCTAATAACTACCTGGTATAGGCCCCTCGACCTACCTCTGATCGAGTACTCAATTTGGAAAACTATTTAGTCCAACTTGACACAGAGGCCAAGAAATCAATTATTATTGGAGGCCTAAATTGTGATTCTTAAAACGACCATTTAGTACCCTTTCTACTGAAGTTGCGTTTGCATTACGAATTTAGGCAAATAATCCAGAACGTTTTTCATTATGGAATAAACCAGCTATAAATTATAAATCTTTAGCGAGAACCAAGACTTCTTAATTTTTAACTTTTTTTTCAATGAATTCGCGCGTATTTATTTACTCCCAAAAAAAAGAGTTTTTATATTGAAAATCAACACCGAAGCAATCATACAGCTCTAAGAATCTACAAGTTACCAGGATTTTCAAGCAAATCAAGTGAGTAATGACAGACGAACTGCTCTGGCAAAGAGGGGAAAGAAGGCATATGTGGTTACGGGATTCTTATGTTATTCATACAAGTTGCGGCTGTACAGAAACCTCAAAATCACTCATATTTATCCTCGCTGGGAAGCGTGAGGAAAATGTGAAGCCGCATTTGGATACATTTACATGATGAAACGTCCTTTGAATTACTATAATTGATCGGGGCAAAACAACAACTGCTCGAGTTTTATACTGTAAAGTTGATCAGAGGAACCATGGTAGTGACTGAAAGGAAGGAGATTACAGTAAACATGAAGGCCATAAGTGACAGTTAGCGGTAGCTCTTGGGAAGCCAGAATTATTTGTTTAAATTTGATAGAATACGATTTTATAGTAACCAACATAGTTTAGAAAATGAACTGGACGAGGCAATTGAGATTTGTTAAAATACCGTCTCATAATAATTTAACTTCAAACATAAACTTCCATACAAACTACAGTAAAGCTCTAATTTGGTGTCGAGTGCGCACGCGCGGGATGGATTTCTGACAATGAGAGGACCAAATCATCAGCATAAATTAAACAACTCAACTTCGAATCACTTAACAGCACTGCGGATCGCACTAAACAAACCAGGAATGTCATTAATAAACAGATTGAACAATTTAGGAGTAAGATAACATCCTAGTTTCACCCCTATATCTCATTGGGAAAAAGAGTAACTCCTTGATCGATCCAACTTCACCGCCGATTTTACAGAAGAATACATTCTAAGAAAAATGCGTTCAAACTTTCTACTACATCCTTACTGAATCAGTTTAAAAAATAACCCCCCTATAAATGTTACCGCAAAGTATTATATTCGCAACTTCCATTTTCGCATTCTACGTAAAAACAACGGGTCGAAAGAAGCACATATCTCAGTATCTTGGTATTCTGTTTTGTGTTTACTATTCTTCAATATCAGGAAATACATGGTCCAAAACAATTCAGTGATCGGCAAAAACTTCCCACTGAAAAGTACGAATCTTGATGATGTCCACTAACTCGGTTTTAGTTTTAATAGGGACCAAGTCAGTGGCAAGTTACATCAAATTACAGCGCTAGCCAAGTTAATATTTGATCTTTAGCTTGTTGATCATAGCAGACTTGATAATTGTTGAGTTACACGTAACGTCATCGCCGCCATCTTGGTTGACGTTAACAAAAGATTCCTCGTTCGATCAACCATGAAACCAAAATATTTATTTGATTGATTTAACCAACATGGCCGCCACGTCTTTGTTATTTGTATCTCTGGGATTTGATTGCAAACCAGCAATCCAACTTCTTTTAGGATGGTTTCAATTGCCACAACCCTGTTTATATAACTACCATAGTATAGAGATTGAATGATAGCCAATGGACTTCTAATGCTGATGGCCTTGAGATTTACTTACTTCGCATTTCATCAGCTTCAGTTTATCAAGTGATATCCAGATTTTTAATTTTGTCTCTTGCCTTTATCTAAACAAATTATATGAACAATCATATTCTACATGCATTATATATGAACTTTAGACACATTATGCGTCCAGAACTGAGCCTTTTTAAAATCCCGGGGATTATGATGTTTATGAAAGCACAATCTTGAAGTTACCCGCTAAGAACTGACTCAAAGCACAGAAGCATTAAATTTGGATGAAATTAATCATACAAAATCAAGACTGTCAAGTATATGAGGAAATCAGGAATGAAGTAAGATGTAGCTCTGAAGTAAAAAAAATCATAGACATTATCTATCGAACAACAAAATATACATTTACACAAATCTTGGCTTCGTCTAGTAAGTCAAAAATTAAAAGCTACGGAATTCTAAACAATTGGCTAAGTGAAGTCCATAATGATGAAAGCAAAGACCACAATAAAAGTAACAAACTAAGAACATTTCGACAATTTATACAATATTTCACTTGTGAAACTTTTGTTTTGGACTTTTCCTCATCCTATTGAAAGAAAAAGCTTTACTGGAAAGGCAATGCACAAATAAACTAGACGTGGCGAGGTTTGAAAAAAATGGGAACCTCTAAAAAGTGGCTAACAAGATAATGTAGACTGTAGGGTTTTGCACCATCACGTGATGGCAGCCATGTTGGTGGCAGGAACAATGTTTAGTCATGTGAACAATTAAATCTCAAAGGAATAATTATATTTATATATTTATTTATTTATTTATTTATGACATTCGGACACAAGGTCACGGGAGAAGAAACAATAGGACTCGAAATCCCTAGCAATAGGTTTGTCTCAACGCGAGCACCGGTCAATGATGGTGGAAACGTAGCAAAATATATATATATATATGCAAAGTAATATACACAAATAATGAAAGAATGAACGGAAATGATAATGGCTAAAGAAGTTATAATACAATTTATTAAATCTATTAGAGCGTAAAACCTAGAACAGCTATATATAACTTCCAGTGATAAAAGAAAAAAACGCAAGCACTTATCAAAGCTTAACATTTACAGACGGATGATAAGTTAGGACGACGACAAAGCGGACAGACAAATGTTGTCGACGTCAAAATTGGATAGAAGTCTGTTGGAGAGTAAAGTCTTAAAGGCAGCAGTACATTCTGAAGCACGGACAGTTAGAGGTAGGGAATTCCAAAGAGGACGTGCAGTTACGCACAAAAAAAAAGAGTCACGGAACGTAGAAGTACGGGCTGGATGGAGAGACTAGACCCAAGCCAGACGAGCCTCTATAAGCTACGAGTTCTAGAGCTAGAGAAGTGCAGGAACTCGGAGGTCAAGCAAAATCTCGCCTTTAGTACAACGGAAGAGAAATAAAAGATCAAGATATTCAAGAAAGAAGGAGAGAGGGAGGAGATTAAGACGAATGGGCCTTGATTTATAATCTAATTGTTCTTGCCATCCAACATGGCTTCAGTCTATTGTTCCTGCCACCAACATGGCTGCCATCACATCAGATCAGAACTTTGTAAATTACGTGTGCGTGTATGTATTACTTTAGTAAATGTGTAGAAGTGCTACAGTTTTGTAAAGTTTGAAACATATAAAGCAAATATATATATTTTAATCGCCTAAACACCATTAACAACAGTAACCACAATATTGAATCGAGAAAGGCAGACATACTTGAATTCCTTCCTTTATTTTACGTGTCGCGAAATGTCGCCGTCAACCAGTTTAGCCTTTAGGTGAGTGATTTTGATTGTGGATCGACTGTTTGAACTGTAACGCTATTTATCCTTTGCGTAGCCGGTGGCTACGGCTACGGGTAGACGCGTAGCCACTCTATAACATGGCGTAGCGATGGTCAAAACGCTCTCCCCATTTCGACGCGTAGCCACTACCGTAGCAAGCTTCGTTCTATATAAGGACACTTAGGATCACAGGGGTGGTGGGGAGTTAGGATCACAGGGATGGGGAGTGGATCAGGATCGCACTCATTTCCTCTCGTCTTTTTTACGCGTAGCACGCGCAGATGCGTAGCCACTACTATAGCAAGCTTCGTTCTACACTTATGATCACAGGAGTGGGTGGTGACACTATTTAGAACAGACAATGTTTAGCTAATTAGACACATTTATTTAATTAATGTGAATCTAAATTATGTTTTACATTTGTTTGCTTTAATAAACCTTGTTTTTTTATTCAAAATGAACGTTTTATGGTTCTGTCAGTCAGTGCATTGAATTGAAGCAGGATTTTCCCATCGTGTACCCCTCTCCACTCGGAGGATGCATGGCAGGCCAGTGCTTACTACTTCTGGCTCTACTTATCACGCACTTAGCTAAATGTTTTGTCATTCATTTTATTACCTTTTAGTGCGGAATGATATCGTTACTAGAAAACAATATTTTCTATTTCAAAGTTTGTCTGTGGCCGAATATTTTGTGAGATAAAATGTACCGCATGTTATTACACTGTTATATGTTTCTTGACAGTCGGAATATATTACTCAGTTCTCCGCCTTTCTTTTATCTAGTCGCGATGTGAGGACAGTATCCCACTTTCGATATATGCTTCACTTGTCACGCACAAAGGTTTCAGTACGAGGCTACGGGGTAAATTAAATAGATTCTATTCTCAGAGAAAAGAATAAATTTTATTTACCCGGAGAACATTCTAAATTTAAAACAACTGTTTATTAAATAGAACAGGTCATAACAGTATAGTACACGTATATATATATATTAACAACAAAATATGAACATTATAACTAGTTTGACATGACTCTTAATGGCCCTTTGTTGACATTTATGCGCCTATCAATGTTATCCTGAGGGGGCAGGTAAGGAGTGGGGATTTGTCATTTTTGCCTCAAAAAAATCCACGCTCTTGGGACAACACCTTTGGTCAAAACTTCCCTATCTTCCTTACTCTTCCTACAAACAGCTCCACCCTGGGCTGGGACGGGAAACCTATGTAAAAATCCTCCCCCTCGAGGTAACCAAATCTATCAAGTCTATCAACTCCCTATTTAAAGTGATAGGGATGATCGGCCGGAGCTTTAAAAATGACCCCTAAAAGGTATGCATAAATTAAAAGAGCCTAGAAAGTCAAAATGATTTTGACCCCTAAAAGGTACGATCATTTAACGTCTGTTAAATCACAAGCACAGTAAAAATTCATCTAACTCACATTAAACGTCCAAAGCATTGTCAATCAGTTTTAGAAATGAAATTACACCCTAAAAGGTACCGAATTGCGTTGCATAATTAGCTTTTATCAAAGTACCCGGCCCTAAATGCATGGTATGGGGGCGACGGAGACGACCCCTAAAAGATACGGCCGATCACCCCTATCACTTGAAATAGGGGAGTTTCCACCCTCCACGGTGTACGTATCTTCACTTCATCCAGTGTACAGCGAATCGCTTTCTTTCTTCTATAGTTTCACGAGGGTTTTTAAGTAGCTACAATTGAAAACGAGGCTGTATAACGGCAGAACTTATAAGTATATACGTACGAAGAGAGGTCGTGTGTTTCGTTTTAGTGTGAATTTAAATACACAGATCACTTTAACTTGTGTCTTCCCTTTCAAGGAAAACTCATGGTACGAGACGCCTTGAACCTCGTTAATACTTTAACTTGTCTTCCCTTTAATTTCAAGGGAATAACATGGTACGAGACGCGTTGGACCTCGTTCATACTTTAACTTGTCCTCCCTTTCAAGGGAATCACATTGTACGAGACGCCTTGAACCTCGTTAACAATTGCGCACAGTACGTAGACAATATCGCACACCGTTTTTTGTTTCCGAAACACACAGTTGTTCGGTGTTGCTCTGTTTTCCTTCCTACTCCTTTAAAGGTGTTACCATAGCTGTAAGTCATGCTAATTTTCTTTCTGATTCCTTTCACTTGCATGGAAAACCACGACGTCTGTTGTTTACTAGGGTCTAGAACGCCAATGACGTAGCTGATCCGAAGAAACTAAAGTGTCAAGACCAATCTGGCTCGTTCCAAGCCTCCAACCTCCTGGACCCGGTTGTTCGAAGCCAGGGTAAGCGCTACCCCGGGATTAAATCGCTAACCCGACGGTAAATTGTACAGATTATAATTACACATTTAGCGCTATCCTATGGATAAAGTTACCCTTGCTTCGAACAACTGGATCCTGGCGGGTCCGTGACATTTGCAGGATATAATCACGTATTTGTATATACTGCGTGGTAAAACATATACATGACTTCATTTATTTAAAGGGGCTATATATCATGGTACTTCGCATGTATCGAGTAATCGTTCGGTTGTTGGCTGTTAATTGGATACAAACAGTTAAACTTCCCTCCCTCAATGTTTGATTGTAAGGATTTTCCCTGGAGACTGTTTATATACACTGTTTGTTAGTCATTGTTGCCCCATGGGATCCACGAGTTTAATTCATTGGTTGTTGAAATGATATATCAACACGTTAATGTTTCCTACGAAGGCCTATTCTCGGCAGTTGTGGATGTTAATGATTTATAAAGCCCGCACTTGTTTTTTGGTAGCACATCGCGAGAGGATCGTGAGGATAATAACATCGAGGAATTCACACACGGTTAGGATACTGCAACCAAGAAATAACCCCATGTTGCCACCGAAACCACCTGAAAGAAAACGTTTAAAAGAGGGCGGGTAGAACGAAGTATGATACCGTGAATGGATCAAGGGCACCCAACGAGTACTTTTTGAAATTCGTTTGAAACCAGTTGTCTGCAGCTTATCTAGCCATTTTAAGGCAGCTACTATGTCTTTTGACGTATTCTAGAAAGCTATTAGCTGTTCGGATTTTCTAGGTGGAAATCGCGTCAACCGAAAATACTATGGCAAAATATTCCCGGCCTACGAATTTGTTAGTAGTCTAGAACATAATAAGAATGTTCTAGCCCAAGTAACTTCATATTGCAAAGTTTTTTGGAGGTACGAATTTTTTAGGGATTCTTTTTTCCTGTTCTGACTTTATTGATCTGGGCTGGGTTGTTCAAAGCCCGATTATTGCTAATCCAGGGTTAATTTCCATGACAACCAATAGGTTTTGTGCAGAGTTAATCCAGGATTAACACTAATCGGGCTTTGAACAACCCGGCCCAGACGAATTGGGACGTACGAATATTTTAGGGGAAACCTTTTAGTCTCCCTTTTCTTCTATAATTTTCTAGGGATTTAAAACAAATTTTCTAGCCAGTATTTCAGAAAACAATTTTCTGGGGACAATTTTTTCAAATCCGAAAGTTTTAGGCTAACTTACTCTCCCGAACAGCTTTTTAACCGAAAACTTCGTTGGGTGCCCTTGATGGATACAAAGAGATCAGCTGCAAATCAGACAAGACTATGATGTCTGAGAGGAGGATGGTATCACTCAGAGAGAAGTAAGTATGGGCCAATGGAGACTGTAGCCTTTGCAACATGCCTAAATGCCTTTGAACGTCGGATATATAGCTGAATAGATAGAGAAAGATAATAATAACAATAACATTATTTCTGTGTCAAAATTATAATATCCAAGGGGACACCTATGCTAAAATATTGTACCTTATAAATGTCATTCAATAGTTAATTAATTAAAATATGAAATACATTATATGAATCAATAAATTAAGCATTGCAGAGGAAACAAACATTACATCCGTTATCTAATAAAACACTAAGGTCACGTTTACGAATACATGCATTGGAGAGAAGGAGAAATTGGCCAATCCTTGCTGACGTCATTGTTTAAATTTTTGCCTCAGCATAAATCAAACTTCAAGCTACAAACAAATAGACTACACCAGTTGGAAGAGAATTTTAAACTTAGTAATCACCGAAAATTTGAGATTGATATGTTAAATATTTACGGAGAAATTGACTGTTCAAAACTGTAAAATGGGCTGTGGGGCAAGAGTTGCTGACAGCCATACATTCAGTTGTAAGGGAGTGTTCATTATTTACGGCTTTGGGGGGGGGGGGGTCGGGGGGGGGGGGGTCGGCATTTCATCTGCTTCTCTTGTTAAAACTTTTATGACCCCCCTATGAATGAATTAAAACTTAGATGACCCCCCTATACAATTGTTCAAAACTTTATTGACCCCCCCCCCGATAAAAAAGATGGATGTGCAAAAAAGAATGCAAACTGCATATACATGTAATCTATTAAATTTACTATTAATTAATGTTTGTAGATTTATGCATGGTATTTTCCTTTGTTTAGTAGAAAACATATATATACATGTATTCTTCTGAAAATCTTTACCTCACCATCATTCCCGGATGGGTACTTGAAATTGTACCGTTAATTTGTGCATTATATTGCATTCTAGTGCATCATATTGCATTGTTCCGTAGTCCCAACCAAATAAATAAATAAATAAATAAATAAATAAATAAATAAATAAATAAATAAATAAATAAATAAATAAATAAATAAATAAATAAATAAATAAATAAATAAATAAATAAATAAATAAATAAATAAATAAATAAATAAATAAATAAATAAATAAATAAATAAATAAATAAATAAATAAATAAATAAATAAATAAATAAATAAATAAATAAATAAATAAATAAATAAATAAATAAATAAATAAATAAATAAATAAATAAATAAATAAATAAATAAATAAATAAATAAATAAATAAATAAATAAATAAATAAATAAATAAATAAATAAATAAATAAATAAATAAATAAATAAATAAATAAATAAATAAATAAATAAATAAATAAATAAATAAATAAATAAATAAATAAATAAATAAATAAATAAATAAATAAATAAATAAATAAATAAATAAATAAATAAATAAATAAATAAATAAATAAATAAATAAATAAATAAATAAATAAATAAATAAATAAATAAATAAATAAATAAATAAATAAATAAATAAATAAATAAATAAATAAATAAATAAATAAATAAATAAATAAATAAATAAATAAATAAATAAATAAATAAATAAATAAATAAATAAATAAATAAATAAATAAATAAATAAATAAATAAATAAATAAATAAATAAATAAATAAATAAATAAATAAATAAATAAATAAATAAATAAATAAATAAATAAATAAATAAATAAATAAATAAATAAATAAATAAATAAATAAATAAATAAATAAATAAATAAATAAATAAATAAATAAATAAATAAATAAATAAATAAATAAATAAATAAATAAATAAATAAATAAATAAATAAATAAATAAATAAATAAATAAATAAATAAATAAATAAATAAATAAATAAATAAATAAATAAATAAATAAATAAATAAATGAAAAAGAGCTCAGCATTGGCATTAAGCTAATCTCCTGAATACCAATGCATTATCTCTCCTATGGGGATGTGCGTTTGATCACGAGCTTAGAGAATACCATTCTGCGTATAAAGGAAACAAAGCAGAATACGTTTTTTAAATGTTGCGAGGGGCGAAGGGCCGAGCCTAAATTTTTGAGATTTTACTGCTCTCTAAAACACTGGTTTCCTGTATTCTGGAGACTAAACATTGGCTTAGCATTACAACAGCAATTTCATTTTACATGACAGGTATGTCAAAACTTTGATGACCACCCCCCCCCCAAGGAGTAGGTAAAATCTTTGATCACCCCCCTAAAATTTGTTTTCCCCCCCCACCCCCCATGATTTAACCGACCCACCCCCCCAAGCCATAAATAATGAACACTCCCTAAATTTTGAGATTTTTAAACGCTTATTCCTCAAAATATATTTATCATATCACTCTCAAATTTTCGGTAATTATCAAATGTGACAATCAGTCTTTCGATGTATGTACTCTGTTTGTTATGGTATGTACGTCGCTTGAAGTTTGATCTATGCTAATGAGGAAAAAACGTAAACATAGATTCGCGTATCGTATTGACTTGATTCTGCTGTGCATGTGTACTGCGAGATGAGCCACAGGAAGTCCGAGCTGTATGCATATGTTGTAGTTTAAAAAATACTTCAGGTTAAATTTGTCCAAACTAGTTTATTTTTGTCCAAACTAGTTCATTTTTTCAACCTAGTTTATTTTTGTCCAAACTAGGATATTTTGGTTCCATATGCTGCCTGTTATAGTAGCTACTTTTCTTTTTTTCCTTAGTAGGGCTGAACAACGTACTATAGCTATTATTATTTTATTTATTTTGTACCAAAGGAAAGTAGGATTATTCTAAGAGACTAAACTGTTAAGGACTGTATGAAAATGTTTTGAGAGACAACTAGTGCCGAGAGACAACTACTGCCTTGTACGAACTAGCCTGTACGAACTAGCCTGTACGAACTAGCCTGTACGAACTAGCCTGTACGAACTAGCCTGTACGAACTAGCCTGAACTAGCCTGTACGAACTAGCCTGTACGAACTAGCCTTGTACGAACGTACTAAGGACTGGAAATGCTTTGAGAGACAACCAGTGCCTCGTACGTACTAACGTACTAAGGACTGAAAATGTTTCGAGAGACAACTACTGCCTTGTACGAACTAGCCTGCAATGCAGGCGTTTCTAGTGGTTTTCCCCGCTTTCGTGGACGTTTTCCGCTCACGAATGAATTTCAGACGAGTAGCAATGGAGCGAGGACGAAAAAGCGAGAGAAGGGGGAGAGGAAGAGGGGAAAAGAAAAGAAGAGGGGAGGGGGAGGGGGAAGAAGGAAACGCCTGCCCGCAAGGCCTGTGATTTTGAAAAACTTCGTTCGTCCACGAACGAAGGCTTCTGATTGGTGTGGCACTGACAATTTTGATTGGCACCAATCATTCGTTCGTCCATATCGCATTCAGCGTAATCAGCGAAAGGTTATTAATAGTTCGGCGAAGTAGACTTCGAATATTTCTTTATACAGCGGGTTAATTTTTCTGCTCTCAAGCTAAATCTCTAAAGAAGGCTGGAACAGAAATAAGGTTTGCAATTGCAACAACTTGCTTTTCGGTTGGAAGAATGGCGAGGAAGTCTCGGCACCCGGATTTGGGGAAAAAGTTTGATTTTCAACTCCTTGTTCGTGTGAAGGAAACTGATGACGAAGCCGTTGTTTCCCTCTAAAATCAAGTGACTTCATTGGAATCGAAGGCTAGATTTACAACACAAACAACAATCCAAATTGCTTGACATTATACAGAAGTTATGTTTATGATTTTTATATTAGCCCGACTGATTTTGGAGAAAACATACGTTTTCCCCGAGCATTTTGGTTAACGACCAAACCATATTCAAGCGCATAAATAACATTATTTCAAGCACTTCTATTAAAACTATGAACTTCCTGTTACATATGTAAGAACTACGATGGTGCCTGATTCTATTTTTGAATTTATTTCGAAAGTAAAGAGCTGTTTTCAGATTCTTTCGAGTTATACTGCCTTGTATAAGAACGTACGAACGTACCAAGGACTGTTTTGAGAGACAACCAGTGCCTCGTACGAATGTACTAACGTACTAAGGACTGAAAATGTTTTGAGAGACAACTAGTGCCTAGCTCGTACAAACGTACTAAGGACTGAAAATGTTTTGAGAGACAACTAGTGCCTCGTACTAACGTACTAAGGACTGAAAATGTTTTGAGACACAACTACTGCCTCGTACGAACGTACCGTAAGAACTGAAAAATAATGTTTTGAGACGGAGACAACTACTGCCTTGTACGAACGTATACTAAGGACTGGAAATGCTTTGAGAGACAACCAGTGCCTCGTACGTACTAACGTACTAAGGACTGAAAATGTTTTGAGAGACAACTACTGCCTTGTACGAACGTATTAACGTACTAAGGACTGGAAATGTTTTGAGAGACAACTAGTGCCTCGTACTAACGTACTAAGGACTGAAAATGTTTCGAGAGACAACTAGTGCCTCGTACGAACGTACTAAGGACTGAAAATATTGCGAGAGACAACTAGTGCCTCGCACTAAGGACTGAAAATGTTGCGAGAGACAGCTAGTGCCTCGTACGAACGTACTAAGGACTGAAAATATTGCGAGAGACAACTAGTGCCTCGCACTAAGGACTGAAAATGTTGCGAGAGACAACTAGTGCCTCGTACTAGCGTTCTACTGAAGTACTGAAAATGTAGCGAGAGACAACTAGTGCCCTTTATATTAAATTATTGATACCTCAGTAAGTTTAAGTACCTAGCTAGGCACTAACTTTCATGGTCGAACGATTACTGCGGTACTGTAACACGGTGGACTGAGTTTGGTTCCACGTGCATTCGCGATTAAATTCACACAAATGTTTAGGGATTGAACTTGATGAAAACTAACTTTTGAGAAGCACATTGAGAATGTTTGTAAAAAATCCAGTGCGGGCATTGCTGCTCAAGATAAGGCGGATCAAGCTGGCTCACTTGAAATTATTTATAAGGCAGCGACGGCGCAGTCGGGACATTTTTGCTCTAAAGACCCTAAATAAGTGAGCACCCGTTGTGGACGGTTAGGGTATTTTTAAATGTAAGGGTAGGGTTTGTAGTGGTTCAGAGGACCATTAAAGAAGTATTATATTTATCTGTTGTTTAATAGTGACTTAGCCATAAAAATAAATAAATGAGTGACTAGCTCTAAACACCCTAAATAAGTGAGCACCAGTTGTTGACGGTTAGGGTGTTTTTAAATGTTGGGGTAGGTAGGGTTTCTATTAGATACAGGACCATTAAATAAGTATTATTTAATATCTGTTGTTTAGTGAATTAGCCGTAAAAAAATAGTCTATATAGCTCTAAACACCCTAAAATAGTGAGCACCCATTCAAAAAATAACTAGGTTGAATTAACAAAATAAACTAGGTTTAAAAAAATAAACTAGTTTATTTTGATTCAACCTAGGTTATTTTTTTCAACCTAGTTTATTTTTTTCAACCTACATGTATAGGTATTTTTTAACATCGTTTATTTTGATTCAATCTAGTTTATTTCTTATTATGGGTTCAATCACAGTATAATTTCTCTTCCCTTATTCATTATTGTTTATCTGTGATGTCGTATAAGTCACAAATTAGCGCTATAAACTACATATAATTTACAAACTGTTTCTTTATTGTCAGGAGTTAGAAGTTCGTTATTTGTACGCTGCGTATAGGGCAGACGTACATTTCGAGCTCTGTCGATTAATAGCTGAAATGGCTGAAAATACTGACAAAATCGATGACCATTCATCCTTACAATATGATGATAAGAAAAACCTGTTTAAATGGACAGGAAGCTTTGAGATTCTGCAAGAATTTTGCGTGAAAACCCGGCCTCGAATTTGCCGAAGGAACGGTACTCAATCTCATCAAACGACCGGTCAAAATCCATAAAGACTAAAGCTATTAGTCTTACTCTATTCACAAACACCGGTACTCTTCAGATACAGGGAACTGAAAGCAAGGCTGTGAAAACTCGCTTTGGTTCTCTTCTAAACGTTAACATCGATTTAGACGAAGCTCAAACTTCCCGCCAAAATTCTGACAATGGCGGCGGCGAGGAAGAAGCGGTGATTCAAATCGTAGATGACAAAACTCCGGACGCCCAGCCCGCAAATGCTGAAATACACAAGATCAAAATGGATATCACAAAGCTGTGGAATGCTGTACGGCAAAATTCAAAGCAGGAAGAGAAGCAGAACCACCTTGAAATCGAAAACTACAAGCTAAAGGCCACCACTGAATCGCTAAAGAAGCATATAACGTCTGTCGAAGAGGAACGCGACTCACTCAGGGTTGCCCTGCAAATACTTTCAAAAGAATTCGATAGCAAAAACAACAAGCCTCCCCAACGCGAAGCCATTTACATCCATGAAGAGCCGAGCGCTGCTCCTTCTACGTCAAATGAAACGGCGGAGTGGCAACTTGTAGAGAAAAAGAAGAAAACTAGATCAGATCTGGTAAAAATATAAAGTCAGCCGGGAAGAATCAAGATCGACAGCCTCCTGCAGAAGACCGTAGAGTAGCTGTAGATAAAACAAATCAACCCCATCAGCGGCGTAATGTCATGATTTTGGGAGATTCTATGGTCTCTAAACTCAACAGTTGGAGGTTGTCAGATGCTAATGTGAAGACTCAAGTCAGAGCGTTTCCTGCATGGAGCTACAGTCAGGGACTTTTGCGACTACATCAAACCAACGCTACGAGAGGCTCCCGACGATCTAATACTCCATGTAGGTACAAATGACTTACAATCAAAGTCTTCAAGTGACATTGCAAATAGTATTGTCAATTTATGTACCGATATTGAAACTCATCTTCCACATACATGCATAATATAGCAATCTCTGAAATTGTCACTCGAGCCGATAATGAAGCACTCAACGCTAAGGTTCGTGATGCAAATAAGGATCTATATGCATTTAGTAAATCTCGCAACGGGAAAGTCATCACTCATAGGAACCAGTTACTAGTTCTTGTCTGAATTCTAGAGGTCTGCATCCAAATGGATCAGGTCTAGAAATTATGGTGACGATATTAAGAGAAACGAATTAGTTCCACCCGATCTAGAGGCTTTGTGTGTTGAAATTTTAAAGCCCCAGAGTAAATCGTTTATTTTGTCTAACATTTACAGACGACCATGCAAGCTCGTCATCTGAATATTTTACTTTAATTGAACAATTCATAGCAACTGTAGATGGCGAACAGAAGGAACAATATGTGATTGGTGATCTGAACTGTGGTTGGACAAATGAGCACATTAATTACATAACCAAAAAGATAATTTCTGGTCTAGGGGCTATGAAAAGGATAAGACCATATGTGTCCCAAGAAATACTTATAAAGGTTTACGACTCTCTCATTGAGTCGCACATTACCTATTGCTGCGAAGTTTGGGACACATTGGGTAAAGTCCTATCCGATAAATTGCAAGTTCTCCAAAATAGGGCCGCTAGGTTGATTTTATCAGCGGATTACAATACCAGCTCCAATTACTCCTAGCATCTTTAGGGTGGGAAAGATTGGATGAAAAAAAGGGCAAAGCGAAAGGCGACGCTCATGCATAAAATACATAATAATTGCGCGCCATGCAGCCTCGTCGACTTATTTAAAATGGGAAGCTCACTTCACTACAACTTAACAGGTTGTGAGACAAAGTTTCGTCTCCCTCAACCAAAAACTGAGTTCCTGAAAAAGAGTTTGTCATACAGCGGAGCAAAGTTGTGATGAGCTTCCCACTGCGGTACGTGAAACAAAGTCTCTTATTTCGTTCAAAAAACAAATCGCAGAAATCACACTTTTATATTATAGTAGTTATTATATTAATATGTTTTTATGTATATAATAAATAAGTTTGAATTCGATGTAATTTTTAGGAGCATAATTAGCTTAGTATAGATAACACGGCTTCTGTGGAAATCAGATACAGTCTGTCAGGATATTTCCGTGTATAAATAAAGTTTGATTGATTGATTGATGCGTGCTTCCATTTTTTTCTAGTCATAGCGTGTTATTCTATTTGCAAAGCTGAGTCTAACGAGTACGAGGTTTAGTCCAAGATCCTCTGAACTCGTTACTTTAAGATCAACTGTTTAGCTCTTCGTAGAAGTCAGTGAGAAGTCTTCTTCCAGTTAATGTTAGCGTTGATTCGCTTTTATATTATTTAACTGAGTGATTACTCTGTAAAAGTCGGTTCGGTTCACAGTTTGTTTCGAAGTACGAGTGTGGAGCCGTAAAGTAAACCTGATCATCTATAAACAATATATGTTTCTGAATTTAGCTTTCTTACTTCCTTTGATTTTTCATAAAAGAACACAGAGCCAGTCAACACAAACTTCATCTGTATTTTCGTTCTGTGTTATCGTCCGTGTTATATTTTTCAAAGTCCGATTTCGTTAGCAGTGCACATGCGTGAATACATAATTTGCATAAAACCTGACATCGTAGTTATATTAGTGATTTAAATGACTACGACGTCATCGAATGTTTCTGTGGTAAAGTGGTAAAGTTCTGGTCTTCCAAGCCGATGAAATGGGATGAAACAAAGTAAGTAATAATGATGTGTAATATTAATGTGATGTAATGGTGGTAAGGGGGATCAGGGTGGGGTAGAAGGAAGATAGTGGGACAAAGGGAAGGGAGGGGAGGTAGAATACGAAAACCTGCTCAATTCTTTTTAGAATGTGCCCCCTAAAAAAACTAAACCCTATTTTTTTATGACTCCTCAAAAAGAAAGGATCCCTTTTTAGAATGATTGATATCTAACAAAAATAACCTAGGTTGAACAAAATAAACTTAAGGTTGAAAAAATAAACTGGTTTGGACAAATTAAATTTAACCTGAAGTTTTTTTTGACCTGCAGCACATACACTTAAGTCACAGGAAGCCCGAGCTGTATTATGAGCGCGCACGTAAACCACCAACTAAATCAACACATACACAGCAGAATCAAGTAAAAACGATACTTTATTTCAACACAGTGATTAAATACAAAATGTGAGGATGATTAGCCTGTGATTCAACGTTAAATCGCATCAACACGCATTAAAAATGGCGCCAAAGACGTAGCAAGCTATATTTTTTAACGTGCTTTCTTAATGGATTATTTTAGAGTGCGCAGCAGTTCTGCCCAGTAGCACATATTTTCCTTAATACCGCCAGTTTAGATATACTTACTTGCCAAATCTGTGAATTCGTAGGCGGGAACCTCTGTGGTTATCTCGGTTACCATGGAGTTGAAGTAAACTGTGATCATTGCGAATCGACTCCTGGTGGGTAAAGACAAAACAATCACTACTCCCCAAGAAAGGCAATGCTAACTTCATGCATTCAAACACACTCATCTAAAATAACCCTTCCATTAGTTGACAAGAATATACCGGATGTGCTCATTCCGTTTAGCTAAAGCCACAGAAAAATCTAAATGCCTATATCTAAATATTGATCAAATTAGTACAGCTTGTTGTGCTATTTACATGCAATAGTATGTGCAAGTGTCGGATTGTGTTCAAGTACCTTCAGTTTACAATAGAACACAAAAAAACTTATTGACAAACTTTAGGTAATATCGTAAAAAACATTATGGAAATTTTAAAAATAGTCCCTTTATAAAACAACACCAAAACTTTGTGATTCTTTTGAACTTTGTTTCATATGGATTATTTATCTATTTTCATTGTCATGCAGGTGCCTTAATTAACTGTTACGGGTTTAGATATACAGCTATTTCAAAAAGGTTGTCCCGGACAAACGACATGCGACATTCCCAGACCGAAATGGATTGTGGTTACAACTGTCCAGCTGCGCGAAACGGATAAACTACAGTGTAGTTCGATTCACAGGAGACCATCAATATTTGTGTTAAAGTTTTGACCCAAAAACCAGACTTCCAGCTACTCCCACAACCCACTTCGGTCTGGGAATGTCGCTTGTTGTGCTAGCCCACACCTGTTAGTATCTTGTATTGACGCATGCGTTTTAAGGCTCGTGCGCGGACTAAGACTAACCTGTACCATTCACGGAAGGTTTTCCTGTTGTCATCAGTAGCGCTTGTGTTGTACTCAACAAACAGCTGCTTGATGTCTTCACCAATTGACTCCCAGTAAGATTCAGATGGAAAGTAAAGACTTGACGTCTGAATCTTGTATGTGATGGAGTTGCACTGTTTTTGGCACCTGATCGATCTGCGGGTAATAGTAGCTGCGAGAGGCCAACAATATTATTCATATATATTATATAATTCTGCCAATAACGCACGAAATATGCAGAAGAACGTAACGCACCAAATATGGTCTCTTATTAGAGGGCGAGTGTGTTTTACCAGGTCTAAACCATTCAAAGGATCCATATTTGACTCGCTGGAGTGAGATATGGAAAATACGCCACGCTTGCCGCCTTTTGAACTACAAAGGTTTGTGTCAACCAGGTTTGTAAACGTCACAGAGGAAGATGTAAACAGCTTAAACGAGTAGCAAGAAATTAAAATGAACATTCCGGTCCAAAAAAAAAATCTAAGATTCTAAGGATTTCTGGACTTCAACTAAAAGAAAAGAGAGACATAAGAGCTTCGATAGTTCACGAAGGAAGTTTGTACTGACAGGAGTATTAAGTAAAACGAATAGAGAAGAGTTCTTAGAGCAGTTTAATTGTCCATGAATTAAAATGAAATTACACGGTGGTTTATTTGAAGATATCAAATTTATCCTCTCGAGTCAAAAACATTTCACACGTTCGCTGAGCTCGCTCGTCAAATATTTTGACTCTCGAGGTTCACACCGCCGTTTAATATCCTCTTTTTTATTTTGAAGTATTCTGGCATCGAAACAAATAGGAAAACGTTCTTAGCCCTTGTCACAAATGTTTTTATTTTTCAATTCGCCGAGGAACAGGTAAATGGTGTCTCAATCCACCTTAACGGAGAAGATGGCGGCTGTCCACTTGACCACAATCCCTTGCGAACCTAAAACAGCCAAAATAACACACAGAAATCCTCTATTCTTTTAAATGACAGTGTATTGGCAACAGTACTCGTACTAGCTTGTTTTTCAATGACAGTGTTTTGGCAACAGTACTTGTACTGGTTTGTTTTTAAGATTATAAACCTCTCTATAGCGATTTTAAAACGGATTTAAAGATTTTCGTGCGCAAAGAATTGTGGGTAAAAGGAGAAGCCGCCATCTTTTTCGGTACGGTGGATTGCAAACGCCATGCAGGCAGTCACGACATTTTTTGTCCTTAGCTTGGTAAAGATAAAAATAAGGTAAGGCAATTTACTTTTAAGAATTTGTAACGGTTTTAATTTCTTTGAGAATTCTAACATCCTTTTCCAACAAGACGTACGCGTGAGTGTGCATTTTATGGCGCCACATTTTCCCCATCTTGCATGGATTGTACACTCGACTCCATTGCTAGCCCTGACTTGGCCTCTCTTTTGACCACTCCGTAGACTGAACGGTCGCAGGAAAGAGAGTCCAGTAGATATTGTATGCGCATGCTCAAAACTGTCCAATCAGGAATAAGGTCAAATTCGCGGGAGTATTCGCGGGGTTTACTGAATACATTTTTATTTGAACGTTTAAAATGGCTAATAATATCAGTGAATTTCTCGCAACTCTTGTCCTCCGGCAACACAAACACAAACTTAGAGTCTTTATTAAGTAAAGCGCTTCGCCTCTCACTTCTATGGCCCAGGTTCGGTTCCCGGACGCGGCGCCATATCTGAATTGAATTTGTTGGTATCTCGCCCTTGCTCCGAGGGTTTTCCTCCGGGTTCTCCGGTTTTTCTACCTCCTCAAAAACCAACCTAAATTCCAATTCGGCCCTGGAGTGCGTCGGAATACTTAAATATAAGCCTCTGGCTTGGGTGATCCAGTAACGGCTTCCTGTATCTTCGACGTAAAATAAACTAAATATTTATTTTTATTGTTTCTCCTATGGCCCACTTGGACGAAATCCTTCACGGGTGAGAGAATTAACAATTTTTGTTTACACATAGATCGAAGGTTCAAGTCTATGTATTTCGTTTTCATTGAGATCAGTCAGCTTGAACACTGCTGTTACCCCGTGCTCCTTTAGCTAAGACATCTGATCATCCACCAGAGATACGAGTGGAAAAATCATAATTGACGAATCACAAGTCTGTTGTGGTGAAGATCTTAAACTTAAAGAATCATATACGAAATTAAATAAAGTACTAACCAGCGACTTGCCAAACTCAGTGCTGAAGTTGACGAAGGCATCTTCCCGTTCCATAGATTAAATAATGCTTCTAGGTGTTCAAACTTTGGTACAAATTTATAATTGCACACTTTCAAGGCATAATAAACGTTGATATATTTCAGTAAACACCTTCGCCGCCATGATTATGAGCTATGTAGCCAGGCCCACCACATTTTTATGGTGTGGCCTGGTTACATTTCTGACATGCGCATGCAATATCTAGTGGACTCTCTTTCGCGCGACCTTGCAGTCTACGGAGCGGTCGAAAGAGAGGCCAGGTCAGGACTACTCCATTTCATTCCCGTATCATCAAATGGATAAAAAGGACAGAAGAAATAACGTTATGTGTATTAATTAAGTTAGAACCCCCTGTGCAAGTGAGTAAAAAAAGCAGGAAGATAAGGAAATTGTATGTCAGTGATTTAACTTCTTTTTAATTTTCTCTATTTAAACTTACGTAAGTAGACGTTCACACAGGAAGTTGTTTCTGATGAGTTGCAATATTTTAAGTCCTTGTGATCTGCCCCTACAATGATAAAACGTTGGAGCATTACAGTAATACAGGAGCCCATTACCCGGAGCGTCCATCTCCCATACTACGTCTATGAAGCAGCGTTTTGACAGACCGGGTTATTTTTAGAATGTGTTTCCCGCGAGTTTGGTTCCGCTAGCAAATCACAAGCGTTTGCGTAATTGTAATTCAAATGATTAACGATGTTGCAGCCATGTTGGTTGGCCAAACAACAGAAGCTAACGAGGCATCTTTTGTTGACAAAATTCCGCTATGGAAGCGAATGAGATGTGAAATCTAAAAATAATCCAATAATGTTGGAAGATAACATCATCCAACATTGTTGGTCCAATAAGGTTGGAAGATGTTGCTTTCGTTTGGACGGGCCTTTAGAGAAATGATGCCCTCGTGTCAGCCTCCATATCATTGATCATGAGTGCTCATTCCACTGAGCTCATCCATGAGAATACGAAACTTGTCTATCAGTGATTTACTGTAACCTGCAAAATGTAAAAAAAGCGAAGCCGCTTTTTGAAGCAAAGTCTTTAGTTAGTTTATTTTGGTGTGCTTTTTTTGTTTTAAGGTGAATGTTAAGAAAAAAAACAGATTTTGCTGAACAATTCGTGATCCTAACCGCTTGTTTTAAGGGCGATCTCTCCAAATCGACTCAGTTTCTGCTGTTATTGTTTCTTACCGGTTATCGGAACACCTAACAAGAGGCACTTGCACTTTTCAGCTGCTACACTGGCATAATGTTTAGCCACACAAACCTCCTCAGAGAATTCTTGATCCTGCGGGGAGCAGTTCGATGTATAAGGCCATGGTTTTCTGATAATCTGGAAAGATTGTTTTAAACTGATCGTGTTAGTGGTGGGTATTTAAATAGAGGAAAGATTGGCGAATCTCAAGGAGTTGTCAAGACTAATCAGACTGATCAAAATGCAATGTTTCCTCAGGATAATACGGCTGCCATCTTGTCCTACAACCTCGTCAGAGTGAGAGAGAACAGAAAATTCAGCGAAATATTGGAAATCGATATCCTAATGAATCATTGGGAATGTTACGAATTACAATTATCATCAACCATTTCCGCCACCTTTGTTTCTTAATTTTCCCGGGTAAAAGTAAGAGAACTTTTAGATTTTCTGGAGCTCTACATTTAATTCTCTTCCAGCTAAGGTAAAAAATGCAGCGTCACTTAGTTAATAATACAACTGGTAATATTTCCAAAAGCCTGATCTATTATCACATCTCCTTTAACGTTTACACATAATTGGAAGGGATTACCAATTGAGCTTTTATTAACGCCTGTAAACTAGCTTTACCTTTATTATTTTGAACCAATCAAATCGTTCATTCTTAGAATGTTTCGTGCACCAACATTATCCTTATTATTAAATTTGCTTACTTTTTTTTCTTCCAGTTTGAACTCCGTCGTAAAACCAGGAGACAGCACAGTCCAATCTCCAAACTCAGGGACGGGAATGATACTTGGGTGGTGGATAAGTATATTGAACCCAGTCCCATCTCGGCTGAAAGGCCCATAATACTCTTCGGGCTGTGTGTCCAGTAACATGTTCAGGTTAAAATTTGGTCCACTCATCCCCATTTCGAATGGTTTCTGCCCTTTTTTTCCTGAGTTAAAAGTGAAGCACATCCCAGCCTGAAGTGTATTGAATAAAGTGTTAGGAGGATTTCCATAATTCGATGAGAAATAATAACAGCGAATAACTACGACCTTAATTTATTCACGTTTTTGCGCAGAATTTTCCCATCTAATAGCTCACACCATATTTTCTAAATTACTAATAAGCCTCAATTCTCCATGACCTTACTGAGGCTTTCGGGCTATGCGCTAAAGTACAGACGATTCTACACGGTCGGTTTATCTTCAGTTCAGTTACAAAAACAATATTTAATGCAAGCGCATGCATCATATGAGTGAATGAGTTTATAGTTAATTCACTTTTAATGGACAACGGCAAAGTGGAAGTAAAATATTATATCCGGGACCTTTGTGAGTTTTTCACTGGCTGCGCATGCTCGACGAGAACATTTTCTTCGAGCATGCGCAATAAGATTTGAGAAGGGTCTGGAGTCGAATGTGATTCTACGAGCAGTTTAAATCTCATCCATAAAATAAATCGGTTTATTAAATATTTCTTACCTTGTAAGCATAGAACCGCTTGAATGCAGATAAATTCTTACAGTGCGCGCCTAAAATGTAACACTGTTTAATCATGTCGCTGAATTGATGACCGTATTGTTGCACTGCCTCCTCCACCTTAAATGATTTCTTCATCTTGGCATAAATACTGGCCCAGATGGGTTTCTTGTTGTAATCCAAGGTGTCCAGGTAGTGCTGGGCGTCTGTGCCGTTTATCAGGCTTTTTTTCATCATATTTCGGTTACATATGCTTACTGCAGGGAATGTTATCACCTTTTAAGATTAAAATAAATTGAAGCTAGCTTATTACCCTTTGCATAATTATGGCTTCTTACTTCCGCTTACATCTCTAGCCTCACTTCCATGCAACCGGAAGTAGAAAGTTTTAACTCTCTAGTAAACTTTCTTTGCATTAGATCCTTGCAAGGGAGCATATATCTTGATCCTTTGCATAATGTGGGTTCCTACTTCCGGTTGCATGAAAGCAAGGCTAGAAATGTAAGCAGAAGTAGGAAGCCATAATTATTATAAGTAGTAGCATGACATGAGGGAAATTAGTGATTAAATTTCCCCGAGAGGGAAGGAACGATTTGTGGGGCGGAGAGACTTCTACAAATCCTACCGAGCCGCGATCGCGAGGGGACATTTAATCACTACTTTCCCGAAATGTCATGCTATCACTTTGTAATACTATTATTACCGAGGAACGGACTAATCTCAGATATGTTTAGTTTTCTCTGCCTAAACTAAAGACGTTGCACTTGAACTTTATGCTGGTTATTATACTTGATTGAATGACCCTGCCTTCCCCTGGGGACAAGTGCGTTGGTTTTTAGAAGAATAACACTAAAATACAATGTAATTACGTGTTGACTAAATATTCAAAAGAGCATTCGTGGAGTTCAAGTGCGTCACGTTTGTGATTTTAAGTACCCCAAATGGAAGAAGCGGGTTAATAAAATGAAGAGAAGACCTTTATTGAGCCATAGGACGGATATGGTACAGGGTTAACAGGCATTGCCCCCTGCTAGGCACTAATGACCTGCTATAACCCAGTGTGTGACGGGTACGATATAGCCAAGACACAGCCCATTATGTTCTCTCTTGCATGTCAATGAGGGAAAATTAGAACAAGTGTGGTGCTGACAAGGGAATTTAGAGATTAAATGTCCCTTGTGGAACAAAGAAAACTGATCTATTCACACCAACTAAACAAGTTTATTTAAACTGAGCTAATCTAGTCCCTATCTTGATCGTGTTTAGTTACACAGGGTTAAAGCTACCTCCAACAGGTTAATTGTTTAGTTAAGAAATTTAAAGGTCAGCTTGAAACTAGTTTAGTGCCAGCGAACATTGACTGATACATAACTGTTCATTTCACCGTGGTAGCTGGCAGATGTTCACATGCCGAATGCAACATGGTGATAAGCATGGCACAGTATGATAAGCGTGACACGGTATGATGATAAGCGTGACGCAGTATGATGATAAGCGTGACACGGTATGATGATAAGCATGCCACAGTATGATGATAAGCGTGACACAGTATGATAAGAGTATAAGCGTGACACAGTGTGATGATATGATTGGCACAGTGTGATGTATGGCGTGACACAGTGTGATGATAAGCGTCACACAGTATGATGATATGAGTGGCACAGAGTGATGTATGACGTGACAGTGTGATGATAAGCGTGACACAGTATGATGATAAGAGTGGCACAGTATGATGATAAGCGTGACACAGTGATGATAAGCGTTACACAGTATGATGATAAGCGTGACACAGTGTGATGATAAGAGTGGCACAGTGTGATAGATGGCGTGACAGTGTGATGATAAGCGTGACACAGTATGATGATAAGAGTAGCACAGTATGATGATAAGCGTGACAGTGTGATGATAAGCGTGACACAGAATGATGATAAGCGTGACACAGTGTGATGATAAGAGTGGCACAGTGTGATGTACGGCGTGACAGTATGATGATAAGCGTGACACAGTATGATGATAAGAGTGGCACAGTATGATGATAAGCGTGACACAGTGATGATAAGCGTGACACAGTATGATGATAAGCGTGACACAGTATGATGATAAGCGTGAGACAGTGTGATGATAAGAGTGACAGTGTGATAAGAGTGGCACAGTGTGATGTATGGCGTGACACAGTGTGATGCATAGCGTGACACAGTGTGATGATAAAAGTGGCAGTGTGATGTATGGCGTGACAAAGTGTGATGATAAAAGTGGCACAGTGTGATATGCATTATAGTCATTAATAACCTACATCATTAGGAATGTACTCTGTTGTGATAAACACTTCATGTCTTTGCCACTTTTTCCAGTCCCAAATCACGATGAACAGGAAAGCAGACAAACAAGCCATCAGAAGAAGAAACCAGAGGAATTTACGAAACCTGGACGTGGCATCAAAAAGAAAGTGAAGCCCATGTAGCGTGCTGTAGCTGCCGAAATCCTGCCAGAGCTCTTTAGTTGTAAACTTATCTTCGTTATCGCAGTTGCTCTCCGGCATTTCCATCGAGTTCATCTTACTGTTCAATGAGTGCCTAAGACAGAGAAAAGCTAATGTTATCACATGTGTTTTCTCTTGTGTACAGTAAAAAAAAAAGTGAAAATAGGAATCATTTAAATGGTCAAAGGCGAAATCTAATTAGTAGTACTCTGATACTACTGTAACCGGCCGGGCCATTTAGACAATGGGAACCAATCAGAAGGTCCATATATAATTATTCTATACACCTGTTAGAGCGGACTCGATCGCATCAGTGCTCGATTGCTTAAAGACTCTTCTAATGTCATCTCCAACAGTCCCACCAGTTTGTTCAACCGTTTCTTAGTTACTCGTACATTCCCCTCTTTATGGAAGTTTGGAAAGTTTACAGCCCTGTTCAAAAATGCAGATCGGTGGATGCCGCTAATTATAGACCTTAATGACAGTGCTACCCACACTAAGCAGCAATCTCTCAAGCATGTTAAGGCCTGGTTCATTTAACGGAAAATAGATTTACGTTAAATAATGTTTTCTTACAGAAATAACAGTTTAAACAAAATCTAATTACACCATAATACTAATATCCACTTCCTTAAATTTGTTAAGTGGATGGCTGTCGTATCACGTGGCCGATGACGTCATAATTATATAAGATCGTTTAAGTGAAATGCGGCTGCGACGATAACATATGAATATAAAGTAACCCTGCTAAAACAAAACATTACTCCTCCCGCAGTGTTTCAGACCACACTTAGAAAACATGACTATCTTGTAAAGATAAGGAGATATTGAGGATGTAAGCACATTTGAATAATGGCGGCCGGTCACGCTTTTAGGGGTCTCCGTGATGTCCTCGTATTTCTTTATTTCTACTTATGTATATCCGGCTTCAATGTTAGAGATTCAAAGTTTAATCAAAGTCATCTGTTCTACACAGCGACAGAAGTTTCAAGTCCTCGAATTTATGGAAGTTTCGCCCCATTAACCAAATCTAGCGTGGCGACGCTCAAGAAACCTATTTCGGACTCGGCCCGTGTTAAGTCCTTGGTTGTCGTTTTATGGCTTATGCATCTATTTCAGTGCTACTTATTCGCTTAGCAAATGACATTGAAGTCCAGCCAGGTCCAGCAAATGACAGTGCTGTTGACATGGACAAGTTTCCAAGAGGCTGTGGCTTCAAAGTGGCCCATCTCAACGTACGGAGTATGATTAACAAGATGGACGCTATTCGGCTTCTAATTCGTGATAAACCCTTTGATATCTTTACGGTATCAGAGACCTGGCTAACCCCTTCCATATTGGACTCTGAAGTTAGCATCTTAGGCTATACTTTAGTAAGACATGATCGTAGTAACAAGCGTGGTGGCGGCACGGCAATATTTATACGAGATGGCATTCCCTACGTACATCGCTCTGATCTCTCTACGAACACTGAAACATGCTGGACTGAACTAAGTCGACCCAAGTGTAAGAAACAA
The DNA here is from genome assembly GCA_030867875.1 of Actinernus sp. WN-2022. NCBI lineage: Eukaryota > Metazoa > Cnidaria > Anthozoa > Actiniaria > Actinernidae > Actinernus > Actinernus sp. WN-2022. The sequence continues at coordinate 122,394,859 of JAOWCC010001589.1, forward strand.
TTTGTTTGCTGCACGTACAGACCTCCAAATTTCTGCTGTGATTTACTCATCGATGAGCTAAACGAATCTTTAGCTAAACTACCTGCTGATTCTGAAGTCACCTAGACGAAGTCACCTAAACGACAAAACTGCAAAATCTCCCTACAATCCACAAGGAAATTGGTCCTAGTCTATCTGAATCCAGTATTCCAAAGAGGATCTTCATAAACGAAAGTCTTACAGTCTATCGGAAGAAGCTCCTTACTCGAATTCGCTCTTTCAAGTCGGACTACAAGTTCAAATTCGTGTGGACACACAATGGTAAGATCTTTCTTCGTGAATCGGAAGTATCTAGATCATTTAACGTCTCCACTCACGAGGCTTTTGAAGAATTTTTGGACAATTATACAGCAGCTACATAAACATTATACCCTGTATTTATATATAATACTTATCTAATACTTATCAAACTTGAAATATGAAATGTGTACTCGACTTTATGGCTTGAATCTCCTCCCATTCTTTAATCTCAATGACGTTGAATTCAATGCTTTAAATGGTAGCTGGGGCAATGAACTAGATTTGGATATTGATCTCTATAATTTACTTCCTAACCCAGATAAATTCGATGAAAACGATTGTGATGCTATGCTCTCAACACCTTTTCCCCTATACTATTCTATCGACAAATTGAATAGGTAAGGGCTCTTGAAAGAGCTAGTAAGAAGTCTACTTAAAATGCTTAACCTAAACAAATATCAAGCCTACATATGCATTCTTGGGGATATGAACATTAATTTTTTGAAATTTACCAGCCATATCCCTACTGAGGAATATTTAGATATGTTATATTCTAATAATTTTCTTCCAATCATTACCAAACCAACTAGAGTAACTAACCACACTTCTACACTCATTGATCATATCTACACTAATACTCCAACTGAGCAGATTATTCCTGGTATAGCTACTGTGGACATATCTGACCATTTGCCAATATTTTGCATTGTTGATATCAATATTAAAAGAAAAAATGAAAAGAAATATTTCAGAGACTATGCTAATTTAGACACTGGCCTTTTTCTTCAGGACATAAATTCTATAAACTGGAATGAAATACTTAGTCAAAATAAGAGCCCACATGATAAAACAAGTGAAGCAATTAATGCTGTTAATCTTGTAGTAAATAAGCATGCACCTATAAAGCTACTTCCTCGGAGTAAAATGAAACAATTTACTAAACCTTGGATAACAAATGGAATTTTAAAATCAATTAAAAGCAAACAAAAAATATATCCTACACACTTTCTCAGCAACAATCCATTAAAAGTTGAAGAATATAAACTATATGCCAATCGACTCAATTATATAAAGAAAATAAGCAAAAATAATTATTATACTAAAACTTTTGCATCCTACAAAAACAACCTTAAGTCAACTTGGAAACTTATTGGCACCTTAATAAACCGTAAAGCCAAGGGACAAGTATTTCCAACAAGGCTTATTCGAAACAATAAAACTTACACTAATCAGCTAGATGTAGCTAATCAATTTAATGATTTTTTTGTAAATGTTGGCCCATCTCTAGCTAGTCATATTCCTAATGTTCCGAACAATAACCCAACTCAATTTATTGATCAGTCTCCATCATCTAGTCTTTTTATGTCTCCAGTTACTGAATCTGAAGTGTATTTGATGTTCTCTTTACTAAATGAAAACAAAGCCTCAATTGACATACCCAATAAACTGATAAAAATTGCAAGTAAACCTCTTTCAATACCATTTACACTAATATATAATGAATCAATTATAACAGGTACTGTGCCTAATATCTTTAAAATTGCAAGAATAACACCAATTTACAAAAGTGGTATTTCAACAGACCCAGGTTATAGGCCTATAGCCTTGCTATCCCCCTTTTGTAAAACTTTAGAAAGAATTATTTACAATCAACTTATATCTTTCTTAAACAAACATAATGTTTTATTCCAATATCAATTTGGCTTTAGAAAAGGTTTTTCTACTGAACAAGCACTTTTGGAAATCACTGATGGTCTAAAACTTGGGATTAACAATAAACTTATTACGTGTGGCATTTTTCTTGACTTCTCCAAAGCTTTCGATACTGTGAATCATGAAATTCTGCTAGCTAAACTTTACAAATATGGAATAAGAGGTTTTCTAACTATCTTCAGAATCGGAAACAATTTGTTGAAATTGGTAATTCACATTCTTCCATGTTAGATATTACCTGTGGTGTACCACAAGCTCTACTTTAGGACCTCTACTATTCCTACTTTATATAAATGATATGCCGAATTCTGCAAAGAAACTCTCATTTCGAATATTTGCTGATGACACCAACATATTCTATACTTGCAATAACCAAAAGGAACTGGAATCTGTCATAAATAGTGAATTGAAATATGTACTTAATTATTGTGTTATTAATAAATTATCACTTAATCTTAAAAAGACTAACTATATGCTCATTACCTCACCTAGGACTACTGCAAAAATTAGCATGACCACACTTAAAATGGAACAGAAAAGCTACATTAAGTATCTTGGTGTATACATTGATGACCATTTAAATTGGAATACTCAAATTAAACATATTAATAATAAAATTTCTAAAAAAATTGGAATTATAAACAAATTACGACATTATGTAGACCTAAAAACAATTAAACAAATTTACTATACTATGATTTATCCCTATCTAAACTATGGATTACTGAGTTGGGGCAATACTTATAAGACTAAACTGTCTAAAACATCCACTAAACAAAACAAATGTATACGTAGTATCTTCTTCGCTAACCAAATAGAAAGTGCTATTCCATTTTATCTAATACGCGGAATTCTAAAATTGGACAATATCTTTAAGTTTAAAATGGCCAGCTTTGCTTTTCAAATAATTAACAACAAAGCCAAAATTCCTGCTGTTTTTCATGATATTGTCAAACCAGTTTCTGATGTCCATTCGTATAATACCAGGTATTCTGCAAATCAAAATCTTTACAGACCATTTTTACGAACGAATTATGGCCAACACACTTTTAAGTTTATGACTTCTAAAATATGGGAGAACATACCAATTACGATCAAAAGTTTAAATTTTAATAGTTTCAAAATGTGTTACAAACAATATTTATTAAGTAATCAACATTAATTTTCATTCTTGTTCTGTCTATTAATTTCTCTTTTACTGTCTAGTATTTACTTAAATTTACCTTGCTGATGTTTGTATTTACTAAACGTAGGCTGTCACCGCATGTTTATTCTTCTCAAAGGTAGTGGTCAACACGAAAGCTTTGCTACTTTGACCACTACACATCATACTCTATAGAACACTTAAGCCGCTTTCCGTATTTATTTATCCTTTTTATACATAAACATTATTTATTGTTACAACTAATAATCAGTGTGCAAATAAAATGAACTTGAACTTGAATTATCGTATTGGGAGACTTTAATATTGACTTGTTGTCGTCGAGAAGTGATCCTGCATTTAAATTAAAGCAAAAATTTCAACGCTTTGCTAATGTACACAACTTGGAACAGTTAATTAACACTCCAACTAGAATATCTGACCAAACGAGAACAGATATTGACTTGCTCAGTTCGTCAATAACAATCATCGCATTGTTGAATCCGGTGTGATTCCCTCTGCGATTAGCGATCACTCACTTGTATACTGCACGATGAAATCCGGTGTTCCCAGAGCTCCACCAAAAATAATTGAGTACCGTTCGTATCGTAGTTACGATAAAAACACTTTTGTTGAAGAACTACAAGAGATAGATTGGAGTGCTGTGGAACACATTAAAGATATTAATTTAGATGTGGAAACCTGGAACAATCTTTTCGCGGGTGTAGCAAACCGGCATGCGCCAGTTAAAAGAACCCGTGTAAAGGGAATTCAAGTTCCCTGGATGACGTCTGAACTTAGTCAGGCCATTCGTGACCGCGACTACCACCTTCGCAAAGCCGTTAAATCAAAGTCGCCTTATCAATGGAGAATGTACAAGAAATTAAAAGCCTATGTAAACAAGCAAGTACGAATATGCAAGTCTACGTACTACCATGAGCTTATTGGAAAGAATAAAGCACACCCAAGCAATCTATGGAAGACAATAAATGACGTTGCAGGCCGTAAATCGTCCCCTCGCACTACTTGTCTTATTTCAGAGGGTGTGACTATTACTGAGCCTCAATGAATCGCAGAAACTCTTAATGTACATTTCACGTCTATTGGGACAAAACTGGCTAATCAATTAAAGGCGAATTTTAATATTTCCAGCTCCGTCCGTCGTGGTCCAGCGCCTGATCAAGAACAAGAAGTTTTCGGTCGATTGATGAACAATTTGTTAGAAATCAGCTCAGAACCCTGAAAACAAACAAGGCCATTGGCTTAGATCAGATAAGCGCTAGACTTTTGAAAGATTCCTCTGCTGTTCTAAGCACCTCTCTCACTCGATTATTCAACCGTTCTTTACAGTTAGGATCATTTCCTACAATTTGGAAGATGGGTAAAGTCGCAGCGCTAGCGCTATTCAAGAGCGGCAATCGATCTGATGTAAACAACTACAGACCGATCACAGTCCTGCCTACAATTAGCAAGATTATTGAAAGGGCAGTGCATGGTCAGCTCTATGACTTTCTTTGCAAAGAGAATATTCTGACCCCAAAACAATTTGGTTTTAGACCAAAACTTTCCACTGGCATCGCTCTGGCGCATTTTACAGACAACATTCTTGCGAATATGGAAGGGGGACAAATAACTGGTGCAGCCTTCCTCGGTCTATCGAAAGCCTTCGACACGGTCGATCATAATCTCCTTTTATTAAAGATGGCCTCCATCGGAGTTTCAGCTCACGTAGTTGATTGGTTGAACTCCTACCTTTGTAACAGATCTCAAGTAACTGTAATAGACAACCAGTACTCCTCTACTCAATATGTACCTGTTGGAGTGCCCCAGAGAAGTATTCTTGGTCCCCTGCTCTTCCTAATATACATTAACAATCTTCCAAATTGTCCGGAATCCTGTGAGATATCTATTTATGCTGACGACACAGTCATTTACTTCTCTTCGTCATCCCCGCGTATTGTTGAACAGACACTCAACAGTGATCTAGCAAATGTTACTAATTGGTTCAATGATAATCTTTTGACGCTGAACATTAGTAAATTTAATTTTATTCTAGTTGGTAGCTCACATAAGTTAAAGGCATGTAATGACGTATCACTTACTATCAATAGTTTTTCTCTTACGCGCGCTGAAATCATTTAAGTATCTAGGTGTGACTATAAACCAAACCATGACGTGGTGCGATCATATAGATAATGTTATTTCTAAGGCGAATCAGCGCATTGGCCTGTTGAGGCGCATAAGGCATCTTCTACCGTTACATGCTCGTTTAACTTTTTATAATGCGCTTATTTTACCCATTTTAGATTATGCAGATATAGTTTGGGGAGATAAAAATAACATTACACTTATGGATTCCCTTCAGGTTATTCAGAATAAGGGCGCCAAAGTAATATTAGGTTCACCAGTCTTCTCTTCTTCGAGAGAAGCTTTAGATCAGCTAGGTTGGAAAATGCTCAAAGTACGTCGTAAATTCCATCGCTGTACCACGGTACATAAATTACGTAATGGCCAAATTGACTACGATTTTAATTTTATGACAAATAGAGAAGTACATAATTATAATACCCGAAGAACAGATGACATACATCTGCACAAACCCAAGAGAAACTGGGTGAAGCAGCGGTTCACTCGATCTCGCCATAACGGATTGGAACAGTATACCTTTAGAGATTCGTAGTATTAGCTCTTTATCATGTTTTAAAAGTAAGCTTAAAGATTACTTATAATTATCGTCTTAGCTAAATTAGATTTGCTTCATGACTTTTAACTACGTTTTTAATTAGTGTTTCCATCATCATAGTTCATTAATTTTTTGCATTTATCATCTTTTATCTTGTTATTTGTTTTTATATTTTATACAGGGCCCCACTGAAAAACACCTCGGTGACATGGGCACCCTGTTAAAATATTATTATTATTATTATTAAATTATTATTTTGCATATTTTCGCCTTAATTACTCGTTAACGAAACATTGTAGTCATCTTTTCTAAGCTGATTTAGGTAAAGGGCTTAGAGAGTGGGATAGAGAGAACTGAATCATTCAAGTACCTTGGTGTCATTATTCACCAAACGATGACATGGGCTGAGCATGGTGACAAAAATAATAAAACCCTGATGAGTCACTTACAGATCTTACAAAACAGAGCGGCTAAAATTGTGTTGGACCTGCCTTCTCGACGCTCGGCCACTGAGGCCTTCAAAAGCTTAGACTTGAAACCTTTAACGAGTAGAAGACTCTTTCATCGTTGTGTGACTATGTATAAACGTTTAAATGGCGAAGTGGACTTTAATTTTAATTTCAGACAAAACAATACAAATCACTCGTACTAATTGGGGAAACAGAAATTTATTTATCATGCGTGCTGCCAGTGACTGGAACAATTTAGATAATAGTATTAGGGAAACTTATTTACTATCTCTTTTTAAATCTATACCATAAGAGTATTTTTTAGGAAATCATGTACACTTTTATTACTTATACTATATATATATATATATACAGTATATACAGCAATTTTCATAAATTCTGACCCCCTCACCATATATAAATATATATAAAAAATGTATCAAACATTATGGGATACCTCTTCCTATATTTTTTTCTGAAGCCCTTGGTGATAGGCAACTTGAAAAAAATATCAGCAATGACATCCCATAATGTTAGATATATGTTTGATATATATTTATATATGGTAAGGGGGTCAGAATTTATGAAAATTGCTGTATATATATATATATATATATATATATATATACACTGAAACAAAAAAACTATGCAAAAGACTTACATATATCATATATATATATCCTTTATATTTTCATCAAACTTTCTTGACAGTTGTTGCTTTGGTAGACACAAAGAAACATAATAGGCTTTGTTTTCCTTTGTGTTCGATGGTAACGAAATAGCAAGTTCAACCGTGAAACTCTTCCATTTTGGCCTGCAATGTTTTGATCACACATTTTCAATGGTAAAAGCGGTAGCCGGTCAGTCGCCTTTCTTTAATTGCTCAATAATCTAAAGGTCGGTTTACATGACGCGTTTACTGATCCCGGGGCAAGATTTGTCACGAGATGAAAATGAGTTGTTTTGTGTATGACTTTATCCCTCATAACATTACATTTTTTTACAGGGAATGATGATAATCCAACTATAAAGAAATTTGATAAGACATATCGCCACGGCATTAAACGTGTCATGTAAACAGGCCCTTAGATTAGTACTGCTGAGTGCTGACTAGCTTTTCTGCGAGTTTAGGACAACTCATTTGCAATATAACGCCCTTAAATGAAGTCATTTCAAGGATTTGTAATGCTTTTTATAACAATACAACGACCATAAATCGCCGCAAAAATGGTTGAACAAGATTTAAGACACTTTACTCAGTGCGCCCATATAAATGATTTCTGGCTACGGCTTATAGCCACTTTAACTCGAGATCCGAAGCCACTTCATGAATTTAAACAAAATGTCATAACTTTTAAAAAAATTCAGTGGCAAATTCTGCTCAAATCTTTACAAATAGTGCACAATTTATTGATACAACTGATAAATTCGAAATTTGACCCGATCGCACATGCTAATGACGTAATTGTGACGTAAGGCAACCCCACTTCAGTTTTGACATTTCGAGCCGGCATTACTCGAAATCTAGTCGAACTATCTTTTTTCAAACAACTGGAAACTGTTCAAACCACAGTGCAAATTTGATCGAAATCCCTTGGGCGGAATTGGCCAAAATTTGGGCTCTGAATTTCTCATCTTACTAACGTTGTCAAAGTTGAAAGGACCGTAGCTTTCTGTTAATGGTAGTGATTAAAATCCAAGCTGGTTAAAAGTATTTCCCAAAGCTTAGTAAATCTTGATAGCAAACAAAATTGTGCTATCAAAACTGAACAAAACAAAAGTTGTAAATATTTATTTCGATAGAGTAGAAAAGTGGAAAAATAAAAAAAAACTCAAAATCTACAAATTTCAGGTTTTCAAAAAAGCCGCTCAAGAGATATAAATTCAATATTTCATAAGAGTAATACACCAAATCCTATCGCTGAGAAATATCTACAATTGGAGATATAATTTTTCAAAGAGGAGCACATCAGAGCCGAGGTTTAAGACCAGCGGGTACAAGCGATAACTAATTTCTGTAAAAATATGTATAGATTGTTAGAAACTGGTTGTGCATTGTACCTCCTGGTCATTACGATAATTTGTAAACTTTTGAATGCACGTGCGTATTCCGTCAGTCAGCAGTGGCCGCTCTTGTTAACAAACACTCTCCAATTTCTCCACTTTGACAAATCATATTTCCAATTGTAGTCATATTCAGTGATTTGGTGTATTATTCTTATGAATGATTGAATTTAATGCTCACAACGTTTTTAAAAAAATCTGTAGGCTTTTTTTAGAAAACCTGAAATTTGTAGATTTCGAAGTTTTGCCATTTTTCGACTTTTTTACTCTCTCGAAACTAGAAATATTCACAACCTTTTTTCTGTTTTCGCTAGTACAGTTTATTTGGCATCAAGATTTTGCTAAGCTTTGGGGAATACTTTTAAGCAGTTTGGATTATAATCACTTCTATTGGCAAGAATTTCAACTTTGACAAAAACGTTACTGAAGGTGAGAAATTCAGAGATCAATTTTGTGTTGTTTTCAAGAAAGACATTATTCGACTAAATTTCGAGTAATGGCTCAAAATGTCAAAAAGAGGGGTTGCCTTACGTCACAATTACGTCAATTGTATGAGTCATCCAAGTCAAGATTTTGACATTATCAGTTGTATAAATACATTTTGTACTATTTGTGAACATTTGGGCAGAATTAGGCAAACATCTTAAAAGTTATGACATTTTGTTTAAATTCGCAAAGTGGCTTCGGAGTTTCAATCGAGACGCATTAAACGCTGCAACGTTTTTTAACGAAATAAAAACTAAAATACTCCCAAAATATCCCTTGTTCGTTTCGTACTAATAAAAAATATCAAAACAAATTAATTAGGTTCAACACGGGTATTTTGGACAGTTCAAAAGCCGCAATTTTCTTGAATAAAAAGATACACAAACTAATTAATTTTCATCTCCTGACACATTTTGCCCCGGGATCGATAAACGCGTCATGTAAACCGGCCTTTAGATTATTGAGAAACTAAAGAAAGGCGACTGACCGGCTACCGCTTTTACTATTGAAAATGTGTGATCAAAACATTGCAGGCCAAAATGGCAGAGTTTCACGGTTGAACTTGCTACTTCGTTACCGTCAAACACAAAGGAAAACAAAGCCTATTATGTTTCTTTGTGTCTGCCAAAGCAACAACTGTCAAGAAAGTTTGATGGAAATATAATGGATATATATATATGATATATATAAGTCTTTTGCAGAGTTTTTTTGTTTCAGTGTATATATATATATATATATATATATATAAATTGTTGAAGGCTAATGTGTAGCCACAGTCAAAAAAGTGCTTAATGCGGATGCAGAGCGGTAAATACAATGTTAAAAACTTTAAAAATGGAAAAAATTAAAAAACTGTATGTTACTCGAGTTTCACGCTCGAAGCGATCATCAGATCATCATGACTAAAAAAATATTTACTTATACTACTCAATCTGCAGACAGTACTGTTTCGCTCTTTGTGAGCTCATCAGTGCAGAACAGAGGTTTCAGACTGAACCTTAGCTATGAAGCAAGCAAGCTTGCAACAAGGCAGTTTAAAAGGTTCACTGTACCATGCCAAAGTGCTCAAACTACAGAGTAGTGGGCCATCATTAATGCAAACAGCAACGGTACAATCTGAAAGAGTGCTCAACAAAACCAAAGTTAAGGAGCTATAATACTCAATCTGCAGACAGTACTGTTTCGCTCTTTGTGAGCTCAGCAGTGCAGAACAGAGGTTTCAGACTTATACTATGTATATACTATACTATATACCTTTTAGTGTCACAATAACCATTTCTATTTGTAATTTTTAATATATTTTCAGGGTTTTTTTCCCCCAAAAGGGGGCAATCAGGGTTTTAGAGCTCGGATTTTGGGTCAAACAGGGTCAGGGTTTGAGTCTCTTGGCCTCACAGAGACAGATGATTTTATTTGGAGCCTTATACTAATGTGTACATTGGCAGTAGCCGAAATAAATTTAAATAAAATACAAGATATATCAATAAATAAAAAAGTTATCATAGAATGTTATGAAGTTGTCCTTTTCTTTCTTTCTTTTACGCATTCATAGATAAATTTGGCAATGTTTTTGCACAGCTCTATCCTTGTTTGGGGGGTTTATGATTAGTAAAAATACCTCATTAGGCGTCATTCTGTTTATTTTGATTTTCATTTGATCCTCCAAATAATCGAAAAGGTTTTTCCTTATATTGCGGTATGCTGGGCATTTTATTAAAACATGTTCTTCATCTTCGACGCCATTTGTATAAATGTGGCAAATTCGTTCTTCGGGTATTTGATAAGGTTTCGAGTAACGCCCAGTTTCAATTGCTAATTTGTGATTACTTAGCCTCAGCTTTGTCAATGCCATTCTGTGATTGGTATTGGCGACCTGTATAAGGTAGTCTTCACAATTATAGTTGGACGTGAATCTGCGGAAAGTCCTTAATTTATTACTTTGGCGGGGATCTTTTCTTTAATCGTTATTTATGTCACTAAGCCAAGTTTGGTACTCTATGTCCTTTAGTCTCTGGCTTATAATACTCAAAATGGTTTTGCGATCAGGAATTGATGTTTGTACGTTAGTCCATATTTACCCTTGCCCTATATGATACAGCAGGGCTTTTACTTTTTGGTGCCAAAATTCTTTGCTTTCCTAATTTATTATATCGTTATATATTGTACAGGATAATAGGGGTTATTAGCGCATCAACTAATTTTATGGTCAGATTAATATTTTCTCTAAAATGGTCACCCATTTCTTTCCTCAATTTATATAATGCTTTTTAGCTCTTGTTTAGCGAGAGCAAAATTTCTGTAGGCACTTAATTGAATACCTAGGTATATATATGACTTAACATTTGTTAGTTTATGACCTCCATATTGAAAAGCATAATTGTTCATAGTTTTCCCACAGTTGTTGAAGATCATTACTCAGTTTTGTTTTGTCAAGATTTACATGGAGATCTGATGTTTCGCAAAATTCCTCTAGTTTCTCAAGGTAGCTTTGCGGTCCTTTTGCCGACTTAGAAAAGATAACTAGGTCATCTGCGTATAGCGCTTCATTTAATACATCGAAGTGAGGCGTTCGGGTCAATACCGCTGAAACTGGTATTCGTATATACTGGTATACTGTAATATCAGCAATTGAAAGCAATACTGAAAAAAAATGTAATTCCTAATGAGGAAGCTCTTCTAAACCGGGTTCTCAAACTCACAGATTGTTGCATTCGACGAAGGAGAATGGGTTCCCTGTGCCTGTGTGTGACGTGTTTGCGTACGGTTGGCAAAGTTCAGTTCGTTTTCGTGGATGTATTACAAAATGCCTCGATATCATGAAAGGCCGGGGAACTGGTAACTATATATACACGATGTTGGGAGCAAATTAAAACCTCCATAACACTGTGTACATCTTGGTTATACCAATTAACACTACATTCAGGCAGATAGTTAATCTATAACGACACTTTGATGTGCCAAGGAACTGGAAAATCAACACAGTACAAGGTGATGGAAATTTAAAGTACTGAGTTCATTGCTGTGTTCCCTGATCGATTAAGTAAAGGTCCGGATTAGAACTGTGGTACTCTACGGCAAGGGATGTAAAAAGGTGTTAATTTCCTATTCTTCTTTCTCGTAATTTCATTGGTTGATACTCATAAATTCATTAGAAACGCATCGAAATATACATTAAAAATCGAGATATTTAATTTATATTTCATCAAATTAACTATGATTTAATTTCGAAGAATATTGTATGTGGGGAAAGTTCTCAAATTTGATTGAAAGACCTTTTGTTTCTCCCTTTTCAATTGGCTGGATGGTAGTTGCTTTGAGTTTTCACAGCAAAAAGGGCCAAGAGCATAACAAAGACTTTATTTTCTGGGTGTAGTTTCGAATGTGGACATCTCATACAACATTTAAGGCATATTCAAGCAAAATCGTATGTGCCCAAGCCTATTGTTTTCGCTACAGTTCTTACGCGGACCATTACTTAATCTACACTGAATTGGAACGGACCTGAAACAAGGCTGATCAAGCCAGGACCCGGCTACCAACATTGACCATAACTTATTCTGCAACTAACAATGGCAGCCAACCTTGTTCTCACTTGAAAAATAATGTGTATGCTCTGAAGGAACTGCATGGGTGTACTTTATACACATGCATGCATATATAGTTTATGTTCTACACTGGAGTGTACTTAGTATTGTGAATGCTAGGCACTGCAGGAATGCAGTTTATACACATCTGAATAGCCGTAGCTAGCTTTAGGCTTGATTTGTGTTCTACACTAACTCCAATATTATTGCTTTACACTGTATACACACAGCACAATGTGCTACGAATGCTCAAATGAATGCCATAACCATATAAAACACATATTTATACATATAGCCACATAAGCATTGCATCCAATGATTTAATGTTACACAAAGATAATTACAGTTTTATACCCAGATGCATCCCCTTGTATATTAACTTATAAGTCAAGACATCAAAATTTTCACATTAGTTAAAAACAAACATTTTTGACCAGGATTACTTACACCGTCCACATCATTGCAGCAATCTTTCAGCCTTTTGTTACCACAGTCCTTTCTCTTACAAAAAATATGTCGAACGCACTTTGATTATATATGATTACTTCTAGTTTTACGAAAACATTTTAGCTTATCAACACAAGCAGTTTCGAATTCAGTGTCAGTTCACCTTTAAAATTATTTATTCAGGTCCTCAGAATCAGAGAGATCTTAAAATAGAGCGAAAATCAGAACAAAAAGTACATTAACAGACAAACTGAGAGGAATTCAAATAAAATAGGGTTTACTTACGTCTAATCTTTCATTTTGGATATTTGGGTCCTCGAAGTAAGAAGTTAACGTTGTGAGAGCAAACGAATTGCAGATCCAAATTAGCCTGAAATACGTACAGCCGCCGCCTCATCTCGAGGCTAGAGGTGAACTGAATGAATGAAACTCGAAGCCTTTATCTCGAAGTACTCTGTCTTAATTTACATCCAACTTTCAGCTAAACTAATAGAAATTATAAATGTCACTTGATGTACTGTTTTCTTTCATAAAAGAAATGAAACAGATCTTCCGTGTTTGCACAGGTTCCACGTCGGGCATAAAGTACGTCAAAATCGGCATCAGTGAGCGTGGACAAATAATTAAAATTAAAACCATTTCTTTACTTATAGTCTCAATTTAAAGAAATGTTGGTGGCTTGTTAACAAAATGAAACTACATATTTTAGGTGTTTTATGTTAGTATGATGACGTTGTTGTGACGTCATAAGTGATGCCTCCTTTTTTGGTAAAATCCCCCCTTTAATAGATGTTACAAACAGACTACACCATCAAAGGGCCTTCATGACACACATTTCTTTGGCGCAAATTTGAACGTTCTACGACTATTATAGCAAAAGTTATAGAGGAATGACTGTTGCTATGACGTCATATTTAGTGACGTCAGGTGTCATACCTAAATAAGGCTGCCTATTGTTAAAAAATCAAGAAAAGAAAATAATGTGGGTTTTGAGTGCCAGACTAGCGCATTTCATCACTAAAACTCGAAAATCACTCAAAGGATTTTTTTCTAAGGGCATGTATAAAAAAGTATGACGTCATAATGACGTTGCTGAAAATATGACTTCAATTTTAAGCCGGTTATGGACAAAAAATCAAAATTAAAAAAACATACGATTTTAGCCACCAACGTGTTTTATGATTGGACAAAATGTCATGCAACAATATTTACAACTCTAAAAATTGAATGAAGCGATGTTTTTATAAATGCTTTTGTGGTGTTTATTTCCCGCCAAATTTTGGCGGGAAAAAGGACAAAATTCAAACTTCCATAACTTTTGATTTCCTTAACCAATCGACATCGGGTTTTCGATTCCTTCATTCTCATCACGAGTAGATTTTAACAATATACGACATTTCGTTTTTAGAGATAATGAACAGTTGCAAGAAACGTATTACAAATGGGTAAATGACGTCATTGTGACGTCACGATGGTAGTAAACATAGCTTAAAAAATCAGGTTATATTCCTTTTGCGATTCTACATCCTTCTACCAAAATTCAATCGTCTGCATTGAAAACTTTTAAAATATAGAACTGATGCCGTTTTTATGGTCGTGTGTGCCCACCGTGTTCATGCAAACCGAGGTACGTTTGGGAGAATTCTCGAGCAGGTACAAACACTTGACCTGCGGTCTCGTGTTTGTTCTGCTCTCGAATTCTCCCAAACGTACCTCGGTTTGCATGAACCTGTGCAAACACGGAAGATCTGTTTCATTTCTTTTATAAAATAATTATTTTGATAAAAGCACTTAACGGTGCTTGTCTTACGGTGTGACGTCATTTCCATGTTTGCACAGGCTAATGAAAACATGGCTATCAGCCAATCAGAACGCGCGTACTATCTAAATTATTTCATAATCTACAATGAATAACTTATGAAGTAAGCTCATAGCTTTCCATACATTTGCCAAGTGTCTGGAATGAGCTGAATGAAACAAGCTCGGTATTTTCCAATTTCTCTCACGAGTCACGGAAGACTGAAGACATTTTCCAAGCAACAAAAACTGGAATTTGGATCCTATTCACTCGTTTATTCTTCACTTTCTTCTTCACAATAACGTCTCAGAAATCAGCTAGCTGTGTGCATTTCATGTAGGGCTTTTTCAATCACCGCTCTTCTGCACAGGAAACCCAAGCTCTGTTCACGTTGGGCATAAAGTACGTCAAAATCGGCATCAGTGAGCGTGGACAAATAATTAAAATTAAAACCATTTCTTTACTTATAGTCTCAATTTGAAGAAATGTTGGTGACTCGTTAACAGAATGAAACTACATATTTTAGGTGTTTTATGTTAGTATGATGACGTTGTTGTGACGTCATAAGTGATGCCTCCTTTTTTGGTAAAATTCCCCCTTTAATAAATGTTACAAACAGACTACACCATCAAAGGGCCTTCATGACACACATTCCTTTGGCGCAAATGTGAACGTTCTACGACTATTATAGCAAAAGTTATAGAGGAATGACTGTTGCTATGTCGTCATATTTAGTGACGTCAGGTGTCATACCTAAATAAGGCTGCCTATTGTTAAAAAATCAAGAAAAGAAAATAATGTGGGTTTTGAGTGCCAGACTAGCGCATTTCATCACTAAAACTCGAAAATCACTCAAAGGATTTTTTTCTAAGGGCATGTATAAAAAAGTATGACGTCATAATGACGTTGCCGAAAATATGACTTCAATTTTAAGCCGGTTATGGAAAAAAAAAAATCAAAATTCAAAAAACATACGATTTTAGCCACCAACGTGTTTTATGATTGGACAAAATGTCATGCAACAATATTTACAACTCTAAAAATTGAATGAAGCGATGTTTTTATAAATGCTTTTGTGTTGTTTATTTCCCGCCAAATTTTGGCGGGAAAATGGACAAAATTCAAACTTTCATAACTTTTGATTTCCTTAACCAATCGACATCGGGTTTTCGATTCCTTCATTCTCATCACGAGTAGATTTTAACAATATACGACATTTCGTTTTTAGAGATAATGAACAGTTGCAAGAAACGTATTACAAATGGATAAATGACGTTATTGTGACGTCACGATGGTAGTAACATAGCTTAAAAAATCAGGTTATATTCCTTTTGCGATTCTACATCCTTCTACCAAAATTCAATCGTCTGCATTGAAAACTTTTTAAAATATAGAACTGATGCCGTTTTTATGGTCGTTTGTGCCCACCGTGCGTTTGAGTTTCAAATTATAATATAAGGATTTGTATGAGATTTTTAAGGAGTATTTGGTTGTACCGGTTAGTCCAGAAATACTGAAATAAAATCAATGAAAACTTACCTGAAGTCTTTATCTGTTCTTCATTGGGTTCATCGAATTCTGTTGAAATTGTCGCTGAAATTGCATACAGAGCCCAATGAAGAACAAGTAAAGACTTCAGGTAAGTTTTCATTGATTTTATTTCAGTATTTCTGGCCTAACGGTACAACCAAATACTCGTTAAAAATCTCATACAAACCCTTATAATTTAAAACACAAACAGAGCTTGGGTTTCCTGTGCTCTTTGCTGGCTTAAAAAGTCCAAGGTTCTTGTATGTTCGTGCAGGTTCCCCACTGAGCCGTATGACGCGATCGATCGATTATCACGTAACACAGTTCAATCCTTTTTTTTTCAAGTTCTCTCTCGCAATCTAGGATTAATCCGAACTCGTGTGATTCATTATATTTGCATGATCTCTGGCCTGAGTTGGCAGATTTAGAGAAGCGATAAAGTCTCAAAATTAAAATATTTTGGAGCCGCAGCGAACCTGATAGCGAAACAATCTTGAAAACCTACCAATGCAACCCAAATGAACTCAAACGACAACAAAATATAGCCTCCTCCGCAGGTGTTTACAATTCGATATTGACGACAAGCGAGTCGTGATAAGGAGACACGATCAATTGTAAAAAACGCATGTTTCAGGAGAGTTAACTGTTGTTTATCAATTAATCAGGACTGTGGTCCGTAGACTAGAAGGAGCCGTACGCGTGTGTGAAAGGTGAAGTTTCGCCTTTCGTTTGTTCGTTTCGTAAACATGAGCTTGGGTCCTCCATTTTAATAATTTGTGATAATGTAATGATCCCTCTTTTGTAATTATTATGTGATGATATTATGTGATGTCAACAGTGTGAAATAAATCTATAACGTTAATGCGCATGGGTAGCCTGTCTACAGCCGCTGCTCACACTCAAAAATCGGGAGTGAGTGTCTGTAAGTTACGTTCGTTAATCGTGTTCCATCCCAGAAATCTGGGAAACGGATATGATTGGTTGGTATATTTTACAATTAATCACCGAAGTTGAGGTGAATAGTGGTGGAGTACTGTTTGCAGCTAGGCATCCTTTCTAGTTGCTTCTCTGATTCGTTCGAGCTTCCCGTCAGTTGCTGGTCTAGTTGATTCTACCGAATCCACATAGGCTTGTACATCTTCTACAGTGTCTGGTTCTTCCTCTAGTTTCAGAGGACTCTTGGATAACGTATCTGTTTGAGATGTACTCCTCGGCAATTTACAAGGAATGTATGGCAACTTTTGGCTAAAAATACGCATCTGTTTCGACCGAAGGAAACGTGACTGGATTCATCACATTTTTAAAGCAATGGGTTTGTTTCTATGAGCCCTGAGTTTGAAACGAGAAGAGGCCTACAAAGTGAAAGTTTTCCTAGAGGTAAGACTATAAAACAATTTATGTTTGGTCCCACACATTTCTTTTTAAGTGTCGCCCATTTTTTAATGCTCTGCAAAAGCTATGCGCAATGAGCTATCCCCATTTTCTCCGTGATTTCTGGTAATGTAATTGAAAAGCCAAAACAACTGTTCGCTTATTCTCATGCTTACTTTCCCAGGAACGACTAATATAAATATCAAGAAAGAAAACACTGAAAATCTACGGACCCTGTAATTAAATGCTGTGATAGATTTTCTGCAGAAACAATAAAACCCATGCCGCAGATTATTACCGGTGAGCTGTCAAACTAGTGGAGCAATTTGGACAGCTGATTGACAGACGCGTGACATCAAGCGTATCAAATAATATTAGGGGCGGATTTCTGAACTGTCTCACTCTCTTTCCCTCTCTTTCCTCCCCCAAGACAGAACTACCAACAATACACTCATAACCCAAATTTTGGAACATTAGATTATTTTCTAACGGAGCTGTGGGCCAATGAATGTACGACAATTCAGTTTACAGTACTTTGTATGCGGCCGCCATCTTTGGGTCCCTCTGTCGGAGCCACAACAAACGTGGCGGCCATGAAACGAAAATACAAATAAAACTGAATTTCCCATCAAAATCATTGGGTTTCACTTCAAAACTCTTTGAATGCAACTTTTAAAGATTTATCGAGTTAAAAAAAAGAAATTGACACAATTACATGGATTTTTATGCCTTCTGGAAAACACGCTGGGTCATAAAATTCAAAATTTATTTACTCCATCGATGTGAAATTTTCTGTGTAGGCTTTCGTTATCGATGTCTACAATATATACAAAGAACAGCTTTGTAGGACTTACAGTTTAGATTTTAGGTTTTTGATGACGTCACGTGAAAACAAAGGATAGAAAATATGTAGTATCATCTAACCCAGGGCCTGAACAGCTTAGCTCTAGATGTTCTCCGGTCCATGTCTACACAAGAAATCAGCTTACTGATATTGGCAAGTCACTGTGCTCTGCCGAAATTAACTACAAACTTGATTCAAGAACCGCTACTAATCTCAAGCTCCACAATATCTATAACAAATCACTCCGGCCGAACTGAGATGCTTCAAGGAACCTTAATAAGATGTCATACTGGGAGTGCAAAATTCCTACTAGTATTTCTACAGCGAAGAGGAGAGATTTATTTATTCATCATCGGAACACAGCTAATTTACAAAACTGTATTTCTATTTCAACAATTTCGCCATTTTTGCATACTAATGATGTTAAGGACTACCAGGACAATGGCCAAATTCCTACCTATCCCTGTGAGAATAACTTCGTGCCTGACAGAGAATTCAATTGCCTACCATACCAGAAACTCGATGAACCTTATCAATATAAATACCGAAAAACAAATCTCAAAGTATACGCCGCGTTTACGGTTTGCTACATGGAACGCTCACTCGTTAAGCAAGAAAGCTGCCTCTATATGCGATCTCGTTATTTCTAAGCGTATTGATATTTTATCCCTAACCGAGACTTGGCTTTCTGAGAATAATAACTCTGACTCTACTGTAGCCGAAATACTGAACACTTTACAGGATTTTGAGTTCTTACATCTACCAAGATCTGCCAGGAAGGGGGGTGGAGTTGGGGTACTTCTACGTAAGGGATTTGGTGTGAAACAACATGAAGTCTCTCCGTTTACATCAATGGAGTACATGGAGTAGTATAGCCGGGATTAAAATGATACCACTTTTTCTTGCACAACAAAACTCAAAAAGTGAATTCAGAAATTCATTTTTGAGTTTTCTTGTGCAACAAAAAGTTGTATCATTTTAATCCCGGCTATACTACTAGGGGTAACTAAGGGTCATCCAAAGTGTCACTAGACATTCTTGTACATAAAATCCAACTCGATAACCCTATTAGAGAAATGATTACTATACTGTATATCGATATCTTCCACTATGGATTATATATCACACCTCCCACTCGAAATCCTGACCAAGATAGTAGAACGTGCAGGACCCGAATCGTTTGCGAGTGTAGCGAGAACCTCGAAACATCTGAACGACGCAGCGTCTCTCGCGTGCTATAAGAACGTGAGTGAACGTTTCCACGAACGAACGCTCAAGAAGGGACTCAAGTCTACGCGCGACGACAATGAACGAGATGATCTGACTAGGAAGTTTTCTTCCACGAAGGCGGTTCAAGGAGCACTAGGTTACGCTAGCGGGAGTGGAAATCTTCCTGTTGTCAAATGGCTCGCGAAGAACGTAACGAATGACGAATACGAAGTAGCCTTTGCAATCCTCAATACCGTACAACACAACGATCTCGAGACACAGAAATGGTTACTCGAATACTTCCAAGTAACGAACATAAGTAACGGAGGGATCATTGAGCGCACCATACTAGAGGTAGAAGTATACGATGATCTCGACATCATAAGATGGATAGTTAAGCACTTTAGGCTAGACGAACACAGTGATTACGTTCGATGCATGCTGTGGCACACGTCAGAAGACGAGAACACTGAAGTACACGATTGGCTCGTAGATCACTGCTTCTGAAAACGTTCATGAGAATCGGAGTTCTAGACTTTTTAAAACTATGATGGACGATCAACAAGACGTTTATGCCGTCAATACAAACCTGTGCTGCGGGCGCAAAGATAAAATTCAAACAAGATGTCGTGTAAGTTCGAACCATCACAGAGTTCGCTCGACACTTGGGACCTTATCAATCTCGGGAACGATCTTCGAAAGACTTTCTCAAAGACGAGATATCTCAAATCAATGGGCTAGCTGTGTCCTTCAATTCTTCCAATACTTTCGAGAAGCGATTCTTGATTTTGCGTTTCTCTACACTAAGTAACTAAGGGTCAGCCAAATCGTCACTAGACATTCTTGTACATAAAATCCAACTTCAAACTTGAGTATCTGTTAGAGACATGATTATTATACTGTATATCGATCTTTTCCACTATGGATTATATATCGTGCCTCCCCATGGAAATTCTGACTAAGATCGTAGAGCATGCAGGTCCTACGTCATTCTCAAGCATTGCAAGGACATCGAAACGCCTAAACGGTGCCGCATCTCTTGCGCTCTACGAAAACGTAGATCAAGAGTTCCGCACGCGAGTTCTCACTTTCGGTCTTAGGTCTACTCACGACGACGACGATCGAAACAAAATGGCTAAGACTTTCGGCATTTCCGCAAGCTACATCGACAATGGCTTTCCTCTCATCTACGCCAGTGAACATGGTAATCTTAACGTCATTAAGTGGCTCCTCAAGAACTTACGGTTCGATGGAACGGATGGACAAATTGACCACATCCTATGTGCTGCCTGTAAGAATGGGCGTCTTGATATCGCTAAGTGGCTCACTAAGCACTTCCAGTTCACCAAAGAGGATAAAGCCGTTGCGTTCACTATACTAGATGCCAGTATGAATGGTCATCTTAACGTCATTAAGTGGCTCATTCAACGTTTTAAGATAACCATAGAGTATGAATACGTTCATCATGCTCTACTATGTGCTTGTAGCAATGATCATCTTGATACCGCTAGGTGGCTCGTTAAGTGGCTCATTAAGAATTCCCATCTCCCCCTAGAGGCCGAAAATAACCTACTAAATTACTATGTGAATGCTTATGCTGCCATACAGGAATCCGATTGAATCCAACTGCACCTAAAAATCCAAAACTTGAAGTATATGTTAAAGGAATGATTATTATACTGTATATCGTCACCGAATGGTATTAGTATATATTCTTTATTCCACGATACTAGCTTACGTTGTCATCTTAGTACGCATTAATACCATACAGATCGAACATGTCAAAGAAGAACTCGAATGTAGACGCCGCAATGCCTGAGACGACTTGTGATTGGTTGATGAGAGGGAAGGACTCAAAATGCCCAAAGAGGATTTCGAAGACAACGAAGTTCTGTTCCCAGCACAACTACCAAATCGCAAAAGGCTGTGCCCCATATGTACCATGCTCGAAGTGCGGTAAAGGATGTCGTACTGATTACGAGCTTTGCTCAGGATGCGACCGTCTCACCCTCAAGGTGAAGTGTTCCGGTGTCTATATAAAACGCGCTAAGAAGTCCAGCAAGACGCTAAAGGATCTAAGAAAGGAGGAGCCAAACATGGTGGAACCGGAGGTCGCGGAACCAAGAGTGGTGGAACCAGAGGAAGGTCTCGGAGAGTCTCTCAACCATGCGCTCAACGAGGTGTTGGCTGCCTTGAGGAGCGAGAAGGACGATTAGGAATAGCCACGAAAAAAAAAAAAAGAAGAATGAAGAAGGTCGTTGCGTGGCCCTCTTCATTCTTTTTTTTTTTTTTTTTTTTTTTCTATTGAACGTACGACATCTATAGTTGTATCATGGACGAGCTAGTCAGATTGTTTGGTCCTGGAATTCGTAGAAGCCTGAATATCAAACCACAAGTGGAACATATTAACACCAGTGAAACATGTCCTGATTGTCTCTGCCCCTTTGAAATACAAGGAACGGAATTCGTATGTCCCACCTGTGGTCTTGTTTCCGAGGTTGAACCATGTGAAGAAACTAAGATCGACATCATTACTACTCGACTGCGTATAGTAGGTCCGGACGGGTTTCAGTATCAAAGTGATCTAGACCGAGCAAAACCAAAGCAAAGCGATAACACGGAACTGCAACGACGAACGCTCCTACAAGAACTACGAGCATACAACACTATTTACAAACAAAGTTGTGACCTATCGTTCCCTACGAACACTTTAGGAATCGTAGCCGACGCATTTATCCAAGTAATGAAAGTTCATCCCAAGCGTAGCGATGCTAAGAGACATATTCTAGCTTCTCTACTCTACCATGCATGCATACAATGTGGATTCGTCCGATCTAAAGGTGAGGTTGCTCGCTTCATGCAACTAAGCAACAAAGGCATCCATAGAGGAGAGGTCTTTATACGTTCTCTGTGTGACGACAATGAGATCGATGTAGACTTGGATGCCGAGCGCATAGTTCCTCACATTGCAACGACTTTCCTTAAACTCGATCCTCAAGGAGTACTTATAGACGCTCAACGAATAGTCCACGAGGTCGTTACTATGGCAATAGAAAACAATGTAGGCAGATCGGTAATTAAAACGAAAGTTGTTGGAGCAAGTTACGAGGTGCTACATCGTTTAGGCTCGTCTATGTCTCTTAACGAAGTCATTGGGCGATGTGACGTATTTGGAAATTCAGTCAAGCGTTTTGTCAAGAAGTTGTCTTCTTACCATTCCCACTTCGAACCAATCTACACTAAGCATGGGATGGCTAGCAGTAGGACTTAGTGAAGTGGAAGTGAGAGCCATGTTCGTTTCTTTCATAGGAAACGTCGATTCTTACATTCCAAGTTTTTCTCGCATTTCCTTTTGCACTTCTTGCTTGAGTTCGGCTCGAACCCGATCCGCGCTTTTTTCACCTATGGAAGCCTTGCGACGAATTTCAGACCTCATGATCTCATACTTATTCGCTTCGTTCAGGATGAGACTGTATTCGGAGTCGGATATGTTTTCATCACGTAGTGCCTTCGATACTAGATCGCGAATCGTATTGATTTTCGCCTTTGCCAACATAGTTGTCCTTTCATGCTTAGAAACCTTCATTCCTAACTTCTTAGCTCCAAGGGTTGTAGATGCTGAAATTAATCCACATAGTCCACCAATAACTCCAAGTGGTAGACCAATCACTATTCCAACCCCAGTCAACGCTGCGCCCAATCCAGATCCAGATAAGATCACAGATAGACCTCCAGTTACCACTGCGATGCCATGAACTATTCCTTGAGAACGTGCATATTTCTTGCGCACACCTTCGTAGTGCCTTTCTTGAACTTCTATGTCCGAAAGCGTGTCTCGGATCGTTTGCAGTCTGAAGTTCTTTCCAGTGTCACTAGCAATCTGTGGATAGATACTTGGTGCTGAGGGAAACGGTTGAATCGAATCGCCTTCCATTGTACGTTATACATATAACTTACTCAAGCTTCAACACGTATCGTATCGGTTGACCACGGAAGTCTATCACGTTACCTTTCTCATCACGAATCGTAAGGCTAAGACTATTTCGCATTGTCCCTATAGCTTGTAGGACTTGGGGATTCGTTATAGTATAGGTTATCCTTGAAAACCAAAGACCTCGGACCTCTATGCTAGCCAAGACTTTCGATCGTTTTCCCTCTAGAAGTGAGAAACCGGAATCCACCACGTCGCAACGGACATACACTGTGTGGATATCTTTGATCTTAATGCGGTAAGTACCAACTTTTAGCAGGAACTCGTTATTCTCTTCTTCTCCACCTTCGACACCTAATAGTGTGTAGAGACTTTTATTGAAATTGATTGGTTTTTTAACTATTATAGCTTTGTCCTCCCTAAGGGGGGTATCGCTCTTAAATTCCACGATACCAGCACTACTTGCAGGCTTTAAGGCCTTCTTGGCTTTCCTAAAGTTGTAAGACCCTGCAGCAATGTCGTGTGGGAACACAATACTACCGCCATTCCACCAGAAAGAGCCCACCTCCGTTAGGTTCCACCAAGTGTTCTCGAAAGTGACCTCGACTAGTGAAATGTTCCGTATAAGAATAGGATCGTCGAAGTAGACCGTATGGTCGGATGATGTGGTGATGACATTAAGGAACGTCATTATATGTTGAAGGTATGACTATATATACGTATAGCTTCAACACGATGCCTCTCGTTGTACCAGACAAAGATGATTGGTACGATGGTCTATCTGCCAAGGACAAGGTAGAGATTGCCAAGGGTGGACCAAGGCTTTCGAAATCTGAGCAGACAGCACTCCTTGCCGATGAAAATGAAAAGGTCACAACGTTGAATGCAAATCTATTAGCGAAGTTCAAGAAAAGATACCCATATGCAGATCTTCACAAGTTCTATGCCTCTACGGAAGTGAACGATCCAGGCAAATATTCGACGAGTATTTGGTTTCGAGATGGAGATTCTAGCTATGTCGTTTACGGCGATGATGTCTCAAAGTTATCTGCAGTCACTCAAAGACGCATCGACAATGCATTGCAGGGAATGGTTGGTGGTTTCCCATCTACGTTGACACTAGACAGGAGTGCGAACTATCCCATTACAGCAGTTCCTTCTACTGAACCGGCACAAGATATTGATCTCACTAATCTATTGATATATATCACACCAAAGCAGAATTTCAAAGCTGGCGTTCCAAATATATTCAAGGAGATCGTTGTAAAGCATACGACAAAAAAGGAGTCCCAGCATTGGTTGGCTGGTCCGGATTTCCACTACTGGCCTCAACAACTTAATTTTGCAACGTGGTGTGCAACTTCCGGATGTGGAGTGTCGTTGTTTGACCCCACTTTCAAAACGTATCCACCAGTCGTTCAAGGGTTCCTACGATTCCACGTATATTTCACGATACGAAGAATTCTACGTGAACTTGGTGGTACTCATGGAGTTCCTTTACCTGGTGAATCTCATTTCAAGCAAAGGGATAACCTCTATAACAAATCAGCTCTTGAGAAATTGTGCATCGAATTCGGTATATCTCGAACACCAGACTTTCGGCGGAATGGCTTAGGAGACGTCTACGTAAACTCTCATGGAAAAATGGTGAACTATACGGAGAAGTATGCACATAATACTTCGTTCTCTGCAAAGTGGCCTGGTGGTGACTTTAAGTTTCCTGAGGAGAGTCGTACGGAGTATCAGTTTTCTTTAGCGTACATTGGCAATAACAACGGTAAACAATACAATTGGTTTACGCCACCAATCGGAAAGGGTTTGACAGATGTTGGATTGGGTAGGTTGAATAGATCTGTCGAGGCTTTTGGATATTGCATACTTGGTGCACAAGCAGATCTGAACGACTCCATCATACATAGCCATAACGTCAAAGAAAAGTTTAAGAGCTTAGTCGAAGGCGCTATTCTCGAAGACGATTTAGTGGTGAGCTACAATAACTATCTTACTGCTATAACGAGGACGCATAAGAGGCTCGATTTAGCAATAGCTGTAGATGTGCGACTTTTGCCAAGCAATCTAGAGTACTATCTTGGTAGGAAAGATGGCTATAGGAATCCAATCCCGAAAGCCACGAAAGATATGAGGCTAGGCATTAACACCATCAATGCAGAAGTCGAAGGACGCCCACCTCTTACTATGGAAGGACCACCAGATAAGAAATTGGTGTCACCTCTCGAGACGCACAAGAAACAAGATCCTGTACTAAAGGCTGTCACGCACAAGAAACAAGATCCCGTACAAAAGGCTGCCCCACAACATGAGATTAATCTCGCAGTGACATCCATTGCCGCAGCTGGAATTGCATGGATGTTGTTTCGTTAACGTCGTTTGTATTGCTCTATCGTGATCACCACTATTGCTACTATGAATAACCAAACGTTCTGTGCTAGTACTCCCAGAGCTTTACCAGCCATAGTAAATATGAAACTCGCAATCGATCCAATCATTCCAGGTAGGATCTGTCCAAGTTTCTTTCCCATTTCTTTCAACAACCCCCCAGTCGTTTGCAATCCCTTCTTTACTGCATCTGCTGCTTTATCAATACCAGTCTTTATTGGTTTCGGTACGGATTTCGACAACAGGGAAACTATCGTACTAATGATAGCGCCAATAGAAGTTACTACTGCAAGAACGGTCATTCCATGCTTTCTGAAAATGTATTTGATCCTTTCACGTAGCGACATACGTTTTAGTATGGCTTCTTCTTGACGTTCGAGTAATTCTATTTCGTTATGGATGTGTACTTTCTCTTCCTTAGCCGCTTCCTTCTGATCCTCAGTTGACGTTGGGTCTTGAAGTATGCTATCTTCTACTTTGAGATGTTTGGCGCCTTTTCTTGACCTTGGATGACTTGTTCTGCTCTTTCTACATCCGTAGGGCCTAGAACGTATTTGAGATCCTTCCCAATCTTCTTATATATGTCACCATTCACAGTTGTCAAAGGGACAGGTCTCTCATTGCTTCCTAACGCGTGAACATAGATTCTACCTCTTTCCTTGTTAGCATCCCATACGGTTGTTATCTCGAGTTTTCCACGAAACCCAACATCCTCATAGTGTTCACGGACAGCATCTACCAGCATCTTTTTAGCATTTTCCGATAGGCCTGCTTTGAAGATGAATCCTTTATAGTCGACTTCCGAACTTTCGAGTTCGTCCATAATTCCATCGAAATCTTCATCTGTAAATGAGGTTTCCTGATTCTTTGGTCTAGCACCTTCTTTGCCGTAGTCGCGTCTGGTTTTCATTGGGACCATTTCTCCTGACTCTTCTGGAAATATCGCTTTCCACTCCTCATCCACATTGATAGTATCATCTTTATCGTAGTCTCCACCTCCTTCAGCTTCATCAGTTCCTTCATCGTACCTACCCTCAGAGGCCATGTTAAACATAATTATATATATAGTTATATTCAACATGATCTCATCAAGGTTGGATCCCACACAAGTACGAAGAGAGCCTCATGCACTCAAGGCTCCGCGAGACTTGTATAGGAAGACTTTCACTCGATCGTCTGCCAATCCAGGTGAGACTCTATACGTAGAAGTCCCAAAGCTAGCAGAAGATGTAGTACTAGTACCTGGTAGCTTAGCGCTATTGGGCGACATCGTACTATCTGGTGGACATGCGAATAACAGAGTCGTTTCGAACGTTGGACGTTGCTTGGTCATGCGTAGAATCTGTAGGATGGGAGCTGAAACAGTAGAAGACCTTGTCAGGCCAGACCTTCTACAAACATACTCCGATGTATACCTATCTACGCAGGAGAGAGAGTCTAGGATACAACAAGGTATTCAATCAGAGAACTTGAATAAGCTACGATCGAAAGCTGGTGACGCAAGTACTTCGTCTGCTGCAGACAACGCGCTCCTAGCTGCATGTGGTTCCAAGTATAGGATTCCATTAGATGTTGACATTCTGACACAACATGGAGTTCTATATCCACATGCCTTAGAAAGTATCATTACATTCGAGTTGACTCTAGCGTCTGCCAACGAGGTTGTAATTGGCTCGGATACTACGAAGATAGGTACGTACCAACTTACCAACATCCAACTAGAATACGAAGCAATCAGGAACGAAACGCTGGCTAGTAGTGCACTTCACAAATATGAAATAGGTACTGCATTCCTATACAACTACGCTGTTCACTTCAAGACAGTAGATATCGCTAAAACGTCCGATACTTTGATATCTCAAAACATCAATGTTCCACGACGATCCTTTGCTGGACTACTTCTACTATTCATAGATCCACCTACCATTGGCACGCGAGATAGTGAAGCATTCTCGAATCCAGATATCTTGAAGGTAGAAGTAGATGTCAATGGGATTCCCAACAGACTCTTTCCAAGCGGTATGCTTCCCCTAGATTTCTGGGAGGCTGCAAGAAGCTGGTTTGGCACACCCAATACTTCTATGACTCCAAAGAAGTTCTTTGAAAATAGATTCTCTATTCTAATCGATTGTCGCACAGCAAAAGATTCCACCGTTCATGGCGATGGCTTGGCACAAACCGGCAGTGGAAAGGACATCGACATTCGCATACATAGAACTGCTAAGGGAAGTGGAAATGTGAAAATGCACATCTATGTCCTTGCGGATGCTCAGGTCACGATATTGAACAGATCTCTGCAGAGTATATTATACTGATGGATTCTCTCGTAGAGCACGTGCCGTTCAACGCACTCATAGTCGGTCCGACGAATTGTGGGAAGACTGCATTTCTCATAGAACAACTTCGTGGATCATTTCGTGGTAAGTTCGATTACATAGTACTGATTTGTCCTACGTATGCCCACAACAAAACTTATCGTGGATTCGCAAATCGAGATCCTCATTTCTTCGTCATATCGCCACCACAAGATGCCATCGATGCTACTTTGAGTATTTGCGCAACATTTTGGTCAGGTACCAATACTCTATTGATTCTCGATGATTGCGCCGCATCGAAGGACGTCAAGAAACGAACTGACAAGCTAGTGGACTTAGCCTTTTCTGCACGACATATAGGGATTTCCGTTTGGGTGCTGTCCCAACAATTAACGAGCATATGTAAGCCCTTCCGTGAGAACGTAGCTATCGTAGTAGCATTCCATACAGCATCGGCCGTAGATGGTAAAAAGATATTTGAGGATTATGGAGGCTCACAAGAATGTAAAGAGTTACGAACGATACTTGGATCCCATAAGTTCGCTCGCATGTGCTTCTGTCTACGCCATCCTTTCGAGGTAGTGTTAGAGCTCCCAGCATCTATAACATATTATGACTGATAAGGAAATACTCGAGATATTCGGTGAGGACGTAACAGGCCCACCACCAACCGATCTAGACATTACGTCAGACAATCGCGAATCACTTTCGATCTTAGCCGCAACAGGCGTAACGAAAGAATACTTAGGTAAAAACTTTTCCCTAGGAGACATCTCTAGACTTCCTGAGAAAGAGGTAGACAAGTTGTATAGGAGGTATCAGGCCGTCCTAGCTCAGCAAGTAACGAAAGGCTTAGTCGACGGTGTGACACGTCTAGCTACCCGCCTAGTTGCCTACCTAGTACCAATAGATTCTCAAGAAGCACTGATCAAGGACCTACAAGAAGACCCTCTAGTCCGCAATGAAATCAGTGCTGCGACTGGCCTACTATCGCTCAAAGCAGGTCGCCTTGTAGCTCTAGCTAGCGTCCTATTTCACATATCTGGTCACGTAGTCATTCCTGGTACAACTGTTGAACCTCCACATATACCTACTATATCGAATCAAGATGGAAGATCAGATAACTGCGAATCCTCCGACGACTGTACCAACTAAGAAAGGAAAAAATCCAAAGCGTGTTGCAGCAGGAAAATTAGCTTGGGAGAAGGTCACTGCCCGTGCAAAAGAAGCTCAAAAGATGGAGATAGAACGTGAAAATGAACCGTCCAAAGAAACTGACGTAGAGAAAGGTCGGTTCGAAAGCCTGACTATCCTCGCAGTCATTGGTACTGGCGCTACATTGTTTGGCACGTACTTTGCATACAAGAAGTACGTAGATGGCAATAAGCGTGTTGCCGCCGTTAGAACGACACAACCTGCAGCTCTGGCAAAGCCAACGGCACTAGACATGGAGTAACACTTAAAGACTCGAGACCATAGTAGTATATATCTAGATGGAGAAGGAATTGACGAAGACGGCAACCGATGCAGCCATAATCGTTGGACTCGCTTCTAGTATTGGGTGGATCGTAAAAAAGACTACCAAGGAATCTATGCTTAGCGATCCTTCTTCTTCCCTAGTGAATTACGCAAAGTGGACTGCCGTGATAGTTGGTAGCTTATACGCGAAACAATATCTTGAGAAACAACTTGAGAAAGAAAAGACCAAACCGTAATGTGGGTAGCAATTGGAATGGCCATTTTCGGCGCTATTTTGAATGCGACAGCATTTACTGGTGGTGGTATACTAGCTAGAACGATTGGAAAGGGTGATATGGATGCAGAACGAGAGAGACACAATAGGGCCATCGAAAAACTAGCAAGCGAAACGAAAGCCTATAGAATCGAACGTCAAAGACGATACGACCATGCACAAGAGCAGGAAGGTCTTGAACATGACGCATACAACGCTCAAAGAGATACCAACAAAGCCTTAGTGCGATCCGATAAGTTACGTAAAGAGCTAAAACGGCTCAAAGAGATGAAAGAACCCCGCTTATCTGACTACTACCAACCCTCAAACAATCAGAAGACTGGTGAGTTGCTCTACGTTGGTGGTGGAATGCTAGGCGTTGGATACGCTATTAGTAAATGGCTATAGGTACTACTACTACTACTAAGCTACCCCTAAGCTACTACTAAGCTACTACTAAGCTACCCCTAAGCTACTACTAAGCTACTACTAGCTACCCCTAAGCTACTACTAAGCTACCCCTAAGCTACTACTAGCTACCCCTAAGCTACTACTAAGCTACTACTAGGTTACTACTAGGTTACTACTAGGTTACTACTAAAAAAAAAAAAAGGAAAAAGAAAGGAATGAGGCCTGGTTCTCATTCTTTTCTTTTTTTTTTTTCATCTGTTGAAGGTTAGAATGTATAGATGTATGATGGATTCTAAACTTGCGAATATCTTCTATGGTCCTATGGGCTATTGGAAAGGTCACTCTGCAATTGGCAAGCTATCGGTAGCAGCGAAAGCATCAGAAGACGTAGCTAGGAGTTGGTTGGAAAAGCAATCTATGTGGCAAATATATCTACCACCACCAAAACACATTCCACGACCACATTGGACTGTATCGAAACCAAATGAAGTCCACCAAGCTGATTTGATATTTCTACCACACGATCGTCCTGGACGTGGACGGAAGCTATACAAGTACGCATTGGTAGTAATCGACGTAGCTTCTCGATACAAAGAAGCCGAACCTTTGGCATCTAAAGATAGTGGTGAAGTTTCTGCGGCATTCGAACGAATCTATAAACGTAGTCCACTCGAATGGCCAAAGACGTTGCAAGTAGATCCTGGTAGAGAATTCATGGGGCGTATGTCTGAAACTCTAGAACTACATGGTACGAAAGTTCAACGAGGTGAGGCTGGTAATCATAGAGCGCAAAGTTTTGTTGAAAGAGCAAATAGGACTCTAGCTGAGAGATTGTTTGGATATCAATATGCACAAGAGATGGTGCTTACTTCGGAAGGATCAGATGAGCGTAGTAGAGAATGGGTAGTTCGTTTACCAATGGTTATCAAAGCTATGAACAGTGAGGTGACTCGGTTGACTGGTAAAGAGCCTTCGAATTCTGTAGTGGCGCAACAAGTAGATCTGAAGACTCCTACGTATTCGCGAACCGTTGGATTGAGAGAAGAGCGTCTACCATTTGACGTTCTAGTTCGATATCTTTACGCACCAGGAGAATTGGAAGGAGGTGAAAAACGTAGAGCTACTGATCCTGTGTGGAGTTTGCAAATATACACCATTTCGCGAAGTGTAGTATCTTCGGGACAGCCTGTGCTTTACTACCTTGCGAAGCGAGAAGGGGAGAAGGACGCACCCAAACGTGGATTCGTTCGTGAAGAGCTACAAGTCGTTCCTAGGGATACGGAACTACCACCAAAAGGAATTCTGTTTGTACCTAGACGCTAGACAGCGTACTCTATTGGCTCGGTGTGGATTCCATCGGGAAGAACACGTCTTTTGTCGTAGTAAGCCGATAGACCAAGCTTCCGTTGTTCGTAGGTTGCCATACCTTCTGGCAATAGTCGGAAGCCTCGGTTCTTCGCTATGTCGATACTACCTTGGAGGGCTGCTTCGAATCGATCCCATGAAATGTCGTTGTGTCGTCTAGACATACCTTTAGCGGAATACTTCTTGCTGCCACCCGTATCAACGTAGTAGGCTTTCGAGCATAGGGCAATGGCGCGCTGTCCTTCGAATTCGAGTTTGAAGAGTCCTGGCATACGACTACTCCATTCGTCCCAAGCTAGCCATTCCTTCCTATTGGCTTCGAAATCCTCACGTAGTTCCGGTCGTACAACTTCATCTATGCTGTTTCCAGAGATGGCAATGTAGGCGCTGTCTGTGTCCATCTGTATGTACTCGAAGTCCTTGCGATCGATGTACTTGTCGAGGAAGTCGTAGTAGAACTCAAGCATACGCAGCTTTGCGAGCTGGTACACAGCGATACCTACTTGGAAAGGGCGTTTGATTCGGATCTGGTCCTTCCTACTCTCGAGTTCGTATGCCTCGCCAATCTCTTCCAGGTCTTCGAACCAAACACTTCGCAATGCCTTGTCCACAACCTTCTCATCTTTTGTATAGGTGACCTTCGTTTGGCGTCCCAAGTCTTCGAGCAACTTTCCATAGGCGCTGTTTCCTAGTAGCTTGAACACATCTGCCAGCAAAGCCTCACCTTTGTCTTCATCTCCCATGCGTCGCGCCTCAGTGACTTGGTCCACGAACCATCCGAAGATTTCTTTGGGTTCGTAATCTATCGTGCGGTAGACAGCAGTGATCACTGCGCCATGATCTACATACCAAAGTAGAAGAGGAGCATAGAGTAGCAACTTCTTTCCAGAGAGACTCCCAACTAGCTTCGTTTCCTCGCTGAGCTTTCTACCTGTCTTCTCAAGGTAGGCTATCATTTCTGGAGGGATTGCTTCTTTGGGGATTTTCTTGTTGTAGAAGAAGGGGGGCATCTCCTCAAATTCCTTCCACAATTTCTTTGGTATCTCGATGTCTACTTCTGCATATCCAAACCACGTTCCACCAAGTAGACATTCAACGAATCCTTCAGTGGCTGGACCTGGATCGTCATAGTGCACAACCTTTTCTTTTCCACAAGGCATTTCGAATTCCATGGTAGAAAGATATAGGGCGTTGGCATCGTATCCAAGAATCTTACGACAAATCTTAGTTCCTCCCTGATGACTACGAATCTTAGTTTTTCCCGCTTCGTGGAGTCTGGTGAACACTATGCTTGGACCTACCACGACAGCGTCTTTCAGCATGCGGTAGGCTTCCTTACTTGGAGCGTACATCTCAGCTCCCCTTTCTACACTACCTCGAAGCAGGAACTGTAGTGAGACTCCTGGGATGGACACTGCGTCTTTCAGCATGTCTACTCCTTTCTCATGATAGAAATCTCGCATCTTTTCGAGTGCCTCTAGGAATGGAACTACATCTAGGTTGTTGTAGTATCGTAGCCAGTCTGCAAAGGTCTCCATTCCCTTGTCGAGAAAGGTGCGCTCGCAGTCTTCGAACTCTTCCCTAGATAGTAGATGTTCTCTTTTCAACTTCGAACCCCACTCTGGATAGTCTGGTAATCCAACGTGATCCAACTTGTCTGGAGAATCGAACCACTCATATGGGAAGAAACTCTTTTGCAACTCACAGCCATAGGCAGCGACCCAACGTTCATAAGAAGTTCCAGGTCCAAGGTAGTTGATCACATCAAGGAAACGGAAATCTGGGGTCAATAGGAACATAGTGGAATTGGCTTTCTTTGCTACCAGAATCTTTGAACAGGTGTCGGCAATGATTCCTACGAAGTGCTCCCTGATCAGATTAAGATCGTACCTGCCAGAGTTGAATCCCACTACTGGAACTTGGCCGATCCATTCGTCGATCTTAGCTTGTTGTTTCTTTGGTAGGGTGTCGAAGGAGAATTTGGGCTTATCGAGCTGGTACCATCTTGCCATAGCTACTTGGATTGTCTCTGCTCTTTGCTGGAGTTCTTCGACGAAGGCTTCGATGAGTTCTTTTGGATTGCGTCGACAGATGTGGGTTGACTTTCGATTGTATGTGTCGGCAATTGATACTGATATTGGGACATGGACGTTTTCGATGGTCAGGTGGTCTGTTGGTTGTCTTCCTTTCGTTGTATCGAGATAGGCTTCGAAATCGTAAACTATGAAGTGGGGGTAGACAGTTTGTGTTGGTGTGGGGACCGGTTTGTTTTTCTTCTTTGTGGAGCAGCCCCAAGCTTCCACTACTGTATAACCAGCTCCTTGTAGCTTTGCCGTTCTTTCACAGGTCTTGAGATAGAGCCTCCTTTCCCTAGGAAAACATTTCGGGCAGCCATGGAAATAGCATCCATGAAATTGGAAGATGGTTTTCGAAAGAGGTTCATAGCCGTCGACCGGTGCTCCTTCGATCCAATGCTCTCCACCATGCCCACAAGCTGCATGATGAATGTGTTGTCCAATCCTTTCGGTTTCGCGTTCCAACCAGCATAAAGCGACTTTGCTGGCTGTGCTCTCTGGCCAGAAGGCTTTTTCGTATGCCGACTGGGGTACTGTGATTACTTTTCCGGGGCAAACAATCTTCGTTTCTCCACGACTGCAACGATCTGCATGGCGTTGAAGGTGGCAAGCCTGTGTGAACCGTTGCTTACAATCATTGCATACGTAGACACTCCCTAGCTTGTTGATGTTCTTGATGTAGAAAGCATGTCCTTCGTATATCCCAATCGTCATCGTATGCTTGTAGTGAGCTGCATGTCGCGTCAGATGCCAAGCGCCGTCCTCCGTGGGTTCATACACCCGAATACCGATTCTAAAGTGCAACTCGACTTCCTCCAGCTGGTCTAAGGAAGTTCTGGGAACGTCTTGTGTGAGCGCTGTCAGGCGATAGAAGGCCTGGGCAAGTTTTCGAGCTTTGACGCAACACCTATCTAATCTTGCTCCTTCATGCATGGCAAGGCAGCGCCAAAGACATAGGTTGTCGCCATATCGATCAAGGGCAAACATTCCTTTTTCTGGCGAAGCCATTGGGGCAGTGGACCTGTTCCCAACAAAAGCTGACGATCGATCACAACTTTTACATCTACGTAGATCCAACGCACAAAGGCCCATTGGGTATTTGGTCGATTGATGTTGTCGGGATTCAAACGAGCTGTCTCCTTGCTATTGATCCACTCTTCTGCATCTTCTAGGATGTTCACCCATGGAGAGCCTGGGACAGTCTTGGAGAATAGAATCACGCGTCCGTCATTGACATTGCGAATGCGATAGGTGTAGCTGTAGCGAAGGTAGAAGCTGGTGGTTACCTTTGCAACTAACTTTTCCATGATCCTATGAGTCAAATCTCCTGCCACACCTTGGAAGAAGCGCCATCGGATAGTACGGCGGCCTATCTCCACTCCCTCGAGCATTCCATCTCTCTCCTCTAGAATGGCACCTGCCTCTCGAGCTAGACTACGTGGAAGTGGCTCACTACGTGGTCTCACCATTCTTCCTTCGATATAACTATACGTAAGATAGCTTTAACAGATACTCCAAATTTAGATTTCTAGGTGTAAGGCTGTTGCAGAGCAATCGATGTAGATATAACTATATGTAATCATATCTCTAATAGGATTATCAAGTTGGATTTTATGTACAAGAATGTCTAGTGACGATTTGGCTGACCCTTAGTTACCCCTAGTAGTATAGCCGGGATTAAAATGATACAACTTTTTCTTGCACAACAAAACTCAAAAATGAATTTCTGAATTCACTTTTTGAGTTTTGTTGTGCAAGAAAAAGTGGTATCATTTTAATCCCGGCTATACTACTCATGGATCTCTCTATCACTACACCTAATAGTAAACTGATTCGCCTCATCACTGTGTACAGGCCCCCTCCGTCTAAGAAAAACAAACTTACGGTCTCATCATTTTTCGACGATTTCTCTGTACTGCTAGAAGAGCTAGTAGTTGCTAGTGGGTATCTCATCATCTCTGGTGACTTTAACTTTCACATGGACGACACCAGTGACTGTGATGCAACTCGGTTCACTGATTTGCTGGAATCGGCAGGTCTACAACAAAGGGTTGTCGGTGCTACTCACAACCGTGGTCATACACTAGATCTTATCATCGACAGGCAGGAAGAAACTTTGCTATGCAGTCCTTTGGAAATTTTATCTGACGTGCCATCTGATCACGGCGCAGTCGTTTGTACCGTTGATCTGCCAAGACCTCGCTTGACAAAGAAGATCATTCGTCATCGTGATCTGCGCCGCATAAATATACAATCATGGCGAGATGACATCCTGAATTCAACACTGCATGCGTCTACATCTGATGCGACTACAACAGACATAAACACCCTAACAGATCAATATAATAGCGTCTTACGTGAGCTCATTGATAAACATGCGCCAGAACGTACACGATCGATCACCCTTCGTCCGAATGCGCCGTGGTTTAATGACACTCTAAGAGCTTTAAAGAGGCAAAGACGTCAATGTGAGCGTAAATATCTGTCCACACGCCTCGAAGTTCACTTTCAGATATACAAAGAGCGTTGTCGCACATATACGGCTGCACTTAACTATGCGAAATCTGACTACTATAAAGCACAGATATCCGGCTCTGACCAGAACCAGTTGTTCCGTATGATTGTGGGTATGTTTAAGGTTAAACCAGTTCCTCCCTTACCGTCCCACGAGTCCCTACATTCTCTGGCAGAAGATTTCAGTGATTATTTCACCTCCAAGGTACAGAAACTGAGGGACAATATGTATAAGAACGGGCTACCATCTATGGATATGTCTCTGGCAATAGCTTCTCCTCCGTGTCAAAGTTCATTTAGTCAATTCACTGCGGTATCTGAGAACTACATCCGCGAAATTGTGGAGCACTCCGAACCCAAATCTTGTACTCTTGATCCAGTACCGACTCAAGTATTGAAACAATCTGTTGACGTACTAGCTGGTCCACTAACTAACCTAGTTAACACATCATTGTCATCTGGTGTGTTCCCTTCGTCTCTCAAGAAAGGCGTTATTCGTCCGTCAATCAAAAAGAAAACTCTTGACCACGACGAGTTCTCGAGCTACCGTCCAATCACGAACGTTGCTTTCCTATCTAAGACTCTTGAACGAGTAGCTGCTACTCAGACTATGAACTACCTCATTACAAACGACCTTTTGGCTAAGCTACAGTCTGCGTACAGGCGCTTTCACAGCACTGAAACGGCCCTTCTACGCGTGTTCAACGACATCTTGTGTGCAATCGATAAACATCATGAAGTGGTTCTGGTACTTCTAGACTTGTCGTCGGCGTTTGACACTATCGACCATGCCGCCCTCTTATAGAAAGACTCCAATATCGATACGGGATAAATGGTACAGTTCTTCAATGGTTTCGCTCGTACCTTCTAGATCGTACCCAGTCGGTCATGGTTAAGGATACTTTCTCTTCTGATAGAACATTGCGCTATGGTATCCCACACAGGTCCGTGCTGGGTCCACTTTTGTTCTCACTTTTCTTTGCTCCATTGGAGGATGTGATCACCGCTCATGGATTGGATTGTATGATGTACGCGGACGACACACAACTCTACGTGTCTATTATTATTATTATTATTATTTGGTGTACTTCCAATGGCCTTGCGTGTAACCCTAGTGAACATATTTCGGGAGTAAACGTGGATGGTGTCCTTATTTATCCTAAACTGGCTGCACGCGACCTTGGAGTTACTGTGGATAGACATCTAAAGCTGACTAATCATGTAAACAACATCTGCAAATCTGCCTCCTTGGCTATCAGGAACATTGGTAAGATCAGGAAACATTTAAGCCAAGCTGACTGTGAAAGGTTGGTCCATGCATTCATTACGTCAAAACTTGACTCATGCAACAGTATCTTGTTTGGTTTACCAGCAACGGAACTTGACAAGCTCCAGCGTGTTCAAAACACGGCTGCCAGACTTGTTACCAGGGTGAATAAATCTGATCACATCTCCCCTGTACTGCGCAAACTCCATTGGTTACCGGTCAGAGACATAATTACTTTTAAGCTACTTTTAATTACGTTTAAGGCTCTTCATGGCCAAGCGCCAGTCTACATTAACGAACTCTTGAATCTTTTGTAGAAATAGTTATTTTACTATTGTAAGGGCATCGAGACTTATATATATGCTCCTAATACGTTTTAAATTATTACTTAAGACCTTTATTTTCAGTAGTAGTTAGTTTTTATATATATTGTAATTAGATTAATTAGTCTTTTGTAGAAATAGTTATTCTACTATTGTATAAGAGCATCGAGACTTATGTATGATGCTCCTAATACGTATTATTATTATTATTATAGGTACTCTGCCTAACTCCGCATATACTGCTAAATTAGTAGCTTTAGAATGAACGCCCAAAAAACGCTTGCAAAATTTCAAATTAAGCTTCGCTGTATCATTAAAGATGTTAAAAACATTCTGCTTAAAGTGATCGCAACTAGATATTTCCCCCCAACATATCAGTGTATGTATACACACGTACTCCCAATATAGCAACCATACAACAACACTGGGGCTACTACCGAAGAGAAAAGCTTCAACAGCACTCTAACTAGTACATTCTCTACATTAGAGAAGCTTTTAAACAGACTGTAATAAGCCCGTAAGGCTTTTTTATTATACAAAACGTTGTGGGTACGTTTAAAACCGCCAGCAGACTGGGGTTATCCCAAATTAAATATAGTCATCTAGCTTCATCTACACAGTCTAACTCAATGATCATTGCCAAAATACCAATTAGATGTCACAAACAAACGTCTTTGGGACTTTGTACCAAAAAAAATGTTTGATAGTTTCAAATTAACCCTTACTGTCATTTACGAGTCAATAAGTTTCGCGTTTTACGTAAAAACAACGGGTCGAAAGAAGCACATATCTCAGAATCTTGGAATTCTGTTTTGTGTTTGCTATTCTTCAATATCAGGAAATACATGGTCCAAAAAAATTCAGTGATCGCCAAAAACTTCCCACTGAAAAGTACGAATCTTGATGATGTCCACTAACTCGGTTTTAGTTTTAATAGGGACCAAGTTACATCAAATTACAGCGCTAGCCAAGTTAATATTTGATCTTTAGCTTGCTGATCATAGCAGACTTGATAATTCAGCTTCTTTTAGAGTGGTTTTGCGAGGCATGATTCAATTACCACAACCCTGTTTATATAACTACTATATTATACAGATTGAAAAATGATAGCAGGAGTCCATCGCCAATGGACTTCTAATGCTGATGTCCTTGAGATTTACTTACTTCGCTTTTCGCCACCTTCAGTTTATCAAGCCAGTGATATCCAGAATGGGACTGCTTTCCAGTAGTCCTATCTTGAAAAGAACTGAACGCGTAAGAAGCTGCATGATAATACTAGATTTAAAGCAGAAATTAAAAGAAGTAACTTAATTGTAGCCTGCTTATTTTAAAGCTTTTTAATTACGTTTTTTTGAATGAACGTGATGTGACATGTGTCATTTGTTTTCTATATTTAATTAGTAACCTTGTTGTTTGATCATAAAAGGTTCAGATCATATGCATGTCTTAAATCTTCACTTTTTAATTTTGTCGCGTGCCTTTTTCTAAACAAATTATTTTAACATATAAACAATCATATTCTAAATGCATTATATATGAACTTTTCTAAATGCATTATATATGAACTTAAGACTACACAAATTGCGAGTCCAGAACTGTGCCTTATTGAAATCCCTTAGAGGGGGGACATTCTTGTTTAGGATGTTTATGAAAACACAATCTTGGAGTTACCCGTTAAAGGAGCTCATTCAACCAAGATGCATTGCGAGTCACTGTTATTGTTTTCATACGGGACATGACGAGCTTAACCCGGTTCAGGAATGCGGGTTCCCCGTCGTTTTCTAACATTAAATACTAGAAATCTCACAGCGGTGTCCGATATGTGAGAAGGAGCTCTGCTTCAAGAGTTAGATCTTTAAGATTCTTTTAAGTGTGAAATAGGTGTCTGGTATACACCTACAGAAAACGTATGGATATCGGACCCTGTAAAATTTCCGTTCAGTTATTAAAAAGCAAGCTAAAAATAAACCATAATAACCACACGGTGGCCTGCGTGTAGACGTCTGCACGCAAGCGAAATACATGTATTCTAATGCATGTTCGTGCTAAACAACACTTCCAAATAACTTGTTTACTGGCATTCGAAAGTAACAAATAAAGAACACGCCGTGACACTTACATTGTAATTCTAATCAGAACATTTCATGGAACAGAGTTTGCGTTAAAAACTTCCAACAGCTTTCGAATTTCGCTAATAAGATGCATGGCATTCTGGTGAATTGAACCCAGCTACGCTGCCAGGACTTCCCGAACTTGAAATCAATCTTATTTGGTAAACTTAAATGCTGGAGTCGCTAGAACTGAAGAAATAAGTTCTATCCCGGCAACGCTCAGGCAACGAAGAGCTGCCTTTTTAGTAAGCTATCATCCAACTGTGTCATATTATTCAGGCTCGCTTCAACCCTTCAGAGAAATCAGAGTTGGCAGTAGCGAAGTGCATGTCGGTTAGAGTCGGTCAATCAGTGGCTTGAGCTTGTTCATTTTGTCTAATTGCAGGTCAAGGTTTTCTGGCGTGGCTGCTTCAGTCCATACTTTAATTACGGTTCTGATTCTGTTTTGGCGGGAATTTATTACCATGTAGATTTACGCCACCTTTTAGCACTAACAGCTAGCTAGCTTCGCAAAGTCACCAACGTTTAATCCAAGATATAAATCCAAATTGTTTGATCAAAATTAAACTGACTACCCAATGAAAATCAGAATAAGTTAATATATGATATTACTGGTATTCTTGGGTTGCAATCAATCCCTGGAGATTCAAAAGACAAAGACGCGGCAGCCATGTTGGAGGACGGAACAAAAGACTATTAAATGAGGAATCTTTTGTTAATGTCCTCCAACATGGCCGCCGTGACGTCATTCTCAACCCAATAATTCTACTTCCAGATAACATGTATACCCAAGGAAGACAGAATATATTTAAATTATGTTACTGGTATCTTACTTCCAGATAACAACAGTTCAAAATGAACTGACTACCCACGGAAGACAGAATGCGTTTAAAATTATATTACTGGTATTCCTCTTCCAGATAACATGTATACCCAAGGAATACAGAGTGCATTTAAATTATATTACTAGTATTCTACTTCAGATAACAACAGTTCAAAATGAACTGACTACCCAAGGAAGAGAGAATGCGTTTAAATTTACACTACTGGTATTCTACTTCCAGATAACAACAGTTCAAAAGAAATTGACTACCCAAGAAATATACAAACAATATACACTACAATTATACAAAGCCAACCCAACTCAGACAGAGTGCCGAGTAGTCCACATCTGAACATAAAGAAGAATTGATAAGAGCCAGCCGAGAGAATATTTGTTTCCAAGAAAGCTTAGATGCCGGAAACGTAGTCTGACGGTGACCCTGAATCGGTTGAACCACGATCTCGCTATTGCCGTGCTGTTTCAGACGCCTGCAAATCGCTGTCTCCTCTACAACTCTGCTGGCATTCAAGGCGTCTCTATAGGTGTTCACCTTGCCTTTGCCCCTCGAGGTCTTTTTGTCTTTCCCATTTTTCTAGCCTGGGAAACCAGCCGACTCTAATCGCTACCACTTTTCAAGTCACACACAAAAAACATTTTCTCGATGCGGCGCGTAGCTTTGATCGGAAATCAACATTGGCGGGAAATCTTGACAGATAGTTGAACTGTGATGAGAAATGATTGGCCAAGAGCTCGCTAATTGTTGGAGAGGCGGGGCATCAGATTAACGCACGACAGACGGCTAGATTTTTTTGAAGTGCTATTTTCTCGCTTTCGATTTTCAATCAAAATAGAGTTTTAAAAAAGCTCCCACTCAAGAGGAATTTATTCGATTTGTGCGAAATTTTCACAAAATGTCAATTGATATCTCAGCTGCAAAAGGTGTCGGGGAATTGGGAAATTCTAAAAAAAGAGCTCTTGACGACGTTTCCCGCATATCTACTCGGATTATTTTTCGCCTTTTCACGGAAAGCATTATAACTTTTGAACTAAATCGAATTTTGAAATTCCCCGACAAAATTTTGTAATACGATTCCTCTGAAATACGACAAAGCAAACAGATTTTTAAAATTTTAAATATTTTCGGAGTCGGAGCTTCTGAAAGCCATCGCACTAGATCGGAGAAACGGGATGGCGGAAAATTCGAGATTTTCAAAGAATTCAAAACTTTTTATGTATTCTCGTAGCCAATTTTATAAGCTTTAAAATGACACATGAATGATTTATCTACGATGTTTCCTCGAGGCGCTACATAATTTAGACTGGAAACGCACCCTGAAGGTATCCGGTAACCTTAAGACATGATATTACTAGTAATCTACTTCCAGATAACAACAAATGATTAAATATGAACTGACAACCAAAGGAGCTTACAGAATGAGTTAAGTTATCATTGATATTATTATTGATATTTTGTTCGGAGTCAAAAGTAATTCGAAAGCTTTTCCATTAAAGAATTAGCTCAGAAACTGGTCTTGAAGACTGCGAATCGTTGTTGTTAGCTCACGATTTCCGGTGTGATTTCCGTCAGAATTCTTTTGTTTCGTTGTTCAAGTCATCCTCACAGAGTTTACATCTCTGCTAAAATTCGCGTGAACGAAGGAACTAAAGTAAGCGAACCTGCCCTTCGCGTATTCTCGATGTCTTTAGAAGACCAGCACAAATACAAATTGAAACGATGTACCTGACCAACCTCGTGTTAACGTAATAGTACTTCGTACTTCTCACGGCCAGCCGGAGTCGAAGATCTTTGAAGTCATGTTCTGGCCTTTTGCCTGCCACAGCTCGTTGATCTTCATATAAGCAATTTCGTAGAAAGATCAAGATCGTAGAATTAAAGAGGTACCATCGCCTTTTACTATCGACTGCTGTCCCACACATCTGTCCAGAAGACTTACCTTGCGAAGTTGCCCGCCAAAACTTGAAATGATTTGAAATTCATGCGCCTATTTCGGCGATAAATCGAATATTAACTATTATTATAATTCTCAGTTGGGAACTATAAAAGGCGAATGGTGTCCTGCCGATGACAGATCAGGCGATTTATTTTTCACTGCTTTATTTATTTTTAACACTCTTAAAACCACAAGGTCCGAGTGTTGACGAGATTTGCGGTTTACAAAATGAAATAATCCTGACATCCAGCAGCGCATTTCTGAACGGGGTTAAGCTCGTCATGACTACTTGAAATCGGACAGCTGCCAATCAGA
Organism: Actinernus sp. WN-2022; assembly: GCA_030867875.1. Lineage (NCBI taxonomy): Eukaryota > Metazoa > Cnidaria > Anthozoa > Actiniaria > Actinernidae > Actinernus > Actinernus sp. WN-2022. The sequence goes on from JAOWCC010001589.1 coordinate 122,437,988, forward strand.
AAATGTGATATCGGGCTGTTTATAAATAGAGTTTACGAGTTGAGATATCGGCGGGGAGATCGGTAGCCTTTATACTTGAAGAAATACAATAGAATGAGCGGAATTACTACGGTGCTCCGATCAAAATTCTCGATGTGATAATAGCAATCGATCTCATGCTCGATCTAGCGAACCAACTTGTCCAACTTCTGGACCAAGTTCCAGCGATGCAGATCGTGTGGCAAGGAAATTAATCAATTCTACGATAACGTTATACATTTAGAGTTATTTCCTTTCTAGGCTTGTGCATGCAAGAACGTGTACTCGAAAGAAAGGAGCTAGGTTGTCTCTGCCAAAATGCTGGTTTGAAATGTTGAAGTACTGTTTGCCACATTCTATTTGTGTTCAAGGTCCATGCGTTCTCCACACCACATTTTGACTCGCCAATGCCATATGCAAATTTGAAATCAAATCCGTACAATGTTATTGTTTGTTAGCCTGAATTTCAGCCGGTTTGTATAATTTTAAAAGCCCCTTGACTTCCGTTAATCGTACATTGGACATTTACAGCCGCTCATGCAGATATCAACACAACATTTCACTTTTACTTACTTTAATTGTCTCAGGGATGTCCATGTACATTGAACGAAAACCAAGACTATAAGACTAAGAGAGAAACCGAGATTTGTAAACTTGCATGTACCGCGCGTGTACCGCATACTCGAGTCTTGTCCGATGATGATTAGCAAAAGGCTCAGCTCTTCTGACCTTTAAATTTCATGCCATTTAGATCAAGCCAATGTACAAAGGCGCTGGTCATGGTTTGGATAAACTGTAGGAATTACTATCAAACAGTCGGCTAACTCCAGTACAGGCTCTAGCTTCCCTGGCAGGTGAAAATTCGGAAATATATGACTGAACACAAAACCTAATAAATAAGGAACATTTTCCCCTATAAAAGTCAGTATGTTGAAGCACAGAATCGCCTGAACAACAATGACAATCAGTAACCACAATCTTGAAATGGAGAAAGGCAGACATATAATTAGTATCCTATTCGCACTAGTTCCCTTCGTCTAAATGAGTGGGAAATGGCGCCCATGCTAGGAGGCGTTAAGGACAACAACGCGCGAAGAAGGGGACTTCCAATGCTGATGGCCTTGAGATTTACTTACTTCGCATTTCACCAGCTTCAGTTTATCAAGTGATATCCAGAATGGGACTGCTTCCAGTAGTACTAACTTGAAAAGAACTGAACGCATAAGAAGCTGCATGACAATACTAGATTTAAAGCAGAAAAAGAAATAACTTATTTTAATTACTTTTTTTGGAATGAACGTGATGTGCAATTATTTTACAATAACCATGGCGAGTCTCATTTGTTTTCTATTTTTAAAAAGTCGCAGTGTCACGGTACTGCGCATGTGTGAAAATCTGATGATTTTTTTGATTATGTTCCGGCCCGGAACGAAGTTCTCAGAGCGGTGATATATCGATTTTTAAATCGACCTCCATCAGTGTTCTTTTTCAACTCATCCTTGCCTCCTTTGGTCATTTATGGAAATGTAAGATGTGCTTAAATAAGTTTTAGTTATTTCTTTATTCAAAATTAGTCAAGACTGCAACACAACTAAAACAAAAAAGCATAAGTGATGCTTACCGGCGGGGAAAACGGCCACTGAGTACTCTGAATACAGCAGCCGAAAAACGCAAGAAATTGGACGCTTTTTGGCATTCCAACCGGAAGCGAAGAGGGTAGAGTTCACGAAACACATGGCAACTTTTCAAGTCGTATTATAAATGATATGGCAGTTTTCAACAGCGATACGAAGAAATATATATCTACGGCTTAGAAACGAGGCTGAAATGATATGAACCGACCGGAGTGCAAAGACTGTACGAAAAGTTAGATAGAACCTTTCTTTGCTAGCAAAACAACCTCATGAACTCAAACACAGTAACAGTTGTGAGCAATCGACATATGAAGCTATAGAAGTTATTATCGACTACATGAGAGTCAAACATCGAACTGCGATGAAACCACTCGTCAGTTTATGCACTTTCGTGACAAGCGAATATTTCTACTTTCGACACACGGTCGCTAAACTGTACGAAATCTCAAAGAATAAATCCCTAATACCAAAAACTAACTAACAAACTAACGGGGAAAACTGAAAGAGGAAATCGTTGTGACCAATCGACATACATATGAAGCTCCAGAAGTAATTATTTAATACATGAGAACCCATACAGCAAACTGATAATAATGAACGCGCTATTACTTTCACGGACATTTGCGACTACTGAACTCGCGCTACAGCATAGCTTGAAATACTGTACGAAAACTCCCGTTTAAAAATTTCCTGATGCCGAAAGGACCATAGCATCTTGAACAAGATATCCTTCTGACCAATCGACATAAATATTAAGCTGTGAAAGTAAGTTTCCAGTCCATAACAGCCGATAGTGCAAACTAGTAAACAGCCACTCGTACTTCCGCGAGTACTGAACTTTTTATCGTCAAATGCATGTGTTACGTTTCCAAACTTTAAGACACGAAATCTTCCATAGAATGTTCTATTTTTTTTGCAGCAGAGAACTGTGTTATTAATCATGTAGAAATAAAACAATGGTGCCATTTGGAGAATTATTTCATGTAAAAAGTGCATAACGAAGAAATATATATCTACGGACGTGAGCAGCTTGTTTTACAACTTTGGTCAAATTCGAACTGTTTACGACTGGTAAATGTGAAATATAGATACCATTCTTTACTCAATGCTGTTTACCTTGGATGCAGGAAGAATAAAATCCTTGTAAATCTCGCCATATACTGTGCAAAACTACAATCTGTTAATCACGGCTATCACCCGAACAGTGTGGCGTTTCCGGCAATTTATTTTGATTGATTCTCATTGGATGTTACACAATACAGTTGTCAATTCAATGTCTGGAGACTGTGACATGCGCAGTACCGTGACACTGCGCCTTTATCAAGAGCCCATCTGGGCCAACCTCGTCCCCAGGGTTTCTCGGTCAGATCCAAGATGGCGGCTACTCCGGCAGAAGACCCTGGTAAACGCTGAACTGTCACGTATTCTGATTGGCTCTTCGATTATGGTGTAAGGGTTGTTCTAACAATGCTTTTTATTGGCCAAACGGACTGAGTCCAGAGAGATTAACTTGTATATAGTTTAGATTGCTCAAATTTTATCAATAAAACGATTTTAAATAACCTTAAAACACGTTGTGTAGTAGAGCAATAGATGAAGTGCATTACTGGGTAGTTTTCTGGTAAGGTTCATCAGTGGGAAAGCCAGGAGAAGCCGTTAAACCTGAACATGTGCTATCGATCGCTGCGCTTCAACGCTAACGGAAAATGAACGGCTTTTTAGGATTCTCTTCTGGCTTAAATACATCCTGGTAGCTTTGTGATACCTTTCCACTGGTTCTTTATCCAAGTAAACTCCATTTCGAGCCATTTAGTAGACCTGTTTTCACTGCATCGTTCGCCGCGTGGAAATACCGTTAATCGCTTCTCGCTCACTCCGGATTGGGATACCTATGGTTTGTACACGTCATGAACTATTCCCATATTTAGCTTGGCCGCCATCTTAGATCGTCAAATCACGTGACAAAATACTCCCAAAATCTGGGAGTATTTGATCACGTGATCCAGCCTTTACCAGGGTCTTCTCTCCGAGTAGCCACCATCTTGGATCCGACCGAGAAGACCCTGGGGACGAGGTTGCATCTGGGCTAACCTGAGTATCAGGCCCTTGGGGAGGGGAGGGGGAAGGGAAAGAAAGAAAAGAGGGCCTGATACAAATCCATTCACTGGCTCGTGTTCAACATCCATAATCTGCAGGTTATTATAAGACTCAAAACCGAATGTGAACGCCAGCTTCACGGCCGTGAACACTGCACTAGCGAACTGAAATCTATCTTTTACTGACGATTTAAATGGATTTCATAAAAGCATTGGAAGCCGCTTAACAGTTCTTACCAAATATTATTCTTAAGCCTGCACAAAAACTGTCTCGAAGGCATGTTTCTCGACTGAAAGAAACTGGACGTCCTGCGGAGTGCTGCCGGCGGGAATTTTATTCCGATCTTCTCACAGTTCTGGAAACCGAACAACAGGAGAAACAAATATCGGTGACTTTCATTCTCTGCTCCCCTAGTATATATGTAATTTAATATTTGTGTTTTTCTCGTATGTAAATTAAAGAAGTTGACCTTTTAATTTAAACACTACTTATTTATGTAACACACGTTTACAATTTAGTCTGCTGTTCTGTTATACTGCAGGTTATTATAAGTTGTATCCTGTCCATCCTGTGATGGAGCTATCACTATATTTCTCTACTGTTCTTTCTACCCTGCGGCTCTTTATCGACCAAAACCTCGGCCCTCTTGTTACTCGGGCTGCCTGTGGCAGCAACGAGTCTTAAAATGCAAGTCGTTCTTTCTTTTTTTAATTTTTTATTCCGTGTAGCAAGCGTTCTGCGCATGCGTTAAAGGTCAAATTCACACCAATAAGATTGCACTGTGCTGGTCACGCAACAATCGCCAGGTTAATTTATTTACATAATTGAATACAGTAAATCAAAATGGACGACCCGCGAGGGCGAAAGCCTTCCAACAGGCTCGGGATATTTCAACTGGCGATCTTGTTGACCATAAAAATACATGAACAACCAGGAGCCGTAGTACATTCGATCAGCGCTGTCTGGGCAGATCCAATGTACATTTAGAAACGTAAGCGAAATACAATATCCAAACACGTTTGCATATCAACGGGTATCGAATTATAATCAAAGGTTAGATTTCGTCAGGCGCGCTCAGATAAGAAAGTTCAAAGCTCTCAGACTAGGCGAGACAAGGAGATATCAATTTCAATGAGTCATTGTCAGAAGCAATTATGCAATACAACCTAAATTTGGGTAAGGTCTTGTATAGCCTGCTATGCAGGCGTATTTTTCACTCTTATAAATTCGAAGAAAAAATAGCAGGCTAGGTCTGCACCGAAGCGACTAGTCCATAGCGTGGTTGAGAGTATGACTGACTGCTTGACCCAAAGAACGCGTACGAAGATCGGAATTCAGAGAGACGTCAATCGTACTCACAATTACACATCCTCACCATAGGTGATGATTGACACCATGTTTTACGACAGAATGACCAGAGTCTTTCGACTGGATTGAGAGCTCGAGACATTATACATGTCTGCTAATATGGGGAAAACTGAAACAAAAAATGAACTTTGACGGCAGAAACCCTCATTGAGCCAAGCGGAATATTTACATGATCCGCTAAGATTTTTACAAATCTTAGTAAAGCAGATGTTTTCAGTGTATGCCAACTGAAATGCTGTGCTCGTTTTCTGGTTACGGGTCAGTGCGGCAACTACACAAACAAGAAGCATGAAATGCCAGCAAAGAGAGAGGAGAAAGTACTTGAAAAGCCTGAAGTAGGGCATATATATAATATCTGAGACGTTAAATTACGTTACTGTGAAGAGGATCAAAATTCAAGTTTCTGTCTTCTGCCGTGACTCGTGAGAGAAATTGGAAAAGATCTAGCTGTTTCATTCAGACACTGGCAAATTTATTGAAAGCTACGGCCTTACTTTATGAGATTATTATTCATTGTGAAATGAAAGGAAACAGGTTAGCTGAAAGTTAAGTTCGAGGTAGGCTTCGACTTTCATTCCGATTCAGTGCATATGTGCACGAAGGTGGGATGCTGTCAACAACACTACCAAAATATCCTAAACGAAAGATTCAGTTACGTAAGTACTTAAGTAAACTCTTTTGGATTTGAAAAAAAATCCTCTCAGTTTGTCTGTTAATGTACTTTTTCTTCTAATTATCGCTTTATTTAACATCTCTGTAATTTAGAGTATGCGTACCTCAGAATCAATTTATATATTTTGAAAGGTCAACTGAACTCTTGTTACTATAAAGAGGATTTCAAATGAAAGTGTATTTCATCTTCAATCTCATGTGGCCCGAGTGAAAGCCCAGATGGGCTCTTGTTTAAGTTTACCTCGAGAGTTGAATATTGCTTGACTCATCATAAATTAATTATGTGCTGAGTGTGTATAATTTCTGGCTTCGTGTTGGCGAGTGACAGTGTTGCTCTCACAGTTCAGGAGTTCAGATGTCTTCAGACTTCGATAGAGGATAGTAACCCATAACTGCTCAACCACAGTATATGTATTTGCTAGTAAATCGCTCAGTATACTTCGCTATAAATCAGCTATTCAGTATACCTGTGTAACATACACAGGCCTTGATACGAGATCGGTAAACCAGCCAAAAACTCGGTCGAAAATATTTTAGTGTTGCCCTACCGATCACGCTGTTTGCGTTGGTATGTATTATGACCGAGAGTAAAATGAAATGTGGCATAAAACCTACGAAATGTACTACCTCAAACAAGAATAGCGTCCACTGGAGAGAAATATATTAGCGCCAACAGTTAATGTATAATTTAACGCATGCGCAGAAATTTTGTTGCACCGAACAAAAAAAAACAAGAGCCCATCTGGGCTTTCACTCGGGCCACATGAGATTGAAGATGAAATACACTTTCATTTGAAATCCTCTTAGTAATAACCAAAGGGAAGAATTATTAGCTGAATAGTCCAGTTTCGTATTCGAAAATTACCGCTGAATGCAATGACTACAGACGCATTTACGCAGGGTTAGCCTCTGAAATTAAACATTCATAAATACCAGCGAGAAGGTGGGCTATTTACAACACTGCGTATTGTTGTAGCATCGCGTTTTGCACTTTCTCGCTGGTATTTAAGAATATTTAACTTCAGAATGAGGCTAACCCTGCGTACATGCGTCTGTAGTCATTGCATTCAGCGGTAATTTTCGAATACGAAACTGGACTATTTAGCAGTCTTTAGGAGTGGCCGGTAGCGCGAAGACTGTCATTCTCTGCTCCCCTAGTATATATGTAATTTAATATTTGCGTTTTTCTCGTATGTAAATTAAAGAAGTTGACCTTTTAATTTAAACACTACTTATTCATGTAACACACGTTTACAATTTAGTCTGCTGTTCTGTTATACTGCAGGTTCCGAGTACTAATACATGGTTGTCTCAAATGTATGTCTATATTTGTACCATATTATAAGTTGTATCCTGCGGTCCATCCTGTGATGGAGCTATGTCAATTTGTGTACCTCTGTGTAACTTTATCTGCTGTTCTTGCTATACATGATGAGCCATTGTTGGATTAAAGATTATTAACTGACATGCCTGTTGGATCTCTAATTAAAAGCTTTACCCTCATTCCCAAAACTTCAGTCTGCTCATTATATTAAAGAACTAGAAAGGGAATTGTTGGAAGCCTTTAATTTCTCGAACCAAAACCTCGGCCGTGAGAGGTTTCTTGTTTAAGTTTACCTTGAGAGTTGAATATTGCTTCGCTCATCATAAATTATTCTGTGTGTATTTCTCCGGGGTATTTCTGGCTTCGTGTTGGCGAGCGACAGTGTTGCTCTCACAGTTCAGGAGTTCAGATGTCTTTAGACTTCGATAGAGGATAGTAACCCATAACTGCTCAACCACAGTAAATATATTTGCTAGTAAATCGCTATATTTCGCTATAAGCGTCGGCAGAATTGCACTGGAGAGAAATCTATTAGTGCCACGAGTACGCGCATACAATTAATGGATAATTTAACGCATGCGCAGAAATTTTTGCTGCATGGAGCAAAAAAAAACTAGATTATCTTTGAGCATGTACAGCCTGTGCAGATTACTCACATTTTTTATTATAATCATACACAATAATCCACAATAAAAGACCAAAGTAGATCTTTACTTTAAGCTTACGTTTACCTTGAGTGAGTCGAGAGTTGAACATATTTGCTTGGCTCATCAGAAATTAATCTGTGCTGCGCCCTGAGGGTGTATTCTGTTATTCTGGCTTCGTGTTGGTGAGTGACAGTGTTGCTCTCACAGTTCAGCAGTTCAGATGTCTTCAGACTTCGATGGTTGAGCAGTTATGAGTTACTCTCCTCTACAGTTTAGATATTTGCTAGTAAATCGCATAGTTCGCAATGAATCACTCTGGTAGTATAAGTACACAGGTCTCGATAGGAGATCGGTAAACCAGCCAAAAACACGGTCAAACATTATTTTCGTGTTTGGCCTACCGATCACGGTGTTTGCACTGGTATGTATTATGACCGAGAGTAAAATGAAATGCGATGAAATGTGGCATAAAACGTACGAAACGTACCTCAAACAAGAATATATAGCGTCCGCACAGAATATAGTTCAAGATGGCTTGGAGAGAAAGCACCACGAGGAGCGCGCGCATACGATTAATGCATAATTTAACGCACGCGGAGAAATTTTGTTGCACCGAACAAAAAAAAAACGGCCTGCAGACTTAGACTCGGGCCTGCCCACAGGCAGCCCGAGTAATAACGGCCTGCAGATTTAGACTCGTGCATGCCACAGGCAGCCCGAGTAATTAGTAGCCTTGTTGTTTGATCACAAAAGGTTCAGATCACATGCATATCTTAAATCATCACCCTTTAATTTCGTCGCTTGCCTTTATCTAAACAAATTATTTTAATATGTAAGCATATTCTACTTTTCTAAATGAGTTATATATGAACTTTAGACTACACAAATTGCGCGTCCAGAACTGTGCCTTATGGAAATCCTTGTTTATGAAAACACATTAACACTTGCGACATAATCATATTTAAAAGCATAAGAACATGCGCAAGCGCAGATTGTACTTTAAGGTTGGATGAATGTGTTGTTCTACTCAAGTATAAAGGGGTTAACTAACCATGAACTACAATCTGCGCTTGCGTATGTTATTATGCTTATACTTATGCTTATGTCGCAAATGTGAATCAGCCTTAAGAACTGACTCAAAGCACAGCACAAATGACATTTTCGGTTTGTCCTCTCAACTATATGAGGAAATCAGGAATGAAGTAAGCTGTAGCATTGAAGTAAAAAAAAAAGACATTATTTATATATTTATATAATTTTTTGTTAGGGGTTAAATATAATATATGTACGACCGTACACGAGTCAAATACAGCATATCTATCTATCTATCTATCTATCTATCTATCTATCTATCTATCTATCTATCTATCTATCTATCTATCTATCTATCTATCTATCTATCTATCTATCTATCTATCTATCTATCTATCTATCTATCTATCTATCTATCTATCTATCTATCTATCTATCTATCTATCTATCTATCTATCTATCTATCTATCTATCTATCTATCTATCTATCTATCTATCTATCTATCTATCTATCTATCTATCTATCTATCTATCTATCTATCTATCTATCTATCTATCTATCTATCTATCTATCTATCTATCTATCTATCTATCTATCTATCTATCTATCTATCTATCTATCTATCTATCTATCTATCTATCTATCTATCTATCTATCTATCTATCTATCTATCTATCTATCTATCTATCTATCTATCTATCTATCTATCTATCTATCTATCTATCTATCTATCTATCTATCTATCTATCTATCTATCTATCTATCTATCTATCTATCTATCTATCTATCTATCTATCTATCTATCTATCTATCTATCTATCTATCTATCTATCTATCTATCTATCTATCTATCTATCTATCTATCTATCTATCTATCTATCTATCTATCTATCTATCTATCTATCTATCTATCTATCTATCTATCTATCTATCTATCTATCTATCTATCTATCTATCTATCTATCTATCTATCTATCTATCTATCTATCTATCTATCTATCTATCTATCTATCTATCTATCTATCTATCTATCTATCTATCTATCTATCTATCTATCTATCTATCTATCTATCTATCTATCTATCTATCTATCTATCTATCTATCTATCTATCGATCGATCGATCGATCTGGGCGGTGGTATGTCGAATTCCGAGTTATTGACAATTCAGAATAATCAAACAGGAAGAAAATTCGGGTTAGTTAAGGTGGCTCGCCTGGATTTTCCAGGAACGCACCATACCCACTTTGAACGGCTGATACTCCACTGTGCTCGGTCGGACAAGCCACTTCACTCATTTACTAGAAATAGAATAAACTTTCCAAAAATGTAGGTTTGTTTGACATCGGTGTTACCATAGCAACACAGCGTTGACGTCATGTATTTTACATATCATCAATTTTCTCGAAATCTAGACTTAAACTTTTAAAACGACCTAGTGTCCCTTGTAGTCTAAATGTAGGCCTTCAAGACTGCAAAGTTTAAAACAATTGTATGAGAGCGTTTTCGAAAACCTTTTATACTATCACTAATACAAAATCTCGTTTTTAATTAATATTTAGAAAATGTGGTCTAGTCGTCACGGGCACTTTTTCCCGATCTGGTTACTAAAACACACTTATTCAACATTATCATCCCGCACTGCCCAGCTTCATGGTTTAACTAATTTGCATGTCATTGTCCTAAGAACAGAATTTGCACGAGCGCTCGAAGCATAGCAAGCGTGCATGGTAAAGTTGTTAGTTCAAAAGCACACAAGTATGTAGAATCTAGGTAAAAGAGAAATTTCGGAAAGACACCAGCTATCAACAAAATGATACAGCATTGAAGCTTGCGTGGATGAATGCAAAAGCTCCCTATGTTTTTGTTTTTATTTCGCGCCCTTAAAATGATTCAATGCTCTTGAAATTTACAGGGCCAGGTTAGTACATGTTGAATTTTAGGTGAAAAGATTAAAAAAAAAAATTATCGACTAGTTTTCGAATTACAGCTTCCTTAGCAAATACGTTACTATTTTGAGTAAAATGAGCATATTTATGACATTACTTATGATTCCATGAACCGAAATCGAATAAAGCAAATGGAATGAAATTTCATGGGAAGTAGTCCTATGCCACAGGTATGAAATATGCTAAAAACATCGCTTGAATCGGTCCGGAAAACACAGTTATCGACGACTAAACAGAAAGTAAGGCGAATTGTTAATTACTCGGGCTGCCTGTGGCAGCACCGAGTCTTAATCTGCAAGCCGTTATTTTATTACTCGGTCTGCCTGTGGCAGCACCGAGTCTTAAAATAGAAGCGGTTATTTTTTTGTTGTTGGGTGCAACAAAATGTGACTTTTGACCCATTATTAAATTTCAGCACCAATCAGATCGCACTGTGCTGGTCACGTAACACTCGCCAGGTTAATTTCTGTACATAATTTAATACAGTAAATCAAAATGGGCGACCCGCGAGCAAATTTCTCTCAAATTTGGAGTCCCATCTCTCAAATGTAAGCAGTTTAATGTTTTATTTAACTTCACTCGTGCGAAAGCCTTCCAACAGGCTCAGGATATTGCAACTGGCGCTCTTGTCGGAGCCGAAGGACCGCGTTTTTTACCCAGATGGCCAGTGATTTTATATACGACACGACGCCGGGCCTGAAGGACTCAAAGATCCACACACATCGAATTGGAATTTAGCGTTTTCCTTTCTGCTGAAACCAAGGCTTCTTCGATAGAAATGGCAAGATGTTGTGTTTTTCTTGGAGGACAACAAATTTCTCGTTTAAGCTTCTCTTTCGCCACGGCTTTGTTATTTGAATCTCAGTGGATTGGTATACTCAAACATACTGCACAATACCATACAACTGAATAAGAAGTCTTTAACAAAGCCGAACTCAACTCAAGAGCAAAGCTGAGAGTGAGAGTGAAACTGAACAGTGTCCTTGTCAGGTCATGAATTAAGGTACGGTGAGGTTGAAATCATTGCGTGTTTATATCTGCATTTCTTTGTCGATTTGTTGACCTCGTGGCGCTGATAGATTTATTCTTGTTTGAGGTACGTTTCGTAGGTTTTATGCCACATTTCATTTTACTCTCGGTCATAATACATACCAGCGCAAACACCGTGATCTGTAGGCCAACACTAAAATAATTTTGAGCGTGTTTTTGGTTGTCAGAAATACCCCGGAGAAATAAACACTCGCACAGAATAATTTATGATGAGCGAAGCAATATTCAACTCTCAAGGTAAACTTAAACAAGAATCCTCTCACGGCCGAGGTTTTGGTTCGAGAAATTAAAAGGCTTCCAACAGTTCCCTTTATAGTTCTGTAATATAATGAGCAGACCAGTTTTGGGAAGGAGGGTATATAACCAACAGGCATTTCAGTTAATAAATACCAATATGGACGCGAGCTGCGATAAAGAGCCGCAGGGTAGAATGAACAGTAGAGAAATATAGTGAGAGCTCCATCATAGGTGGACAGGATACAACTTATAATATGGGACAAATAGAAACATACATTTGAGACACTCATCTATTAGTACTCTGAACCTGGAGAACAGCAGACTAAATTGTAAGCGTGCGGTACATGAATATCTTTAATTTACATACACGAGAAATATATATACTAGGGGAGCAGAGAATGCATGTCACCGCGCTACCGGCGACTCCTAAAGACTGCTAAATTCCGCTAATGATTCTTCCCTTCGGTTATTACTAAAAGGATTTCAAATGAAAGTGTATTTCATCTTCAATCTCATGTGGCCCGAGTGAAAGCCCAGATGGGCTCTTCTTTTGTTGTTGTTTGCTGTCGCAAAATTTCTGCGCATGCGTTCAAGTTGAAGTTCACACCAATCAGATTGCACTGTGCTGATCACGCAACAATCGCCAGGTTAATTTATTTACATAATTTAATACAGTAAATCAAGATGGTGGAGGACCCGCGAGGAACTTTCTCTCTAATTTGTAATCCCATCTCTCAAATGTAAGCAGTTTAATGTTTTATTTAACTTCACTCGTGCGAAAGCCTTCCAACAGGCTCAGAATATTTCAACTGGCGCTATTGTCGGAGCCGAAGGACCGCGTTTTTTACCCAGATGGCCAGTGATGTTATATACGACACGTACGACGACCTGAAGCCAGTGAAGGGGCCAGGATCCGGAAAGCTAAAATTCGAAGAAATAGATATTGGAATCTATAAGCCATCGGCTCGCTGTGCTACATTTAACACATCCGAGGAGACCATCTTATTTTGGGTGAAGGCACTTCAAGACCAATATTATGAGTCTCTTAGAGATTTAAATTTACCGTAAGTTGGATCGACCACTTAAATGAAGCAGAGACACAGTCAGAGAGTATTGAGATCAAGTTATTTCGTTCCAGCGACGATATCGACCTAGCGGAAACGGTACAAGCTGACGAAGGATTTTACTTATAACCATCCACGTCTACTTAACAACAGGAATAGTTATGTGCCAAGGCATGGGCAAAGATCGAGTTTCCCAGATTACAGATGAAAGTAGAGAACTTAATGAATGAAGAAACAGACGTCACGCGCGACATGCTTGAGAACATGTTCAACACTTTATGTTATACAAAGAAAACAAAACAAGTTACAGAGCCTGCAAGTTCACAAGTCAATGAAAAACCCCAAGAGCCTGTAGTTTTGGATCAACATATCCTTGAAACTCCAAAAGCAACATACACATGAGTCAAATTAAAACCGGAAGAGACGGAATTCTTTAGATTCTTCACGAGGATTGTTAGTCCGCAATAAGAACTCTCTCGCTGATTTAATGACCTTGATTTGTAACATGGAGGCTGACCTAACTGATACGCGTAATGAATTCTTACTCTCGTCACATCAAAACACGAATCAAGAAACGAAACTCAGTCATTTGGAAGACAAATTAGTGCAGCAAGATAATATATACCGAAATCAAGATGCTGTCACCACGTATTATTGACCTAGAAGTTGAAAATGGCGAGTTGAAAGCGGATATAATAAAGCTATGATCCGACTTTAAAACTTTAAAAAAAATTAACAAAAAAAAAAAGAAGACAATGAAAGACCAAGGTCTCCAGTGTTCCGAGACTACCCAACCTACTGAAGCTTTAGCAACGAATCAGTTTGTTCAAGAGCCATCTTTCTTACATGACAACCCGATCCCTATTCATCAGAATACATTTTCTGTGGAAAATGACGAGAGTTTACAATCACCTGACCGACAACTCACTACTAAAGAAAGGGACCATGAAGTACGGTAGTACGGTTAATTCTCGGGTTCAAAACAATGAATATATGCCTGCTCAAATGCAGTGTGTTAAACGAATAAGTAGTGTTTAAATTACGAGAAAAACAAAAATATTAAATTACATATATACTAGGGGAGCAGAGAATGAAAGTCACCGCGCTACCGGCCACTCCTAAAGACTGCTAAATTCAGCTAATAATTCTTCCCTTTGGTTATTGCTAAGAGGATTTCAAATGAAAGTGTATTTCATCTTCAATCTCATGTGGCCCGAGTGAAAGCTCAGATGGGCTCTTGTTATTTTAACGAAAATATTCAACCTAATTTTTTTCGAAAACGCTCTCATAAACTTTGCAGTCTCGAAGGCCTACATTTAGACTACAAGGGACACTAGGTCGTTTTAAAAGTTTAGGTCTAGATTTCGAGAAAATTGATGATATGTAAAATACATGACGTCAACGCTGTGTTGCTATAGTAACACCGATGTCAAAGAAACCTACACTTTTGGAAAGTTTATTCTATTTCTAGTAAATGGGTGAAGTGGCTAGTCCGACCGAGCTCTGACAGTGGAGTATCAGCCGTTCAAATCGGGTTTGGAGCGTCCCTGGAAAATCCAGGCGAGCCACCTTAATTTTCACAATAACTTGGAAATCCGAGTTTGGGAACAATTTTTTTCTCGTAAAATCGTATCCGGTTCTGGACCCGGCCTATGGCCACACTTACCTACCCATTTATCATACAAGTGCATGCCCCCCCCCCCCCCCCCCCCCCCCCCCTTCCCCCCTTCCCCCCTTTCCCCCTTCCCCCCTTCGCGGGATTGAAATCCTTCATAGTTAGAAGATTTAGATCAATCACGGTTTATGAGGAACCCCCACCCCTCCCCCACACTTCACCCTAACCTTTAATGGCTAATAATTAATTGAACGATGCATATCCAAGGGAGGGGTGGGTGGGTAGTTTCCCAGAAACCGGGATTGATCCGAAGATTTTCATCGATAAGTATGGCATGCACGGCGAGAGTTAAGATATACTTAGGATTAAAATAATGTTCCCCTTACCACATAAGTGCTCGACTAAAGGTGAGGCTGGAGAAACAATATTTCCCTTTTTCCTCCCATTCTCAGAAGCTCAATCTTAATTTTATGCTGGTTCTATTTATATAACTTGACGTCAAGATGGACAATATTTTTTGACTGAAATAAGTCGCCTAAACGCGAGCATAACAAAATTGTTATGGGAAAGCAAGAGTTAGACCCTAGATTGTTACTAGCACGGAACTCGGCACCGAGGTCAGCATAGCGCTCCAATTTGGACCCCAATTTGAAGGAGCTGGAGCTAGAGGGTGTTAACAGGGGTCACCAATAGTTTCTAGGGCATAGGGCCCATTTGATGAATGGGCCGGTGAGAACAAATGGCGGGAATACACAAGCATAGTGATAATAATAATAATTGCGTTCGTCGAAGGAGAACGTATCCTAATCTTGAAGCGGACTCCCTGTGGTCATGTGTGGGCTACCTGTGCTTTCCCAGGCGAAAGAAATCAAGATTCGTGTATGTCCGTCCTCATGTATGTTTCTACTTTTTAGAATAAATTATCTCGGCCGGGGAACTGGTAACTACACGATGCTCGGAGCAAATGAAAACCGCCATGTGAACGTGGAGTAAGTGTCTTATTTTCCCAAACCAATGCAATAATGTTTAAAAAGTTCGCAAGTACGATTTATCAAAGAGGAAAGTGTGTACTACTTCTGGAGCATTGGCAAAATCTGATCTCCGAACTATATCAAGTAAACCATGGTCTGTTTTGTCGGCACGGTTGAAGACGTAATTAATTTGTGCTGAACTAACGACAAACCGAGTGAAACTGCGATCGAATATTCCGTTGGCTTGCTCATGTGCTTTTCGCTGAACAGATATGAAAACTACAAACATTAAGATACTTTAAATATAGATCAATTTTAAGAAAACGTTACATAACCTATTGTTACGGGGATCTTTATGTTGACCTACTCTCATAAAAAAAATGGCAAAATTCTGATGATAATATATAATATTCAACTAAAACTATATTAATTTCTCTTTTTTATCTATATCTCTTTTTAAACCCGTTTCATTATTTATTATTATAACTATATTTCCTATTTTGAAAACTGTACGGATATGTAATAAGTTGTATTCTGTGAATATTTTAATTTACTCTCTTGTCTTAGCCCTTTTAAATTTAATATCAACACTACCCGCCTCGATTAGCATATGCTGCCTGCGGGTTAGTGTCCATTTAATGTAAGCTTACCTATCTATATTAAAAGAAAAATGTTGTAGGACGTGCTGTTAGTTAGAACCCGTCGAAGCGTGCACAGCATCGATACCCTTGGTACAAGCAAAACATCTTCAAACAATGGGTGCAGAGCTGAACTTGGACGGTTTCCAATTAAGGTAGAATTTACATTTAGAAGCTTGAAATACTGGCGGGACTAAATTAGTAACAAAGTAAGATTCTGTACTTTCAAAGCTTGCCTATTTAGACTGCCTTCACTCGCCGAAACCTATCTACTGGGGAGAAAAAATAAGAAGTAGAATCTACAGACTCGGTTTGGCATTTATTGGCTATCATAACAAGAAATATTTAACTATCAAGGATTCTTATCACAAATGAAACTGAGATTGCAGGATACTGAATACCAACATTGGGTAAGCGATGTCTTCAATGACCAAAGAAAAAGTCCCCTCCATGGCAACAAACTTAGAACATATAGATAATTCAAAACTAGTTACGAGCTAGAAACGTACCTCGAGGCTATCACTAATATCAAGCATAGGACTGTACTGCTCTAACCAAACTTAGAATAAGCAACTAACCACTGCCTACAATTTGAAAGAGGAAGATACACTAGGCCTTATACGAAACGCGAAGAAAGAATATGCCCAACATGTAACAAAAGTATAGAAAACGAGTTCCATTTTATTGTTAATTGCGAAACAAAAAAATAGGTACCCAGTGTGTACGTGTGTCTACTGCTTTTGTAATACAAATGTAAAGCTGAGGGCCCCTCTGAGATTTGGGGTGGGGTGCGCCACCTGGGTCTCCAAGCGGTGACCCTATTTCAGACCAAAATATAAGATTTTCCATACCGTTTTTCCTCTGTCATTACAAGCTAAATAAATGGAAATGTACGCCTTCGTATTTCCCTGAAAAAATCGTAACTTATTCCAGACCAAAAAGGTAAAATGTATAGCCTACTTCAGACTAAAACAGCTTGAAAAGCATACTCTTTGGTGTGGCATATACCTTTATGGCAGGTGTACCCCCTGGGGGCAGGCTATAGGTTTTGATAATGACTTGCACTTCATTCGAATAGTGTTATGGGCAATGAAAATTGTTGTCTATTCATGCACTGAAAAGTTGGGGAAACGTCAGGAATTTGTTCCTCGATGGGTGGCAATAATATTAACCTTGAGAACTGTGTAAACTGAGAATACCAGCCAGCTTATACATACGCAGAGTCATGAAGCAGGGATTATCAATTTTATTGAGTTGTACTGATAGTTTTATTTGTATAATTACATTAGAAGTATTTATAACATAATTTACATTAGTAATCTGAATGTGAGTCATATTTATATGAGTCTAAGATCGTCAAGGTGTGTATATAGATGACAGGGCCGCAGCTAGTGGGGGACAAGGGGGGCATGCAGCTGCCCACCCCCACCCCACACCTCCTTGAAAATATTTTTTTCTAATGGCGGTATAACCAGAATGATATTTAAAAAAAAGTTGTATTTACTAAATAATAACACGATAGCTATATGGTATAAGGTTTTTATTAATAGTAAAGCATATAAAGGCTTTACAGTGTTGACTGCAATGTCATATTGGTTGATTTATGCAACTTATATTATATGTTAGATAATGTTGATCAGCAAACAATTATTTTGTTGGTGGTCTCAGATGTTTAACTGATAAGGGACCAGTCATGGGGGGTCTTGTAAAAAAATATTGGAGAAAAGGGGGGTTCCAAAATATTTTAAGGTACTCTAGAGGGATCTTGAAAATTAATTGGATATCAAAGGAGGGTTGCTTTAAAAAGAAAATTTGCAGGCTAGCAGGGGTTTGTAAAGTTTTTTTATTAAAACAATTTCTCCTCCACAAACACCCCCCACCCCCCCCCCCCCCCCCCCCCTCCAAGTTAAATATGAACTGGTCACTAGCAAGTTTTCATTTAACACAGATTGTTGTTTCAAAACTTTTAACATACAGGGTGCTATCAAGAGAGTATAAGTAAGAGAAGGAATCTCGTAGTGTGTAGCCTGCTATGCAGACGTATTTTTCTCTCATAAATTCGAAGAAAAAAGTAACGTCTGCTTACCCGAGCGCTTAATTAGTTTCCAATATGCACACCTTATTGTGTTATGGACCACCAATCAGATTTTACCTTCCATATCCTGGAAAGTGAGGTAATGTTACATTTAAAAGGTTTCAGACAATACATTTGCCATTGACCAATCATAGGAGAGTGTTCACTGGCGCGCCAATTAAGGTAGCATTTGGGAATTCAAATATTTCCACGGCGAGAATCTGTTCAAGCCTTCAGAAAGAAAAGGGAGCCGAGGCTTTATATAATTCTAGCTGGTGCCTGCAAAAGTATTGGTCTTCATTTTCCGAAATCTGCTTCTCTATCAGAGCGAGTCTGTCGTTCCCGAGGAAGGAAGATTCGAAATGCTGTAGAGAACTACACCTTTGTTCCAGAAGGTTTGCAGGATAAAGAGAACTAAGATACAGAGAACTCGTTGCCGCTGAATATAAAGTCGCCATCAAATCAGTAAAGAACACTGCCGACCACAATAACACCGGAGCGATGTTTTGACAAAAGAAGCGCTAAAAACCATCCACGTAGCGTTACGAAATCATCAAAGCAACTAGTATTTTCCAAACCCAGTTGGAATTACAGCTAGAATATCTCTTCCAGACAAAAGATCTCTAATAGCCTTGCTCCTGTTCTTTCTTTAAATTCATCGCTGAGGGAATTCTCGGTATGTTTGTCGCCAGTATACTAATTGGTTTCTGCTCTTATCGCATTCCATGCATGAATAAAATTTAATGATTTCTGTCAATCACGCATTTTAGCCAATAGCAATACGCAACCTTCTGAGGCCGAGAGTTATCAAAATAACATGGGTTGCCGGCAGGCTCTCTCTTCCTCTCCTCCCCACCCCCTCCCCCCTCTCTTTTTTCTCTCGTCTCAATCCCCCTAATCTCCGCTCGCTGCGCTCCGATACTCCAGAGCCGCAACGCAGGCTATGAGTGAAACAAATACGTCTGCACAGCAGGCTACGTAGTGTGTGGCGTGCAATGATAATGTTGAATCAAATCTATTTTTAGTAACCTGAAGCAGCTGAAGCAAAGTGAGCATTAGCCTGCAATGCAGGCGTTTCATTTGGGAAACTGCAATATATTTGGACGAGGGAAGAATGGCGCGAGGACAAAAAGGAAGTAGGGGGGAGGGGAGGAGAAGGGAGGGAACGCCTGCCCGCAACAACTGTGATTTTGAAAAACGCCTCCTAATTGGTTATGCATGTCTGATCTGTTAAAAAATACCAGTACAATTTTCCTCGCTGATTGTAGGCCTGAGAAAATGTACATTTCCTCGAAAATTAATGGGGTTATCAACCTCTAAATCATCAACGTAACTTCTGTGATATCAAGCGATATTAACCGCACCCCGGTTAGCTCAGTGGTTGAGCTCCGTTCTGTTGAGCAGGAGGTCGCGGATTCAAACCCCGGCCGGGTCTTAAAATAACTGAGTAGAAGGTGCTGCCTTTGTAAAACAACTGCAAATGGTTAGACCTTCACGTATTCTCGGATAAGGACGTAAAATCGTAGGTCTCCCGTCGGCCTCAAGTTTATCAGTCTCACCAGACTGTCACGAGTTACCGAAGTTAAATAAAGTTGCTTTACTTTACTTTTTACTTTACTATTTTAATTAGTGTTTTTGTAGCAAGTTTTCAATAGCAATTTGGCCGCCACCAAGATTTCAATTTAGTAAACAATCCAGTGATGCGATGTAACCGCAGTGTTGGGTTTCGTTAACATCATTGTTTGCACATCATGACTGGATGGGAATATAACTCGAAAGAATCTGAAAACAGCACTTTACTTTCGAAATAAATTGAAAACTAGAATCAGTCATCATCGTAGTTCTTACATATGTAACAGGAAGTTCATAGTTTTAATAGAAGTGCTTGAAATAATTCTATTTATGCGCCTGAATATATATGGTCGTTAACTTTTAGGCTTCCGCCACGTTTGCCCAGAAAATGTCTGGGGAAAATGAATGTTTTCTCCAAAATAGGTCGGGCTAATATAAAAATCATCAACATATAACTTCTGTATATATAATGTCAAGCAATTTGGATTGCCTGTCTGTAATTTGTATTGTAAATCTAGCCTTCAATTCCATTTTAGAGGTGAAACAACGGCTTCGTCATCAGTTTCCTTCATACGAACAAGGAGCATACGAACAAGAAAAATCAAACTTTTTCCCAAAACCCGGGTGCTGAGACTTACTCGCCATTCTTCCAACCTAAAGATAAGTTGTTGCAAACCTTTAATATTTCTGTTCCAGCCTTATTTAGAGATTTTGCTATTCAATTGGTGGGAAGTACATCGACCTAGACCTTGAAAGTACCTTTGGAAACCTTTCATTTGACCGGTTACACACACTCTGCGAAAGCTATAGCTAATCAAGTTTGTAAATCTTAGAAAATTCATGGTAAAATAACAATATTACTCACCGCTCTTAAGCTCTCCAAATTGAAAAGACCAACTCGCGACCTCGTCGACATGCGGATGGTGTAATTTGCGGTTTGACGGCTTGGCGGCTTGACGGCTTGGCTTGACGGCTTGGCTTGACGGCTTGACGGCTTGGCGGCTTTGACGGAATGGCGGAATGACAACATGTATGATAATTATTAGAAAGACCATTAATCAATTTGGCTGAGGGCACATAAAGCGGATTTACTATAGTAAACGGCATCCTCATAGTGTCCTCAGTGTGACATGCCGGTTTACTATAGTACACTCAACTCCGACAACGGCGGCAGGAAGAAGATAAACCAAGTCTCTAGTCAGGATTTCGAGTTAGGATCGGAGACAGGTTTCCAAAAAAATATAATTATTTAATCACATACGAAGTGGGCTATTATATCTTAGATATTTACTTCCATTTTAGTTTACACTCTAATTGAATTTATTAAGCGTTCAAATGCGACCGTGTGAAACTGTCGATCTTATTTAATACACGAACGCGGTGTAGGAGGCGGGAAAATACTAAAAACTCAAATAAAATTTTATAGCATTCACACAAATGCAAATTAGTATTAAATGGAAGTTAAACAGGGAAGAGCCCCGGGGAAATAAAGAAAGCCGAGAAAAGCTTCAGGAAAAAGAAACTTCTGCAGCGCACTCAACGGCACAATTCCCCTTAGCTTTGCTGAGTGAGAACTTTGAGAAAGGCTTTAAAAAAGTTAAACTGGAGCTCTTGCAAATCCTCCAATTGTAGCTGGGTCTATCAAAGTTATGCAACAGATCAATTAGCCTTTTCGCCAATTGTCCCTGTTTCCTTGAAACGTTTCGAAACGTTCTTAGCTTTCATTTGTGTTTTCGTGTATTTATTTCACTATCTAGCTCCGTTCCAGTTAATTTTACTTCACTGTGTATACAAAAAATGTTATTCCGCCGTTCCGTCAAGCCGCCAAGCCGTCGAGAATTACACCATCAGTGTCAACATGTCACCATCGGCATATAGCCGTCATCTTCATTGTCATTTTGTGATTGGATATTGTCACTAAATGAAGATTCCGAGTAATGCACGAAAGCCAACGACACATTCAATTGGTCCCGAATAAAACTTCACGACCACTTATCGACAATGGCTGAGGTCACACTGGATGAAGTTTACTATAGTTAAGCAGATTTAACTATAGTTAAACTAGTTTGTGGTTTCTGAACTGTCAACACTCACGTTGGAATGCATCATTTGTCATTTCACTGATTTCAGCCAAGAAAATCAGACGCCTGTCTAACAAGCGTCTGGTTTTCTCAAGGTTACTATTTTAACTATAGTAAAAAATATTAACCATAGTTTGGCTGGTTTACTATAGTTAACGTCCCAGTGTGACCTCAGCCAATGTTAACAAACACACTATCTTACGCGCGTCATAGGACTCGATAACATAGTGTCTACAGCTTCTTAAGAAGCAGTAGACACAAAAATGCAACACAAGATGTATGTCCGATGAACAATTGTTTCACATACATACATACATAAACTTTATTTCAACTCGAATTTTCAGAGTAGCAAATACATGCTAATATCTTCGAGAAAACTACTGTTACTAATACTAATACTATTGTTATATTACTAATACTAAAAATATTTACAATGAAACCTAGAAATTATTAACAAATAGACATTACTGTAAAATTAGATTAGATTGTATTTACGGATTTCTCTCTTAAAATCACTTGACCATTAATCCGCCCATGGAAGTAGCTCATTTTGCAGCTAAGTATATTTATGACTGCATGGCCCTAAGATCTACAAAGATTTCGAATTGGTCTCAAAATTTGCTATCAGAATAGTCGTGACTTTGCGATTCATAACTATTCTTAATCTATTCCTAAGACTGGCTAGCTCTTACTGTATTAAAGGCCCATTTACACTACACCAAATTTTTGGCACGGCTCGGATAAAATTGGTACGCGGATACATTTAGCAGTGTAGATGGTTTGCCGCGCCTAATTTTACCCGTGCCGAACCAACAATTTTACCCGTGCCTAGCCCTTCTGTTCTAAATAGGTAGTCTGAGCACGGGTAAAATTGGTTCGGGTACCAAAATATGGGTTCGGCTCCGATAAAATGCGATGTTGTTCTATGGCCTTCGATCGTATTGGCAAGCGGTCACACTCAGAAGTTTACAATTCAAGATGGCGGACAAACGCAGTCACAGCCACAACCAAGAAAATGTGCGGCCATGCTTGGAAAGAAAACGATGTTAGAGAACTTCTCATAATAATGAAAGAAGAAACCACGAAATGAAGCCTCGAAAACGCAAAAATACCGAAGGAGGAGAGATTAGCGTAGCCACTAACCTCATGGACAATCATTTTCTTTCGGCCCTGGTTTCGCTAACGCCTTTTCATACCTTTATCAAGTCTAGAGCTTACGTTGATGCTGTTGGCAATAAGGCTTCCAAACTTTCTTTATCCGCCATCTTGGATGGACAAACAGCGCATGCATTCTTAAGTAAATAGTCGGTACCAAAACTTTGGTACGGAAAAATAATTATAGTGTAAACAAGGTAGCGAACCGATATTTTTGGTACCGTACCACTTTCATCCGAGCCGTGCCAAAAATTCAGTGTTGTGCAAATGGGCCTTTAGTTAGTTATATTATCTACGATTATTAGGGTCAAACCGATGTACTGTTTGTCGTACAAGGTGCTAATAAATATTTGTTGTTGTCCCCGAAAAAGAGCCCCCCACGACAAAAGTTCAAATCAATATACCTCCCCTTGAACAAAATTATTATCTGCTTATGGCTAATAAGGTGCTAAGGTGCTAATAAATATTTGTTGTTGTACCCGAAAAAGAGCCCCCCACGACAAAAGTTCAAATCAATATACCTCCCCTTGAACAAAATTATTATCTGCTTATGGCTAGCGCATGACTCTGAGGAGTCTGGCAAACAAGATATCGATGATACGACTGAAAAAAGTCTGCAGTCTTTTAGGCGAGAGCGCATGCATCAATCAATAATACTAAATTCTATACTCTATGGTAACCAATAATTTTCAGTGTTTTTGAAAACTATCAAAATGTTGACACCAACAGTTACACCAATAAATTGTGTACTGTTTGTGAAAATATGACCAGAATCAAAAATAACCTTCAAAAGTTATGAATACTTGTGTAGACTTGCAAAGTGGCACCGCAATCTAATTCACATATAAACGAGGAAAGCGGCGTAGTCGCGCCATCCAGCTCTTGTTTGACTTTCTAGATTCAGCTGGAGAAAAGCTTAATCACCTCTGATCTGATTCAGACTTAGAGCTTATTTACATCCACCTGTTTTGTGTCCTCGTCCAATAGTGCGCCACTCAAAATGTCAAGTAGAATGATTGGGTAAGACCTCAAAAACCAACCTAAATTCCAATTCCAACCAGGAATTCGTCGAAAATAAGCCATTGATGTATCACGACGTAAAATAAACTATTATTTATATTAGACCTTACGTAGGGGCAGCCGATGACAAAATGCTCAGTAAACCGTCCCCTTCATCACGGTTTTTCAAGTTCATATAGTTTAATTTTCGATTCCTTATTACTTAATTTTCGGACACCAAAAAAAACCTGTTTTTCAGCCGTCCAGTCAGGCTTACAACTTGATGAATCTTACTCGATTTCAGAGCAACAACGGGGACAAGAAGCCTCTGATTTAATATGAAACGAAAATCGTAAAACTGTGCCAGTAAAAGATCATTTTCGTCAATTATGTTAAACTAATTTTGCAAATTTAGAGAAACATTAGGCCGCCTGAGGTGTGCGAATTGAGCCAGCTGAAACTACAAGTGTAGAACCGATAAAATATAACACTGCCTTTCCAATATTTTTCTTCTATTCACATTCAAAGTTTATTGTTGAGAATACTGTACCACTCACTAGGATCCCTCTTATTTTTATCAATAAAATTAAAAGTAGAGTGTTCTAATCTTATTTCAGTCAATTTCACCATCCTATATCAAGCCAAGTTGACACCTGTCCTGTTAGCTGCACACTCATATAAATAGATCTATGATGATCTGTTTCATGTCTGAAGTCTCCACAAAGAAATTAAAACTAGAGATTACTTGGCAAACACGAACCGTTCAATCCATGGGTGAGTCATTACTGCCGCCGGAAATCATCAAACCAACTTGTTATTAGCATACGCTAGGCGCTTCCTGGAGGCTTCTATGGGCGGTCACGAACCAGGTGGGAATTACAAAGTCGTAGTCCGAACTGTAAGGTAATAAGACTAGAGAGGGAATTACTAGCTCAGTTAAAAAAGAGGATACCGTTTGCAGGTTTGTATGTGGAAATGTGTATGGGATACCTTACATTTGCCTATTTTAACTTTCATTTACGTGAAGATTAACATGGAATGTGACTGATCGATGCAGAGTGTAATCCTTTTAACGATTCCTGTGATATCGCGTAGCATTTTTAACTAATTCAGGAACACCCAACGGTAAAACTTCATAAAAACAAACATTCTGATGTTTTTATAACAAATCAGATGTATTTAAACATATTTAAGGGAATTGTTTTCAGCTGGCAGACGAACAGCTGTTCTGCAGCGCCAGCCAGCCTAAAGTTCATGAAGAATTTCTAAATTTCCCAGCTGAAATATTTAAGTGCAGAATTTGCCAGCAGCAAAAATATTTTTTTGAATATATTCCCAGCTGAAATATTTAAGTGCAGAATTTGCCAGCAGCAAAACATTTTTTTACATATATTCCCAGCTGAAAAATACAAGTGAAGAATATGCCAGCTAATAAAAATGCACGATATCTATTCCAATACTGGTATGATCAATTAAAAGTCAATTAAGCTATACTAACGGCCGTGAGTAGCAGCTGACGTTTCAAGCGTTTAAGCACAAGCAACATACGCAGACTCGTACTCAGTGACTGATCATTAGCGGCGCTTGTTCTACTCACTGATGTGATCACAGAGTCTCCGTATGTTACTTGTGCTGATGTCGCTGGTGTGAACCAGCCGGGGTATCAAAATTAACACGAAACTACTCTTAAACGGGGTCCACATTTGATGACCAGGGCGGTACATACCCCTCCCCTGGGGACTTGTAGAGACCGAAAACTGTTTTTAAATGATTTCTATATCTCAACGCCTTTCAACATTTTAAACCTGTTTCAAGATCGGCTCCAACACTAAATATCGTTCCGATGTTGAAACGGTTTGTACAGGGCTTAACTGAAATATAGAACGCTATATTTTTATTTTAAGAATAAAAACCTGAGCTAACCTGCAGAATTCGGTATTTTTAAAAACCTGTGAAACAACAGGTACGTGCAGAATTTGCCAGCTGAGAAATATCGCTCTGTTATATT
Source organism: Actinernus sp. WN-2022 (assembly GCA_030867875.1). Classification (NCBI taxonomy): domain Eukaryota; kingdom Metazoa; phylum Cnidaria; class Anthozoa; order Actiniaria; family Actinernidae; genus Actinernus; species Actinernus sp. WN-2022. The sequence goes on from JAOWCC010001589.1 coordinate 122,464,193, forward strand.
ATTATTATGTAATTATATCGGACTGCAGAATTTACCAGCTGACAAATATCGCTCCGTTATATTATTATTTAGTATCAGACTGTAGAATTTGCCAGCCAAGAAATTCCAAAGTGCAGAATTTGCCAGCCGAGTGGCCCAGAAGAACAGTTATTTTGCAGAACAGTTCGTTGGGTGTTCCTGCTAATTGGATCTTTCTTCTCATGAGAGAAATCCCAGTCATTCATATAAAATTATGAGATAAGATTATGTAATACTGAATTTACCTTGGACCATCTATCGGTCAAAACATATTTCAACATAAAATGACTATGTGCTAATTATATCGAGAATCTTCGCTCTATAATTAAGTTTTAAGGCTAATTCCTTATTCGTGCAAATAGAGATTGGTCAGTGCCTTCTCCCATATTTACTCAGTTCACTACTAATGGTTGGCTCTAGAATTTGCTGTTTTGTCTTTTATATATATTTCAATTAGAAATAGTCTCCCTTTAAACACACGAAGCCTGGGAAAATCTCCCCAAATGCCGCCCCAAATGGTTTAGTTTTCCAGCTGTTTTAGTCTAAAATAGGGTTAGAAATTTGGCATTTTTAGTCTCGAATCAGATGATTTAACTACGACCGCAAAGCACGTTGGTCTATTTCACAAAATCGGCTCATTTCGCACAAGCTGCCGTCGAGCTAACCTCTCTGAGAGAGCTGTTTGAAGTGCGAATTTCAATCGGTTCGATCGGTGAAGAGCGCTTTGTTCAGGTATTAAAAAGCAAGTTGTTCCCTCATGGGGATTAATTACCTTCTACAGTTTATCAAAACTTGTGTGAAAAGCGTCACAGAGCAATTCAAAGGGAAAAAATTAAAGGCGAGTATCCAGCTCCAAGAAATGGAGCTATGAATGAGAGGTTGTTTACCTTTGCCAGCATAGGTGAGTTTAGTTTATTCCTTCTGTGTTGCAGTTGACCCCCCCCCCCCCCCCACCCCCCCTCCCTCTCCCCCCTCTGACCATGATTGACATTAGTGATCAATGAAAATGTCCCAGAATTCATCATTTTTCCCCTCCCCCCCCTCCAGTTTCCCCAATTTTATGGACCTCCCTATTCAATTAGCTTTTCTATAATCCATGTTGATTTGTCCTATGAAATAACTACATACATTGTACATGTAAATATAAAAAAAAATATGGTTCCCATTTATATTAAATTCGATAATTTAAATATTTCCACGTTTAATGCAGGTACACAGAATCAACTATTTGCACTGTAATATCAGCAGCTTCCCCCAGGGGTAGACCCTGGGACGATCAGGGGTATTGCAAAAAGGGTGGAACAAACTTGACAATTTTCCCCAGGGGTGGGGGAATCTTATTAGTCACCTGAGTCACGTTTTCCTTAAGGTTACCGGATACCTTCGCGGGTCTCTCTCGTTAATAATTTTGTACGCGCGTTGTTTTAAAGAAAACTATAGAAACCTATATACCTCTGTAAAGCTTATGAAGTGTAGAATACGCTGAATGGGTTTGTTAATATTTTTTTTATTATTCTAAAGCAATGCTAAGCCAACAAACGCAAAACTGACAAGGTTTATAAAAGTGAATTAGCAGCCTTCGGATTACCCTGGTTCCAGAGGTTTTCCAGACGGAGAACAGCCGCGAAGTGGCGAGCTGCGAAGCAGCGAGAAGAGAAAACCTCTGGTATCGGTGGGTGCCAATCTCACTTTCATGTTTTGAAAACTGTCAAACATTTCAACCGAGTAATTAATAAATCGACCAATCAGGCGAGAGATACCACGTGCGCGTCACATTATAATTTAATTCAGTGGAGTAGCCAGAGTAAAATAATTATCTTGAAATCAAAATTTCCATACAAACGAGTTTGCGGGCCTATAACTTTGCTTCTATTCAAGATATAACTCTCAAATTTGGGATTTTGACTAACTTCGAGGTGCTCTTTTCAGCAGTATCGACGGTTTTGCCGTTATACGTATATATCAAAAGTTCAAAGAAACCGTGGAAGGGTCTATTTGTTTACATGGCAAATGCATGCGATTCAGTTCGTCGACCCGGGGATGTTTTCACAGCAGAGAACTCGAGCTCCCCGTAAAATTAAAACACCACTCAAAGCCGTAAGATCTCGAACAAACGACCATTGCAGAGTCTGCAGGAAAAAACATTAAAGCACCTAGCCGATCTACAACGAATACCGACCTAAATGGCGTTTCACAAGTGATCCAGTGTCAAGACAATTATGCTACAGAACACAACTATATATATTCTACAGTTCCAGAAGACCTTAGATCAATGTGAGTCCACCAATGAGTTTAGAGGGCAGATAACAATGACTATTGCGTTCCGTGGATAACTAAACCCTCTCAATGATAATTATTTGCTTATATCTGGTAGCGACTGAAAAATTATCGACTTGCCATGACCAGTCGGTAGGATTTCCGATTTATAACGCCAAATAATGCTTTGTCTTGCACATCAGTCGGTAATGTTATCTTTGGAAAGCGATCTATTAGTACAGATGATACGATGTCTTCATAGATGATTTGAGGAATCGCCATACGAATACTATAATGTTCTACATGCGAGATCGAGCGGACTGCCAGCAAACGTAAATAATTCCCGTCCCCTCTCTAGTTGACCATACGATATCACAATGATTACTTATCCTTCCGTCCCTGAGTACAATATATCTAACCAATCACAGTTCTTGTTGAGCTCATTAAATATTCCTCCAATTAGAAAATACAGTCAGATTCTGACCCTCATGAAAGTGAGATTGGCGCCCACCGATACCAGAGGTTTTCTCGCAGTTCGCTTCTCGCTGCTTCGCAGCTCGCTGATCGCCGCTTCGCGGCTCTTTCTCCACGGCTGTTCTCTCTCTAGAAAACCTCTGGGACCAGGGTACCTTCGGATTAACGCATAAGAACAATTCAACTGCATAATGTTAATCAGAATATGACAGCCTAAAAAAGGGTGTGAGCATTTGTAAATATTTTACTTCATTCAAATGCAATTCATTCCTAAAGTTTTAGTCTTCAATAATGTCCGAGTCACATCACGCGGGATACTCTACGAGGAAAAATACTTTGAATATTGCTAAACGCTCACACCATTTTCTTTGTCAGTAACTTATCTGTCTTTTGGCCGAGTTTTATCAAAATCTGGCAAGTCTGCATACCCTATTAATTCGTTCAAAGAGAGGGGATACGAAGAAAAATCTAGTCGGAGATTTGGCGTGTAAAGTTTTGTGAACATTTCACACCTCATCAAAGCAAATGTCAACACTTCGAACCAACTAGCCAATGACTAACGCAAGGACCCCTGGAGCTTCAAAGCAGTAGTGAAATTCGCGGGAAATTATAGACTCCGATGTGAATTCATCGCTGCTCGCGTCCTCAGTCTCTTCAAATGACTTGCTGGTTCCTGGTAAGCCAAACCACAGTTTAAGCCTGCTGGCACTGCTTATATTTGGAGTTGACACTGAAGTTCGCTGCCTTTCGCACGTTCTTCGAAGCACGAGCCTTTGTCGCTGTCCGCGAGCTCAATCCGGCTCGTTTTACCGAATTCCTCCTTATCGCCGGTTTCCTTTCTTTTTCGGTCCAGGGTTCGCTTTGTTTTACTCAAAGACTCTGCTTTTCTCTTTTGGATTTCCCCATACAAACGATTGATAAAAGACTAAATGCACGTTTGTTATTTCGAAAAAGGGAAGCTTACAACAACAGTATGCAAATTACGGTACTCGGATAACAGCTCCCGCTAAAAGTCCACGGGGCGCCCGTGGCATGTAAAGGATTACAACGCCTCAGTGATTTATTTAGTTTCCTTCTAAATACGTTTTTTCTAAATATCTCGCAAGCTTTTATATCTTTTGAAATAATGTTTTTTCTAAATTGTAGAACAACCCATAAACTTTCCAAATAATCAATAATATTTTTTTACAAAAAAACATGACTTGAAGGTATCCGGTAACCTTAACTGAAAATCCCTCTTATGTGAGATTATAATTTTACGAATTCCCTCTCCCTTATCTTGGAACTTCAAACAAAGTGAAGCATTTTCCCCTACCCAGGGGAAAAACGTTCATTCAATCTATCCCATTTTATTCCCCAACTTATCCCTCCTGGTCAGCCTGGGAGTTATGTCTACCCAGCTGAGAAGTGCACAAGAAAGGAATTTTGAAAAATAAATTATTAATTGCTTTAAAAAGTCGTGAATAGCTCTTGTTTTCCTCTCATTTGTCTCACTTGCCGAACTCTAGACAATTTTTGAGCTGGCTTTCCAGGGGTATCCCCTGAAGCACTACCGTGACCTCTCTCGCTAGGCTGGTAATTATTCTGTCATCTGTTAAAATAATTAAATGAATAAAACTTGAGGTAATAGCTGACATAATACTATACACGAGTATAGTATTTAATATAATCTATATGTCATATACAACAATAAGTAGATTTTTTGCATTTCTTATTATAAGTTTAAATTACCAGTTTTTACAGACTGACCTGACCGAAGAGAGTATCCTGTAGTTTCTGCTAGGCCATCGATCCGTACTTAATTTTCCGTTTCTCATCGTCCGACCGACCCGATTTTTTGCGTTTTGCAAATAAAAAGGAGAAGGGAGGGATCGAGGGGAAAGAGTGAAGACAGGAATGCAAACGTACAGACTCAGGAATACTGAGCTTTTTATTTGTACATCAGGTTTTCTCTTCCTATGACAACTTTATAAGAACTGAACTCAAAAATGGAAAGGTAAAATCTCTACACAGCTTCAATGTGTCCGTTTCGTGATTCTGGCTTTTCCTGCCCTTCAGTAAGACCTCAAACTCGTTTCTTCCCTAGTCGGTTGGCCACAAGACTCTTCTTTGCGCTGACTACTGGCCTCTTGCCGCTATCAGCACACCTTTGGCAGACAGGATTTACGATTTTGTACGTCGCCATCATATTCTCGTGGATGGCGCATCTGGTTCCAAAACACCACACCAACAGCATATCTTCTCGAACTTGTTACAAGAGTAATAAAGCTTCTCCACTGGGTCATAGCAAGATACTATCACTCTGATAACGAAGACAGTTGCAAGAAGATGATCCTCGGGAAGTAGGGGTGCACCACAGGTATAGTGAAGAGTGTCCGTGACTTGTCTCAGCACATTCATTTGTGCATCTGAAGGCTGAAGGGCAGCAAATATGCATCTCCACTTCATGCAGATAGCGCACTCAATGGCATCACGCACGCGTTCCTTCTTCATGACATGTCTCATTTCATTATCGAGATTGACCGCCCAGCTGCAAAGCCAACCGGTGGTGTCTCCCATACAAATCTTTAAAGGATTTGTAATGCTCTTTTGAGGCGTCTTTGTACTGTGGATCTGGAAGCCACATCAGCTGTTCAAGGATGTCAAGTGGCAACCTCGGAACTTTGCAGGTCGAATGAGAAGGTATCGCCAGCGCATTACGAAGAACATCTACTCCAAAAGGTGCGTTTCTGAACTGCTTGCACCAACATGCAGAGTCCTTCTATGCTCGACCTGTTCAATGGCAGATTTTGCAAGATGTTGGGTGTTGTCAGGAAGGTGCTCGGTTTCCGACTGAACAACTGCCAAAGCTTGCTCTCGATGCTGGTCAGATGGAGGGGCATCTTTGCACTTCCTTGTCTGAAAAAGTACTGCCTTGTTCTGCAATGCTTGCTGTACCAGGATTGTAACTTTTCCTTTCTGCATAGTTCTGATTTCTGGCCAATTCCCATTTCTAGCGTCTCATCAATGTTGTCCTGTACGAGGAAAACTGGCTGGTCAGCTCTTCATCAGAAACAGCTTGAAGGATTTTGAACCCTTGCCCTTTGAGAGGTAGCCTCTGAAAGCGATCTTGAATCAGGTGGGTAATCGTAACGTTTTGAAGGCTCCGTTGTAATCCAGTCCTGAATCCCCCATCTTGCTTTGCCTTCTCTCGGATTTGTTTCATATCGGAACACTGACGCAATAGAGCCTCGTGTGAATCCATCTCATCTCGAGCCAATGAAACACCATACAAGGCTATATGTTAAGAATTGACATGATCCTTTCAGGAGGATTTGCCCAGGAATTTCCAGGACAGGTGTTGATTGCTACCACCATGTCGAGGTCATGACGCTTAAATGCCGATATTAGAGCAATCTGGGTTTGTCCATTCGTAAAATCGAACTTCTGATATATTCACTGTCTGCAAACTTAGGATATCAGGTAAAAGATTAACTGATCCAAATTTGAGGGATGTAGCTGTGATGGAAAGCGTGCTGCATTTATGCTCCAGGCTTGTAGCGAATTTTCAGATCATATTTCTGCAAACTCATCATCATCTTCTGTAGTCTCATAGGTGCTTGATGGAGGTTCTTAGCTAGTATGCTTTCCAATGGTTTGTGATCAGATTCCACTTCTACAGTTCGGCCAAAAATATACTGGTGAAACTTCTGACATCCATACACAATAGCAAGTAGCTCTTTTTCAATTTGTGCGTATTTCTGTTGTGTGATAGTAAGAGCTCTTGACGCATACGCAATTGGTTTCCCTTCTTGTACGAGAACCGCTCCTAGCCCTTTTGAGCTTGCACCGACTGTAAGTGTAATCTGTTTGTGCTGATCATAGTAGCCTAGTACTGGTGCACTTGACACTAGTTCTTTGAGTTTCTCAAAGCTTTCTTGCTGAGCTTCTTCCCAGTGCCATTCCCTCTCTCTCTCCGTTAGTTGTCTGAGTGGTGCACTTACTGTTGCCAAGTTTGACAAGAACTTTTCTAAGTAGTGAATGAATCCTAGGAAGGTTCTCAGTTCCTTTATGTCCTGTGGTGGTTTCATATCTTCTATTGCTCTCACTTTCTCTGGGTCTAGTTTCAGACCTTCACTCGTAAGAACATGTCCAACATATGGAACTTGATCCTTTCGGATCTTACATTTCGCTTTGTTGAGCTTCACATTATACTCTCTCCCTCTGTCTAAGGTCTGTCGTAACCTTTCATCGTGTTGTTCCATACTGTTTCCCCACACTAGTAAGTCATCCACCATTGGTACAGCTCCTGGAATGCCATCGAGCATTTCCGTCATGCTTCGTTGGAAGACTTCGGGCCCGGACTTGATCCCGAAAGCTAAACGCTTAAATCTGTATCTTCCAAAAGGAGTGTTAAACGTGCATAGCTTCGAGCTTTCTTCATGAAGCTTAATTTGCCAGTATCCAGATGTTGCATCTAGCTAATACGGAAAATACTTTGGCATCTGGTATGTCTGACACAATTTGCATGGGAAAGTGTTCTCTCTGTATAGCCTGATTCAAGTCCCTGGGGTCTATACATATTCTAAGCTTGTTTGGCTTCACCACGGTGACCATGCTATTAACCCATGCTGTTGGTTCACATTGTTTTTCAATTACTCCTGCTTTCTCCATTTTGTCTAGTTCTTCTTTAATCTGTTCTTTCAATGTAACAGGTACTCGTCGTGGAGGGTGAACGACTGGAGTAGCATTTGGATCAATTCTGATTTTGTGTTCTCCTGGTAAACATCCAAGCTGGACACTCTGACTTTTCCTGTATGTTGATAGCCAAATTTTCCACATTTAGCCTTTTGCTTTTGGTGTTCTTGTTTCTTGATGGGAAATTTTGCTGATTTTGTAGCTTGTTTTGACTTAATCTGGTTTACGATAGGGTCTTCATCCTCCATCTTTTTAAGCTGTATTTCAGCTATTTCCAACGATTGTGCAATGTCTATAGCTTTCACCAGTGTTAACTCGGAGCCTTCTTGTATTAGCTTTTCTCTCAGCTTATCCGAATTGCATCCAATAATGACAATTCTGTCTCTTATATGTTCATCTTGATCCGTATATCCACAGTCTTTGACTAACAGCTTCAAAGCAGTCAGATATTGCTCAAACGACTCGTTTGCATCCTGTGTCTTGGTTTGAAACTTGTATCTGGCGAAGATTTTATTCGACTTTGGCTTCACATATGCTTCGAACTTCGTGTAGTAAGTTTCTAGCTTTTTCTCTTGTCCTTCTTCCAAGATCCAAGTCTGAAAGATGTCTCTGCCCTTCTCTCCTATCCCAGTCTTCGACTGTAGGGGTCCTACGAACATGAACTGTATGTGACGTTTGAACGACGTCCACGAAGACGGCAAGTCTTTGCTCGTCCAGTCCATTTTAGGGGTATTTGAGTTAGACATCCCGTCCATTTTTACTTCTGTGTTTTCTTCACACTTTATTCTTGACTTTTCCAGTCAGATTCTGCTCGAATGGCTTCTTTTTCTAGGCGTTTTCTTCCGATTTTCACTGCCACTAAGTCATGTACGCAATCGGACGCCATGCTGGATTCATAACTGACGTTTTATTACCATGAAGCCTTGCGGTATCAGTTCGTGACCGTAACATGAATTCGTAAACAACGTACATCCAAAATTCATTAGCATACATTACAAGTCTTACGTTTAAAAATAGGACAAATTAAATTAACATCAGAATATCGTGTAGTCCTTGAGTGTACATCACTGTTCATTAGGAGTGTGTTCATTATATTAGGTAAGAACAAGAGACCATCACCTAGGTGATGGTCTCTCGGTAAGAAGGAACAGTGTGCTGCATGCGCTTGAAAGCCAAGGCGCATTTAGCGATCATGGCTTCTTCATAGAATGGTATCAAACCATTCGTTATTCCATTATCATTTAACTTATTATTTTGCGATCGGATGTAGAATTTTTCAACGCGCCAGCTTTTTCAAGGACTTTATAGACAATATTATTTAGGTCGTAAACGAATTTCTCAGGATCTTCATTTTGTGATCTGTCGTACATGAATTCCTTCATTAATATACCTGAGATATTAAACGACGTACAAGATCCTAATAAGGTCTTGTACGTCGTTTAATGTCTCAGGTATGTTAATGAAGGCATTCATGTATTTTCCGAGAGATCCGATAATTCCACATAATTTTGCGTGTACGCGTTTGCAAGTGGTTTTTCGTTTCTTACCCTGGACCACGGTAATGAATGATTTCGCTTTGATGCTGTATGATCTAAAATGTGAATAATAATAATAACAGTTTATTTATATAGCGTGCTGTCACGCTTCAAGAATGTTACTGAGGATCAAGTGTCTAGTCTGATTACTGGTTCTGCTGTGAAGTCTTGTCCTCTAGATCCTGCTCCGGCTGTTGTTTTGAAAGAGTGCTGGTCAGTGCTTTTGTCTGTGATGACCAAGATTGTCAACCTCTCTTTGGACACTGTTGTGATACCTGACTGCTTTAAGATAGCTATGCTAAATCCATTGTTGAAGAAAATAGGTCTAGATTTTGAGGTTTTTGCTAATTTTCGACCAATCTCTAATTTAACGTTTTTATCAAAACTTACCGAAAGAGCTGTTGCTCTGCAACTGATAGATTATATCGTAATGAACAACCTTGATGAAGTTTTCCAGTCTGCTTACAAGCAGCTGCATAGTACTGAGACTGCTCTTCTCAGAGTTCACAATGACATTTTGATAGCATTAGATAATCATCAGTCTGTCATCCTACTTCTTCTAGATTTGTCGGCAGCGTTTGACACTGTCGACCACATTATTTTACTTAATAGGCTCGCTACTAGGTTTGGTATCACTGGGTCTGTGCTTTCTTGGTTCACCTCCTATCTTAGAAATCGATACCAGTTTGTTAGTATCCGGGGAGAGAGGTATTCACATCGCTCATTGGCATGTGGTGTGCCTCAAGGGTCCGTGTTAGTCCCCATACTCTATCTGCTCTACACTTCGCCACTTGGGGATATCGTGAGAAGGTACAACATGGGTTTTCACTTTTATGCCGATGATACTCAGTTGTACTTGTCTTTCGATTCCCAAGGTGGCGAAGTGGAGGCATCAGTAATTTCCCAAATTGAAGCCTGTGCTAATGAAATAGACAAATGGATGTGTAGTAATAAGCTTAAGCTTAACAGTGACAAATCGGAGTTGCTAGTTATTAGTTCTCGTTATCGGCCTCGTCCACTTCTGAACTCGCTTACAATTAGTAGTTCCGTAGTACAGTCATCGGCGTCTGCTCGTAATCTGGGTGTAGTTTTTGACAATGGTTTAACTTTTGAGAAGCACAATAGTGCTATATGTAAATCAGCTTTTTACCATCTTAGGAGAATATCTAAAATTAGAAGTTATCTATCTGAAGAGTCTACAATAGCACTCATCCATGCTTTCATAACGTGTAGGTTAGACACTGGCAACGGGAACGCCCTTTTGTACGGACTGCCTAAATATCAGATCCAGAGGTTGCAGTCCGTACAGAACTGCGCTGCTCTTCTTGTTAAACGCCTATCTAAATTTGACCATGTTTCGCCTTTACTTTATGAGCTCCACTGGCTACCTGTGGAGCACCGTATTGTTTTTAAGGTTTTGTTATTAGTTTTTAAGTCTCTAAATAACCTAGCTCCTATTTATATCAGTGATTTATTAAAGAAATACATCCCTAACCGTAATCTCAGGTCTTCTCATAGCTCTTTACTTGCAGTTTCCAGGTCCAATCAAAGGACCTATGGTGACAGAGCTTTCGCGGTAGCTGCCCCGCGCCTGTGGAATGCTTTGCCTATCGATATGAGAAGGCCTGACATGTCAATTGCAATTTTTAAGAATAGTCTGAAGACTTACCTTTTTGGGAAAGCTTTTTTGTAAATATTCATTTTATTTTTTAATGTAGTAATGTAAAGCGCCATAGTGCAGTTAGTGGATATGGCGTTATATAAATTTATTATTATTAATTTATTATTATTATTATTGTCCTTCATAGACCAAAAGCGCTTTACAATAATATAAAAAAATATTTACAAGGTATCCTAATGCTAAAAATATTTACCTAATATAAAAAAACAACAGCAGAATTAAACCAAAATAGTGATAATGATAAAATACGTATGGATTTTTTTTTTTTTATAATATTAAAATAATCTTTGATTTGTTTTGAGATATTAATTAATATAACTTATATTAAGCTACTAATTGAAATAACTATATGATGGCTGTAATTGCTCAATAGTAAGCTTTCTTATATAAAAATGTTTTTAACTCTTTGTCGTCCGATCGTGTGTGAGCTCAATTGGTGAAATACTGAGTGCTAACTCAACCATCCCCCTCAGTTCAAGTTTAGCTTGCCCGGGCTAGTTAAATACTGCTGACTTTTTAAGCCGAGGGCTCAAACTTTTCCCACAATGCCATTTGGGAGAATTCTGTTCACTCGTTGACGGTAGGTATGGCTGCTTCGGTAGGGTTTCTAATGAAATGTGCTCTAATTTTGGAGAAATATGCCACTGTCAGAGAGCTTGAAGACATCATTAAGTCTGAGGATGGCTGAAAAGTACTTGGTTTGCTTCTAATAGGCTTTGTGAGGGGATTTCACAGGGTTTTTCCGTTGTGTTTGTGCTTTGAGACACAGGAAAAAGTTCTTCAATGAAATCCTTGGAACCCTGCAGTTGGCATTCTTTTACCCCTGCTCAACCTATTAGGATGTGTTTTTGTCACTTTAAAGCAACGGCTTGAGTCCAAATTACCGCTCTTGGTTGTAGGGGTAAAAGACTTATAAAAAAAACCTACCGGAGTCCCAGAGGGGGGAACCCCTTGTGATTTTTTGTCCATTACCCAGCATGCAATCGGAGGTGGGAGCAGGAAAATGTGGTCGAGTGAAATGCAGTGCAAACATCGGCGTGGTTCACCGTCGCTTGGTGTGTTTTGTGAAAACAAACCTGCTGGTTGGAAAGATTAAACAAGGTACTGTAACGACTGAGTGGTTATTTTGTGTTTGCTCTTGATTTCAAGAGCGAATGGGAAGGTTTTTTGAGCCGATTTTTACCTCCTTAAAATTCGTGAAAATCGAAGAAACAAAACAATCGCCAAAACAAATGAGCTTTCCTCCATAGTGAAAGAGTCGAGTGATCCCTGTTATAGCTCGGACTTTGAAGCCATACATCCCTTCGCATAATATCGCAACATCGTCTTTCCAGCATGTCTAGATGTGATGCAATATTTTTTCTTGTAACGGACTTATACGTCTCCTATTTACAGGCTCGGACGGTAAAGAGTTAATCTTTTCTTGAAGCTGTCAACGGAGGGGCTGTGCTTTAGATCTAATGGTTAGGAATTCCACAGTTGCAGGGCGCAAACTAAAAAAGCGCGGTAGCCATAAGATTTCAGATTATATGATGGTATATTAAGCAATAGCTTGTCAGCAGATCTAAGGCTACGTTGCGGCACGAATTTAGAATTTCTTAGTCAGAAATAATATAGTCAACCAGACTTTAGGACCTTTAGCCGTACAATTGATTTAAATGATGACAGGCTTTCAGGCCTTTTCGGTCACCGATAATTCTTTTTGACCTGGGCAGCAAAATCCCTCCCCTCTCCCCAAGGGAAAGGGAAAATGTGCAAGATTATAAAATTTAATAAAAAAGTGAAGAGTTCCTCGCATAGTGTCTGTCCCCCCCCCGGGGGGGGGGGGGGGGGTACTGCTGTTTGTGACGTATGTGGGTCAGGGTTTTGAGCTCAGTTTGGTCAGGGTTTTGACCTGTTTGGGCAGATCAGGGTCAGGATTTGAGTATGATTTGGGTGCAGTCAGGGTCGGGGTTCAGTATTTTTTAGGCAGTTAGGGTTCATTTTTTTAGCTACTATGTCAAAAAAAGACATTCTGTTGCCGAATTTTGGTCGCCTGCCCACATGCAAGCACTGAGATTCCCATACATCGTGACGCCGCTATTTCGTACTTCACTAAGTACTTATCTATGTACTTCATGTTCATCTGCTGATTTGTTTACCCATGCAATTCCACGTCCCCCCTCCCCCCCCCCCCCCCCCAGGCTGTCTGTCATAATTTATTTCTTTATAGTATTAAAAATCACTTTATATCACATTTTATTATTGACAATAATTTTCAGAACTATACAAGCGCCTATATTAAATAATAGCTGTCATGTGCTGTTTTTCTATATTAAAATTACCGCATTTCAGTAAATGTTAAATCAAGAGGAAACATTAATTGGGGATGTACAGTAGTCCAGTTCTTAGTAACTAATTTTGGTCAGAATTAATAATGTAGGTCAAAATTGACCAAATCAGAAAACAAACAAACACTTGTCGAAATGAGAAACTTATAACAATTAGCTTTTTCTTCAGCTTTATAATGTTTAACCAGGTGCAAGATACAAGATGGGAAGGGAATTGGGTTACGAGAGATAGAAAAACAAGAGCAAGAAAACAGAAAATAAGGGGACCGAGAAAGAAATGAGGAGTTAGTTCATTTTTTTTACTCACTCGCTTTTCCTTTTCGCTCATCACAGACTCTAGACGAAGAGGCTCTGGATTCCTTTGCCGTGTTGTTGTTTGTGCTACAAAGAAGTGCACAACATTAAAAAAAATAGTTTTATAGCCACGTGGGACTACGTACATGTACCTTCTCATTTCATGAAAACCTGCACAATAATCACATGAATAAAAACGCTCCGTTCTAGAGGTCATAAGTATCTGAAAACAGTAACGCAAGCTCATCATGAAAAAGTAAACAATTATACTATTTTGACAGATCGAGGTTTAGAAAGCGTCGCTGGTTACCCAGGCGTTTCAAATACTCAAATACTATGTTTTGCAAACACGTTATTTTAAATTCAGCTAGTATACTTTGGAAATCAATATCAACCCCTGGACTTGCCATACAACAGGTATGTCTCGTTTAATGGAGAATTAAGAAAGCCTAATTTGAAGATATAATCGGTGATAGTTTTAAAGGTTATTTCAGACGAACTAAATGTTTTAAACAGTATGAATCAGTTCGTTCGCTGTAGCACCAATTATTTAATTTCTTCTTAGGAATAAGACAGCGCTACGTTTGGCCGACAAAAATAACTTACTTCAAACTGAACATCTTTGTTTCAGTACCAGAAAACACGATTATACTATGGAACTGAATAACGAAGACGAGACCTCCAAACCACCTGTCGACACAAACCAAACGGAAGAGAGGCAAAACTCAAACGAATTACTGTGGGAAGACTTTACCTCATACTCAACTCTACATGGACTGCATTTTACTGTCCACAAAGGTTCAAGAGCAAGACAGATAATCTGGAGAATATTGATGATTTGCGCAGCATTTTTCCTGGTGTACCAACTCTACTATAGCTGGAAAAAGGTAGTTGCCTTCAATGTTATAGAACAGGTAGAGAGAAGAAAGGAAGAAACACTCGATTTTCCCGCCATTAGCATCTGTAACAGTAACATGATGCTGAAGAGTAAGATAAATGGGACAGACGCACAGAGGTATTTGGATATGCTCGACGTGAGACGGAAAAGAACGTGGAACGAAACATATTAGCAGCACGTTCGATATCGAGAAGGCAGTTCATCAATACGGCCACAATTTGACCGATATGCTTTTCGACTGCATATGGCTCGGCTGGAAATGCAGCCCCGAAGATTTTACCACGTTTTTTGAATTTAGGGTAAGTAACAAAGTTGACGATGATTTCATTTTCTAGAGGTTTTGCTGTGTTTAGCTCTCAGTCACGCAAAAAGCACCAAGTTGATACGAATAAAAGCGTACACTGTTCAAAGTGATTTTCTTTTCATTTGTCAAGCCCGCTTCTTCCATGTGGGATACTTAAATCCATAAACGTGACGTAATTAAAATCCTTGCATGCTCTTTGAATATTTAGTCAACCGTATAATAACTAACGAATAGATTAAGTGAACAATTAACGGATTCCCAAGAGTATTCATAGCAACCCAAAAAGATTTAATTTATTCATTTTGAACTTGTTGACTCGGCCAAAAGCGTGCCGTATTTTACTTTCCTAATTCCTCGGACACCGTAATATTACAAACTGATAGCATGGAATTTCGGTTGATTAGTGATTAAATGTCCCTGCGGCCTGTGGCCTGCGGCCTCGGGACTTCAACAAATTAAAACCTCCCTCGGCTTTCGGATACATTTAATCACTAATTAACCTCATATCATGCTATTACTTATAAATACAGATATAAAGATATAATACTAATCTTAATGAAATTGCGAATAGTATGGCATGTGTTACACGTTCAACTCTGGTAGAAATGGTAAAGAACTGTTCAAAGCTATAAACTCAGGATCAAGTTATGGCCTCTCGCTGGCTCTCAACGCACAACCCGAGGAGTATTATGGGCCGTTCAGTATCGGGGGGAACTGGTTTCAGGGTCATAGTCCACGATCAGATCGAGCACCCCTGGATGGACAAGGAAATAACGCCTGGGTACAATACCTACATTAAGATTTTACGAAAACAAGTAAGTAATGAGTGAGTTTTCCCTTGGATCTTGCGTTGATCGTAACAAGGGTTAGCGTCCTGGCCTCCGGTCAATGCATGTACTTAATGTGATCCTTATTGGTTGTGACGTAATTTAAATCGAGTTTAAACTGTTCAAAACACTCCCACAAGTAGTTTGAAACGTTCAAACAAAACGCATTGAGTTCACTGTTAAGAATTAAAAGAACCATATTCTAATTAATTTACCACTGTAAGTTTAGATTTTATTGGAAATAAATGAGTTTTAGGTTATTCCATGTGCCCATAGAGTAAAGCAGTCACATTCTCGAACCCAGGACCCTTCTGTTTTGCGCAAGCTCGAAGAAAGGGCTCTGGGTCGAGAATGAAAGCAGTCAAAACGATACGCCTGTCAGTCAGCAGTATAGAAATTGCGGGAGCAGGAAAGACCGGTGGTTAAAAGAAAATTCGCAAGAGTTAAGAGTTTTATTAGTGGAGATGTGACAGTCAATTAAATTTGGGAATGGAGCATGATAAGTACTTAAACATCGAAGCTCGTACTTTTTTGTAAAAATACTTTGAAGTTTAAATTTCGAGTGAAATTTCAACGAAACTTAGGCGCGCGAGCGTGATATTCAAGGGTGAAATTCACGCATGCGCAGGGGCCTTGAGTCAAGCCTATCTGAATAATAATAATAATATTTATTACTTATATTGCGCATTTCCTATAAAAATACTCAAATGCGAATTACAGTCCTTACATTCATCATTTTTTTATTTTTTTTATTATTATTTTAATATCCTTATGAAAAAGTATTGTAACAATTTGTTTCACTTACATACATTACATATATTACATATATTACAATAACAAAAAAATACAAATTTTCTTTTCTAACCTATGATTTTTTTTACTCCAGTTTAATGAGGAGCATAACTTACAAAACATTCAGTTAAATCATCCCATTTGGATAAATGAAGGGGTAATTTACCTTGACTTATGGCGATTTTTCTTTCAATTTGTTCATAGTACTTAAGTGAGACAAGAAACCGTTGTAAGTTTGGAGGTTTGTTTGAGTCCCTTGACTTATATAACAGTAGTTTGTATAGTAATAAAATGAAATTTACTAGATTTGCTCGGTGAAATGTATCTTCGACTCCTAACAAAATATGTTCTGGGTCCAATGGGGGTAGATTTAACTGGGCATTGCATAACAACCAGTTACGGATTTCGAAATAAAAGTTCTTGGATTCTATACAGTGAATAAAAAGATGGTCTATAGTTTCATAGGCCATTTGGCAGTAGGAGCACCTTGGAGATTCAATCAACTTAAACCTAAACAGATCTCTGTTTACAAATAAGATGTTGTTCAAAACTTTATATTGAAATGTCCGAAGGTATGTATCAATAGACGTATTTCGTATTCTATTGTAAACTATTTTCCAGTCGATTGAGGTACCTATTCTACGTTCAATGTTCGGTTGTGCGGTTGGAGGTTTAAACTTTCTATTGATGAAAAACCAATAAATTTGTTTTGATGTTAATTTTGATAATAATATGATTTTATCTCCAAGATGTAGTTTTAGGGCGCACTTGTGCATTTGGGCATTACATGTATCGTTGGTATCGTCGGTAGTCCTACCTCTATGCAAAACACCTTTCCATTCAGTAGGAACTGAATGGATTCTCTTCCAATGTAAAAATTCACCTTCTTTAATCCCCTTTTCTCTGATTTGACCCCAGTTACACAAGTACTCGTTATGGCTAATGTCTCTTACTTTCAAAATATCTTTTGCGGTAAAGGACCTAAACTGTTTGGTGTCTATACCTTTTATATATTTGTTATTCCATAGGGGTTGGTTTAGTATGACCTCAATATTCGTGCCAACATCACAGTGGCTAATATCTGCCCAATTTTCCAAAATGTGTTTATAAAATTTAGGAAGTGAGTCTGGAATAACAGATTTATCAAAATTGCTACCAATACATTTTATACCCCCAATCTCCCTTAAGTAAATGTTTGGTATTATTTTCCAGTCTTTTTCCTCTGGATCTAACAATTTTTTAGCCCAAATGCTCAAATGCGCCTTAATTTTTATATCAAAGGCCGGCGCCCTGAGACCACCGTCACCATAATCACCAATAAGGGTTTCGTGTTTAATTTTGGGTTTCTTTCCATTCCAAATGAACTTATTGATTTCATTTTGTACACATTTAATATACGTGTCCGGAACATAAACTTTAGAGCAGACATACTCTAGCTTGGAAATCGCCAGCGATTTAATTATTTGGATTTTGCCGTAAAGGGTGAGATTACGTAATCCCCATATAGACAAAACAGTTCTGAAGTTTTCCAGAGGTCTATCAAGATTGTTATTTTGTCTATATTTCTCATTATAAGTAAAATAGACCTCAAGAATCCTCAATCCCTTAGTGTTAAAGTCGATCCATTTAAGTTTATGCCGGTTTTCCGAATTTTCACTGCCGTAAAGCCATCCAATTTCCGATTTGCTATAATTAATTTTTAGAGAAGAAAAGGCATAAAAGGTTTCGAGCGTATTGATAACCTTATCCAAACTATTTAAATCTCTCAGTACAAAAGTCGCGTCATCAGCGAAAATTTCGACTTTCTTTTCATAGCCCCCGAGATCAAAACCTTTAATTTCCTCGTTAGAACGTATTAAAGTGGCCATTATCTCAATCACTAAAATAAATAAGTACGGGCTAATTGGATCACCTTGTTTAGAGCCCCGTCCTACTTTAAAATACTGGGTTGCTACGCCATTGTTGAGGACACAACTGTAATTATCATTTAGGATCACACGTATCCATTTAATGAAATTTGGCCCAAACCCAAATTTACATAGGGTAGCAAAAACGAAATTATGTTCAATACTATCGAAGGCTTTTTCAAAGTCCGCAGCTAACAATAGTGATTTTATTTTCTTGTCCCGAACATAGTACATGAGGTCTTCTATAAACCTGATTGGCTCTTCGATATTCCGGCCCTTAACAAAAGCAGCTTGATCGTTGTTTATAATGTAGGGGAGAATGTCAGTCATTCTATTGCTCAACACTTTACTGCATCATTAATCAAACTTATCGGCCTCCAGTTTTTTAAGAATCTCACGTCTTTTTCTGGTTTTTCAATTAATGTTATTATTGCCTGTTTTCGTGATGTGGTTAAAGCTCCTTTATCAAAACAGTCATTTAGACACTTGACCATATCTTGACCCAGCAAATCCCAAAATGCAGTATAAAATTATTTCGATAATCCGTCGTTGCCGGGAGTTTTTGATGCCCCAAGTTGTTTTAGACTTTCATAGCATTCGTTTATTGTAAGTAAACCTTCGCACTTGGTCTGTTGTTCTTCACTTAGTTTCGGGGTGTTGATATTAGATAAAAAGGTTAAGCATTGTTCTTCAGTTTTGGAATTTTTGGGGGAGTAGAGATGATCGAAAAACCGCTGAATGTAGTCAAGCACTTGTTTGGGTTCAGTAATAGCGGTCTCCGGATCCTCTTCAACTATTAGTTTCTTAACGTGTGTTTTGGCCTTATTTCTTTTCTCAAGGGATAAAAAATACTTATTGTTTTTTTCTCCATATTGATACCAAGTCGATCTGGAACGAATAATTATGCCCTCAGTGATATAATCACTGAAAACGTCTAACTCTTTTTTCAGCGTGTCGTGTTTGGAAGCCAACTGTTCGTCCTCCTCCCAATCAACGGTGATCTCTATACGTTCAAGTTCTCTCTCAATGCGACTATATCGTGATCTAAACTGTTTTGCCTTATCTTTTGAAAAACGGATAGTGGACTTTCGAATTTCATATTTGAGTAACTCCCAGCGGAGTTGGGGGTTATGTATATTAGAGCTGTCAAGGTCAGATTTAAAAGATTTGATTTTCCCCCGCATGTTTTCTAAGTAGTTGTTATCATTAATCAGTGAGTTGTTAAACCTCCAAAAGGCAGGTCCATGTTGAGCGTTTGCATATGATGATTTAAAGGAAAGTGAAATAGCCGAGTAATCAGTAGAGGGGGCGGTAATGCTATCAGTCTTCTCAATTACGGGCTGCAGAAAATCGGAAACAAAGAAATAATCAAACCGTCGATGAATAGTGTTAGTTTTCCCTAAAGAAATTCGTGGCCCTTGGCCCCTCCATGTAAATCTTCGGACATCAGGATTTCGCAATCGCCAAATGTCACATAAATCTAATTCAGACATGACAGCTAACATGTTTTCTATTGTCTTAGTTTTCAAATGAGGGTTTCCACCCTTTGCCTCCAAGAAGTCGTCGAAATAAAAATTTTGATCGCCTCCCCAGACTATCGCAACGCCTTCTGGATAATTTGCTTCAGAAATATGCTTCAAAATGTTCCTTATTAGCGTCACTTGATCTTTTTCATTGTTTGGTGCGTAACTATTTACTAATAAGAAAGGCTCTCCCTGTATGGTACACATTATGATGATAAAGCGGCCATCAGAGACACTGTACTCAGATATCACTTTATATTCTAATTTCTCGCCGAACATAACGGCAACACCCCTACTATTTGTTGAGCCATGTGAATAAAATATTTCGCCTCGGAACTGGCTGCGCCACGTTCGCTCAATATCAGGTGAACCGTGAGTTTCTTGAATAAACGCAACACCTTCTTTTAATCCATGAGTATTAAGCTTCCTACGCTTTTTGTAGTCCCTTATTCCCCTGACATTAAGCGAAAGTAGTTTGAAATTAATATTCGTTTCCATACTTCTCAGAATTGTGAATAATTATCTTAGGCCAGAAAGAAAAATAAATAAAGACACAACGGATGGAACGAAAAAAAAGAACACTAAACATAATCGTGAGATATTATTAAAAGATTAATTCTAATTTAAGTTAATACCAGGTCCCTCAGGCTCTTTTTATTAGGACGGCGCTATCTCGCACAGAGCCTTACTCACTTTACTAAAACTTATTTATTGTGCATCTTACCGGTATTCTGTTGGTAAGGTATTGACATTATAAAGCTGACCTTCTATGCGCACGGACCGGCCTAGAACTTTAGCCATTCTCCCGGCTTCTTGAACTTTTAACATGGCCTTTATCAAGACTGACCTCTCTTTCTGTACTTCTCTCGGATAATCTTGAGTTATATAAGCGTCCTTGTATCTTGAGGACTTATTCATTCGTTGCTTGAGCTTGAAAACTAGATCCCTGTGCTCTCTCGATATAAATCGTTCAATTATTGGTCTTGGCCTGGCTGAGGGAGTGTTACGCGGCTTTCCTACTCGGTGGACGGCGTGGAATCCGATTCCAGCTACATTGTCGAGTGCAAAGTCCCTGCTCAATATATCTTTTATAATCTGCTTACAGTCTTCCCCTTCGAACTCTGGCACATTCTTGAAGTTCAAATTTTCTCGTCTACTGTACACTTCTGACTTAATTCTTTTCTCTTTTTCTTCAACGAGCTCTTCCTCGAGGTCTCCCGTACGCTTGTCAAGTGCTGCAGCACGCTCTCTTAACTCGTCTTGTTCAGCTTTCAAATCCTGTATTTCCTGCCAAGCGCTGCTTAGTGAGGTTTCTAAATCGTTGACGGTCGCTTTTAGCTCCTGGACACTACCTAAAAGCTCATGTCGTAGCGAATCCATATCACTGTGGACCTTGTTGAATCCCTCATGCATGCTGGTCGAAAGTTGGCTGATTCGTTCCAACAGCGTGGCTGTATCTTTGTCACTCATATCTGCGTTGTCAACAGCACGTTTTTTGTCCAAAACACTCTCTGGGCTTGACGAGCTGCTTAATTGTCGCTTACCTCTAAATAAAGACATTGGCTGACCGGAAAAAAAACTAGGCAAAGGCTTAATAGCGCCGTTCTATAGCGGAGCTTTAGTGATCACAACCTTCCGCCATGAGAGTCGGACCCATTGCTTACATTCATCATATAAATATAAAATAATCGAAGTCTATAATAATAATAATAATACATACGTTTTAGGAGCATTAGACATCACTCAATGCTCTTCAGTACAATATCAATGATAGTAATAAACTAAAAATAATAATAAAAAACAATCTACTACACGTGTTCTAGTAATATCGAGCAAGCTACTGAAAAAGAAAAGTCTTTAACTTAGATTTAAATGCATTAACAGTGTCGGCACTCCTGATGTTAGACGGAAGAGAGTTCTAAAGTCTTGGAGCACAGATCGAGAATGCTCTATCACCGTAAGACACAGTATTTGACTTTGGTATGGACAACAAGTTATAACTAGATGATCTTAAAGTACGGGCTGGCTTATATCTCTGTAGCAGATCAAAAATGTAATCCGGGGCCAGACTATGGAGAGCTTTATACGTGATTAATAGAACCTTATAATTAATTCTAGATCTAACTGGAAGCCAGTAGAGTTGACGGAGAACAGCTAGGGTGATATGTTCTGATTTCTTTATTTTAATGACTAGCCGAGCAGCAGTGTTCTGTAAGCGCTGTAGCTTAGCTATTTCAGAGTCAGGTAGCCCAAACAGAATACTGTTGCAACATGTGAAACACTCGTTTAGTAAAATTACTTTGGCCTCAGTATTATTTTTACTTTCTGCTTCAGGGATCCAGTGCATTTCCTCTAGGTATGACAATTCCTTCAAATCCTGAAATATACTAAAGCAACAAATGATGGATGTTATTGATCGGCCTTATATATGTTAGTGAAAACCAGGTTAAAGGCTGTTTTTAATATAAACGTAGAGTCGCACGCAGTTTGTGATGGCTTGATTAATTGCAAACAAACTGTTTGCGATGTGACCGAGTTAATGGACTACCTTTTAACGTTGCGTCGTCTACATTCAGTCACAAATGAATACATAAAGATAGAACTGGTTATGTCATGAGGCGTCAACTGTTTGCGACCTTTTGAGAGTTATTACGTTTGCACGTCTTACCATAGACCCTATTGCGATATAGCTGTTATAATTTGCATAAGCGGCAAATAACGGAGGATATTATATTAAAGCACTGCCATAGTAAGTAATACTCAGTGAGCAGTTTGAGAGTTTGGTCTTTCATTACTGCAAAGTTGTTGACGTTTAAATACAGGGAAAACACGAATACGAGGCTAGTTAGGCATAACTGGCTCAAACCCATACAAAACTCTATATATTGAATTCTCAATAACTTAGTACCATTTTATGCTATCGATATCACCCCTAAAATTGATTTCAGAATATTGCTAATATTGGCATACTATTTAACATAGTAGCATTCAACTGTTATTTACTGCTCTCTATATTATTCAATCAAGATTCGCCATTTTGGGATAGGGTCTATACCGATTTATCAAGAAAAAAGAAAGATATTATACAGTGGCCAGCGAGTAGATCTCAACTCCTGATTTTAAGCCTCTTTAACTGTACGGTTTTCCTACAGATCATCAGTCTTCCAGAACCATACACAACCAAATGCAATGATAGTAATGAGTACTCGGAAAGTAACTGTCTTCTAACCTGTTACTCCAAGATTGGCCTGGATAATTGTAGCTGCCGAATATTGGGGATGAAGTATAAAAGTAAGTATATGACGTAAGAATGAACGGTGCTGGTGTGAATCATTTTTAAGGGCGGGGTTCTGTGCAGAGGAAAATTATAGTACCTTCTCAGTGAGAAGATCTCAGACCCGGCGCAAAAAAAATCTCTCAAAACTACTCAAAACTGATACCTATATGTAAAGGTAAAGAACAAGGCAAATTTATTGGGAAAAAATATTCAGTTCATTATTGCCATTGATAAGTAACCAATAGAAACTCTTTATTATATAATTCTGCCAAGAACGCACGACTAATAACTTTTATTATTACATGGCAAGCCACTCTCAATGTCAAATCGAGTGTTGAAATTTTCTTAATTTGCAATTCACTGTGAGTTTACTAAGTTATGTATTTCTTTTAGTTGCTGATGAGGTGCTTTGTACGCTCCGTCCCTTGGGTCCCATAGAGCATACTGAAACCACTCCTTGACGTTGTTCACGCCACGTGACGCCTTCCAGCTAACCCTCGAGTTCAGTTGTGCTCTCGTGTTCGTTTTCCCGTTGTCATAACACTAATCAGTTTCCCTGGATTTTTTTATGGCCATCTAATAGGTTTTTTTCCAACTCTTAACCTCCAGGAGTTTTTCCGGGCAGGCATGCACTGGGTTGGAGAACACGTTTCCAAGTTTTTTCCTGCAGCAAGGCGGGTAATTTTTTTCCCTGGTTTTTCGTGTCCGGCAGCCTTCCCACTAAAATAGTACTTAGCTATGTTACGTTTTTATGATACTCTACAGACCATTCTTTATATTACTGTTATCACTGATACACGTGTGCGTTCACCCTAGTAATAGTTTGTAACTAGACCATTCTTATATTAATAAATGCGTGCTGGACGGCTACCCTCCACATCATTGTGTTCTCATTGCTTATAAATATAAATGTTTTCTATTCGGCTGAACGAAGTGAAAGAGAATAGAAATACAATTATTTACTAAAAACGTATACGATCTCGGAAACTTGTATTTGAACTCCAGAGCCTTCGTTCTTTCGGCCAGCGGAGTGTAACGTTTTGCCGCGGTGTGACTCTGGCGCCGGTTGTAAATGCATTTGCAGTCCTGTATCTCATTGGCTCTTGCTTCATATTCTTATCCATTTAGACCAATTGAAAAGTTTGAAGCACTCACGGAATTGACCGATTCAGCTTGTACATTTGTTGTCCCAATTCAAATCATGTGACAGCTCTCAAGAGAATTCAGTACTTTGTTTTCCAATTAGAGAAATGTATACATTTCCTCTTGGGATACAGAAAAACAAGTTAAGGGCCCATCGACATATTCCGTTGCTATGCAACACCGTTGCTAGCCTGACTGAAACAGCCGACTCGGGCGATATAAGTCGGCTGTTTTCTCAGGCTAGTTTTATGCGTGTCCACCGGCCACCCGATAGTTTTAATACTTACACACGTTTGAAAGTAGTATTCGTGGTTTACCTGAAAAGTTTTCATGAATGAATGAAGTAAAGTGTTCAAAAGTCGGAGCAAGCCGTAGCGGGTATCACTGTGTTGGCGCCGCCGTACGCTTGCCGTTACTTTTGTGCTCGGTACAAATCAAGGGCACCCAACGAGTACTTTTTGAAATTCGTTTGAAACCAGTTGTCTGCAGCTTATCTAGCCATTTTAAGGCGTCTACTATGTCTTTTGACGTATTCTAGAAAGCTATTAGCTGTTCGGATTTTCTAGGTGGAAATCGCGTCAACCGAAAATACTATGGCAAAATATTCCCGGCCTACGAATTTATTTGTTAGTAGTCTAGAACATAACAAGAATTTTCTAGCCCAAGTAACTTCATGTTGCAAAGTTTTGTGGAGGTACGAATTTTTTAGGGATTCTTTTTTTCTGTTCTGACTCTATTGATCAGACGAATTGGGACGTACGAATATTTCTTCTATAATTTTCTAGGGATTGAAGACAAATTTTCTAGCCAGTATTTCAGAAAACAATTTTCTAGGGAATTTTTTTCAAATCCGAAAGTTTTAGGCTAACTTACTCTCCCGAACAGCTTTTTAACCGAAAACTTCGTTGGTTGCCCTTGACAAATTATTAATTATTTCCCTTTCTCTAGGTTCAAGTACTATACAGTGCCTTTCGAGTCATTCATGAACGATTCCTTCAAAATTATCTGATTGAGTTTCTTGTCAAGTAGGTATTTTCTTTCACACGATAAACCAAGCTTTTCATTTTCCAGCGACAAAAGCTGAGTGAAAATCAGTCAGGAAATCGCCGATGAAAGGGAAAGCAAACTAGTATTGGATTCTCAGATGTAGCCGAGCTCTTCCCGCTGTTGATAGAATGAAAGAACATCTTGTAAATAGTATCTATAGTTGTCTACGATATAGAAGCTGAAATGGCTGCTTCCAGCGAGAGCATGGCTTCTAAAAACACGAAGAAAAGTACGGCCACTCAAGAAGTCAAGTGATTTTCGACGGACAGGTTTTCAACTAAAATCGTCCACAAACATGCCACTTTTGTCTCCAGATAATGCTTTCGGGTTCCTGGTAAAGTTGTGATTGAACCTCAGTGCAACTAATTAAAATACAGGTCAGTTTTCATCCTTGTAAAAAGTATTTTTGATGTCGGAAAACAAACTGTTGAGAACGCCACGAGATTCAACAAGTGAAATAAAAGTTATCGAATCTCGGTGTAATTTTAGCTCGATTTCTATTGGCTCTTCCGTTTGCCGCGAAACTGAAGCTCAATTGCAATTGCAGGCAATCAAGCTAGCTCATTGCAGACTGGAGTATTCAGCCAAGCCCCAAAACTGGCCCTTGTTGGAAGAAAGAGGAGAAAATGCACATCCTGTTCTGTTTTGATATGCCCTTGGCTGTTAGAAATGTGAATAAATCCACTCGAAATCTGAAACCTGTACATTTCACCTTTATTGAATCGGGCGGCTCAATAAACAACAAGCCTCATGGCATATATAATTAGATGAGTGACGTCATCATGCCTCGATCTCGTTACATCCCTTTTTCAAACAAGATTAAAGGAAATTTGGTACAGCAATTTATAACTTAACGTATTATACTTTGAAGCAAACAATAAATCGTCATGTAACTCTTACACTGACAAACTGTTAGTAGATTAGGGTTATGTTACTGCAAAATGTTTATACAGAGTTCCTTAAGTTCCTAGGTCATCACATAGTCCTTTAGTTTTGGTGGAGGTTTCACAACTCGGCCACTGCGCGTTCTCATTTCGGTCTCAGCACTTCCGGATGCTTGCTGTGCTGGTCTGGGAGTTTCTTTACTCTTGGGTGGGCTACTGGGTTCAGTAGGTTTCTTTGCTGGTTGCTCATTAGGGGTTTCTCTGTTGATGGTGAGTTCTTCCATTTCTGGTGCGCTGGGTTGTTCTTTAGTTTCCTTGAGGTGGCGTCGGTTTCGCCTATACTTTCCTCCATCCTCTGTGGCTACTTCATATGATCTCTGACTGACTTGTCGCTCGATTGTTCCTTTCTTCCATGGTAGATTTCTGTTCTGAAGAGGTTTTACTCTTACTACAGCTCCTTCTTGTAACGTAGGTAGGTCTCTAGCCATCCTGTTGTAGTAGTAGGCTTGTTTCGCTTTTGCTGCTGCCTTTTTCTCTAGGGTGTTTTCAACTACAACTGGCTTCAGGAGCTCTTTCTTGGTTGGTAGTAGAGTTCTTGTCCTAATTTGCTGAACAGTCTTTGTGCTGGACTGGTTCCCATCGTTTCTGTTGGGGTGTTCCTGTGGTCTAAGCCAACTAGCAATGGATCAGTACCTGCTTTCTTGCATTTCCTCATAATGACTTTACTGTCTTTACTGCACTCTCAGCCATTCCGTTGGATTGGGCATAGCCTGGGCTTGACGTCACATGCTGGAATTCCCATGTGCTGCTGAACTGCCTGAACTGATCTGAAGAAAACTGTGGTCCATTATCTGACATTACTTGATCTGGTATACCATGCCGTGCAAAGTGTTGTCGCAGTTTGTTGATGACTGTTTTGGCTTTGGTATTCTCTAAGCGATCAACTTCCCAGAAATTACTGTGATAGTCCACAGTAACCAGATACTTCTTGTCATTGAAGTCAAATAGATCGACACCAACTTTGGACCAAGGCTGGTCTGGCGTGGAGTGGTGTTTGAGTGTTACCTTCTGTGGTGCTTTCTCGTATGTTCTGCACGTGTCACATTTCTGGATGTAGTCCTTTACCTCTGCATTCATTCTGGGCCAATACACTCGTTCTCGAGCTCTTCTTAAGCTTCCTTCTACTCCTAGATGTGAACTGTGGATCCACTCAGTTATAGTTTGCCTTAGTGCACTAGGTATGACACATCTTACACCGCGGAATACTATGTCGTTCTGTACTGACAGCTCATCCCGTACGTTGAAGTATGGATGTATAGCAGGAGGTAATTGAGTATTGGTTCTTGGCCATCCTAGCTCTGTAGATTATAGATTTCAGTTCCTGAAATGTTGAATCCCTCCTGGTTGCTTCTTGGCCTTTGGCCATCATCGGTTCTGATATCGGAGTGTACTCTGCCTGG
Organism: Actinernus sp. WN-2022; assembly: GCA_030867875.1. Lineage (NCBI taxonomy): Eukaryota > Metazoa > Cnidaria > Anthozoa > Actiniaria > Actinernidae > Actinernus > Actinernus sp. WN-2022. The sequence goes on from JAOWCC010001589.1 coordinate 122,491,520, forward strand.
TTTGTTTACTCTACTTCCTCAACTGTTGTGGACTGCTTGGCCAAAGGCGTCTCACTAGTAGGACTTCTGATCTTTCTTGGGGTGGCTCTTCCTTCATGGGGAGGTATGCTCTGGAGAGAGTGTCTGCCAGATACATAAATTTGCCTTGCTTGTAGGTTATCTCTATATCGTATCTCTGTAAGCGCAAAAGCATCCGTTGCAGACGTTTGGGTGCTGATACGAGGGGTTTCTTGTAGATTATCTCAAGTGGCTTGTGGTCACTTTCGACAATGATTCGCCTTCCATATGTGTATTGATGGAAACGTTCCATTCCGAAAACTATGGCAAGCAGCTCTTTTTCTATCTGCGCATAGTTACATTCAGTGGTGGTTAGAGCTCGGCTCGCGTAGGCTACCGGCTGTCCAGTCTGGGTCAGTGTAGCTCCTAACCCGGTTTCAGATGCATCACACTGTAGCTCTGTAGGCTCTGCAGGATTGAAATACTTCAGTACTGGCGTAGTGGTAACTGTTTCCTTTATATTCTCAAAGGCTTTATCATGCTCCTCTGTCCAGTTCCACTCTGTTTCTTTGTGGGTAAGTTTCCTCGATCAGTGGTTCACAAAGGTCGGCTAGGTTTCTCAGGAACTAGTTAGGTATAGTTGACCATTCCGATAAGTCGTCGTACTGCCGGCACCCCGTGGGGGGGGGGGGGGGGGGGGGTACTTACATGAAAAATGGGTATGTATGTGAGGCCAAGGGACTCAAACCCTGACCCTGTTTGACCCAATCCGAGCTCCAAAACCATGATTGCCCTCTTTTTAGGGAAAAAAAACCTTATTGCCCCTTCTTTAAATTGTTTTAAAAACACGGTCGGATATATATCCCGGCCGGTATACCGCGTACCGGGATTGCATGCAAAATACGGAACATCAGTTCAAGTCGGGACGTGGTATTGGGTAAACAAATCAGCAGATGGAGTACATAGATAAGTACTGAAGTACGAATTAGCGGCGTCACAATGTAAGGGAACCTCAGTGCTTGCATGTGGACAGGCGATCAAAATGCGGCAACAGAATATATTTTTTTCGACATAGTAGCTAAAAAAAACTGAACCCTAACTGCCTAAAAAATACTGAACCCCGACCCTGACTGCACCCAAATTATACTCCAATCCTGACCCTGATCTGCCCAAATCAGGTCAAAACCCTGACCCTACCTGCCCAAACTGAGCTCAAAACCCTGACCCACCCGGGCGGCACATACATAATACGTCACAAACAGGAGTACCCCCCGGGGCCGGCACATCAGTGGGTTTTGCCATCTTCTTAATAGCTTCTATCTTAGCTGGATCTGGCTTGAGTCCTTCTGTTGTCAGTAAGTGTCCTACGAAGGGTAGTTCTGTCATCTTTAGCCTCATTTTGGCTTGGTTCAACTTGATATTCTTTACTTTGCATCGGTCAAGGAGACTCCTCAGTTTGCGGTCATGATCTGCCTCTGCTTCCTCTATGGTATCGCCTTCTCCATAGATCAATATGTCATCCCACACAGGCTTCACTCCTGGTAAGTTTTCCAGGGCTTGGTCTAAATGACTCTGAAAATACTCTGGGGCTGGGGATATTCCGAAATGTAGTCTGAGCCATCGATGTCTTCCAAATGGGGTGGCGAATGTAGTCAGATAACCTGAATCTTCATCAAGTTCCACATGCCAGAATTCGTTCTTCACGTCACACAGCGAGAAGAGTTTTGCTTTGTTCAGACTGGGGAGTAGATCCTCCATTACTGTTAGAGGGTAGTGATTTCTCTTTAAGGATATGTTGAGGGGCTTGGGGTCAATGCACACTCGGAGTTTGCCATTGGGTTTCTGATTGATTACAAGATTTGATATCCAGTCTGTAGGCTTGTCTACCGTCGTGATTATATTCAACTCTTCTAGTCTAGCTATTCAGTTCTTTCTCTAATCTGGACTTCATAGCTATCGGTATTTTTCTAAGTGGTTGTTTGACTGGTTTCACTGTCTCGTCTATTTCTAGGTGCACTTTACCTTTAAGTTTACCTTCTCCTTGGAATACCTCTTTCTACTCTTCTACTTAATCATCTCTAGGGTTAATCCTCTCACAGGTTCTGCTGGAGTGACAGATATCTTGTCTGTTGTCTTGGTTAGAGTCGTGTTGTCTGGGATTGTCTTCGCCTTATCTTCAACTGTTGCAATGTTCTGGTATTGAACTTCAAGTAATTTTGTAACCTGTGCTGTCTTTGCGCCTAGTAAATTGCGTGTACCACTATCAACTACTACAAAGTCTGTTTTGTATTTCTTTCCATTTTTCACGTTGGTGAATTTTAGATTGCACTTCCCGAGAGACTTCAGCTTTGTTCCATTGTACATCGTGAGAACATGACCACTATCTGATATTATGGCTTTCTCTGGGAGGTCTTTCTTTCTGATAATGTTGCACGTGGCTCCGGTGTCAACTTGAAATTCCACTAGTTTCTTTCCTATCTGCATGGTGGCATAGATCTTCGTACCTGTGTTTTTATCTCTTAGACTACTTACTTCCTCTTCTGTGAGGTTAGTAATTATGAAAGCTTCATCTTCACTGCTATCATCATACTCATAACTTTCTTCGTCAAATTGTCGGACTCTACTGAATCTGGTTTGGCGTTCTTTTTGTTTACATTGTTTTGCAAAATGGTTTTCCTTACCACATTGACTACACTTTTTTCCAAATGCTCTACATTTTTCTCGTGATCTCTCATGACTTCCACCACAGAACTTGCAATTTGTGATTTTATCCTTGCATGGTTCCGGTTTCTGAGTGTTTTGTTTGGGTTTACGAGTGGTGGTTTTATGTCTGAATTTATGTATTTCGTCTTGGTTGCCGCTCATTAATTGCCTCAAGTTGGACTTCAGTAGTTTCAGCTGCTCTGCATTTATCGACACACTGTTTTAGCGTTAAATCTGACTGTTCTAGAAGTCTTTTCCTAACTGCGTTATCGAGGATTCCACATACCGAATCCTGTCTCTAATGAATTAGTCAGATAATTTATAATGTGCCGAAATTACACAGTTGAGCCATCTTTCTAAGTGAAGTTATATATTCATCAACGTTTTCTCCTACCTTTTGGTTCCGGTTATTGAATTCATACCTCTCGTAGAGTTACATTGCTTTCTCCAATGCAGTGCTTACCCATTAATTCGAGGACTTTTGCAATGGAATTCTTGTCCTCTTCGCTGTCGAAGGGACGGTTGTTGTAAACCTGTAGGGCTTCGGATCCAATACACGTTATGAGCATTGCTACCCGGTATTTCTCGTTTTGCTGAATGAGACCAGACGCTATCTCGTATGAATCCCATAATTGTTTCCAATTTTTCCAATTCTGGCCTTTGTTTCCCTTCATTTGGAGCTGTGGAGGAATAAGAATATTGCTTACGAGACCTTGGTGTGTCGCCATATTGGTTGGTTGTTGACTTGAACTGGACGTCGAACTCGTAGTTGTTGTGCTGGTTGAAGAGCTAGTTTCCGGCATAATTCTCGTTTCATCCACTTGTGAACCTTAATTATACTTTACCGCTTCTGACACCATGTTTTGATATGCCCTTGGCTGTTAGAAATGTGAATAAATCCACTCGAAATCTGAAACCTGTACACTTCATCTTTATTGAATCGGGCGGCTCGATCAACAACAAGCCTCATGGCATATATAATTAGATGAGTGACGTCATCATGCCTCGATCTCGTTACATGTTCGACCAATTATTGTAGACTTTACTGCAACAACAGTTCTGCGAATATTTCACGACCACAAAACAGGCACTTTTGCGCATGCGTTAAATTTTCACTTCCGGTTTCGTACAGTATTTCAAGCGCATGGTCACAACACTGATCTAACTACCGGATTTGTTGTACTTTACAATTTGTCAAAATCAAGACTGTTCAAAATTCTGATAACATAAATATTTAGGCAAATGTAATCCAACTTTTACCATGACATATTCACTATATGTGTTCACTCCTGTAAAGAAGTCATGCCATTCCATGAAAGATTTAGTCTTCTTAAGGCGAAAAAGCTAAGATATTTCAGCTTTCAGGACAGCAAAATTGTCAAAATAAAGTGTGTAAATTTTTTTGCAAACATAAATAATTGCCCAAATGTAGTGAAACTATTACCATAACTTACTTAGTATGTGTGTTCACTGCTGTAAAAAAATCATTACATTTCATGAAATATTTGGTCTTCTAAATGCCAACATTCTAGGAGACATTACATTTTAATACGGCATACAAAGCGGTCGAGGAAGTTAATGATTTTCCAGAGCCCGTAGCTAGTAGATTCATAAACATCGCGACATCGATAGCGCTTCCTATCAGATTTTTCCGGTACACGTCTGAGGACAACATGTTTCTCCACGTTCTGTTTCTATAAGTTTGAAGCTGTAGAACATATTCTGCAGTGCATGAAAGAGCCGTGATTCTGACGATCTGTAGAAGTTTTAGAAGACTACATAATTTCTCCTCTCTCGATTCTCGACGTGGTCCTCGCCTTATAGATGCAGCTGTGGTAGCAAAGGTCCTTCCGGTAAACGAAGTATAATAATGCCTTTCTCTGTTCGGGAAATAATTCAGAAATGTCGAAAGTTTCGCACGCTTTCTCCAAAGCCATATCAAGTCCGTTTGTATCGTCCGCCATTTGGCTTCACCTTCATGCAGGCTGCAACTAGACATTCTATGCATACCTCAGTTCTCTAAAAATGAAACCTTCACTCTGATTGATCGAAATGAAACAATGACCAGAACACGGTTTCTGTCAAAGTCCATCAGACGGGGAGGCGGGAGGAAGTGAGCTATTGACCTCGACCGTCTGAAAATCAGGCTACTATGGCCCCGGTATGTGCTTCAGAATTTTCAATTGGGAGGAGGCATTGATAAATGGAATATATACACAAGCTTCAATCTGTTGTTCCATTATTTGAAAAAATTACATTTTCTGAAGCACATTTTCTATTACTATACATGCTTTCCGCACTTTTACAGTCTCCACCATTGTCTGTCAACAAAAAAAATAACAATGCGACAAAGGAATATAAAGAAAATGTCGTGCAGCTGCGTTTAAATATATTTAATCTGATATTTTACCATGACGCAAAAAACTTGAACAAAACCGGCTTGTTGCAAATAACAAAGAGTGTGTAATAATAAGCACTTCCTGATTCAGATCAGTGCATCTACTACTCGTGACTTAACTCAGTAGAAAACACTGCCTCTTATTGAAACACCCAGGGCTTGTTTAAATTAACTACGATTTTTGCTCGTTGTGGTCCTTTTTTAATACCTATGACACAATGATAATTCATGTCGAAAACGAATTGCTACGGAAATAGAGAGCAAAACATCGTGAAAATACAGTCTTTAAGCATTATTTAATAAACCAAGCGTTTAGAACTAAAAATAGTGATGGGCAAAGAAAGGGATGATCTCAAAGGATGCAACTTATGTTTGATACATGTTGTTACTGCACGGGCCCAGTCCAGCTCTGTCGTGGCTGGCGTTACAACTACCGCTGAAATCCCCGCAATTTTTGCAAATCGTTACTTTCTCCGTTCCACCGGAGAAATGCAGCGTTAATTGTGCGTTATTCCACGGCCATGTCCCGGTTAATGTCCCGCTATGTCCCGGGGGTCTGGGGGCCGGGGTTTCAATTGACCAGTGCAATTGAAACTTGCTTGCCTCATTTTCCGACAATCCAATACAATGATGTTTCAACGGTAAATTGAGCAAAGCCTGAGGAAAGTATGTTTCACATTGTAGTCACGTGACCCATGGGCTCTTGCGTGACAAGCGAATTTCTTTGCTCTGTCACTGCGCTCCGCCGCATAGAAAATATTTATGTTGTATATTCTACATACACATCAAGCAAGGCGTGTTAGGAGGATGCCGACCAGTTATGTCAAGTTTATTGCCGTATAAACATTACATATTAATGTTAAACTAATGACGAATCGCCGGATACGAAAAACCATGTTAAAACCTCACTTTGAGGATAAAAAATATTCTGGAAACGTATACTCCAACCCAATGCGAATTCGCCGAGACCCCTGGAGGTTAAGGGTCATCAAAAGAAAAAACTTGCATGTACAAACGCTGTTAATTTAAGCCCGGATTACAGAGAAATGTCTAGAAAATTTTGCCCGCATAACCAAGCGTGTAAACTGGTTGGCGTCAAGTGAAAACTATATGTAAATATCATCTTAAATAACAACTCCAAGTCCTTAGGGAAGAGCACGAAGTGCTAATTACGAATGCCCAACAAAAATACATTTCTATGCTCTGTCACTGCGCTCCGCCGCATAGAAAATATTTATGTCAAGATTACAAAGATCGCGGTGGGAATTATAATAGGAATGTAAGTAATGTAGTCAGTGTAGAATAACTGCAGAATTAAATACCTAAGGAAACAGTCACGAGCAAATTTTGTTGCAGGTCCAAAGGCAAGGCTTTTACAACACTAAAAATAAATTTCTTAAGGAAATATGAATGACAAGGATTGGGTACACTACAGGCATGGTATTATCCTATAAAACCAATTGAACTATAGAAAATGTGTGACCCGACTGAACTAAAGACATTAAATACAGGGCAACACAAGTGTCTTCAGCAGGAAAATATAAGACTTCAGGGAAAGATGCAGCCCAGGACTTCCATCCTTTAAGTAACCGCCGTACGACTTCAGAGTGTTGGGAGCGCTGCTATAGCTGAGGAATCTTGGTACTCGACAGGGCAGCAACTGCAAGGCTGGATGGCGAAGTGGGACTGAAAAGACTTTGGGACCTAGAACTTACAACACAGATAGTAGGGAATAAGGGTTCAGTGTGGAATGGAATGAGTACCATGTCAATAACAACAACATCCGTATGTAAATAAGACAACTGTACATTAATGTAATTTTATTATTGCAAATATATTATCAAACGATAATTATTAAAATGCAAATACGATGAAACTACACCGAAGCAAGACTAAAGATTAACCACTATGAGAAAACGGAATCTGATACGGAATCTGATGTGAAATACATAATCGCTACGAAAAGACAACAATAAAGCAACGTTATAGCTATTATGACATAATCTTGAAAAGCAAGGCGTAGGCCATGATGCCAGGAGTGTCAAGCGATCTAACAGTGACCCCTACTAAAATGACACAAAACTAAACATCACATAATATATCACTCGTACCCTTGTACGGATATCTCCGCTATAAAGCGGTGTGCAATAAGCAATCTAACAGTGATCCCTATTAAAATGAAACAAACCATACATCACGTAATATATATCACTCATACCCTTATGTAACGGAATGATCTCCGCTATAAAGCGGTGTACAATAAGCGATCTGACAGTGATCCCTATTAAAATGAAACAAACTGTACATCACGTAATATATTCACTCATACCCTTATATGCCAGGTATCTCCGCTATAAAGCGGTGTGCAATACATACATATAGTAAGTGCACAAACAACCAATGTGTTCCGCTATAAAGCGATGTGACCATACAATCACGATAAAATCACACTCTTACGCTCTACAGTGTTTGCATCCGTACATACACTAATAATGAAAACACCTATAACACCCCATTATAAATCGGTAGTAAACCAAGCAATGCCACGAAAATTCAGAGGAAGTATCTAAACGGACAACTAGTACCGCTGAATGACAACTGAATGCACTGAAAATGGTAGGAAAACCGAGATATACCTCAAAGGTCGTAAATGTCAACAATGTATGAAACTGAAGCTCTAGGCGCACCAGACGGGAGAAGGAAAAGGCTAAAAACTAGCCGATTGTCGTTAGGAATCACCAGCATCCCCGCGAAGGATGAGAAAAAATTCAAGGTGTAAGATGTTTCGAATTACACGACAAATAGGCGGAAATAACCAATTGTTAACACCTCACCAATTAACATGAACTGATCAACTTCTTCACACCCCAGATTGCAGAACTTGGAGAAAACGGGACGCACTTAGCTGAACACGGAGAAGCAAATCGATCAACTTCGAAAGAACCGGGAAGATAGCAGATAAGCCGAAACAATTGCAGACAGACCAATCATCAGAATCAACAATCCGACTCATAGAATCGGCAAACTCATTGAGAGACCTAGGAATTCATTGACTGTACCGCTCAAGCGAAATATATAATAAAAACCCGTATATCAACCGCAAGGACATGGAGTCGGAGGGAATTCAGTGTTACCTCTAGCACAAACAGATGCTGCAGTTTTAGTCAGTGCATGAAAGTCTTAACTGCCTTATTCCGCAAAGACATCTTGAACGACTTCAGACTATACAGGAGAACAAGGAGCTCCCTAGCATTACTGTCAAGAGTGATTTAAGTAGAAGATCAAAGCTTGCTTGATATAATAATTCGAATTCCCTATCAAGATACAGTGTATAGCCACCGCAGGCATAACGACTAGCATCAGAATGAACCAAACCAACCGGAGGTGAATACTCGAGGAGAGCTCTACCATTGAGCTAAACGCAGTTATGAATCTAAAATGGTATTTATTGAAGCCACTGCAGAAAACTAAAACTCATTCGTGTCAAGTGGAGTATCTCAATTGATAAAACTGAACGAAAGACTAAGATTTTTGGTATCAAAAGGGTGACGTTACCAACTCCGAATGAAAAGGAGAAAATTTTACCCACGACTGAGGCAACGAACCGAGGAGAGACTATAGGACTCTTGTGTATAAGCTCTACGAGGACTAATTAGCTTAATAAATTTTCCGTACAGGAAAAGAAACAAAACCGTTATGTTAATGTGCCGGCATAGTATGAGAATCCATACTAATGAATACCTTGTGCTCGCCAATGTCGAACTAGAGGACGGAAAACTTTCATAAAGAGACAGGCCGAATGGTTAAAACAGTAAACTGAAAACGCTTAGGTATGTTGGAATTAAATAGCAGCCGCTGAAAATCCAAGCACTGGTTAACGTCACAAATATTAATGTGAAGTTGACCTGGTTTCATGTCAAACTTGTATATGCTGATAACGGAGGTACTGAAGAAAATGTTGGAGTCTTCAATATTAAATTTAAGTTTATAAATATACTGATTAACATGTCTAAGATCAGATATGAGCCCATACTCATTTGGCCACTCTCGGTGAAGAAAAAACTTAACGACAGTGCTCATACTCAAGAGTAAATCAACAACATCCTCGTTAATAAAATCGGTACGTGACAACGCTGATGTGTTGTTATTTAAACGCGGCACTAGGTGGTAAAGAAATAAAAGGAAATCTTATACCTATTCAAAAGAATCTAAAACCCAGCCAGGTATTCCTATATTAACCGGCTTACTGTATTTTGCGAAACGAAACGAAACGAAGTTGTATTTTGCGAAGTTGTATTTTGCGAAGTTGTAATTTGTACAAGAGAGCATGAAATAAAACAAAATGCTTTAGAGAGAGTACGATCAACATTTGGAGCTCGCGTGAAAAGCTGAACCGACCGAATCGATCAGAGAGAACCTTATCAGGGTTAGAGTACATACCGGCAGATTAGCCAATTATCACGATTCCGTCGTGAGTCTCACGATTTTTGTCCGTTTCTCACGTTATCTCACGATTTTCAGTAAGGGACCTGACGTTTTCATTAATTATTGTTCTTATGTAGTCTACCAAAGAGCATGAAATAAATCAAAATGATTTAAACATGTCGAGAGAGAGTACGGTCGACAGTTCTAGTTGGAATTGAGCATGAGCTCGCGTTTGAACCGATATGATAATCGACCTCACATGATATCGATCCGACGACCGGCAGATCTTATCAGGGTTAGAGTCGGCCAGCGAGCGGCAGATCCGCCTACTATCGATATCACGATTCCGTGAGTCTCACGATTTTTGTGTGTTTTAAATAACGTAAGATGTGATTTCAATCCAAAGGAGAAATAATTAATCCCTTACAGGTATTGACCTCTCGACATTATTTCTTCTTACAAAAGTACGAAAGCCGTTCTTGGAAACCATTATTGCACAACCTCACAACCTTGCCTCGATTGCAGGTTTTGTTTCCCTAGCATATCTCAAAGTCGGCATGATAAAAACAAAGCAATGGTCAGCTTCGTTGACTTTAATATATCTTTAAATCTCAGCTATCTGTCATCGAAATCATTATGGCCTATCAAACCAAAATGTAGTCCTAGAAAAGCCACGTGCAACTGAGAAACATGCATCACGATATCAATTTCCAAAGTGTTTTTCATAGCAGTTTATACTTGTCTACCCTTTCGGAAAATTTCGTTTGAAGTGTTGGCAATATCCACTAAATTGTAAACATACCATTGAGCAAGTATAATCATTTATTGTGTTGAGCCGGGACCGGGAGTTCGAGTGGGACAAGTGGAATTGTTGTACCGTACCTATGATCGACCACCATACGTGACAGCTAGTTGGCGCCGATAGATTAAATATCCGATAGATTGCATTCCAATTAATCAATCAAGTACTGCTGTTAGTAATATATATATCAGGCGCTGTAACAGGGTTTTGGTTCCTACCTGATTTGGTTCCTGGTGGAACCAAATCCCTAGGGTTTTCGTTCCGGGCGGAACCGTATTCCTAGGATTTTGCATTAATGAGGCCTATTTCAGCTAGGGATGTGGTTCCTCTATGGGGTTTTGGTTCCTACCTTTTCTTTTAAGCAAAACAACAACCAAACAGGTGTCATAGTCACCGACACAAAACAAACATCACCCGTCCCTTTGAGTGGTGTGACGTCATCAGTCACGTGACTTTTAGCAAATCGCTTTATATCTTGCCTCGATTTAGCAAAACAACAACCAAACTGCTGTCACATAGTCTCAGACACAAAACAAACATCACCCGACCCTTTGAGTGGCGTGACGTCATCAGTCACGTGACTTTTAGTAAATCGCTTTATATCTTGCCTAGGTTCAGCAAAACAACAACCAAACTACTGTGACATAACCACAGACACAAAACAAACATCACCCGACCCTTTGGATAGTGTGACGTCATCAGTCACGTGACTTTTAGCAAAATCGTTTATATCTTGCCTCGGTTTAGCAAAACAACAGCCAAACAAGTGTAACAAGTCACAGACAAAAAACAAACATCACCCGTCCCTTTAGCAGAAAGGAGGGCATTCTGGATACGTTTTTAGACCGATGTTCAGGATTTGTTTCGATATTTTAATTTGACTGATTTGAGGAAGAATATTTTGCGAAGACGGAAATATTTTGGTATTTCCAATATGATTGTGAGACTTCACTTCTAAGGCTATGAAAACATTCGATTTAAAATCAACGTTAAGCATGGCGCTTGTGATTAGCACAAAGATGTAAACGGGAAATGTGCCGCGGCAGCTGACTGCTCTCAATGCTTTCTAACAGTAACATTGATATTATCTGCCGTGATTAGTATGTTTGTCAGTGTTGATTTCACGCCATGCCACTCAGAAACACAGTACCGTCTGGCGTCGCGAGGGCCTCTGCAAACGATTTTTGACAAAATAAATTTGTATAACTCGCGCGGTATCAGCGATGTGTTGAAGTTTTATTTCTCCCACTCGTTTCGTTTGATTACTACAAACGTTTTCAGGGAGTACTGAACTAACGTTAATCCAACCTCAAAAATATTGTTTTAGCATATTTATTTATCTACGGGACTCTCCTGCCTCAGGCTTACGCATGTATAACCACAGATTTCCGTAGCGCGTTTGCTATAGGCCCTGTTCAGCCCGTTTATTAGTTCAGTACTCCCTGAAGAAGTTTGTATATAGTTATCAAACGAAACGCTTGGGAGAAATACAACTACGACATACGCTGATAGGCGTGTGCTGATCACTGCATTATCAGATAAAAAGTAAAAAAAAAAAATTTTTATAAAAAAAATTGCGTTGGCTTTATGTCGTACTACTGTATCAACCCATCTGAACCACGGGGTGTTAGAAAATTCTTAACTCAGAAGTGGGAAATTTTAATTCAAAAGTCGGAAGTCCCTTCTCGGCTCAGTTTCGTAAAGATCTAGAGGAGAGCGTAAGCAGTCGGACACATTTTTATTAGGTAGCAAAACCCTATCTGTTTGAATGTTATCCGAAACGTTTAGCCATCTAAGACCGCCGGCCGCCGGGAACAAATTTGCCTTTCACGACTTTTGCCGCCGTGCTGCTAAGATTTCAGATGTAGTTTCTGAGCAAAGGAGGAGGCTAGATGAAGTTACCCGGCTTGGTATATAACCTGATATAAAGTGTTACTGAGATACAGTGATACGAAGATCTCAAATTTTTTTAAGCGGATACTAAATGCCCCCCACTACTGAAATACAGGTGTGACTGCATTTAACGAGGACTGTATGTTGTCTGGGTTCGTGACGTCTGTTTTCTCAACCATGCTGAAAGATAATACCGTTAATGCACGAATTAGCGTCGATCACGCCACGGCTGCATGCATGCAAGAGCTCAAGTGACCCAGACAACAGTCCGTTTCATACTGGATCTACGATTAATCGAGGTTCTCATTAAATGCAGTGAAACCTGTATTTAGCGTGGGCCATTTATATTTAGCGTCCGCTTAAAAAATGAAATTTTAGATCTTCGTATCACTGTATCACCGTATCTTGGTAACTTTATATACCAAGCCCTGTCTACCCGGCTTTCTTGGTGTATGGACAATTTACGGGTCTGGGAAGGAGCGGCAAAGCCTGTGCTCTTCCTGTTTTCACCAGGCTAGGAGAGCGCTTTTTAACATGCTGGAAAAGGGTGCGATGCTATTATTATAAGACGTTTTATAAGACATATAAGACGTTTTATCTACAGGACACGTGTTAATCGTTGATGGTAAATATCGAGATTGCATGCATGGTGTAATGTGAGAATAGCTATTCAAATTATGCTCAACGATAAGACTTACGCCGGCCACAGTAAAACGGTTCCTTCTGAACTAGCTAAGTTCGGCGCGACTAAAGTTCGACGTTCAAAACGGGTGTACATGTAAGTTCCGCTCAAGACTGCTTATTTGATTGCCGAAATATTTTTGCTTACGTACTTTTTACCTAAAATAAAAATAAATTAGTAGTTAATGTTGCTAGTGTTTACTTGTGTTCTCCTTTTTTGGTGGAAAGTTGGCGTGAAGCAAATGTTGAGGTGATATGTGATAAACATCTAAAGTAAACTTCCTTTTTTTTTACTTCACGGAAACAGAGGTAATTTAAAACTTTTGCAATATAAAGAATGCGTACTGAAGTCCGTGAGACAGTCCGAGTCATACACGCGAACACGCGAACTAGAGTTAAGCTATTCCCAACCAGAAAAGAAAAAAAGTTTAGCGTAGGTAACACCCGAGATACTGAACCCTCGAGAATGAATGCCGAGCAGTATGAGAACATCGTTAACTACCTGATAAATGGTAGTTATCCAAGTGGTGTAGACTTCGGGAACGGAAAGAAGAGAGCGCTCCGAAAGAATGCTTGCAATTTCGCCATTGAGGGACGCCTACTTTATTATACTAAAGGAGGGTCAAAAAGGCAAGTCATAACGGAAGACCAGAAGAAAGAAGTCATAAACTCGTGTCACAATGATCCTATGGCTGGGGGACATCTGGGAAGGGACAAAACGGTTAACAAGATCAAGGCTCGATTTTACTGGCCTGGCCTAGTGAAGGACGTAGTTTTGTTGTTGTTTTGCTCAACCGAGGCAATATATACACGATTTTGCTAAAAGTCACGTGACTGATGACGTCACACCACTCAAAGGGACGGGTGATGTTTGTTTTGTGTCTGTGACTATGTGACAGCAGTTTGGTTGTTGTTTTGCTAAACCTAGGCAAGATATAAAGCGATTTGCTAAAAGTCACGTGACTGATGACGTCACACCACTCAAAGGGACGGGTGATGTTTGTTTTGTGTCTGTGACTATGTGACAGTAGTTTGGTTGTTGCTTTGCTAAACCTAGGCAAGATATAAAGCGATTTGCTAAAAGTCACGTGACTGATGACGTCACACCACTCAAAGGGTCGGGTGATGTTTGCTTTGTGTCTGTGACTATGTGACAGCAGTTTGGTTGTTGTTTTTCTAAACCTAGACAAGATATAAAGCGATTTGCTAAAAGTCACGTGACTGATGACGTCACACCACTCAAAGGGACGGGTGATGTTTGTTTTGTGTCTGAGACTATGTGACAGCAGTTTGGTTGTTGTTTTGCTAAACCTAGGCAAGATATAAAGCGATTTGCTAAAAGTCACGTGACTGATGACGTCACACCACTCAAAGGGACGGGTGATGTTTGTTTTGTGTCTGAGACTATGTGACAGCAGTTTGGTTGTTGTTTTGCTAAACCTAGGCAAGATATAAAGCGATTTGCTAAAAGTCACGTGACTGATGACGTCACACCACTCAAAGGGACGGGTGATGTTTGTTTTGTGTCTGAGACTATGTGACAGCAGTTTGGTTGTTGTTTTGCTAAACCTAGGCAAGATATAAAGCGATTTGCTAAAAGTCACGTGACTGATGACGTCACACCACTCAAAGGGTCGGGTGATGTTTGCTTTGTGTCTGTAACTATGTAACAGCAGTTTGGTTGTTGTTTTGCTAAACCTAGGCAATATATACACGAGTTTGCTAAAATTCACGTGACTGATGACGTCACACAGCTAATAAGGAATTTTGTTTTATGTGGTTATGGTTCTCCATGTGCAGTTTGCACAATGGTGATGAACTGCACTGCAACCCTAGGGATTTAGTTCCGACCGGAACGAAAAAGCTGGCCTTTTGATATGTCGGAACCAAAACCCTGAAATATGATGACCCCGGAACCATATCCCCAAAGGGGAACCAAAACCCTAGGGAAATAGTTCCGGCCGGAACCATTTCCCTGGCCGGAACCAATCCGCTGTTACAGCGCCAAACGTTTCAAAATTAAATTTTCATACACCTATACCAGATATGTATACATGTATTAAAATCCATACACGTACAAAAATCCTTACATGTACAAATTCCATACATGTATCAAAAAAATATACATGTATCAAAAAATTGAACATGTATAGAAAATCCATAGATGTACCGAAATCCATACATGTACTTCAGAAATTCATACATGTAATTATAGAATGCCATACATGTACAGAAATTCATACATGTAATTATAGAAATCTGACATGTAATTAAATGGGCCATCTCACCCACAGTGCTTCGCGTGCTTTGTTATTGTTTATATCCGGGACTTTGACCCCTTTTCACGCCTGGCGGTGACATGATAATTTTGATTTGAACATGGATGCACTATCAGTATTTACCGCTCACCCGTCGCTACCTTGCTATCATGCAGTGCTATATAAAACAAATTCAGGGTAATACTATTAATAATTATGAAAGCGTGAGGTTTCTCTCGGTTTTATTTTTACCTGCAGAGAGGGAGAGAGAGAGATCTGCTAGCATGCAATAATCTCGTTGCTGGCAGTAGCAGAGAACCAGTTCAAGAGAGAACAGTGAACGAATGACAGCTCGCTTCAAAGGGAAATTATTATCTTGGCGGCTTTGTTTGGTAGAATCCCAACCGACATATAGGCCTCGTATATAAAAAAAACCATTTACTAATACGCTGTACGGTAATGAACAAACTAGCAACCGGCCGTATTAAATAAAGATGGTCCCAGGTGACGTTTACAATATTATCGAATCTATATGTCATCGAAATCATTATCAACTGATAATGACTTATCGGGGAGGAATTTGAAACATCACGTGCAGATTATCATGATAAAAACTTGTCAAAACGCCGGCCGGCGTCATAGAAGTTAGTATGGTCCTAATGATTTCGACCTTGGAAAAAAAGCGTGTGTACTGAGCACTTTTGTTAACTTATTACTTATTCACGTTGCGTTCTACTGCAACTCCTTCAATCCTATCCTAATTTAGATTCCGATAAACCGGCACCTTGAATTTAGAAACTGGTCTCGAAAGGTATAAAAGGCGATCTGACCGGCCAAGTACAGAAAAAAAAGCTTTTTTGCCACAAAACTGTCATATATATTACTAACAGCACTACTTGATTGATTAATTGGAATGCAATCTATCGGATATTTAATCTATCGGCGCCAACTAGCTGTCACGTATGGTGGTCGATCATAGGTACGGTACAACAATTCCACTTGTCCCACTCGAACTCCCGGTCCCGGCTCAACACAATAAATGATTATACTTGCTCAATGGTATGTTTACAATTTAGTGGATATTGCCAACACTTCAAACGAAATGTTCCGAAATGGTAGACAAGTATAAACTGCTATGAAAAACACTTTGGAAATTGATATCGTGATGCATGTTTCTCAGTTGCACGTGGCTTTTCTAGGACTACATTTTGGTTTGATAGGCCATAATGATTTCGATGGCAGATAGCTGAGATTTAAAGATATATTAAAGTCAACGAAGCTGACCATTGCTTTGTTTTTATCATGCCGACTTTGAGATATGCTAGGGAAACAAAACCTGCAATCGAGGCAAGGTTGTGAGGTTGTGCAATAATGGTTTCCAAGAGCGGCTTTCGTACTTTTGTAAGAAGAAATAATGTCGAGAGGTCAATACCTGTAAGGGATTAATCATTTCTCCTTTGGATTGAAATCACATCTTACGTTATTTAAAACACACAAAAATCGTGAGACTCACGGAATCGTGATATCGATAGTAGGCGGATCTGCCGCTCGCTGGCCGACTCTAACCCTGATAAGATCTGCCAGTCGTCGGATCGATATCATATGAGGTCGATTATTGGTTCAAACGCGAGCTCATGCTCAATTCCAACTAGAACTGTCGACCGTACTCTCTCTCAACATGTCTAAATCATTTTGATTTATTTCATGCTCTTTGGTAGACTACATAAGAACAATAATTAATGAAAACGTCAGGTCCCTTACTGAAAATCGTGAGAGAACGTGAGAAACGGACAAAATCGTGAGACTCACGACGGAATCGTGATAATTGGCTAATCTGCCGGTATGTACTCTAACCCTGATAAGGTTCTCTCTGATCGATTCGGTCGGTTCAGCTTTTCACGCGAGCTCCAAATGTTGATCGTACTCTCTCTAAAGCATTTTGTTTCATGTTCTCTTGTACAAATTACAACTTCGCAAAATACAACTTCGCAAAATACAACTTCGCAAAATACAACTTCGCAAAATACAACTTCGCAAAATACAACTTCGCAAAATACAACTTCGCAAAATACAACTTCGCAAAATACAACTTCGCAAAATACAACTTCGCAAAATACAACTTCGCAAAATACAACTTCGCAAAATACAACTTCGCAAAATACAACTTCGCAAAATACAACTTCGCAAAATACAACTTCGCAAAATACAACTTCGCAAAATACAACTTCGCAAAATACAACTTCGCAAAATACAACTTCGCAAAATACAACTTCGCAAAATACAACTTCGCAAAATACAACTTCGCAAAATACAACTTCGCAAAATACAACTTCGCAAAATACAACTTCGCAAAATACAACTTCGCAAAATACAACTTCGCAAAATACAACTTCGCAAAATACAACTTCGCAAAATACAACTTCGCAAAATACAACTTCGCAAAATACAACTTCGCAAAATACAACTTCGCAAAATACAACTTCGCAAAATACAACTTCGCAAAATACAACTTCGCAAAATACAACTTCGCAAAATACAACTTCGCAAAATACAACTTCGCAAAATACAACTTCGCAAAATACAACTTCGCAAAATACAACTTCGCAAAATACAACTTCGCAAAATACAACTTCGCAAAATACAACTTCGCAAAATACAACTTCGCAAAATACAACTTCGCAAAATACAACTTCGCAAAATACAACTTCGCAAAATACAACTTCGCAAAATACAACTTCGCAAAATACAACTTCGCAAAATACAACTTCGCAAAATACAACTTCGCAAAATACAACTTCGCAAAATACAACTTCGCAAAATACAACTTCGCAAAATACAACTTCGCAAAATACAACTTCGCAAAATACAACTTCGCAAAATACAACTTCGCAAAATACAACTTCGCAAAATACAACTTCGCAAAATACAACTTCGCAAAATACAACTTCGCAAAATACAACTTCGCAAAATACAACTTCGCAAAATACAACTTCGCAAAATACAACTTCGCAAAATACAACTTCGCAAAATACAACTTCGCAAAATACAACTTCGCAAAATACAACTTCGCAAAATACAACTTCGCAAAATACAACTTCGCAAAATACAACTTCGCAAAATACAACTTCGCAAAATACAACTTCGCAAAATACAACTTCGCAAAATACAACTTCGCAAAATACAACTTCGCAAAATACAACTTCGCAAAATACAACTTCGCAAAATACAACTTCGCAAAATACAACTTCGCAAAATACAACTTCGCAAAATACAACTTCGCAAAATACAACTTCGCAAAATACAACTTCGCAAAATACAACTTCGCAAAATACAACTTCGCAAAATACAACTTCGCAAAATACAACTTCGCAAAATACAACTTCGCAAAATACAACTTCGCAAAATACAACTTCGCAAAATACAACTTCGCAAAATACAACTTCGCAAAATACAACTTCGCAAAATACAACTTCGCAAAATACAACTTCGCAAAATACAACTTCGCAAAATACAACTTCGCAAAATACAACTTCGCAAAATACAACTTCGCAAAATACAACTTCGCAAAATACAACTTCGCAAAATACAACTTCGCAAAATACAACTTCGCAAAATACAACTTCGCAAAATACAACTTCGCAAAATACAACTTCGCAAAATACAACTTCGCAAAATACAACTTCGCAAAATACAACTTCGCAAAATACAACTTCGCAAAATACAACTTCGCAAAATACAACTTCGCAAAATACAACTTCGCAAAATACAACTTCGCAAAATACAACTTCGCAAAATACAACTTCGCAAAATACAACTTCGCAAAATACAACTTCGCAAAATACAACTTCGCAAAATACAACTTCGCAAAATACAACTTCGCAAAATACAACTTCGCAAAATACAACTTCGCAAAATACAACTTCGCAAAATACAACTTCGCAAAATACAACTTCGCAAAATACAACTTCGCAAAATACAACTTCGCAAAATACAACTTCGCAAAATACAACTTCGCAAAATACAACTTCGCAAAATACAACTTCGCAAAATACAACTTCGCAAAATACAACTTCGCAAAATACAACTTCGCAAAATACAACTTCGCAAAATACAACTTCGCAAAATACAACTTCGCAAAATACAACTTCGCAAAATACAACTTCGCAAAATACAACTTCGCAAAA